>CM061549.1:243260373-244663498 GCA_030864215.1 Capsicum pubescens | reverse complement strand
TTAGCTCATTTACAGGAAAAAGGACTAAAAGTGCATGAAATATATAATTTGTTCTCAAAACTAGGCTAAAATATGGGCAAAATATATTGATATAGGCGTGTAAATCCGCCTATCATCAAAGCTCTCAATCAAATCTTCAACATTATACATATTCATATAAGTTTAAATCAATTTAAGGGGGAAAGGACTAAAGACCAAAACAATAATATCATCAACACACCCAAGATGCAAAATTTAAATCATAAGTTCCAAAACCCCTTTAAAATTCATGCTTGATAATCTTTAAATCATGTTCTAGTGTTGATAAGCCCATGTAGTTTTTAGGATAAACTCCACGTACCTCTATTTAGGAAATTAAAGGATGATTCTTGACAATCGCGCTATGCTACTGGAATTTAAAAATTGCTAAATTGGACCACTCCGCGACGCGCCAAGCACCAAAATGATGTTGTTTTACGATTAGTACTTAAATTAGCCATACTTTTTGTCCGGGTATCAGATTTGGGCGAATCTTATATTGACGAAAATCTCATTCAATTTTTCACATTATAAAAAGTCAAAATTAGGGAAATTATATATGGTTTAAACTTTAATCATTTTGGAAGCCAAAAATGAGACTAAGTCTCTTTGACACTATTCTAGTCATTTAACTCTAAGAGCATATTACCACGAGCTAACGCATGAATGATTTTGCGGGGTGTTACAATTTATCTTCTTTTCATTTTGATATGTTGCTCGGATCTTCAAAAAATTGTCAACTCTTGTCATATTTACAAAAAATATGCTTTTTTTTGAATTATGTGCTACATAACTTATAACATTTTTTAAAAAATCTGTGCAATATACTCGATTTTCATTAATATTTTAAAATAGTATTGCATGTTATTGTTAAGTTTATGTTTCAATATATTTTGAAACAAATACATCGGTTAAAGATTTTTAAGAGTTATGTTGCAATTAGTTTTAAAACAAATGCACCCCTTAAAGAATTTTGAGTTACAAAGAAAATGAATGTGAATGCATCACTTAAAGAATTTTGAGTTATAACGAAAATGAATGTGAATTATACAATTCATTCACTTATGTTTTAGGTTCTTGAAAGAAAGACAATTTTTTGTTTTAATCTATTCATGAACCTATTAACTATTAATTAATAGTCTTCTCTTGCATGAAACTTTTATCCTATAAATAGTGTTTCTTTTGTTTGAAAATACAAACACTCAAAAAAAATTACTTTCTCCTTGAAAAACATTTGAGAGACATTGATCAAAAGGTGAAATCACCAATTCAAGAATAGAAGAGCAACATTCTTGAATGCTACTTGTTTTGTGGCTTAGTTGAATTCCGAAGATAGAGTTGTTACTAGTTCTTCCGTTTGCTCGTGGGAGAGACTCCAACTATCTTCAAGAAGCGTATTATCGTGCCTCTAAGTGAAACAAGTTTTATTTTGAATTCTTGTATAATTATCATTATTGTTCTAACAATTTTAAGATAGTTGTCTCAATGGCTTCTACATCAATATCAAATAGAATTCCATATTTGCCTAATCCTAATTTTGAAATATTTGATGGCAAAGACTTTCCTAGATGGCGTGGAAAGCTGGAATTATTTTTAAGATGATTAAAGTTGGCATATGTTGTTGAAGAACCTTGTTGTAATGCTCCTGGTTCTGAGTTAGCAGCAGACGAGGCTACTTTGATTAAAGAATAAATTTCCAAGTGGCAATGTGATGATTATTTGTGCAAGAATTATATTCTTAGAGGAATGTCCAATAAATATTATGATCAATATTATGTTAAATGCAAATATGCTAAAGAGATATGGGACACTCTTCAACCTATTTATTTAGCAGAAGAGGCGAGTTCTAAGAAATTTCTTGTTTCAAATTATATGGAGTGTAAAATGATTGATGACAAGTCAATCACTGAACAAGTACAAGAATTCCAACTTATAGCTAATAAAATTGCTATATCTGGAATTGCTCTTGATGAAAACTTTCATGTAGGTGCTATAATAATTATTGCAAAAAGAAAGATTTGACCCTTGAACAATTATTGAAATACTTGCAAATTGAACAAGAGACACGATGACGCGATAATAATAGTTTGAAGAAACCTTTCATGAAAGCTCATATGATTGAAGAAAAATCAACAAAGAAGGAACTTGAAAATAAGATTTTTTCAAAGGCAAAGAAGACTACAAATTGCAAGCGCAATGGTATCAATTTTAAATATGGTGAATGTTATCATTGTCACCAAGTTGGTCACTATGCGCGTAATTGTAGAATTCTCAAAGTTGAAAAGAAGAAAGAAAAAGAAAATAAAAAAAAATATGAACTTGTGGCAATGGTCACAAAAGCATTTGTAGCGGAAGATCAAGTGGAATAGTGGATAGATACCGACACAACTCATCACATATCAGGTAACCGAAATTCTTTCAAGACTTATGAATTAGTGGGGGGCGGTAAAATTGTATATATGGAAAACTCCTCCTCTACTAAAGTTGTAGGAAAAGGAACTGTTGAATTAAAATTTACTTCCGAAAAGATAGTTACATTGATGGACGTATTGCATGTTCTTGATATTCGAAAGAACTTGGTGTCAGGACGCTTCTTTAGAAGCATGGTCTTAAAATGGTTTTTGAGGAAGATAATTTTATTTTATCTAAAAATGGCATGTTTGTTGAAAAAGGTTATGTTGCAAATGGAATTTTTAAACTCAATATTGAAAATGAAAATATTTCTGCTTATCTTGTGGAGTCTCTGGACTTATGGCATGAACGTCTTGGACATGTAAATTTTAGATCCATTCAACTTATGGTGAATAATGGATTAATCAAAGATTGTGGAAAGAATCATACTACTAAGTGTCTTACTTGTAGTAAATGCAAGATTACAAATAAGCCCTTTAAAACAGCTGCAAGAACTTCCACACTTTTACAATTAATCCATGCTGATATTTGTGAGATAAATTATTTGTCACATCATGGAAAGAGGTATTTTATCACTTTTATTGATGACTACTCATGATATACTTATGTATTTCCATTGAAAACAAAAGAAGAAATATTTGAAACTTTCAAAACATATAAAGTAGAAGTTGAAAATAAATTGAGTTTGAAAATTAAATCAATTAGGTCTGATAGAGGTGGAGAGTACTTAAAGTTAGATTTTATTGATTTTTATGAAAAAAAATATATTGAAAAATAATTGTCCTATACACCACGACTAAATAGTGTAACAGAAAGAAAAAATAGGACTTTCATAAAAATGGTTAATTCTATGCTTTATGGATCTGGTATGTCTAAAAATTTATGGACTGAAGCCTTACTTTCAGCATGTCATATTTTGAATAGAATTACTTTCACGAATCATGATGCATGTCCATATGAACTTTGGAATAATTAAAAACCAAATATAAATTATTTTAAACTCTGGGGTTGCTTGGCTCATGTTCGATTACCAGATCAACATTTAACTAAGATTGTCTATAAAGGAGTAGATTGTGTGTTTATTGGTTATTCACAAACTTGTAAGGCTTATAGATTTTTAAATCTTGAGACCCCAAGTTCTCACACAATTATTGAATCTTTACATGCTAACTTTTTTGAGCATATATTTCTCAAGAAAAAAGATTCTTTTGAATAAGATTCAAGTTCTCCTATTTCTCCTTTTAAAAGGAAAATAGTTGAGCCATTGGAAGAAAGTCAACCAAGACGTAGTTCAAGATCAATCAAATTAAAAGACTTTTGACCTGATTTTCTAGTTTATTTGGTTGAAAAAGATCCTGAAAGTTATGCTGAAGCTATGTCTTCACATGATACTCCATTTTGGCTAGAAGCCATTGATGATGAAATGCATTCTATACTATCTGATAATACATGAATATTATCAGATCTTCCTCCCGGATGTAAACCAATTGGTTGCCGATGGATTTTTAGGAAGAAAATGAAATCTTATGGTACTTTAGATAAGTACAAAGACCGTTTGGTAGCTAAAGGCTTTACTCAATTTAATGATATTGATTATTTTGATACTTTTGCAGATGTAGCTCGTATGACCTTTGTTCATCTCTTAATTGCTCTAGCTCATGGTCTTGTGATTCATCAGATAGATGTGAAAACTGCATTCCTAAATGGAGATCTAGACGAAGAAGTCTACATGAAACAACCAGAAGGATTTGTCATTCCTGGCCAAGAACATAAAGTTTGTAAGCTTCTTAAAGCTTCTTATGGATTGAAACAAGCTCCAAAATAATGGCATGAGAAATTTAGAAAAGTTATGATTTTTAATGGCTACTTAATCAATGGTAGAGATATCTGCATATTTAGTAAATTTTAAAAAAATTCTGGTGTTATAATATGTCTTTATGTAGATGACATATTGATCTTTGGAACTGATATCGAAAGAGTCACAGAAAAAAATATTTTCTTTCTTCTCAGTTTGAAATGAAAGATATTAGAGAAGCTGATGTAATTTTAGGCATCGAAATTATAAGATCAGCAAATGGTTTGACTCTTACTCAATCAAGTTATATTGAGAAGGTTCTAAAGAGGTTTGGTCATTTTTATGACAAGCCTGCTCCTACACCATTTGATCCTAGCATCAAACTAGTGCGAAACTCTAGTGATATTCTTGAGCAACTGACATATTCTCAAATTATTGGGAGTCTTATGTATGCCATGCATTGTACTAGGCCAGATATTGGTTATACAGAAGAAAATTTGAGCAAGTTTACTGGTAGCCCTGGAGTTGAGCATTGAAATAACTTAATTCGTGTTTTAAGGTATCTGAAGGGTACCATTAATGTTGGCCTGTATTATTCTACCTTTCCAGCAGTTCTTGAAGGCTACAGTGATGCTACTTGGGATTCTGATCCGAATGACTCTAAATCTATTACTGCTTGGATTTTCATTTTGGCTGGAGCATCAATATCTTGGAGATCAAAGAAGCAGACATATATTATTCACTCAACCATGGAGTCAGAATTTATAGATATGTCTTCTATTAGAGAAGAAACTGATTGGCTGCGGAGCATTCTGATAGATATTCCATTATGGGGTAAGCCAATACCACCTTTGACTATATATTGTGATAATAAAACTGCTATATTTCAGGCTTCAAGTGATTGTTATAATGGAAAGTCAAGACAAGTTCGTCTCAAACACAATCATGTGAGAATATTATTGGAGAATGGCATAATATCGCTTCAATATGTGAAGTCCAAACTCAATTTAGCAGATCCTTTGTCTAAAGGGTTAGGCGAGGAATTGGTGGTACAAACTTGTAATGGGATAGGAACAAAGCCTGTTGTAGATTGATTGTACTTTATGGAAACCCTACCTAATGATGTAATCTTGGGTTCAATGGAAAAAACAAGTAAAGTTACAATTGTGAAACACATCAATAAAATTTCCTTTTTCCTAGAGAGTGAGTATCATGCATAAGTTGAGATTTTTTCTCTTGATAAATCTATAAGACCGATCTTGGTTGGAGTAAATAATAATACTTTTGATAGATTTGACAGTATGAGATTATATTCTCTTAATAAGTCTATACACCGATTTCGGTTGGAGTGTGTAGGAACACTCTTGATAGATTTACTGATACTTTGTTGTAAAGGAGGATTAGATTAATTTCTCTTAGTAAAATTCATAGACTATTTAGTCAGAGTATGAAAAGTTACTCTTGATGGATTCACCGCACTAAGTGCGAAGTGGAGGCGCTTCAATAAGATTTTAACAGGGAAATCTTAAAGAACTTAACTAAAAGGATTCGGGATACATGGTCGTAAGGTGTCAAAGGATTTTTGATTTTCATTGGAACATAGTAATATGCGTGGAGTATTTTTCTACTTCATTCAATGAACCACTTAGTTCAAGATTTTTTCACTAAGTAGTCAATGATTTAGAAAGTCTTCACTAGCTAATGGTTTAAGTCCAAAAGACACTATTATTGATGAAGGTTGCTAGATTGATGTCTCAAATAAATTGTGTTTTTTAAATATAAAATTTCTTGAAACAAGTAGGGGATTGTTATTGTTAAATTTATGTTTCAATAAATTTTGAAACAAATACATCGGTTAAAGATTTTTAAGAGTTATATTTCAATTAGTTTTGAAACAAATGCATCCCTTAAAGGATTTTGAGTTACAAAGAAAATGAATGTGAATGCATCACTTAAAGGATTTTGAGTCACAAAGAAAATTAATATGAATTATACTATTCATTCACTTACGTTTTAGGTTCTTGAAAGAAAGATAATTTTTTGTTTTAAACTATTCATGAATCTATTAACTATTACTTAATTAATAGTCTTTTCTTGCATGAAACTTTTATCCTATAAATAGTTTTTCTTTTGTTTGAAAAGACAAGCACTCAAAAAATTACTTTCCCCTTGAAAAATATTTGAGAGACATTGATTAAAAGTTGAAATCACCAATTCAAGAATAGAAGAGCAACATTCTTGAATGCTGCTTATTTTGCGGCTTAATTGAATCCCGAAGATAGAGTTGTTACTAGTTCTTCCGTTTGCTCGTGGGAGAGACTCCAACTATCTTCAAGAAACGTATTGTCATGACCCTAAGACAAGCAAGTTTTATTTTGAATTCTTGTACAATTATCATTATTGTACTAACATTGCAAACATCCCATGTGACAAAAGATTGGAAAGAAGGAGATGCAGGCTCAAGTGCAGGTGAATGGCATTTTGAATAAAACTTATATGTATATGTATATATATATATGTATTATGAGTTTTTTAGTTTCAGGAGGCAACCAAATTAAGCAAAGGTAAGAAATTCCTTAATTATATTTTCTTAAATTTAATTATGCAGATATATTTGTTAATGTTATTTGAAGATCTATGTACATCTTGAGTATTGGACAGGATATATTCAGACTAAAGGCTTTTAGGGCTTTATTAGAGGAGGCCTAAACCCTAAAAGATTTGAATTTTTTCATCCTTTATTATTTATGAAATGCATATTTAATTGATTGATGAATTATCAATAGTCTGTTAGCTCTTTTTGGTTGATTTCCCCTTTTTCTCATCTCATTTACAACAATAGTAACATACCCTAGGCCTAGCGGTCGTTTGGTGGGGAAAGATTTATTCCAGAATAACTAATCCCTAGATTAATTAGTTATCTCACCATGTATATGAGATAATTTATCCCACTACTATGGTGTAAATGGTGGGATAAATAATTTTGGTACTAACTAATACCTCACACCAAACATGGAATAAAATAATCCTTTATTTTATTCTGAAACTATTAGCCTTTATACCTCTCTCCAAATGATCCCTAAGTACTATAGCCATACAAGTGGGATTTGGAGAGAGGATAGAGTAGAATATATGTGTGGGCAAATTTTTTTTATTAAATTTAAATCCGTACAAAATTCGAATTAAATTGAATTCAAAACATATTAGTCCCAAATAAATATTGCAGATTAATATAATTGAATTAATTATTTAAGTCCAAACATATATGGATTTAAATAAAGTCCAATCTTTATTGGGCTAGTTCATTAATTTGGGCTACAAATGCTGAACCCACTTTGCTAAGCCCAAGATATTGTAATATTCTAGAGGCCCAAACGTATGCCACGTGTCAAATGACATGGCATGTCAAGTCAAGTGAAGTAGCCAATAGGACCATGCCATATGTCAAAATGATGCAGCAGACCCAATAAAATCAAAACCCATAAAAGGTGCCATGTCACTTGAATTTGATTGGTCAAAGAAAGTCCATCTTCATCATGACTCTTCCCTTTCCACAACTATAAATAGGGATCTCATAATTTAGAAAAAGGACCCCCAGAACTCTAACAAGAAGCAAGAGAAAATTTGTGGATCAAAGGACACAATTTCTCTACAAAGCTCAAGCATTCAAATCCAGTTCATCAAGATCCAAGATCAATACCATAAAATTCAAGAATAAGCTCAAAAGCCCTTGAATTCAAGCATAAGTCAAGATCAACTCCATCAAATCAATAAATCAAGTTCAAATTTAAGATCAAGCTTTAGGCCCTTGAATTTATATTTGAAAAGGCGAATCAGAGAATTCATAGAGATTGTAACACTCACATATTGAAATCAATAAATTGATTGTTGTAATATTTTCTTGTCTCAATTATTTATTTTTGGTCTCAAAAATTTATTGTCCAACAAATTCCGGCACGCCCAGTGGGACAATCTCTACCTCTCATCTCAACTTTTTCAACTGCAAAGTTCAATAATACTGAAATAATTTCCAAGAAGGTCAACTCTCGATCAACTGCTTCCAAGGTTGCTGATTCAAAGTTCTCTGCTGAAGTAGAAAACATCCTTGGTGTTACTTTTGGAAGCTTAGGAGATGTCACAAGGAGCAAGGCAGACGTTCTAGGACAACAAACACATCCAGTATTGTCCGCGCCAACTTCAATTTTTGGATCTGCAACCCCAAAAGGAATGAAGTCCAATGCAAGTGCTTCGGAAGGAGGACGCAGTGTGGCGGAATCACTTAAGAGGACTCTAGCTCTACTTGAACATTTTGATTTGAAATACTCTGGCACAAAGAGCGATGGTCGTTCAACAAATGCGTCATCTCCACTTACACCGCATAAGTTGAGCACTTCAAATATCATCTTATGCGATAATCCATGTTACTCTCCAACATCTCCAGTGATCATGCAAGAAATGGTGACTGATGCCTCGTTTATGGAGGAGCATCTTGCAAATCTGACAAAGGCAATTAAGGGCCTAACCAAATATGTTCAGAATTAAGATACTCAAATTGATAAGATAGTGGGTAGGATAGAAGGCCTGATAGACGAAGATTCTAGCCATGCACCTGGAAAATCTCCAGAGGCTCATGAGACAGAACATCCTGCGAAGCAAACACCACCAACTAAAGAGGTACAAGTTTCTTCTAAGGGAATGATCCCGATTGAGCAATTGAAAGAATTCATTGAAGGAAACCTCAAAGACAAGTATGATATTGTCACCAACTCTTCCCTTGCATATTACAAGACCTATACTACGAGAATAGATTGCCTTAAAATGCCTGTCGGCTATCAACTCCCCAAATTTCAACAATTTGAGGGCAAAGAGAACCCAAAATAACATGTTGCACACTTTGTTAAGACATGTAATAATGCTGGAACTTAAAGTGACTATCTTGTTAAATAGTTTGTTCATTCCCTAAAGGGAAACTCTTTTGATTGGTATACAAACCTTGAGCCTAACTCCATCGATAGTAGGGAGCAATTGGAGTATGAGTTCCTGAATCGCTTTTATAACACAAGACGTACAATGAGCATGGTAGAACTTACAAATACTCAGTAAAGAAAGGATGAATCATTCATTGACTTCATCAATCAATGGAGAAATGCTAGCCTAAACTGCAAAGATAGGCCCAACAAAGTTTCTACAATAGAGATGTACATCCAAGAAATGCACTAGGAGCTTCTCTACCTAGCAAGACATTAAGCCTAAATACATTGAAGAGTTATATACCCATGCTCAAGACATGGAGTTGAGTATGTCTTCTGCTGGAATGGGAGATGCGCCTATCCATGACCCTCGAAGGGGAAAGAATAAGTAGGAACCCAAAAGATGGGGCAAGTTTGTCCCCAAAAATGACAATAAGGAATCTATGAATATTGACGTGTCTCCTATAAAGGTCACCGTGAAGGTGAGAAAGAAACAAAGTATGAAGAAGACTTTTGGAGCACGTCCAAATAAAAAAACTTTAAAGGAGATACAGTAAAAGGAATATCCCTTCCTTGATTCTGATGTTGTTGAGATTTTCGACAAACTCCTTGAGCATAAGCTCATTGAACTCCCAGAGATGAAATGACCCAATGAAGCTAGAAGGACCAATGACCCTAATTATTGCAAGTATCATAGGCTTGTAAGTCAACCTCTGGAAAAATTCTTTGTCTTTAAAGACAGTCATGCAACTGGTAATGAGAAGAAGATCTTCTTCGATGATGAGACAACCAGTTCTCATAAAATCTCTATCACTTTTGGCTCGCTCGATCCAGTCCAAATATGTGCTGAAGAACATAATGAGAAACTATTAGAATCTGACAGGTCTTCAATTGACAAAGGCGATGACAAAGGTTGGACTCTGGTAACCAGACGCAGACACAAGAAGACAAGTCTACAAGAGGAGTCATTCGGGAAGCCAACTAGAAGGAGGACGATAAAGAAACCAAAGAAACAGAAGTTGGTTGAACTTTCAAAGAAGACGAGGGTAATGGAGCTTCACCACTAAAAACCACGGTGTCCAGTAACGTTGGAAGAATTCTTACCAAGTTGGTTTCTTGCAAAGACAACTCAAGTCAATCTTGAGGCATCTTGTTTTAATACTTCCAAAGAGGGGGCAAAGGGTGAAAATCTACCCATGGAAGTTCCTTCATCTTCTAAAAAGCTTGTTGAATTCACTCTTGGCCAGGAGGCACATGTATGTGTTACAAAAATCACATTTATAAATAATGATCTTCTACTTAGATGAGCCCTACATAATCTTCCCTTGTACATGGTAGGTTAAGTTCCAGTAAAGAAGATAAATAGAATCTTGATTGACGAGGGATCTGGAGTTAACATCCTGCCTATCCGTACATTGAAGGAACGTGGCATCATTACTATCAACGAAATGGCGAAAAACCATATAATGATCCAAGGCTTCAAACAAGGAGGCTAGAGGGCAATAAGAGCTATCAAGTTGGGGATTTGTATGGATGATTTTCAATAAAATGCATTGATGCATGTGATCGATGCCAAAACTTCATACAATATTTTACTTGGTAGGCCTTGGGTACATGACAAAAAAATTATCTCATCCTCTTACTATCAATTCTTAAAGTACCTCAAAGGCAGAGTGGAAAGAAAGATAGTAGTTGATGATAAGCCATTCAGTAAAGCTGAGTCACACCTTGTCGATGCAAAATTCTTCTTAAAGAATTATGTTGTGAATGAGAAAAGGATTGAAGATGTCACCAAGACCAAGTGTGATGATCTTGAATCTAAGAAGGTCGCGGTGCCTATTGAAAAAGTCGCCACCATGAAGCCCCTTTTCACTTCTAATAAAGAAAGCATCGCACCTACGAAAAAGAAGACAACTCCTGTTCTTCGCTATGTACCAAAGGTAAAGAAAGAGAAAAATCTCCCATTTGATGCCTAAGATAATGTGATGAAGGGTCTAACTTTACCTATCAGGAGAATTGACGCAATAAATACATCCTCAAGACTACTTGGAGAGTTTGTGGCTCAAAATCCGCCACAAGATATGACGCTCCCTACGAAGCGTAGAAAAGAGGGTTTCGATCCAAATACATATAAGCTATTTGTAAAGGCTGGATATAATCCTAATGATCCATCAAGTTGAGAAAACTTCCATCGGAAGGTAAAACCAGGCAGACACGTGAAGGCCTGGGATACACACAACCACCTCCAATCCATATCTCCATAAGAAGGTCGGTTAGTAACTACATCACTGTAGAAAAAGAGTTTACTGCATCTAAAAAAAGTCTTCTATCATTGACCAACTTGGAGAATCAATTGCAAGAACTTTTGTGTTCGAAAGGTTGGGACCTCTAAATAAGAAGAAAAGTAAAAAGCGCCAGAGAAGTCATCAAAGCACGATGATGCACTCTTTACTTAAAATCCATAAGGATTTCCAAAGCTTGATTCCTTCTAGAATGAGGTGGCAAACGGAACTGGTGGTTTCATGCAATGAGGTGTTAAAACCAAAGGCTCATATTGTGTTTTATACCAAGGAACGTGAGGAATATGAATAAAGTGTTGGCTCCTCATATTATGTTACAACCCAAAATAAGAAAGATATCTCGTCTTAAATGAAAGTTGATGAAGAGATAGAAGATGCTTTCTGGTGTTATCATGTATCCATCAATGATGATGACCCCCAAGAGAAATAAGATGCTGGAGATGCTCCATCACAACTTGAAGAAAGAGTGAAGGCCATAATAGATACCTTGAAAGAAGTTAATCTTGTAACCGATGAATACCCAAGACCAACTTACCTGAGTGCCTTTCTAGAGATGGAGGAGAAAATTGCTTATATAGATATACTCAAAGAATATATAAATGTATTTGCTTTGAGTTATAAGAAAATGCCTGGCTTAGATCCGAAAGTAGCAATCCACCAGTTGGCAGTTAAGAACGGGGCTCATTCTATTAAGCAAGCCCAAAGGCGCTTTAGGCCAGAGTTGGTCCCATTGATTGAAAATGAAGTTAACAAACTCATTGAAGATGTCTTTATTCGCGAAGTCAAATATCCCACATGGATTTTAAGTATTGTTCCAGTACGGAAGAAGAATGGATAAATTCGAGTTTGTGTCAACTTTTGGGATCTCAACAACGCTTGACCTAAGAATGACTTTTCAATCCCCATACCAAAGTTAATGATTGATGCCATCACTGATTATAAGGCAATATCCTTTATGGATGGTTCATCCGGCTATAATCAAATTCGTATGGCACCAAAGGATGAAGAATCACTGCATTTCGTACACCCAAAGGTATTTATTGCTATAAGGTGATGCCTTTTCATTTAAAGAATGCTGGCGCCACTTATCAAAGGGCTATGCAAAACATCTTTGATGGCCTGCTCCATAAAATATTAAATTCTACATGGATGATCTAGTGGTGAAGTTAAGAAAGAGAGACGACCACTTAAAAGACCTAAGAATGGTGTTCGAGTTACTTCAGAGATATCAACTTAGGATGAATCCATTGAAGTATGCCTGTGGAGTTACTTCCGGAAAGTTTCTTGGCTTTATTGTATGACTCCGAGTAATTGAAATTGATCAAGCCAAGGTCGATGCAATTTTGAAGATGCCCGAGCCTCAAAACATTCATGAGTTAAAAAGCTTTCAAGGAAGGCTAGCATATTTATGGAGGTTCATCTCAAACCTGGTTGGAAAATGTCAACCATTTAGTCTTCTCATAAAGAAGGACACTCCCTTCGAATGGGACCAAGCTTGTAGTAATGACTTTGAGAGTATCAAACCATTCTTATTGTAGCCTCCAGTTCTTGCGGCACCCATACCTAGGAAACCATTGATACTCTACATCACGACACAAAAGAGGTCAGTTGGAGCACTACTGGCTCAAGAAAATAGTGAAGGCATAGGGAACTTTCTTTACTATCCGAGCAGAATGATGACACCAAATAAGCTAAAGTATTATCCAATCAAAAAGTTGTGTTTGGCATTGGCCTTCTCAATTCAAAAGATGAAGCACTACTTTCAGGCTCATGTTGTTCGTCTTATGTCTAGGGTGAATCCCATCAAGTTTGTAATGTCGAAACTAGTCCTTAGTGACCGACTTGCAAGATGGTACCTTCAAGTTCAACAGTTTAAGATTGTGTATGTTTCACAAATGGTCGTCAAGGGACAAATATTGGCTGACTTCTTGGCAGACTACCCGATACCTGATGATTAGGAACTGAGTGATGAAATTCCTGATGAAGATGAAATGGTTATTGAAGCCAGACCCCTGTTGAAGATGTACTTTGATGGTGCCGCACATTGAGATAGAGCTAGTGTCGATATGGTGTTAGTCATGCCACAAGAAGAGGTCATCCCATACTCTTATACCCTAACAAACCATTGTTCTAATAATGTTGCTAAATATCAGGCGTTAATACTTGGACTTGAGATGGCAGTTGATATGAAATAACTGTAATTACAAGTCTTTGGTGACTCCCAATCAGTGATCAAGCAGCTTTTGGGAAGCTATGATGTCAGAAAGCCTGAGCTACTACCATATCATGATTATTCACATAAGTTGATGGGGTGGCTTGGAGAAGTAACCCTCCAACATATGCCAAGGAAAGAAAATAAGTAAGCTGATGCCCTAGATGCTTTGGCCTCAACCCTGACTCTTCCAAATCAGATGTAAGTTACTATCGGCCAAGAGTGGGTAGTACCTCCATCAAATAAGGATGTATAAAATAGAGTTGAATACCTCATTACCGTGTTTGAAGATGCAAAGAAAGACTAGAGACAACCTATCATTGACTAATTATGTTATGGGATACTTTTAGAAGATCCAAGAAGAAGGACTGATATCCGTCGTCATGCACCTCACTTCCTTTACTATAAGAACACACTGTATAGAAAATCATTTAAAGGAGTACTCTTATGGTGTTTGGGAGAGGAATAAGCAATTTAAGCTTTGAAAGAAACACACTTGGGAGTTTGTGGATCACATTAGTCTGGATCGAAGCTCCATTTTTACATTAAAAGGATGGGATATTATTAGTCAACGATGGTGAAAGATTGCTTGGAATATGCTAGAAGATGCAAAGCTTGCCAATTCCATGCAAATTTCATACATCAACCTCCTGAAGTATTACACCCAACCGTAGCATCTTGGCCATTCAATGCTTGGGGAATGGATGTTGTTGGTCCACTACCAAAATCTTCTGGTGGACACTTATACATCTTAGCCACAACAAATTACTTCTCAAAATGGGCCGAAGCTGTTGCTCTCAAAGAAGTAAAGAAGGAGAATGTTGCGAATTTTATTCGAGTGAATATCATCCATCACTTTGGAATCCCTCAATATATAATAACCGACAACGGTAATCCATTCGATAACAAGTTAATGAACATGATTTGTGATCTCTTTGGCTTCAAGCAACACAAGTCTTCTATGTACCATGCTGCCGCCAATGGTCTAGCCGAAGTGTTTAATAAGACTTTATGCAATCTATTGAAGAAATTCGTCCCCAAGTCCAAACGAGACTGGCATGAATGAATGAAAGAAGATTTATGGGAATATAGAATAACTTACTGCACACTAACGCAAGCAAACCCATATTCTCTTGCTTTTGGAGTTGAAGCCGTCCTGCTACTTGAGCGTCAAATACCTTCTTTAAGACTGACTATTCAAGAAGGGCTCACTGATAAAGAAAATGCTAAATTTCATCTTGTAGAATTAGAAGCTTTTGATGAAAAGAGGTTGGAGGCTCAGCAAAATCTTAAATGTTACCAAGTCCGTTTATCTCGTTCTTTCAACAAAAGAGTTTGCTTGAGGTGCTTCCAAGTTGGAGATCAAGTCCTCACAGTAAGAAGGCCCATTATTACTTCTCATAAATCTGGAGGCAAATTTACCCCAAAGTGGGATGGACCATATGTCATACAAGAAGTATATTCAAATGGTGCATACAAGCTCGTCGATGCAGATGGAGCAAAAATCGACCCTATCAATGCCAAGTTCTTGAAAAATTACTATCCTTAAAAAAAGATGTCACTCCTTAAGTCATGAGTATAAACTGCATATCCACTCCTAGCTCGCAAGAGTATAAACTGTGTATGGATAAAAAAAAAATAAGTCCGCTAAGTTGAAAACCTCGAAAAAGGCGACCTAGAAAAAAATTAGGACACAAAAAAAACACTTACCCAGAACTCTGTTGTGACTTGATCCTCTTCACTGAGGAACGTAGACACTTAGAATTTCAATCTGAGTTCAGTTGCATGAGTGTAAAAAATACATTCTTGCAGTATCCACCATACGAATGTCAATTATGAAACTATTCTAATTAAATTTTGGACTTACTCCAATTATTTGTGGCTCAATTGAGCAACCCGTCGAAAAGAAAAAGAGTTCCTTCAATGAGATTTGGAATGCTAAAATTCTCCAAGCCTACAACTAAAAGGTTCTCAAACTTTACATGCCTTAAGGTGGAAAAATTATTCCCCTGTGCACCTTAAGCTGACCTCTTACATGTTTATCCTTAAAAGTTTTCATGCCTTAATGTGGACAAGATTTGTCCCTTTGCACCTTAATATGGCCTCTAACGGGTTTATCCTTAAAAGGATATTGAAATTTTCATGCCTTAAGGTGGACAAGATTTGTCTCTTTGCACCTTAAGCTGGCCTCTAACGAGTTTATCCTTTAAAGGAATTAAAATTTTCATGCCTTAAGGTGGACAAGATTTGTCCTTTTGCACCTTAAGATGTCCTCTAACCGATTTATCCTTAAAAGGATATCAAAATTTCCATGCCTTAAGGTGGACAAGATTTGTCCCTTTTCACCTTAAGATGGCCTCTAATGGGTTTATCCTTAAAAGAATATTGAAATTTTCATGCCTTAAAATGGAAAAAATTTGTCCCTTTGCACCTTAAGATGGCCTCTAATGGGTTTATCCTTAAAAGGATATTGAAATTTTCATGCCTTAAGGTGGACAAGATTTGTCCCTTTGCACCTTAAGCTGGCCTCTTACGTGTTTATACTTAAAAGTTTCCATGCCTTAAAGGTGGACAAGATTTGTCCCTTTACACCTTAAGCTGGCCTCTAACGGGTTTATCCTTAAAAGGATATCGAAACTTTCATGCCTTAAGGTGGATAAGATTTGTCCCTTTGCACCTTAAGCTGGCCTTTTACGTGTTTATCCTTAAAAGTTTTCATGCCTTAAGGTGGACAAGATTTGTCCCTTTGCACCTTAAGCTGGCCTCTCACGGGTTTATCCTTAAAAAAATATCAAATTTTTCATGCTTTAAGGTGGACAAAATTTGTCTCTTGCACCTTAAGCTGACCATTGAAAAGGGCCCATACTTAGAGAATACCATCGCATAAATGCTTCAGTAAAAAGGCCCATACTTAGAGAAGACCATTGGATAAATGCATCGGTGAAAGGGACTATACTTAAAGAAAACCATTGCATTTTGAAACAAAATTGGTCGGGTCTTGAGGTTACGGGGGCGACGTTAAACCCTCGCACCTTAAGTCGATGTCCACCATCTTCAAACAAATTGGTCGGGTCTTGAGGTGACGGGGGCGAAGTTAAACCTTTGTACCTTAAGCCAATATCCACCGTCTTTAAGCAAATTTGGTCGGGTATTAAGGTGATAGAGGAAAAATTAAACTCTCGCACCTTAATTCGACATCCACCATCTTCAAGAAAAATTGGTCGGGTCTTGAGGCAACGGAGGCAAAGTTAAACCCTCGTACCTTAAGCCGACGTCCACCGTCTTCAAGCAAAATTGGTCTGGTCTTGAGCTGACAGAGGCGAAGTTAAACCCTCACACCTTAAGACAATGTCCACCGTCTTCATGCAAAATTGGTCGGGTCTTGAGGTGACGGAGGCAAAATTAAACCCTTGCACCTTAACCCAACATCCACCATCTTCAAGCAAAATTGGTCGGGTCTTAAGGTGACGGAAGCGAAGTTAAACTCTCGCATTTTAAGCCTATGTCCGCCGATTATTGTATATTGATATTTGTTTCAACCCTACAAAAAAGAGGGGAAAGACCACAAGAAAAAAAAAGAAACAGAGCAAAAACATGAAAAAAGGGGACTTACAAGAGGCCAACAGAGAAGATCAGATCTCACCACCAACAAAAATTACACAGTGTATCAATTCAATATATTTTGGCTGGATCGTTGGTATTTATAGAGCCCAGGAGGCGGCTATAGCCAAATTTGTGTTGAACATGGACTATTGAGGCGGTGATATGCAAAATACTAAACCCTGTTAAAATTGGCTTGTTGTGTCGACGTAATTTAAAAGGGTAAATCGTTATTTGCACGTGAGTAATGGTTATAATGTAAGGAGTAATTGGACTTTAAGATATTAATAATTAATATATGATGGTTTAGCCTGGAAACATAATCATTACCAAATGATTCCTTTTAAATATATATGTGTTGAAAATGCACATGACCCATTACATAGATTAATTCAATTTACTTCAAGACTCAGCTCCGGTTTAAATAAATTAATACTTTGATAAGTCTTGAAGGAAGGGGCATTGTGTGGGTAACGAAGATTTATTAAATTTAAATTCATACAAAATTTGGATTAAAGGAAATTCAAAACATATTAGTCCCAAATAACATTGCAGATTAATATAATTGAATTAATTATTTAAGTCCAAACAGATATGGATTTAAATAAAGTCCATTCTTTATTGGGCTAGTTCATTAATTTGGGCTACAAACGATGAAACCACTTTGCTAAGCCCAAGATATTGTCATATTCTAGAGGCCCAATCGTATGCCGCGTGTCAAATGACATGGCATGCCAAGTCAAGTGAAGGAGCCAATTGGACCATGCCACATGTCAAAATGATGCAGCAGGCCCAATGAAATTAAAGCCCATAAAAGGCAACACATCACTTGAATTTGATTGGTCAAATGAAGTTCATATTTATCATTACTCTTTCCTTTCCATAACTATAAATAGGGGTCTGATAATTCAGATAAAGGACCCCCAGAACTCTAACAAGAAAAAAAGAGAAAGCTCATGGACCAAAGGTCGCAATTTCTCTACAAAACTCAAGCATTCAAATCCAATTCATCAAGATCCAAGATCAAGACCGCAAAATTCAAGAATAAGCTCAAAAGTCCTTGGATTCAAGCACAAGTCAAGATCAACTCCATCAAATCAACAAATCAAGTTCAAATTCAAGATCAAGCTTTAAGCTTTTGAATTTATATTTGAAAAGGTGAATCAGAGGATTCATAGAAATTCTAACACTCACAAATTGAAATCAATAAATTGATTGTTGCAATATTTTCTTGTCTCGATTATTTATTTTCGGTCACAAAAATTTATTGTCTAACAATATGATCTTACTCCTATTTTGTATGAGGTGGAAATGTTATTTTTGATAGCCTCTCGGCTCAAGAACAACATTATAATTAAAAACAAGTTTTTAAAAAAATACAAAAGTGAAAGATCAAGATTTAATGAAAATACTAAGAAAAGACAAAAATTTATAAAAATAGTAACACAACCAAAGGAAAAGATACGTCAATAGTTATAAATTGATGAATAAGATAATAATAAAATATGGATAATACTATTGAAAAGAAAGAGAGGAAGCATATAAGGTGCTCTAAGCTAGAACCTTGCTCTCCCAAAAATAAAATAATTGACAATACTCGACTACCTACCAACTATCTATCCTAATTTTTAATCTCCTTGCGCTCCTATCTAGGGTCATGCCCTTGAGGCATTGAAGATTTATCATGTCTTATCTAATCACCTCTTTCCAGTTCTTCTTATTCCTCCACCTTCGTCATGTCTCCTCAGGCCTATATATATTGATGTCAATCTCTTGTACCTTCTCACTAGACATCTTCTTTTTACTGTTAAAATAAATTAAAATGAAATTTGAAATTAGATGGGAATTTTCCTTAATTATTATCAAGAAGCCACAACCTTTATCTTTTACTTTTTGAGTGTTGTTTCATATCAATTATTGTATAAGCTTAACCTAATGCACTTGCTAGATATACATATAAATTTCAAGCGCATTCATGCTATGTGGATTTAAATAAAACTGTCTAAGATGAGGATTATTCAAGACTGATAGATATATAGAATTCGATGAAACATTTTACTTTTCAAAGATAACTTGTTATCATATTTAGTTGCGGACCCAGGATTTAAAGGCTGTGGGTGCTTTAATTTTTTTTAACATAATTTGCTAATGATGACATAGTATAAATATATAACTATTTAAATGATACATTAAAATAAAAGTACAACTAATATTATCATTTCCAAAAAAGTCTTCCAGTCACAGGTTTCATACAAAAAAGACTTCAGGTCATAAGTCTGAATTCGGAAAAAAGACTTCTAATCACAACTTTGCTCGACGATTTTTCATATAATGAAAACGATGAATAATAGCATCATTACTTACAACAATAAATATCTTACGCTCTACATAGAAAACTAAACAACCATTTAAAAATTCATCACCCATGCTGCTGCGAAGTTTATTTTTGATATAGTTCATAGAAGAGAAAGCTCGCTCCACAAAAATAGAGCAACGAGAAGAATAAGAGTCAACTTGATGAGCAAATAAACAAGAGGCCAAGTATGATGCAATTCTGATTCAACCAATACTTTAGCAAGATCAGTAATTGCCTTCATATTGAAAAATATTTTATCATAACCTCGAACATATGCTATGAAATTATCAAGATGATAACTGAGATCTCGAAGTTTGCAGCTATCAAATTCATTCGGATAATATTCATCCAACCTGTAATATCCCGATCGTTTCTTAAGCCTAAATCTGTCTTTTGAGTGGATATATATGACTTCCAAAGTGATTGATGTTTAAAACATGTTGTATTTCTCTAATTTTTACTTTTTTTCATGTAGAGCATTGAATAATCTTTCCATCTATACCAATTTCATCAAAATACGACATTAGACGAGGGAGTTATGGCTGTTTTACTAAACTGTATCGGATCGCCCAGGTCTGACGGTCAACCTGGCGGACCGTCAAGTGTCCCTACAAGACAAGGCAGTGACCCCTCTTCCTGGTCACCGTGTGGCGTCCAAGATGGTGGACCATCAAAAAGTTGACGGACCGTCAAGGGGTCCGTCAGGTCGAGACAGAATGTCTCATTTCTGGCCCTCGAGTGACGGACGACTTGGTAGTCCATCAGTTTCCTGATGGACCATCACTTCAACCATTACGTCGAGGCAGAATGTTCCAATTTTTTCACTCGAGTGACATATGATTTGGTGGACCGTCAGGAGACTTGGCGGACCGTCAGATCGACCGTCACAGGCCCCGATCAGCGAATTTTAGCTTTTTCAAAAAGGCATATTGGTCATTTTCGCCCCATATGGTCTTATATATATATCCTAGTAGAGAATAGACATTCATTTTTCTCCTTTCCTCTTCCAAGAAACATCTAGAAATTAGGGTTTTTTCCAAAACCCAAAAATTCAATCTTCTTCTAAGAAATTCAAGAATCTTCCATAGAGATTCAAAGTGATTCAAGAGTCAAGCTTTCATAATTAAAGGCATCAAGAAATATAGATCAAGAATGATATAAAGAAGTTTATATCAAGTTTCTACATCTCCAAAATTATAATCTACGGTATGTGGGGTTTGAACAAGAACACTCATTTCGTTCTTGGGCCTAAAGATTTACATTCTATTAATGATTTACATGATTTTGCAAGTGGGTTTACACCCAAATTTATTTATTTATGATTTATGATATTTGAGTTGAATAAGTTTGATATTTATGATTATTTCACCATCATGTTTCTTAAATTGAGAATTTATTCCATGAGTTGTATATTGTCATTACGTATTGATGATTTCTAAGCTATTTAAGACAAGTGTCATGAGTTATGCCTTTCCATGAGAAATTTGACTATTGAATATATATCGATATTTGAGATTGAAAGTCAAGGATGAGTCCTATGATGTTTCCTTGAAGCTTTTGATATTTGAAATGATTTGATAAGCAAAGGTACTTGATGTTGAGAAAGATTATTTTGATTTTGAGTCGAGTTAGGAATCCACAGTTGTTCATGATTTACAAATGAGATATATTTATGTTTTAGTCTCTATGATAGACCCATGAGCTGATATTGATTAAGGTGGATTTCCTAACGTGTTCTGAGCTGAGTCTGGAAGGAGTATTTAGCACCGAGAGGGAAATGTGGTATTTCCCCAAAACTACGTGCCACCGTAGGATTGATGTTAATAATTGTGGGCCATAGGCCGAGTATGGGATTGTGATAACGAGATTGAGGTTGTACTCCCTGGCAAGAGTACGACACCCCCGCCAATGTGGGGTTCTCTCCTTAGGAGGGAAAAATGTTGGACTCCATGTGTCTCACATGGTGTAGTTAAGTCGGTTATAAGAAACTCCCACGTCCATAATGATCTAAGTACCATGAGTTACCGAGTCACTCTAAGTCATGAGTCAAAGAGTTTGAGTTGAGTTAAATGATTTATGAGATTTATGAAGCATATGTTATTACTGATGACTTCCGAAAATGATTTTTTAGATAATTCAAGCGAAGAGAGTTAGTATTATTAGCATGCATGATTTTCTTATACATTTATGATATTATTTAAAATGTTGCATCCACCCCCACATACTCAGTACATTCCCAAGTACTGACTCTCATACTCTTTTGTACTCTATATTTACTCATGATATAGGTTCAAGTGCTCAGTCTCAGCAACGATAGTGATCTTTGAGTACCTTAATCTACATTTCTGCGGTTGGTGAGTCCTCATGGTTTGAGGAACCGTGTCTCCAATTTTGTCTTGTTAATAGATGGTTGTTTACTTCCAGTTCAGTATGAGTCAGTTGAGGATCTGCTCCAATGGCTCCTCAGTCCTATGTAGTAGAGGCTTTGTCAGACTAGTGTGCCAGCATGTACAAATATTTCAGTATTTTGTTTGTACAGAACCGTATTACTTCGTATCTCAGTATGTTCATGTCATGATTATTCTTCCCTACTTTATGATGATTCATGTCGTAGAGAGTTCTGAAAGTGATGACAGGCTTGGAGGGTTAGCTTGAGGCCACGTGTGGCCTTGAGCACCATGTGATGTCTCGGGATAGGTTCTCGGGGCGTTACACAACCTCATTATATTTTTCTTATTAAAATTACCAAATGACTTAGCTGGATATAAACAAGCCATACCAAGAAGTAAGTCAGTACTCACAACGTCGAAACGATTATTAAGCTCCTGGAGTAGTAAATCAATAACAACACAAAATTTTTCAACCCAAAAATGATGAGAATATGTAACATCAAGAGCTCTACGTTTCGACTTACCAGGAATGTAGAAGGAATATATTTTTGGGATCGCTATCTCATATTTATTACAAAAAGACAAGACATCATCTAGTAATGATCTCCATCCACTATCCCTCATTCTTTCAACTCTTGCTTTGCAGTATTGAGTAGTTCCAGAGCATTGACAATATCTTGATCCATCTTTTGTAATAAGGAGTTCAAATGATTTGTTATCATTAGAACTTTCAACATCAAGTGTAGCATAAAAGAGAAATCAAACCCCTTAATCGTATTCTCAAGAGTTTCAGCTGTAAGTCTGTCAAGATAATTTGGGCACTCAAGTTCAGCAAATCCAAGCATATAAAGAATTGATTGAAATATGTCAATGAAGTTCTCTAATGTCTTACAGTGAGAAATCCAACGAGTGTCACATGGCCGTTAAAGTCCACGTTCTTGATTTAATCCCCGTCCTGTGTGCACTTCACTAGAAATGATCAACTCCTCTAACTTTGCAGCTTGATGTTGTCTGAGCAAATCCCTGCGCTTATAACTTGCTCAAATAATATTCAACACATTAGTAACTAAACAAAAAAAATCATCCACATCTGAATTCTTCTTTACAAGAGACATGAGTGTCAGCTGCAACTGATGAGTAAAACAATGAGTAGAATAAGCAGATAATGTATCACACAAAATTAAGCTCTTAAGACCATTTAGTTCTCCTTGCATGTTACTTGCACCATAATAACCTTTTCCACGGATTTGGGATGTACTTAGTGAGTGGTTTGAAAGAAAAGAATAGATTGACTCCTTCAATGATCGTGCATATGTATCACTAACATGGACAACACCAAAAAATTGCTCTATTACTTCACCTTTTTTGTCAACATCTCGCAGATCAAGTGCCATTTTCTCCTTATGTGATATATCTTTTGATTCATCAATTAGTATCCCAAAATAATCACCATCTAAGTCTTCCATGATAACCTTGATTGTTTCTTTTGCACAATCATCAACAATATCTTTTTGAATTTTTGAACAACACATCATTTCATTTTTTGGGGCATTTTCTAAAATAATGCTCCTTACATCCACATCAATGTTTTCATACCATCGCAAAAGCTCAAGAAATATACCTATATTTATAGATAATACACTCTCATCATGACCATGAAATGACAATCCCAATCTAAAAAAAAACCTTGCCACATCGATTGAAGCACTCAAGCGACGATGAGATTCATTTTTTTCTTTCTCAGAATGCTTGTCAAAAGATGTGCGAATAGATTGTGATTGATTCATCAAGTCAATTATCATGTTGAAACACTTGTTGTGGATGCTATTAACCTCTCCAATACGAGTTTTGAATCTCTCCAAAGCCTTGTTCCAACCCTTAAAGCCATTTTACGTAAAAGCAATATCTGTCATATTTTCACAAACTTCGTGCTCATTTTTAAACAAGAAGCAACACAAAAAATATACAACATCGTTTGATACACTGTACTCTAACCACTTGGAACATTGACCCTTGAACCAACCAGGATGAAATTTACGCATTGTAATTTTCTTCTTTCCAAATTGAGTTTTCGAAAAAATGTGATCCTTAGGCTGACAAGGCCACTTTTGAATATAATATCTTCTAACTTCGTCATGTATATTAGCATAATATTCTACTATAGGCCATCTTTCTGTCAGACCAACTTTCAAATATGTAAATTCGATATTTGAAGGAGTAGTATCTCTTTGAACTTCCGAAGGTATGGATGAAGAAACAGGTGGGATAGTATCATTAGAGCTTGGTTGTCCACATTTTGATCTAAGGAAAAACTTATCCATCCCAATTTATATAGATTTATAAAAATTCCTACAAAACAAGATTCAATTAATACGACTTTCAAGCAAGAATCATTAATAGAATCATATCAATAGAAGATTTGAGAATAAACTTTTGTAAGTATGAGCTAATTTTCTTCATCAAAGATCATAATCATCACTAAAAAGAGATGCAAAACATGATTGACTTGTAATGTTTCTTTAATTCTTTTTCAGTTACTTTATTGCCTCTTGTTTTTATGATTTTTATGGTCTCATAGCATATTTTTCAAAACTAATTGCTCAATGCTAAACAAGATACGAGAATTTAACTTAGATATTTTTTTTAGCAATTATAATGGATAAGAAATAGATAAATATCATATAAAATTCAAACTTATAATCATATTTCAAATTTTTAACTCAAAAGAAATTAAAGTACCTGAAATTAGCGAATGAAGATTATGAAAATCGAAAGTAAAATTGAAAGAATAAGATGAAATTTGGTGTTTAAGTTTGGAAGAGTAAGATTTTTCGTGGAGAAGGCCAGAAAGTTTTCAGGTTTTGTGTTTTGAGTAATTTAAAAAGTACAACAGTACTTTTGTTTAATAAATTAATAAGTAAAAAAATATAAAGATAAAATAATAAGAAAAGTCAAACCTTTTGCCTTTTGGGTCTTGTGCGTATGTACAGTTTAAACCTTTTGCCCTTTTGGTCCTGTGCGTGTGTACACTGTGTGCATTAAATGTATCTGTTGAAATTTTATTAAAAAATGTAACGTAGTTGCAGAAATTCGTCTCCAGAATGCTAAACACAAAAGTTACACCTAAAGCCAGAGCATCCAGCCATGTTTTTGTTGTCTAGGTGCTTTTATATATATTATACCATTTATTAATTGTTTCTTATATAATTATACCTATTCTACGTTGAGTTTAGTGGATGCTGGAGTACCCCAAAAAAGCACGTGGGTCCACCCCTAATCATATTATACATCTTTTGCAAGATCAGCTCTTAGATGCGATAAATTAAATGACGAATGGAAAATAAAATATCAGGTTGAATCACCAGAGCAAGGCCAAGACGAATACATAGTCATACTATACTGAACTATAAATTACTGATCACATTTCACTTTTCGAGGATCAAACTATATAAATTTTGATCAATTACCATATTGATATGAGAAATATTTCAATGTTTAAAGTATCTTTTGTTGTATAACTTTTAAATATTTAAAATTTAATTTTAAAATATCTAATTAATCTAACCCAATTTAATTTCAAATATTAATCACATTGACTCTTGAAATACAAGATATTAAAGAGACTTTCATAAAGCTGCTAAACAGCTAAAGTATATATGACACACTATATTCATTAGTTTTATTGTGTGTGTACTCATTGTTTTTTTTTATATCTTCTTCATTTTAATTTATGTAAATTGGGAGAATTTTAAATTTTTTAATGTTATAAAAAAGGGCAGCCCGGTGTACTAAAGCAATCGCTATGTGCGGTGTTTGGAGAAGGGCCCCACCACAAGGGTGTATCGTACGCAACCTTAATGTTATGATTATAATAATTTTGAAATTCATGATCTAAAATATGTGATAATATTTACGTAATTATAAAAGATTTTCAACCTGAATAGAATGTGAAGTTTATAATAATTAGATAATTTCAAATATAGACTATGTTAGAAAAACAATGTGATGTAATGTAACATAAAACTAAAAAGAAGTGGGAGTACTTTAGTTTGTGATGAATTTAATGAACATTGTATGTTTTACTTGATTCTTTTATCATGAATATCTACTTTAGATGTATGATGATTGATAAATAATATCTATGATTTTTTCTGACCCAAAAAAAAAAAGAAAAAAAAATCATTTATAATTTATTATTCCATCTTTTGGATTACTCCATGCCTCTTAGGATAGCTAGAGCTCATGTGCGAGTTCTATTGGATAAAGCCAAATGATCAAAGGTATCGATCAGTGGTAGTAAAATTCCCTCGATCTATTCTCAAATTTTCAATAGGTAAGAAGGTGTGTCACATATTAAGTCTGTAGTTAAAAGGGACACTTTTTCAAGCATGGGAGCCAAAACGGACAGTCCTTTTCTTTATGTATCAAAACGGACAGTTTGTCCACAAATGGGAAAACTATAATTAACACCGTCTGTGAACGTTTGCGGAGGAAAAAAATGTTCATAGAGTTTGCCCAAAAATGCTCATACTACATTTTCATAAATATTTTTTTAATAGTTTGCTCATTTGTGGGAAAACTATTTTTATTTGGGCAAATATAATTTTTCCGCTGAGAGATTCGACTGATAACTGATTAAACATCACACTGTTAATATTTCTGAATGTTTTGTCACTTCAATTTTTGAGAAATGTTACAGCTTTTTCACTTATAAAATATGTGTTGTTGTTCACTCCATTTTATCTCATTCATCATGAGCAACATTCATTATTCACGGAACTACTTTCTTTTTTCACAAATTGTTGTTTGTTTAAATTTCTTATAAGGAAAAAAAATGAGTGGCACTGTTAGAGTTAGTTTATTTTGGGGTAGAGAAGTATTGTACGAAGATGATTCGATTAGATATAGTCTTCCTGCGAAAACAGTTCAAGTGTCAATGACACTCAAATATGACCGTCTTGTACGTCTTTTTGGACTAAACTGAAGGTACATGATTTTAAACTTTCTATTCTTATCACTGGTCGATATCACATATCAATTATGGATAACAGTCATATAATTTTTGAGGAGACTCGAATTTGGAATGATGACTCTTTATCGGCCTTTCTTTGTTGTCCTGAGATTTTATGCAAACAAATGCATTTAGTAACACTTGATATGTATGCCAAAACTCAAAGCGCTATTCAAGATGAAGAATCATCTGATAATGAATTTGATATTTGATATTTGAAATAGTACATGTTTTACTAGTATCAGTTTTGGTTGGCCAAACAATTATATTCAACAACAAATAGTAGCAAGGTTTAATAGCCAAAATGACGATTTTCCTTCACTAAATCAACACAATGTACATTGGAGTTCTCAAAATTATGAGTTTGAAAAATTGAGCAATCACGAACCTACTAATTTATACTGTCACACTCCAATTGAGTTAATGGATAGGTAAAGACATTATATATTTTCTCTATTCTTTAAGGATTGTTATAACATGTTTAAATTATAAAAATTATAATTCTATTGTCTTTTAGGTGTTACCTCTTTATGAACAATCCTACATTGACTCAATTCACATAAATTGTGAACAACAATGAGCTAGCTAATGACATAGTTGATCATGAGTCAAATAGACAATGATCATCACTCATTTTTTTTTCTTATAAGAAATTTAAACGAATAATTATCTGTGAAAAAAGTGTTCTGTGGATAATGAATGTTTCTCAAGATGAATGAGATAAAATGGAGTGAACAACAACACATATTTTATAAGTAAAAAAGTTGTACCGTTTCTCAAAAATTAAAGTGACAAAACGTTCAGGAATATTAACAGTGTGATGTTTAATCAGTTATCAATCGAATATCTCAATGGAAGAATCATAGTTTATCCAAATAAAAATAGTTTGCCAACAAATAGGTAAACTATTAAAAAAAGATCTATGAAAATGTAGTTTTCCCATTTTTGGGCAAACCCTATTAACATTTTTTTCTCCCCAAACATTCACAGCCGGTGTTAGTTGTAGTTTGCCTATTTTTGGAAAAATTGTCTGTTTTTGTAAGACTCCGTAAAATTTTAAGCTTAACTCAATCCTTTAAAGCTTGTTAAGGGGTCCCAGACTTAGAAAATTTTTGCTAAGTACTCAGACTTAGTGTCATTTTAGCCTTTGTAAGTTGGCAACTCTATTTCATGACCTCTACGACCTTAAAATGTCAATCTTTAGGTTGAATTATGATCAGGAGTATTAGTCGGTGTCCTTAGATAAGTTTCAAATTTTTTATACTTTATTTGAGGCATGTTTGGAAGTCCAAACCAGTGGATCGACGCGATCTCTATGCGCCACGTCGTCTATCGCGTCGAGGAATATTTTCCTCCAGCTCTCCAGTGCAAATTCCAGTGAACCGACGTGGACTCGATGCAACGTGTTGGCCATAGCGTCGACCCCATTGATGCAACACGTCAGTCTGCGCGTTGGTAATTCAATTTTCAGTAATTAAAAGCCGCATTCCTCAGGGGTATTTAGGTCTTTTACCACGGTTATCAGCCCCAAAATACGAAATTAAACCCCTTTAGAGGCAAAATTCATTCTCTATTAAGAAGTTACTCAAGAACAAAAATCCTAGGAGATCAAATTTCAAACTCAAGGATTAAGATTTCACCATCATTCTTCAAGAATTTAGCAACCAAGGTATGTCAAGTGTTCATCCAAGGGTTTTCTTCTATTCAAGCACCTTTTTTTACTACAAGTTAATGAGTTTGATGAATTTCATGGTTGAATTTGAATGTGTTCATGACTACCATGTTAATGGGGTTTCTAGTTCATGATTCAATTGTGAGATGCATACGAAATTATTTGTTATATGTGTTGTACTATGTTAATTCATGCTAAAACCCTCCAAATTGTGAATTTGGTATTTGAAATTATGATGCTCGCATGTTGCTTAGTATTATGTGCACATACTATGTCCTCTAAGTGTTTTTTGAATTGCTCATGTGAGTTGAATAGTGAAATTATATAATGTTAGCATGTAATCAAGTTCATGTCATGCAAGTGTTTTCTAGAATGTCCCAATGAAGGAATGATGATCAAGTAATTAGCTATCATATTTTAAGATTGTGCTATGTCTTATAATTTATGCTATCGAGTCCTAGGAGTATTCAATAATCGACAATTTAGTTGTTTACCTAGAGCCATGGTAAGTCACGGAATAGTATCAGTCAATGTCACAATTAGTAGAATTCAGTCATTTATAGAACTTAGAAAAACTCAGTAGTACTTAGTCAGTTAACAGAATTTAGTAGTATTCCGTCAATCCATGGAACCAGTGAACTCAGTTTAGTTCAGTTATACAGTATGATCAGTAACAGTTCAGTCCAGCCTAGAATGGTTTAGAATTCAGTCCAGTGTCTATTCAGTTGAGAGTAGGATTCAGCACCAAGTAAACCTAAGGATAGGGACTCACCTGCCAGTAGAGGGTGTGATCCTTAGAAACACTCCTTACATTTTAGAACTATGTAGCCAACATAGTTTGAGACATCAACCTGCCAGTTGAGGGTACTACCGTTCTCACTCAGAGCACTTGCCAGATGAGGGTGACTCAGTCTGTCTGTACTCGTGTCACGATACTGATACCCTTCCATCTGGGTTATAGGTTGGACCCCAATCAGTTCAGAGAGGGGAATGTCGGTTAGATGATTACCTCCCACAATCTCAGTTTCAGTCTTCAGAATAGAACTCAGTTCAGTTCTACGAAATCAGGACTATCAGATATAGTTACTCAGTTCAGTACAGAACTCAGCACAGTTCCATCGAATCAGGACTTCCAGATACAGTCATTCAATTAACAGTATTACAGTATCAAAGAACTCAGATATCAGTAAACCAATGATTCAGAACTCAGTATCCATTGTTATCACGACCTCAGTTACAGTTTGTGTGTTCATGTATGTACTCTCATTCAGTTATGCTCATGTCATTCAGTCACTATTGTTCATGCATATGAACCCATGCATTTCAGCCTACATCACTTTGCATACCAATACATTCAAAGTACTGACGCATACTTTTCTTTTGTGCTATGATGTCTTATATCATAGGTCCAGACGCACGGGCTCCCGATCATATTTAGTAGTTTAGATATTCATCAGTCAGAGTTAGTGGTGAGTACTCAGAGTCCGAGAATGTGGTTATTACTTCAACATTTTAGTTCATTTAAGTAGTTTGGAGTTAGTTGGGGATTTGTCCCATCAACTCCTTATTCAGACAGTTAGAGACTTATTCAGACTAGAGTATTTTTCAGACAGATATTTAGTTTTGGTATTGATATACCGTATTCAATATTTATTTACAGTATTGAACCCTATGACTAGTTCTAACTAATTTTCACATTTTTACAGTATTATTATTCAGTTATTACAGCAGGTACCAGTCATGGGTTAGCTTGTGGTCCTTTGAGATTCTGAGCACCGTATAGCATCCGGGGGACAGACTCGAGGCGTCACAGTTTTTGTACATAAACAAAAAGATTATCCATTTTGGCTCCCAGGCTTAAAAAAGTGTCCCTTTTAGCTCTGGACTCTCATATATTCATATACAATCAATGCTTGTAACTTAAATCTTTTTCCATCAACAAATCTTATGTTATACCAATTGGTCATAACTTCCCCAATAGAGCCGCCAGAGCTGTCACACCCTTTTTTTTAATCAAAAAGATCTAATTTTAAGTTCGAAAGGATTTTTATTATTAAGTGACAAAAGATAAAATTTGTTTTCAAAAGAATTGTTTATATTCAAAACTCAGAGTCGCCACTTGGCAAAATTGGGTGTGCCAAATCACCTTTGAAAATTCTTTTCCAAAATAATTTTTGATTCTATTATTTTGCTCGACACCTTTTATTTTGAGCTTTGCTGACTCTATCTTGATTCCAAAAGAGGGGTATGAAATAAAATAGGACTAAAGCTCAAATGGGGTAACAAAGGATGATACAATGTTTGGATAGCAGAATGAAATGTCTTCGTCATATCAATTCTTGAAAATGCAAGTACATATCATGCAATATGACAGTGAAAGATGAAGATCATTTGTGACACTTAACAACCCTAACTTTAACTGAGCATGTGTTCCACTTTTTCTTTTACACTTGAAAACACTTTCCCACAGAGTCGCCAGAGTTGTCACACCCCTTTTTTAACCAAAAAGATCTAATTTTAAGTTCGAAAGGATTTTTATCATTAAGTGACAAAAGATAAATTTTTTTTTGAAAAGGATTATTTATATTCAAAACTCAGAGTCGCCACTTGGAAAAATCGAGTGTACCAAGTCACCTTTGAAAATACTTTTTCAAAATGATTTACTGTCATATCACTTGGCAAAATTTCCCAAGCATGCCATATCACTAAAATCAAAAGTCAAAAGGGACACTATATTTTGCTAAAAGGAAAGATAGAAGGATTTAAACATAAACGACAAAGACATAAAACAAGATAGATTCCGAATTACAACCCTGAAATAATTCAGAAATCAGAAAGAAAAACAAGACTAGCTACCAAAACCCCTTCCTAGTAAGGAGAGGAGTGTCTTTCCAATTGCGGATCTTGACATTTAGCCACTGATTTGCACATCATGACTAGAGCTTTCATCACCGTCAAACACATTTCCCTCAAAAAATAAGTTCTGGATCCTCATGCTCAGCCCATTACTTCCCACGTATTATGCATCACCATATGTTGGTGAAAGATTATGTGTGACGCTCGAGGTGTCAACGTTTTGCACTACAATAACTTTTTCTTGAATCATCTTTTCTATTTCTCTTTTAAAAGTATGACAATGTTCAGTACTATGACCTTGAACATCAGAATGATATACACACCGTACATTAGGGTCAAATTTTTTTTAATGTAGGTCAGGTGTATACCTAAGGAGAGGAGTAATTATTCCCCACTGTCTCAATCTCTAGAATAAACTGGCATAGGATTTCCCAATAGGAGTGAAATTATACTTTTCCTTCCCCCTCTTTACAAACTCTGGCCTTGGTTGAAACTTGAATTTAGAGGTACCTTGGTAAATATGTGGGGGCCGAGGATGATGTTGAGGGATCGGTGCTTTCCATTGTGGAGAAAATGACGGACGAGTATACAATTATGCATTGTCCAAAGGATATTGAGGAAGTGGAGTGAAATATCTTGGATTTTGGAATGAGGAACCTTGTTGTAGGTGAGTATGTGTATCTAATATGTAAGCTCTAGATTGAGGGTGACAGTATTGGTGAGTTGGACCTCTCGAGCTCTGCTTTTCCCTTGGCATGACGATAGGTACGTTTTCCTTCTTCTTTCCTTTAATTTCCCTTAATTGATTGCAGTATCATCCTAAATCTTTCACAGAATCCTTATGCCCATCATGTTCCTCAAATTTCGATATCTCAAAGCTTTGAGGAAGGTTAACACTTGAATACATGCCCCAGTCTTTATATGAAACATCATTTTTACTCGCGAGTCCCAGGGAAATTTTCATAGCATTTTCTGCACTCTTTATTTTTTCAATCATTTTCTCTTGCTCTTCTGCCATGTCAGACTTCTTGGTAAGAAATTTTGGTGGTCCAGTTAATTTAAAAGTAGGCTCAGGAGTATAGCAGTGATTATGAAGAGTATTGAACATGGGTTCACTAGCGGCATGGAAAACCACAACCATTAGGCGGATAGCCAATGTGGAAGCCTCAGTAGAGGGTTGAGCAGCAAAATCACAGATGGTATGCGGTGTTGTAAATGTAGAAGGCTTATACTGAGGATCTAGAGAAGTGGTGGAAGTATTGGGATGCAGCTAATGTGGCATGAATTTCGAAGAATATTGTGGTGCGTCATAACAATAGGAAACTGACTTTGCAATCATGATGGAAAACTCAAGATATTTACAGGATCAATAGTGGGGAATGGAGGAGGAGGCAGCCCACTGGCCCAAGTTTGATACATCTCCGTCATTTGCTATCTTAGTCTCAAATTTTTTTCCTTTAAACTCTCATTTTCCTGACTCTTTGTTTGATCCATGAGGTCACTCTCTATATCCTTGTTGGACACAACTAAACCTTCCTTAGATTTGATGTGATATAGAGGACCCACCAAAATGCCACAAACCAACCACCTTAAACTAACTGATCAAGATATAACAAATGTGTTAGAGTTTAACACTTTCTCAAAATATTTTTCTATTTTTCTTGAAAAGATCACCTAAACCCAAAAGGGCGCCTACATATCTCACTCCCGAGAGAGGATCTCACTCCCGAGAGAGGAGAATCAAGTATGTGTAGTTTGTGAAGTTTGGCCACAAAAGGGCCAATAAAGCTCTATTACATTTTCTTGAAACTTTAGAAGAAAAGGATGTAATAAAGTGTCAAAAGAATTGACGAAAATCTTTTTGCATTTTTCAGTTTTAAATCCCTATGCAAAATGAAATCTATAATTACCAAAGAAAAATCTTTTGAATTTTTGATTTTTAATTTCATACGACAATGTAATTGAAGCTATTAAAGAAAAATCTTTTTGTGTTTTTTTTAAAGATGTATATGAACACCTACTCTAAATGAAGAGTGAATTTTTTTTAAAAATTTTTCAGATTTCTATACAAAATGAAACCTATTATTACCAAATAAAAATCTTTTTGGATTTTTAATTTTGAATTTCATACGGAAAATGAAAATAAGAAAAATCTTTTTGTAGTTTTCTTTGAAACACCTAGTCTAAATGAAGAGTGAAGAAAATCCTTTTTGATTTTTCTTTGAATAAGATCATTGAACCCTAGAAGGGCTGCCTACGTATCTCACTCCCGAGAGAGGAGAATCAGGTATGCGTAGTTCGTCCAGATTGAAAAGTTAATGATTAAATAACAAACTAAACCCTAACTTGAGAGATACAATCAAAGACAGACGATGAACAACGTCAATAATTTTTTTTTGAGTTTTCAATTTGACACTTCACATAAAAAATGACACCAACAAAATATGAAAGAATTTTTTTTTTTGGTATTTTCGTTATATGGAATGTACAAACTCCTACCATATTTTTTTTTTTGAATTTTCTTTATAAAAAGTTCCTATTAAAAAAATATTTTTATAATTTTTGAATTATAAATGCATGGTAAAGGAACAAAAGGAAAATCTTTTTGATGTTTTGTTTTATCGAGTAAATGAGTGTTAAAGGTAAAAAATCTTTTTAAATTTTTGAATTGTGAAAAAACAAAAGCCGAAAGAACACTAAAAAAAACTACGAAACTCACTTTTTTTGTTTTGACTCACTTTTTCTTTCTTTTTTTTTCATTTCCTTTTCCTTTTTTTTTGAACTTTTCCTTGCCTACACACTTTTCTTTAATTCTAGCACATTCTTTCCCCAAATAAGTTCATTGAATGATCTTGTAACCCTCAATCATGCAACAATTAGCACATATGGATGCTTTAGGGGTGAGTCTCCTACAAAAGACCAAGTGGGTCCCGCTAGGTCTCAATATGATGTGGACAAGCATGACCTAAAGACTAACCTAGACTGGGATCCACTAACAAGGCTGTTCGGGGGAGCGTATGGTCGATAATAGCTGCGAGAGCTTTCCAACCACTCCATACACCCGATGGCTCCCCCTCTTAAAATAAGGGTGACTTAACTAGAGGTCGTGTACACACTTGTACTACAAAACTTATTGCGAAAGAAATGACTCGGGTTATGCACATGATGACAGATATAAAGCGCTAACACATAAGAGAAAAACTATAAAAACGTAGTACATAGGCTCTTAACAATGATAAAATAATAACACAAACAAGGCGTCTATACACCTTTAATGTCAAACTAAGCCGATATAACTCCGAAATAAGCTCGAATTCTGAAAAATCCCCAGTAGAGTCACCAGAGCTGTCACACCACCTTTTAACCAAAAAGATCTAATTTTAAGTTTGAAAGAATATTTATTATTAAGTGACAAAAGATAAAATTTATTTCGAAAGGGATTGTTTATATTCAAAAACTCAGAGTAGCCACTTGGCAAAATCGGTTGTGCCAAGTCACCTTTGAAAATCTTTTTTCAAAATAATTTTTGACTCTTTAAAACTGGTTTACGAACAGAGATTCCGGTTAAGAAATTGTGTTGACCAAGGAGAAGGTGTTAAGCACCCTTCGATCCCGTGATTCATGGTTGCTTCATGGAGTAGAGCGGCTAATTTAACACTATGAAGTAAATAAACCAAACAAAACACACAAATCAAGCAAACAAACAAATCAAACAAAACTCAACCAAAATAATGTCCAGTAAGAATTATACAGTCCCAAAAATAAAAAATGCGTAAATATAAATCATATTCTAAACTAATCCTAGACTATGCTCTACCTGATGCCTTAGACCTTCATCACGAACGTTCTCTGGGTACAAGATACTTCGGGACATTCCCCGGTGAATTAAAACAAATGGCCTCGGGGCATTCCTCGGCTAAATGAATACATTTTTTCAGTGCGAGAAAACCAAACCATTCAACAAAACCATGAGTTCTAAACTTTGCCTACTCAACCTACATTTGCCTATCAATTATCGGCCTAAACATGATATTATCGATATTAGCCAGAACTGATATCTATTCCAAATAAAACAATCAACACTGAACCAAAACAAACCATATTTGTCCTTTATTGATTTTCAATTCCCACCTTTAATTCTATTCTCAAATTATCGGTTTCTCCTCCAAATCAAAATTAATCAAAACGTTGATCAAACCATATCAAATTTTCTCATTCGGTTGCATTCAACCAATTTAACATAATTCCAATAATTTCACACGATCACAATAGCACATATTCAAGTACTTTCCATCATAAGCACACAAAAATCAAATAAATTTAACGAAGTTAAACGAGAATAAGAGAAGAATTGGACCTCAATTGTCGATTTCAATATACCAAAGATAGAACCGCGTCCGAAGAACTCTGATTTAAACCTCGATCACGAATAACTCCAACTCGGTATCGAGAAATACAAATGGGACAGACTTAAAATTAGAATAAAAACCTTGAAACGAACCCCGACTCTCAGATTTTGAACTAACCGTAATCGAATCCCATTGAAAACGTGGCTAGGTTGTTGTTTGCAACTCAACGGAGCTCCGACTGACCCGACAATCAACAGAATGGGGTCTCCGGGCTGGGTTTTGCCAGAAATAATGTTTTCGGTCGATTTTCACTGCAACAGTAACAAACGATGATCGGAGGTATTCCCCGATTGACGATTACGACAATAATTTCACCGAAAAATGGGACAAAAACTTATTTTCTCTCTTTTCCCTCTCTCTCGTTACTCCCGATCAAACTTCCTCTATCGATTCTCTCTGGTTTCTATTTTTTGTTTCTCACTTTTGTGTCTTTGTGTGTGTTTGTTCTATGTATGTAGTGTATTTGTGTATTGTGAGATGGTGTGTGTGCATGAATATGAGTTGTCTGTGTTTTTTCGGCAGGTCTGTGCGAATTCTGGTAAGGATGAGTGATATATGTGTGAAGTTTTTGTGTGTATATTATAGTGTTTATGGAATTGTGTGCGAGCAGTATATTTATTGGTGGTGGGTCCCCACTGTTATGAACCAATTGTCCCACATTGGAAAAATAGAGAAATGCTAAGGGGATTATAAGCCAAATGGGTTCTCCCACCTATTAGACTAGTCTTTTGAATTGGACTCTTTCATTTGGTTTATAACATCATTGGGCCGTGACTTGAAGTGGTGACCTGTGTTCCAGTAGTGGTGGCCTGGACCCAAGAGGGGTACCAACCGTGACCAACTGGGCATAGCTGTGAATGACGAGAATCGATCCACGCATGGAGCCATGACTCGAAGTGGTGCCCTGTGCGCCAGGAGTGGTGGCCTGGACCTAAGAGGGGTGCCATCCATGACCAACTGGGCTCAGCCGTGACCAATGAGGTCGTTGGTTCTCAAGCGGAGGCGATTGTTATGAACCAATTGTCCCACATTGGAAAAATAGAGAAATTCTAAGGGGATTATAAGCCAAATGGGTTCTCCCACCTATTAGACTAGTCTTTTGGGTTGGGCTCTCCCGTTTGGTTTATAACATTGGTGCTTTCATTGAGAGTCCCACGCATTGGGCCGTGACTCGGAGTGGTGGCCTGCGCGCTAGGAGTGGTGGCCTGGACCCAAGAGGGGTACCAACTGTGACCAACTGGGCGTAGCTGTGACAAACAAGGACCGATCCACGCGTGGAGAGTCGTGCGTTGGGCCGTGACTGGGAGTGGTGGCCTGTGTGCCAGTAGTGGTGGCCTGGACTTAAGAAGGGTGCCAGCCGTGACCAACTGGGCATAACCATGACCAACGAGGATTGATCCACGCATGGAGCCACGACTCAGAGTGGTGGCCTGTGCGCCGGAGTGGTGGCTTGGACCTAAGAGGGGTGCTAGCCGTGACCAACTGGGCTCAGCCGTGACCAACGAGGTCATTGGTTCTCAAACGGAGGCGATTGTTATGAACCAATTATCCCATATTGGAAAAATAGAGAAATGCTAAGGGGATTATAAGCCAAATGGGTTCTCCCACCTATTAGACTAGTCTTTTGGGTTGGGCTCTCCTGTTTGGTTTATAACACCCCCTAATTGTGAGGTCAGGCTATTGTATATATGCCTCTTTGTAGGTAGATGATGTGTGTACACATATGGAAAACGTGAGGGAAGTGGGGCAACCTGGGGGTATAGGTGGGTAGGAGGTGAGGTGGTGATGTGTTGTCAAAATTTTATTAGGGGAGTGGTTAATTTTTGTTATCAAAAAAATATTAGGAATTGGGTTTGTTAGGAGTTTGTTATTTTGACTTCTAATGGGAAAATTATCACATGAGTGAAGGTACGTGATAAGACAAGGTAAAAAATATTAAAAAATAATTTGGGGAGGGACAAAATTACTTATCTACATTCATATACAATCAATGCTTGTAACTTAAATCTTTTTCCATCAACAAATCTTATCTTGTACCAATGGGTCATAACTTCAAATCCCACTCAAGAAATTTAATTGATTATGAATTCAAGAATTCAAAATAAAAAAGTTTGTTTTGCCAGTTATTAAGAGTATTCAACTTGTTCCCTATCTTATTTTATTGCATTATATCTCATACAAAATTATACAAATTATACTGCGAAATTAAAAAATCACCATTAATATCGATCTAAATTCGAAATAATCCTTTGTTCCATGCATATCCTTGGGCCCTATTTAAGTTACTACGTACTTCGTTTGTTCTATTAAATACTCCCCCGTTCTATTTTACTCGTCCCAATTTGATATTGCACATTGATTAAGAAAAACAATTAATAACATGACTACTTTACTATAGTGTCCCTATTAAATGATGTTTACATTTTCATTTGGAGAAAAAATAATTAATACCAAGGGTAAAAAAGGAAAAAAATGTCTTGTCTTGATTAATGAAAAATGACAAGTAAAATGAGAAATCAAATTAAAAAATTTGAGACGAGTAGAATGAAACGGAGGGAGTACAATCTGCCACTATATTTTCCAACCTGCAACTCTCCTCATGTTTCACATATTACAAGAAATTTCTGAACTTATATTACATTCTCGCTAAGTTGTTTGGACTTTTCAAAAATTATTGTTGAGTTCTTCAAAATTACACTACTTTTAAAGAATTCGATATATCTAGTGACATTTTTTAAAAGCCAGAATATCATAACTTCCGGTGCATTCTGGGAGTGAGTGTAATCTATAATCTATGTATAATAGATTAAAAGTGTGAAGGGCCTTAGAAATATCGTTTGAACTTTTTATCCTTCATTAAAAGTCTTTGTTTTAGACATAATCATCTTTTCACTATTTTTTTTAATATTTAAGAGTTGAAAATTAATAAAATATATTTATGGTAAAACTTTTCCTTATTAGAAGTCATCAGAATTAATGACAACTAATATTTTTTTCATTAGTTTAAGAATTTTAAATCAACTAAATTTGATTTTAAGAAGTTTTGAAAATCCTAGAAATAAATATAAAAGTATTAGAATAAGATTTTATAGATAGAAAAACTAGGAAAGATTTTATATATAGAAAAAAAAGAAAAATAATCATACCTTGAAAAAATAACCGTACCACAATCATGGAAAGAGGTACTGCATGACGAAGGCAAATGTGATGATCCATCAACCACTTAAATTTTCGATAATAAAATATATATATGCTTACACTAAAATATATGTTTATGTTTACATTATTATAATAAAGTGTAAAAAATCTTTGAAAAGTGATTTTAAATTTTACACTTCATTAAAAATCTCCGTAATAGATAAAATTATTTAATTTTAAATGATCAAACGTTACACGTGCGAGACACGTGTGGTTAAACTAGTGTGTGTGTGTTTATATATATATATATATATATATATAGATACATACACATATATATATATACATACATACATACATATATATATATACGTACATATATATATGTACATAGATACATACATATATACATACATATATATACATACATATATACATACATACATATATATATACATACATATATACATACATACATATATATGTACATACATACATACATATATATGTACATACATACATACATAAATATACATACATATATAAACTAGTGTGTGTGTTTATACATATACATATATATATACACACACACACATATATATATATATACACACACACACACATATATATATATACACACACACACATACATATATATATACACACACATACATATATATATATATATACACACACATATATATGTATACATACATACATATATATGTATACATACATATATATATGTATATACATATAGATAGATACATTTCGGCATTTATTTAAGTTAACTTCTACCTTATGTTTGGGCCTTAAATCTTTTCCTGTTAACACATGTATTGCTTTTATCAAACCACGCGTAGTACCAATTATGTTTATTTTCTTTGCTTTGCTTTTGCCCTTTCCTCTGTTTTTGGTTTGCTGCCCCAACTTGAAGAACAACATCACGTTGCTCTGCTGTGTCCACTCAAATTGAGGTTGTGTCCAAAACGACATCGGTATCTCAAATCGTTCTTAACATAGAAAATAAGGTGAATTGTCTTTCAATATTTTTTTGCGCATGCCATCAGCCATAGATGATCTTCAGCCATGTTACTCGCTAATCACTCTAGAAGGTACCAAAAATTTTCTATTCTAGATCTATATTTTTCTTTGACTCTGTTCGTAATTGATGATGTACATGCATGCTTTTATTGGAAGTTCAAAGCTGGATTAGAGCATTTTTAACAGATTGGTATTGTTTTTATAATTTCTTCAGTTATATCAGCTACAAGCTAAGTTAACAATCAAACTTGTGCACATTATATGGAGCTAAAACACCTTCATGCTTGGGGGCTGGGACTATATTTAATCTTGCAACTCCGAGAAGACGTTTGGTACGGGGATGCGTTAAACAAAATTATCCCATGAATTGGGATATCTCATGGGTTTAGTTATCCCACCATAAATATGGGGAAACTTATTTCATCACTCTATAATAATGATAGGATAAATAATTACGGGACTAATTAACACCTCTAACCGAAAGTAGGACAAAATAATCCTACATTTTATCTCGAGATTATTATCCTTTATTCCTCATGCCAAACAACTCCATAAGAAATTGTTTAGTGTTTTGAACAGTGGATGGTCAATGATTAAAATCTACCCAGTTTTCTTTCTTCTTTCTATGTTTTGAACTCTTGTTGATCAAGCATGCTCTGTATTTCCTATAATTATAACTAAGAAATTTTTTTATTTGTTATATTAAGGCTTGTATCTTCGCTCAAGATTTACCATCAACCTTGATAAGGTGTACAGACTGGCAATGAGAAGACATAATATAGAAACTGAAATTCTTAAGGTTATGAGTGCTCCTTTCTCGGGAACAGACTTGAGAGCATATATGATGTCAGAAGGTGGTATTACTCTTGAGAACTTCAAGCCACGTTTTAGGAGAAAAAGATGTTTTCTGGTTTTTTCAATATGAGGTTTTGAGCAAATAAGTGTTTAATGTAATTGTAATTTGCTAAATCAGCTCAACAATATTTTAAAAAGCTTAAATTGACATATGAGTTGAGTTTGTTTCCAACTTAAGTAATAACTTAAAAGTTTAAACTGGCATGATAAGTTTGAAATGCTGAACTCGGCTTAGGAGATTAGTCTTCTTATAGTGGGCTAGCCCCAAAATAGTCATTCTTGCACCAACTCTAATTTTCAGAAAGGGAAATGAAATCGAACATATTCCTTCAAATTGGGAAAAAGTAAGAAAGGACATTTGATTTTTGATATGGTCGACTGACAATTGCATTACAGACAAGTAACGGCCTACTTATACATGGACTTATCACTGTCATCTTCTGTAATGGTTGCCAAAGCACATTTTTATTTTTTCACCAGTCCCACCTATTGTTGAGATCAAGGCCTGCCGTTGTATTTGTTGATTGTATTTTCTTCATAAATCAAACAACAGATACATCATTTTGAGACCTTTACTTGACAAGGATTCAAATTGACCAAGCAAAGTCTCTGGAGTTTAAGCTTTGCTGGCAAGGTAAATCAACCACCAGAAATCTTGCTGCTAGGCATTTTCTTCTAAATAAGCAAATCCTTGGGATGCAACTTGCACAACTAGGTCGAGATACTTCAGCGGAAGTGAGTAGATGAAATTCTATCTGACATAATTGCTTATTTACATAATGTAGTAGTAGCCTAATAACTGCGTGGTGGTGAAAATAAGTTCTTAATAGAGTGATCTTATGAATATTTGGAGTAGAGAGTATATGGATCTAAACAAACAATGTTTCAATTGCATATCATTAAGTTACAATTATAGAAGATTATGAATTAAATTATCCCTTGTGCTTCGTCTAAATCAGACTTGTAAAGAGTTGAAATTATCATGTACAAGTCTAGAAGTATTAACCAATTAACTATGTCTTAATTCCACTGTATGAATGCCCAGTTTAGCAGTACAACTTGACCACCCAAAAGAGGAATAAAAGATCAAAACTAAAAACAAAAAGAACTGTCTTGACAACTATTCCACCTTATTAATTCAAAACAAGTGATAAATTTATCTGGTTATTGTAATTTGAATGTACTATTGGCGCTATATCGGTGGATTGAAAGGATGAACGATTAATCAGCGTTAGTTAATGTTATTTATAAGGAAGAAAAAGTAGGAACATTGAAATAGTACCGAAACTTTTTGTCAAAAGTATCCCCTTCTTTGCTTAATGATATCAACATGTATCTTATTGGAATTCAAATGAAAATTTTGAAATTAGGGGTATTTACTATTTAATTGATCTTCAAGTGTAGTTAGTGTTATTTTGAGGTCAAGGGGAACAAATGGAAGAAGACTACAACAAAGTTGTTTGGTAAAGTATGACAAATGACGCTTGACTATTGAAAATCTTGGTTCTGTTTGTACATCTTGATGATTTTCTTTGATTTCAGCAACTTTAATAACTTTTCCAAGCAACAAATGTTGTTATATTTATAGCGTCATCCCCCAGGTTTACAAGAAATCTCCATTAATTATCACACTAACACAAGCTTTCACTCTACTAATTCCACAACAATCATGAGTGTTCAACTATATACAATTTTATTTGTAGTTTCATTGATGATTCTTAGTCCTACAACATCATCATCTTCATCAGTACATTAATGACAACAAATATGATTACTACACTAACTATGGTCATGATATTTCAAACATCTATGGTGAAACCTCCAATAATAATGTGCAACAAATATTGCCAGCCAGGAGAAATAGAAGGTATGTGAGCTATGCTGCACTTTCTAGGGACATTCATTGCTTGGCTTGGCCATAGCAGAATATATAGCATGATTTGATTTGGTGTCTTTGATATTCAATGTATTAAAACAATTAGATATAGTGTTGGTATGTTTAGTTCTTTGATATCCATGAAGTAAGAATGACCAATGCTATTGATATGTTTATATCTAACAGTTGAATTTAGTTCCCTCTATATGAAGTTAATTTTGATGGAAAAGCCCTTTTGGTTAGTTGTTCGAGATTACATTTGTAAAATATTTACCCTGAAAGGCAAATATCTTGGTGAAATTAATGGATGAGTGGAGATATGTATGCCCAGGCTACGCACGGGATCGAGACTAACACAAAGAATCAAATATGTATACATCAAAGGCAATCTCCAGAATTCACAGTTAATTAAAAATTTGATGTGACTTATCACAAACAACAATTGAGAAGGTTTGTCTTTGTTTAGTTTATCATCAAGATTTGAAAGATTTAAATAGATAAATACACCAAACCAACAATAAATAGGTTGTCTCAGGCAAAAACTCTTTTTGACTTGGTTTACCATGCTAGCTATTATCATCTTCCACACATTACAAATGCAAGGTATGATTGTTGATTACTCTCTTTGCTTTGTTCGATCAATGATGGGATCTTGAGTATTATTCATTACTACTACTACTATCATTTTTTAATTTTGGTGTTTGGTATGTTATTCTACTTCTCCTTTGAATTGAGGAATAGTAAGATTGCAAGAATCATCTACTGTAGGCTAAATTTTTGCACTTTAAGAAAGTTACGAACTAAGTCGCTTTGTCCACTAGCATTATTAGTCCCTTTTTCTTAATTCTTTTGGACTTGAAAAAAAGACATTGAGAAAACTGATAAGTACATTGACACATAAAATATTACAAAAGTTATGAATTATACAAACGATTTTTATTAGCCTTTTTGTTTTGTTGCTCTTTCATGACATCCATTTGTTTCTTTGCATTCTTTTCTTCGGAATTAGAATGTTATATTATATAAAATAATATCTCTTTTATGTTTTTGAAATAGTTTATATGAATCTCCTTTACCGTTCGAATTTTTTAAGTCTTTGTGACCCAAATTTTTTTGTGATAAAAAATGTTACCTATTTAATACACAACGAGGTGCAAATGTCACACGTACCTAAGAGATAATCGACGAAATTTAATTAAAATAATTCATCGTAATGTTACTATTTTCCTGCTCTCACAGAGTATAATTTTTAATTGCAGGTATGCTTCAGCTCCACAATTAAAAAGTTAAATATTCATTGACCTTGACAGAAGTGTTGTAATAAAGGTCTCTTTCATGCTGTTGGGGTTCTTTGGTAATATAAACTTCTCCCCTTGAGTTCACAGGTTAGCGTCATGTCCCTTTTATCTGTTTTCTTTTTACATTGGTTTATTGTATTTTAGTTTATCTCCGTTGATTGATGGCAGCTGGGAGACTGTTGAAATTGGGTTTCTAGAGTTAGTTCTGCTCATATTGTTGTCACAAGTAAGCCTTATTCTTAATAGTTCTTGCATTTTGTATTGAGATGCATGTGTTATGTGCAACTACTAATGTTTATAACCGCTTATACTACAACAATTGCTTCTCATTCCAAATGTTTTTAATCTACTGATACATGATATAAATGTTTTTTAATTTTTGAATGGAAAAAACATGATTCGATGGGTGATTAATGTATGTTTTTGTAGTTCATTCCTCCCTCATGTGTGGACATTAAAGCAATCCTTCGTTGTTCTGTTATCAGTTGGAATAGTGTGGGCATTTGCAGCCTGTCAGGTGCATACAACAACAAACCTCCACAAATTTAGTTCAGTTGTCAAGTTTTTCTCTCTGGAATAATATGATGATGTGTATGCCTTCTCAATTAATTAAATAGTTAATTATTTCTTCCAACTTGACTTGTATGTCCTTTCTATATCAAAAAATGAGTTAGATTTACTTGGTTCCCTTATTTCCTAAGAAGATTGCTTTAGTTATACATATATGATATATCATACTTGATATTTTACATTGTGTAAAAATAACAATTGAGATGAAGATAAATTAAATAGGGGGACTGTCAGGAGACTTGATTAAAGTACTGATTTGCTCCATGCATGTCTCTTTAGTCTTAGTAAAATTGTTATTTGTAATGACTTAAGTAATAGTAGATCAAAACTTAGTCTTTAATCTTTTACATTTTTCCAAACAAGAAAATTATAGCCTTTGGTATCTGAAGTGGACTCAGATATCTGATAATTAGTTATATTTGCAGGTCACTCTGTCTCTTACTATAATGAAGGATCAACTCTTACAGTCGTTTAGCAATTTTCATCACATGTGCGAGGTTTCAAAGTGGAAGATGTAAACAGAGGAATGAAAATGGCAGTTCTATCGATTTTGAAGGACATATTTAATTTTTAGATTCTAGATTTGTGCAGAAATTATAACTAAGTTGATTGTATAAACTTCACATATTATACCTCAGTGAAGTTTATATAAACTTCTCAAAGGTTATTCATTGTACTTGGAAATAATGAAAGATACTAGCTTTTTTTATTGACATAGTTGAAAACTTTTGCAGCTTTGGTTTCAATAATTTTGAACTCAAGCATTAGATAAAGTAAGTAGACCAAGAAAATGAAAGATAACTAGAAGCAAGAAGATTATATACTTGTTTTACGTGTTTATATTACACTTGCACTATTGCTTAAGCCAAATATCAGGCCCGTGCTCAGGCCATGCCCACCTAGTGTGTGTGTGTGTATAAATGTTGGGAGCTTTCAACTTTAGTGCATGTATATCTGATTTTGATGTCGTCAGTTTATTTGTGTTAGTTTCATGAAATTTTTTGCAATTGTATTCACTTTCAAATAACTTTAGACATTGTGTTTGAAGCTCTCATATAGCAGAAGTTTAGGTGCATATAGTTGAAGTTCTTTTATTTTTATCTCATTTCAATCATTTTTGTTCTGTTATATGTGATTGAAGTTCTATCATTTTTTCTTGTACTTGAATAGTTCGGTCATATGTGAACAAACTTTAGACATAAATGGCTGAAATGAGGCAAGAATAACTAAGTCAACTGTTTTTATTTGAACATCTGATAAAAATCAATTTAACCATATGTAACTTTAGACATTGTGTTTGAAGTTTGGTTGATCATAATCTAACTTAAAACATCATGTGTATGAATCGGAATATGTGCAAATATTTAAAAAGCGAGTACATGTCAAATAATGATGTCTAAATAGGGTAGCGGTGAAAGCTCCAAATCACTTGGAGCTTTTCTCTTCCATTTTGCTCTTGCAAAATAAAGAGCAGTCCAATCAGGAAGTATCTTGTGATTGCGCAGAGTTCGAGAAGGTTGCACCTCAATAATATTATGAAAGCATTCTCTCTCAATGTAAGTATAAATGGTCGATTCACAACTCGAACCCATAGTTTATAAGCAAGAAGACAACTTAATAGACGTCATTATAATGATTACACAACGTAAAAGTGAAAATAAAGATAATTTTTATCATGTTATTTGAAATGTTCAAAGTTAATTGTTACAAAACAAACTTACGTCAAGTTACACAACATGAAAAATATACATGATCTTGACAAATTTACATCTTTTATTGTGAAGCTTTGTACTAAAAACATCGTATTATTTACGATATAAGTGTCGCATTCTGATCAATATATACGTACCTCGATTATCCACTAGTTACATTTTATCTGTCATGACTCATCACCACAAAACACTCACATGGATAGGAAAAAGTCAAATTAGGATTTGAACTTTTAACTTCCCATAATTTTTGCTCAGTATAATCTTTCCACTGCTAGCTATACTCAACTCCACATCATGAGCTCGTATAGGAGCAGTGTTTCACGAGTTAGCTAAACCCCTGGTTTGCGGTAGATCAAGGGCTAACACTCATCACACAACTTTGGATCATTGAAGACTATAAGAGATTGGCATTTTAACAATAAATTATATTCCATATTTAATCAATTATTAAAAAAAGCACACTAAAAATTGTGGTAGGATAGATAAGTTCACTCTAAATTGTAAAACTTTTATTATGCAAGTCACTTGTAATTTCACATTGTTGATACAATTCTGTTATAATCTTAAATACAGTAGATGGATGTGCATTTAATATCCACTAAGCAAACTATGCAAATCTTATTATTCTTTTTTATAATTGTGGTGTTCGGGCATGTCTGTATGCACACCGAATCTTAGAGTTTTGAACGAACCTTCTCAATCAGTTCTCTTCTTAAGATCTTCCCAGAGATTGACTTGGGAACACTATTTATGAATGTCACCTTCTTCAATCTTTTGAAAGGTGCAACCTGCAGAGATATGGAAAAATGAAAATAAGATCTTGAAATGGACAAACTACATTCATAGTCATTTTGAGTAAGTTGACAATCGATATTTCAAGATTTCTACCTCTCGAACCAATCCAACTTCCCACTGGGGTTACAACAACAACGTCGTACCCCATATAATCTCACAAGTGAGGTCCGGAGAGGGTAGGGTGTACGCAGCCTTACCCTTTCGTGTAAAGGTAGAGAGTTGTTTAAAATAGACCATCAGTTACTTTCCCATCGGAGTTCCAACAAAATATTAAATAAAATTAACATGAATTGGTTGGTCATAATGCAGGTCTCAAGCCTAGATAATGGAGGAATTTTTCGTAGGCTCAGAGTACAAAATATGTTGGTATGTGCTAACATAGCAAGCATTATATTAGATAGAGAAATCTAAAAGGAGAGACAGACATGGATGGTATGCATTCATTGATTGAGGAGTATTTGTTATAGTTGTTGTGGCACATAAGATGATACAAGCATGAGGTGCACAAAATTGTACAAGGTATTGTCAAAGATTCAAACTTCAGAATTGGCAAGTGTTTGAAGCATTTTAAAGCCTTGTCAAGTGGAAGGAGTAGAAGGGAACCATTACACTCGAGAGACGCCTCACTTGAAGGACAAAATGAACTTTGCACACTATGATTTAACACTCAAGAGGCGCCCCATTTTAGGGCTATTGTTGTCTTTTAAGACTCTTTTTTTTACACTCCAAAGGAGCATCCTTCATTAAGGGTATTTTTGTCCTTGTTTGTAATAAATATAAATAGGCACCTTAGCTCTTATTTTTCCTTAGTTTTTGACATAATGAATTGAACGAATTTTCAGATTGTAATATTAGTGTTAGCTTGTAGTATTCTCCTTCTCCTTAAGAGAGAGAAACCGAATTAGGGTTAGCACAATTGATGGATTTCACTTGTGTTGAAAAATTAGCAAGAAAGGTGGGTTTTGAGGAGTGTGAATTCCCTTGGTCCATCTAAGAGGAAGGTTTGAGATTCTATTGGTGAGGTGTGATTGATGATTTGATACACCATATTTTGTTAATCACTTGGTAGAAGTAAGGGTCTTTCTATCTATCTTTACGTTTATGCAATCTTCTTCTTCATCCCCTTTCTTTTGTGTTATTTTTGCTTGCTGATTTTTGCATCTTGTGTGTCCATTTCGTGAATTTCTAGTTTTCTCTTGTATCATTTGGTATCAGAGCCATATTTTAGGGTTGTACCTACAACCCTAAGTCTTGGATCTAAGAAAATCTCAACAAAAAAGAGTGTAGAAAATCGAAAATCTCACAAAAAAATTTGTAAACCCGTTTTTGTGTTTGGGCAGATTTTAAAATCTTAGATCTACATGTTTTTGTGTTGTTTTGTTGGTTTCAAGTGCTAAATTCTTGTTCCCTAGCACCTAGGGAGTCTATATCTATATTTGGAATAAGATTTGGTTGTTTTTGAGCTAGATCCACCATTGTCGTGCCTTGTTTGAAGCTTTTTGAGGTGGGATCTCGTGGTGCATATCATTTTGTGGCGTGGTTGTGGCTTATTTTATGTTATTTAAGCTTTTCTTGGCCCAAGGAACCTAGATCCAAAAGAAAAATTAAAGTTAGAGTTCATTTGCCTTGTGGTCAAACTTGGGTCAACTCTTGAATATTCATATTGTTCTTCACTATCTTCATAACTTGTTGAAGAAGAATATTCAAAGAGTGTGTTTGATCCAAAAAAGGAGAAGAAAGAGAGTGTACTTGGTGTTTATGAAAGAATATTCCTTGGCATATTCATTGTCATCCAAAAGAAAGAAGAGACAAAGGGAATAATCAAGTACAATTGAAAGTACAAGGGGGGGGGGGGACTAATCCATTTTGAATTCATTTGAAGCTCCAAAAGGGATCCAAACCTTCAATTTTTTCCTCCCAAACAAAATTTCTTCTTCTTCTAAGTGTTTTTGGCCGAAACAAGTGAATTGAGATTTGAAAATTTTGAAAAGTGACGTCCAATCACAAGTTGCCACATTATCACTTTATGAACAACCAAATTGAGTTCTAAATTAGATTTCTAAGTTTCTATTTGTTATTTCTAGTTGCCTTTGTGTTGATTCTATCACTAATTAGCAAACTAGTAAGTACCTACTAGGTTGATAATTAGTCTTGAGTCCGTTTTGTTCGTGTCTTCACTTTTTGTGTGCTTTTCTTGTTTTTAAGTCATAGTAGTTTGTTGGTTCAAGTCCGTGCATCATTTTATTTAAGTCTTATCAAACAAAAATCGATTCCAGACCAAGAAATATTCACCACTCAATTCACTTACCAAGTATTGCCAAGTATTCAACACTTGTGAGACCAAGTGTGAGGTGAGATCCGAGTGTGAGTGTGTGAGGTTATTTGAACTAACTTATTTATTTGTTTCGTAGGTTTTTGCCTTTGCTGTTTTTTTGCTCTTTTTAGGTACCTTGACAATGGAAGGAACAACATCATCCACTCCGGATAGTTATAGTATTTATACTACCTCGGATCTTTTGAAAATTTCCATCGGCACCTTGAAAATCTACGCCAATTGATGAATGAAGCATGCCATCTGAGCCGAATCACCACTAAACAAGATACTAGCATTTTGCCTAGTATCAATTCTCCTTGTGTGCAGGTTCAAGATAATATACTTCCATCGGAGGATTCAAGGAGAGTTCCTCAAGAACACATGGTTGTTGATTAAATGGAGCTCTTGGCTAAGAATTCCAACTTTGGGAAAAATGACAAAGAGGTGATGCAAGGAAGAATTCTTGACAAACTCCCTTGTAATGAGAGCTTCCCAAAGGAACAAATGGGCTGCCATGATCCAAACCTAGGTGAAGGCCATACCTCATGTGAGGTAAAAGGTAACAATGCTATCTCCTACACTCTTATAAACTTAGAATGTCGTGATGTGGCTAGTAGTAGCCAAATGGATGTAGTTGATGGTTTTCTTGGAGGAGAATCGCATGAGTCTTCCCTTTGTGATACTCTTGGTATTGTTAGATTGCATGAAGACCAAGTTCTTAATGTAAGTTTGCAAGCACTATTTGATCCTAAAGATGACAAAATTGATTCTTTTCGTAAGAATGATTTGTGTCCATCTAGTGCTAGCACTCATTACTTGAATAAGGTTTCATTACTAAGTGACAAGAGTATTCACACACTAGTTGACCCTTGTGAAAACTGAGGTGAGTCTACGTTGGTATGTGAGTTGCCAAAAACTAGTGAGGATGTGAATGATGATCAATTTACTCACGAATGTAGCCCACTACTTGAGTTTATGTATGATGTGCTTGATGAGCCTCAATTTAGAGTTAATGTATATAATGTTGATCTTGATAATGAATATGGTCTCTTGAACATCTTATGTGGTGAGAACCTTGCTATTAATTGTGTTCTTGGTGATCATGTGTATGGAGAGATTGCGGATGATGAGGTGTATGTTGTTAAGGGAGGCCTACTAAGACGTAGGTCCTTATCCTTGTGTGCTAGTCTTCCCTTAATAACAAATTCTTTAGGTGAGTGTGATACCCTAGTAGATGGAATGAGTAGCTTCGGTTTAGTCCCTTGGCCACTTCACCCATTTGATCCCGGTGTACTGGTGGGGAGGAAAAGGGATTATTTCAGCTTGTGCTTATTTTCCTTTGATGTCTGTATTATGCCTATCCTTTGTAATGCTCATACTACATGTTTCATGGTTAGAACAAAGGATTGCTGGTTGTATTTTAAAAGTGTACCCCCTCGGCATGATGTCTTCACACTTGATTACTTTCTGTACTACCTCTTTAGCTATGATGATAAGCATGTTAATTCTGAATTTGTATTGTGTAGAGGTAGGAAGTTTGGTGGCTGGTTTCCTTGTTTGAATGATAGTGATGTGTGGGTGAGGTGGACCATAGGATCAATAGTGGAACCATATTTGATGAGGTCCTTTGTAGAGGTAATGAAACAAATGTATCTTATGGTTCCTAAGCTAAAGGTAGTCTTACCTTTTGGATATAGTAAAGCCGTTAAGACCATTGTAGTTTCCTTATCTCTTGATATTTTCCAAAACCACCTCCTTTATGCCATTCATGCTATGCTTCTCATTTCACACACAAAGGACTCGTGGTTGTATTTCAAATGTGAACAACCTTGGAGTGTTGAAATATGTGATGATTTTGGGTTGCACTTTTCTCTCTTTGATGCATATCTTAGTGATGTCCTTTGTGTTGCTTATAGTAAGTGTTTCATGATTATTACAAAGTATTGTTGGCTATATTCTAAGAGTGTTCCCCCTTGGTGTGTTCATTTAATTTGGCACTAATGCTAACCCTCCTACCAAGAGGATTGTGTTCTTGTTTTTCTTCTCTCTTTGATTTTGTAGGATCTTAATTTGAGGAAAATTTCCCTTCAAGATGGAGATGATGATACAGGTATGAGGTGCAAAAAATTATACAAGGCATTGTCAAAGGTTCAAACTTCAGAATTGGCAAGTGTTTGGAGCATTTTAAAGCCTTGTCAAGTGGAAGGAGAAGAAAGGAACCATTACACTCGAGAGGCGCATCACTTGAAGGACAAAATGGACTTTGCACATTATGATTTGACACTCAAGAGGTGCCCCATTTTAGGGCTATTGTTGTCTTTTAAGACTCCTTTTTTACACTCCAAAGGAGCACCTTTCATTAAGGGTATTTTTGTTCTTATTTGTAATAAGTATAAATAGACACCTTAGGTCTTATTTTTCCTTAGTTTTTGACATAATGAATTGAGTGAATTTTCAGATTGTAATATTAGTGTTAGCTTGTAGTATTCTCCTTCTCCTTAAGAGAGAGAAACCGAATTAGGGTTAGCACAATTGGTGGATTTCACTTGTGTTGACAAATTGGAAAGAAAGGTGGGTTTTGAGGAGTGTGAATTCCCTTGATCCACCTAAGAGGAAGGTTTGAGATTCTATTGGTGAGGTATTATTGATGGTTTGATACACCATCTTTTGTTAATCACTTGGTAGAAGTAAGGGTCTTTCTATCTATCTTTACGTTTATGAAATCTTCTTCTTCATCCCCTTTCTTTTGTGTTGCTTTTGCTTGCTGATTTTTTCATCTTGTGTGTCTATTTCGTGAATTCCTAGTTTTCTCTTGTATCATGAGGTGACAATTATAAGTCAATAAATCACATCCTGACAGACAGCCTTAACCGGGTCCGTGCTGACACTGCTTAAAGCCGTACACACGTCCTACAATCAATTCAAGAGCAAATGTTCAAATGGTTCCAAAAACTTCCAGATAAGCTACAAATTATTTTTAATACTTCTAACACCAGCCAAGTCTTATCTGAGATATTGCACTAATTGTGTCAAATTGAATAATTGAGATAATGATGGTGCTGATATGATCCTAGTTACATCAACGTCATTAATTTCGTGCTCTATATCTTATCAAAATGTTTTCTTTTAGCTGATATAGAGAGATCCTCTAAACTAGTTATGCAAGCATCCTATGTATCTCTAAAGAGATGTCATTGTTTCACAAGTATACCTGATCCGCAATGAACTTCTGAATATCTACTTCAGTGAGAGAGCTATTAGGCGAGCGAGAAACATATGTGTTATAATTTCTTGCAAAGGATAGAGTCACAAGATGATTAATAGGAAAATCTAAATCAATTGCCTTTGATTTCCCTTTGTTTTTGTTAGAAATCCTAAAACGACCTATTTTGTATAACGATATTTGATATATAAATTCAGCTCGTTAAAAGGGAGACTGAAACCTTAGAGTTCAGTGGGAGAGAACTCCGATCTCTTGATTTTAGTTGAAATTATGCGTAAGTTTTATTCTCCAATTCTCCCCTTAAATAAGAGTCTTTGTTACAGCACATATGAAGCCTAATCCTTATGAAACTAGAAAACACAAAACCCTATTGTAGACTAATAACGTCAGCTAACATGCATCCTATTTTAGACTAATAAATAAAGCTACTAACAATAAAATTAATCTCTAAACGGACATATGTCTTGCCCATAAATGCATCCACAACATTACTCTCCACATGCTGAAAAAGCTTGTCCATAAGCTCGAACGATGGATAAACCTGCTGAAAAGAGTGTAAATCCTCCCCTTCCTCTAGAATACCTGACCATTATATAAGAATCTTCTTTGTACCATGATTGACACGAGCTCTAATGACTGCAGCAGGCAGAGGAACTACTCGGCCATCCTCCATCAATGGTAGCTCTGTCATAGGTGGTCGGTGTTCACTTTTGAATGCCTTTAAAGGGGAAACATGGAAAACATTATAAATTCAACTTTCACTTGACAAATCCAACACATATGCAGCTTGTCCAATTCAACTTAAGATCGGAAATGGACCATAAAATTTGGGGGACAACTTATTATAAATACTCAATCGAGTTGACCACGGTTTATAGGGATGTAAAGGAAGCCAAACAAGTGTTCCTAGAGCAAATTCTACATCACGATGACCCTTATCATAATATTCCTTCATTTGTTGTTGGGATGCCTGTAACATATTTCGAATATCACCCGAAACGTTATCACGATCCAATTATGCACTCTCAACAGCTTTTACCCGACTTGTCCTTGGTACATAAGAAAGAAAATGGGGTGGATCATGACCATAAAAAACCCTGAAGGGTGTGGTCTACAATGCCGAATAAAAAGATGTGTTGTAACAAAATTCTGCCCATGGAACCTAATCAACCCACTTTCGAAGATAATCACCAACAAAGTAATGATGATACATCTCCATAGTACGGTTAACAACCTCCATTTGGACATTTGTTAAAGGATGGTAAGAAGTGGAGAATTGTAATTTAGCACCATTCAAGCAAAAAGGCTCCTTCCAAAAAGTGCTAGTAAACACCACATCTCTATTACAAGTAATAGTTTCTGGTAGACTATAAAAGAGATCAATTTTCTCAATGAATACTTGAGCCACCCGTACAACCATTTATGGATGAGATAATGGTATGAAATGAGCATATTTTGAGAACCGATCCACTACTACAAACAAGACCGATTTTCCCCAAGACTTGGGTAAGCCATCTATAAAATCCATTGAGATGTCTGCCCAGATCTGAGTCGGTAGCTGGAGAGGTTTTAATAATCCTGTGGGACTTAAATGTTCTAATTTATTACGTTGACATACTGGGCAGGCAACAACATATGTGGCAATGTCAGTTTTCATACCTTTCTAGTAAAAATCCCCATGAATTCAATGTAATGTTTTGTGTATCCTTTCATGTGCACTATCGTGATAGGTGGATAGTACAGTAGGTAGCAAAGGGGAATTTTTTAAAAGGTAGATGCGACCTTTAAACAAAAATAACTCATCCTGAACTTTCTAGTCCGAACTAAAATTTCTTAGCTTGATTTATCAAACAAATCCAATAGTTCTTCCAATCCCACAAGATCCTCACGGATGATGTCCAGTAATATGCTACTAGGGTAGCTAATAGCATTCAAATAAGGGTCCTCAGTGTAGTTCTAGATAAAGCATCAGCAACTTTATTGAGATAACCAGCCCGGTAGACCACTGTGAAGTCGTAACCCGTGAGTTTGCTCAACCAGTGTTGTTGAAGAGGTGTAGTAAGTCATTGTTCTAACAAGTGTTTTAGGTTGAAATGATCTGTTTGGATAAGAAAGGGGTGCCATCATAAGTATGGCCGTCAATGCTGGACTGGTTTTGCAAGGCCAATCAACTCCCTTTCATATATAGCTAATTTTTTATAACACCTTAATTTTCTGAACCGGAATGCTACACGGTGCTTATGACCCCGAAGGACTACAAGCTAACCCATGACTGATATCTGTACCTGTACACTGCAATATAAAATATAATAATGCGGAAAACATGAACATGTAGGACATAAGGTTCAACTGAATAATGAATCTGTCAAAACATAATATCCATATGGGTGAAAGATACCCAAAATAACTGAAAACTAAATCAAATCTGAACTAAATCTGAAAGCCTCTAAATACTGTTTGAATAAGGAGTTGAAGGAACATGTCTCCAACTAACTCTGTCTAGCAAAACCGAACTAAAATAATGAATGAAATAAAATAATATCGTCCTCAAATGGATGAGGACTCACTGCAACTCTGCGACTGGAATGCTACTGCTGATCAGGAACTCGTGTCTCTGAACCTATGGTGTAACATAAAAAAAAAGCACCATAGCGCAAATGCATCAGTACAACTTGAGTACTGAGTATACGAGTGAGGTAGGCTAAATGCAAAGGGTTTACATGCATGAACAATGCTAACTGACTGACTGATATGAACGTAAGAGTACAAACATACATACATAGTAACTGATATCATGATTACGTGATATCTAGAGCTGTACGCTAGTACATGGTTTACTGATAACTGACATGACTGAAACTATAGTTCTGATAAGATGGACGACTGTGTCTGACAGTCTTGAATCTGATGGAACTATCTGAGTTCCGTACTATAACTAAATTTGACTGTATCTGACAGTCCTGGTATACTGATATCTGAAGAACTGTCTGAGTTTTTTTACTGAGACTGAGTCTGAAACTGTGAGAGGTAGTTGTTTAACCGACATGCCCCAATAACACATATAGCTAAGTTGGGGTCCAGTCTCTGCCCCGACTGGAGGGGTGTCAGTGTCGCGCCACTGGTAAGGACAACTGTGAGTGACCCTTATCTGGCAGGTACTCAAATGAGAATGGTGGGAACCCTAAACTAATAGGTTAAGCCACCTCATCAACCCTAATCTTACAGGTTAAGATGTCTCAACCTATCCTGGCTACGTAGTTCTGGAACCCAAGGATGATTGCTTAGAATCACATCCTAAACTGGCAGGTGAGTTCCTATCCTTGGGTTCACTTGGTTCTAACTTCTACTCCCATCTGAAGAGACTGAACATGATTTAACTGAATGTACATGGACTGATTAACTGACTTTTGTTGACTGACGGAATAGTACTACTCTTTGAGAATTTACTGAGATCATGAGATTTCTGAGGTTTCTTGAGTCACATGACTGACTGAGTTCTATAGATCATGGCTTGACTGAGATTATCGTGATAGCATGACATGTCTCTAGGCACTCAACTATATTTTTTGGGTACGAATACCCCCAGGACTTGATGGAAGGAAACTGACATACACATGACTGAATTGATCACAAGATTGGAGTTCACAATTATATCATAACTTGGGGAATTTCATGAAGTACATAATTATCATACATCTTGTACATAAGTAGGATTTGCAAGTAAGCATAGCATAATCTCATAAGACTAGTTCATGAACAATCCAACAATATTTATGAGGCACACTATCAATATGAAAGTCATTGGAACATAGGGGCATATCATGAATCCTTCACTTAGTCACAATTTAGCTATATTGCATGATTTCTAGTTTCTTAGGTATTTTATCAAACACTTTGCATGCACTCTTTTAAGGCATAGGTATATTCATAAGTTTCTCCATATTAAATCACTCAAATTCATGGGTTCCAACTAACATGACCATAATCTCCATGAAAATACTTCAAAATACTACTTTACAACATAAATAACAATCACCAACATGTATAAAATCATATCACCATGAAAAAATCATAATTTGGTATTTAAAGATTGATTCTTGAACTCCACGAATGAAAGGGATCCGTGGATGAACACTACGCATACCTTAGATTAAGAATTTGTGGAATTTACGATTGAATTTGCTTGGAACTTGAAACCCCCAATTGAACCCTAGACTTGTTCTAGAGAGAAATTCAGCAAAAGCACTATATTTTGGTCTTTTTGAGGCTAAATCCCGTGTTAAGAAGCTTATATATGGGTGGAGAATGACCAAAATGCCCTTACAAATACGGAGGTGGAATGCTGAAAAACCTCGGCACCACCGAAGTTAGCAGGCATCGCCTGGAAAGTCCGCCAGACTAGCCAGGGTGTCGCCTGGCTTAGAGAAGTGCTCTATCCAGGTCGGTGTGGGCTTATCGCTCCGAGCTACTATTTTGGAAACCCAAACATGCCCTTACGCTATTGGAAAATTTTTAAAACTTACCCGGGATGTACTACGACCTTGCCTTATCACAACGCAACTTGAAAATCTAAAAACGAAGGTCGGGAAGGTCATAAAATAAATTCCCGAAGTTTGGAGGTCTAAAATGAGAATAAGTGTTGAACTTTGTCAAAATTTTTCTAAGTCTTGAGGCTTGTAGAGCCAAATGAGATGAATTCTAGATTTAAGATTTTATGGGGTCTTACAATATCTCTCCCTTGGGAATATTTGTCCTTGAATGAGAATTAACTGAGAGGGGATAAAATATAAGCTGAGCATAAACTGAACATGAGTGACTGAGACATAACTTCATTACTGACATGCTAATTATACTGAGCTCATGCATATCTGATGCATGGATAACTGATACATGAATGCATGACTGTATGTTCTGATAAACTGAGTTTCTCAAGATAAGAATGCATAGCTGATGTATGATTTTATAACTGAACTGATACATGAATGGATGACTGAATATGCTATGGTAATAGATACCAAGTTTACACTGGGAACATGAACATGAAACTGAATGAGCTTAAGGAGAACTATTACCTTGAGCTTGATCTGAATTGGCGGAGAAGAGGTGAGGATACTTGGTATGCATATCTGCTTCTGCTTCCCAAGTAGCTCCCTCAACGGACTAATTTCTCCAAAGAACTTTAACTAGAGGGACTTCTTTGTTCCTTAACCGACGAGTCTGATAGTCTAAAATTTTGACTGGAATCTCTTCATAAGAGAGGCTGTTCTGAACGTCAATGCTCTGAATAGGGACTGCGACTGCTAGGTCGCCAATGTACTTCTTGACCAAAGAGACATGGAAGATTGGATGAACTGAGGCTAGATCTGAAGGGAATTTGAGCTCATAAGCTACCTTGCCTAAGTGACTGAGAATCCTAAAGGGACCGACATATCGGGGACTGAGTTTTCCTTTCTTGCCGAATCTCTTCACTCCCTTCATGGGAGATATCTTGATATAGACATAGTCATTGACCTCGAACTCAAGATCCTTTCTATGAACATCTACATAAGACTTCTGTTGGCTCTGAGCAGCCCGAAGTCTCTCTCTGATCAACTAAACTTTCTCTAAGGCGTCGAATACTAAGTCAGGACATATAACTGAGGTCTTACTAACTTTGAACCAACCAATTAGAATCTACACCTCCTACCATAGAGAGCTTTGAATGGAGCCATCTGAATACTGGAGTGATAGCTATTATTGTATGCAAACTCAATCAAAGAAAAATAGTCATCCCAACTTCCCTTAAAATCAATTGCACACGCCCTTAGCATATATTCAAGAGTCTGAATAGTCCTTTCATCTTGACCATCTATCTAAGGATGAAACGTTGTACTGAGATGGACTTGGGTACCAAGACCCTTTTGGAATGCTTTCCAGAAGTGAGAGGTGAACTGGGTACCTCTGCCTGAGATGATAGCTAATGAAACACCGTACAATCTAACCAACTCCCTGATATAGAGTTTGGCGCAATGGATGAGGACTCACTGAAACTCTACAACTGGAATGCTACTGCTAATCTGGAACTCGTGTCTTTGAACCTATGGTGTAACATGAAAAGAGAGAACCATAGGGAAAATACGTCAGTACAACTGGAGTACTGAGTATACCAGTGAGGTAGGCTAAATGCAAAGGGTTTACATGCATGAACAATGCTAACTGACTAACTGATATGAATGTAAGAGTACACACATACATACATAGTAACTGAGATCGTGATTACGTGATATCTAGATTTGTACGCTAATACATGGTTTACTGATAACTGATATGACTCAAACAGTAGTTCTGATAACATGGGCGACTGTGTCTGAGAGTCTTGAATCTGATGGAACTATCTGAGTTCCGTACTATAATTGAATTTGACTGTATCTGACAGTCCTGGTAAACTGATATCTGAAGAACTGTCTGAGTTCTTTTGCTGAGACTGAGTCTGAAACTTTGGGAGGTAGTTGTTTAACCGATATTCCCTAATAATTCATATAGCTAAGTTGGGGTCCAGTCTTTGCCCCAACTGGAGGGGTGTCAATACCGCGCCACTGGTAAGGACAACTATGAGTGACCCTTATCTGGCAGGTACCCAAATGAGAATGGTAGGAACCCTAAACAGACAGGTTAAGTCACTTCATCAACCCTAATATGATAGGTTAAGATGTCTCAACCTACACTGGCTTCGTAGTTCTGGAACACAAGGATGACTGCTAAGAATCACACCCTAAACTGGCAGGTGAGTTTCCATCCTTGGGTTCACTCAATTCTAAATTCTACTCCCATCTGAAGAGACTGAACATTATTTAACTGACTGTACATGGACTGATTAATTGACTTCCGTTGACTTACGGAATAGTACTACTCTCTAAGAATTTACTGAGATCATGAGATTTCTGAGGTTTCCTGAGTTCTATAGATCATGGCTTTACTAAGATTGTCGTGATAACATGACATGGATCTAGGAACACAACTATATTTTTTGGGTACGAATACCCCCAGGACTCGATGGAAGGAAACTGACACATACATGACTGACTTGATCACAAGATTGGAGTTCACAATTCATAATATCATAACTTGGGGAATTTCATGAAGTACATGATTATCATACATCTTGTACATAAGTAGAATTTTCAAGTAATCATAGCATAATCTCATAATACTAGTTCATGAACAATACAACAACATTTACAAGGCACACTATCAACATGAAAGTCATTGGAACATAGGGGCATATCATGAATCCTTCACTTAGTCACAATTTAGCTATATTGCATGATTTCTAGTTTCTTAGGCATTTTATCAAACACCTTGCATGCACTCTTTTAAGGCATAGGTATATTCATAAGTTTCACCACATTAAACCACTCAAATTCATGGGTTCCAACTAACATGACCATAATCTCCATGAAAGTACTTCAAAATACTACTTTACAACATAAATAAAAATCACCAACATGTATAAAATCATATCACCATGAAAAAAAATCATAATTTGGTATTTAAAGATTGATTCTTGAACTCCATGAACGAAAGGGATCTGTGGATGAACACTACGCATACCTTGGATTAAGAATTCGTGGAATTTACGGTTGAATTTGCTTGGAACTTGAAACCCCCAATTGAACCTAAGACTTGTTCTTGGTTATTCTTGAGAGAAATTCAACAAAAACGCTATATTTTGTCTCTAAATACCGTGTTAAGAAGCTTATATATGGGTGGAGAATGGCCGAAATGCCATTAAAAATACGGAGGTGGAATGCTGAAAAACTTGGGCACCACCGGAGTTAGCAGGCGTCGCCTGGCAAATCCGCCGGACTAGCTAGGGTGTCGCCTGGCTTAGAGCAGTGCTCTAGCCAGGGTGGTGCGGGCTTATCGCCCCAAGATACTGTTTTGGAAATCCAAACACACCCTTACGCTATCGAAAAAATTCCGAAACTTACCCGGGATGTACTGCGACCTTACCCCATCACAACGCAACTTAAAAATTAAAAAACAAAGGTCAGGAAGGTCATAAAATAAATCCCCAAAGTTGGTAGGTCTAAAATGAGACTAAGTGTTGAACTTTATCAAAAAATTTTAAGTCTTGAGGCTTGTAGAGCCAAATGAGTTGAATTCTAGACTTAGAATTTTACGGGTTCTTACAATATGTCCCACTTGGGAATATTCGTCCTCGAATGAGAATCAATTGAGAGGGGATAAAAGACAAGTTGAACATGAACTAAACTTGAGTGACTGAGACATAACTTCATTACTGACATGTTAATTATACTGAGCTCATGCATATCTGATGCATGGATAACTGATACATGAATGTATGACTGTATGTTCTGATAAACTGAGTTTCTCATGATGAGAATGCATAGCTGATGTATGATTTTATAACTGAACTGATACATGAATGCATGACTGAATATGCAATGATAATATATACCAAGTTTACACTGGGAACATGAACATGAAACTGAATGAGCTTAAGGAGAACTATTACCTTGAGCTTGATCTGAATTGGCAGAGAAAAGGTGAGGATACTTGGTACGCATATTTGCTTCTGCTTCCCAAGTAGCTCCCTCAATGGACTAATTTTGCCAAAGAACTTTAACTAGAGGGACTTTTTTGTTCCTCAACCGATGAGTCTGATAGTCTAAAATTTTGACTGGAATCTCTTCATAAGAGAGGCTATTCCGAACGTCAATGCTCTGAATAGGGACTACGACTGCTGGGTCACCTATGTACTTCTTGACCAAAGAGACATGGGAGACTGGATGAACTGAGGCTATATCTAAAGGCAATTTGAGCTCATAAGCTACCTTGCCGAAGTGACTAAGAATCCTGAAGGGACCGACATATCGGGGACTGAGTTTTCCTTTCTTTTGAATCTCTTCACTCCCTTCATGGGAGAGATCTTGAGATAGACACAATCATTGACCTTGAACTTAAGATCCTTTCTAGGAACATCTACATAAGACTTCTGTCGGCTCTGAGTAGCACGAAGTCTCTCTCTGATCAACTGAACTTTCTCTAAGGCGTCGAATACTAAGTCAGGACCTATAACTAAGGCCTCGCTAATTTCGAACCAACCAATTGGAGATCTACTCCGCCTACCATAGAGAGCTTCAAATGGAGCCATCTGAATATTAGAGTGATAGCTATTATTGTATGAAAACTCAATCAAAGGAAAATGGTTATCCCAACTTCCCGTGAAATCAATTACACACGCCCTTAGTATATCTTCAAGAGTCTGAATAGTCCTTTCTGCTTGACCTTTTATTTGAGGGTGAAATGTTGTACTGAGATGGACTTGGGTACCAAGACCCTTTTGGAATGCTTTCCAGAAGTGAAAGGTGAACTGGGTACCTCTGCCTGAGATGATAGATAATGGAACATCGTGTAATCTGACCAACTCCCTGATATATAGTTTGGTTAATCCTCAGCTGAATAAGAGGTACAAACTAGAAGGAAATGAGATGACTTGGTCATTCTGTCTACAATGATCCAAACTGAATCATGCTGATGACGAGTGCGAGGCAAACCCGTCACGAAGTCCATGTTCACTTCTTCCCACTTCCAAATAGGAATAGTGAACTCTTGCATGGGACCACTAGGTTTTTGATGCTCTATCTTAACCTGCTGACATGTAGAGCACTTAGCCACAAACTCTGCAACATCTCTCTTCATCCCACTCTACCAATAGATATCCCGCTAGTCACGGTACATCTTAGTGGCCCCTGGATGAATAGCGTATCACGCACTATATGCTTCTGCAAGAATTTGCTGCCTCAAGTCATCTATACCTGGAACACACAGACGACCCTGACAACGAAGAACACCATCTCCCCCTTGGGAGAAAACCTCTTCTTTCTGATTCTGAACTGACTCTTTTAGTTTGACAAGGCTAGGATCCCTGTCTTGCCTTTCTATTACCCCGAAAACTAGAGATGACTCTGAACTACTCTGAACACATATACCACCCTCTGAAGAGTCGACTAAGCGAACACCTAGTCTGGAAAAATGATGGATCTCCTGAGCTATCTTCTTCTTGCTATCCTCTACGTGAGAAACACTCCCCATGGAGAGTCTACTGAGAGCGTCGGCCATAACATTGGCCTTGCCCGGATGGTAAAGGACACTCATGTCATAATCTTTCAAAATCTCTAACCACCTTCTCTGATGAAGATTGAGATCTTTCTGAGAAAAGACATACTGGAAACTCTTATAATCTGTGAAGACGTCTACACAAACTCCGTTTAGATAATGCCTCCAAATATTTAAGGAAAATACTATGACTGTTAACTCAAGATCATGAGTAGGATAATTCTTCTAATAGGGCTTTAGATGTCTGGAGGCATAGGCTATGAACTTTCCATGCTGCATGAGGACACAACCTAAACCTGCTCTGGATACATCACAATAGACTACGAAATCATCTAAACCATCTGGAAGAGCTAGAACTAGAGCTGAGGTGAGTCGAGTCTTCAACTCCTGAAAACTCTTCTCACATATATCTGACCACTGAAACTTGACCTTCTTCTGTGTCAATTTGGACATAGGGGATGCAATAGAAGAAAATCCCTCGACAAATCGCCTATAATAGCCAACCAAACCCAAGAAACTCCTGATATCTGTTGGAGATACGGGGCAAGGATAGTTTCTTACCACTTTGGTTTTCTAAGGATCTACTCTAATGCCATCATCGAAAATAATATGGACAAGGAATGCTACTGATCTTAGCCAAAATCTGCACTTACTGAACTTAGCGAACAACTGATGATCTCTGAGAGTCTGAAGAACAATTCTGAGATGGTCTAAATGATCACGCTCTGTGTGAGAATAGACCAGAATATCATCTATGAAGACTATAAAGAACATATCCAAGTACTGGTTGAACACCCGGTTCATCAAGTCTATGAAAGTTGCAGGGGCATTGGTAAGACCAAAGGACATGAATAGAAATTTGAAGTGACCATACCGAGTATGGAAAGCTATATTCGAGATTTCACATTCTCTAACTCGGAGCAGATGGTAGCCTGATCTGAAGTCTATCTTGGAGAAATAATTGGCACCCTAAAGTTGGTCAAACAAGTCATTTATTCTAGGAAGTGGATACCTATTCTTGACCATGACTTTGTTGAGATGACGGTAATCAATACACATCCTGAGAGAACCATCTTTCTTGCACACGAATAAGACTGGTGCACCCCATGGGGATATTGGGCCTGATGAATCCCATATCTAAGATATCCTTCAACTGATTTTTTAGTTCCTTGAGTTATTCTGGTTCCATTCTGTACGATGGAATAGAAATAGGCTGAGTATCTGGAAGAAGGTCAATGTCGAAGTCTATTTCCCTTTCGAGAGGAATTCCTGGAAGATCTTTGGGAAAGACATATGAATATTTATTAACCACTGAAACTGATTCCAAGCTAGGAGATTCAAAATTGGAATCCTTAACATACACGAGATGATACACACACCCTCTAAAAATCATTTTCCTTGCCTGAGGTAGGAAACAAGTTGACCTCTGAAAGATAAAGTACTACCCCTCCACTCTAGGACGGGTTCATTTGGGAACTGAAACTAAACTATCCTTTTTCTGCAGTCGACTGTGGCATAGCAGGAATGAAGCCAATCCATGCCGAGAATGACATCAAAATCAGTCATCTCTAACTCGACTAAATCTGCTGACATGGCTTTCTGAAATATCATAAACGGACAGTTCCTGTATACACGCTGAACTATGATGGTTTTACCCACTGGGGTAGAGACTGAAAAGGGCTCTACTTAAATTTCGGGACTGATTCTGAAATCGACTGCTATGTAAGGGGTAACAAAAGACAAGGATGCACCTGGGTCTAGTAAAGCATAAACATGAACATGGAAAATTTGTAACATACCAGTAACGACATCAGGAGAATTTTCCTGATCCTGTCAGGTCTGAAGAGCATAGAGTCTGTTTGGGCGTTGCCCACTACTATCACTGGAAGTGGCACCCTGCTGGTTCGGGTGACCGAACTGAGCTGTGGAATGATTTTGCTAACCCTGAGGACTTGGATGAGGACACTCTCTAATTCTGTGGCCTAGCTTGCCATAACTAAAATAGACATCACTACCGGTTTTGCAAATACCTTTGTGGTTCTTACCACAAGTCTGACATAAATGATTAGTTCGGGCACTGCTAACACTGCCCTGAGACTTAGAACCTGGTGCTTTATCTCTGTTGCCATCTCTAAATTTTGGCACTGGGGCACTGGCAGAGGAAGGAGCTGGAGCTGCAGACTTAGGATAAAACTGTGAACGGTTTCCTCCTTCTGATTTGGGTTGAGCAAAACTGAAACTACCTGACCTTACTCTCTTATTCTGCCTCTCCCTAGTCTTAACCTTCTGCTCCTCTATTTGCTGAGCATGGGCCATGAGCCTAGCTAAAGTCATATCACTGTTCAGCATCGCAGACCTACACTCATTTACCACGCTATCATTCACCCCTGACACGAACTTACTCATCTTAGCCCTGTTGTCTGCAACTACATGAGGGGCATATCTGGCTAGCTGAGTAAATCTGAGAGAATACTCCCTAACCATCATATTTCCCTGCCTAAGGTTGATGAACTCAAGAACTTTTGCCTCCCTCGGATCTTGGGGAAAGAATCTGTCTAAGAAAGCTGTAACAAATTCCTCCTACTCTATATGACCTGCATCTTTTAACCTCTCAGACTTTTACTATTTGTACTAAGTGTTAGAAACATCCTGTAACTGATATGCGGCTAACTCGACGCTCTGAATAGAAGTAACTCCCATGATGTCTATGACCTTCTGAACTTGGTCAAAGAATTCTGAGGGTCTTCATCAGACTTAGAACCAAAAAAAGATAGAGGGTTCATTCGGGTGAAGTCTCGAATCCTCACTGCTGCAAAATTTGCCACTAGATTGGACGGAATAACTACTGTCTATTCATTTTGGGTAGCCACAGACTGAGCAACTGTGGTGAATGCGACCTTATACTCCGTATGAGAAACATGTTCGCCCAAAGGATCTTCAGGCTGAGGAGCTAGCTGGTTTTTTCTCTTTGGGACCATATTCTGAAATAAGAGAAGAACAAATTAGACTTAGATTTTAACTTGAGATTATGCTCAATAGCACGACATGAATACTGAAAGAAGGGAAACTGTTCCTTAAACATCTTATAGCCTCCAACACATAAATGTGGCGCACAACACACCCATGTACAAGACTCTACTAGATGCGGTTTTCAGACTTCCTAGGACTCTATTGACCCTTAGGCTCTGATACCAAGTTTGTAACACCTTAATTTTCTGAACCGGAATGCTACACAGTTTTTATGACCTCGAAGGACCACAAGCTAACCCATGATTGATATCTGTACCTATACACTGCAATATATAACTTAATAATGCAAAAAACATGAATATGTAGGCCATAAGGTTCAACTAAATAAAAAACCTATCAAAACATAATATCCATATGGGTGAAATATACCCAAAACAACTGAAAACTAAATCAAATCTGAACTAAATCTGAAAGCCTCAAAATACTGTCTGAATAAGAAGTTGAAGAAACATGTCTCCAACTAACTCCGTCTTGTAAAACTGAACTGAAATAATGAATGAAAAAAATAATATCATCCTCGAATGGATGAGGACTCACTGCAACTCTGCAATTGGAATGCTACTGCTGATCTGGAACTCGTGTCTCTAAACCTATGGTGTAACATAAAAAGAGAGAACCATACCGCAAATGCGTCAGCACAACTAGAGTACTGAGTATACGAGTGAGGTAGGCCAAATACAAAGGGTTTACATGCACGAACAATGCCAACTCACTGACTGATATAAATGTAAGAGTACAAACATACATACATAGTAATTGAGATCGTGATTATGTGATATCTAGATCTATACGCTAATACATGGTTTACTGATAACTGACATAACTGGAACTGTAGTTCTGAAAACATGGGCGACTGTGTCTGATAGTCTTGAATCTGATGGAACTATCTGAGTTCCATACTATAACTGAATTTGACTGTATCTGATAGTCCTGGTATACTGATATCTGAAGAACTGTCTGAGTTCTTTTGCTGAGATTGAGTCTGAAACTGTGGGAGGTAGTTGTTTAACCGACATGCCCTAATTACACATATGGATAAGTTGGGGTCCAGTCTCTGCCTCGACTGGAAGGGTGTCAATACCGCGCCACTGGTAAGGACAGCTGTGAGTGACCCTTATCTGGCAGGTACTTAAATAAGAATGGTGGGAACCCTAAACTGATAAGTTAAGCCACCTCATCAACCTTAATCTGACAGGTTAAGATGTCTCAACCTACGCTGGCTACATAGTTTTGGAATACAAGGATTACTGCTAAGAATCACACCCTAAACTGTCAGGTGAGTTCCCATCCTTGGGTTCACTCAGTGCTAACTTCTACTCCCATCTAAAGAGACCGAACATATGACTATACATAGACTGATTAACTGACTTCCGTTGACTGACAGAATAGTACTACTCTTTGAGAATTTACTGAGATCATGAGATTTTTGAGGTTTCTTGAGTCACATGACTGACTGAGTTCTATAGATCATGGCTTGACTAAGATTATCATAATAACATGACATGGCTCTAGGCAAACAACTATATTTTTTGGGTACAAATACCCCCAGGACTTGATAGAAGGAAACTGACACACACATGACTGACTTGATCACAAGATTGGAGTTCACAATTCATAATATCATAACTTGGGGAATTTCATGAAGTACATGATTATCATACATCTTGTACATAAGTAGGATTTGCAAGTAAGCATAGAATAATCTCATAAGACTAGTTCATGAACAATCCAACAACATTTACGAGGCACACTATCAACATGAAAGTCATTGGAACATAGGGGCATATCATGAATCCTTCACTTAGTAACAATTTAGCTATATTGCATGATTTCTAGTTCCTAAGGCATTTTATCAAACACCTTGCATGCACTCTTTTAAGGCATAGGTATATTCATAAGTTTCACCATATTAAACCACACAAATTCATGGGTTCTAACTAACATGACCATAATCTCCATGAAAATACGTCAAAATACTACTTTACAACATAAATAAAAATCACCAACATGTATAAAATCATATCACCATGAAACAATCATAATTTGGTATTTAAAGATTGATTCTTGAGCTCCATGAACGAAAGTTATTCGTGGATGAACACTACGCATACCTTAGATTAAGAATTCGTGGAATTTACAGTTGAATTTTCTTAGAACTTGAAACCCCCAATTGAACCCTAGACTTGTTCTTGGGAGAAATTCAGCAAAAGCACTATATTTTGGTGTTTTTGAGGCTAAATCCCGTGTTAAGAAGCTTATATATGGGTGGAGAATGACCAAAATTCCCTTAAAAATACAGAGGTGGAGTGCTGAAAAACCTGGCCACTATCGGAGTTAGCAGGCGTCACCTGAGAAGTCCGCCGGACTAGCCAGGGGGTCGCATGGCTTAGAGCAATGCTCTAGCCAGGGCGGTGCGGGCTTATATCAATGAGCTACTATTTTGGAAACCCAAACATGCCCTTATGGTATCATAAAAATTCCAAAACTTGGGATGTACTACGACCTTGCTCCATCGTAACGCAACTTGAAAATCCAAAAACGAAGGTCGGAAAGGTCTTCAAATAAATTTCCTAAGTTTGGAGGTCTAAAATGAGACTAATTATTGAACTTAATAAAAAAATTTCTAAGTCTTGAGGTTTGTAGAGACAAATGAGCTAAATTCTAGACTTAGGATTTTACGGGGTCTTACATTTTTGGTGACGAGCTGCCAATTGTTGGCTGAAAAATGCTATGGGCTGACCACCTTATTGCAAAACAACTCCTACACCACCTTCTGAAGCATCACATTCTATAATGAAATTCATATTAAAGTCAGTCAACCTTGGTACTGGAGCAGAGGATAGTGATTGCTGAAGCTTCTGGAATGCAGCCAGGGTTGAGTCGTTCCACTGGAAGGAGTTTTTCTTGAGTAGACTAGTCATGGGTACTGCCAATTGTCCATAGTCATGAATAAATTTACGGTATTAACCACCAATCCTAAGAATCCATAAAGAGAGGTAATTGACCGAGGTTGAGGCCAGTCTAAAATTGCATGTACCTTGCTCCTATCTACCTCCATGCCTATAGCTAAAATAATATGCCCCAAATTAGCAACTTGAGTTATACCAAAGCATCATTTAGATCATTTCAAATATATTCTATGTGCACACAATAACAGAAACACCTTTCTCATGTGAACCAAATGTTCCTCCCAACCACAACTATAAATTAAGATATCATCAAAGAAAACCAACACAAATTGGCGTAAGTATTCATGAAAGACCTCATTCATTAAATCTTGAAAAGTGATTGGAGCATTCGTGAGCCCAAACGGCATGACAAGGAACTTAAAGTTCCTGTGATGAGTCCGAAAAGTTGTCTTTTTGACATATGTAGGAGACATGCGTACTTGATAGTATCAAGACTTGAAGTCCAATTTAGTAAAGTACTTGGCCCTATGTAACTCGTCAAGTAGCTCATTTACAACAGGAATTGGGAACTTGTCTTGGCCCTGTGTAACTCGTCAAGTAGCTCATCCACAACAGAAATCAGGAACTCACCCTTTACTGTTATAGAATTCAATTCACGATAATCGATACAAAGTCACCAAAACCCATTTTGCTTGGATACCAATAACACAGGTGAAGAAAAAAGGGGACTTTCTTGGTCGTATAAATGCTTGCTGCAATATCTGGTTACATTGCTTCTCAATCCCATATTTTTGTTGATGAGGGTATCGATAAGGACGAAAAACTACAGGAGTTATCCCAGGCAACAAATTGATACGATGATCGCATTGTCATAATGGTGGTAAAATCGTAGATTCCTAGAATAAATCATCAAACTCGGTCAAAAGGTATTCCAATCGCTGCTCATCTGTAGTTGACTTTTCTAACATATGCAAAACCTTATCACAATATTATTGTTGTCCCTTAAGAAAAATTGATTTACCTTCCAGCGAAAACCTCATAGTAAGTTCTACAAAATCCCAAAGTATACCCAAGGTCTATAACCACTTAACTCCCAAAACAATATCAAACCCGTCCAATGGAATAACATAAAAATCTATAATAAATCAATGGTCACCAATGAAAATTATTAACCATGTACTGACCCCCAAGCAGGGAATCTTCTCTCGATTAGCAATGGAGATTCTGATATTATGCAAGGGGAAAATATCAAGGAGTAATAGACTGGTAGCAGTAGAACTTTTAAAGTTATAGGTACTTCGAGAATCAATAAGACTAAGAACATGTTGTCCATTAATGATTGCAGGAAATTACATAGTTTGTGCATGTCTTTGACATGTAATAATATGTAAAGAAATTTCTGGGCAGCCCTCCAGAACATCTGGTATCGTGCTATATACTGAATCATCCAGTTCCATCCAAAAAAGTCATTTGCACTGGTGAGTGGCTGAATATTGTTCGTCACAATTATAGCATAATCCCTTAGATCTTCTCTCTATCATCTCTGTCTGAGTTAATATCTTGACAAAAGGGGTTTGGTTGCTTGTATGGAACTAGTCGAGGTAGATGAACCAACTTAACTAGTAACAAACTTTGTTGAATTTACCGTGTTGCCAAGACTTGTTCAGGACTGCTTTTATGCCACCTTATGGGAATTGCTGACTTTCTGCAATTGTCTTTTCTATTCTAAGGCCTGAGCTAAACTCATAGCTGTCGATAAGTCAGGTGGTTTGTGAAGTTACACATCCATTCTGATTGAATCATCCAACCCTGCCATAAATATACCTACGTGTAAGTATTCTAGAATAAGATGACTAGCCTTTAGTAGCATAATTTGTTGATTTCCCAACTCCCGGGGTGTTGCTCGACTCAGTTCTGTAAGTTTCAAATTTTGTTGATCTAATTTCCATGCTTGAAAATTGTTCTTGGATGACTTGAATAATTATTTCACTGAGACTTCATTCCATAGCTGCAATTTTCAAGTCTATTAGGGTTTCTATAATCTCAAGTTCTTATTGGAATCTGGAATTGATCTCATCGTCCATTATGAAAGGCTCTGGTACCAAATTGTTATGATTTCTTGTAAAGGATCGAGTTATAGGATGATTAACAAGAAAATCTAAATCAATTGCCTTTGATTTTCCTTTGCTTTTGTTAGAATTCCTAGAACGACCTATTTTGTATAACGATATTTGATATATAAATTCTTCTCGTTAAAAGGGAGACTGAAACCTTAGAGTTCAGTGGGAGAGAACTCTAATCTCTTGATTCTGGTTGAAATTCTGCTTAATTTTTATTCTCCAATTCTCCCTTTAAATAGGAGCTTTTATTATAGCAAATAAGAAGCCTAATCCTTATGAAACTAGGAAACACAAAACCCTACGACAGATAGCATGCATCCTATTTTAGATTAATAAATAAAGCTACTAATAATAAAATTAATCTCTAAATTCAGTTGTCCTTCCTGCGGACATATGTCTTGCACACTGACGCATCCACAACAATAAACAACTGGAACCTCACCATCCTCAGCATCAAGAAATATACAAGGAAAATATCAACCTCATATTTTCATATATCGTATTTTCAGGTATCAGTATAGTATCACATGGCATTTTTCTTTAGATAAATCACCAGTAGCATGATATTCGAAAATATAGCTTCAAAATTTACTAAATCTAGACTTACGGGATAACAACAACATCTAATATTTCAGGATGAGAAATAAGTAGACCTTCAAGCTCGGCTGGTGCGACCTGATAAAGGAATAAGCTTGAGCAATCACCCTTGATTAATTGATATAAAAAAAGTCCAATATGCATCCGGAGAACAGTAAATAGTTCCTTCATAATATAATGTTTCATCTGTCTAAACTGTTCTGCAAATGGAAATGAAAGTAGACGATGTTGAAAAGTTAACGATGACTAGTAGCTATGACAGGTTATTTTCAACTAGGTCACTAGGATTCCAATGTGGGATGTTAGAACATACAACATTTTTCCTTCATCAGTTGTCTAAGAGATTACGAAGGGGTTTAAATGGTCTTGAGATATTCCATCCATTGCATTAAGGTTTTAGGTTGGATGCTCAGATTCTTTAACATGGTATCAGAGCCAAACTTTGGTGAGCCCATTTTCAAAACTAGTTTCTCTCTCTATGTTCTATCATTTTGGACTTCTCTCTCAACTTAGCCATTGATCCATTAACATTGATCAAAGTCCATTCATTAGCTTATTGACCTAATTTATCTCTTTATATTCCATACCTGCTCCGGTTGAGCCTAACCTCTCTACTTTTTTATTAAAAGATCAAATCCACTAAACTATAGGACCAGGTTATACTTGTGGGAGGATCTTAAGAGTATGCTAGACTAACCACTGATTGGTTGTATAAAAGTTTCCAAAGGGGTTTAAATGGTCATGAGTACTTTCAGTGTCTTAAGGTTAGTGCGAGTTCAGTTGCACATCCAACAATAAAATAGAGTATACCCTCTCAAAAAATAATGGTAAATTAATCAATCCAAATGGACCAGGAATTATCTGCCTTATGAAGCACTTTGCCTATTAAGAGGACCAGAATATGTACTCTACACTGAACTTCTTTTGTAAGCTTCTTGGACTACAGTCCTCTACTGAGAATCCTCTAACGGAATGCCAAGGGTATATTCTGTAAAAGTGACCACCATAGAGGTAGACTGAACCTTCCATATGTGAAGATTATAAATAGACGGACCTCCTAGTGGCCATTTTACCAACACATGGAACATAACATGTTTAAGGGAAATGGACATACTGGAGGGGAATCCCAACATCTGAAAAGTTCATGTTGTAATCAGTTCTGAAAAATTAGTAAGATTATCCTTTTTGGAAATCAAACCAAAAATTTTCTCAAAAAAATTCCAAAACAAAAACTAGTTTGTGTGAAACATACTGGTTTCCTGAAATCAAACCAAATGTATTCCAGAAACATAAAACAACCCCAAGCCACATTTTGTAAAAATGGTTAAAAATGTTCTCCAATAACTTATTGTCAAAAACTAAGCCAAGCATGCAACTTTATCCTAATTGATAACGAGGAACTAAACCAAATCCAAAGGCCACTAATAGATCAAGGGAGCAGCTCATTAAATATATATAATGAAATCAGAGAGATGCGATTTTCCCCTTCATCATATCAAAAATTGGCCATGAAAATATTGCATATGTACCATGTCAGTGCACAAACAACATGCACAAATATGTGTCCGGCAAGATCGACTGAGTTTATGCTACTTATATTTTTAAAAACTCTGCCATCACAAAAAAGTTGCAACCTGAAAACCTTTGTACTTAATAATCTCTTTAATCCTGTCAATGACATAAAGAATTCCTTCTTTATTAAAGTACCCAAGATCTTCTGTATGAACCTAGCCCTGATTATCTATAGTGAACTTTGTGGCCTAAGGATTGTTGAAATAACCTGAAATTATAAGACTCCGTGAAGAACATGTTATAATAATACAAAGAACTGGTCATTGTAAAACGTGAGAAACCAATATCACTAGAAGTTAACAAGATGGAATAACCTTGTCCATCTCATGAAAGTCAAAGAACACATTCATTTTTAGATTGACCATTATTTCCTTGTCCAAAAAAAACATATTAGCTCAAAAAACATGTCCTTTGGAAACTAGCCTCAGCTAATTTTTAGAGTCAAGAAGTCAATTAAGTAAAAAAAAATCATTGAAAGGATCTCAAATGTGATACTATCTCATAATATCTTCTTTTTTCTATATTGGGAAGCATTGCCAACACCAATCGCATGATACCCTAGTCTCATTCTTCTCAGAATTGACCATACTTCCAGAGATTTAAATGCAAAGAGGTGCGAGGTGTAGTTTTCATACAGACTAGATGGAGATTTTGAACAATGGGGCTCAACTCAATAGAATATTTTGACGTAAATCATAGATATAAAAATGCTACTACCTCTGTTTCAATTTGTTTTGTCTTACTTTCCTTTTTAGTCCGTTAGAAAAAAAATGTCTCTTACTTTTTTGGGGGGCAACTTTTCATTCTAAATTTTCATATATTAAGACCACACGATTCAAGAGAATTTTAATACATTCTACATATCTTTAGTTTAAGAGTAAAAGATTCAAAGGTCTTCTTTACTTAAACAATCGTGCCAAGTAAAAATTAGACAAACAAATTGAAATGGTGGGACTAAATACTGAATACATAATTCTAAAAGTATAATAGTTCATATCTAAGAATATTAAATGTTGAACTCATAAAATTTAACCCTTGGATCTTCCTCTTTATCCATTGTACTGCTAGTACCTAGCATATTACCTTTCTTCTTAGATAAGTAAAAGAAGAGAATCCTATTCCATAATACATAATAACTACACAAAGATGAATTTAGCAAAGATTTTACCTTTCATCACATTGGGACCGCGCACCTATATTTTCCTAATTTTTCCAGGAGGAAGAGGCTTTGGTTTATCAATACTAACTATTTGAGCTTCAACTCCAGGAGCTAGAGTTCCCACTGATCCTGTGTGTCTAGGGCCTGCATATTGATTCTCTACTAAAATAATCTCGTAGGTTTCTGTCATACCATATCCCTAAAATTACAACACTAGTAATATAAGAACAAACATAATTCCTCCCAAGGTACTTAATGATGCCATGACCATATATGTAAATCCATTCACATTACCCATATGACCTGTCTGATTATCCATTTATTTCACGCACTGCTACTATGGTTTAAATGGAATATATTAAACAAAACATCAACGAATTGGGGGATCATGAGATTGTATTTCTTCCACAAAAATGTTTTGACAAACAGATAATGAGAAAAGTAGTTTTAAAGTTTTGCAGGCAAATATCTAGTCAAGGAGTACTATTACTAAGGTTAAAACAAAATTACTATAATTAACACATGTCAATCCCAAACTACTTGGGGGACAGCTATCGCAATCCTCTATATCCATTATGCTCCATTTTGATATATTTCATCCCACTAAAAGGGCCCACTAACTTCTCACAATGCATGGGGTCCAGAAAGGGCCACACCAGATAGATCAATTCTACGCAGTCCTAACTTGAATTTCTACAAGAGTTTTTTTCCGAAGATTGAACCTGTGAACTCATGATCATATGACGATAACTACTATAATAACACATGTCAATCACATGGTGATAACTACTGAAACTATTATAAATACTGAGTATGCAAATGCAATATTGTACATATACATGTAAATTATATTTGAGCTTTTTCAAAAGCTAAATACTGAGTTCTGATAACTGAGCAACTGATATTTGAACCTACTGATAACTGAATTATTGATAATTGCGTAACTTTGTCCGACAATCCTGATCCTATAGAACTGAACTGAGTTCTATATTGAGACTGAAACTGAAACTGTGGGAGGTAATCATCTAACCGACATGACCCTTTTCCAAACTGATCTAGGGTCCAACCTGGAATCCCAGTTGGAAGGGTGTCAGTACCATGCCACGGGTAAAGACAAGCTAAAGAGTAACCCTCATCTAGCAGGTGCTCTGAACGAGAATGGTGGTACCTCGACTAGCAGGTAGAACACCTTATCAACCCTCAACTGGCAGGTTGATGTCTTAATCTACACTGGCTATATAGTTCTGGAATACAAGGACTGCTTCTAAGGATCACACCCTCTACTGGCAGGTGAGTCCCCATCCATGGGTTTACTCGGTGCTAAATCCTACTCCCAACTGAATAGACACTGAACTAATTTCTAAATTATTCTAGGTTAGACTGACCTATTACTGATCATGTTAACTGACTGAATTGAACTGAGTTTATTGTGTTTCGTTAACTGATGGAGTACTACTGAGTTCTGTTAGCTGACTGGGTTTACTGAGTTCTGAACTGATTATCGAACTGAGATCGTGATTGATTTCTGAGTGCCACTGTTCGTAACACTACTGAGACTTTTCTAAACTACTATACCTCTAGGTAAATAACTAGTTTTCAGGTATTGAATACCCCCAGGACTCGATAGCATAAAAGCAAAACATAGCATGAACTTGAAAAGAACAACGATGCACATTTGTTCATAATTCATTCATAGAGACATTTCATCAAATAGTTGTGAGATATAAGCTTGCACATATTCTAGAATATCATGATTTTCACCTTTAATTCACATGAGTAATTTATCAAGCACTTGGGGATCAAAATCTATACACATGATACTAGACAACATGTAAGCATCATACTTTCAAATCCTAATTTGCAAATCAAAGATTTTTAACATAAATTCACATGATATTACACACATGATAAATAATTTCACATGAAACTTGAAATAAACCATGGATTAGAATGCAATTAACATCATAATTGTGAATACATTCAAGATCAACATGGAATTCATGAATCAATAAACTTAAAGTTTTAAAAGAGGTTCTTAAATTCCAAGGGTGGAAGGAAACCCTTGGATGAACACTTCACATACCTTGGTACTTGAATTAATGAAGGTTGATGGTGAGTTTTTGAGTCTTGAGTCTTGAATTGGAAGCCCTAGGGTTTTGTTCTTGAGCAATTTTGAGAATAGAGAATGGATTTTGCATCTAAAGTGGATTAATCTCGTGTTTTGGGGGATGATATAAGGTGGGAAAATACCCATTTACCCCTCTGGATATAGGTTTCTAATAATTGAAAACATGTCTAGTGATGTGCATCCCGATGCACCGCGTCGATGGGATTGACGCTATGGACGGAAAGTCGCGTCGAGTTCGTGTTGGCTCACTGATTTGACACTGGGAGATTGGAAAAATATTTATCAATGTGCTAGGCGATGCGGCGCGTAGAGATCACGTTCATCCCCTGGTTTGGACTTTTAAACGTGCCTGAAACGATGTTCAAAAAATCCAAAACTCGCCCGAGAACGCCTACTGACATTCTTGATCATGAATCAATGTAAAGATTGATATTTTAAGGTCATAAGGGTCATGAAATAGGATTGCTAACTTATGAAGGCTAAAATACTTGTAAGTATAAACACTCAACTGAAATTTCTAAGTCTGGGACCTCTCTTCAAGCTTTAACGGACTGAGTTAAGTTTAGAATTTTGCGGGGTCTTACAGTATATAAGACAAATAAAGTTGAGAGTCAAATCCAAACTTACCAAAAAATCCCAACACTGTCCACACAAGACTCTAATCCAAAGAATACAAACTAAGTCGGGATATTCCCCCGACTATGATAAAAGAAAACCATAAGTACTAAAATAATAAATGAGAACTAAAGAGTGATCAGGCCTTCTGAAAGATAGAGGGTTCACCACTTCACACCTGACCAATAGGAGTACCAACCACCTAACACTGCACAAGATAATAAAAAAAGACCTCGGAACCTACATCATGGAATGATGTAGCATCTGGGGACAACCAATATGGTGAGTACTGGCATGCAACCCAATGGAAGGGATAAAATAAATGCATTTATCAAAAATCTAGTCTCATATATATATGTATGTGTGTGTGTATGTATGTATGTGTATATATATATTTGTATGTATATATATATACATATAAATACATATATTTATATATATGTGTGTTTATATGTATCGACATTTTAAGGTCATAAGGGTCGTGAAATAAGATCGCTAACTTATTAAGGTTAAAAAATAAATACCAAGTGTAAACACTTAGCTGAAATTTCTAAGTCTGGGACCTCTTTTCATGCTCTAAAGGACTGAGTTAAGCTTAGAATTTTTGTGGGGTCTTACAATATCTCCCCCTTGAGAACATTTATCCTCGAATGAGACTAACTCAATTGAGAATACTAATAGACTGAATTTACATACTGGATATGCACAACTGAAGCATAATTTCATGACAGAAACTATAAACTGACCTTTCACATTGAACTTGCATAACTGAAGTATGACTGAATTTATGACATGACTGAACTATTTCATGAAGGTATGCATGATATAAGAATGCTAGGTAACTGAACTGATACAGAGTTGTAAAGGTAATCTGAGCACTAAACTGAGTAAATTCAAGGAAAAATTATTACCTTGAGCTGAGTCTGAGTTTGCGGAGAAGAGGTGAGAATACTTGGTCCGCATATTTTCTTCAGCTTCCCAAGTAGCTCCCTTCACGGACTGATTCCACCAAAGAACTTTGATTAGAGAAACTTCTTTGTTCCTCAGTCTTCAAACCTGATGATCAAGAATTTTCACTGGGATCTCTTCATAAGAGAGGTTGTTCTAGACATCTATACCCTCTATAGGGACTACAACTGCTGGTTCACCCATGCATTTCTTTAGCAAGGAGACATGAAACATTGGATGCACTGAAGCTAAATCTGAAGGTAACTCAAGCTCGTAAGCTACCTTTCTGAAACAACTGAGAATTCGATAAGGACCGATATATCGGGGGCTGAGTTTCCCTTTTTTGCCAAACCTCTTTACTCCTTTCATAGGAGAGATTTTCAAATATACATAATTACTAATCCCCAAGGTATCAACTAAAATTTTTCTAAGGTATCAAATACCAAGTCAGGCCCTACCACTGCGGCCTCACCCGCTTCAAACGAACCAATGGGAGATCTATATCTCCTCTCATAGAGCGCCTCAAACGGAGCCATCTAAATATTGAAATAATAACTATTATTATATGAGAACTCAATCAAGGACAAGTGGTCATCCCAACTACCCTTAAAGTCAATGGCACACGCTTTTAACATATCTTCTAAAGTCTGAATGGTCCTTTCTGCTTGACCATCTGTCTGAGGGTGAAAAATTGTACTGAGGTGAACTTGGGTACCAAGACCCTTTTGGAATACTTTCCAGAAGTGAGAGGTAAAATGGATACCTTTATTTGAGATAATGGATACTAGGGCTCCGTGTAACCTGACCAACTCTCAAATATAGAGTTTGGAATAGTCCTCGACTGAATAAGAAGTATGGACTGGCAAGAAATGAGCTGATTTAGTTATTCTATCTATAATGACCCATATAAAATTATGTTGATGATGAGTACGAGGAAAATCCATCATAAAGTCCATGTTCACTTTTTCCTATTTCTATGTGAGAATACTGAACTCCTGCATGGACCCACTAGGTTTCTGGTGCTCAATCTTAACCTACTGATATGTTGAGCACTTTCCTACAAACTCTGCGATATTCTTCTTTATCCCACTCCACTAATAGACCTACCAAAAATTATGGTACATCTTAGTGGCCCCTAGATAGATGAGTAATATGGACCATGCGCTTCTACAAATTTTTTTTGCCTCAAGACATCTACACGTGGCACACATAGCTAACCCTGTCAACGCAGCACACCATCTCCCCCTTGGGATAAAACCTCTATTTTTTTTTATCTCTGACTGCCTCTTTTAGTTTAACTAAATTGGGATCTCTGTCTTGCTTTTCTTTTGCTTCAGAAACCAAAGATAATTTCAAACTATTCTGCACCCATATACTACCCTCTGCTGAATCGACTAAGTGAACACCTAGTCGGGCAAGATGATAAACTTCCTGAACTAACTTCTTCTTACCATCCTCCACGTGAGCAACACTACCCATAGACATCCTACCGAGAGCATCAACCATTATATTAGCCTTGGCCGGATGATACAGAACACTCATGTCGTAGTCTTTCAACAACTCTAACCACATCCTCTGACGCAGGTTCAGGTCTTTCTGAGAAAACACATAATAAAGGATTTTATGGTCTTTGAACATATCAACATGCAACCCATACAAATAGTGCCTCCAAATCTGTAGAGCAAACACCACAACTGCTAACTCAATATCATGAGAGAGGTAGTTCTTTTCATGGGGCTTAAGCTGTCTAGAGACATAGGATATGACCTTACCTCTATGCATCAAAATAAACACTAAACCAACTCTAGAAGCATCAAAATATACTACAAATCCATTTGAACCATCTAGTGAAGTCAAAACTGAAGTTGTAGTGAGTCGTGTCTTCAACTCCTGAAAACTCTTTTCACAAGAATCTAACCACTAGCACTTGACTTTCTTCTGAGTCAATCTGGACATGGGGGATACAATAGATGAAAATCCTTCCAAAAAAATCAGCAATAGCCAGCCAAACCCATGAAACTCCTGATATCTGATGGAGAGATGAGTCTGGGCTAGTTTCTCACTACTTCGATCTTTTGAGGGTCAACTCTAATGCCATCATCAGAAATGATATGACCAAGGAAGGTTACTGATCTTAGCCAAAATTCGCACTTACTAAATTTGGTGAATAACTGATGGGCTCTGAGAATTCATAATACTATTCTGAGATGGTCTGCATGATCACTCTCATTGCGGGAGTAGACAAGAATGTCATCATTGAAGACTATGATGAACATGTCCAAGTACTTCTTGAAAATGTGGTTCATCAAGTACATGAAGGCTGCTGGAGCATTGGCAAGACCAAATGACATGAATAAGAATTCAAAGTGACCATACCGAGTTCTGAAAGCCATTTTTGGAATGTCTCATTTTCTAACTTTGAGCTAATGATAGCCTGATCTGAGGTCTATCTTAGAAAAGTAACTGGTACCCTGAAGCTGGTCAAACAAGTCATCAATTATGGGAAGTGGATACTTGTTCTTTACCATGACTTTATTAAGAGAACCTTTTTTCTTACGCACGAATAGAACTGGTGCACCCTCGGGGGATATGCTAGGTATGATGAATCCCTTATCTAGGAGATCCTTCAACTATTTTTTTAATTCTTTGAGTTCTATTGGAGCCATTCCGTATGGTGGAATGTAGATGGGCTGAGTATCCAGATGAAGGTCGATTCCAAAGTCAATTTCCCTCTCGGAAGGAGCCCCAGGAAGATATTCGGGAAACACTTCTAGAAATTCACATACTGCTGACACTGATTCAAGTTTAGGGGTCTCTTAACTAGATTCTTCATCTCAAATAAGGTGGTAGACACATCTCTTAGATATCATTTCTCTCGCTCTAAGGTAAGAAACAAGCTGACCCCTAAGTGCTGAGGTACTACCCCTCCATTCACGGGCAGGTTCATTCGGAAACTAAAAATAGACAACTCTATTTCTGCAGTCAACTGAAGCAATAGCATGATTGAAGCCAATTCATGATGAGAATGATGTCAAAATCTGTCATCTCTAATTCTACTAAGTCTGCTGAAGTAACTTTCTGAGATACCATAATCGAATAGTTCCGGTATACCCACCGGGCTACGATAGATTTACCCACTGGGGTAGAGACTGAGAAGGGCTCTGCTAGGATTTCCAGACTGACTACAAAGTCAATAGTTATATAAGGAGTTACAAAGGACAAATAAGATCTTGGATCTAACAAATCATAAACATGTAAATGATAAACTCATAACGTACCAGTGAAAATCAGGAGAACTTTCCTAATCCTATCGGGACTAAAGTACATAGAGTCTATTTGGGTGTTGCCCACTGATGGAACTGGAAGTGGCACCCTGCTGATTAGGGTGACTGAATTGAGTTGAAAGACGATTATACTGACCCTGAGAACCTAAATAGGGATAATTTTTAATCTTATGGGTTGGCTTGCCATATTCAAAACACACATTGTTTCCAGCTCTGCAAACACCCTGATGATTTTTGCCACATCTCTGGTAAAGAGGGTTTGTTCGGGCACTGCTAACACTACCCTAAGGTTTATGGACTGGTGCCCTATCTTTATTGCCATCTTTGAATTTTGGCACTGGAGCACTGGCTAAGGACAATGTTCGAACTGAAGATTTTGGGCAAAACTGAGAATGATTTCTACCCTCTTACTTAGGCTTAGCAAAGTTAAAGCTACCTATTCTAGCTCTCTTGTTCTCTCTCTCCTTCTTCTTATTCTTAGACTTTTCTATCTGTTGAGCATAGACCATGAGCCTGGATATGTTTATCTCCTTAATCAACATTGCGGTCCTACACTCGTTGACCATACTGTTAGACACACCCAAAACAAACTTACTCATCTTAGATCTGCTATCTTCTACCACATGAGAAACGTATCTAGCTAACTGAGTAAACTTAAAAGAATACTCTTTTACTGTTATGTTGCTCTGCTTCAGGTTAATAAACTCCAAAACCTTTACTTCCCTCAACTCCAGTGGGAAGAACCTATCCAGAAAAGAAGCAACAAACTTTTATGGGCCCTGCATCCGCGACCCTCTCTGCCTTCCACTACTTGAACCATAAGTAATCCATATCCTAAAACTAATATGTGGATAACTCAACACTCTCACTAGCATTCACCCCTATAATATTTGTGACTTTCTTCACCCGATCAAGGAATTCCTGTGGGTCCTCATCTGACTTAGACCCGGTAAAGAATAGAGGGTTCATTTGGGTGAAGTCTCGAATTCTAACTGCAGCAGTATTGGCCACTGGATTGGACAGATCTGGGCGTTCATTCTGGGGTACCACAGAATGATATAGAGTGGTGAAAGATGCTCCAAATTTTGTGTGGAAGACATGCTCGTCCAATGGATCTGCCTGAATGGGCGGAGGTGCTAAGTTTTCTATTCTCCTTTTATTATTCTTTTTGGGAGGCATGTTCTGTAAACAGAAGTAAGAAAAGGATTATACTGAGAGGGTAACTTGAGTTCATGCTCACTCAAACGATATTAATACTGAAAGAAGGGAAACTTTTCTTAAAAATGCCTCATAGACTTTTGTCCATAAGTGTGGCGCGCTACACACCCATGCACAGGACTCTACTAGACGCGACTTTCAAACTCCCTAAGAATCTATTAAGCCTTAGGCTCTGATACCAAGTTTGTAACTCCCCGTGTCTTCACCTCGGATGCCACACAATGCTCACAACCCCGAAAGACCATAAGCTAATCCATGACTAGTACCTACTGCAATCTCTCAATGATAATACTGAATTAATACATAAATTAGGTTGAATCTTCCATAAGGTTCATAACTGAAATTAAGTACTGATAAATAAATACTAAAAAACTGAATATATGTCTGAAATAATCTAGTCTGAAAAGACTCTATCTGAACTGTCTGAAGGTGAAGTTGATGGGACAAGCCCCCAACTAACTTCGACTACTAAAATACCAATAAAATGAAATACTGAAATGTAAGCATATCCTATATAGATGAGGACTCACTACTGTAACCTGATACTACTGACTAAATCTGTATAAGCGTGGTCAGGAATTTGAGTATCCAAACCTATGATATGAGACATCATAGCGTAAAGAGAAAGTATGTGTCAGTACGTGGAATGTACTGGTATGCTAGACGAGGTAAGGCTGAATGCAAGGGTTCATATGCATGAACAGTAATTGAATATAAGAGTACATGGATAATTGAAACTGCTGTAAATACTGAGTATGCAAATGCAATATTATGATTATACGTGTAAATTGTATCTGTGCTTTTTTTAAAGCTAAATACTGAGTTCTAATAACTGAGAAACAGATATTTGAATCTATTAATAACTGAATTACTGATAACTACGTGACTGTGTCTAACAGTCCTGATCCTATAGAACTGAACTGAGTTCTATACTAAGACTAAAACTAAAACTGTAGGAAGTAATCATCTAACCGGCATTTCCCTCTCTGCACTGATTGGTGTCTAACCGATAACCCTAGCTGGAAGGGATTCAATACCATGCCACGGGTAAAGACAAGCTGAAAAGTCACCCTTAATCTGGCAGGTGCTCTGAATATGAATGGTGGTACCCTCAATCTGGAAGGTAAGACACCTCATCAACCCTCAATCTGGTAGGTTGATGTCTCAACCTATGTTGGCTACGTAGTTCTAGAACACAAGAACTGCTTCTAAGGATCACACCCTCTGCTGGAAGGTGAGTCCCCATCCTTGAGTTCACTCGGTGCTGAATCCTACTCCTAACTGAAATAGACACTGAACGAATTTCTAAACCATACTAGGCTGGACTGAACTGTAACTAATCATGTTAACTGACTGAACTAGATTGAGTTCACTGAGTTCTGATATCTGACTAAATACTCTGAGTTTTGTACTAACTAAATACTACTGATCGTGATATTTCTGAGACTATTCTATAACTACTCTAGCTCTAGGTCAACAACTAGATTTTTGGGTATTGAATACCCCCAGGACTCAATAACATGAAAAGTGAAGCATATCATGACCTTAAAAGAATAATAGTTCTTGCTTACTAACAATTGCATTTATGTAGACATTTTATCAAATACTTGATATACTTGAACTTGTGCATGAATGGAATCACATAATAGCATGTCATGCTTTCACTAGTCAGTTCACCTAAGCACTCTAACAAATACTTAGGGAGCATGGTTGTTTCATATAATAATAAACATGTAATTATATCATGGATACTATATTCAACTTGTAGTTCAAGAGTTTAACATGAAGATCACATAATTCAATCCACAATTTTCTAGTTTTCATGAAACTTATAATAAATCATGGAATTAAACCCCAAACATCAGTTTATACATGAACACAGTTCAATTCTAACATGTAAATCATGAAATCATGAACTTATAGTTTAAAAAAATAGATTCTTGGACTCTATGGGTGAAAGGAACCCATAGATGAACACATAACATATCTTGGTAGTTAAATTCGTGAGGATTGATGGTGTGTTCTTGAAGCTTGAATTTGACATTAGATCCCCTAGGGTTTGTTCTTGAGAAAATTTGAGAAATAATGAGGGATTTTGCCTTTAGAGAGGCTTAATCTCGTGTTTTGGGGGGTGATATAAGGTGGGAAAAATACCCATTTACCCCTCTGGATGTGGAAGTAAAGAACAAAAATCACAAAAATCATGACCAGCGATACACAGACCGAGGCACCGTGTAGATGGCATTGACACGATGACCAACGTGTTATGTCGACTTCACGTTGATTTACTGGAATCTGCACTTTGAGGCTGGGAAAATATATGTTGATGCAATAGGTGACGCAGGGTGTTGAGATCGCGTCGAGCCGCTATTTTAGTCATCCAAAATTGATTCAAACGAGGTTTGAAAAATCCAAAAATCACCCGAAATGACCTTTTGACATGCCTAATCATGATTCAATCCAAGGATCGACATTTTAAGGTCATAAGGGTCGTAAAATAAGATCACCAACTTATGATGGCTAAAAAATAAATTCCAAATGTAAACACTTTGCTAAAATTTTTAAGTCTGGGACCTCTTTTCATAATCTAAAGGACTGAGTTAAGATTAGAATTTTTACGGGGTCTTAAAATTTGTGTCCCTTCTCATTACATGCCCAAACCAATGCAACCTCACTTCTCGCATCTTGTCCTCCACCGAGCCATCTTTACCTTCTCTCGAATATTCTTGTTTCTTACCATATGCCTCCTGGTAAGTCCAAACATCCATCACAATATCCTTATCTCCACAGCCACAAGTTCTCACTTTGCATGATGTCCACAAATAGCCACACCACATGCATGAATTTTATGCAGTGCTGCATTTTATAAGAGGTTGTTTCCAAGTATTGAACCAATGACCTCATGATCACATCTCGGTAACTCTTACTATTACACCAAGATACTCTATATCCATTATGCCCCAATTTGATATATTTCATTCCACTAAATGGGTGCACTAAGCTCTCACAATGCATGATTTCCATAAAGGGCCACACCACATGAGTCAATTCTACGCAGCCTTACCTTGCGTTTATACAAGTGGTTATTTCCATTGTTTGAACCAGTGACCTCATAATCACATTGGGTAACTCTTAATATTACACTAAGATCCTTTATCCAATATCCAAGGTAAAAGAATGCATCAAAAATTACCTGCATAATAGCAGTATGAGGGAGGTTCTTAGTGAATTCATCCATCAACTCCTTCCCTAAAGGTGAATTTGTGTTAAAGACGTTAAATTATACTTCTTCACTACAGGATTCTTAGCCAATGCTAAAACAATCGGAGGTACAATCAACAAATGTGTCACCCTATACTTCTAAATATTCTTCAAAAGCTTTTCCAAGTTGAATTTACTCATAGACACAATAGCATTACCCCTCTGCAATTGCGAATACATAATAACAACAAGAAAAAACACATAAAACATAGGAAACACACTTAAAAACATATTATGCATTTCTCCAACCAATTCTTGATCACTAGTTTCCATTAAAGACACAGATATACAATTTCTATGTGTCAAAATTACCCCTTTACTAACCCCCGTTGTACCCGATGAATATAAATATATAGTAGTATCACTTTGAATTATCCCCTTTGTATCCAAATCAAAGTACCCCGCTTTACCAACTAGCTCATCATACATTACAACACGCAAATTCAAATTCAAATTCAAATTCAAATTTTCCTTCTTACTTAAAAGAAAAATGTTCAAACCAAAACTATTAACCTTATCCAAAAATTCAGAAACAGTAATAATAAGCTTTGGTTTACAATCATTCACTTGCTTTGTAACTTCATTAACAATATACAAAGGATTCACGGGAAATTTTGGCATAGTACCCACTTTTCAAAACTATTTTGCCATATACCCACTCATTTTATTTTTAGGATTAGGATAAAAAGTGGGTAAAAGTTGTAAAAGTGGGATCCACACGTGGGCCAAGGGACCATTTCATTATTTTTACAACTTTGAGAATTTAATATAATACACCTAACACCCTCCACTTCTTCCAATATTAAAAAAATCTCTCTCTCTCCTCTTCAATTTTCTCAACTCCCACTATTCCTATACCTTTGCTCCCAAATGTCATTTTCGATTCTCCTTCTTCTCCAGCTGCTAAGGGCTCATTTTTTCTTTGTAAGGTTAGTTAAAATTAAGTTTTGATTATTTTTAGATTCATTTAATCGGGTTTCACTGCTAATCATTTCGTAGTGATGTAGAATTTTTTTTTCAAATTTGGTTGATTAAGTAGTTAAAATATGAGAATTTTATAGGTAATTATTTTGATTTCGAAGCAATGGTTGAGGTTTGATTCAGCAGTTTAGATAGATTTTTTCATCGATCACGATGTTGAATTTTGAAATTTTTGTTAAGAAGTTTTGGTTTAGTTCTGGTTTTTTTAGTAATGAAGTGTTGAATGGTGGGATAACTGTTATTTTAAGAGTTATTTTGGCAATTTTATTCAAATAGTGACATGTTTCTGTCCGTAATCTTGTGGTCTATGAAAAAAAAATGCCCTAGATTGAAATTAATTTTTAGACATATGAAATTCTTTTAAAATATGATTGATGAAATAGTGAAAAATGAAATATTAATAGCTAATTAGTTTGATTTGTAGAAATACTTTGATTTTTAGCAATAGTTGAGTTTTGATACTGCATGTTGGATTTTGGTTCAGTTATGGTATTTTTGTGTAGTGGACTATTTAATGGTAGGGTAATTCTTAATTTTTTTTAGTTTTTCATTTGAGCATTGAGTTGTTCTATTAGTAGACTTGTGTTCTACAAACTAAAAATGGAAGATTTGTTTTGTAGGTGTAGATTCTATTAAAATGGGTAGAAAAAGACTCCGTGTTAAACACAAAGTTGGTACTGCCTCTGATTCTACTAGTAGCAGTAGAAAAAGAAAAATTGAGGTAGTTGAAAATGTCTCAAAAAGGAAAAAATTGAATAGGAAGTGTCCGAATCAGATTCAGAGTTGAAGGAGCTAAGTACATACGTCAATTCTAGTGAAGATATTGCCGAGTTTAGTGCAGGGAAGTGGAAGAAACAATTTTGATGGGGATAATGATCCCTTGTCCGTGCCATCTTTTTCCAGGTTCATTTTCCTATAGAGATATGATCTTCAAACGATAATGGACGAGGTTGGATCTTTTCCAGCAAAGATATCGGTCAAATCAAGAATGGTTGCTTATCGAGAATTTAACCAAGTTCTTGTCGATCAGGACTTGAAGAAAGGATTCAAGCGTTCCTATTTTGGACACCTGAGAAACCCATCCGAACATCTCAAATTCAATGGGCAAATGGTCCATTATTTGTTGTTTTGATGCGTCAAGAACGATAAGATGCTTCATGAGATGTTGTTCTGCATGAATTTGTCTTGAAAGATTTTTGTTTGATCATAGGGTTGAATTGCTCATCATACCCCAGAGAATAAAAAATGAAGAAGGTGTTAGCGAAGAGGGAGCATTTTTTCTTTAAGGTGACAAAAAACAAAAATATTACGACGGTCAACTTGTTACACTTGATTAGAGGGAATAAGTTGAACGAGGAGTAGAAGTTTAAGTGTTGTTTACTGTGGTTCTTGTACACCATGTTACTTACAAAAGATTCAAAAGAGGTTTTCGACACAAAATTAATTCGAATGGCCGATTCTTTGAGTTTCTTTTAGAGTTATCCATGGGGGAAAGAGATAATTAAACCGACCATGGACTATCTGAAGAAGAAAAATGACCTACAGAATAAGAAGGAAGTATTTGATGAGAAACAGAAGGCATCCTATGATCTATTCGGGTTTCCCTGGTATTCATGGTATCTACCATCAACCCTTAGTGAGATTATCATAGATTCTTATTTTATTTATACTTTTTCATAGACTCTGAGTCATTTTATCACTACCGTACTTCTTATAGATTTAGATCTATGAGGCATTTCCTCATCTTGGGAAATTTACTAGAAAATCAATGGATGAACCCTTTCCCATTCCCCGCATCCTCAGATGGAACACTAAAAAAAGTGATAAGATAATTGAAGGCGACCCATTCAAGTTTAAAGGAAACGTTATTGAGGTATGAACTTATTTTTTATTGTTCAATAATACTACTGTTGTATCGAATGTTATGTAATTGTTAATTGATTTTTGTAGAACATGCATCATACATCCTCTCTACTATTCGTGAGACGGAGATGGATTACATGGTTACGTTTAAGCCATATACAAACAAGGTAAAGAAAAATGTCCTCGATGGCTTGAAGGAAAATTTACAATGGGTGACTGTCCTTACTTCAAATGAGGACAATGGTGATGATAGGAATTTACATGGTAACCCCATTAGAGTATGCATTGGTGATGATGCTTCTCCGAGCACCTCAAAAGGTGTAGAGGACACCTCTGTCGATGGGGATCTTCATAAGCGTATTGCTATGCTCGAGGAAACAGTGTTGGATATTTCTGCCTGTATCAAAGAGAAAAGACTAAAGAAAAAGAAAAAGGATGAGTGATAACATTAGCGAGGTAACTTCATTTAATAATTGATGTAATTAATGAATTTTTAGCTTTAAATATTAGCAACACTTTATAATATGATAATGCAGTGTATGTGGACCTTCGTGAATCGAAGAGGAATGAAGAAGGAGAAAAAAAGAGCAAAATAGATGAGTTGGCCACTATTGTAGTGGAAGAGGAAAAAAAAAGAAACGAAGGATGAACAAGAATAAGAAGAAGAAATGGAAGAAGATAAGAGACAAGAAAAAATTGGAAAAGAAGCAGCTACAGAAGAGAAGAAGAACAAGAAGAAGAAAAGAAGAAGAAGAAAAAGCTGAAAAAGAAGCAACAGTAGATAAAGAAAAAGACAAGAAAAAAGAAGCTGAAAAAATAGCAGTAGCTGATGAAGAAGAAGAAGCTGACAAAGAAGAAGCTGAGGAAGAAGCAACAGGTAGAGAAAAAAAGAAGTTGAAGAAGAAAAGAAAGCTAAGAAAGAAACAGTTGATGTAGGTGAAGAAAAAGAAAAGGCTAAGGAAGAAAAGGAAGTTGAGAAAGAAGCAGTAGCTGCTGCAGATGCTAAAGAAGAAGGAGAACTAGGTGAGAAAGAAGAAACAGTTGTTGCAGATGCTGAAAAAGAAGGAGAACATGGTGAGAAAGAAGCAGCAACTGTAAATGTTAAAAAAAGAAGATGAAGTTGAAGATGGAAAGGAAGAAGCAACATACAAAGAAGAAGGAGAATCGAAAAAAGAAAAAAGAAAAAACAGACAAAAAAGATGTGGTCATGGATATAATTGATGAAATCAACAGGAATATTTGTGTTGATGAAGAAAATGGGGAAAAAGACATTTGAATGCTAATATTGTTAATGTGTTGAATGGTCAGTTGTTAGGTATGGCAAATATTTTTTTATTTGAAAAATATGGAATTTGAATGATTTATTGGTAGAATATGACAAACATTCTTTTATTTTATGAAATTTGTTATGATTCTGCACTGAATCTGCTTTTACCAAACTGTATTGTTGCATGGAATTTGACTATGCATTGTGTTATCATAATTGGTAGTGTGTATAGTTGACATGATAGAATGCATATTTAATCTTTCATAGACTGCTTGCATAGTCTATCATTACCATGCTACTCAATTTTAAGTTGATGTGTTATTTGATCAACTACGATTCTATGAAAAATAGTATTAACATTATATAAAAATAGAAGTATTTTTATTTATTCAATATCATACATCCATGTTACACTTTTTCAAAGAACGAATACTAGCATTATAGCACATAAATCACTTTTAGGCCATTCTCTCTTTCTTAGGTCAAAACCAATTATTGTTTTAGTTGATCCCTCTCTATTTGGGTGTCATGTAGCAATACTTTCAAGTGATCCCTCTACTCTTCGACTTCTTTGAACAAAGTCATGAGAAAATCTCTATTTTCTTCGCATCCTCGGAGCCTTTGTAGTAGATTAAATTTTGCTAAACCATGAAAATTTGATGTCTCGGGTTTCGGACTCAATGTTGATGGGCTACTTGGAGGTGATACCTCATCAATCCATTTAAAAAGGAAGCATGTGCCATTATCCTAGAAAAAAATTAATAATTACATAATGATTTACTAAAATTTATAAAAAAGACATACATGACTCACCTTCGCAATTGCACAGTTATAAAATTTGCGACCTGAATTTGAGTCCGTGCATGACGTTCTCAAGACAACAGCATTTCTACAATGTCAAATTAGAGTCTTTTTAGAATTGGATGTTTGATATGCTTGAGACATTTTAGAATTTTAAAATAAAAATAAAGTGGATGAAATAAAATAATGAGGGATGGAGGAAGTTATTTATAAAGTAAAAGAAGTGTCAATACTGAAGGAGTACAAAAATAGTTGTTTGTCACCATTGAAACAGTAATTGTGTTTTTTGAAATGTTGGTGACACTTAATAGACTGTCATAGATCATGACCTATGTCATTCATTAACAAGATACTAAAGTCTACAGTAGACATTCGGAATTGATGGACCCTCAATAACATGTTTAAAAAAAATTCAGTAAAAAATATACTTATGCTTTGAGGGTCCATCAATTCAATTGGTCTACCATAGACCTACACTTTAGGTAGATCATCAATTGATCTATGGATCATTCATAGATCGTGTAGATCTATGTACACTGGTAAAGACCATTATTTGGGTGTTGTTTAAAAATGAATAAATAAATTAAAAATAAATGTAGTGTGGATTTCTACACTTATGAAAAAGTGTAAACAAGTCACATAATCATAAATTAGGGGTGGTGAATTAAGGAGTGTGTCTATGGGTAGTGGTTGAACAAACAATATCCTAAGAGCAATGTTTGTTAAAGCACAATTATGTTTAGAGGATGATGATTGTTCATACACTATCCATTCCACACACTTTTTTTATTTGGGGGGTGGTGATTGAAGGAGTATGTGGAATGGGTAGTCATAAAATACAATAAACACTCCCATGATTTTAGTTTTAATTTCAGTCTCAGACTCAGCATAAAACCTCAGTTCAGTTTTAGAATTAGGACTGTCAGACATAGTCACCCAGCTCATTACAGAATTCAGTTCAGTTCTATAGAATCAGGACTGTTAAAAATAGTCACTCAGTTAACAATAATACAATATCAGTAAACTTATCTATTAGTCATTCAGTTTTCAAAACTCATTCTCCAGTCTTAACACGATCTCAGTTACAGTATACGTAGTTACATGCATAGCATTGCAAAATCAATATTTATAGAAGTTTTAGATATACATGTACTCTCATTCAGTTATATTCATTTTATTCATTCAGTTATTATTCATACATATGAACCCATGCATTCGACCTTACCTCACCTAGCATACCAATACATTCAAAGTACTGACACATACCTTTCTTTTGTGCTATAATGTCTTATATCATAGGTTCAGACGTACGAGACCCTGACCGTACTTAGCATCCCAGATTATCAGCAGTAGATTTAGTGGTGAGTCCTCATAGTTCAAGGATAGAGTTATCATTTCAGTATTTCAGTATTCAGTAGTTGGAGTTAGTTGGGGACTTGTCCCATCAACTCCATATTCAGACAGTTAGAGGCTTTCAGACTAGACTACTTCAGAAAGATATTCTATTTTTAGCATGTATTTATCAATATTCAGTATTTGATTACAGTTATGAACCTTATGGTAGATTCATCCTAAATTTCGCATTATTACAGAGTTACTATTCAGTGATTGCAGCAGGTACCAGTCATGGGTTAGCTTGTGGTCCTTTGAGATTATGAGCACCGTGTGACGTCTGGGGTGCAAACTTAGGGCATTACAAACTTGGTATCAGAGCCTAAGGTTCAACAGAGTCCTAGGAAGTCTGAAAGTCGCGTCTAGTAGAGTCTTGGGTATGAGTGTGTAGCGCGCCACACTTATAGACAAGAGGCTATGAGGTATTTTAGAAAAAAATTCCCTTCTTTCAGTATTCATATTGTGCAAGTGAGCATGAGCTCAATTTAAACTCTTTGTATAATTCAAGTTTCCCTTTCATTTACAGAATATGCCTCCAAAAAGGACTAACAAAAAAAGAACGGGAAACCAGTCGCACCTCCGTCCGTCTAGCCAGATCCCCTGAATGAGCATGTTTCCCATGCAGAATTCAGAGAAGCTTTCACCACTCTATCTTATTCTATGAAATCCCAGAATGAACATCCAGCTACTATCCAGGACAACCCAGTGGCCAATACTTTTGCAGCTTGAATTTGGACTTCACTCGAATGGATGCTCCATTATTTACTGGGTCTAAGTCTGATGAGGACCCACAGGAATACCTTGATCAGGTATATAAAGTCACATATATTATGGGGGTGACTTCTAGTGAGAGCACTGAGTTGGCTGCATATCAGTTGCAGAATGTGGATCACTCATGCTTCAAGTAGTGAAAGGCAGAGAGAGTCGCAGATGAAGGGCCCATAAAATAGGAGGAGTTTGCCACTATTTTTTTGGATAGGTTTTTCCCATTGGAGTTAAGAGAAGTGAAGGTTTTGGAGTTTATTAATCTTAAGCAGGGCAACATGAAAGTGAAGGAGTATTCTCTCAAATTTACTCAATTAGCCAGATATGCCCCTCATGTGGTAGCAAATAGCAGATCTAAGATGAGTAAGTTTGTGTCGGGTGTGTCTAGCAGTATGGTCAAGGAGTATAGGACCGCAATGCTGATTAAGAAGATGGACATATCAAGGATCATGGTCCATGCTCAGCAGATAGAAGAGGCTAAGAATAAAGAGAAGGGGAGGGAGAACAAAAGCTAAAACAGGTAGCTTCAACTTTGCTTAGCCCAAGTAGAGAGTGGTAATTGTTTTCAGTTCTACCTGAAATCCTTAGTTCTAGCTCTGTCCTCAGCCAGTGCTCCAGTGCCAAAATTCAATGACTGTAATAAGGATTGGGCACCAGGCCCTAAACCTCAGGGTAGTGTTAGCAGTGCCCGAATAAATTGCCTTTGCCAGAAGTATGACATAAACCTCCAGGGTATCTGCAAAGCTGGCTGAGATGTATGTTTTAGATGTGGCAAGCCAGGACACAGGGTCAGAGAGTGTCCTCAGGTGGGTTTGCAGAGTCAGCACAATCGTCTTCCATCTCGTCCGATCACACGAATCAGCAGGGTACCACTTCTAGTGCCACCAGCGGGTAACGCCTAAATAGTCTTTATGTACTCTAGTCCCAACAGGATCAGGAAAGTTCTCCTGATGTGGTAACTGGTACGTTACAAGTTTATTATTTGCATATTTATGCTTTACTAGACTCGAGAGCTTCTTTGTCCTTTGTAACTCCTTATATAGCTGTTGACTTCGAATTCAGTCCCAAAATCCTAGAAGAGCCCTTCTCAGTCTCTACCCAGTGGTTAAATCTATCATAGCTCGACAGGCATACAGAAACTCTCCGATTATGGTATCTTAGAAAGTCACTTCAGCAAACTTAGTAGAATTAGAGATGACAGATTTTGATGTCATTCTCGGCATGGATTGGCTTCATTCATGCTATGCTTCAGTTGACTGAAGAAATAAAGTTATCCATTTTCAGTTTTCGAATGAACCTGTCCTTGAGTGGTGGGGTAGTACTTCAGCACTTAAGGGTCAACTTATTTCCTACCTTAGGGTGAGAAAAATAATATCTAAGGGATGTATTTATCATCTTTTTTGAGTTAAGTATTCTAGTTCCAATACTCCTAGTCTTGAGTTAGTTCTAGTAGTATGTGAATTTCCAGATGTATTTCCCGAAGATCTTCCTGGAGTCCCTTCTGGGGGGAAATTAACTTCGGAAAAGACCTTCTTCCAGATACTCAGCCTATCTCTATTCCACCATATAGAATCGCACCAGCAGAACTCAAAGAGTTAAAAGAACAGTTGAAGGATCTCCTAGACAAGGGATTCATCAGACCTAGCGTATCCCCTTGGAGAGCACCAGTTCTATTCATGCATAAGAAAGATGGTTCTCTTAGAATGTGTATAGACTACTGTTAGCTAAATAAAGTCATAGTCAAGAACAAGTATCCACTTCCCAAAATTAATGACTTATTTGACCAACTTCAGGGTGCCAATTACTTTTCTAAGATAGACCTCAGATTAGGTTATCATCATCTCAGAGTCAGAGAATGTGACATTCCAAAAATAGTTTTCAGAACTCGGTATGGTCATTTCGAATTCCTATTTATGTCATTTGGCCTTACCAATGCTCCAGCAGCCTTCATAGATTTATGGACCGCGTGTTCAAGTAGTAGTTGAACATATTTGTCATAGTCTTCATTGATGACATTCTTGTTTATTCCTACAGTGAACATGATCATGCAGACCATCTCAGAATAGTATTACAAACTCTCAGAGTCCATCAGTTGTTCTCTAAATTCAGTAAGTGCAAATTTTGGTTAAGGTCAGTATCTTTCCTTGGTCATATAGTTTTTGGTGATGGCATTAGAGTTGATCCTCAAAAGATCAAAGTAGTAAGAAACTGGCCCAGGCCCATCTCTCCATCATATATTAGGAGTTTCTTGGGTTTGTCTGGCTATTACCAATAGTTTGTTGAAGGATTTTTGTCCATTGCATTCCCCATGTCCAGATTGACTCAGAAGAAAGTCAAGTTCCAGTGGCCAGATTTTTATGAGAAGAGTTTTCAGGAGTTGAATACTCGACTCACTACAACCCCAGTTTTGACTTTACCAGATGGTTCATACGAATTTGTTGCATATTTTGATGCTTCTATAGTTGGTTTGGGGTGTGTTTTGATAAAAAGAGGTAAGGTCATAGCCTACACCTCTAAACAGCTTAAGCCCCATGAAAAGAACTACCTCACTCATGATCTTGAGTTAGCAGCTGTAGTGTTTGCCTTTAAGATTTGAAGGCACTATTTGTATGGGGTTCGTGTTGATGTGTTCACAGACCATAAAAGCCTACAGTATGTATTTTCTTGGATAGATTTGAACCTGCGTCAGAGGAGGTGGTTAGAGTTGTTGAAAGACTATGACTTGAGTGTTCTGTATCATCTAAGCAAAGCCAATATAGTGGCTGATGCTTTCAGTAGGATGTCTATGGGTAGTGTTGCTCATTTGGAGGATGGTAAGAAGAAGTTAGTTCACAAAGTTCATCAACTTGCCTGACTAGGTATCCACTTGCTCGATTTAGCAGAGGGTAGCATATGGGTGCAGAATAGTTCGGAATCATCTCTGGTCTTTGAAGTATAAGAAAAAAAGGATAGGGACCCTAGTCCAGTTAAGCTGAAAGAGTCAGTCAGAGATCGAAAGGTAGAGATTTTATCCCAAGGGGGAGATTGTATGTTGAGTTGTCAGGGTAGACTTTGTGTGCCATATGTGGATAGCATGAGGTAGAGGATTCTTGTAGAGGAGCATGGAGCGCGTTACTTGATTCACCCAAAGGCCACTAAGATGTACCGCAATTTATGGGAGGTCTATTGGTGGAGCGGGATAAAGAGAGACATTACAGACTTTGTAGTTAAGTGCTCCACATGTCAGCAGATCAAGATTGAGAATCAAAAGCCTAGTGGGTCTATGCAGAAGTTCAGTATTCCCACTTAGAAGTGGGAGGTGGTGAATATGGATTTTGTGATGGGTTTACCCCATACTCGCCGCCAACATGATTTGATTTGGGTCATTGTGGATAGGATGACCAAATTAGCTCATTTCTTATCAGTTCATACCTCTTATTCAGCCGAGGATTATGCCAAGATCTATGTTAGAGAGTTGGTCAGATTGCACTGAGTTTCGTTGTCCATCATTTTTGATAGAGGTACGGAGTTCACCTCTCACTTTTGGAAAGCCTTCCAAAAGGGTATTGGTACCTAAGTTCATCTTAGTACAACCTTCCACCCTCAGACAGATGGTCAAGCAGAAAGGACCATTCATACTTTAGAAGATATGCTAAGAGCGTGTGCTATTTACTTTAAGGGTAGTTTGGATGACCACTTGCCCTTGATTGAATTCGCATATAATAACAGTTATCATTCCAGCATTCAGATGGCTCCGTTTAAGACATTTTATGAGAGGAGATGTAGATCTCCCATTGGTTAGTTTAAAGTAGGTGAATCTGCAGTGGTAGGGCTTGAATTGGTATTTGATACCCTAGAAAAAGTTTAGTTGATCAAGGAAAGTCTTAAGACAGCTCAGAGCTGACAAAAATCATATGCAGATGTGCGAAGAAAGGATCTTGAGTTTGAGATTAGTGATTATGTGTATTTGAAAATCTCTCCTATAAAGGGAGTGAAGAGGTTTGGCAAGAAGGGGAAACTCAGTCCCCGATATATTAGTCCTTACCGAATTATCAGTTGTTTCAGAAACGTAGCTTACGAGATTAAGTTTCCTTTAGACTTAGCTTCAGTACATCCAGTGTTCCATGTCTCCTTGCTAAAGAAGTGCATAGGTGACCCAGCATTTATAGTCCCGATTGAGGGCATTGATGTCCAGAACGGCCTCTCTAATGAGGAAATTCCATTAGAAATTCTTGATTATCATGTTTGCAGACTGAGGAACAAAGAGGTTCCTCTAGTCAAAGTTTTTTGGCAGAATCAGTCCGTCGATGGAGCTACTTGGGAAGTAGAAGCAAATATACGGACCAAGTATCCTCACCTCTTCTATGCAAACTCAGACTCAGCTCAAGGTAACAGTTTTCCTTGAATTTACTCAATTCCATGCTCAGTTTACCTTTACAAACTCTGTATCGGTTCAGTTGCATAACATTCTCATATCATGCATACCTTCATGAAAAAGCTCAATCATGTGTCATGCCTTTAAAATTTAGTCATGCTTCATTTATACATGCTCAGTATGATAACTCAGTATATAAGTAGTTTTGTTCATAAAATTATGCTTCAGTTGTGCATATTCAGTATGTAAACTCAGTCTATTAGTATTCTCAGCTTAGTCAGTCGCATTCGACGATGAATGTTCCCAAGGGAAAGATATTGTAAGACCCCGCAAAATCCTAAGCTTAACTCAGTCTTTTAGAGCATAAAAAGAGGTCCCAGACTTATAAATTTCAGCGAAGTATTTATATTTACGACCCTTATGACCTTAAAATATTAATCCTTGGATTGAATCATGATCAGGTGTGTCAGTAGGTGTTCTCGAACGAGTTTGGGATTTTTTGGACCTTGTTTGAAAAATGTTGGGAGTCTAAAATAGTGGATCGATGCGATCTTGATGTGTCACATCGCCTATCGCATCGATAAATATTTTCCCCAGCTCCCAGTGCAAATTTCATGAGCCGATGTAATCTCGACGCATCGTGCCGGCCATCGCATCGACCTCATTGATGCGGGAAGTCGGTCTACGCATCGCTGGGCACGTATTCAGTCATTAAAACTCCACGTCCAGAGGGGTATTTGGGTCATTTTCCCACTCTTAATCATCCCCCAAAACATAAAATTCAGCCCTCAATAAGAAAAATACACTCACTTTCTCTCAAATCCTCTAAAGAACAAACTCTAAGCCATCAAATTCAAGATCCACGTCTCAAGAAATTCAACACAACTTTCATAGAATTAACAATAAAGGTATGTCAGGTGTTCATCCAAGGGTTTCCTTCCACTCTTGAAGTTCAAGAACCTCTTTTAAATTACAAGATGATTGTTTTTCATGAATTCCATGTTGAATTAAATTGTATTCATGATTATGATGTTAGTTGGGTTTATAATCCATAATTAATTACAAGTTTTATGAGAAATAAATAGCATGTGTTTGTTGTTATATGGTTTCATATTAAAAACCCTTGAATTTGTGAGTTGGGATTGTGGTCATGATGCTTGTATATTGTATTATAGTTATGTGCATAAATTATGCCCCCAAGTGTTTGATAAAATATTCATGTGAGTTGAGTAGTGCAATTATACCATGTTAGCATGTGTATAAGTTCATGTCATGCAAGTGTTTGCTAAAATGCCTCAATGAATGAATTGTGGCAAAGTGACTAGTTATCATGTTTTCAAGATTGTGCTATGTTTTTACTATCTATGCTATCGAGTCCTGAGGGTATCTAATACCTGGCAATCTAGCTTTTTACCTAGATCTAGTATAGTTTCAAAAGAGTCTCAATGATGTCACGTATAGTAGTACTCAGTCAGTTACAGAACTCAGTATGTACAGTCAGTTAACAGAACTCAGTGTATTCAGTCAGTAAACAAAACTCAGTGAACTCACTCCAGTTCAGTTAGACAGTCCGATCAGTAACAGTTCAGTCAAGCCTAGTACAGTCTAGAAATTAGTTCAGTGTCTATTTAGTTGGGAGTAGGAATCAGCACCGAGCGAACCGAGGGACGAAGGCATTCCTGTCAGTAAAAGGGTTTGACCCTTAATACCAATCCCTATGTTACAAAACTACGTAGCCAATGTAGGTTGAGATATCATCCTGCCAGTCTAGGGTTGATACATCTCATATGAGTTTTCCTGCCAGTGAGGGTTGACGAAATGTCTTCCTGCCAGAGAGGGTTGAATCATAGCCATTATTAGTATCCCCTGGTAAGGTGATAACACCCTTCTAACTGGGGTCACAGGTTAGGCCCCAACTCAATTCATAATTGGGGTATGTCGGTTAAATAAATACTCTCACAGTTTCAATTTCAGTTTAAGTTTCAGTCTCAGACTCAACATAAAACCTCAGTTTAATTTAAGAATCAGGATTGTCAGACACAGTCACCCAGCTTAGCACAGAACTCAGTTCAGTTCTACAGAATCAGGACTATCAAAAATAGACTGTCAGAAATAGTCACTCAGTTAATAATAATACATAATCATTTAGTTTTCAGAACTCATTATCCAGTCTTAACACAATCTCAGTTATAGTATACATAGTTACATGTATAGCATTGCAAAATCAGTATTTATAGCAGTTTCAAATATACATGTACTCTTATACAGTTATATTCATATTATTCAGTCAGTTATTGTACATACATATGAACCCATGCATTTATCCTTACCTCACTTAGCATACCAGTACATTTAAAGTACTGACGCATACTTTTGTTTTGCGCTATGATGTCTTATATCATACGTCCAGACGTACAGGACCTGATCGTACTTAGCAGCCCATATTATCAGCAGCAAATTTAGTGGTGAGTCCTCATAGTTTGGGGACAGAGTTATCATTTCAGTATTCAGTATATTCAGTAGTCGGAGTTAGTTGGGGAATTGTCCCATCAACTCCATATTTAGAAAGTTAGAGGCTTCCAAACTAGACTACTTCAGACAGATGTTTAGTTTTTAGCATTTATTTATCAGTATTCAGTATTTGATTACAGTTATGAATCGTATGGCAGATTCAACCTAAATTTTACGTTATTACAGAGTTACTATTCAGTGATTATAACAGGTACTAGTCATGGGTTAGATTGTGGTCCTTTGAGATTATGAGCACCATGTGACGTCCGAAGTGCAGACTCAGGGCATTATAGAAATGAATTTGGAGTCTCCTGAGTTACTATGATATACTTTTTTAAGAGTTTTTGAGTAATGTGAGTGATTTAAAGCCTTTTAACAATGATGAAAAGTGTGTTTGAGAAGATAGAAAACCAATGGGGTAACAATGGATGCAATAGACAAGCTTATGATGTTTGTGGACTGATTTAGAATTGATCACCAAAAAATAACGCTAGAAAAGTGGCCTGAATTGGAGTTTTTTGGAGGGAAAGACCCTTCTATTTTAAGATTTTGGAATTTTTTAAAATTATTTTTGAAAACCTAGATATTTTTGTACTATATAATTGTGGATGATGGAGTGTGTTGAAGTGTATTATTAGAAACGTATGGGTGAATTTATTAAGTTGGAAAGATTGGATGTGGAGTGGGTTGAAGTGTCTTAGTAGAAACTTGTGGTGAATTTATAGAGTTGGAAAGATTGGATGATGTGATGGCTTTAAGTGAGTATATGGAAATTTTTTCAAGATTTTTGTCTAAATGACAAAATATATCATGAAAACATCCTTTTTGGCATGAAATCCCAGGATTCACAGTAGTAGCAATAGCACCTAAACCAATAACACTAAAGAAGCATAAAGGGAATTGTATCGAATTCGGGGAGAATATCAAGACTACATCATCTTTTTTTTATACCCATTTGGTTAACAAGTCCATAAGATATTCTTGATACAAAAGATCTGATCTGAGGAAAAGTTAAAGTTTCACCATTATCAGCATCAATAAGTGTTGGTTTATCAGGGAAAGATTAAATACTCCTGAGTAAAAAGGATATCATTGATAAATTTTGATGTTTTGGGTAATACAAAGGTAGTCTAAGAGATCTGTATATGCCATCATTGCCATAACCAGATTTCTCCATTACAATCAAGAATCAATATATATTTTTGGCTATTCTTGATTTTTCTTTTTTAGAAAAAGAAAAAATAATTTTGGATTTTTTAGTGAGAAATTTGACGTTAGTATTTTGGGATTGAATGAGAGAAAGATTGAGAAAGATGACCATGATATGGAGATTAGTTTCAGGAGACAACCAAATTAAGCAAAGGTAAGGAACTCCTTAATTATATTTTCTTGAATTTAATTATGCATATTATACCCCTTATAAGTGGAATCTGCATAGAGTAGAATATACTATCTTACTGCTATTTTGTGTGAGGTAGAAATGTTATTTTCCATAGACTCTCGACTTGATAACAATGTTATAATTAAACACCAGTTTTTTTAAAAAAAATACAACTATGTGATAGTAAGACAACTAAAGCAAAAGATACGTCAATGGTGATAGAAAAAAGGCCTAAAATACACTTTAACTATGTGAAATAGGGCAAAAATATCACCATTTATTTATTGGGCCTAAAATGTCATTCTCATCTTATTTAACGGATCAATCTGACCACAGACGTGTCTTTTTTTATTGGTTAATTAATAATTAATCTTATTAGGTTTTCCTTCAAACTTTTCATAGTGAAGGAAAACCCACTTATCCACTACCCGCCCCAACCTTATAACCCCGATCCACTATACCTAGTCTATAAGTTTTGCACTCTATTCTTGAAAACGTGCCAATAAAGCATCAGAATTGGCCTTAACAGCCTTCTCCACGCTCCGTCCCAAGGCAGCCTCAAGTCTTCTTCCTTCTTTAGTAACTAGGACAACAACCTGTTGTTTTCAGGTACACAAAAATCTGTATTTTGGAAAAATAACTTCAACACAAGTTCAAGAATAAATCAAGAACACTTATGGAGTTTCCAACACCTTCAACACAAGATCAAAAATGACCTTTCAAAGAAGTGTGTTTTCAGTATTTTAAAGAAAATTAGATGAAGTAGAAAAGCCAAGTCCTCTGAATTCACAAAGTGTCCTTATTGAAATAATTCCCCTCAAGTACCCGAGATTGCAAAATTTTCCTCCCAAGATAAAATGGTTTAACAACCCAACTGTAGTGGTACCTCAATTGATCGGATTCTCTTCGAACTCACTCAACAGTTTGATGATTACACGGAATATTTTAGAAGACAAGAAATATTTTCAAGTGTAGAAAAATTCATACTAAATCTGTGGAAAAATGCAGGTTTATATAGACATTAAGTGCCTCTTCCGAAAGGTGAAAATGGCTCATTGGAAAGGTGTATCCTTTCTGAATAGTCATGCCTGTCCATTCAAAAGAGTGTGTCTTTTCCGGACAATTACAACCATCTAAAAGTAATACCTTTTCCCGAAATAGTGTGTCTTTTACTAGAAAAGTTGTGTCCCTTTCAAGCAACTTTTTATTTTTCATTCATACCAATTGAACCCAAAAATCTCCTATATAAATGGGGAATGACTGATCTTTGTAGAACTTTATGGAAAAGTATATGATCATCAAGCAAAGACTGATTGCATCTGGATAAGTGGGTTTTCCTTCAAACTTTTCATAGTGAACCTGCATCGGATGCACTCGGTCAATCGATAGATTTGATATTTTTGAATCGTCGAGTTTTAATGTACACCTAGACAACACATGTCACACAACCCACCTTTTACCATTTATAGTTCTCACGATTTTATTTGTTTCAGCCATGAACACGTCTCAGTCTCATGAGAGCTTAGAGAATTGGCCTTTACTAACATTCTCCTTAAAGCAGCTTCCACTTCGCCCTCACATAGGTGATTTCTAAATGTTCAATCCTATAGATTAAACTATTTGATCAAATCTGCAAAATTTAGATAATCATTCAAAGACCTCACACCATAAAGTCTTATCCTTGTTTACTAAACATTATCTACATCATGAGAATGGGTTGGATATATTGACAATGTTGAACCTGCCAGACACAACTTTTTTTGATCTTCTTAAACCTAGCTCTTGGGATCTCCAGTATTCTAGGTAGAGTTACCACCATGCTGACTTGTCCTAGGCCATAAACCCATTCCCTTGTATGTCCTCTCAACTCCTTCTCTAGACAGGCCTTTTGTAAGTGGATCCGACACATTATCCTTTGACTTCACATAGTCAACAGTGATAATTTCACTAGAGAGAAGTTCTTTAACGATATTATGTCTCTGTCTTATGTGATGAGATTTACCGTTATACATCATGCTCCCTGCCCTACCTATTGTTACTTGACTATCACAGTGTATGCATACTGGTGCCAATGGTTTGGGCCAATAAGTAATATCTTCCAAGAAATTTTGGAGTCATTCTGCTTCTTCATCGACTTTATCTAATGTGATAAATTTTGATTCCATCATAGGGCGAGCAATACATGTTTGTTTGGATGATTTCCAAGAGGCTGCTCCTCCACCTATAGTAAATACATATCCACTCATGGATTTTACTTCATTCGATCCAGTGATCCAATTTGCATAACTATATCCTTCAAGTACCGTGGCATATTTATTATAATGCAAAGTATAGTCTTGAGTGTATTTAAGATACCCCAAAACTCTTCATTTCCATCCAATGAGTTTTATTGGGATTACTCGTGTACTGACTCAACTTACTAATAAAACATGCTACGTCTAGTCGTGTGTAATTTATTATATACATTAAACATTCCAACACTCTTGCATATTCCAACTGTGAGTTACTTTCACCCATATTCTTTTGAAGTGCAAAGCTCACATCAAATAGAGTCTTGGCAATACCAAATTCCAAATTCTTGAATTTGTCAAGTACCTTTTTGATGTAATGAGACTGTGACAATGCCAACCCATGTGGAGTTTTATGGATTCTTATTCCTAAGATCATATCCGCAACTCCAAGGTCTTTCGTATCAAACTTACTCTCGAGCATTCGTTTCGTAGCATTTATGTCAGAAATGTCTCTACTGATGATCAACATATCATCCACATACAAACAAATAATGACTTGGTGATTTGGAGTGTCTTTAATGTAAACACATTTATCACATTCATTTATCTTGAACTCGTTTGCCAACATGGTTTGGTCAAACTTCGCATGCCATTATTTAGGTGCTTGTTTTAGTCTATACATCGACATAACTAGTTTACACACCTTATTTTCCTTTCTTGGAACCACAAAATCATCGGGTTGTTTCATATAGATTTCTTCCTCCAATTCTCCATTTAGGAATGTTGTTTTCACATTCATTTGATGAATTTCAAGACCATATACCTCCGCCAAGGTAATTATCATCCGAATTGACGTTATCCTTGTTACTGGAGAGTATGTATCAAAGTAATCAAGGCCTTCTTTCTATTTCAAGCCTTTTACTACAAGTCTTGCCTTGTATTTGTCAATAGTACCATCCATTTTTATTTTTCTTTGAAGATCCATTTTGAACCTAAAGGTTTATTTCCTGGAGAAAGATCAACCAATTCCCACGTATGATTGCTTAAGATTGAATCAATCTCACTATTGACTGCCTCTTTCCAAAAGAATGAGTATGAATACGACATCATTTCTTTAAATATTTGAAGATCATTTTCTAAGAGAAATGTTAAAAAATCCAATCAAAATGAAGTTAACGTTCTTTGACGTGTACTACGTCTTGGATTCTCATCATTATGTACATCCTTAGTTGGTTCATCTCGAGGTCATTTAGACCCCTACTAGACTGTTCATGTCTAGTTTTATGCGGATAAACGTGTTCACAGAATTCAGCATTATCTGATTTAATTATCGTATTTTCATTCATATCCGGATGTTCAAATTTATAAACCAAAAATCGACATACTTTGATACTTTTAGCATATCCTATGAACACGCAGTTCACTGTCTTAGGTCTTATCTTTACCCTTTTAGGCATAGGAACTTAGACCTTTGCTAGAAACCTCCATATTTTGAAATATTTCAAGCTGGATTTCCTTCCTTTCTATTTTTCATATGGAATTGATTGTGTCTTACTATGGGGCACTCTATTGAGTATTCGGTTAGCTGTAAGGATAGCTTCCCCCCATAAGTTTTGCGGTAAAACTAAACTTATAAGTAAGGCATTCATCATTTCCTTCAAGGTTTAATTTTTTCTTTCCATAATTCCATTAGATTGAGGTGAATACAGGGTCATAGTTTGATGGACAATTCCATTCTCTACATATATTTCCGCAAAGGGAGATTCATATTCTCCACCCCTATCACTTTTTATCGTTTTAATCTTTTTCTCTAACTGGTTTTCAACTTCTGTTTTATATTGCCTGAAGGCATCTATTGTTTCATCCTTACTGTTTAGCAAATAGACATAACAATATCTAGTGCAATCATCAATAAAATTTATAAAATACTTTTTTCCACCACGAGTTGGTGTTGACTTCATATCATAAATATCAGTGTGTATTAAGTCTAAGGGATTGGAATTCCTTCCAACAGACTTATACTGATGCTTAGCATACTTTGATTCCACACACATTAGACATTTTGATTTATTACACTCAAAGTTTGGCAAAACTTCTAAGTTAATCAGTTTTTGCAAAGTTTTGTAATTGACATGTCCTAATCATTCGTGCCACAAATCATTAGACTCAAGAAAATAAGAAGAAATTGAACTTTTATTGATTTCAACATTCATTACATTCATTTTGAATAGGCCCTTAGTGAGGTAGCCTTTTTCTACGTACACTTCTCCTTTACTAAGTACAATTTTTTCGGAAACAAACACACATTTGAATTCATTTTTGTCAAGAAGTGATACAAAATCAAGTTCTTCCATAACTCCGGTACATACATGACATTGTTCAAAGTCAATACTTTGTCTGATGTTATTTTCAGGCAGACTTTTCCTATTTCTTCAGCTTTTGTAGTTGTGGAGTTGGCCATATATATCTTCTCTTTGCCTTGAGCCGGAGAAAAAGCAACAAACAACTCCTTATTTGCACGAACGTAGTGGGTGTCACCGGAATCCATCCACCATTCTCGAGGATTTCCCATAAAGTTGCATTCAGACAATATAGTACACAAATCGTCCGTTTCTTTCTTGGATTCAACCATATGTGCTTGGTCCTTCTTTTTAACTTTCTTTGGGGAACAACAATTCGTTGACTTGTGGTCAATCTTGCCACAGTTAAAGTATTTTTCCTTGAATTTCTTCTTAGGTTGATTGCTTTCCTATACAACTTTCTTCCGCTTTTTTGAAGTTGTTGTGGTCATCTTCTACAATATTTTCTCCACTTATTGCAAAGTTTCCTTTTGACCTTCTTTCCGCAGCTTTGTTGTCTTCTTCAATGCGCAGATTTTTGACTGAAATCTCCTTTCGCTTATATTTCAAGTAGTTCTTGAAGTCCTTCCACATAGGTGGTAACTTCTCTATTATCACCGCGACTTGAAACGCCTCATTCACGATCAAACCTATAATAAAGTTTATGTGAACATCAAGAACATTTTTAATATGTTCAACTAAGGTATTCATCAAACTCATACCTTCCGCGAGGAGATCGCGGATGATCACTTGCAGTTCCTAGACTTGAGATACTACAGACTTGCTGTCAATTATTTTAAACTCAAGGAATCTTACAACGAAGAACTTCTTGGTTCCAGTATCCTCAGTCTTGTATTTTCTTTCTAGCACACCCCACAATTTTTTTTGCCTTCTTCATTCCACTATACATATTGTACAGTTCATCTTGGAGGCCATTTAGAATGTAATTCCTGCATAGGAAATCGGAGTGTTTCCACGCCTCCATAACGACAAATTTTTTCTGGTCCGAAGTTTTCTCGATCACCTCTGGAGCTTCTTCAGATGTAAATCTTTGAAGACATAAAGTTGTAAGGTAGAAGAACTTCTTCTTCTACCACCTTTTAAAATCAACACCTGTAAATTTTTCAGGTTTCTCCGCTGGTGCCATTGCCTGCGGAGCACTCGTACGACTCGTTGTGGCAACACTAGTTGCTGCCACAGTCGCTGTAGTATCATGCACATGACTATCAGTAGTCATTTTTCTGTCACAACAAGACAGTAAATTTTAGTATTTCAAAATACTTCTTATAAAGTTGTAGCAACTTTAAGCACCCCTTGTTTCTAGTTTAACGATGAAGTTTTTATGACCTCCAATCTTCAATCCAGTGATCTTTAACTTGTGATGAAGCTTTTAATTCTTCAAACCACTAGTTAAGTTTAAACGGAGTAGAAAGTTTAAAGCTTTAATCTTCAGAAATCAAACAATACAGATTATGGAAAAAAACTTTAATGAAAAGAAAATTTCACCAAACAAGGAAATTTATTTATTTTTCAAAATTATTTTCTTAAGATTGTTGTTTTCGGGTACACAAAAATCTATATTTTGGCAAAACAACTTCAACACAAGTTCAAAAATAAATCAAGAACACCTATGAAGTTTCCAACACCTTCAACACAAGATCAAAAAAGACCTTTCAAAGAAGTGTGTTTTCAGTATTTTACAGAAAATTAGATGAAGCAGAAAAGGCCAAGTCCTCTGAATTCACGGAGTGTGCTTAAGAAAATAATTTTCCTCAAGTACCCGAAGTTGTGAAATTTTTCTCTCAGAATAAAATGGCTTAACAACCCGACTGTAGTGATACCTCAAACGATCGAATTCTCTTCGAACTCACTCAACAGGTAGATGATCATACGGAATATTTTGGAAGACAAGAAATGTTTTCAAGTGCCAAAAAATTCGTACTAAACCTGTAGAAAAATGAAGATTTATATAGCCATTAAGTGCCCCTTCTGAAAGATGGCAATAGTTCACCGGAAAAGTATATCCTTTTTGAACAGTCATGTCTGTCCATTCGAAAGAGTGTGTCTTTTTCGAACAGCCATAAACATCCAAACAGTCATACCTTTTCCCGAAATAGTGTGTCTTTTACTCGAAGAGTTGTATCCCTTTCAAGCAACTTTTTATTTTCCATTCACACCAATTGAACCCAACACAACCATCATACCCACCTGTTTTTGCATTTTTTTTGCATATTAAGAACCTAAGAAGACACGATATTGAAAGGAAAATGAAAACATGTATGAATAGCATAACAAAATGATATGTAACTAAGATGATAAAACTGCAGGAATCGCAATTTTCAGCATGCTTTAGTATTTCATCAATACAAGACAAAAAGCGGTTGAACAAACAGTTCTCCCTTATAATAAATATATGTATAAGAATTAACTTCCCCCACTTGGGAAGTTTGAAGGTTCCAAGAAGAGAATTCTCTAAAAATAGTTTCGCGAACGATTAGACGTGAAAGAGACCTAAATAATGGAACTTGACTAAAAATAGTGCAATAAATTTCATCGGGAGGGATTTTTCTATGACGAAAAAATCCTCGAGGATCAATGACGCACAATGTAGTCCCATAAGTAGGATTTGGGAAGGGTAGAATTTACACAGACCTTATCCCTACCTTTGTGAGGGTGGACAGACTATTTTCGAAAGATGCTCGCCTTATAAAAAGAAGTTTTTGAAGTAGGAAAAATAACAAAATATAGACCCTCAATTCAAAAAAGAAGTTTTTGAAGCAGAAAAAATAACAAAATACAGAGCAAATGTAACAACAGAAAGTACCCCACGTTGGAGAATAAGTAACTAAGCAAAATTTTGAAAGGGAAAAGAATTCACAGACGAAGCTCATGGCTACGGAATTAATAGAGAGATTTTAAGCACCCAAGAATTCAAGTTGTCGCTTCACCAGTTTCAGAAAAACCCTAGATTAATTTTTCAGAAAATCCTAGATGCATTGATTTTATTTTTTTTGGAGCTTTTATGAAATCAGGGTTGCTGACGATACACCCACCTAATAGTTTGCCTCCTGAATTGGGTCTTTTTCTATTGGCCATTGGGTCGGATCGGGTGATAAATTAGGCTGATGTGTTAAGGGATTTAAAAAAGGAAATTTTACACATGGACAGTAATGTGGAGTACTCGGGTGTCCTTTTCTATAAGTTGGCATGCTTGGTGGAAGGAGGAGTCATTTTGTGCCAAATATTTAATCGAGGAATATTTTTTAGCCCAAAAACTAACAAAGAATACTTTTGATCCATTTCAGATAGTTCAAGAATATTTTTGACCCTTTTTCTTTATAATTATTTTTTTAATTTGCTACCCAATGCCATATTAAAGCTCGACTAAATTTAAATTCGCGTTGAGAAGTTCTACGTTGGGCAATAAAGTGCTACCTAACAAATGTGACTCAGTATCTAAGAAAACCAAGACCTCTGATTAAAGATGATTGAGTATTTATCATTCCACCATAACCCTTATTGGTAATCTTGTTATTTCTATTTTATTCATATTCTCTAATACAAAAGCATTTGAAACTTTTGATAAAAAAATTCACCATCTTAAATAATAATTTCATAATTGAAGTTTTTATTTGCACTACAATTCAAAATTTGAAAAAAAAATTATCTTTTGAATGGTTGGAAAAATTTTTAATAAAAAAAATTTGTCGTCTTAAATAATAATTTCATAATTAAAGTTCTTACTTGGACTACAATTCAAAATTTGGAAAAAATAGTTTATCTTTTGAATGGTTGAAATTTGCTGAAAGTATCTGACCGAAGTTAATTAAATATATTCTACTTGATTAAAAGTGTGGAAAAGAACATGAATTGACATATCTGTTTGATGTTTTATTTGAATTAATCGAGGACATTTTTGTTATTTCAATTGATTTTCCTTGTCCACGTGGAGGTACAATCATATACGTGACTTTCATGCCTTAACTTCTTCACTAACCAATCTCTGATGCATGCTCAAGGCAAATTTTTCATTTTCTCCCTTTACTTCTTCACTTTTATTCTTTCAATTTTGAAATTTGATTTTCATTCTCCATTTTTTCACTTTCGTTTTCAAATTTGGATGGATAGATTGTTTAATTTTATTGGTGCAAATCAGAGAATGGTTGAAATTAGGGCAAAAAAATAAAAGAACAATTCAATCAATATAAGGTACGTGCATCTATTCTAGATAAAGTTTAAATCAATTAAAATCTGCCTAAATGGTATATTTGTTAACTATGAAATTATCCGTGCTACGTTCTATATGTGTTATAGATATACATTCTATCTATCCTTTCTATAAATAGAATTCGTATACAGAACATAGAGTTTCTTGGAATTTTCTTTATTGTTTACTAAAAAGGATATGTTTTAATTATTATTATTTCACTTAGATGTTGTTTATATTATTAGTATTCATCCCTCGCAATGCGCGGATTATCTTTTAAAATAAAAAAGAGCGAAGAGAGATAATAGAAACATATTTATTTTAACTATTTGTGACATATTTGAGATATTATTTTCAATTTTTTGATTCTTATGAGTAACATTTTGTATTGTTTCATTGTTGGTGTTGTTTTATTACTGTCCATTTATTCAAATAAGATACCTTTTTTATTTTCAGGAGCATGATAGAATATCACAATATAACGATGCGAGAATGATACCGAAACTAAATAGAAAATACTATGCATAAAAATAGTAAAGACACAAGAATCTTCTTATAATTGATTTTTTCTTACCATTCAGAAAGTTTATTTATATATCACTAATTCTAAGATGTTTCATCTTGTTTATGTAAAAATAAAAGATTTTAGTTACAATAGTAGTTTTTTTCCTAATTAGTGTATACATATACGAAAAACTATCATATATAAATAAACTTACCAAATGATGAGTATATTAAAAGAATTATCTATTGCCTTTTCATTTTGATAATATATTTGAAGAATTATCCATTTCTTTTTCATTTTTACGATTTTAAGTAACAAATTGAATGTGATAAATATTTATTTTTTTATTTGTAATTTTTTTAAAGTGAAATACACACTCTTTAAGATTATTGTGTGCTCGATCTTAAATCCTACCTGACTCGACATTACTTATTTATTTCTTATTTTGCTATATTAAAATATACACAATTTATTATTATTATATGTTTCTAATGATTTTTTATTAAATTCCACTTGATCTATAGCCTATTTGACCAAGTTTCTATTTTTTCTAAAAGTTTTTTTTTTAAAAGAAAATGAGGTGTTTGGCCAAATTTCTAAAAGAAAATTAGTGTTTTCGCAGAGTAGGAAAAACAACTTTTCATAAACTAAAAAATGAATTATTCCTAAAAACACTTATTTAAGAATTTTTATTTTAAAAAAATACACTTAAAAATATTTTAAAAAGTTTAGTCAAACAATAATTGTTGCTCAGTGTTTTCTAATTTTTTTGGCCAAACACAAATTGTTTCTCACTAAAAGCACTTCAAAAAAAAAATATTTGTCAAAATAAATTAATTTTTAAAATCTAGCCAAATAAACTATTAATATTCATTACTCTATCTTATCTTTTTTGCAATTTGGAAATTTAGAATACACCATAATTAATGGAAAAAGGGTAAAACAAAAGTATTGAGCAACTTTTCTTTTTTATAGTGAAAAAGAAAAGAAAAAGAAACTCTCTAGCGTCTCTTTGGATTAAAAGCTGAGGCAAAAAATCATATATTATTATTTAATAGAATAAAAATATAATTATTCCTTATGCTATTCTTTCTCATTCATTTGTTATTTATTTTGTTTTTTAGAAATAAATCGAAAGATTGTCATAATTTTCTTAATAAATATGTAGTAATATCAAGTCTCAGAGGAATCATTGAATGTTGTGTTAGTTGATCAAAATATTAGATCATGGTTAAGTTCAAACTTTTTAGCAATAATAGTTCATTTTCTCTTAATATATCATCAAAATAGAATTAATATCTACAACCATTGTCATCACCATACATATTGAAAATATTCCTATGTACAAAATTAAAATTACTAAAGAGACATGAAACCAACATAAGCATAAGCATAAACATTTGTAATCAAATTTAAATAGAAAATAAATTATATCTTTTGCATTCAAATTAAGTACGGAAGCAGACATGTATAATAAATATATATAAAGAACAATTGAATTTGGAAATAACGAAAAGTTTTAGAAAAAAAAAATCTTAAGTAGAATTTGTGAAGAGTCCTGTAGGGCCAGCCCATGCTCATGTACTTAGGATTACACAAATGAAATTAACATGCAAAACATTCATTTTCCAAATATAAAAAAAAAAAATCTAACTTTTCTTCCTCCTTCAAGGACTTTTCATTATTTTTTTTAAAAAAAAATCATAAAAAAAAGAAAGAAGTGGTTTCATAACGTACCATTGATTTAAGAATATGTATGTACATCTAATAAACTCATTGGTTCTTGAGGTAATAAAATCTCCATGCAAGATATAAGTAAATGATGCATGCCCTCTCATCTCAAAAAAAAAAAAAAATGATTATAGAATAAGTAGATCAATGTGGTATAATTTAAACAATTAAGAAATAAACTTACTAACACACATTTTTAGGATGATTCTCATTTTCTTGTATTAGTAAATATGATTTATCTTAATTAGTAAATCAGAATTTTCATATGCCTGAAAAAGTTATTTATATTTCGACATCAAGCAATAGTTAAGACATATATATTTTTCAATAGAAGATTACTGCCTACTCTTTACATAATTATTACTTTAACTTAACAAAAATTGTAGAGATATAACGTATTGAAACTTCAAAGGTGTAATTTTCTTTAAAATTATTTTAATTTATAATCCAACATCACATGCAAGTTTGAATGTATTTTTTCGTGTAGTCTATTCAAGCGATCAATCTCATCATCTTTAAATGTAGTCATAAATACAAAGAAAATGTAACAAAAGTAAATTAACTTATTAATATAAGTTTATTTTTCTTAAGAAAAAGCTTAATATGATAAGAATTAAAGAGATCAAATATACATAATTATCTTCTCATACGGAATAAAAGATGAAAATGTGTATTATCCTACAAATAAAGTGAGTGAAAATATGTAATTACAATATACTGTGAAAAATCAATAATTTTGCACGTTATTTTATAATATCTTTCACTTGTTGTCAAATTTGTCAGGATATGTTGATTTTCGCAATAAGATGATTACTCTGCAAATAAAAAAAATATTAAATATCAATATTGAGGATTCCACACATGAATATGATTTTGGTGATAATAACTAAATATTTAACATGAAGTAGGAAGAGAAGAAATTCATGAGAAGTTGAGAGAAAATCAAGGTTTGTGAAGATAAATCGATTATTAGCATGAATAATTAAAAATTAAAATTATGTTTAATTTACAATAAAATCTGGACATAAATATTTGCAAATAAATAGAAAATTAACGAAGCAAGAAGAAAAAAAAATATGAAAAATATTTTTCAAAGGAGAAAAAAAGACGAAAGTCATAAAGGGTTCAAAAAGAAGTGCAAATTATCATCTTGACCAACAGCGTCCAGAATCGAGCCTGAAATAATCTTCTTGTTGAAATCTCTTTCATACAATTTTGACATCTTAATGGAAAAAAAAAAAAGGTTCTAAGAAGAAACAAAACAGGCAAAAAGTATTAGTAAAATCTGAAAGATGAAACTGAATGAGATTGGTTCTTGAAACTAATTACTAATTGTAGAAGAAGAGTTAAAAGAACTTTATACTTATTTGATGACGAATATTGTGCGGAGAAGTTAAGGACTTGGAAATGTAGGTTTACTCAAGATGTAACTTCTAAGTGGTTATTATTTTCTTTTGCACAAATTATTTATATTTATTGTTGAACTTTTAAATTTCCAAATAATCTATATCTATATCTATAATTTATAATCTATATTTATCTATATCTATAATCTATAATATATTAAAAGTGTGAAGACTCTTAGAAAAGTTATTTGAACTTTTTACCCTTCATTGAAAGACTCCACAATAGATAAAACTGTCATTTATCATTTTACTAAATTATTATTTAATTATTTTGTAGTACTTTAGGTGTCTCATTAAAATTTAGTTATTAATCTTACCTTATTTAAACATAATTAAAAATACTATTGATTTTCAATTATTAATTCACCTTCTAGGAACTAAACCAAATATGAACTTTAATACTAACAAAATACTACTTTAGTAGTTATTTGTTGATCAAATTTGTGAGTCCCTTTTTTACAATAATTTAACAAAAACAGATAGGTTATTGACAAGAATTTTACTTAAATAAAAAATAAATTAAGTAAATTTTATTTTTTAATGTTAGCATCTAAGTAATTGTATGAATATTTGTCTCTTTACTTTTCTATTTAATTTGTATTTGTATTTTTTTTGCACTTTGAAATTCTTTTTGTCAGCTATTGGTTGTTCGTTACTTTTAAATGTTGGTTTGATTGCCTAATTATGTGATTTTTTACGTGTGCTTTGTCATATTTTGAGATTCTATCCTTAATTTTTGAGATTTTATCATAATTTATGTTTGATGGGTTGTGACCTCGCCCAGAAGAATGTGATAAGGATAAAAATTTCAATTCAAATTCTAAGCTTCAAAAGAACACAAATAATTGAGGTATAACTTCTACCAATTTAATTAACGTATGATTTATTATTTTCGAAAGTTAGATTGTCTATCTACATTTATTATTTAGGAGGAAATAATTCTCGCAATAATTTTTTTGATCAATTATAGGTGGGTCAATTGATTAGTCACAAAGGGATTGAGGTTAAAGCTTTTAATATGTATCATGATGTCCCCTTAAGTGTATCATTAAATATTTACATCTAATTATGTACGTTCTTTTATTAAAGATATATACAATATTGATTTTGAGTAATTGAAGAAACTAAAAAATTTATCCATGTATGATCATTAGCTGTAGCACAGTAAAGGAGTGATGTTGGACAAAATCGAAAGATAATAATATATTCTTACGAAGTATTTTTTTATTTGTGTTTTCTTAATTTTATGACTTTTTTTCTTCCTTTCTGTTATATTTTATACGATGAATATTAGTCTCAACCCTAGATTGGATCGTAGAGTACTAATAATATTTATATTTTAATTTTGTATGACATATATGTACAAAAAATGCTCCTTCGTGGCTTAATTTTTCTCTAAACCTTTTTCTTTGATGAGCAAAAAAATTTTAATTCATTAAATTTTTTATTTTATGTATAGTTTTATTAATTAAGATGAAACACTTTTAGTGTCAAATTATATCTTTTAAATAGATACAACATTTATTGCAACTCAATTGTTGTTTTTTAATAATTTTATTTTTTTACATATAATTATATTTATCAACATGAGACACATGTGCAAAGCATGTACACTTGACTAGTTATGTAGTTAAAAGTACATTTTGCCGAATTTTGCTACAAAGGAATAGTTGTGAAAAAATGATTTAAATATTTAATTTAAATAATTTGTTAACTTTCAATAAAAAAGTATGGGTATTATATTCTTAAATTTTTCATGTTTAAATAATATACATTATTTTCACAATAAATAAGGAGCAGTTGATGTTTTAAAAAAAAAAAAGAGCAGCAGTTGAAATAGTAAGTTTAATTAAAAAATAATTTTTAAAATTAAAAAATAATTTTTAAAATTAAAAAATAAATATCTAATATTTAAAATCTGTAACTTCCTGAAAACCAAAAGATTCATAAATGTGAATTGCAAAGAAAAAGCACTAAACATGTGGGGCGTTAGTTTCCCGATTTACTATAAAATATAAAAGTAATTGGGGGCTTTGGGCCTGTAGGTGACAAAAGACTTTTAAAATGAGGTGTGGGTGACACAAGTCTTAATTATTGAGTGGAGGTGACAATTACTTTATTATGGATTAAAAAAGTTGGAAAAGTTTGAAAATAACCCACAAGTTCTTAAATTTACACTTTGATCTCAATGTTTACCTAAAATAACGAGAAACAGAGGGAAAAAGGGCGTTTTTCTCTCTCTTCTCATCCATTGTTGCTTTCTCTCACTTAGCGATTTTTGTTGTTCATTGTTTCTGCTGCTTTATTCATCATCTTCTACTTCATTATCATCTTCATCTTCTTCTTGTCAACCATTTGTTGTTATTGTTGGTGGTGGTGGTGGTGGTACAGCGTTACTGCTCTGACCAATTTCTTAGGTCAAATTTTATTTCCTACATCACTTTTCACTTTGGCATTACTTCATAGGTGACTTTGGTAAGTAAAATTATGATTTTTATTCGTATTGGTCATCGGGGTACACTGCTATTTGTCCAACAATGGATAGAACCACGAGCATGAATCCAACATAAGTGCCCACAATTTAAACAGATCAATAATCTGGTGCATCATATGAGTAATCTATTGCATCAGAAGATTTATCTGTTATATCAAACTGTTTATCTGTTGCATCAGACTGTTTATCTGTTGCACCAGACTTATTATCTGTTGCATCAGACTATTTATCTGTTGCACCAGACTAATTATCTGTTACAACAGATGATTAATCTATTTGGAACAACACAAATCAACCCCTGCCACAAACCCAAAAGATAACTAATATGTTTCAACTCTTACTGTTGCTACTAGATTCAAAATTATTCCTTACGTCCAATTACCCATCCCAAATTTCATAATTTGATTTCTTATTTTACTTGTCTTTTTCATTAATCAAGAAACGATTAAAAAATCCATGTTTTACCCTTTGCATTGATCACTTTTTCTTCAAATTAAAATGAAATATTATTTATGAAATTTCGATTGAATAGCAAACAATAGTTATTTAAAAAACGTCTACTGTCCCACCAACTGATCAGTTGTAACGCCCTAATTTTCTGAACTGGAGCGCTACATGGTGCTCAAGACCCCAAAGGACCACAAGCTAACCCATGACTGATATTTGTACCTGTACATTGTATAATTAGACATAAAAATGCAGAAACATGCACTGAAAGGCCATAAAGTGGTATCATAATACCAAAACAAAACTGAAATACTGAAGTCTGAAATATGATAGCCTGTATCTAGTCTGAAAGTCTCTACTATCTGAATAATCTGAATAAGGAGTTGATGGGACATGTCCCCAACTAACTCCAACTAATAAGCTAATCAAAGATATAGTAATGAAATAATCATGTCCTCGAAGGATGAGGACTCACTTCTGAATTTGACTGTTGAAAATGGAATCTACTGCTGGTCTGAAACTCGTGTCTCTGCACCTATGGTGTAACATAAGAGAAAGCACCATAGCGCAAATGCATCAGTACAAAGAAATTTACTGAGTATACATGTGAGGTAGGCTATATGCAATGGTTCACATGCATGACTAATGCTAACTGACTGTCTAACATGAACGTGAGAGTACATGCATAAATACGTAACTGTAACTGACAATGTGATAACATGATTTCTAAGTTTGTATACTGATAATATGACATACTAGTAACTGATATGAATGATAACATGAAAGACTGTGTCTGAATAAAACTGATAACATGGGTGACTATATCTGATAGTCCTGAATCTGATGGAACTATCTAAGTTTCGTACTGTATCTGAGTTGACTGTATCTAACAGTACTAAAATCTGAAGAACTATCTTAGTTCTATTACTGAGTCTGATTGATTGTATCTGACAGTATTGATTCTGTAACATGAAACTGTGGGAAGTAGTTATCTAATCGACATGTCCCAAATATGCCATAATAGCTCTATGCCCTGATTAGAAGGGTGTCAATACCGCGCCACTGGTAAGGACAACATGTGAGTAACCCTCATATAATAGGTAACTCTAATAAGAGCGGTGGGAACCCTCATATAACAGGTTAAGCCACCTCATCTACCCTCATATAGCAGGTTACGATGTATCAACCTATGCTGGCTACATAGTTCTGGAACACAAGGATTGCTTCTAAGAATCACAACCTCATATAACTGGTGAGTTCCCATCCTTGGGCTCACTCGGTGCTAATTCCTACTCCCATCTGAATAGACACTAAACATAATTTACTAAACTAAACATGGACTAAGTTATTGAATTCCGTTGACTGACGGAATACTTCTGATATCTGACAACTGACTGAGTTCATGAGATTATGGAAATTTCCTAAGTCATAAGACTGTCTGAAGTCTAAGAATTCATAACTTGACTGAGAGTATCGTGAAAACATGACATGGATCTAGGCACACAACTAATGTTTCGGGTACAAGTACCCGCAGGACTTGATGGAAGGAAACTGACACCACATGACACTTCGTGATCATAGGAACAAAGTTCGCACTTCATAATGCCATAAGTAGGGGATTTCATACTACACATGGTTATCATATTCTGGTTCATGGTGAGGATGCAGATAATATAATTCATAATTACATATTCTAATATCATGTCATCCTGTCAACATATGCATTACATTACAATAGCATGGAGTTCGTTTAAATATAAGGGAACAACATACACTTGACATGTAAATCAAATTCTAACTAGTTTGCATGGATTCTATTCCTTTAAGCATTTTATCAAACACCTTGCATGCACAGACTAGGGAATAGGTGTGGCTATCAATTAATGAATCAAAACACCTCAAGTCAATCCAACTTCACAAGTTTCAATTCACATAATATCATGGTATCATGAACATCACATAAAGATTCTAACTTGGGAGTTGTATAACAACAATCACACCAACATAATCAACCATAATAAATTTGCATGGTTCATAATTTAAAAGAGAGTTTTTGAGCTTTATGGATGAAAGGGATCCATAAATCAACACACCCATACCTTATTTTGTGAATCTACGAGGGTTGACGGAGATACTTTGATAATTTTGAATCTTCTATGAAAACCCTTGCTCGTGTTCTTGAGAGAAATTGTGTAAAGAGGCTATATTTAGGTGTAAATGGAGAAAAATTCCGTGTTATGAGTATATATAGTGTGGGTAAAAAGGTCCATTTTACCCTTAAAACGCTGAGCTGGGAGCTGAAAATTTTCGGTAGCGTGCGATGGAGCGTGTGTTGCATGCTCTAGTCTTCTGCACTGGAGCATGCGTTGCATGCTATATTGCATGCTAGGACCATGCTATAGAGCATGCGTCGCATGCTTATAGCATGATGCTACTGTTTTGAAATCCAAAAATGCTCTAAATGGATTCCAAAAATTTCAAAACTCAACTAGAATGTACTATTACCTTGCCTCATCATAACGCAACTTGAAAATTACAAAACGGAGGTCGGAAAGGTCGTCAAATAAATCCTCAAAGTTCGGAGGTCTAAAATTAGACTAAGTATTGATTACTTAGCAAAATTTTCTAAGTGTTGGAGCTTGTAAAGCTCGAGGAGCTGAATGTTAGACTTAGGATTTTTACGGGGTCTTACATCAATTGGTTATGGTAAACTAGACATGTTAATTATTTTTCTTAATCAATGCGTCATCTCAATTTGGGATGGATAATTTGAGATGGAGGGAGTACGAATTAAAACGTCAAAGCCAAGCAACAAACTAGTCATCTGTTGAAACAGACTATTTATATGATGCATCAGACTGATTATCAGTTGCATTAGACTTCTTATCTGTTACAACATGTGAGTAATCTATTTTTAACAATACATCAGCCCCTACCACAAACCCAATAGATAAATCTTGCTATTGCTACTGTAGATCTAAATCATTCCTTTTTACGTCGACATGTTTGTTAAGAAGATAATAGACAGAATGAAAATTAAATATGGATTAAAACGACAAAGATCAAACATAATTTTTTTATTAAACAAAAACAAATAAAAATACATATAATAGACTAAAAAAAATCTAATTATTATTATTATTATTATCATCATCGTTGCCAGTCGGTCAATCTTCAAATAGAAGTAGCTAGGCCCTCCTCAGGTCACGAACTTGATTCCGAAGTTCATTCACGGCGTCTTGCAGAAAAGCAACGTCCCACACTGGGTCAGCCATAATCTAGAACACATGTGAATTGACAAAAAACTTAAAATCAAAAGTAAAGATCTTAAGAATAACCGAATGTAGTACAACGTAAACCACAAATTGGCAAGAAAAAAACTTACCTTAGTCAGGGAAGAGAAAGTGGTGGAAGTGCAGGTGTAATATGAAAGATGAGATGCAATAAATCAATAGAGTATAGTTGAATGAACGATTGAGTAAGGACGGACCTATTTATAGAGGATTGAATTTGAATGAGAGGCAAGGCAAAAAGGCGTGATTGTTCACCTCCATTCATTAATTATATTTTTTATTAAATTAAAAAAAATATTGTGATAAGTCATGACTTTTCAGATTATTATTATTATTAATTAGTTCTTTCCAAGAATTATTTTTATTGAGTTGTGACAACGGATTCTATATATGTTTCATTAGATAACTCATCTGTGACAACAGATATATCATCTGTTGCAACAAATATAAAATCTATTGCATCAGATAACCTATCTGTTGCAACATATAATCTAACTGTTCACCTTTATTTATTAATTACATTTTTTATTACTATGAAAAGTAATGACTTAATTAACTTAAGAAATATTATGATAAGTCATGACTATTTAGCTTATTATTATTAATTAGTTCTTTCCAAAAACCATTTTTATTGAGTTGTGACAATAGATTCTAAATCGATTGCATCAGATAACTCATCTGTGACAACAGATATATCATCTGTTGCAACAATAGAGAACATGTTGCATCAATAATATATCTGTTATAACATATAATCTACTTTAAAAAAAACTATCATCATATCATTAATCCAAATTTGCGAACTTTTTTATTTTATAAATTAAAAAAAACACCTTTTCAATTTCTTTCATAAAATAATAACCATTTTTATTTTCTAACAACAGATTGTATATTTGTTGAATCTGATAAACCATCAGTTGCAATAGATATACCATCTGTAGCAACAAATAGACGTTCTATTTTAATGTAGCTTTTTTTATTTCTTTTAACAACTGATACATCAGTCGCAACAGATGGGAAATTTGATACATCAGCAACACTGTTGAATGTATGTGATGTGTTTTTGTTTTAGACAAAAAGTCATGACTCTTCACCTTTTTGTCATATAAGTTAATTAATCCAATATTGTGACTTTTTTTATTATATAATAAATAATTTTAAAAAATAAATTCAAAAACAAAAATGGTGAAAAGTCACGATCAGTTATTAAAATTAAATAACCGTTCTTTTACGGTTATAAATTGTGTTTATCATTTATTTTCTTATTATTTATTTACGAACCATTTTTCATATTAAATAATCGAAAATTCATGTATGTCTTTTCACCCTCTCAATAACAACAATAACTCTTTTTTATTATAACCGCATGTGCAACATATGATTGATCTGTCGCATCAGATTAACCTCAGTTGACATAAATTGCTCAATCCCTACCACTAACCGTCGATATATTGAGAATAAGGAATAAACAGAATAATAATTAAATACTAAATAAGAATTAAAAATTCAAAGTCGACCACCAAATGAAACATAGATTTTTGAATCTCTTGGGTAGATCCGATATACAAAAGGAGGAAAATACATACGCCAAAATAAAAAAACATTACCTAATTATTATTACTATTATTATTATTATTTTCAATTGAAAAATTTTCATCCGGCAGCAACAGGGCCCTCCTCAGCCTTGCTCCGAAGTCAGCCAAATCTCTCTGGAGTTCATCAAACAGTCTTTGAAGTTCCCACAAGGACTCGATATGAATCTTTTTGTACGAATCTGTATCATCCATATTTGTAAGGATAGACCTATTTATAAATTATTGTATCTCGTAGAGAAAAGAAATGAAAATTGCTTTAAAATAAATCTAACAGATGGGTAATCTGTTGCAAAATATATTTCGTCTATTAGATAACTTATAACATATTAATAATCTGTTGCAACAGATGTATATATCTATTTGATTTCTCCAACAGATACGTCATATGCTGTAACAGGTTGATCATCTGTCGTAACATATGTCTCCAATTATTTGACAATATAAATAGATGTGGCATCTGTTGCAACTAGCTAGTCATTTGTTTATTCAATTTAAGTCATAGATGGGCTAGGAAGAATAAGGTGCGTGAAGATGGATCCACCATCATATGTGTAGGAGTTAAGTATGTATTACTGATAGGGTCACCGGGACAACACACACAAAGTACAATGTTTTTGTGAATACAATTTTTAACCGATTAGGCACTGATCACTCAAACAAGATCCTGCATTGTACAGTTAAGTTTGATGGTGCAGACACCCTATTGCGAATTACTAACGGTTGTTGCTTGTGTTTATGTGTGTTAAGTTTTGAGAAGGGATCAATATTTGGTGTCATTGCAGAGATCCAATAGCGATTGAACTTAAACCTTAAGTGTGCATTGGCCTCCAAGAAGGCCTTCGAAGCCTCGCACTACATCAAACAAGAACAGAAAACCAATAGAATTCCCCAGACCCAAATTTATATGGAAGGGTTGTTGGAGAAGATGATTATATGCCAGAAGGAGTCGAAGGAGAATGCCTGCGAGGGAAAGGGGAGTTGTTGAAAAATAATATCATCTAAGAGCTAATTGAAGAAGAAACATAGGGTATCAAGGAACTTCTAGCAAATCTAGCCGATGAAATTATCTTACATGAGAAATTTGAATCAAGTGAAAATATAAAAGTGTATCCGGTAATATAAATCCATCTGTTGTTTCTCTCAAAGAAATATAATGCAGATGGACACTTTGATAGGGATCTGCGACTAGGTAGCGTAGTCAGGATTATCACTTAGATAAAAAAATAGCAGAAGAGCAAGAAAGTCGCCTTAAGGGAATTGAGGGTTGAAATTTTGTACAGTAGTCTAAAAAACTTGCGCCAACAGCAACTGCAGTTAAAGTAAGGAAGTTAAGCGAAGGCGGTAATTTTTGAATTTTAAATTGCATCCCATGCCTTCTTGTTTGTGGTTCCAATTATGTCCACTGTTGTTGACCTGATCGGAATCACAAACGAGATTAAAAAGAAAATTGAATAGCATTACTTCCTTAGCAATATGGTTATAATTGATTGTGTTTTCTTGACTTAGCATGCTTTCAACATTCCTTGGAGAAGATCAGATGTTTGTTGTAGTATGTGAATCCCGATAATTTTCAAGCTTGCCTCCGGCTTGCTGGTTCTGCATTCAAGCTGGTCGTTGTCATCTTTGAAATTGGTATAGAGTGTTCCTGATCTCTTGTGATCTCGATTAGGAACACTACCTTCAAAGTTTTGGCATTGAGTAAGGCCTTCAGAACACTTTCTTCAGAAGCCTTAAAGGATACATGGAGGGTCGTTATGTTTGTTTTAGGTCAAAATGTGTTGATGCACAGTCAAGATGTGGTCCCAACAGTTGAACAACTCACTTTTATCGAGCATTTCTCAATGTAACTTGGTCAACCAACCTTCAAGAGATTTGATAAATTAATAAGAAAGGAGTTACGTAATGTTTTCTCTAAACCGACTCTACAAAGTGCTATCAAATGTTATGTAACTCCAGGCTCATTACCCTATCAAAAATCTTTGCCCGAGTTGGTGGAAAAATCAAACGAGCTCAATATCTCAGCCTTTCTGTTGATCGCTCTTCTCTAATTATAGATGTCAAGATATTCACCATGCAAAAGTCTACACCTTCGCCAGAAATACTCGCCAGAAAGTCTACGCTGAGATTACTGGTGATGCCTTCTTAAGACTTACGCCCTGGCAAGCATTTCTCGCGATGGTGTAGACTTTTGCATAGAGGATATCTTGACATCTATAATTAGAGAAGAGCGATCAGCAGAAAGGCTAAGAGATTGAGCTCGTTTGATTTTTCCACCAACTCGGGTAAAGTTTTTTTATAAGGTAATAAACCTGGAGTTACATAATGTTTGATAGGCTTTGTAGAGTTGGTTTAGAGCAAACGTTACATAACTCCTTGCTTATTAATTTATCAAATCTCTTGTAGGTTGGTTGACCAAGCTGCATTGAGAAACGCTCGATAAAAGTGAGTTGTTCAATTGTTGGGGCCACATCTTGACTGTGCATCAACACATTTTGACCTAAAACAAATACAGCGACCCTCCATGTATCCTTTAAGGCTTTTGAAGAAAGTGTCCTGAAGGCCTTATTCAATGCCACAACTTTAAAGGTAGTGTTCCTGATCGAGCTCACAAGAGATCAGGAACACTCTATACCAATTTAAAAGACGACAACAACCAGCTTGAATGCAGAATCAGTAAGATGGAGGCAAGCTTGAAAATTATTGGGATTCATATACTACAACAAGCATCTGATCTTCTCCAAGGAATGTTGAAAGCATGCTAAGGCAAGAAAACACAATCAATTATAACCATATTGCTAAGGAAGTAATGATATTCAATTTTTTTTTCAATCTCGTTTGTGGTTCCGATCAGGTCAACAACAGTGAACATAATCAGAACCACAAACAAGAAGGCATAGGATGCAATTTAAAATTCAAAACTTTCCTCCTTCGCTTAGCTTCCTCACTTTAACTGCAGTTGTCGTTGGCGCAAGTTTTTTAGACTTACTATAAAATATTTCAACCCTCGATTTCCTTATGGCGGCTTTCTTGCTCTTCTTCTATTTTCTATTTAGGTGATAATCCCAACCACGCTACCTAGTCACATCTCCCTAGCAAAGTGTCCATCTTCACTATTTTTCTTTGAAAGAAATAATAGATGAATTTTTCATTACCGGATACACTTTCATATTTGCAGTTGATTCAAATTTCTCATGTTTTAAGATAATTTCATCGGCCAGATTTGCTAAAAGTTCCTTGCTACCCTATGTCTCCTCCTCAATTAGCTCTCAGATGATATAGTCTTTCATCAACCCCCCATTTTCCCTCGCAAACATTCTCCTACTGCACCTTCTGGCATATAATCATTACCCCGAGCAACCCAACTATATAAATTTGGGCTAGGGCAATAACTATATTGGTTTTTTGTTATTGTTAGATGCAGTCCTAGGCTTTGAAGGCCTTTTAGAAGTCCAATGCACCCTAAAAGTTAGTCCAATTGCTATTGAATCTCTTTACAATGATACCAAAACTAGATCTCTTCACAATGCTTGACAAATAAACATGAGCAACAACCGACATTAAATCTTAACAGGGTATCAGAACCATATTCATGGTCCCTTAGCCTTATCAGTTCGGACCTATCAAACTTAACTGTAAAATTACAGATATCTTGTTTGAATGATTTATGACTAATCGGTAGAAATAGCATTCACAAAATCAGTGTACTCTATGTGTGTTTCCACAATAACATTATTAGTAATACATACCTCCCATATATGAAGTGGTTCCATCTGCATGCAGCTTATTCCTCTGAACCTCTTTTTACTGCAGCCTCTTGTGATGGTCGGACAAAAGTTGATCAACTTTCAGTTCCTTATATCTATAAAAAAAAAAAAAATTATGTCACAGAAAGAACATTGTTGCAATAAATGTGGAGTCTGTTGCAACAGATGTGGAGTCTGTTGTAATAGATATGGAGTTTGTTGCAACAGATGTGGAGTCTGTTATAACAGATGTGGAGTCTATTGGAATACATCAAACTAGCCTTGCTGGTGGTTTGATTTGTTCCAACAGTTTCTCCATCTGTTGCAACATCAACAACAACATAAACTACAAATAAAAAACATCAACAACAAAGAAACAACAATATTTGTTCCAACAATATCATCAACAACAAAGAAGCAACATCCTTTGTTTCTACACCATCAACAACACCACACCACAAGTTCCAACAACGCCAACCCCAACAACAACATCAATAACAGCATCAACAATAAAGAAACAAATAAAATACATACAAAAAAATGATACTGCCAACAAGGCTTTTAAACTTCTCCCAACAGATGACTTTTTTCGCATATTGTAATAAAAATTCTCGGTACGTTTATTCAACACTTAAAAGTTCCTTCAAATTTTTTAAATAAATATGATATGGGTAAATAGTAAATAAATAAAAAAATAGATCTAAATAACTTGCAAAGAAGAAAACGAGAATGAAAGAGCAATAATGAATCATACCTTAATGCCAAAAAAGGGATCAAAACAGTAATTTCAGTTGAGGAAATATATGGATCGGTTTAGATCCGAAATGATCTTTATGAGAAGAAAAGAAAAAAGAGAGAAAAAAGGTTGTGATAACCCTAAAGAGGGGAGAAAGAAAAAGATGAGAGTTGAATAAAATAAATTATGGGCTGCAGCTGAAGGAGGAGAGATGAGATAATTTCTATAGATGTATTGTGTACGTAGACTACATGGGGGTTTTGAATATTTATTAATTTCATTAATAATTTGAGGGGAACGAGGAAGGCTAGTGACATTGAAAAGACAAGATAAGACTGCTCAATGAACTCACTTTTGAGTTATCCAAGAACCATGTTTTACCATCTTTAGTAGTAAGTACTACTTTATCTACTCGAACAGAAACTTGCTTTAAAATTAAAAGAAAAAAAATATTTTCAAATAGATATTCCATCTATTGCAACAGATATAAATATTTATTTAGAAATCCAAACAGCTCAGTCATCTGTTATAACAGATATAAATATCTGTTTAAAAATTCCAGCAGCTCAGTCATCTGTGACAACATATGAAAATGTCCATTTGATAATTAATTAAATAAGATCTGTCATCTGTTACAACAGATATAAATAGTTGTTTGAAAATTTCCAAAAGCTTAGTCATCTGTCACAACAGATGGAAATGTCTATTTGATAATCAGATATGTCATCTGTTGCAACAGATATGAATATATGTTTGAAAATTTCCAATAGCTTAGTCGTTTGTTGCATCAAATTTTATTGAAATTAATTTAGGTGGAACTAGGGATGAATTAATGAGTTCACAGGGTCAACTATAAATCCAACTGAGTCTTTGCAATTACATTATATCGGGATTGTGTTCATCCCGACCTGAGTTGTCGATCGATCACTCTAAGTTGAAATGAGTTCTCATCAACTCAATGCTAATATGGTGATATTACCTAAATTGATTTAGGTAGAACTAGGGATGAATGAATGAGCTCACAGGGTCAACTACAAATCCAATTGCGTCTTTGCAATTGCATGCGTTCATCCTGACCCGAATCATCGATCGATCACTCTGAGTTGAAATGAGTTCTCATCAACTCAATGTTAAGATGATGATAGTACCTAAATTGATTTATTTGGAACTAGGAATGAATGAATGATCTCGCAAGGTCAACTACAAATCCAATTGCATCTCTGCAATTGCATGGTGTTGGTATTGCATTCATACCGACCCGAGTCGTCGATCGATTACTTTGAGTTGAAATGATTTCTCATCAACTCAATATTAAGATGGTGATAGTACCTAAATTAATTTAGGTGGAACTAGGGATGAATGAATGAGCCCACAGGGTCAACTATAAATCTAATTACATCTTTGCAATTGCATGGTATTGGTATTGCATTCATCCCAACCCGAGTCGTCGATCGATCACTCTGAGTTGAAATGAGTTCTCATCAACTCAATGTTAAGATGGTGATAGTACCTAAATTGATTTATGTGGAACTAGGAATGAATGAATGAATGATCTCACAGGGTCAACTACAAATCCAATTGCATCTTTGCAATTACATGGTATTGGTATTGCGTTCATCCCTACCCGAGTCGTCGTCGATCACTCTAAGTTGAAATGAGTTCTCATCAACTTAATATTTTAAAAACTATATCTTTTAAAATTTTTAAAACGGATTAAGATCAATTTGGACCAAATTAACAATTTCAAAACTTGCCATTCTTTTTCAAAATTACAAATCAACCCATATAAATCATCCATTTGCCCGAAAAACTTTTCATTTTAAATCTGAAGTTCCCGCTCTTCTCTCTCTCTCTCTCTCTCAATAACACAAACAACAACGACTCAACATATTGCTCAATCCTTCAAAACAGGTCGATTTTTTTCCCATTTACGACCACATATAGTTGTTATTTTTTACTTCATTCCCGCTTTTATCCATTATTTTCTCTGTCTTCACAGGTAACAGAGTTCGAGAAGAGTTGCACATTTTTTATTTATTCTAAAAATTAGGGCTTTTTAGTTAATGATGAAAAAAATACTTTTAGTTATATTATCTTCGAAAATGGGTTAACAATTTTGAGTTTTGATGCTAAAAATGTAGGAAACACCCAACAAAACCTTAGTTTTTCTCTCAGTTTTTATTGACTGACGTGGTATTGTTGGATGGTGTTTGTGGTGTTGTTGGTGGTGTCGATATTTGTGTTTTTTGGTGGTAGTATTGGTGGTCTTGGTGTTGGTATTGGTGGCATTGGTGGTGGTCATGGTGGCATTGATGGTGGCATTAGTTGTGGTGGTGGTGGTTCATATATTGCAATGGGTGAAAGATTTATTGGGAGATATTAAATACGTCTTCAAAAAAATTCCCCATCTGTTCCAACTGATGGGTTATCCGTTGGAGTATTTTTTTGTAATGTGGCGTAGAATAATTTATTGAAATTTGTCCATCTGTTACAACAGGTGGGATATCTGTTGGGAGATCAAACAGATTCCCCATTTATTTCAACTGAAGGGTTTTCCGTTGGAGTATTTTATTTTATAATGTGGCATAGAATAATTTATTGAAATTTGTCTTAACTTTTTTAAAAAATTATGCAGACATCAAATGCAATGTATTTTTTATTTTTCTATTATTTGTAGTTAAAAGATGTCTCCTAAAAGAAAAGAAACTGAAAGTGGATCAACTTCTGACCACCCAACAAAAAAGGCTAGAGTACAAATAGATTCGGAGGAACTTCTAGAACAAACTCAGTCAGGGCAAAATGAAGCTGAGAAAAGTGATAACTCCTTCTTACCAATGAGGCATGAAATAATATCAAAATCCCAGCATGATTTTTTCAAAACTATTAGTATCGACGGGTTTCGAGTTGCGATGCCGATGAATAACCCTAACGTAGTATTTCGTGATGTTGTACTTAAATGTCAATTGGGAAAACCTTTTAACAAACTTAGGAGTATTATAAAGAAGGAAAACAAAGATGGACTTTTTAAGAAGAGCTGCTTTGCAGACTTTCTTGAGTTATCTGAGGCTCGCCCTCTCCGTTTCCTAATGATCATGGTATATGGCCTTCTCAAGTGTAGGATCAAGTATACGAGGGATAATGAAGGTTTGAAGGAGGGAGAAAAAAAATGGATGAAGTCTGGATCAACTATTGTGGCATACAGATTTGTTTTGGATTGAAAGAGTTTTTCATAGTGATGGCCTTGAGATGTGATCGTACAGAAGAACCTCTCATCAAGGAAAACCCCATAAAGTGTCCAACAAATGCAAGGTAAAAAAAGATGGATTATTGGGCATTGTTGGACCTAGCTACAGAGTGGAGGATTTGATGGCGGATCTCGAGAATAAAAATATACCAAAGCACTATAGGGAGAAATTGTGCTTAGTTTGGTTTTTCCATTCCGTTTTATTGGCAAGAGACATCAGGAAATTCATAAAAGATGATTGTTGGTGCTTGCTGATGATTTTGGGAAATTCAACGATTATCCCTGGGGATATGACAGCTACTACTTGACTATCGAATATATACTGAAAAAGCTAAAGACAAAGAGGACCACATTATATGGCTTTCCTTGAGCTTTCATGGTAAAATTGATCACTATTTTTACTCATTCATTAATTTATATTGAATATAGTTATTATGAATTTTTTTTCTTTCTTTCTCTTTATATTTTTTAGGCTTGGGCATGTGAAGTCATTCCTCCCCTCCGAAAATAGTTCAAGGATTACCCGGATAAGGTTTCTCATCCAAGGATCCTTAGATGGTTGGCTCTAACAAAGAGCAGCAAAAAATATATTAAGGAGGTTGATCTCTTTAACCCTTCGAATGATGCAGTGCATCTTTATGAAACTAAAATAATTTGCCTCAAAGAAAGATATTAAAACAGATGTTCCATTTGTTGCGGCAGATGGGTCGTCCGTTACAATAAATTACCCGTCAACTACAACTGGTGCAACAGATAGGTAATCTGTTGCGATAGATGATCCATATTTCGCAACATATTAACCATCCGTTGCTCTAGTTCTCTGAACCTTACTCAACAGATTTCCCATCTATGCAAATTATGCAATAGATGGGTAGTCTGATGCAACATATTATCAATCTATTTCAACATACAGATCAGCTGTTGTGGCAGCTAGATCGTCTGTTGTATAAGTTGGTTATGTTAACATCCATGTAACCCGATACCCATGTAACCCAACTGACTGCAAATTATTATTATATAATTTAAATGCCTCTTATCTTTTTTTATTAGGTTGTGCATCCTTGGATCGTGCCTATCATTGATGAGCTGGGAATGACTTTTTTTCTTACTCTGGGTCTTGTTGATACAAAATAAGACCCAACGGTGGAGTTAATAAAGAAGTAATTGGCTGGATCAACATCCATAAGAAGAGCAGTTAGGCAAGGTCAGCCTAATGTTGAAGCTCTTCACGACCAACCTCAAACTGCAAAAGATCCGGGTGCTTCTTCTGGGGGTGTTGCTGGTGGAGTTTCTTGTGATGGTGGCAGCCATCCTGATGCTACTGCTGCTGCCAGTCGTGATTATGAGTATTTTGGTGCTCAGCAAAAAAATAAATACTTTTGGAAACAACCCTTGCACAGGTCCTCCTTCTCACCCCTACACCAGTCTCTTCCACCCTTACAGTGGTCCCTCTTACCCCTCCTCACCCTCATGTTCTCATTGAAAATGCAAAGTATACAAGGATAGAGAGGATAAACTCCTTAAAAATATAGAGACTATTGCTGAAGATATCGAGGAGTTGAAATCTAGTAGGGATGTCATACCATCCAATGAGGTGGACAAGCCATGCACTCCTACAGTGGTGGTTAGAAGGAAGAGAAGAAAAATTAGATAAATTCTCTCTGTTCTGAAATTAGCAAAAATTTCAACTCCTCCCGCTCTAAGAGTTGTTGAAGTTCAGGGGACACCTAAGTAGGTGGACATATTCGCAGCGCTTGGAAAGGAGAATAAGAAGGAACTGGAAGAATTCATAAAGGCTAAAGTTCAAAAAGAATACACCATGCATCCAGTTACTGCCTAAGACTTCACGAATATAAAAAATATGTGTGTGTGGTACGAGGACAATGTAAGTTTACTTTTGCTAACCTAGCCTTCCAATATAAGTACTTCATGAAGAAGAATATATGCAACAGATGTGTAATCTGTTGCAACAACTTGGTATTCTTTTGCAACATAAAACACATTTGTTGCATAAGTTGTGTTGGCTGGGTAATCTGTGAACTGATTCAGAGAACCCTCTGCATCAAATTCTTTCCACTGTGTTTTTATTCTTTACAATTACTAACCTATTTAAAAATTGTCTTCTTATACCACAGTATGTTGATGAAATTTTCTGCCTCATGAGGGGCAGGCAATTAGCGTACCCGGATGCTTATGATACTGCCGATAGTATAATGGACCTTAACTTTTACAATAATTTCAAGGATAGGTACGCTAATCTCCGTGAGCTATCTGTTTCCGGTGGCTCGAGATTTGATGAGTTAGTTTTTACGTTCCAATGGGATGAAGAAGTGATTAATTATATTATAGGGATGAGCAGTTTTTACGTTCCAATGGGATGAAGAAGCGATTAAATATGTTAGAGAGATGAGGCCATATCCACACGGCAAGAGTTGGACCAAGGCAAAGAGAATCCTTACAGTTATGAACATGGAAGTCAAACATTTTCTTGTTGTTGAGATACTACTATACAAGGTTAAGGTTTATGACTGCAACTTACTTGTCTTCAGTGAGAAGACGTTTTTAACCCACATGCAACCACTCTTGAAGTTGTTGCCCAAGTTGTTGATGCAGAGTAAGCTGATGGATCATTTGTCGGCTGAAGTCTTGATGAAGGAATCATTGAATTTTGAAGGTCGAAATAAGAACATCCAGCTCCCAAAAAATACAACCGGTGCAGCGTGCGGGCCGTACTCGCTTGCATACATCGAGTGTTTGCTGATCGGCACATAAATGACCAGTGTATGCGATGCCATTATTGTAAAGATGCAATGGGTCTGGGCATATGGGGTACTAACTAAATGGTTGGAGCCCGTGTATAAAAAAGAATATGTACAAAGATAGAGACAAACACGATAACAAATTTTTATTTCAAGCCAATTCTCTTTACATGTAGTGGCAATAATTTTTATGTCTAGCCAAGTTGAATTTTTATAATGCAATAGATTTTGTATCTGTCATAACAGATATAGTACCTGTTATGACAGATTGATTATCTGTTAGAATAGGTTGGTCATCTGTTGCGTTATGCAGGTGTTCCCAGTTTGCCTATTGCTATAGATATATGATTTGTTACAACATATAATCTATCTATTGCAACTGATCGGTAATCTATTAGAGCAAATCAAAAAAGTAGGAAGACCTGTTACATAATTTCCAGTAGATGACGTACGTGTTGCATCTCATGTTGCAACATATGTCTAACTTTATTTGATAAGATATGTCATTTGTCATAGCAAATGTATTCTCTGTTGCGATATTTAAATCTAGTACTCCATTTCAATTAACATGTTCAAAACTAAGGATTAAATTATATTCATAGACAGCATAAAATAAATCAAAGCCTTCAAAAATTACATGAAATAACTCAACAAATAAATGAAATGTAAAAATAATATTATGGGTACAAATGATCTACTCTACAAATAAATCAACAAGTTAAACCAGGGAGGACAGGTTATTACATTGACGGACTCAAACTATAAAGATCTAATCAATATGGACAAGTTGTTCTTCATCTGATTCTACGGAATTCGACTTTGGTCGTCGTGGATCTTTAATGTTGCTTGTGTACAGCTTCTGAGCTTTCGCTTCTCCGTATTTCTATAAAAGAGCAGCATATCTTTTGAGGAGTAATCTGGCATCAAGTCCATCATTTGGTACTTGTAATCCATCGCTCAAATACTCGACGTAGGCGGCAACAAAAGGACCGCAATCCCTGTGTTATACAAAAAATAGATAATTCATATCTTGCAGTTCATGCAAGCATTGTGAAATTTTTTAAATAAAACTAAATCATGACACTTAAACTTACAGGCTACCAATGGTTTGTTGAGCAATTCCTTCAACATATTGTACATCAAATGGATTGGCCATTTTATCCCGGTATTCTTCAATCATCGACCAATCAGTACGAACCTTTTGGTCCAAAAAAAACACTTATATCAAGGTAAGTAGGCAATATTTTGGCCAGCTTTTGTATCTCAGATGATGTCCTGGAATATCTCCTTTGGGAAATCAGTCATAAACTCGGATGTGCCTCTCTTTTAGAACGACGACAAACAATACCCAATGAAATTCATCACTACAATTGATTGGGATGTACACTTCGTCGAGCAAATGCCAAGGTAAGTCAGCTGAAATGCTAAAACCTTGATGAAGTTGATTAAGCATTCCTCATTTCGGAAAACTTCCGATTGTTGTTGACAATACCTATCGTAGGCATTATTGATGTAAACTTTGTACAAATAATTGCTTGTCATGTATCTTTATTGTTCTTGTGTTTACAACTTGGCCTTCTTTCGAAGGTAGTAAAAAATGACATCGATGTGCTGCACATATTATTAAATATTTTGGATTACGTGATGAAAAATTAATACGCAGGTGTAATTAAATAAAGTATTAATTAATAGTAATACGTATGGCATTTAAACCTCATCATTCTAGCAAGTTTGGGGCTGTGACTTCAAATAGAACCAATTTTTCATTTCGGGATGTGCAACAACAAATTCAAACATATTAGAACCAAGACTCGATTCGTTCACTTTGTAGCGTTCGTCATTTTTTTTTCTACATGATGGTTTATATGTGTTAATATCACGTTCTTACAACAAGAATAGTATAAACCAATATCTTTAAAAATTAATTTATATACCTGCCGGCATGATGCTTTAACTGTCCATCGACAATCCATTCTGAATAGTCATTGATCAACTGTGTTAGTTTTATTGGAGCCTCGTCCGAGATGTTGAACCCTTCGAACGGGTAATTCTTTCGTTCTCCTAAACTGACAGGATCTACTTTTTCTTATTCATTGGAAGTAGTTTATGGATTATCAACTGTGATATTATGCTCTTCAGTAGTGGCTTCTACTGTGACATCTACCTGGAAAACTAGAATTGTCAATGCTAATTATAGATATACAAAAGATTGTCCATCTGTTGCAACAGATGAGCCTTATGTTGCAACAGATGGATCATCTGTTGGAATGAATTCGAATAGGTAAATCAGAGCAGTACGATAATTTCAAACACATGACCCATCTGTTGCAACAAATAACGAATCTGATGCAACAGGTTAGACAACAATTGCAATAGATGTATATATTTGTTTGATAATTTTTAGCAGATGTATCATCTGTTGGAATAGGTGATGTATATTCACCTTCTTTGGCTCAGCTGCTCTCATGTGGCCCTTACACACTGAATATCGGCGCAAGATAAAGATAGAGGTGTTGCAATTTTACTTTTTTCGATGCTTGATGATGCCTTAGAAGTATCTTTCCTTCTCCTCTTAGTCACCTTGATCTCTAGTGGAGTGTGTGGATATGAAATCCTCTTTGATGAAATGACACTCCTATTAGATGTCATTTCCTTTACAAAAGTAGTTAGTGCATTAATAGCATTAATCACTTCATAGTGTTTCGCCTTGCAGTCTTGACATTTGCATGCAGAACATTCGCTAGATGTGGCAAAATCTGGAGAAAAATCTATACAGCCAATATGATCATAATCATAATGGCTTGTTGTTTTAAAAACAGTAAGAGGAGCATTATTAGCCCCAACAGCAACACCACTACCACTACCATCGTCAACAGCAACAATTCCATTCTTATTCCATCAACGACCTTATGGTCCGGTAAAGTTTGCACAGATCGTAAAATAAGAAAAAATAGAATTTTCAACTCTCGATTGGTCAGAACAAGCCACAAATGGATAATCTAAAATAAATTAGTACATATATTAGAATGATGATGAAATTATTTAAAATAATCATTAATTAAAATAAAAACTTGATTAGAATTGGACTTACTGCTTCCTTGGGGGTTGAAAAAATCAAGAAATTTTGCATTTTTATCGGTTTTGGCAGACAACCGTCTCAGGATTCTTGGACAGAAAACTTCTTCCTGGTAGTTCACTTGTTGTCTCAAATAAGGAATGGCTTCAAATGCCCAAGCCTATAACATAACGCCAATAAATCGAAAGCATTATTGAATAAAAAAATAATGAATCATATCATGATAAAAGAAATATTTATCGTGAAGGCCAATGGAAATCCATATAAGTTGACTCTCTTTGGCGTTAACGGAGTCAACAAATATTGAACCGTCATTTTGAAGCTTTTATAACCCTTAGGATAGTTGTTAAATGCCTTAAGATCCTCGGAGAGCTTTATTAAACCAACGCTTATATTGTTGTTAACGTCACTCGCCCAAAAAATATTATGTACAAACCAAACCAAGCACAATGATTGCTTGTTCTTCTTTGAGAGTCCTTTACCTTTCAACACTTCTATCAAATTTTTATTTTTGAAGCTTGGACCAACAATCGACACCAGGTCATCACTATCACTCAACTTGTCTTTGCCTATTTTGGGTGTCTGGGGTGCTTTTTTGGAGTCAGAGTAGGTATAACTTGAGAAGGAGAAGGCGGATAATATTTTAGTCCGGTAACTATGACAAACTCATTCAAACCAAAACAAACAGGCATGCCATAGTAATTTATCCACACCTCATCCATCTTGTCTTTGTTTTCATACATAAACCTACGCTTGAGAAGATCGTATACCATTTTCATTTGGAAATGAGCATTGTTGTTCTCCGACAAATCAAGATATTGCCCAAAGTAGATTTTCCTGAAATAAGCATCCAATTTTTGTTCTCAAAGTATTTTTCTAAAGGCGTCGAAAGATTTTCCCATGGTTGACTTAACCACGAAATCACCCGTTAAATCTGTGGTACCATCGTACTGCATTCTCACAGGATAACGATCAATGTTGAAGGTTTTGACCAACTCTTCAGCGGAAGGGATACTAGCATTTGGATCATCTCTTTTGAGAAATTTCTCCTCCCCGTGTTCATTATCTTCTGCTCCTGATTGAGATAACGTTTGTAAAGCAAGCTCATAGAGTGGTGGATATAGCTGAGCTGCTGCACTTGTTCCTTTACTTGGACTTGATTCAGTTTATTTTCTTTTGGGAGCCATATTATCTTATTAACAGGAACATAAAATAGATTATAAATGCTTAATACATCATTAAAAAGGAATAACAGTAAATCTAACATGCATAACGGTAAAATAACAGTTCCAACAGACCACACATCTGTTGCACTAGGTATGTTATCTGTTACAACATATAACCGACCTGTTGCACAGGATGAGTAAATCATTGAAAACAACAAAAACAGATCTATAATCTGTTGCATCAGGTATGTTGTCTGTTGCAACATATAACCGACCTATTGCAACGGATGAGTAAACCATTGGAAATAATAAAAATAAATCTCTAATATGTTGCACCAGGTAGTTTATCTTTTGCAACATATAACCAACCTTTTGAAACGGATGAGTAATCCATTGGAAATAGTAAAAATAGATCACATATCTGTTGCACCAGGTAGTTTATCTGTTGCAATGTATAACCGATCTGTTGAAATTAATGAGTAATCCATTGGAAATAGTAAAAATAGATCACATATCTGTTGCACCAAGTAGTTTATCTATTACAATATATAACCGACCTGTTGCAATGGATGAGTAATTCGTTGGAGACAATAAAATAGATCACTGAACTGTTGCACTAGGTATGTTATTTGTTGTAACATATAACCAACCTGTTGCAACGGATGAGTAAATCGTAGAGATAATAAAATAGATCACTGAACTGTTGAAACATAACACTCATCTGTTACAAAATGAGTTATCTGTTGGATCAATATTGTTTAAATTTCTTCCAAACAGAAGAGTCTTCTGTCGCAACAGATGAATGATCTGTTAGATTGTTCATCTATTGCATCAGATTTTCATAGTTGCATCAGATTTAATCTGTTGCATCGGATATTTTATTCTGCTGCATCAAACTTTTTCATCTTTTGTATCAGATGTCTTCATCTGTTACATCATATGTTTCATCTGTTGCAACACCATTTTTAACAAGACAATCAACAAATCAACCCTGCAACATCAATACATCATACACACACACACACTAAGAACATCAACTGTGAAAAAAAATCACCAACAAATCTGAATCAACATTATGACAACAAGAAGAAGAAATGTCAGAAATTAGGGTTTTATTCAGTTCACATTTCAGTACTAGAAGAGTAGTTGGCTCAAGTTCCTCTGTTTCTTCATAATTTTTTACCTGTAAAAAATAAAATAGGACGACGAAGAACTCGAAGTTGTTGTCGCCAGAGAATTCTTCACGTCGATTGACGATTGAGAGTCGAAAGGAAACTCGACCGACTATTTTTCGCCGGAGGTTGAAGTCGCCGGAGATTGAAGGGAGAATTTCGCACAACTGTTGGTTGGGAGAGAGTTGAAAGAAGTTGTCGAGAGAGGGAAGATAGAGACTAGTTGATTTGGATTGAAGAGGGGTGTGGGTTGATTTATGTTTTTGAAAAGATTAGAAAGTTTTAAAAATATTAATCAAGTCCACAATTAGCTTAATCAAGTTTTCTAATGATGTTTGACTCTTTAAGTTGGTCAATGTCACCAATCCTTTATTTAAGACTTAAAAGACACCTTTCCTTCAATTTTCTCGAGTGATTGTGGAAAATTAGTTTAAATATTAGTATAAAATATCTCTCATATTAGTGACATATTTGTTAAGAAATTTTGTATTCAAAATAATTGAAATGTTTAAATAATTAAGAACTAATTAAATATATTTCTTAAAATTTATCCTTAATAATTTAGTGAAATAATAATTAATTTTAATAAATAATGATAATATTTAATGTAAATTTAATAAAGTCATATTAGTCAATTTGTATCCTTATTAATTTTTTATTAAAAATTAAAAATTGTATAAAAAACATGAGAAACTTACTTCGTACAAAAACAAAAAAGCATAATGGTATGTGCTATTTTATCCCAAAACATAATGTTAACCGTCTGCAAATTTTTTTATTGCTATTTATAATAATTGTATATTCAAAGTTTCATGTATTTATCAATGAACTATCTAATTCAATATGTCATTTGTGATATGATTTGATCTAGAAATAAATAATATACAAAGTAAAATAAATTATTATAATGAGTTCTTTATGGCAGTTTTCTTAAGAAAAATATTAAAAAAATAATTTTAATGGTTTGACAGTTTTTGAATCCTTTAACCTCTATCACATAAGAAATAAGTTGGTTACTCAATTGATTTTTAAATTTTTTTAAAATTAAATTCAAAAACTCATGTCTCTGCTATTTTTATATTTTTAAGTTTAGTTTTTTTGGTTCTTTCAATATTAATTTGATAGATAGATACATTAACAAATTTTAAAATAAAGTGAAAAGAGAGAAAAAAAAAACTTGTAGTTAGTTTTTGCTCCAAATAAGGAGCCAAGTTGTTCTTATTTTTGGGTAAAACCGTGTATATGCGTGTCTAGTGGGAAAAGGGGTAAGAACATGTCTTAATTTTGCTCTTCTTATTTTTTCTCTTTTCTTTTTCCCGGATAAAAATAAAATAGGATTGTAACTTATTTTTAATAAATATGTGTTATAAATGTATTTACATTATAGTGAATGTCTATATAGATAATATCTAGCTGATATCTATCAGGATTTGAAGTATCTATATTTTAATCAGAAACTACGAGTAAATTTCCTCTATACAAATAGAAGGGCTTCCTTCATTGTAAATCATCCTTAAGATCCCAAGAGATCCCTCAAGAGAAATAAAGAATTACTCTTTCTTTTCTCTCTGCTCTTGTTCTTCTTTATTCTTTGATGATATATGATATTTCAGACCAACACATGAAACCTTGTTCTCATTAGTAATGGTTTAGCTATTTATCGAAGGTTTTCAATGTCAAACCATCATCATCAAGATGAATTATGTTGATTACACAATCTGAAAGTTATACTCTTAACTCAATTTTATTGAGCAAGCAACTTTATGAATGTCAAACTGCAGGTTGACAATGAATGTACATGTGAACATCTTATTGATGCATCTTTTCAATATATCACATGATAGGTAAACGGGTCCTTTTTCACCTTTTATACTTTTCAGATTTTAAGGGATCCAATCCCAAAATTAGTTGGTCCTACCAACTTACAACTTATCATAAGAACAACCAACATTAAAAGTAATGAAGAATTTTCTAATTCTTCTATATATGTTCAATACTCAGTATGCACATCTTTGGGATGTCACAATTGTTAAAGTAATGAAGAATTTTCTAATTCTTCAATATATATTCAATACTCAGTATGCACATATTTGGGATGTCGCAATTGTTCATATCAATTTATGAACTTTTATTCTAGCAAACTCCAAGTTTACCATGACATGTACCTTTTACTTTAGTAAATTTCAGATTTACAATAATTTCAAATTTACTACTTTAGAAATAGATTTCAAAATAACTCTTTTCAGTTATTTTACCTCTTTCGAAGGTGAATTATGATACCATCACAATCAAGTGCATGTTTGCGTTAATAAGCTTCTCATCCATCAGGAATGAAATATAATCGTGCCTTAAGCCTATCAGTATTGAATATCAGAATTCGGATCCTCGTAATCGTGCCTTAAGCTTCTTATTCACCAAGATATGAATTCTACATTTATTTAAGCATGCTGACGTAGAAATATTTATCAAGTGACCTGAAAGGATGTATTTTGGTAAGAGTAAAACTTATTTGATTTGTAGTTCAGACACTTGACATGTTGGATATTGTCACTTGACAATAATCTGCATGAAAATTCCTAATGGATTCAAAATGCCTGAAGCATATAAAGTTTTTGAGAAACTTATTTATTATCCTTATAAGGGATAAATTGATGGTTTGAATATTGTCGAAACTCTTGGAGAGTTTTCAAAAGCAATAAGATTATTTGCTGAAATGAGAAATATGAAGTACCATATCTTAGTGCAATTAATGCACAACACTAATGTATCTTGCAAATACTACAAGGCTTGATATAGCATTTTCAGTCAATTTGTTAAGCAAGGCATATTTCTGCTCCTACTAGGAGACATCAAAATGGGATAAACTACATGAGTTTATTTTGTTCTAAATTGTATAGTCCCGATCTTGTTGATTATGTTGATGTTGGGTATTTATTTAATCCATATAAATATCGATCTCAACCATGCAATGTGTTCACATATGGGGATACAGTCATATCTTGGAGATATACAAAGCAGTCTATCTAGCCACTTCATCGAACCATGCTAAGATAATAGTTATTCATGAAGCAAGCCAAGAATAAGTATGGTTGAGGTTCATGATACATCTCATTCGAGAAAAATATGGTTTGAAATGCAACAATGTACTCACAATTTTATATAGAGATAATGTAGCGTGCAAATCACATCTTAATGGAGGATTCATAAAAAGAGATGGAACGAAGCAAACTTCATCAAAGTTTTTCTACATACATAAGCTCCAAAAGAATGGTGATATTAACGTGCAACAAATTCGTTTAAGAGACAATATGGTTGATTTATTCATCAAGTCTCCTCCAATTGCAACTTTAAAAAAGATGATGCACAAGACCAGGATGCAAAGATTCAAAGATGTTCTCACTAGGGTGAGTTAATACGAGTCGTACTCTTTTTTTCTTACGAGGTTTTGTCCCACTGAATTTTTTTTTAAGATTTTTAATGAGGCAGCCTACGTGTCTATTGTAAGGGATATGTAGTCTTTTTCCTTCACTAGATTTTTTTTTTCACTGGATTTTTCCTAGTAAGATTTTAATGAGGCATATTATCTATCAATTAGACATTCAAAGAGGAGTGTTATAAATGTATATACATTATAGTGGATGTCTATATAGATAAGATGTAACGACCTAAAAATTTGATGAAATATGTGAAATTTGTGATTTTATGTGATTTAATTATTTTACCCCTTCCCATAGTTGCATTATGATATTTCTGAGATGTGAGAGTGATTGACATGATTTTCGATGCATTTTTGTATCATTTATGCAATATTATGATTTTTGATAGCTTCGAGAGCCTTATTTTGGACTTATATGGATATATTTTGATCTGTGCGACGGATGGCCAAACGGACTGCGCCAGCAGCTCCAGAATATCAATTTTAGGCTAGGTAGATCTTTGATTTGGGTCTCCGTGCATCCGATCTCATTTTGACCTATTAGTCAAAAAGTTGAAAAATTAGAAATATGAGTATGGGACACACATTTGATCGAAACGACTTTGGATTTAAAATCTGACTTCACCAGCAGATTCGGAATGTCAATTTTAAGGTGTTAGCATATTTGGTATGATTTTACGTCTTTTAAATCTCATTTCGACCCTCGATTTGGAAAATTATGATTTCGGGTTTCGGGGGTCAATTTTGTGAAAATGATATTTTCTTAAAAATTTGACATCTCCATCGCGTTCAGAACGTCGAATTTAGTATGGTTTCATAGTTCGTTTGCATAAATTGTACTTCGAACGAATCTCGGGCACCCGGTTGAAGTCCGGATTGAGTTTAGAAAAAAAATAACTTTTCTTTAGACAGTAGTGCAGATTTTATAAACTTTTTTGACCTATTTTGCTCATTATTCATCTTGCCTCTTGGGAGTTAAACCCTAAATAGTTTGGAAGCTTAAAAGTAAAGTTTGTGAGAGCTTGAGAAGCTAGATTAACATCTTTTTCTTGATTTTATTATGGATTTAAGGTAAGAATTCACTCTTTTCTTAGTAATTTCTTGATTAATTTTTCAAAACCCCAAAAATCTTAGAGCATGATTTTAAACTCAAATTTCACCCCTTTTACTTGAATAATATTTTTATCTTATAATTACTAATTTTTCATCAATTTAACCTTCAAAACACTGTGATTCTTGATTTTAACCCAGATTTCAAAGATTTTACCCGGTAAAGCTCAAAAATAGTTTTTCTTCGATTTGAAACCCTTTTTTTTACTCGATTTAACTTGGTTTTTCATCTGTAGTTTCCTAAAAATATGAGGAACATATTTTTGAAGTAAAGTTTCAATTTTGTCCTTCTTTTTTGGAAATTCATTTTGGGGGCCCATTTTGACCCCGAACTAAAAGTAGTCGATATGGGTATTGTTGGTTTTTTTTTATGAATAGATTTTATATTTGATATTTTTAGTAGAGTTCGGGATTGTTCGTGAAAAGTAAAGTCACGAGTTCAAGTGTAGCGGATCGGTTTCGACTTTGGAGGTAGGTTATGACTTAACTCTTCAGTCTGGGCTGGGTAGTAAATGATGGTACAAAATACATATTAATGGTGGGAACTAATCATGAAAAATTTTTATCTATGTGTTTTGCCCGTGTGGGGGCCTATATGTGATATGTTTGACCGTGTGGGGTCCTATCTGAGATTGATAGCCTTGAATACATGTGAATAATTATATTGTGTTGTTTAATGTGGTACCATTAGTGTATTGTGATTATATTCATACTTTATTGGAATACGATACATGTGAAAATTCATGGATGAAATAAAAATAATAAGTGGATATTGGCTCATGTGGTTGTGAGAATGTATCATTGTGGTTGGTTGTGGAAATATATCATGTGATTGGTTGTGGAAATACTCATTCTGATTGGTTGTGAGAATTACATGTTCATATCATACTCATTCATGAAACATTGGTACCACTATGGCAACATTTGAGAAACACTGGCAACACATTTTTAAAAAAATATTGCAACACCTTATAAAACTCTTTTCGAGGGATATGCCAAAAAGGAGATATGAGATATGTAGATTGTATATGGGTTGACGAACCCCCAATGGGTCCTAAGTCAGGAAGCTTTATCTCCGTAGGTGTATACGGGGATTGTGCGATGATGCCGGAGGTTGTGCGACGACTTTGTGCATCATCATCATCATATACATTTCACTTACTTTATTGTGTTTATGTTATGTTGTATTTCCTTATTGACTTGTCATCTATGTATTTATCTTACCTTCCTTTACTTGTATTTGATGATCTTGTATCTATATATTCTCTCTTGTTCTATTTGTATGTGACATAATATATACTTGTGTTCAATATCTTGATGTGTTGTTGTAATATATATGAGATATATTAGAACTATTAGTGCAAGCTGTGTGGGCTACCATTGTGGGATATTTTCTGATTGTAGGTGACGTGCCCTTTGTGTATATTTTGTATGCTTTATTTACTACTTTGTTTGGTCGGCCTATGATACCTACTGAGTACAAGTGGACCATACTCATGCCTACTGCGCCCTTTCGGTGCAGGTCTTAGCTCGAATGCAGCTCAGCTTGATTGACTCGGGCGATTATTAGAGCTTTCAAGGTAGCGGTTGGACATTCATGCATCCGAAGTTCACCTCTATCTTTCTATAGTTTTTATGTCTTTATTAGTATTCAGAAACAGTTATTATTCCTTTATGGGTTTTTTTTTATGCATTTGACTCTTGGATTGTATTAGTAGTTCTTACACTATTAACACCTGGTTTTGGGCATGATTGGCATTTTAGATAAGTTCTTTCCGCATTGTTATGATTACTTATGTGGTGGCTTCATTCTAGAAGCCTTACCGTGGGATATTTCTGTCTTTTCTTCTTTTCATATTAGTTTGGGTGATAGGCTTACTTGTCAAGGTATGCCGCGATAAGTGCCATCACGACCCTCATTTTTTAGTCGTGACAAAATTGGTATCAGAGCAACCAGGTTTCATTGGTCTTAACGATGTAAGAATGGGATGTTTAATAGAGTCTCGTAGATCGGTACGTAAATGCTCGTATCTATCTTCGAGAGGCTATAAGACGTCATTAGGAAACTTTCCTCATTTCATTCTTTATCGTGCTAAGTTCTTTCATACCTTGTATTTTGAGTTGTTTTTCACTCTTTCCACGCGAATAGAGTTGCTTATGCTGCTATAAGTTGAGAGATATTGTGAAAAATTAGTAGATATCATTTGTCGGTTATAGGCTTGTTGATGCTCCTGAGTTGTCATGGGATCAGTTTGTTGATGCTTTTCTGGAGAGATTTGTGCCTTTTAGTTTGAGAGATCATATGTGGGATGAGTTTGATCATTTGGAGCAGGGCTCCATGACAATTGTTGAGTATGAGGCATGCTTCCATACCCTATCCAGATATTCCTATGATAGTATTTCCATCGAGTTTGAGTAGATATAAAGTTTGTAAGGGGTTTGGATGTCTCTCTTTAGTTGGCTACGTCTCAGATGATTGTGATTAGGGATTCTTTTTAGAGTATTGTGGATTATGCTATGATGATAGAGGGTATTCTTAGTGCATCTCAGGGAAGTACCAATAGGGTGCTTAGTTTTGGTAAGTTCAGGAGTCGGACCTCTCGAGGCAGAGATTTTAGAGGTTCTCACAGATATCATGGTAGGCCAGTGCAGGTGACTTTATAGAGTTTAGCTGGTGGATCTTCTAGTTCAGCAGTTCAGGGTGATCGTTCGGGCTCAGTTGTACTTTCTCTTGTTGAGACTTGTCATAGAGGTTGCTATGTGTATGATGAGGTTGGACATATGGCCAAGGACTATTTTTGCCGTATATTTAGAGTTATTCCTATTTCAGCTGTGAGAGGTAGGTGCTCTACCAAAGGTGCAAGAGGTAGAGATGGTAGAGATCGTGTTGGTGGTTATGAGGCTACTCATCCAGTTGATAGTCATGGACAGTGTTATGCTATTTAGTCAGATTTGAGGTGGAGGCTTCAAATATTGTGATCGCAGGTACCGTCCCATTTGTTTCAGACTTGCATCTTATTATTTGATCCTGGATCGACATTCTTCTATGTGTCTATATATTTTGCTTTGGATTTTGATTCTGTTAGGTGGCCTCTTGCCATGCCTATTCGTGTATCTACTTCAGTAGGTGATTTTTTAGTGGTGGATCGGGCGTACCGATCTTTTGTTGTGACTTTTGCCGGGCGTAAGACTTTGGTAGACTTGCTTGTGTTAGACATGGTCAATTTTGATGCTATTTTGGGTATAGATTGGTTGGCTCTTTCTCATGCCATCCTAAATTGTGATGCCAAGATTGTGACTTTAGCTTCGTTGGGTGTGCCAAGGATAGCTTGGAAGGGTACACTTTATTCGGGCCCTAAGAGGGTCATATCTTATGTTCAGGCTCGTAAATTAGTTGAGATGGGATATTTGTATTACTTGGATCATATTCATGACACCAGTGTTATTTCACCTTCTTTCTTGGATTTTGTCCATGTCGTCCGTGAGTTTATGGATGTGTTCCCTACGGACTTACCTAGTATGCCTTCGAATCGAGATATTGATTTTATTATTAATGTTTAGTCGGGCACCAAACCCATTTTTATTCCTCCTTATAGGATGGCCCCAGCAAATCTGAAGGAACTGAAGGATCAGTTGTAGGGGTTGTTGGATAAGAGATTTATTCGACCTAGTATTTCACCTTAGGGTGCGCCTGTCTTGTTTGTGAAGAGAAAGAATAGGTCTATACGGATGTGTATTGATTATCGGTAGTTGAATAAGGTGATGGTTAAGAATAAGTATCCTCTTCCTCACATCGATGATTTGTTTGATCAGCTTCAGGGTATGGCGGTGTATTCAAAAATTGATTTGAGGTTCGGTTAACACCAGTTGAGGATTAGATCTTTGGATATCTCGAAAATAGCTTTTCAGACTTGATATGGTCATTATGAGTTCTTGGTCATGTCTTTTGGGTTAACCAATTCCTCTGCCGTGTTCATGGAGTTGATGAACCGGGTGTTTCGACTATATCTTGACTCCTTTGTTATGGTATTTATAGATGATATCTTGGTTTATTCCAAGAGTGAGGTTGATCATGAGAAGCATTTGTGGATTATGCTTTAGAGATTGAGAGATGAAAGTTGTATGCTAAGTTCTCTAAGTGTGAGTTTTGGTTAGAGTCAGTTTCTTTCTTGGATCATGTGATGACTAAGGAAGGTATTATAGTTGATCCATCTAAGGTTGCAGCGATTCGTGATTGGGCTAGACCTACTTTGCCCACCGAGATTCAGAGTTTTATTGGCTTGGCCGGGTATTATTAGTGTTTTGTTGAGGGTTTCTCTTCCATTGCAGCTTCGTCAACCAAGTTGACTCAAAAGAAGAATTCCTTCCAGTGGTATGATGTTGTGAGACGAGCTTTCAAAAGCTTAACGATTTGTTGACTTCAGCTCCTATATTGGCTTTGCCCAAGGAGGGCATGGGATTTATTGACTTTTGTGATGTTTTAGGTGTTAGGTTAGGTGTTGTGTTGATGCAGGAGGGCAAGGTAATTGTATATGCATCTCGTCAAGATTGAAGCCTCATGAGAGGAATTATCCTACCCATGATCTAGAGCTGTACGCAGTTGTGTTTGCCTTGAAGTTGTAGAGGCACTACTTATATGAAGTCCATTGTGAGATATTCTTAAATCATCGTAGCATTCAGTACTTCTTTAACAGCGAGATCTTCATATGAGGAAGCGTTGTTAGCTTGAGTTACTTAAGGATTATGACTTGACTACTCTCTACCATCGGGGCAAGGCTAATGTGGTTGTGGATGACTTGAGCTGGAAGTCAACTAGCATGGGTAGTTTGGCGCATTTTTTGATCCAGGAGAGGCTTTTGTCCTTAGAGATTCAGTTTTTAGCTAACCAGATGGTTAGGCTTGATATTTCGACACCTAGGCATGTTTTGTTATTTGTAGAGGTTAGATCTCCTTTGATGGAGCAGATTCGAGCTCATCAATTAGACGATGTTAGATTGAGGCTGATTCGAGATAAGATGTTGAGTGGGAAGGTTAAGGAAGCCTCACTTGATTTAGATAGAGTTTTGAGGATTAGGGGATGACTTTATGTGCCAAGAGTGGTAATCAGATTAGGTTGATCTTGGAGGAGGCCCATTGTTCCAGATATTCTATCCATCCAGGTGTGACTAAGATGTATCGTGATTTGAGGCAACACTACTGGTGTGGTAGTATGAGGTGAGATATAATAGGTTTTGTGGCTTGTTACCCATGTTGTCAGTAGGTGAAGGCCGAGCATATGAGGCCTGGTGGATTGCTTCAGAGATTACCCATTCCCAAGTAGAAGTGGGAACGGATCACTATGGACTTCCTGATTGGGTTGCCTTATACATCTCATAGTTTTGACAATGTTTGGGTCATCGTGGATTGATTGACCAAGTCAACTTATTTTATTCTGGTTTAGGTCTCATTCAGTGTTGAAAGGTTAGCCCCTATCATCATTCGTGAGATTGTGCGTCTTCATGGTGTACTGGTGTCCATTATTTTAGATCGAGGTCCTGTGTTCATATTTCACTTTTGAAAGACTTTTCAGGATGAGTTGGGTACTTGGGTTTATATTAGCACAGCGTTTCACGCCCAGACTGATGGCCAGTCAGAGCAGACTACTCAGGTTTTAGAGGATAGGCTCCGCGCATGCGTAATGGATTTTGGTGGCCAGTGGGAGCAGCATTTGGCTTTAGCAGAGTTTGCATATAGTAATAGCTACTATTCCAGCACTGATGTAGCTCATTTTGATGTGTTGTATGGTGGGCGTTATCACTCTTCAGTAGGTTGGTTTGATGTTTCTGAGGTGAGACCTCGAGGTACGGACAAGCTTCGTGAGTCTTTTGGATAGGGTCCGGATCATTCAGGATAGACTTAGAGCGGCTCAGAGTAGGCAGAAGTATTATGCTGATCCATAGACTTCGTTCCTTGAGATTTGGTATTGGTGATCATGTTTTCCTTTGAGTTTCACCCATGAAGGGTATGATGAGGTTTGGGGAAGAGAGGCAAGCTTAGCCCCAAGTATATTAGTCCATTTAAGATTATTTGGACCGTTGGTGATATGGCTTATGAGTTGGCTTTGCCCCCTGATCTATCAGTCGTTCATCCAGTTTTTCATGTTTCTATGTTTCGTCGCTATATTCCTGATGGGTCTCATGTCATTCATTGAGATTCGGTTCGGTTAGATGAGCGGTTTTCCTTCGTTGAGGAACCGGTTTTCATTTTGGCTAGGGATGTTAGGCAGTTGCACTTTAGAGTGATCTCTGTGGTTAATGTCCTGTCGCGACATCGACTTGTAGATGAAGCTACTTGGGAGGTTAATTCTGATATGCGTAGTTCCTATCCCCAGCTTTTCATTGATTCAGGTATTTCTTTGCCTTAGTTCGAGGACGAACTAGATTTTAGTGGTGGATGATGCAACGACCTAAAAATTTGATGAAATATGTGAAATTTATGATTTTATGTGATTTGACTATTTTACCCCTCCTTGTAGTTGCATTATGATCTTTATGGGGTGTGGGAGTGATTGGCATGATTTTTGATGCACTTTTGTAGCATTTATGTAATATTGTATTTTTTGATGGCTTCGAGAGCTTTATTTTGGACTTATGTGGATATCTTTTGATCCGTGCGACAGGTGACCAAACGGACTGCGCCAGCAGCTCTGGAATATCAATTTTAGGCTAGGTAGACCTTTGGTTCGGGTTCCCATGCACCCGAGCTCATTTCGACCTATTAGTCGAAAAGTTGGAAAATTAGAAATATGGGTGTGGGATCCACATTTGATCGAAACGACCTCGGATGTAAAATCTAACTTCATCAGCAAATTTGGAATGTCGATTTTAGGGTGTTAGCATGTTTGGTATGATTTTATGGCTTTTAAATTTCATTTCGACCCTCGGTTTGAAAAATTATGATTTCGGATTTCAAGGGTCAATTTTGTGAAAATGATATTTTCTTAAAAATCTAATATCGTCATCGTGTTCAGAACATCGAATTTAGTGTGGTTGCATAGTTTGTTTGCATAAATCGTACTCCAAACGAATCCCAGGCTCCCCGTTGAAGTCCGGATTGAGTTTTTAAAAAAAAAAACAGCTTTTCTTTAGACAGTAGTACAAATTTTATAAACTTTTTTGACCTATTTTGCCCATTATTCATCTTGCCTCTTGGGAGTTAAGCCCTAAATAGTTTGGGAGCTTAAAAGTAAAGTTTGTGAGAGCTTGGGAAACTAGATTAACATCTTTTTCTTGATTTTATTATGGATTTAAGGTAAGAATTTACCCTTTTCTTAGTAATTTCTTAATTAATTTCTCAAAACCCTAAAAATCTTAGAGCATGATTTTAAACCCAAATTTCATTCCTTTCACTTGAATAATATTTTTATCTTATAATTACTAATTTTTCATCAATTTAACCTTCAAAACAACTACGATACTTGATTTTAACTCAGATTTCAAAAATTTTACCCGATAAAGCTCAAAAATGGTTTTTCTTCAATTTGAACCCCATTTTTTACGCGATTTAACTTGAGTTTTCAGCTGTAGGTTCCTAAAAATATGATAAACATATTTTTGAAGTAAAGTTCCAATTTTTTCCTTCTTTTTCGGAAACCCATTTTGGGGGCCCATTTTGATCCCGAACTAAAAGTAGTCAATATGGGTGTCGTTGGTTTTGTTTTGACGCATAGATTTTATATTTGATATTTTTAGTAGAGTTCGGGATTGTTCGTGAAAAGTAAGGTCACGGGTTCAAGTGTAGCGGACCGGTTTCGGCTTTGGAGGTAGGTTATGGCTTAACTCTTCAGACTGGGTTGGATAGTAAATGATAGTACAAAATGCATGTTAAGGGTGGAAAATAATCATGAAAAATGACTATTTATGTGTTGTGCTCATGTGGGGGCCTATATGTGATGTAATTATCGAAATTGAGATATTATGTGATATGTTTGACCGTGTAGGATCCTATGTGAGATTGATAGCCTTTAATACATGTGAATAATTGTATTGTGTTATTTAATGTGGTACCATTGGTGTATTGTGATTATATTCATACTTTATAGGCATATGAGATATGTGGAAATTCATGGATGAAACGAAAATAATAAGTGGATATTGGCTCATGTGGTTGTGGGAATGTATCATTGTGGTTGGTTGTGGAAATATATCATGTGATTGGTTGTGGAAATACTCATTGTGATTGGTTGTGAGCATTACATATTCATATCATACTCATTCATGAAACATTGGTACCACCGTAGCAACATCTGAGAAACACTGACAACACCTTTTTAAAAAAATATTGTTATACCTTATAAAACCCTTTTCGAGGGATATGCCAAAAAGGACATATGAGATATGTGGATTGTATATGGGTTGAAGAACCCCCCATGGGTCCTACGTCGGGAAGCTTTAGCTCCATAGGTGTATACGGGAATTGTGCGATGATCCCGGAGGTTGTGCGACGACCTCGTGCATCATCATCATCATCATATACATTGCACTTGCTTTATTGTGTTTATGTTGTGTTGTATTGCCTTATTGACTTGTCATCTATGTATTTGTCTTACCTTCCTTTACCTGTATTTAATGATCTTGTATCTACATGTTCTCTCTTGTTCTATTTATATGTGACATAATGTATACTTGTGTTCAATATATTGATGTGTTGTTGTAATATATGTGTGAGATATATTAGAACTGTTAGTGCAAGCGGTGTGGGCTACCGTTGTGGGATATTTTCTGATTACAGGTGACGTGCCCTTAGTGTATATTTTGTATGCTTTATTTACTACTTTGCTTGATCGGCCTATGATACCTACTGAGTACAAGTGGACCGTACTCATGCGTACTGCACCCTTTCGGTGCAGATCTTATCTCAAGTACGCCTCAGCTTGATTGACTCGGGTGATTGTTGGAGCTTCCAAGGTAGCGGTTGGACATTCATGCGTCCGAAGTTCATCTCTATCTTTCTATAGTTGTTATGTCTTTATTAGTATTCGGAGACAGTTATTATTCCTTTGTGGTTATTTTTTTTTATGCATTTGACTCTTGGATTGTATTAGTAGTTCTTACACAATTGACACCTGGTTTTGGGCATGATTGGCATTTTGGATAAGTTTTTTCCGCATTGTTATGATTACTTATATGGTTCGGCTTCATTCTAGAAGCCTTACTGTGGGATATTTCTGTCTTTTCTTCTTTCCGTATCAATTTAGGTGATAGGCTTACTTGTCAAGGTACGCCGCGATAAGTGCCATCATGACCCTCGTTTTTGGGTCGTGACATAAGATTTATAAAGATCTAATAAGATAGATCTATCAAGATCTAGTTGATATCTATCAGGATTTGAAATATCTGTGTTTTAGTCAGAAACTAAGAGCAATTCCCCTATAAATAGAAGGGTTTCCTTCATTGTAAATCATCCTCAAGAATCCCAAGAGAATGAGAAATAACAATTACTAAATCATCCTCAAGGATCCCAAGATAATGAGAAATAACAATTACTCTCTTGATTCTCTCTACTCTTCTTCTTTATTCTTTATTGTTTTATAACAATATGTTAATTTTTCAATCAAAATTCAAATAATTTATTTTATTATCCAAATTTTTTTGTTCCTGGAATTATATAATTGTTTTACGAATTAGGATGCATAAAAATTAAATTCAAATAGTTATTTTTAAATTCAAGCTATTAATTTTTAAAATTTATTTTTGGGGTGAGCTAGCAATTTTATTTATAATTTTACATTTTAAGTTTTAATTAGATAATTTACATTTTTCTACTACTAGGAGTCATATGAAAACAAATTGAAGGAAAAAAAAAGGTCATGCATTCTTAAAGCAACTTGCAACAATAATTGTTATTTTTCAAAAAAGAAATGATAATACAACAATAACTATAAGAAAGAAAATAATTTAAATTGATGTGTCTTATGCTTTTGTACTTTTATCTTCAAGTTAATACTCAACTCTTATTTTATAGGAAATCTACTTATTTTCTTAAATTTGAATAGTATTTTAATTGTTGAATTAATATTTGAATGATTTAAAATGTAAAACTAATCCTATATATTTGAATTAATTGTATAATTGTGCATATGTGTTTGCAATAAGTTAGTGGGAGTAATGGAGAGGTTAATGGACGTGTCTGTTAGGGCTATTTTTGTCTCTTTAGCATATTTTTTAAAAAAAAATGACAACTCCAAACTTGTTGTAGCTTTGTCATAAAATTTGACAACTCAATTTTTTTTATTTTTCTACAATTGTTTTAATAAATTTTTATTTAAAAATTACTTTTATCAAAATAATTACACAAAAAATTAATTATTATTTTTATATTAAATATGATTTTATGTTTGGTTTAATTAGTTTACAAATAAATTTTTAAATCAAACTTTGTAATTGAATAATTAAGATATAGATTAAATTGAAATATGTTAATTTAAATTTATCTTGAAGTATAACAATAGATATTAAAATAGGATAAGTTCTAAATTATGAAAAAAGAAGATGTTATAAATCTCTTAAGTAATGATTGCACGGTTTTCTTAAATTGTTAATTCCATTATTTTTTTGAAATCGAAAAGATCTAATTATTTTTAATTTTAAATTCAAAAATAATAACTAATTTTACATAACCTAACTAATTTGTCCTAAAAAGTAATACATGACAGTATCCTATGTTGCCACTTGGCAACAATCTATGCAAGACTTTCTTGCTTAAATTGAAAATAATTGAAATGTTTAAATAATTAAGAACTAATTAAACATATTTTTTAAAATTTATCCTTAATAATATAATGAACGAATAATTAGCTTTAATAATTAATGATAATATTTAATGTAAATTAAATAAATTCATATTAGTCTATTTTTATCCTTATTAATTTCTTATTAAAAATTAAAAATTGTATAAAAAACATGCCAAACATGAGAAACTTACTTCGTACAAAAACAAAAAAAAAAAGCATAATGTTATGTGCTAATTTATCGCAAAAAATAATGTTAACCGTCTGCAATTTTTATTTTTTGGATTGCTATTTATAATAATTATATATTCAAAGTTTCATGTATTTATCAATGAAGTATCTAATTCAATATGTCATTTGTGATATGATTTGATCTAGAAATAAATAATATACGAAGTATAATAAATTATTATAATAGTTCTTTATGACAGTTTTCTTAAAAAAAGAAAAAAAAAATTAACTTTAATGGTTTGACAGTTTTTGAATCCTTTAACCTCTATCACATAAGAAATACGTTGGATACTCAATTGATTTTTAATTTTTTTTAAATTAAATTCAAAAACTCATGTCTCTGCTATTTTTATACTTTTTAAGTTTAGTTTTTTTTTTGGTTCTTACAATATTAATTTGATAGATAGATACATTAAAAAATTTAAAATAGGCTAAATTTTTAAAATAAGGTAAAAAGAGAGATAAAAACTGTAGTTAGTTTTTTGCTACAAATAAGGAGTCAAGTTGTTCTTATTTTTTGGGTGAAACCGTGTATATGCGTGTTTAGTGGGAAAAAGGGTAAGAACGTGTCTTAATTTTACTCTTTTTATTTTTTTCTCTTTTTATTTTCCCTGATAAAGATACAATAGGATTGTAAACTTGTTTCTAATAAATATGTTAATTTTTCAATCAAAATTCAAATAATTTATTTTACTATCCAAACATTTTTGTTCCTGGAATTATATAATTGTTTTACTAATTAGGATGCATAAAATTTAAATTCAAACAGTTATTTTTAAATTCAATCTATTAATTTTTAAAATTTTCTTTTTGGGGTAAGTTAGCAGTTTTATTTATAATTTTACATTTTTCTACTATCTTGAGATATGGAAATATAATTTTTATTTTTCAAAAAAGAAATGATAATACAACAATAACTATAAAAAAAAAAATTAAATTGATGTGTCTTATGTTTTTGTACTTTTATCTTCAAATTAATATTCAACTCTTTATTTTATAAGAAATCTACTTATTTTCTTAAATTTGAATAATATTTTAATTGTTGATTTAGCATTTGAATGATTTAAAACGTAAAGCAAATCCTATATATTTGAATTACTACTATTAAGAAGAGTGAAGAAGCAGACAACTCTTCGTCAACATGCTTTTCTTCACCTACTTCATCTGCTCCGTGATTTTATCATATTATCCCTAATTAATTATTTTAAGTCATTTATATATATAAAAAATTAATAATACTTAATTAAAAAAAAAAGATAAAATAGACATTTATGGCATGTCTGTTTCGGCTGCTTCAATCGTAGTTTTATTATATCACCTCAAATTAATTATTATAAGTCATCTAGTTATTCAAAAATAATAATATTTAATAAATAATAAAATAGATATAAATGATAAATTAATTCTTGATGTTTTAAATTAATAGAACATCTTATATAAGACTCATTTAAAAAAATTCACAAATATGTTAGCTCCATGATTTTACTATATTACCTCTAATTAATTATTGTAAGACATTTAAATATAAGAAAATTAATAATATTTAATAAAAATAAGGTAAAATAGACATTTATGACATGTCTACATCAGCCGCTTCAACCGTAATTTTACTATATTACCCCTAATTAATTATTATAAGTCATTTAGATATTAAAAATTTAATAATATTTAATAAAAAAAAATTGACATAAAATGATAAATTAATTCTTGATGTTTTAAATTAACATGACATCATATATGAGACTTATTTAAAAAATAATTCACAAATATTTTCTAACAGTAATTTTGCTATAACACTTCTAATTAGGTATTATAAGTCATTTAGGACATATTTGCTTCACTGCTTCAATCATAAAATTTGATTGACTCTTGAATTTATTTCATTGCTACTTAAATTGAAATAGAAGAAAAAATATTATAAATCATAATACTTAAAAACTTAAATTATTTTAAAAATATAATTGTCTATCAATGTCACAAAAATTTGGATAAGGAGAGTAACATATATTATTTGAAAATTATATAAAAATATTATAAATTACAATAGCTAACAATTTAAAATATTTAAAAACATATTAAGAATCTGATTGATTATCTAAATTATATTTGTGTCACATAAATTCGGGATAGTTTTGACATTTTATAATTTGCATGATTTATTATTTTAATTTAGTAATTTGTTGATCCAAATAATTTTTTCGAATTTAACATGTTTTGAAAATTTAGTACTTTATTTATTTTAATTTATTTACTTTATTTGGGTAAAATATTATATATTTAAAAATTATACAAAAAAATAATTATAAGTCATAACTATTAGCATCTTGTAACATTTTAAAAATATATAGTAAAAAATATGATTGACTTTTGAAATTTTATAGTGTAACATAAGTTGTGATAAAGCAAGTAATATAAATTATTTGAAATTACATTAAAAGATACTAAAACCACAAAGATTAATAATTTAAAATATTTTAAAAAATATATTAGTAAAAAAAATTTGATTGATTCACTTAATTCTAAAATTGGGACAAAGAGAGTAACATAAATTACTAAATTACATAAAAGATACTATAAATCATAATGATTAACAACTTAAACTATATAAAAATTTGTATTAATAAAAATTTGATTGACACTCCAAATATTATTTGTGCTACATAAATTGAGATAAAGTAAATAACATATGTTGGGTCCATGGTGACACGGACTACAGTATCTAGTTAATTGTATAATCGTGCATGTGTGTTTGCAATAAGTTAGTGGGAGTAATGGAGGAGTTTATGGACGTGTCTGTTATGGTTATTTTTTTTCTTTAACATATTTTTCAAAAAAAATGACAACTCCAGTTTGTAGCTTTGTCATAAAATTTGACAACTCAAAATTTTTATTTTTCTATAATTTTTTAATAAGTTTTTATTTAATTGTTATTTTTTATCAAAATAATTAAACAAAAATTTAATTATTATTTTTATATTAAATATGATTGTAAGTTTAGTTTAATTAGTTTACAAATTAATTTTTAAATCAAACTTTGTAATTATATAATTAAGATATAAATTAAATTCAAATATGTTAATTCAAATTTATCTATAAGTTTAACAATAGATATAAAAATATGTTAAGTTCTAAATAATAATAAAAAAAGAAGATGTTATAAATCTATTAAGTAATGATTGCATGTTTTTTTAAAATTTTTAATTTCAATTTTTAATTATTTTTTTTGAAATAGAAAAGGTCTAATTATTTTTAATTTTAAATTAAAAAATAATAACTAATTTTACCTAACCTAACTAATTTGTCCTAAAAAGTAATACATGACAGTATCCTATGTTTCCACGTGGCAACAATCTATGCAAGACTTTCTTGCATAGATTGAAAATAATTGAAATGTTTAAATAATTAAGAACTAATTAAGCATATTTTATAAAATTTATCCTTAATAATTTAATGAACGAATAATTAGCTTTAATAATTAATGATAATATTTAATGTAAATTTAATAAAGTCATATTAGTCAATTTGTATCATTATTAATTTCTTATTAAAAAATAAAAATTGTATAAAAAATATGCCAAACATGAGAAACTTACTTCGTACAAAAAAAAAAAAAAAAAGCATAATGTTATATGCTAATTTACCCCAAAAAATAATGTTAACCGTCTGCAATTTTCTTTTTGATTGCTATTTATAATAATTGTATATTCAAAGTTTCATGTATTTATCAATGAACTATCTAATTCAATATGTCATTCGTGATATGATTTGATCGAGAAATAAATAATATACGCTGTAAAATAAATTATTATAATGAGTTCTTTATGGTAGTTTTCTTAAAAAAAATATTAAAAAATTAATTTTAATGGTTTGACAGTTTTTGAATCCTTTAACCTCTATCACATAAGAAATAAGTTGGTTACTCAATTGATTTTCAATTTTTTAAAAATTAAATTCAAAAACTCATGTCTCTGCTATTTTTATATTTTTAAATTTAGTTTTTTTTTGTTCTTACAATATTAATTTCATAGATGGATACATTAAAAAATTTAAAATAAGCTAAAATTTTAAAATGAAGTAAAAAGAGAGATAAAAACTTGTAGTTAGTTTTTTTTGCTACAAATAAGGAGTCAAGTTGTTCTTATTTTTTAGTAAAACCATGTATATGCGTGTTTAGTGGGAAAAAGGGTAAGAACTTGTCTTAATTTTGTTCTTCTTATTTTTTCTCTTTTTATTTATCCATGATAAAGATACAATAGGGTTGTAAACTTGTTTCTAAAAAATATGTTAATTTTTCAATCAAAATTTGAATAATTTATTTTATTATCCAAATATTTTTGTTCCTGAAATTATATAATTGTTTCACTAATTAGGATGCATAAAAGTCAAATTCAAACAATTATTTTTAAATTCAATTTATTAATTTTTAAAATTTTCTTTTTGGGGTGAGTTAGCAGTTTTATTTATAATTTTACATTTTAAGTTTTAATTAGATATTTCACATTTTTCTACTATCTTGAGATATAAAAATATAATTGTTATTTTTCGAAAAAGAAATGATAATACAACAATAACTATAAGAAAATAATTTAAATTGACGTATCTTGTGCTTTTGTACTTTTATTTTCAAATTAATTCTCAACTCTTTATTTTATAGGAAATCTACTTATTTTCTTAAATTTGAATAATATTTTAATTGTTGAATTAGCATTTGAATGATTTAAAATGTAAAACTAATCCTATATATTTGAATTAATTGTAGAATTGTGCATGTGTGTTTGCAATAAGTTAGTGGGAGTATTGGAGGGGTTAATGGACGTGTCTTAGGGTTATTTTTGTTTCTTTAACAAATTTTTTTAAAAAAATGAATTTTTATTTTTCTACAATTTTTGTAATAAGTTTTTATTTAATTATTATTTTTTATCAAAATAATTAAACAAAAACTTAATTATTATTTTTATATTAAATATGATTTTATGTTTGGTTTAATTGATTTACAAATCAATTTTTAAATCAAACTTTGTAATTGAATAATTAAGATATAAATTAAATTCAAATATTTTAATTTAAATTTATCTTTAAGTTTAACAATATATATAAAAATATGATAAGTTCTAAATAATTAGAAAAGAAGATGTTATAAATCTCTTAAGTAATGATTGCACGGTTTTCTTAAATTGTTAATTTCAATTTTTAATTTCTTTTTGAAATAGAAAAGGTCTAATTATTTCTAATTGTAAATTCAAAACTAATAACTAATTTTACCTAACGTAACTAATTTATCCTAAAAAAATAATACATGGCAGTATCCTATGTTGCCACTTAGCAACAATCTATGCAAGGCTTTCTTGCTATTTATAATATAAATATAGATGAAAAAGTTGATTCTTTTTGCTTTTTGTATCATCTTTAGTTGATTTCTTGGAGTTTTGTTTTGTTGTTGTTTACTAAAAAAGATATGTTTTATTTCAGATTATTTCACTTGGGTGTTATTATTATTGTGCAAAAGTTTGTTAATTTATATAATCTTTTATTGAGTTTCTTCCTGGAAAGGGTAAGTTTTATATTGTCTGAAATTCGATTTTTTTTGCTGCTATTATTAAGTTTTTTTGGAGTTTTATGCTTCTAAATGAAATCGATAGTTTTATTTTTAATTATTTCACTTAGGTGTTGCTTATTTTATGTAAAAAATGATTTCTTTTTTTTTTTGCTTATTGAAAAGAGTAAGTTTATTTTTGGTGATCTCACTTAGATGTTGTTTATATTGTGTAAAAGTTGGTTCCTTTTGTTACTTTGCATCATCTTTTATTAAATTTCTTATTTATTTCTTCTAATTTATTGATAGTTCTGTTATATTAAAAATTTGAGATCACTGTATGCAAATATATGTGGGGGTTATCCATCAATTTTGAGGATTTATTTTAGGAGTGTATTTATTTTGATACATCATTCTCAATTGGAATATGCTTGAGGTCTTACGGCTTATTAAGACTAATTCGTGTAATGAAAGAAGATGAAATATTTTTAAGTGATAATTTTTTTAAAAAAATATTTGTGTCATGAGCAATTGAGAACACGCACAAAAAGAATTATTGTTGTTACTATTTATTTATTAGCTGCTATGTTTTCTTCACAGTCATTTTAACTTTTCATATCTCTTCGAGGTTGATGTACTTGATCTGAGGGTCTTTTGAGAACAACCTCTCTATTTCCATGAGATAGGGGTAAGGTCTGCCAACACTTTATTCTCCCCAGATCATGCTTGTGGGATATCACCGGATATGCTATTATTGTTGAACCGAAAAGATGTTAAACTGAAACAAACAATAGTTTGAATGCTTATCGTATTTGCTGGCAAATTGATAAATCTCTAACTTCAGATCTTTTCTAAAAAAAAATATTTTTAATTGATTCAATTGTGAAATAACACGACATGTGTATTAATAATAACAACAAAATGAATCAACTTTCAGACAATATAAAACTTACCTTTTCAGGAAGAAACCCAATAAAAGATTAATAAACTTTTGCACAATATAAACAATATCAAAGTTAAATAATCTGAAATAAAACATATCCTTTTGTTGAAAAAAGAAACTCTAAGAAATCAGTTAAAGATAATATAAAAAGCAAGAAGGATCAACTTTTGCACAAGATAAACAACACCTATATGAAATAATAAAAAATAAAACATGCCTTTTTCAGTAAACAACAAAAAAACTTCAAAACAACTCTATGTTTCATATAAGAATTCTATTTATAAAAGTATAGATAGTATATATAAACGTGTATAGAACGTAACACGAATAATATCATAGAATTTCTTATTTAGCAAATATACCATTTAGACAGGTTTTAATTGATTTAATCTTTAACCAAAATAGATGCATATACTCATATCGATTGAATTATTCTTTTAATTTATTGCCCTAATCTCAATCATTATCTGATTTGCACCAATAAAATTAAAATAATTTATCCATCCACATTCAAAAGCGAAGGTGAAAAGAAAATGAAGAACGAAAATCAAATTTCAAAATTGAAAGAATAAAAACAAAGAAGAAAAGGAAAAAAATGAAGAGTTTACTTTGAGCATGCAATAGAAACTGATGGTGAAAAAGAAAGAAGACTGCTTCTTTGTTTATCCAGTATTAAATTAAATGAAAAGAGGTTATACTTAAATTAGAAGTGTGTGAAAAGAGATTTGATGAGACAACAAAAAAGCTAAGGCATGAAAGCCGCATATATGATAGTACCTCCACGTGAAAAAAATTAAAATGATTAAAATGTCCTCAACTACTTCAATTAAGACATCAAACAAACACGTTCATCCATGTTCTTTTCCACACTTTTAATTAAGTAGAAATCTTTCATTATGTGATGTTAGTTTGGAACCTTTATTAGAATCCCTACTATGTCCTCCTTGCAAATGAAAAAAAGAGATATATATTGAGTATATTGTTTGTTATGTAGTATCACTTTCTTTTTCTATGTGATAATTATCATTTTGATTTATTGTGATCATTCAATAAGTTTCTATATGTGCATGAAGAAATTTGGAATAGAAAAAGCATCTTGTTTTCCTTCTCGGCCTTGTGAAAAAATGAGTTACTATTTTTTAAAACTTTTTTAAAAATCTATTTTGGCTAAAGAAGAGTTCAAAATTAGCTTGATAAGATGGAAATAGAATTAAGAAGATGAGGTGAATGATAATCATGATTTGAAATTGAATTAAAGAGAGTAATCATCGATTTTCGCAAAGAAAAAATGAAAATGAGTGATAGTTAATTTACCAACAAAGAAGAAGCAAAAATAGTTGGTAAGAGTTTGACTTAGGGAGGACTATTTATTGAAGAAATTTAAAGGAGTGCAGTTGATGTTGGTGGAGAGTTCGTTGTTTATCAATAAATGCTATTTTCTGAATTTCATAGAAGGAGAGGTGAGAGTACCATGAACTGTTTTCGTGTATTAATGTTGTGCTTAGCTGTATTTTTCTCTATAAATTTTATTTTATTTTTATTGGTAGCAATTAAGACGCCAAATTTGAGATATTTGAGCATCAAAATAGCTCTGCAATAATTGGGTTTAAATGAGTTGCTATCTATGAAGCTTATTGAGTAATCTAATATCAATTCTTTTCATTTCATTTGCTTTTTTTCAAAGATTGGTAGAACAAATAAGATCTCAAACTACTTTTCTTTTACCATTGTGCAATTTATGTCTAAAAAGTTGCATTAAAAATCATGAATATATTTGACATCCAAAGGAACTTTATATAAAAATCATCAGTGATTATAATATTTGTAGAGTAATCATAATTGTTGGCTACCAAGTGAATAATTTTTGTAATACTTCTAATGACTCTATGCTGGCAGATGTCAAAACTTTTTCACTGAGAGTTTTTATGTATTAGATCCACATATGATATTCGGATCCTTGATGTGTTTTATTATTTTTTTCTTATATAAGTATATTGTTTATTTTGAATTTCTTTTGAGCATAACAAAATGATCTTTTGCACAATTTTTTGTTGTGCGTCTGAGCTTTTTCTTGCTTTGTTGTTGAATACACAATAACTCTTTGTACTATTAACCTCAACTTACATTACAGAAAACCTAGATATATAATGAGATAAGCAAATATTTAGATATAAATGAAGTCACTGTATATTACCGTTCAATAAGCATAAAAAAATAAAGTGTGTATTTGAATATATACTCACACAAGCACTCTGTAAGTTTCTATTGAAGGAGAGACAATAGAGATTAAATAAATATGTCAAAAAATGAGCTCATAGTGAGAACAAGAACTAGCATTGGTTGTTCATAAAGATTCTAATAGAAAAAGAATCAGGAGAACAAGGACTAGAGTTGTCAATTATTATCTCATTAAAAAGTAGGTGTTTCTATTAAGGCTAAATTTAGCTCAAGTTCAAAGATGCAGAGAGAAATGAGGCCTAATATTTAGTGATGATGATAATTATTTTAAAATTGTATAGCTTCGCAGGAGATTGGGAATTGAGACCTAATTTGTGAATAAGGTGGTGGTAATAATACATCTGCAAAAGACTTAATGTTATAATAAACTTTGGGTTGCATCTCCTCTCTCTGTTAACTGCTTTTATTTCTTTGCTTACTTTGTATCAGGTAATTGTGTATAGTGTCATCCTTTATTTATGATTTCTAATTCAATCAACATTTGATAAAATTTAAAAGACCGTGATTTTAGTTTCAGTCTAAGAATTAGAAGAATGCTTTATTTGAAGGTCACTATTATTTCAGTTGATTACTATATGTATGAAATATGTGATTTTCAGTTATGAGTTCAGTCAAAAAATTCAATGAAATTATGATTTCAAGTACAAATGAGGGTTGTAAGATACTAGTCATAATCATATGATGAAATGAAATAGGAGTTGACTAAATACAGATGTTCCACCGGCAACTCAATTAAAAATGTTCATACAATTGTTTTCTTTTAAAAATAAACTTATGAGTTAGTATTTCACAGTTAGTACATTTGTATCTCAGTTCAATCATCCTAAGTGATGATGATTGATATTTCTTGATACCTTAATACACTAGAGAATGCATACTTCAGTTGTATAAACATTATTGTTTTTCTTTTACTCATCAAAAGTAATTTGTTATAAATTTTACTTCTTTCTACAGATTGCATTTTGGGGTCACAATTACCAATTATACATGTTTCATCTCAAATTAGTTAGCAGAAAGAATGTTACGCCTCACAACACAAGAGCTTTATCAAATTTGTGATGCCAAGATGTTTTTTATTCTAAAATTTAGCATATCAAGATATTTCTTCTCGCCAGCTTCATAATCTTTATAAATAACCAACTTTTCCACTACAACAATAATCATTGCTCTTTCAAAATCAGCAAAACAATTGAGGAACATCAACTTTCATAATTTATATGAAAAAACTGTATCCCAAAAGTGAAAAAACAAAAAATTAGTCATCCTAAACTAAGAAGATAAAGTATAGACCAAGTCACCAAATACTCTGAAATTAGGTAAGCTTAAGATCACTGACACCTATTTAGTACGAGCAAACAAGCATAACTTCCAAACTAAGCCTTCCAGAATCAAATTCCCTCTCAAAGGGGATTGAAAGGTATACCTTCTTCACCTCTTCTTCTTCTTCCATATCTTCTTCTTAACCTTCTCACTTTCACATTTCATTTTTCAAAAGGCTCTTACTCTTGCAGTAAGGTGAATATCTTCTTGCTCTCGCATCGTCCTTTTGAAAAGCTGAAATGAAAAATGAAAAACATGCACGACGCTTGATCTATTAACAAGGTATATGATACAACTAGCAATATTTCAATCTCCATAACCCTGTATCCATCACTTATAATGCTTCCTCTATCAACCAAAAGTATTTTGTCAACACACCATCGCAAAGTTGTCTATCATAAACATAGTGACCAACTATGTTACTGTTTATCCTTTTGTTCATAACAACTTCTTTAAAAAAACTATAAATATGTAAATAATGACAGAGAAGTTATAAACAAATGTACATATAAAAACTCTCTATCATAACTATGTTAGTGCGATATTCGTAATTGTTGTTGTATCATATATATTGAGCCCGTCTGTGTACAGATATTCGTCATCTAGTAATTTGTAGAAGATTGGAGGTGATTTGATTGATATGGATCAAAACTAAAGGATGAATCGACCTGGAGAGCATTACCGCAAAAATGTATATCACACACATAATTTCATGAATATATACATATACATAACGTATAGAAGATACTCTAATATCTGATAAACTGATAGAAAATCTAGTAAATTGAAGATTATTTTACATCAAAAAGTAAATGAAAAAATATTTATTTTAAAAATTTTGCTTTCATCAAATATGATCGTGATATACATTGATATTTAACAGAGCTTATTCAACTTGTCTCCTTCAATTTTCAGCTCAAGTTTTCTTATTTTTTTTGTTAATACCACTTCAATCACCTTCACATTGTTCCAATTTTATGTGTAACTTCTCAAAGGTGTTTTCAAACTTTTCCGATTGATATGATATTGAGTTAATTGACGAAATAAATTAATGAGTGTGGCAATTAAAAGCTTAACTATAGAGAAGCACTTAAAAGTGTTAGAATTTTAAGGTAAACAAAAGTAAGATTGACAAGAGTCATAAGACATTGCTAGTTTAGGTGTGTTGCCAGATTAAATGAGATTGCAGTGTCAAATACAAACAGTTTAGAAATTTAGGTGCGTTGATTGTTTCAAGAGAATGGAATAATATCTACACGAAGATGTTACTCATGGGATTAAAATATAATGGGTCAAATGGAGAAGTGTTATCGGAGTGTTATGTGAAAGAAGGATACCTATAAGCTCATAGAACAATTATAAGACCGTCAAGTTATGTAGTAATAGTGAATGCTGGGTTACTAAAGTTCAAACATATCCTCAAGATGAATCTTATTGATATTTTGATGTCAAGATGGATGTACAGTCAAATAAAATTAGATAAGATTTAAAAAAAAAAACTACGCTAGGAGGCATGTAAGTAGCACATTGAGGATAAAACACGAGAAGGTTGCTTTGAATGGTTTGGATATGCCCTATAAATGTCAACCTCTAAATGCACCAATCAGTATGTGTGAATTATGGTTAATGAAGATGTTAAAAAGGGATACGGTAAACCTATATTCATATGGAAGGAAGTTATTTTGAAAGACTGATATTAGTTCAGACTTTATCAAAGAATATGACACAATGGGGAAAAAAATCCACATAGTAGAGATATAAGTAGTTAAAAATTGTTTTAGACTAGTTAGAGAACTTTTATACTTATTTAGTTCGCTTTTATTTAGTCTGATGATGATATGAAATAAACATGAATGAAAAAATTGGAATTCATATCTTAAATTATTTATGAATTTTTCATGAAAAGATTCTCTTAAAAAACCACACATTTTTTTCCAGATTGTGTTTTTTTTTTTTTTTGGGAGAAATAGTGAAACTCCCTCATATCTCTCTAGGATTTTTGACAAGGTAGATTAGTACGAACATTGTTAAATTGAACTAAGGTTCAATATCATGAGAACATAATATCATTTTTCCATTTTACATGAGATATAACTTTTGTAGCTTGAAATTTGGTATGGGCCAAATATACATGGGTGCCAATTTCTTAACTATGCTTTTTATGTCATTTGCCAACTTGTTACACTCTGCCAAATTGTAAAGACGAACATTTTCTACGCACTGAATCCAGAATTTAGTAATTCTACTGCATAAATACAAATTTATGTATCTATAGTTTATAGTCATTTTTCGCGTATACTCCCTTCGTTTAATTTTACTTGTCATATTTTGACTTGTCACATTTATTAAAAAAATAATTAATAATATTATTATTTTATCATAGTACCTCTATTAAATGATGTTTACCATGTGTCTTGAATTAATTTGAAAAAAAAAATTAATGGTAAAGGTAGAATAGGAAAAAAGAAGTTATTTCTTGATATGTCAAAATGACAAGTAAAAGTGAAATCCAATTGGAAAATTAATGACAAGTAAAAACAAACGGAGTATATAACTTTGTCTATAGAGACAACAATATGGTATAATACTAATCTCCTTTACATAAAATTCGTCATTCAATGTTCACATCATTAGAATCCCATTATTGTCTAATTATACCATGGCTTTTGAGTGTCATGCGCCAATAACTGAATAGTACCAAATGTACATACGATTCAAAAATGTCATTTACTCAAAAGAGTCCCTTCTCTCCCCCTTAAACCCCTATAAAAACCCCTAATTCACTTCCAACTTATCTCATCTCAAGAAAAAGCGCGCGCGCACACACCCCTATTTCAATCATGACTTTCAAATGTTGCATTTTCTTTTTAATCATGTTAACTTGTTCAGTAATCACAAATTTGAGCAATGTTAATTCATCAAGAGAAATACCAATACTGCCAACACTTGATGAATCAAATCAAGGGAGTATATTAGAGTGTTTTAATGCATTTGGGGAGATAAAATCATGCACAAATGAGATAATTGCTTACTTCACAATAGGGACAATTGATATTGACTTGCCTTGTTGCCAAGCAATTTCTGTCATCACACATCATTGCTGGCCTAGTATGCTTACTACACTTGGGTTCACTCTTGAGCAAACTAATATATTGAGAGGTTATTGTGATGCTACTACTCATAGTGTTTCATCTAATTATGGTCCTGCTCCTTCTCCATTAATGGTGGTGCCTAGTATTGTATATGGATATTATAAATGAGTGATAATATTAGTATTAGGGAGTCTCAGAGGCCATGTTCTATTACCATGGTTCGAATGCCACTGAGTTTTATGTACTCATTTTTGAGTTGTTAGTATGTTTGGGAAAACTTTGTATTTTTCCATAGCTCCAATATATATAGTACGGTTGTTAATTTGTGAAGATCAATACGATGATGAATGATTTTTTTCTCAATAAATTTGGTTTATTATATATCCCGCTATAGAAAGACACTTGACTCATTTTCTCTCGTTTTAGCTCTTTTCATATTCATTAAGAAAAACAACAAATACACAAGATATGGATTATAACTTACTCCATTCGTTTGGTGTTTTTCGAGAATTACACAATATTAATTTTCTGTTTTTAATGTTATGGGTGAAATGGAGACAATTGACAACTTTAATTTTGAATTCCTAAAGTAATTTTCGAGGTGAAAGACACTTAGAATGGAACGGAGGAGTACGAACTGCTGATATAAAACTTAATATGCCGTGCCTCGTGGTTTTCGTATCAATTCTCTCCAAATTTATCGCTTTGAACAAATTATCACAGTTGGTATAAAAAAGTTAATTGTATTCTTGTACTATTAGATTCCATTTGGTATGAATATACGCAGTATTACATGTAATTTACTCTTGGGAAAATGCTAAAATATGTCACTGAATTATCAGAAATGACTCATTTATGCCATCCGTTAAAAGTTGGGTTCATTCATGTCATTGCCGTTACAAAACTGACTCATTCATGTCATTACTTTTAACAGCCGGCTTTTAGAAAACAACTTTGCCATGTGATAGCATATTAGAGGTCCACGTTATTTTTTTAAAATTTTTTTTTTTTAATCCATTAAACAGAATCCACCCAACTTTTTGATTCATTAAAAATTAGTTTGATCTATGACGATTAGGTTAATAGTAGAGTCAAAATTTTCATTAAAAGTTTTTAAAATAACATAAAAATATATATGAAGAAATCAATGAACATATATATAAAATATACATTAATTTATTTTATACTCCCACACAAATATACACTCCCATGTTATCTAACTTATCAAAAATATATTGAATTTACTTGTGTTTTTATATATGCCAACTGGCCTTAGACTATATTATACAAATTCCATGTTATCTTCATTTTATTCTTTCTTCTTAGATATTTTACTTTCATTAAAGAGAAAAGAACAATAAAATTTTGGAATTAATCAATTCATTGAATTAAGTATATAATGAAATGATAAAGATTTTACAGATATAATACTTGTGAGTTGTAACTTGCATGCATGGCTTATATATTGTTTTTATTCAACTTCTAATTAGGATTGGACCACTTAAAATTAATTATATAAGGATATAAAACTATGACGTCTCACCAATTTTTATGTAACTTTATCATTAAATCAAATTGTAATTTAAGAAAAATATAATTGTAATTTAGACGAATATTCTACCTCCAATGATTAATGTTGATTGTCAAATAATTATCTTAATATATGATTGTGTCAAAACATTAAACGACATATTAAAAAGGATGAAAGGGAGTAGTATAATGAGTGTTTGAGAGAACAATGTCCCACGTGAAAAGTAAAAAAGAAATTAAATTATTTATAAAATATCGGATATTTAAGGTCTCTTGAAAAAAGAATGTCAATTTGGTTTAAAGTGAATGATATCATATAATATTAAAAGTATTTTATGGTAATTAATTAGCACAATAATTGATATCAACGCCACTGTACTGAAATTTTTGCAGGATGGGTATGAGGATGATAGAGTGACGGCATGAGACGTATTGTCTTATTGTCTTTCCTTGTCTATGGATCAATTTACTATATTTGACCACAATTTTAAGCCGCATACAACCAAAAAAAAAAAGTCGATGAGCTTGGTAACTATAAATACTCGGATGATATGAGGCGATACACAAATAATCTCAAAATTAACTCATTAACAGTAATTAATCAAGTAAAACTTAGTTCAAAGGGAGGTGATCATATTATTGATCCGTATTGTGAACAGAGTCACACGTGAAAGCCAGAAAAGAAAAAAAAAAAACTATTGATATGGGGCAATATACAAATAATCTCAAATTTTAAAAGCATAGATCAAACTAATTTTTAATGGATCAAAAAGTTGGGTGGATTCTTTTTAATGCATAAAAAAAAAATTAATTTTTTTTTTAAAAAATTTAATTTAAAAGAAAAAAATAAAAATGACGTGGACCTCTAATATGCCGCCACGTGGCAAAGCTGTTTTTTAAAAATCGGCTGTTAAAAGTAATGGCATGGATGAGCCAGTTTTGTAACGGCGATGACATGAATGAGCCCAACTTTTAATGAATGACATAAATGAGTCATTTCTGATAGTTCAGTGACATATTTGAGCCTTTTCTCTTTACTCTTTATATTGTTGCTGTCTATATACCTTTCGGCCAGCTAGTTTATCAAACATGGTTGAAGTATACAATATTATGATATATCCAATACTATAGAAAAACCTGTTGAAAGTTTAGTCAGCTCGTTTCCATACTAAATCAGTTATTTTTTGAGATTAATTATCCGGGATAACTTATAACTTATCCCACCAACAAATCAACAAAACACACGATAAAATAATCCTGTATTTTATTTCGAAATTATTTCAGTAATTATAAGATCGCCATATTTAGATTATAGATATGGTCAACACACAATTTAGTTATCCAAGTTTGGATTAATCAAACATTAATTTCTGTATAAGCAAAATCGTCTTTAAGTGTAAATAAGTCCATCAATATTATCATAATATAGGAATTCGAAGGCCATATACTCTACATTAAATCTTCCCGAATATGTCATGCAGCTAAGTAGTACTTCACCAATTGAAAACCTATATATCGGCGTAGTGCGTCTTCCATTAGTTGGTATACTGAACGATTTCATCCACGGCTCTTTGATGCCATTATCTATCAGTAAACATTAATTGAAAGTTATCCCGTTGTTAATATAAGAACAAAGCATTCCTCCCAATACTGATACGACCAGTTTTGAATATAATGAAATGAAAACCTCTCTCGGGCGAAGGTATTTTTTCTTATTTCTCATTCGAAATATCCAATAAAACCACAACTCCCCTTTCAGACCCCCCGAACCAATGAAATGCTCCATGTACGTGAGGTTACATCAATTTTTTTCTAGGAACCTCTTTTCAGCGCGAGAACTTCATCAACCAGGTCATGAATGCCAATCATAATGACTTTATAGTCATCACTAGTAGAGTCATATCTCAATTTATAAACAGACTCTTCTTTTGGAAATTCTAAACAACGAGGAAGTCTTATTGATTGTCTTGTGGAGGGGTTCCATAGCAAGAATACGGAAGGCTCCTTCTTAGGTTTACTCAGACAAAACCTCGATGAGAAACAAGCCATCGCAACAACAATGGACTCTACTGGGCAATTGTTCAGAGCTTAAGGGCCATTCAATTCTCCATATATCCTTAACAATTTGAACCGAGGATAAAGAAGAACAAAGGAAGTGTAAATTAGTATTTGATTGCTTGGCTAAAAGGGAATATTTGGGAGTCATGGTTCTTGGCATGAAAATTGAGACGCTTTTTCTCAGAGATTAATGTATTCCGAAATTGTGAAACGCACTTGAAATGGAGAAGAGACTTCACGGTTAGCCGCCTAATGAGTTTGTCCACAATTATTTGCTCATTAGTCCCCATTTACAACAATTAGAGAACTAAAGAGGTTTTCAAATACACTTTCTCACTTTATTAGATGAAGGCCAACGAACTGGCGGCTGTTCCAGGGGAAAAAAGAGTTGGGGTAAATTTTGTAGTCGTTTGACTATGAAAATTACGGAGTTGGAATTGGAGTTGGAGTTGGAGTTGAAAATGTTACGGAGTTGGAATTGGAATTGGAATTGGAATTGGAATTGGAGTTGGAGTTGGAGTTGGAGTCGGAGTTGAAGATGAAGTTGGAGTTGAAATTGTATTTGGCCAATCTTTTTTAAATATGGTTTTGTACTTTCAACTTTTAAAAATTATCAAAATCAATCAACTACTAATTTACTTATTAACATACAACCAAATATTGAGAAAATAATTTATATGTATTCAATTGATAAAATAATTAACAACAAACTAATTTTCATGATTGTTATAATTCTAAAATTTGAATAAAAATATCACAAGTACGAGCTAAATAAGTTTATCTAACCATAATCGATTGAATAGAGTAAATATATTTTGATAAATATGATTGATGGATATAAATATATTTTATATATTCTTAAATTTGTTGATGAAAATTCTTAATTACTTTTACTTGAATTAATTATTTTATTGAATTTGGTCTTTTTAAAAAAATTTACAGATGAATTATTATTTCTGAATAGATTAGTGCTAATTTTTTGTTTTTCCTTTATTGATTATATTGATTTTCCATGAATATTATTGTATCGTAAATATGAATCGTTACGTTATGTTTGATATGCGACTTTATTGATCACTTTTTAATAGTTTATTAAAATCATAATAGCCATTACATAAAATATACAGAAATTTAGAATGGCAAGAAAAAAAAAAATAAATTTCTCACTTTTAAATAACATAATGTACTAGGCCTTATATTTCTATAATATAGTTCATTCAAAACTAAGTTGATATATTTTTGTCATAGATTTCCATTTATTATTTTTTAATTTACATTAGTAAATTTTGGTTAAAAGAAGAAAAAGAGATTAGAATATCTGTAACAATTAAAAATGATGTTGTACCATAGAAAACAAATAATAATTTTTTTCTTGGTGGTTGGTTGCAGTTATAAGAGGTGTTTGTATAAAAATTTAAAGTTTGAGGTTATATATAATAATAATGAAAGTTGAAAATGGGAGTGGAAAATTATGAAAACAACAAAAAGTTATTTTCACTTTTTGAAATCCAACTTCGGAATAATTTTTTAAATTTTCATGACCAAACACCACAATTTCTGAAAAAGTGAAAAAAATGAAAAAAAAATTCGGAAAAAAAGAAAAACAATTTATGGCCAAACGGGCCCTTTGTCAATTATTGACAAATAAGTCCTAAATTCAATTATTTTTTCTTTTAGCTTTTTAATCTCTTCGTAAAGCCCCTTGGACTACCTAATAAAATTGAAGGAAAAGTTTTTAGACGCTAGCCAATATTTGCACACATCAAGGACCTACCAAGTGGAACTTCAAACAAATACCTAAGGTTAAAGGCTAGTCAAATTGGGACTACTTTTGTTCCCTTGTGACTTAATTTGTTGCTAACTTTTTACTCTTTCATTCTTATGCTTCTTCTCCAACACTTCTTCATCGTCAAGAACATCATACGTCTTCTGATTTATGCTTGAAATTCTTGTTTGGAGCTAGAAATTTGTAGTTGAGTTTAACTAATATACACTAGCACATCTATCGTAATCCTACAAGTAGAATCTAGAGAAGGTAGAATAGATGAAGACCTTCTGTTTGTGTACATTATATTTGTGGGGTAATGAACTCTTTGTGTACATTATATTTGTGGGATAATGAACTTTTGGAGTAACTAATGCAGTTGTTGGCATAAGACCACAAGGTCGGGTATTCAAATTGTGAAAATAGCCTCTTATGGAGATCTTCATACAATAAATCTTTGTGATTCAACCTTTCCCAGACCCCAATTAATTTTAATGCATCGGACTACCTTTTAATCTTTTTGGTTTTGTCAAAATAATAAGAAAAGTTATAAGTTGTACTGCCTGCATTTTCACGTGTTGGATATATAAGAGGCAATATAAAGTTTCAGGCCAAGAGGTAGTACTATATGCTAAAATAAGTGAATTTTTATAGTTTAAAATAAATAAATAAAATTTTCGCACTACTAAAAAAATAGGAAAATCGTTCACAAAAACCGACCATATGTGGTTGATTTTTCTGCATTTACGACCAAAACATCGATCAAAACGCGTGGTCGAAAAAAGCGTGGTAGCTTTTTTAAAACCGACCACGTGTGATCGTTTTTTTTTAAATATATATATATATTGAAAATTCAATATTTTTTTTAAAAAAAATATTTTTTTTAATAAAAGTAACTTTTCAAAAGAAACCGACCACAAGTGGTCGATTTTTTATTTGAATTAATAACTAATTTAGTTGGTTTTTTATTTAATAAAATATTTTGTAATTAATTACAGTAAACCGACCACATGTGGTTGGTTTTTAAAAGAATTACCAAAAAAATCGACCATTTTTCTAGTAATTTTGTAAAAAGAATATTAAATTTTTTCCAGAAAACTGACCACAAGTCACTAAGTCACTTCATAAGTTACCAAACTAAACTAAATTCAAAATGAAAAGTTCACATTTCAAGTACCTACACTTATAACATTTTCAAGTCACTAAGTCACTTCACAAGTTACCAAACTAAACTAAATTCAAAATAAAAAGTTCACATTTCAAGTACCTACACTTAAACATTTTCAAGTCACTAATTCACTTCTCAAGTGACCACACTTTACTAAAATCAAAACACAAGTTCACATTTCAAGTACCTAAATTCAAAACAAAAGTCACTAATTCATAATTCAAGTAACTACACTTAAATATTTTCAAGTCACTAACTCACTTCTCAAGTGACCACACTTAACTAAATTCAAAACACAAGTCCACATTTCAAGTATCTATACATAAACATTTTCGACTTACTAACTCACTTCTCTGGTGACCACACTTAAATATTCAAAACACAAGTCCACCTTTCAAGTAACTACACTTAAACATTTTCGACTCACTAATTTACTTCTCAAATGACCACACTTAACTAAATTCAAAACACAAAGTCCACATTTCAAGTACCTACACTTAAACATTTTCAAGTCACTTATTTACTTCTCTAGTGACTACACTTAACTATATTCAAAACACAAGTTCACCTTTTAAGTAACTACACTTAAACATTTTTGACTCACTAATTCACTTCTCAAGTGACCACACTTTAGTAAATTCTACACATTCATGATAATTTATATGTCAAAAGTCAACTTTATTTACCTATTAACTTTTTAGGTCTAAAAAACTAATGTTACTTCCTATATTGTGTAACTCTCTCATTACAACATCCTATATGACAACTTAAAAGGATATTTTGATACGTTACATATACTTATTGCAAGATCTCGTTTAAAAGACTTTTTGAAGACACTTAAACAAAACAGTGAAAGTAATAAAAGTTTAAAAATGAACTGATGACATTACTGGGATCCAAGAAATACATACTAATTCATTAAATATTTGCTTTGCTTGTTGATAGAGTAATATAAATGCATTCAAGCATCATCTTCTTCTTCTTCTTCTTCTTCTTCTTCTTCAGTTGACAATACTATTAGTTTAACATAATTTCTCAATATTTGCTAGGCAACTAGTTTCACTTAGTACATACCGTCATTATGATTAATCATTAGGTGACATTAATAATATAATTTTTTTTTAAAACAGGCGAGAGTGAGAAAAATAGCACCTACTATTGGAGCATGTCGACAAGGCTGAAACAGCAATGACAGTCGATAACGACTGTTGTAGTGACTATTTCATCGGCCAGTGGTGGCGACTGATATTATTGTTGCAGTGGTGGCACCGGAGGAATGGATCCTGTGACTGGTTCTCCTGGAACCGCGGTGGTGAGAAAGAGAAGGGTGACATCGGCAGTGTCTTGGAATGGCGATATTTGACGGTTGACCGACGGACGGCTGCATGGTGGGGAGAGCGGAGATGCAACTTAGAGGTTGTCGGGGTTGATGTTGCCATTATTTTTCTGATTGGTAGCTGGTGTTGCGGTGGCGGTGGCAGGCGGGTCCTTAGAGAGAGGGGGAGATAGAGAGAAAAAGTAGAGAGATGAGACTGTTGTTGAATAGAATGAGGCTAGGATTTTCTGTTAGCTTAAAAATGAAAAGCAAAGAGAAATGTGATCTTAGCCGTTGGATCAATTTGATTAACGGCTGAGATCTAAATATTAAGATTTTGATAAAAATTGGATGAAAAATTAAATTGAGTCTAATTAGATACAATTTGGCTAGAATTGTAATAAATCGGGTAAAATTAAGCTAAAATTATTATGAATTGACATAATTGAGTTAGAAAATACACAAATTTAAAAAATAATCGTTATTTCTATAATAATAATAATAATAGTAATAATTAAATAATAATTAAATGATCCGATTACTGTCGTTTTCCCATAACATATTCTTGTCCTTACCAACAATTATGAGTGTGCATGAATATTTGTTTTAAAATTATCGATAATGATAATAATAATAATAATAATAATAATAATAATAATAATAATATTAATAACTATAATAATAATAATAGATAATTTATTTTGTAAAATAATTGTTAGTATGCATGTTTACGAAAAAAATAATAAAATATTATATTTGAATTGATAAATCATAAAAAATAGTAATAAAAATAATAAAATAATTTATTTATATTTTCGGTTGGATTATCGGTTAATTAGATTCAGTTATCTAACTTTTAATCACTGCATACGTCACTACACGAGATATACATATATATACATATATTCAATTGGCTATCATGTTTCCAAATACGCACTACATACATCAATTAAATACACCATTTTATTACCCTATAATATACATCGGTTAGTTTATCTTATGTTATTATACCTTCAACAACTTACTATATATCACCTTGATCGATCGCATGATATCAGTATATTCAATATATAACTGGATATATTTTGTTAGCTTTAATTTTAATTACGTATTACGTACATCACTACAATATTCTGGTGAATTATCAGTTATATATGTAAGTTATATTATTATAACTGCAATAATAGCATATAATATCATTACCTCAACTGTATGATATAGACATATTCATTATACAAAGATTATGTTTAACGTCATTTATCGTATATACAAAGAAAAATATTTATTTTATATATTGAAACATAAGTAAAAGATAAAGATTATGATTAATGTAATTTATTTATTTTATTTGATATATTTCTTGATATAATATTTTTACAAAATCTAAGTTTGATTGATTTTTATTATTATTATATTGATTATCGATACGTGTGATCAGTGTAATTTCAAAAAATTATATATTTGATTTTACATATAATTATTTTTTTTAATAAAAATCAACCACAAATGGTCTCTTTTTAAAATATTTTATTTTTTTAATACAAAAGCGACCACAAGTGGTCGATTTTTTAAAATTATTTTCTTTTTTATTTTTTTTAATTCCAAAACCGACCACTTGTGGTGGCTTTTATAAAATATTTTAAATTTAATTTTTAAAATAAAACCGACTACAAGTGGTAGCTTTTTAAAAATACTTCTTAATTATATTTTTTAATACTGACCACAAGTGATCAATTTTTTAAAATTATTTTCTTTTTTATTTTTTTTAATTTCAAAACTGGCCACTTGTGGTCGCTTTTATAAAATATTTTAAATTTAATTTTTAAAATAAAGCTGACCACAAGTGGTTGCTTTTTAAAAATACTTTTTAATTATATTTTTTAAATAAAACTCACCACAAGCGGTCGATTTTTTAAAATTATTTTCTTTTTCATTTTTTAATTCCAAAACCGACCACTTGTGGTCTCTTTTATAAAATATTTTAAATTTAATTTTTAAAATAAAATCGACCACAAGTGATCGCTTTTTAAAAATATTTTTTAATTCTATTTTTTTAAATAAAACCGACCATAAGTGGTCGGTTTTTTAAAATTATTTTTTTTTATTTTTTTTTAATTCCAAAACCAACTACTTGTGGTTGCTTTTATAAAATATTTAAGTTTAATTTTTATAATAAAACTGACCACAAGTGATCACTTTTTAAAAATATTTTTTAATAATATTTAAAAAAAAAACGATCACAAGTGGTCGGTTTTGTAATATTTTTTTTCAAAAATAAATAATAATTAATATAAAAATTATTAAAATAATTATTTTAAAATTTTAGAATATAAAAGCGACCACAAATTGTGGTCGGTTTTTTGTGATCGAAAAAACTGTTTTTTTAGTAGTGTTGAAGTCTAGAAAGGTTTAATTTTTTTTTTCCCAAAGTAATCCTTCCCTGTAATTATTTGTAGTTTTATGAAATATTGGAGAATACAAAAGCTAGTATTATCAAATAATTTTTTAATTAGTACAACTAATTAACTTTTTAAAAGGGTTTGCCATACCCCTTTTAGATTAGGGGGAAATAGTACACAATTGAATTAAGGTACAGTATCATTGTGATTAAGAATAATTCCCATTTTTCCATCACAAAACTTTTGAGCACTTTATTAAATCGTAAAGACCGTGAACGCATCCTTTTCTTTTAGGCAGTGGATTCAGAATTTAATTTAGTGTTAGTCTAGAGAGTGATTGTCGAAAATAAATTGCACCAAAGAGCTAATCTATTCATCTCCCTCTTTCTCTCATTTAATGTTCACCTTATTAGAATCCCATTATTGTCTCAATTATTGTATGACTTTTGGGTGCCATGCAAAAACACCAAATTCTTCCTCCGTTTCATATTAGTTGACCCTTATTTCCATTAAGAAAATCTTAATTAGAAGTTTATTTTACCAAATTAGCCTTATTAATTATACTTTAAAAATATAAACTTGAGAAAATACAATTTGTTTAGCCATTTAATGTTAAGGATAGTATTGGAAGAACATAATAAAATCCTTTTGATCTCATCAAACGGACAACTAAATTGAAACAGCTGTTTTTAGAAAGATCAACCAACTAAAATGAAACGGATGGAGTATGTTTCAAAAATGCCATTTACTCAAATGAGTCCACTCCTCTCCCCTTAAACACCTATAAAAGCTCCTAATTCACGTCCAACTTTTCTCATCTAAATTTTCCTTCTCAGACACACAAACAAACACATATTTCAATCATGGGTTTGAAATATTGCACTTTTTTCCTAATCATGTTAACTTGTTCAATAATCACAAATTTAAGCAATGTTAATTCATCTAGAGCACTAATAGCAAGACTTGGTGAAGCAAATCAAGGGAGTATAGTGGAGTGTTTTAATGCATTTGGGGAGATAAAATCATGTACGAATGAGATAATTGCTTATTTCACGATAGGAGCAATTGATATTGACTTGCCTTGTTGCCAAGCAATTTCTGTCATTACACATCATTGCTGGCCTAGTATGCTTACTTCACTTGGGTTCACTCTTGAACAAACTAATATATTGAGAGGTTATTGTGATGCTACTCACAATGTTTCATCTAATTATGGTCCTGCTCCTTCTCCTTCTCCATTGGTGCTGCCTAATTTGGATATAAAGAAGGACTGGAAATGACTGATTAGTTTATTGTCTAGGCAATGCATGTTTTACTATAGTTTGAATAATGCCACTAAGCTATCTAAGTTTTATTTTTTTTAATTAGCATGATAGGGAAGACTTTGTATTTTCCCCTTTGCTCCAATATATCACTATCTCGTTTTTTTTTCCCTCTGTTTAAACTTGGTTTGGTATCTCGATTGCTAGTAAAAACAATAACTGACTCATGCGGATATGTCGTTCTTTGTAGCTTTCTTACTCAACTTCATTGTTTTTTTTGGGGTGGGTGGGTGGGTAGGGGTGGGGGATGATCTCATATGACCACTAAAATATGACTGCAATGAAGTTCTCAATAAAGAGAACAGTAAAATTAAAAATAAGTTTGTACAAAAATTACAAAACTAATTAAATCTCCCTTTTAGCATTACTAATTAACCTGTAGTTACTTTTTAAATAATCGGATAAAATGTAGTAGCATTTAGACTGCCAATGTAATAAAGATTTTTAAGGTGGTACAGTAAATTCGGGGTTAAAATGAATAAATAATGACGTACAAATTAAACGTACCGAATCCTAATGTCTAATTATGATTTCATTTCACTCTTTTGTTTCTAATCTTCTCTTCAGTTTCACCACTCATAAAATTATATATCATGAATGGATCTGGATTGAGATCAAATCGTTTCTTCTTTCAAAAGAATCTCCCCCCTCCCCCCCTTCCCCCGGCCCCCTCCCACTATTACTACTACAAAGAGACTAGCTGCGGCAAGAGATTTGGGTTGATATATATATATATATATCTTAACTGGTGGGAACAAAATAGGCTAGCGCGTATGATGTTGCAACTTTGGTTCTTCCCGTACCCTCTTTTGAATCTGGCTTAGTGTTTGTGTTGAGAAATAAGTCAAATAACATAGCGGTTTACAAATATAATAAGAAAAAAACTTGTTAATTAATTGAAGTAAAATTATAATGCAATTATTGGAACTTTACCTTAAGGTACACCTTTAAAGTTTAAGAGTTAATAACTCAAATGGTCACTCAATTTTGGACTTTTATCTCAGAAAGTCACTCAACTTTGAACTTTTATTCCAGAAAGTCACTCAACTTTGATCTTTACTCAGAAAGTCGCTCAACTTTCGCATTTTTACTCGGAAAGTCACTCAAGTTTCACATTTTTACTCAGAAAGTCACTTTGAGTGAAAGTTGAGAGACTTTCTGAGTAAAAATGCGAAAGTTAAGTGACTTTCTGAGTAAAGATCAAAGTTGAGTGACTTTCTGGGATAAAAGTCCAAAGTTGAGTGACTTTCTGGAATAAAAGTCCAAAGTTGAGTGACCATTTGAGTTATTAACTCTAAAGTTTAAATTAAGAAAATTGTATAGAGAAGCTTACATCGCAAGGGAATTGATCGATTTTATGTCTGTTATACCAGCGTAAACTATCTAATTAATTAAGAATTTAACATATGTTTCTAAAAGGTACAATATTTTTTCTCAAAAGAAGTGTTTTAATTTCATGTCGAACCGACTTTTTATTTAGAAGAAAACAAAGAATAGAAATTAGCATATGTTTTTTTAATGTGGATCTTTCAGAAATAACTACACTTTGCTATAAAACTAACCTTTCATAGTCATATTTTACATAATTACCATTTATAGTCGCTGTGTTCAATTTACGCTCTCTGTATTCGATTTTATCAGTAGTTTGTATTCATATAAAATATAAATACAATACTTTTATCCGTTGTATTCGATTCACAACCGCTGTATTTACTTTTACTCAGTGATCTGTATTCATAAAAATGTAAATACACTAAATGTTTAGTCTTGCCAAAAACACTACTATTCTTTTTCTTTTTTTCTTTTTTATAATTTTTTCCTTTTTCTTTTTCTTTTTCGTGTTTTCCTTGTTTTTTCTTCTTTTTTTTCTTTTTATTTTTTTCTGAGTTAATAACTCAAATGGTCACTCAACTTTAAATTTTTATCCCAGAAAGTCACTCAACTTTGGACTTTTATCTCAGAAAGTCACTCAACTTTGATTTTTACTTAGAAAGTCACTCAACTTTCATATTTTTACTCAAAAAGTCACTCAACTTCCACATTTTTACTCAAAAAGTCACTCAACTTTCACATTTTTACTCACAAAGTCACTCAGTCCAAAGTTGAGTGACTTTCTGGGATAAAAGTTCAAAGTTGAGTGACCATTTGAGTTATTAACTCTTTTTTTTCTCCCTCCCATCTCTAACTTCTATTTCTCTTTCTTCTTTTCTTTGATTTTTTTTGTTTTCTTTTTTTGTACTTATTTTCTTTATCATTTTTTTGTTCTATTTTATATCTTTTGTATTTTTTGAAAAATATGACTACTCGAGCACAAGTCATGGATGATAACGTAAATGCCATAATTGTTTATCGTATTTTTAGTCATACTGTCATTTATATTTTTGTATTCATTGATACAACTATATTTGTATTTGTATTTTAAAGTTCGTGATTATATTTGTATTTTGTAGTTTGCATTTATATTTGTATTTTATAATTCACACTTGTTTTTGTATTTGTTAGTTCGCACCATCATTTATATTTTATATAATTCTTACTTGTATTTTAAAGAACTATTTTATATTTGTATTTTATAATTATCTGTATATTATATTGGATTATTTGTATTGTGATTTTATTTTGTTTGCATATTTATATTATATTATATTATATTATATTATATTATATTATATTATATTATATTATATTATATTATATTATATTATATTATATTATATTATATTATATTATATTATATTATATTATATTATATTATAGTATATTATATTATATTATATTATATTATATTATATTATATTATATTATATTATATTATATTATATTATATTATATTATATTATATTATATTATATTATATTATATTATATTATATTATATTATATTATATTATATTATATTATATTATATTATATTATATTATATTATATTATATTATATTATATTTGTATTTGTATTCTATTTTCATCGACATCTTTTTATTTTTAAAGAATTATTTTGTAATTGTATTTGTAAGTTGATTGTGTTTAGCCGTGATTATGTATAATTTATCATTTGTATTTGTATACAAACAAGTAAATGCATTAATTTTATTTTCTTTCAAAAATATATAAATGTGTAATGTATCATTTGATACAAATGTACCATTTTGTATTTGTATGTCAAAATATCATTCGTATTTGTAAATAAACAAATATCACTTGATACAACTACAATTACAAGCAAATAAAAAAATTATTTTACAAATGCAATATGTATTTGTATATATTGTATTTGTATACAAATTTGAATTGTATTTATTTGTATCAATAAATATGACTCGTATCAATAAATACAAACAAGTATTCGTAGAAAGAAAATCAATTGTTCATTTTCAATAATTAAAAAATACAAATGATAGTTCACATTTGTATCTGTGAGTTATAGTTCGCATTTGGATTTGTATTTTATAGTTCGCACTTATATTTTTAAGTTATAGTTCGTATTTATATTTGTATTTTATAGTTCGTACTTGTATTTGTGTTTGATAGTTCGCACAAATGAAAAGGAGAAGAAAAAATAAAAAGGAAAAAAAAGAAGGAGAAAAAATGAGAGGAAAAAATATAAAAAAGGAGTGTAATAAAAAATAGAGAAAAAAAAAGGAGAAAAAATAAAAAGAAAAAAAAGCAAAAATGAAAAACGAAAAAGAAAAAGTTGGAAAAGAAAAAAGAAAGAGAAAACAAAAAGAAAGGAAAAGGAAAAATAAAGAAAGAAACTGAAAAGGAAAAAAAAAAGTAATAGAAAATAGAGCAAAAAAAATAATAGGTAAGAAGAAACTATGAATTGTAATTAATTGAAACTTAGATTAAATAGAGTAATTAGAAATCTATATTTGCTAAGTTATGCAGTTATCCCTTTTTTAATTGACTAGTTTAGGATACGTGATTTGCATGTGTGTTCAACATTAAAAAAATAGTGCATATATTCAAATCAATGAGTGGACGACCTTAAAAATATGTGTAAATACATTAGATAATATATTTAAATTAAAAATAAATACAAAGAAAAAGATACAAATAAGGTAAAGTGGGTTCAAGCTAGGGGTGTGCATTGGTCGGTTCGATTCGGTTTTACATGTTATTGGTTCGGTTTATCGATTTTCGATTTTTAAATATGTAAAACCAATAACCAACTAGTAAGATATTTTCTTATCAGTTTCGATTTATCGGTTTTTGGTCCTTAATGGTTCGGTTTTCAATTTAACCAATAAGAAAATACTTATAAAATAGAAATAGTAACAGCTAACACAAAAAAATAAAATCTTAATTACCGCCAAAACCTACGCAATGAATTTTAGTTTACAAGAATCTTCAAACTTGAACTGAATGTTAGCTAGGAAAAAAATTGAATCCTAATTGTTGAAAGCTATAAATGCTTCAAACTTTTTATTACGATAATAGCCGAACTTTATATTGTGCCTTTGTTATCCTGAATAAGTTAATATTTTGTGAATCACTGAATTATAAATTAGTAGTGCATATAATCTATATACATGCACATCTCTCTCTCTATATAGAGAGATATAAATAGATAAAGAGAGAGATTTAAATATATAACATAAATAGAGATAAAACAATAACTTAGTGTATCCTTATTGGGTTATCGGTTTAACCGATAACCCAATAAACTAAAATCGATACCGAATCGTTTACCCAATAAATTTTTTTATAAAACCAATAAAAAATCGTTAACCCGATAACCCAATACCAATAACTCAATAATATTTTTATTGGTTCAATTTATTAATCGGTTCGATTTTTGTAGAGCCCTAGTTCAAGCTTGTTCTCAATACATAGGTCCGAATCCCTTTAGCCACCTCTGTTGACGAGTACCTTCCTTAATAGTAATAATTAAACAAGCTCTCCATACTCTTATGAATGTTATTTACTAACGGTAACAGATCCCTTTTCTCAACAGCGACTGGTGCACATGCACCGCCCCATGGGCACGCCGGAGACTATCGAACAAGCGCGTCCTGTAGAATTTTCACCTCTCCCAGATGTTGTGACTTCATCTACAAAACAAAATTTCCAAAACCCAATTATATAAATGTAGTTTGACCCACAACGAATGAGAGCCCTAATCCCAATCGACTGGGAAATCCAGAGGTAAAAGCTCGTTACACCACTCACATTCGAATGCCTACTGTTATCTTCAAAATCAATGACTGTTATGGAGTGATGGCAGATGCAAACTAACCTTGGTAGGAAAGTTCATGAGAGCTCGACCACAAATAGAGAAAATTCAATCGAAGTTTGCAGACAAAATTTCTCTAAAAGGTAACATTAAAATAGGAGTCTACGATTATCGTATTATATTTCTATATTTAATGATGTAGAGGATTTCAAATTTGTGTGGTACAAACGCTCTATAGAAATTGAGGGTCAGGTAATGTGGTTGAAGAAGTGGACTCCGAACTTTAAACCGAATAAAGATTCTCCAATAGTTCTGATATGGGTATTGTTGCCGAAACTTCCTTTTCATTGTCATATGTGGAACTATGTTAAAAAGATTGTTGCTCCCGTTGGTAATCCTTTATCGATGGACTTAGCCACAAATCACAAAACTAGACAGAGTATGGCAAAAGTGAGAATTGAAGTCGATCTTACTAAATCAAAGATAGATTCTGTTAGGGTGGGAACTGAAGATGACATTTTCCCGCTGAAAGGCTTTACTCAAAAATTAGAGTATGAGAAAGAATGTCCCAAAATTCTGCAGGCATTGTAAAATATTGGGTCATTCGTTACCCTAATGTCCCAACTGAGATAAAATAATTGCCAAGTTTAAATTTGATTGTTGACTTGGGAAATGTAATGTAGATTGAGAAGGATGTTGACGGAGTACAAGAAAACAAAAGATCAGAAAAGAAAGCAAAAGTTCAGTCTGAGAGTACATAATTATTTCAGCAATCTATAGACAGAAGGAAGGTTATACACAGTGGTGGCGGATGTAGAGTAGAAGGTGTGGGTTTTCGGGAACCCACACCCGCTACCGTAAGGCTTAAAATTACATAGAAAAATCGTCAAAAGTTATAAATATTAATAGGTGGGAACCATAACTAAACCAAGGGATAGCTTAGTGGCCGGAAAGAAGCCCTTGGGAATCCATAAGTTTAAAATTCTGGATCCGCCTCTGATTATACATCACTAAGAGTCTGAATGACCCGTTTGGGGAAATCAGACTTGGATGAACCATCCACCAGTAATAGGGAGAAGTAAAATAAGGAAAAGTGGAAAATAAATAAAAGCTAAAAAAATCATTATCAGCACTTTCCAAAGAGGAAACACAAAAAGGTAACACCCATAGTATTATCAATGATTAGTGCTATTTTTTGGAATATAAGGGGTGTTAGGTCTAAGAAATCCATTCACAGATTAAAAAAACTTGTTCACATCAATAAATTTTAGCTTGCAGCCATCTTTGAACCTTTTGTGGCTAGAGGTAAAACTGATGGATATAGAAAGTTTCTAGGATATCAGAATTGCCTTGAGAACTCCAATGGGAAATTTTGGTGTTTCTGAAGCAATATCACTCAAGTTGATCTCATCTCAGAAGATGATCAACACATTACAATTAATATGAAGTATGCATCAATGAACCTAGATACTTTTTCTCTGTTATGTATGCCAAGTGTACTACTACCGAAAGAAGGGGTCTTCGGGAAAGTCATGAAAAAGATAAACAGAAGGTTACAGGATCCTGGTGCATTGGTGGGGACTTTAATGTGATTTTGGATCCCGCAGAGAAACTGGGGGCCAAACCTCACAAAATGGCTAAAAGTTTGGATTTTCAAAACATTTTAGATAACCGTGGATTGATTGATATTAGAATTACTAACTCTCACTTCACCTAGTGTAATAATAGAACTTCTAAAAAGTGGATATGGAAGATACTGGATGGAATTTTTATTAAGAGAAAAAAAGTTTTTTTCCCTCTGAACTTATCCTTACAATTCACTTTAACACTTAAACTTAATTTTCATTTATTTAATTCCTTAACATTTTTAAAGTGTATTTATTTTACCCCTAATGCTGACGTGATATTTTTTTTTTTAAAAAGGGACGCGTTTATTTGTTAAAAAATTTAATTTCAGTAATATTATATTTAAAATATAATAAAAAATTAAAAAAAAAAAAATAAAAAAATAAAAAAAAATGGATACTTTTTTCTTCTTTCTTCTTCAAATCATCATCAACAACAACACTCAACTTCCTCCATTAACAATCTCAATTTTTTTTTCACTTTCCTCCATTAACAACACTACCCAAGAACTACACTTTTCTTTAATTTTTTTTCACTTTCCTCCGTTAACACCACCCAAGAACAAACTTGAAAACACTATTAAAAAATTTTCTCCATTGAACACCAGCTCAACCTTTAATCCAACTCCCTCAAAATTTAGATAAAAATTAAATTAAATTGATGATTTTGTCTTTGAATCACTTATCATCTGTGAGCTTTCTTTTTATTTTTACTTTTAAATTTTTTTGTTAATAACACAATTTTAAAAAATTAATTTTAATTTGATGAAAGTATTTTTGTATTTGAATAAGAAAAAAGAGGATGAGGGTGGGGGCTGGAAGGGAGAAAGAATGGGGGGTGGGGAGGCTGGAAGGGGAGAAATAGTGGGGTGAGGGTGGAGATGGAAGAGGAGAAAGAATGGCAGGTGGGGGAGAGGGGCTAGAAGGGGAGAAAGAATGTGGGGTAGGGTGGGGGGGGAGCTGGAAAGGAAGAAAGAGCGGGGGGAGGGGGGTCTGGATTGGAGAAAGAGATGTGGGGGGGGGGGGTTTGAATTTTTTATTTAATATATACATATAAAATATATATATTATATATATATATATATATATATATATATATATATTATAAATATAAAAATAGTACATGTATATTTTTTATTTTTAAAATAAAAATACATAAAAATCATTATATAAAATATATATTATTTAAATGAAAATGGGGTGGGGTGGGGGCATTTTTTATTTAATATATATATATATATATATATATATATATAATATAAATAGTAAATATATCTTTTTTTCTTTTTAAAACAAAAATACATAAAAATAGTATTGTGTGGGGTTATTTTTTTTTTTTAAATCCTAATTTCTTTCGTGGCAATGACCTGACACTGATGTGGCACTAATTTGGCACTGACATGGCGCATGTGTAACCCACTCTTTGTTGTGAGAGTGGTATTCGGTTTTGAGGGGTAAAACATATACACTTTAAAGATGTTAAGGAGGGTAAATAAACGAAAATTAAATTTAAGTGTTAAAGTGAGTTGGGAGGACAAGTTCAGGGGAAAAGATGTGTTTTCTCTTTTATTAATGACCAATGGGACCAACAATTTCAAAATTGCACCGTTAAACACCTGGCCAAAAACTGGCTCTAATCATAGGCTCGTGCTGCAGAAGTATTGGGATAACAATTCCCCTCACATTTCTTTTTTCAAATTTCTTAACTTCTGGGTAAATCAATTTTTTTTTTATGGATATCATTAAAGAGATTTGGGATACTACTGTACAAGGTAACCTTATGTGGATACTTCAATAGAAGCTTAAGATGCTGGGGAAAAAGTTAAGTCAATGATCCAGGAAGCAAGTTGGAGATATCAATAAAAATATTAATAATAAATTGTCACGATCCAAAAATGAGAGTCATGATGACACTTGTTACGGCGTATCTTGACAAGTAAGTCTATCATCCAAACTGATACAAAAAGAGAAAAAAATAGAAATATTCCAAGGTAAGGCTTCTAGAACAAAGCCGAACCATATAAGTAATCATAACAATGCAGAAAGAACTTATCCAAAATACCAACCATGCCCAAAATCAGGTGTCAATAGTGTAAGAACTACTAATACAATCCAGGAGTCAAATACATCAGAAAAATAACCATAAAGGAATAATATCTGTATCTGAATACTAATAAAGACATAACTACTATAGAAAGATAGGAGTGAACTCCGGATGCATAAATGTCCAATCACTACCTTGGAAGCTCCAACGATCGCCCGAGTCAAGAAAGCTGAGGCGCACTCAATCTAGGACTTGCACTGAAAGGGCATAGTAGGCATGAGTACGGTCCACTTGTACTCAGTAGGTATCATAGGGTGACCAAGCAAAGTAGAAAATAAAGCATACAAAACATACACTAAGGGCACGTCACCTGCAATCAGAAAATGTCCCACAACGATAGCCCACACTACTTGCACTAACAGTTCAATAATATTCATATATAATACAACAACACATAAGATAGGGATACAAATTTACACAATATCACATATAGGTAGAACAAAAGAGAGACATGTAAATGAAGATCATCATGTACAATTAAAGGAAGATAGAACAATTAGACGTTAACAAGTCAAGATATAGAACAAATAAGTGGATACAAGTCAGTATGACAATTCAAACACAACATAAACACAATAAAGCAGGTGCAATGTATATGATGATGATGATCCATGGTATTGGCACACAACCTCAAGTTTGGCACATAATCCCACGTTTGGCACACAACCTTAAGTTTGGCATACAACCTCAAGTTTGGCACACAACCTCAAGATCACCAATATCCTCAACTCTTATCCGGCATGTTCCTTCAGAGATGGTCCATAAAATCCAATATTCGATACCAATATTCAGTATTTCGGTGTTTCCAGTATTTTCAAAGCATATACATAACATAAGACATAATTCAAGTACACATACATGACAACAAATATATATAAAGCATTAAAACGAGCAAGTGAAATGATGTGTATGATGACATGAGAATGACGATGGAATGTTTACAACCATTCAAAATAAGTATTTCCACAACCAATCCACATGATGTATTATCACACTCAATCCACATGATGTATTCCCACAACCAACCACAATGTTACAATTCCACAACCACATGAGCTAATATCCACTCATTACTTCTGTTTTATCTATGAATTTCCACATGTCGTATATACCAATAAGTATGGATATATCACAATATATCAATGAAACCACATTAGGTATTTCAACAACACAATACAATTATTCACGTGTTTTCAAGGCTATCAACACCACGTAGGACCCCACACGGTCACACATATCACATCATATCTCAATTTCAATAATTACATCACATATAGGCCCCCACACAGGCCCAAAACAAAAATAGCCATTTTTCATAATTAGTTCCCACCCTTAACATGCATTTTATACCATCATTTACTACCCAGCCCATTCTGAAAGAGTTAAGCCATAACCTACCTCGAATGTCAAAATCGATCCGCTACACTTTAAACCCACGACATTACTTTTCATGAACAATTTCAAACTCCACTAAAAATATCAAATATGAAATCTACACGTCAAAACAATACCAACAACACCCATATTGACTACTTTTGGTTCGGGGTCAAAACAGACCCTCGAAATGGATTTTCGAAAAAGAAGGGCAAAATTGAAACTTTACTTCAAAAATATGTTTCCCATATTTTTAGGAATCTACAGCTGAAAACTCAAGTCAAATCAAGTAAAAAACGAGGTTCAAATTGAAGAAAAACCATTTTTGAGCTTTGTAGATATGTAATTTTGTTTCTCCCAAAAGTCAAATTTACCCATTTACCCCACCTTACCATACACCCCACCTCATTTCAATAATTTTCCATAAAATGACAAAAAATAACCAACTCTTAATAATATTTTCTCAACAAAAAATTAATAACTTCAACAGACTCACTCCTACCTCACCACACCCCTCACCCCTTACCCCACGTGCCCCTACCCCTACCCCTCACATTTTCCTCAACCCCACCTCTTTTAATAGATTATTCATACGCAAACATATTATACACATTCATCCATATACACATACACACAACAACTCACTTACCCATAAATATACACTCATTTACGCATAAAGGGAGAGGAAAAAAACACATATAATGGAAGACACACACACATACCGTCATACACAGAGGTACATACACACCAAAAAAAGAGTGCAAAAATAGACTGAAAACAGGGAGAGAACTATTTAGAGTGAGAAAAATCAGAGAGAATTTGGGAGATTTGAGCGAGAGAGGATATAGATTGAAAGGATTAGAGAGAGCGAGGGGTGAAACTCAATTTTTTCGGTGAGTTAATCATCAAAAAATATTGATGAACCAGTTTTGGGTTCCGGCTGAACCATCGCTGGAACACCATGTCTGAAACCATCGGAAAACTCTCATCTCACTGGAGACCGTCCTTTCCTCACCGAGTGTGACCACCCGCAGCCCCAAAAATCTCAAATCCTCCTCTGTTTCTCGTTGTCCGGCAAAATATCATCAGGAAATATTATTTTTGCTGACTTCCAGGGTCCATCGGAGCTCCAGCGAGTTCGAATATCACCAGAAATAGCAAAGCCAGTGTCCAAATCAACAAACCCGACCTATTTTAGTCGATTCCGACAAAATCCAGTTGGAACATGCCCGAAATAGAAAATGGGTCTGTTCGGTCGATTGGGAGTTGGTTCAGTTTCAGTTTTGTTCAATTTGTGGGTTCATATTGAGTCTTGATTAGAGGTTTTGGGTGCAGTCTCGTCTTTCGATCACATAATTTGACATAATAAAAGCTTCAATTAAGGTTCAACTCTACTCTTTCCCTCTTTTTATTTTTATTATTTATTATACTCGATGCATTGATTTGTATATTATGTGTTGGTTGATCTTTATTGGTGGTGAAAGCTATTGTTTTATTCCATTGGTTATGGGTTGTGTGATGAAATAATATCTCGTTTGAGAATTAAAATTGGTTGTGTGAGACGGTATTGAAAAATCGATAAAAAAGTTAATTTTGTTGTGCTTTGATTCATTGATTGTTATTGGATTTGAAATGGATGTTAATTTTGACAAATCCGATAGTGTTACGTTTTAGGCCAAAATCGATAGGTAAATTCTAGGTTTTGGGGTAGGAACCTCGTAGGATTCTATATCATTAAATGTGTAAATGTTTGTGTTGAGTGATTTCTCCACTTTTATCACATTTCATCAAATGTATTCATTCGCAGGGGAATGCCTCGAGGTCACATTGTACTTATTTATCGGGGAATTCCCTAAAGTATCGTGCACGCAAAGGAGACTCGTGATCAAGACCTGAGGCACCGGGTAAAGTGTAGCTAGGACAATTAGAATAGTTTAGGTTTTATTTCAGCATTTTTATTTTGGTTTGTAATAAATTGAACTGGACACTATTTTTGAATTTTTGATTGTCTAGATTATTTATTTTCTTGTTTATGTGTTTTGTTGGTTTATACATTTCATAGTGTCATACTAGCCAATATACTCTACAGAGCGACCGTGGTCGAACTGCGGGATCGAGGGATGCCTAACACCTTTCCCTCGGTCAAAAAAACTCCTTAACCAAAATCTCTGTTGTGGACCAGTTTTAAAAGTGACATGACACAACAGATTATGCCAAGTAACGACTCTGAATTTTGATTGTTAATAGTCTTTTTTTAGAACAATTTTTTTTTTTTGTCACTTTGATAAAACTCTTTTCAACCTTAAAATTATATCTTTTTGGTAAAAAAGAGGTGTGACATCTCTGGTGACTCTGTTGGAGATTTTCAAAATTCAAACTTTATTTTGAGTTGTATCGGCGTAGTGTGACACTATAGGTGTATAGACGTCTTGTTTGTGTTAACATTTGTATTATTATTTTATCATTGTTGAGTGCCTACGTGCTACGTGTTTACCGTTTTTCTCTTATGTGTTACCACTTTATATCTGTCATCATTTGCATAACCCAAGTCATTTTTTCACAACAAGTCCCGGAGTACACGTCGTGTACACGAACTCTAGTTGAGTCACCCTTATTTTAGGAGGGGGAGCCGTCAGACATTTGGAGTGGGTGGAAAGCTGTCACAGCCAATATCGACCATACATTTCCCCGAACAGTCTTGTTAGTAGACTCCAACCTAGGTTAGCCTTTCAGTTATGCTTATCTGCATCATATTGAGATCTAGCGGGACTTATTTGGTCATTTGTAGGATACTCACCCCTAAAGCATCACTACGTGCTAATTCTTTCATCTCTGAGGGTAACAAGGTCATTTGACAGACTGATTTGGGGAAAAACATGTGCTAGAATTAAAGAAAAGTGTGCAGACAAGGAAATATTGGAAAAAAAAGAAAAGTGAGTAAAAAAAAAGAGTTTCGTAGTTTTTAGAGTTTTTATGGTTTTTGTTTTTTCACAATCCAAAATTCAAAAAGATTTCTTTTACCTTTTGCACTCATTTTCTTTAAAAAAAAACATAAAAAAGATTTCCCTTTGTCTCCCTTAGCAAGCATTCATAATTCAAAAATTTCAAAAAGATTTTTTTAATATGAGTTTTATAAAGAAAATTTAAAAAGATTGTAGAAGTTTTGTACGTTTCATATTACGAAAATACAAAAAAATATTTCTTTCATAGTTGTTGGTGTCAGTTTTATGTGAAGTGTCAAATTGAAAACTCAAAAAGATTTTATTGACGTTGTTCATCGTCTGTCTTTGGTCGTGTCTCTCAAGTCAAGGTTTAGTTTGTTATTTAATTCTTTACTGTCTAATCTGGACGACCTACGCTCACCTGATTCTCCTCCCTCGGGACTGAGATACGTAGGCAACCCTTCTTGGGTTCGGTGATCTTATTTAAAAAATTCAAAAAGATTTTCTTCACTCTTCATTTAGAGCAGGTGTTTCATATACATCTTTAAAAGAAAACTACAAAAAGATTTTTCTTTAATAGTTTCAAGTTTCATTTTCGTATGAAATTCAAAATTGAAAATCCAATTTTTTTTTCTTTGGTAATCATAGGTTTCATTTTGCATAGGAAACTGAAAAATTAAAAAAAAAAATTCGTCAATTCTTTTGATAATTTATTATTTCTTTTTTTCTTAAAGTTTCAAGAAAAAGAAAAGAAAAAAAAGAGAGTTTGATTGGCCATGTTGGGCCAAAACTTCACGAACTACGCACACCTGATTCTCCTCTCTTGGGAGTGAGATACGTAGGCGCCCTTCTAGGGTTCGGTGATCTTTTGAAAAAAAAGAAAAAAATAGAGAGAAAAAGAGTTTTTGAAAAAGTGTTGTATTCTAACTCCTTTGTTATTTTTTATTCAGTTAGCTTAAGGTGGTTGGTTTGTGGCATTTTGGCTGGTCCTCCATATTATACCAAATCCAGGGAAGAGAGACATGTCCATCAATAATATAGAGAGTGACATCATGGATCAGACAAAGAGTCAGGAAAATAAGAGTTTAAGGCAAGAGATTGGGCCAGTGGGCTTCCTCCTCCTCTATTTACCACTATTGAACCTACAAATATCTTGAGTTTTTCACCAAAATTGTAAGGCCAATGTTCTGTTGTTGGTTATGCACCAAAACATGCCTTGGGATTTACTCTAAGCCCGAAGAATCCCAATGCTTCTGTCACTCATTCTCTAGCTCTTCAGTATAAATCTACCACATTGATAGCACCACCTATCGTCTCTACTTTTGTTGCTCAATCCTCTACTGAGGCTTTCACCTTGGCTTTTCATTCGGCAATTGTGCTTCCCCAATCTGCTAGTGAGTTGATGTTCAATACTCTTGATGATCACTATTATATTTCTGAGTCCATATTTATGTTAATTGGACCACCAAAATTTCTTATCAAGAAGTCTAACATGGCAGAAGAGCAAGAGAAAATGGCTAGGAAAATGAAGAACACAAAAAAGGCTATGAAAAAATCTCTGGGAGTTGCGAGTTATGAAGATGTGGCATATAATGACTGGGGCATGTCTTTAAGTGTTAAACTCCCTCCTAACTTTGAGGTATCATAATTTGAGGAACATGATGGGTACGAGGATTTTGTAAAACACTTGGGACGATATTGCCATTAGTTGAGGGGGATTGAAGGAAAGAAGAAAGAAAACGTACCTATTGTCATTCCAGGGGAAAAACAGAGCTTAAGAAGTTCAACTCAGCAATATTGTCAGTCTCAACCCAAGCTTACATATCAAATCCATATGCTCACCTACAATAAGGTTCCTCTTTGTAAAATTCAAGATATTCCATTCCACTTCCTCAGTATTCTCTGAACAATGCACAACGGTATACTCACCCGTCTTCTTATCAACAATAGAGTGCACCGGTCCCTCAACATCATCCTCGACCCCCATATATTTACCAAGGAACTTTTAAGTCCAAGTTTCAACTGAGGTTGGAGTTTGCAAAGAGGAGAAAGTCAAAGGATAATTTTACACCAATTGGAAAATCGTATGCCAGTTTATTTTAGAGAGTGAAAGAGTTGAGCATGATCACTTCTCTCCTTGGGTGTACTCCTAATCCACATTCAAGAAATTTTGATCCTTATGTGCGATGCGCATATCATTTTGATGTTCAGGGTCACAGTATTGAAGGTTGTAGTGCTTGGAAAAGAGAAATATAAAGGATGATTCAAGAAAAATTGATCGTAGTGAAAAACATTGACACTACAAAGGTCACATAGAATCCTTCATCAACACACGGTAATGCACAATATGTGGGAAACAACGAGTTAAGCATGGATATCCAGGACTTATTTGTTAAATAGAATCTGTCTAACAGTGGTGGAAGCTCTAGTCATACTGATATGTAAACCAGTGGCTAAGATATCCGGCTTAGCAATTGAGAAGTCACTCCTCTCCCTACTAGGAAGAGGTATGATATTTTGTTTTGTTTTCTTTTCTGTTATTCAAATAATTTTAGGGTTGTAGTTTGAAATCTATCTTGTTTTGTCCCTTTGTCGTTTATGTCAAACCCTTTTATCTTTCATTTTAACTAATGGAGTGCCCCTTTTCCCTTTGTGTTTTAAATATATGTTGTTTGTTTGTTTTCTTTACATAAGTATATTTTATGGTGATTCTAGTGATATGACATGCTGGTGGAATTTTCAGCTAGATCTTAAAATCCAGTTTAAGCATGAACTTTGAATAAGAAGGTTAAAGTTAGAAAAAAGCATCAGATAAAATAGGTAGAGTGTGAGACATTTGGTTACTAAGTTGAAACCTTCTTTAAAAATCAAGGCAATTATTTTGAGAATCACAAGAATAACTTGATCATCAATTGAAATGCATATCTTAATTAGGTCAAATAGTGGGTGCACGATCTCCTATGAAAAGAAACAAAAGAAATTTGCTCCACAGAAGCATAGTTCATTCGACGTGAGGAATTCACAATATAGGTGGAGGTGTATGATGGACAAGCGCAACAGAAGTAGTGATGCACAGACTCAGTTAAAGTTAGTGCTGTAAAAATATCACGAATGATCTTCATCTTTTACTTTCATATTACATGATATGTACTTGCATTCTCAAGAATTGATATGACGAAGCCATTTCATTTTGCTATCCAAACATTGTGTCATCATTTGTTCAACATGTTTGATCTTTAGTTTTATTTTCTTTCATACCCCTATTTTGAAATCAAGATAGAGTCAACAAAGTTTTTTTTTTTAAAAAGAGTGGCAAGTAAAAGAATAGAATCAGAAAAGTTTCAAAAAAAAACAAAAAGAAGAAAAAAGTATGTCAAAAAGAAAGAAAAGAGAAGAATCTCAAGAAAAATAGATTCAGAAAAGGTCCCATAGAAAAAAACTAAAAGCAAAAATAAATCAGAATCAAGCAAAAGAATAAGTTGTTGGAACTACGTTTGACCTGATTCTCCTCTTTCGAGTGTGAGATACGTATGCAACCCTACTCTGGGTTCAGTCCAACGAAATAAATAATTGGAAATTACCTAGTAAAAAAAATTAGGGTATGAGTTAAGCTTCGTTATTTGAGTCAATTTTGAAAGTCGTAAATCCCATCCCTCTTTAATTATTATTTGGGCAGCATGCCATTCTTTCTTTCTAACCCTATCCAAAAGTTAAGTTACAATCAAAGAAAGACCTTCAAATCAATCTTTAAGAATGTTAAGGCTAAGTATGCAATGGATATGAGGACGCATGTTGAGTACTACTTGTCTTTCTCAGCATAAGGAATCAGGAGAGAAATAAAAATGAGAGGGTCTTATTGGTGAAAACCCTCACGGGAACCATAAGGCGATGGTAAGCTTTGAGATAATGAAATGAGAGTCTTATTGTTAAAAATCCTCATGAGCACCGTAAGATGATTGTGAGTTGAGAGAATGAAATGAAAGAGTCTTATTAGTGAAAATCCTCAGGGGCACTGTAAGACGATTGTGAGATGAGAGAATGAAATAAGAGAGTCTTATTGGTGAAAACCCTTACGAGCACCATAAAATGATTGTGAGTTGGAAAAAATGAAAATGAGAGAATCTTGTTGGTGAAAACCCTCATGGATACCATAAACGATGGTGAGCTAAGGAAAATATGAATGAGGGAGGCTTGTTGGCGAAAACCCTTCAAAGCATCACTAGCCGAATGAGGTCTCTAAGTGCAATTGGCCTAATGAAGTAACTCAGTTTTAGGGTCATTAACTCAACGACAATTGGGGAGAGTTTAGATGAAAAGATCAGGCAGTTCAATCCAAATGCATGTTATAATCATTAGAGTTGACTATCATTTTCAGGTAAAAATTTTCTTTTCTCTATTTTTTAAAAAGGGACATCTATTGTTTTTTTTTTTTCTATTTTTTGTGCTTTTGAGTTTGTTATTAAAATAGAAAATCATTGTCATTTTTCTTGTGTCTTTGAGTGAAGTCTATGTCAAAATAAGTGAGAAACAATTTCAAAACTTGCTACTAAATTATTCAATCGGACAAAGCAAGACAAAAGGCCAGCACATGAAAGAAACATGATTGTGAGCCAAAACAAATCATGCTAAAAATTTTGTCAATAGGCAAGTCTGAAAATTCATGAAAATACCAAGTTTCAAAGGGTTTATCTACAAGACATAGCAAAATAGAGATATCATGTTTGGTTCAGAGTCACTCTTAATATTCTAAATTTAGATCAATGGTGCAGCAAGACAGTGATATGTTGTTAGTTGAAAGCAAGATTAAATGCAACAAGTGCAAAAGTAATCGCCTCAAAAGCTAAAGTTGCAAGCTAACCACCATGTTTTTAGACTCACAAGTTTTCTTTGTATGAAATAGGAACACATGTTACCTTCAAATCAAGGACTTCGGAGCCTAGATATCAAAGGCTGCAATGCCTCACTTCTATAAATGCAAGAAGTAAGGTTGCTGCACAGGTTTGATAATCAAAATTATGGTAAAAAATATCATCCTATATCCCTCGGAGACATACTTCCTTGTCAAGGTATTTTAGTTTTCAATTGTTTGGTGATGCACTTCCTAAATTGAACCTTCACTCTTAGATGACACACATTCTAGCTAAGTCCTTCCATTTAATCTTTAGGAGACACATTTCCTTGTCTGGGAAATTTAAGTGGCATTTGTAAGGAGACGCATTTTCTTATTTGGGTAATTCAAGAGACATTTGTAAGGAGACACATTTCCTTGTCTGGGCAATTTAAGTGGTATTTGTAAGGAGACATATTTCCTTATCTGGATAATTCAAGCGACATTTGTAAGGAGACGCATTTTCTTGTCTGGAAAATTTAAGTGGAATTTGTAAGGAGACGTATTTCCTTGTTTGGGTAATTCAAGCGACATTTGTAAGGAGACACATTTCCTTGTCTGGGAAATTTAAGTGACATTTGTAAGGAGACACATTTCCTTGTTTGGGTAATTCAAGCGATATTTGTAAGGAGACACATTTTCTTTTCTGGATAATTCAAGTGGCATTTGTAAGGAGACACACTTCCCTGTTTGGGTAATTCAAGCGGCATTTGTAAGGAGACGTATTTCCTTTTCTAGGTAATTTAAGTGGAATTTGTAAGGAGATACATTTCCTTGTTTGGATAATTCAAGTGATATTTGTAAGGAGGCGCATTTCCTTGTCTGGGTAATTCAAGTGGCATTTGTAAGGAGACACACTTCCTTGAATAGGTAATTCGAGTTTTACTTATTAGGTGATGCACTTCCTAACTTAAGCCTTGACTCCTAGAAAATGCACTTTCTAGTTGAGTCATTCTACTTGACCCTTAGGAGAAACACTTTTTTGTTGGGTATTCAAGTTTTGCTTGTTAGGTGGTTCACTTCCTAACTTAAGCCTCGACTTCTAGAAAATACACTTTCTAGTTGAGTCATTCTATTTGACCCTTAGGAGATACACTTCCTTGTTGGGTATTCAAGTTTTGCTTGTTAGGTAGGCCACTTCCTAATTTAAGCCTTGACTCCTAGAAAATGCACTTTCTAGTCGAGTCATTTCACTTGACCCTTAGTACACACTTCCTCGATTGGTATTCAAGTTTCCCTTGTTAGGTGACGCACTCCCTAACTTACGCTATGGATCTTAGAAGATGCACTCTCTAGTAGAGTTATTTTACTTACCCCTTAAGAGACACACTTCCTTGTTGGGTAATTCAAGATTCGCTTGTTAGGTGGTTCACTTCCCAACTTAAGCCTTTACTCCTAGAAGATGCACTTTCTTATCGATTCGTTCCATGCAACCCCTAGGAGATGCACCTCCTTATCTGAGTAATTCAAGTTTCATTTATTAGGTGATGCACTTCCTAAATTGAACCTTCACACCTAGAAGCCGCATTTTCTAGTCAAGTCATCCCACTAAACCCTTTGGAGATACACTTCCTTGTTAGGGTATTTCAATTTTCATTTTTCAAGTGACACACTTCCTAACTTAAACCTTTATCTCTAGAAGACGCACTTTCTAGTTAGAGTTTCTCACTCTAATTTTTAGGCGATGTACTTTCTATTCTTGGTTATTTAATTTTATCCTTAAGAGATACATTTATTAATCAGTCTTGAGTCACCTTTGCATTATGCATTTTACAAGTAATTATTATTGGGTTTAATACCCATAAAAGTTTTCTGATGATAAACTGGGGCAGAAATTTAATTCATGCTATAGGAAACATCATTTTAGGACCCTATTAGAAAATCCTTTTCAAAATGGTTTTACTTTAAAAACTGATCCATGAAAAGAGATTTCAGTTAAGGAATTCTGTTGACCGAGCGAAAGGTGGTAAGAATCCCTCGATCTCATGGTTCAATCACATTTCTCCGTAGAGTATATCGGCTAACATGACACTATGAATGCATAAACCAACAAACACATAAACACGAAAAACAAACAACCAAATAATTCAAAACTCGAAAACAGTGTCCAGTCTAATTTATTACATACCAAAATAAGAAATGCTGAAATAGAAACCTAAGCTATCTTAACTATCCTAACTACGCTTTACCCAATGCCTCGGGCCTTGATCATGAACCTCCTTTGCATACATGATACGTCGGGATATTCCTCGGTAAATAAATATAATGTGCCTCGGGGCATCCCCGGCCAAATGAGTACAACTGATCCAAATGCGATAAAACAAAATCATTCAACAAACATTTCAAACATTCAACAATCGTTGGTTCTCACAGTTTGCATACCCAACCTAAGATTTGCCTATCAATGTTGACTGATCATGTTACTGCCGTGTTTAGCCACGTCAAGTCAATCAAGATGACAAATTAAATAAACTAAATGAAATTACATTAGCTAACTTTCAATACCACCCCAAATCTACGATTTGATCCCAAATTGAACCCGAATCATTTGATTATCCAATTCATGCAATCAATTGATCAATATCAACAAGCACTTACGATGCTTCAAACATATCAAAATCAACGAAAACAAAATCCACACACCAATAAATTCACCACACAAAGTGTCAAACAATTAAGTTGAATCAAGAATGAGATGAAGAATGGACCTTATTGCCTCTTTCATTCAAGTATTACTCAATTAAATGAGATGGAGTCCACGCCGAGAACCTCAATTCGAACCTCAACCAATGAAATCCCCCAAGTCGATAATGTCGACCTCGAATTCCACCCATACAACTTTTTATTTTTTACCAATCCAAGCCAAAATCATGAAGTAATGACAAACCCATAACCGATTTCATACTCTGCTACTGTTGCATCAAAGAACACAAATGGGGTCAATTTTTTTGGGTCTTTTTCGGTGAAAATAAAGCCGTTATTACTTTTTAGTGAAAATTGAGACAAAAGAAAGGCGATTTTGTGGTCGGAAAGTGAAAGAAAAGAGGTTGGGTTTACGGGTTTTGCTTCGCCGGAGCTTCGACGAGATCAACAATGATGAAAATGGAAAAGAAAGAATCGAAGCAATGTTTTCTGATGATGACTCGCCGAAAAGAAAAAGATCTCTCGACTTTTCTCTCTTTTCTTCACTCTTATTTTTTTGTGTGTTTTCTCTATGTTTTTGTGATCTCCCCTCCGTTCGACTCTATTTTTTACTCTCTCTCAAACTCTCTCTTTCTCACTCAATATCTCTATCTTTCTCTCTCGATCTTCTCCGATCGGGTGTGTATTGTTCCAATTTCCAATGAGGGTGATGTGTGTGTCTTTACTATTTGAGTGTGTGTATATATTTTTTCTCTTCTTTGTGAATGGGTGTGTAATTTCGATGGTGTGCGTGTATTTGTGTATTGTAAGATCGTGTGTGTGCGTGAATATGAGAAGGAAAAGAATGGAGTGTTCTCTTCCTATTTTTACTGGTTTATATGTGTGAGTGTGTTTTTATCACTGTGTGTGTATATCCAATGGACGAGTGATGTAGTGTGTATTAATATTCACCCTTAATATGTGCGTGAATTCCCTTGTTATGAGAGTGTGTGGGGATAATAGAAAAAATATGACTTGGGGTGTGAGAGGGGGGTCTAGGGGTATAGGGGTAGGGTAAGGGGTAGGGGTTGTTAGGATAAGGTGTAAGGTGGATAGGTTGTTATTTTTGTTATGCATTTGTTATTGAGAGTTGGTTATTTTTTTCATTTTGCAAAAAATTATTAAAATGAGGTGGGGTATAAGATAAAGTGGGGTAAATGGGTAAATTCGACTTTCGGGGGGGGGACAAAATTACGTGTCTACATCATGTCCCTTTTAGGTGTAAACATAAAGTGGTTTCAAATAAAGAAGTAGACAATGTGATAGAATTTCATCCCGAATATTATTCAAAAGAAAGAAACAGGAGGAAGAAGGGCCTCTGAATCTTGTTTTTTGGCATTCTTGCTGTCTCAAGTTATGTGGGAGTCAAGACAAAAGTATCTCCAAGGGTTGGAATGAGAGGGGCTATACTGAGTTAAAGAGTCTAGTGAGGTCCTGTCGAGGTTCCAGTTCCCAACTCTATCATTACATCAAAAATAAAAATTACAAATTAAAAGATAAATGAAATTACAAAAGTCCTATCTATGCAGCTTCTATCAGACTCTTCACTTGAGTTTCTTATGCTTTCAAAATTGAGAAAAGATCTTATCTTCTTTGGGTTGAACTTGAGAATAGATTCTTTCTCCATACAAAATTTGACATTGGAGATGAACTCACAAGTGACCATGTTCTGTCGGTGGTACCTCTGAACCTTGATCCTAAATTTTAAAATCTTAACCCTATTCTTCAGGCAGACTCCTAATTTATAATTTCTTCACCTTGTTTCTTGACTTTCAATTTTATCTCACTGTTCTCCAGGAGGGCTCCTGACTTGCTATTTTTTAATCTTCTTATTTTTATTTTCATCTCCCCGTTCTTCGGGCGGGCTCCAGACTTGTAATTTTCTCACTTTATTGACTTTCAATTACTCACCTTGTTGCTTGTCTTTCAATCTCTTAACCTTGTTGCTTGACTTGTAATTTCTTCACCCTATTCTTCAGGCAGGCTCCTAACTTGCAATTTCATCACCCTGTTCTTTAGGCGGGCTCCTGACTTGCTATTTCATCACCCTATCCTTTAAGCGGGCTCCTGACTTGCAATTTTGTTACCCAGTTCTTTAGGGGGGATCCTGACTTTCTTCACGATGTTCTTCAGGTGGGCTCCTAACTTGCATGTTCATCACCATGTTCTTCAAGTGGTCTCCTGACTTGTAATTTCATCATTCTGTTTTTCATGCGGGCTCTTGACTTGCAATTTCATCACCCTATTCTTCAGGAGAGCTCCTGACTTGCAATTTCCTCACTCTATTCTCCAGACGAGCTCCCAACTTGTAATTTCATTACCCTGTTCTTCAGTCGGGCTCCTGACTTGCCATTTCATCACCCTGTTTTCAGGCGGGTTCCTGACTTGCAATTTCATTACTCTGTTCTTCAAGCGGGCTTTTGATTTGCAATTTGCTCACTCTATTCTCCGGGCATGCTTTCAACTTACAATTTCATCACCCTGTTCTTTATGCGGGATCCTAATTTTCCATTTCATCACCCTATTCTTCAAGCGGACTCCTAACTTGCAATTTCATCACCCTATTCTTCTGGTGGGTTTTTGATTTGCCATTTCGTCACCTTGTTCTTTAGGCGGGCTCCTGACTTGCAATTTCATCATCCTATTCTTCAGGCGGGCTCCTGAATTGCCATTTTATCACCCTGTTCTTCAGGCGGGCTTCTGACTTACAATTTCATCACCTTGTTCTTTAGGTGGGCTCCTAACCAGCAATTTCATCACCCCGTTTTTAGGAAGGCTCCTGACTTGCAATTTCATCACCCTTTTCTTCAGGCGGGCTCCTGACTTTGAATTTCTTCACCCTTTTCTTAAGCTGGGCTCCTTCCTTGCAAGTTCATCACCCTGTTCTTCAAGAGGGATCCTGACTTGTAATTTTATCACCATGTTCTTCATGCGGTCTCCTGACTTGAAATTTCATTATCCTATTCTTCAGACGGGCTTCTGAGTTGTAATTTCCTCACTCCATTCTCCAGGCAAGCTCCCGACTTGCAATTTCATCATTCTATTCTTCAAGCGGGCTCCTAACTTTCCATTTCATCACCCTATTCTTCAGGCGGGCTCTTGACTTGCAATTTCATCACCCTGTTCTTCAGGTGGACTCCTGACTTTCAATTTCCTCACTCTGTTCTCCGGGAATGCTTCCGACTTGCAATCTCATCACCCCGTTCCTCATGCAGGATCTTGACTTGCAATTTCATCACCTTATTCTTCAGGTGGGCTCCTGACTTGCCATTTCATCACCCTGTTCTTCAGGCGGGCTCTTGACTTGCAATTTTATTTCCCTATTTTTCAGGCGGGCTCTTAACTTACCATTTTATCACCCTGTTCTTCAGGCGGGCTCCTGACTTGTAATTTCCTTACCCTGTTCTTTAGGCGGGCTCCTGACTTACCATTTCATCACCCTGTTCTTCATGCGGGCTCTTGACTTGTAATTTTATCACCCTGTTCTTTAGGCGGGCTCCTGACTTGACATTTCATCACCCTGTTCTTCAGGTAGGACCCTGATTTGTCGTTTCATTACCCTATTTTTTAGGCGGGCTCCTGACTCTTAATTTCATCACCTTATTCTTTAAATGGGATCCTGACTTGCCATTTTATCAATCTGTTCTTCATGCGGGCTCCAGACTTGCAATTTCATCACCTTGTTCTTCAGGTGGGATCCTGACTTGCCATTTCATCACCCTATTCTTCAGGCGAGCTCCTAACTTGCAATTTCATGACCCTGTTCTTCAGGCAGACTCCTGACTTTCAATTTCATCACCATGTTCTTTAGGAAAGCTCTTGACTTTCAATTTTCATCACCCTGTTCTTCAGGTGAGCTCCTAAAATCAAAATCAAAATCAAAACTAGAACGAAAATTATCCCACTCAAAGATTATGATAAAGAAAGCTTCATTTTCTAGAAAAATAAAGTCTCCTTTTGTAGGAGGGTCCTAAACCAAAGTTTTAAATAACATGAATTAAATTTTCTTTTTTATCCAGTTTATCATAAAGAGCTTTTGCGGATGTCAAACCCAATCACAACTACTTGCAACAATGCCTAGTGCAAAGATGAATTATGATTTCTATCAACAAATGCACCCTTTTGAGGATAAAATTGAATGACTGAGACTAACAAGTCCCACTCTTAAGAGTGAAAGTGAAAGAATATTACTAAAAATGCATCTTTTAGGATTAACGACTCAAATTAGGAATTGCACCTCCTAGCCATGAGACATGAAAGACCCAAATTAGAGAATGTGTCTCTTAGGGGTGCAAGATGATGAGTTTTACCATAATTGTTATTACCAAACCTATACAACAACACTGCTCTTGCATTTGCAGAAATGAGGAATTGAACCCCTAGATAGTTTCTCTTTGAATCCTTTGATTTGAATGTAGCAACTATTCCTGTTTCAAACAAAGAAAACTTGTGAGTTTAAAATAGGGTGGTTGGCTTGTGACTTTGGCTTTTGAAGTGATTTCTCTTGTACTTGTCACATTTAAATCTTGCTTTCAATCATTAGCATTTGTCATTGCCTTGTTACACCATTGATCCAAACTCAGACTATTAAGAGGTGACACTAAAACAAAAACGGTATTTCTGTTTTGCTATGTTTGTCAGATAATCCCCTTTAAACCTTGGTATTTCCACGAATCACCAAAATCTGTCTGTTGAAAACAACCTTCTGCATGCCTTGTTCAGACTTGCAATCTTCTTTCTTTCAAGTGCCAGCATTTTGTCTTGCTTTGTGCAATTGAAGAAGTTGGTAGCCAGTTTTGAAATCCTTTCTCATTTGTTTTGACATGGACTTGACTCAAAGACACAAGAAAAATGACTTTTCATTTGAATAATTGACTCAAGAAAATAAAAACAAAAAAATAAAGAAGAAAGAAAAGACAATGAATGTCCCTATTGCAACAAAGAAGAGAATTTTTTTTATCTAAAAGTGACAGTCAACTCTAATGATTATGACATACATTTTGAAGTAAGCTGCCTTATTCCATCAAAACTTTCACCAGTTGTTGTTGAGTTCATAGCCCTAAAATTGAGTTGTTTCCATAGGACAATTACACTCATAGACCTCATTCGTCTAGTGACGTCTTGAGGGTTTTTGCCAACAAGCCTCTCTGATTCATATTTTTCTCAGCTCACCATCGCTTACGGTGTCCGTGAGGGTTTTCACCAAAAAAATTCTCTCCTTTTTATTTTTTCTAACTCACAATCGTCTTACCCTGCCTGCGAATATTTTCACCAATAAGACTCTCTCATTTCATCGTCTCAACTCACAATCATCTTATGGTGCCCATAAGGGTTTTCACCAATAATACTCTCTCATTTTATTTTCTCTCCTGATTCTTTATGCTAAGAAAGTCAAGTAGTTCTCAAAATGCATCATCATATCCATTGTATGCTTAGACTTAACATCCTCAAAGATTGACCTGAAGGTCTTTCTTTGGTTGTAACTTGGATTTTGGATAAGGTTTGAAGAAATGATTGCATGAGGCCCAAACGACACTTGTAGTGGGGTGGGACTTAACACTTTTGAAATTGACTCAAGCAACAGAAAAATATCTCATGCCCCAGTTTCTTTTGACTGGGTAATTCTAAATTGTTTATTTGATTGGACTGAGCTTGGAGTAGGGCAACCTACGTATCTCACCCCCGAGAGAGGAGAATTAGGTCACACGTAGTTCGAGTAACTTGTTCCCTTGCTTGACTCTGATTTCTTTTTTTTTATTGACTCTTTTCTCTTTGAAACTTTTTTGACTCTATTTTTCTTGACACCCATCTCTTTTCTTCCTTTTTGACACATTTTCCTTTTTTTTTCTTAAACTTTTTTGACTCTATTCTTTTGCTCGACACTTTTTCTTGAGTTTTGCTAACTCTATCTTGATTCTAAAAGAGGGGTATGAAAGAAAATAACACTAAAGCTCAAATGGGGTAAACAAAGGATGACACCACTTTTTGATAACATAATGTAATGCCTTTGTCATATCAATCCTTAAAAATATAAGTACAAAGCATGCAATATTGAAGTGGGAGATAAAGATCATTTATGACACTTTTTTGCAGCATTAACTTGAATTGAGAATGTGTGTGTAACGCCACGAAATCTCTCCCGAAGCGTCACACGGTGCTTAAGGCTACAAGTAGCCCCAAGCTAGCCCTTAGAGCCTATTACTACATATAATAACTTATTTGGAGATGAAATAAACAAAACACTGGTACTGTCATATCAAATGATAGGAAATACGAAGAAAATACCCAGTCTAAATGACCACAATATTGGAAATCTCAACATACTAACAATATGATAACTAGTCTGACAAAGCTCTACTACTCCATGACTAGAGAGCCATTAGGACAGGCCCCCAACTTACTCAAACTGAACTGAAAGCAATAATATATCTACTAAAATACTAAAATGTCTGAAGATAGGTCCTCGAACCATGAGGACTCACCACTGTGGATATGTAGACAAAGGTACTCAGAAACCACTGACGAGGCTGGGACTAAGCACCTGAACCTACATTATAAGACAATGTAGCACATAGACGTATATGTGGATCAACACTTGGGAATGTACTGAGTATATGGGGGTGTATGCATTTAAATAAACATTATCATTACTATTTATAAAATCATGCATGCATATATGAATGACTCACATGGCTTGAATAAATCTGAACTATAATTCTCATGAATCGTGAATAGTGAAACATGAAGTACAAATCTCGAGAGTCATTATACTTAACTTTAAAATCTCTTCTCTCCTCTTATTCTCAATACTTGAAGGCTAAAGTAACTTTAAACAATACTTTTGATCTCCTACTTTTATCTCGTGAATTACGTTACGTTGTATATTATTATGGGGTAGTAAAATCGGGTATGTAATGTATATAGTATGTATTTGAATGCTGATAGCCAATTGAATATATTTATATATATACGTATATCTCGTGTAGTGATGAAATAGATATACTATTTTGTGTCAATACAATATTGAGATACGTATATTATTGAAGTTGTAATAATATAAGATAAGTATTACGAGGTATATATACGTATATCTCGTATAGTGACATATGAAATTATCGAAAGCTCGATAATTGAATCTATGTATCAAAATATTTTGAATAATGCACTGATATCATACTATTAAGGAAATAGATATACTATTTTGTGTGAATGTAGATACGCGTATATTGTTGAAGTTGTAATAACGTAAGATAAGTAATCAATAATTTATCTGATTAACATGTTGTATGATGAGGTATATATATATATCTAATTAAAATCAATAATTTATCTAATTAACATGTTGTATTATGAGGTATAATATCGTAATTAAAATTTAATTAACCAAAAATTTATCATAATTTGCAAAATTCATTGATATTATCATACGATTGAGGAAATATACTACTCGTATTAATGTGATGATAAAATAACTAAATATCTGATTTATATATATATATATATATATTTATATATGCATTGTATTAAATTAATTGGATATTGTTATAAATATTATAAAATTTATTAAAAAATTAATTTTATATACGTAATCTATTTTAATATCGACATTTTTATTACATTTTCTAAAATAGCAACCCTAATTCAATTCAATTTTCCCAATTCATTTACTTTCTAGCCACATTTTATATATGTCTATGTCAATTTTAGCCTAAATTCATTTCCAATTTGACCTCAAATTAAAATCTCCAATTTCAGTTTCATTTAACTCCTCTCAATTTTAATCATAGCCATTGATCTCATCCGATCAATGGCTAAGATTAAATACACCATTTATCACACTTTTAAACAAAATAACTCAAACCCTAATTCATTTTTCACAAAAATAGCCGCACCCTCATCTCTCTCTCTTCTCCCCCTTCCTCTCTCTCTATCAACGACGATGGAACCAATGTTAAGCCGCCAGCCATCGACGGAATCCCAGCGTCGCCAGCCATCACTGCTCTAGCTTCCTCTGTTAAGCCGTCGCCAGCCGTCGCTGCTCCAACCGGCAACCATCTCCCCCAACGCTGGCAGCATCACCAGCCGGTGAAGCAGCCATCAACCAGCCAGCCGACAACCTCCGTTTAGAGGTAAACTCCATTAGCTCCGTTAAGATTAACATACAAACTTTGAGGGTTTGTATAGCAACACTATTATTATAGCAACAAAATGATCCAAGAGGGTTACTACATAGGAGAAAGGAAAAATAATATTCTTGTAGATACCATTAATCGTGGTAAAATCTATAAATATCTACATGAATAAGATAAAAAGTGCCAATCAAAAGAGTTAAAGCAAAGCTCTTTAATCCCATAGATTGATCTAATGTTCTAAAAGATAGGGTCTCTAGGTAAGTTTACTTGTCTTTGAAAGTTTCGGGATATGATTCATAAGTCCCATAGATTTTTAGTCTTCAATGTTTGAAAGATTCCACGTTTTCAAGATAATCATTAAGAACGTGCAGAGTATATTTAGTTATGATTTCATAATAATAAAGATTTCCAATATTACACAATTTTCTTATTTGCTAAAACTCCAATACAAGGAGTCATATAGTATATTTTATTAATATTTCATTTAGAGTTCTCCAATACTGTCTGTATTCCTTGTGCTGTATCTTTCTAAATTGTGGCATCAAGACCAGAATTTAGTTTCTTTACTTTTCTAAAAGATAAGGTCGATCTTGCTTAAGGGTTTTAGAATATCTATACCTTGAGTATACATAAACTTGTACAATGTGCTCAAAGTTCAGTCATGTTGTAGACATGTAGTAACTTGAAAATGGAGTTGTGTATCTTTTAATTTGCTAAGCTCATTATTTCGATATTGCAGTTTCCCGTGAGAGAATCTATAAGCAGATTGAAGCTGCCATTTTGAAATATCAAGAAATTAAGAAAAATATCAAAGGTATGATGACATAGTGAAGCCGTGTGGGGCCTTGTGCGATTCACTATTGTTGTTATCTTTCTTTGATTGTTCATATTGAAGTCTAGTGAAGCCGTGTGTGGCCTAGTACGATTCACTAGCATTGTTCTTGACATCTTGTTGGTTTTGTTGTTGCTTGAAAATTGTATTGTGAACTTGATCTTGAATGTTTAGGAACTTGGTAGGTGTTTTTCTGTTTTGAATGTGATTATATTTAGTGACTTGGTAGGTTGAAAATGATTAACTGTAGGGACTTTAAAAGTGACACGGTAGGTTGAAAGTGGTTAAGAGTAGGAACTTTGAAGGGGATTTTGTGTTTTGAATGTGACTTGTTTGACGACTTAGTAACATGAAAATGGTTAAGTCTAGGGACTTTGAAGGAGATTTTTTTTGTTTTGAATGTGGTTTGTTAGGTCACTTAGTTGCTCGAAAATGGTTAAGTCTAGGAACTTTGAAGGATATTTTTTTTGTTTTGAATGTGTTTTTGGTTTGATACTTAGTTGCTTGAAAATGGTTTACTTGGTGACTTTATTTGTTGAAAATGCTTAAGTTTTTGTGATTTTAATAGTGAATTAGTGTTTAGGTGGTGATGTGGTTGGTGACTTTATTAGTTGAAAATGCTTAAGTTTTGGTGACTTTAAAAGTGAACTTTTGTTTAGAAGGTGATGTTGTTGGTTACTTTATTTGTTGAAAATGCTTAAGTGCCGGTGACTTTAATAGTGAACTTTTGTTTAGAAGGTGATGTTGTTGGTGACTTTATTTGTTGAAAATGCTTAAGTTTTGGTGACTTTAATAGTGAATTAGTGTTTAGAAGGTGATGTGGTTGGTGACTTTATTAGTTGAAAATGCTTAAGTTTTGGTGACTTTAAAAGTGAACTTTTATTTAGAAGGTGATGTTGTTGGTTACTTTATTTGTTGAAAATGCTTAAGTGCCGGTGACTTTAATAGTGAATTAGTATTTAGAAGGTGATGTTGTTGGTGACTTTATTTGTTGAAAATTCTTAAGTTTTGGTGACTTTAATAGTGGATTAGTGTTTAGGAGGTGATGTGTTTGGTGACTCTTTTAGTTGAAAATGCTTAAGTTTTGGTGACTTTAAAAGTGAACTTTATTTAGAAGGTGATGTTGTTGGTGACTTTATTTGTTGAAAATGCTTAAGTTTTGGTGACTTTAATAGTGAATTAGTGTTTAGAAGGTGATGTTGTTGGTGACTTTATTTGTTGAAAATGCTTAAGTTTTTGTGACTTTAATAGTGAATTAGTGTTTAGGAGGTGACGTGGTTGGTGACTTTATTAGTTGAAAATGCTTAAGTTTTGGTGACTTTAAAAGTGAACTTTTGTTTAGAAGGTGATGTTGTTGGTGACTTTATTTGTTGAAAATGCTTAAGTTTTGGTGACTTTAATAGTGAATTAGTGTTTAGGAGGTGATGTGGTTGGTGACTTTATTAGTTGAAAATGCTTAAGTTTTGGTGACTTTAAAAGTGAACTTTTATTTAGAAGGTGATGTAGTTGGTTACTTTATTTGTTGAAAATGCTTAAGTGCCGGTGACTTTAATAGTGAATTAGTATTTAGAAGGTGATGTTTTTGGTGACTTTATTTGTTGAAAATTCTTAAGTTTTGGTGACTTTAATAGTGGATTAGTGTTTAGGAGGTGATGTGTTTGGTGACTCTTTTAGTTGAAAATGCTTAAGTTTTGGTGACTTTAAAAGTGAACTTTATTTAGAAGGTGATGTTGTTGGTGACTTTATTTGTTGAAAATGCTTAAGTTTTGGTGACTTTAATAGTGAATTAGTGTTTAGGAGGTGATGTGGTTGGTGACTTTATTAGTTGAAAATGCTTAAGTTTTGGTGACTTTAAAAGTGAACTTTTGTTTAGAAGGTGATGTTATTGGTTACTTTATTTGTTGAAAATGTTTAAGTGCCGGTGACTTTAATAGTGAATTAGTGTTTACAAGGTGATGTTGTTGGTGACTTTATTTGTTGAAAATGCTTAAGTTTTGGTGACTTTAATAGTGGATTAGTGTTTAGGAGGCAATGTGGTTGGTGACTTTATTAGTTGAAAATGCTTAAGATTTGGTGACTTTAAAAGTGAACTTTTGTTTAGAAGGTGATGTTGGTGACTTTATTTGTTGAAAATGCTTAGGTTTTGGTGACTCTAATAGTGAATTAGTGTTTAGGAATTTATGTGGTTGGTGACTTTATTAGTTGAAAATGCTTAAGTTTTGGTGACTTTTAAAGTGAACTTTTGTTTAGAAGGTGATGTTGTTGGTTACTTTATTTGTTGAAAATGCTTAAGTGCTGGTGACTTTAATAGTGAATTAGTATTTAGAAGGTGATGTTGTTGGTGACTTTATTTGTTGAAAATGCTTAAGTGCCTGTGACTTTAATAGTGAATTATGTTTAGAAGTTAGTTTCGTTGGTGCCTTTGTTAGTTGAAAAAGCTTAAGTATTGGTGACTTTAATAGTGAGTTTTTGTTTAGAAGGTGATGTTGTTGGTGACTTTATTCATTGAAAATGCTTAAATTTTGGTGACTTTAATAGTGGATTAGTGTTTAGGAGGTTATGTGGTTGGTGACTTTATTAGTTGAAAATGCTTAAGTTTTGGTGACTTTAAAAGTGAACTTTGTTTGGAAGGTGATGTTGTTGGTTACTTTATTTGTTGAAAATGCTTAAGTGCCTGTGACTTTAATAGTGAATTATGTTTAGAAGTTAGTTTCGTTGGTGCCTTTGTTAGTTGAAAAAGCTTAAGTATTGGTGACTTTAATAGTGAGTTTTTGTTTAGAAGGTGATGTTGTTGGTGACTTTATTCATTGAAAATGCTTGATCTAATTAGTTGAATCTGATTGATTGCGTAGATGGAACATGATTATAGCTGGATATATCACCGGAACAATGATAATAGAATTGGTATTAGGGAGGAATTTGTTGAGGGTGTCAAAAGATTTGTTGAACATGCTAAGACACTTGATCTTTGGACACATTTTTGGGCAATTCGTTGTCCTTGTGTTAGATGTGATGGTATAAATCTTGTAAGTGAAGAAGATGTAAATGAACATCTTTATAGAAAGGGGTTTCACGAGGACTTTTTAAGAATGGTTGGTATTCATGGTGATGTTGTGCAAAATAACGCTGTTGTTGGAGAAAGTAGTAGGTTTGCAGGGCATAATGAATATCAAGATACTAGGATAACAGAAATGGTGCATGATGCTTTTGGGATGCAACACTGGGTTGACTTTAGGGAAAATGTTGAAGATGTTCCTAATAGCGAAGCGGACAATTTCTACGAAGAACTTAAAAAGTATTATAAATTACAATAGTTAACAACTTAAAATATATAAAAGAAAAAATAATGTGTTATATATTTCTAAACGTACGTAAAAAGTATTATAAATCACAATAATTAACAACTTGAAAAATTTTAAAAGATATGAAATATTTGATTGACTCTCAAAATTATATCAATGACATTTAAATTGGAATAGAAAAATAGTATAATAAATCACAATAATGAAAAAATTAAATTATTTTTAAAATATAATTGACTATCAACGCCACAAAAGTTTGGACAAGGAGAGTAACATATATTATTTGAAAATAAAAAAAATATTATAAACTACAATAGTTAACAACTTAAAATATCTAAAACCGTATTAAAAGTATGATTGATTATCTAAATTCTATTTGGATCACATTGTTTGAGATCAAAAAATAATATATACTGAGCCCGTGTTATCAGAAAAACAGTAATATAGGCCCATCGAATTTGACTTTTCAGACTCTTTATTAATTTATACTTTTGTAGAGTTTAATTTTGATCGTGAATTAAATTTTTGAAATAAAATTATATATTTGAATAATAAATCATAATAATTGATAATTTAATATATTTTAAGAATATATGCAAAAATTACTTAAGAAAATAAATTTATTTAATTTTTAAAATTCAAAAAATGTCACATTAATTGATATGATTATTATTATAATATTAATTTAGAATAGATGTTGGGCTCGTGCTTTGCACGGGCTTCTTCTCACTAGTTTAAAATATAAAAGCGACCATTTGTGGTCGCTTTTAAAAAAAATAAAAAAATTTAAAAATAAATAATAATTAATAATAAAATTATTTAATTAATTATTATAATTTTTTAAAATATAAAAGCGACCACTTGTGGTTGGTTTTTTTATATATATTTTTTTTAAAAAACCGACTACTGTGGTCGATTTTTTATATATTTTTTAATTATTTTTTTTCAGAAACCGTCCACTAGTAATCGTTTTTTTTGAAAAAAAAATTAAAAAAAATTTAAAAAACCGACCACATGTGGTCATTTTTTTTTTCTTAAAAATATTTTTCAATTAAAATAAAATAATAATGTATTTTAAAAATAAATATATATTTTTTAAAAAACCGACCACTTGTGGTCGGTTTTTAAAAAGCAACCACTACTTTTCTGACCACAAATTTTGGTCGGTTTTTTGGTCGGAAATTGAGGAAAACCGACCACTTGTGGTCGTTTTTTCCTTTTTGTAGTGTTGCTCAAGTCTGAAAAAATTATCTCATTAACAAACCTACAAATCCCATCCATTGATTCATGTTTATAGCTAGAGCATAGCATTGGATATGTCGTACCATGCATCTTGTTATGTTGATAAACTTTTCATAGTATTGAATGCCATAGTTAACCTGAAAATTACAGTTAGTCACTATTAGCCTATTAAAATTTGAAAGAAAAAGAGAGATCTATATTAACAAATTAGGGTTTGATTAGATATTTAAACTATATACAATGATTGAAATTCACTTACCTTCTTCCACATTACAGAGTCAATTCCTTATATTGTCACTCAACTTAGGAAAATATTCCACTAAAGTCATTTATCTTTTTTTTGTTCCAATAATATCATTCAAGTTTGTGCATTTTCCGTACAAACTAATAATTGCTAAAAGTGACTCAAAAAATGACTAAAATAGTCCATCAAGCTTGAAATTTGAATTTAAATGGTCCTTATTTTTTACATGAAATATTAATAGGCCTCCAATTATTTTTACTTTTGTACTTTTTAAATTAGTTTTAAATATATTTTATCAATAAGTGCATAATATAATTTAAAAAGACACAAATCATAATATTAAAAACGAATTAAAAAGTCAAAGGATGTTAAGTTAGAGCTTAAAATAGGTAGTTATATTTTAAATGAAATAAATAAGAAGTACATTTATTGTCCAAATTGGTAAATGTATTCAATTTTAACAACCAAGTTGCCGAGGCGATATAATTTTCTTTGAAATAATATCACAAAACTGATGAAAATAATATTGAAACATTAAAATATTTTTAAGTTACGAAATGGCTATATAAAATCACCTAATTTTATTTGATAGTAAATGATTGATGTTATTATCATGGTATCCGTTAATATGCATTATTTTTTTAAATTAAAATCCTTTAAAATATTTGCATATGGTTCTTCTACTAGCTAGAGACCCTAGTTTGTTTTAATTTGCAGGAATTCATCATCTTCTTTATGAATTATATTTTTTTCGACAATAGTTTGGAGTAGAAAAAACTAACAACTAACTTGAACTATTTTATCAAAAATAAAGATTAATCCTAAAATGAATAAATATAGAATATTATTTTTTTATTGAACTCCTAAGTTTCAAAATAAATACAGTACATATAAACTTATTTCTAACAATTTTAATTGCAATTTTTGGTGGACGTCGTTAAATTTAATATCGTAGTTAGAAGTTGAAAGAAAATTGTACTCACTAAGTTTTATAGTTGAAAGGTTATTGATATTTCATATCAATATATAATAATAAAGGAGAAATATGAAATTGGTGACGCGGCACTCTCAAATGCTTGGAAAGTTATTTATCTTTTTTGTGGGTTTTTAAATATTTTTTCTCCTTTAAAAGATAAAAAATACATTTTAAAACAACAATAAAAGATAGAAATAATTGAAAGAAATGGACATAAATAACTCATGAATGAATACATTAAAGTTTCAGTTTTTTTACCTTTTGGTTACCCATTATTATTACCTATTTTAAACATCTTAATTATCCTTTAGTACAATAGTTACACACGTATAATAAATATATATAGCTAGCATCACTAAGTTCTCTTCAAATATTTTTTAGCCAACATATGCTAAGTAAAACAGATATGAAATTTCATATATAATTTTTGTTTTTAATTTGTGCAGATGAGGAGGCTGATAGTGAATTGTTTGACGCAAATTATAGATAATCTAAGCTGGAAGGAGGAAAGGCGCGATTGATCTATAAACAAATTAAATTAAGGGTTTGAAGAGGATAGGAGAAGAATCTATATAGGTGCAGTGTGATATTTCATTTTTTTTTATGCTTTTATTTGTACTCTAATTAGCATTCTTCTGCAGGTTTTTTTGTTTAATATAGATATATTGGATGATGTTATATAGTAGCAGCATGCAGGTAGAGTTTAACTTTAGTTTCAACGATTTTTCTTTATCAAATTATTTATTTTTGAAGCTGTTTGTTATGCATGTTAACTATTTTTTGAAAAATCAACTTGTGGTTGTGCAGATACACTTTCCTCTTTCATAAATCATTAAAAATCACAATTGATCCTCTACTTCTCCATTATGCAATTTGTCCAATTAAAGGGAGGGAATAAATGTGCATGTTTTGCATGTAAACATGTGACTATCGGCCATGGTTAATTAGCCATTTATCTGTTGCATCAAGTTTTCATAATCTATTTTTGTTTAGAAATAGTTAATTTGTATTGTCTGAAGGGGAGTCACGAAGTAATTAATAAAGTTGTTGTCATGTGACCAGGAGGTCACGAAACAACCTCTTGTACAAATTCAAGGTAAGATTGTGTATAATAGACCCTTGTGATTGGCTCCTTTTCCTGGACCTTGCGCATAATGGGAACAAAGCACTGGATTGTCTTTTTTAATTTGTATTGCTAAAAAATAAATGCAATAATGCATGTTGAGGTTTAGACAAAATTCTTCTTTCTTCCAATGAAGTTATTCTCCTTTTATAATTCAATTTCATAATAAATAATTTTTAATATTATACATGCATAGAAAATTCATATCGACCAAGACTGTGTTTACTATTTGTTCATACATATGGTCTGCTCATAAATATTACATAGACATGTATGACCGGCCGTTTGATCCTAGAAATAAGAATATGTCAGTGGTAACTTTTAATACTTTCACGATCTACTGAATGGAAGAATAATAGAAAATGAGTTAAGATAATGTATCCGTTTTTGAACACCAGGCTTTAAAAAATGGCATTCTTTATATCTTACATATAGGCAATAGGATGTCTATAAGAAACTGATATTGACAATTAATTTGTTAACTGAACAAAATAAAAAAGAAAAACAAGAGTGAAGAACGAAAAGTCCTGTCCCAAAGTGTAACTTTTTTTAATTTCTTATTCCATGGCCTTTTCTTTTTGTTTAAGAATATGATGAATTTTGATAAGCATTTTAAAAATAGAACTCAAAACATGCACATATTAATACATATTAGACACTGTTAATTCTCAAAATAAGATATTATGCTGAAACTTATTTTCCTTCTTAAGGAATAATCAAAGAGTTGATTGATATGCTTATTAAATTTACATAACGAGATTAGCATTTCTATATTTGAACACTCTCAGACCCAACTTGCAACACATATGCAAATATTGAACATTTTTTAAATATGTTTTCTATTTTAACTTAATTAATAAGAATAGCAGTTGGTGATTATATTATTTCTTTTACCGCGCGAAGTGCGGGTGAATTCACTAGTTGTTAACTAGTAAGGTTCATTTAAATTCAAAGTTCAAACTTAAGGGACTTTTTTAATTATTTTTCTCTCATCTTTTGAGTCACTTTTAGTAATTATTGATTTTTAAGAAAAATGCATAAAGTTGGATGACATTATTGGAACAAAAAAAAGACAAATGACCTTATTAAGATATTTTCCTAAGTTGAGTGACAATATAAGAAATTTACTCCCACATTATACAACTATTCACACGTCCCATATAGAGTAGATGACTGAAAAATTTCAACGGGACCAAAATATGAAGGAGTTTGCTTTTATAAGGCATCAGCATGGGATTCGGAGTAATTAGACTTAGATTCTGCATTTTGACTTAAACTTTACCATATATATATATTTTTAGGGTTTCTTAATTTTAGATATTATAAAAATAATTACTAAATAATAGTTTGATAAAAATAGTGAAAAGATGATTTTGACTATTACAGAGTCTTTTAATGAAGGGTAAAAAATTTGAATCACTTCTTTAAGCGCCTTCAGACTTTTAATATATTATAGATATAGATAGATTAGATATAAATTATAGATAATGTAAACATAAACATATATTTTAGTGTAAGCACATATATTTTTTTCTTGCTGCTATAGCCTAAGAGAAAAGCATCAATTTGAACCATATTTGTAGTACGATTATTTTTTTCTATATTTGAAATCTTTCCTTATTTTTAAAGTCAAGTTTTTACAAATTATTGATTACATTCTTATTATGTACATAAAACTTTTAAAAATTTGGTACTTAAATTTTCTTATTCTAATGCTTTTATATTTATTTCTAGATTTTTCAAATCTTTTTAAAATCAAATTTAGTTGATTCAGAATTCTTAAACTAATGAAAAAAGTATTTAAGTGTCATTAATTCTGATGAATTCTAATAAGGAAAGATTTTATCATAAATATATTTAATTAATATTCAACTCTTAAATATTAGAAAAATAATAAAATGAGGATTTCATTTAAAGAAAAAACTTTTAATGAAGGGCAAAAAGTTTAAACATATTTAAAATATTTTCTTGTTTTTAAAGTTAAATTTTTTAAAAATCATTTATTCATTCTAATTATGTACTTAAAAGTTTTAAAAATTTTGAACTTCGTAAATTTTTCTTATGCTAATACTTTTATATTTATTTCTTAATTTTTCAAATCTTTTTAAAATCAAATTTAGTTGATTTAAAATTCTTAAACTAATGAAAAAAGTATTTAGGTATCATTAATTCTGATGATTCTAATAAAAAAATATTTTACCATAAATATATTTAACTAATTTTCAACTCTTAAATATTAGAAAAATAGTGAAAAGACGATTTTATCTAAAATAAAAACTTTTAATAATAAGAGAAGAATTACACAAAATTCAGAGAAGAGGAATAGTAATGTAACGACCTAAAAAATTGATGAAATATGTGAAATTTGTGATTTTATATGATTTGACTATTTTACCCCTCCCTGTAGTTGCATTATGATATTTCTGGGGTGTGGAAGTGATTGACATGATTTTTCGATGCATTTTGGTATCATTTATGCAATATTGTTGTTTTTGATGGCTTTGAGAGCCTTATATTGAACTTATGTGGATATCTTTTGATCCGTGTGACAGATGGCCGAATGAACTGTGCCAGCAGCTTCTGAATATCGATTTAAGGCTAGTAGACCTTTGATTCGGGTTTCGGTGCACCCGAGCTCATTTCGACCTATTTATCGGAAAGTTGGAAAATTAAAAATATGGGTGTGGGACTCACATTTGATCGAAACGACCTCGGATGAAAAATTCGACTTCGCTAACAGATCCGGAATATCAATTTTAGAGTGTTAGCTTATTTGGTATGATTTTACGAATTTTAAATCTCATTTCGATCCTCGGTTTGAAAAATTATAATTTCGGATTTCGGGGCTCAACTTTGTGAAAATGATATTTTTTTTAAATCTGATATTTTCATCACATCCGGAACGTCAAATTTAGTATGGTTGCATAGTTCGTTTGCATAAATCGGACTTCGAAAGAATCCTGGGCACCCAATCGAAGTTCGAATTGGACTTGAAAAAAAATAACTTTTTGCTACAACTGTGTAGAAAAATCTGCAATAATAAATAACCTTTTTGGACCTATTTTGCTCATTTTTCATCTTGGTTCTTGGGAGTTAAATCCTAAAATATTGTGGGAGCTTAAAAGAAAAGTTTGTGAGAGCTTGGAAAGCTAGATTAGCACATTTTTTCTTGGTTTTATTACGGATTAAAGGTAAGAATTCACCTTTTTCTTAGTAATTTCTTGATTAATTTCTCAAAACCCCTAAAATCTTAGGGCTTGATTTAAACCCCATTTTCACTCATTTTCACTTGAATAATATTTTTATCGTATAATTACTAGTTTTTCATCAATTTAACCTTCAAAACAACTTCAATTCTTGAATTTAACCCGAATTTCAAAGATTTTATCCGGTAAAGCTCGAAAATGTTTTTTCTTCGATTTGAACCCCGTTTTTGACTCGATTTAACTTGGGTTTTCAGCTGTAGGTTCCTAAAAATATGGGGAAGTAAAGTTTTGATTTTGCTCTTTTTTTTAGAAACCCGTTTTAGGGCTTCGTTTTGACCCCGAACCAAAAGTAGTCAATATGGGTATCATTGATTTTGTTTTGATGTGTAGATTTTATATTTTGATGTTTTTAGTGGAGTTCAGGATCATTCGTGAAAAGTAAGGTCGCAGGTTCAAGTGTATCAAACCGGTTTCGGCTTTCGAGGTAGATTATGACTTAACTCTTTCAGACTAGGCTGGGTAGTAAATGATGATACAAAATGCATGATAAGGGTGAGAACTAATTATGAAAAATGGCTATCTATGTGTTGTGCCCTTGTGGGAGTTTATATGTGATGTAATTGTCGAAATTGAGATATGATGTGATATGTGTGACCGTGTGGGGTCCTATGTGATATTGATAGCCTTGAATACATATGAATAATTGTATTGTGTTGTTAAAATGCTAATGTGGTACCATTGGTGTATTGTGATTATATTCATACTTTATTGGCAAATTAGACATGTGAAAATTCATGGATGATATGAAAATAATGAGCGGATATTGACGCATGTTGTTGTGAAAATGTATCATTGTGGTTGGTTGTGGAAATATATCATGTAGTTGTTTGTGGAAATACTAATTGTGATTGGTTGTGAGCATTATATCTTCATATCATACTCATTTATGAAACATTGGTACCACCATGGCAACATCTGAGAAACAATGATAACACTTTTTAAAAAGATATTGTAACACCTTATAAAACCCTTTCCAAGGAATGTGCTGGAAAAGAGATATGAGGTATTTGGATTGTATGTGGGTTGACGAATCCTCGATGGGTCCTGCATTGGGAGACTTGCCTCCGTAGGTGTATACGAGGATTGTGCGACGATCCCGGAGGTTATGCGACGACCTCATGCATTATCATCATCATCATATACATTGCACTTACTTTATTGTGTTATGTTATGTTGTATTGGCATATTGACTTGTCATTTATGTATTTATCGTATCTTCTTTTACTTGTATTTGATGATCTTGTATATGCATGTTCCCCTTGTTCTTTTTATATGTCTTATAATACGTACTTTTGTTCTATCTTGGTGTGATGCTGCAATATATGTGAGATATATTAGAACTGTTAGTACAAGCGATGTGGGCTACCGTTGTGGGATATTTTCTGATTGCAGGTGATGTGCCCTTAATGTTTATTTTTTATGCTTTATTTACTACTTTGCTTGGTCGGCCTATGGTACCTACTGAGTACAAGTGGACCGTACTCATGCCTACTGCGCCCTTTCGGTGCAGGTCCTAGCTCGAGTGCACCTCAGCTTGCTTGACTCGGGTGATTGTTGGAGCTTCCAAGGCAGCGGTTGGACATTCATGAGTCCGAAGTTCACCTCTATCTTTCTACAGTAGTTATATCTTTCTTAGTATTCGGAGACAAATATTATTCATTTGTGGTTATTTTTCCGATGCATTTGACTCTTGGATCGTAGTAGTATTTCTTACACTATTGATACCTAGTTTTAGGTATGATTGGTATTTTGGATAAGTTCTTTCCGCATTGTTATGATTATTTATATGGTTCGGCTTCGTTCTAGAAGCCTTACCTTGGGATATTTATGTCTTTTTCTCTTTTCGTATCAGTTTGGGTGATAGGCTTACTTGTCAAGGTACACCGCGACAAGTGCCATCATTGTTTTTGGGTCGGGAAAAATTGGTATCAGAGAAGCCAGGTTTTATATAACGCCCCGAGATCCCAATCTGCGACGTCACACGATGCTTATGACCCGAAGGACCACAAGCTAACCCTTTTACTGATATTTGTACCTGTGCATTGTATAATATCTATAATAAATGCGGGAACTAGCCATAAGGTTCAACATATCTATGAATACACAAAACTAAAAACTGAATACTAATACATCCGTCTGAAAAGCCTCTAAACTATCTGAACTATGGAGTTGATGGGACATGTCCCCAAATAACTCCGCCAACTGAAAGTAAACAAAATCTGATGCAATAATAGTAAATTGAGATTTGTCCTCAAAAGATGAGGACTCACGACTATGGCTACTGCTGCTGGCTGGGACTGAACTGCTGAGGATACTCTGGATCCTGTGCCTCTGAACCTATGGTGTCAAATAGAACTCCATAGTGCAAATGCGTCAGTACATGAATGTACCGAGTATGTAGACAAGGTAGGTTAAATGCAAGGGCTCATGCATGCATAATATCTAAATTGAATAATCATGAAAATGCCGCACGAGAGCGCATACACATACATAAATGCATAGACCATAGTCACAATCATCACAACTCTAGAGACTGAAACTCTGATACTGCCTTACTGTAGACTGAACTCACTATAGACACTGAGATACTGAGATACTGAATTATCTGATACTGATGACTGAGAAACTGGATGTACTTATAGCGATGACTGAATTCTGAGCTTACTACTCTTGACTGACAAGATTAAAGATCAACCTCTCTAACGGATGATTAAGGAAGCTATTATCAATGGTAAGGAAATGATCATATCAGAATCTGCCAACAAGAATACTCAATAGAATCTGAGACTGTGATCAAGCCTTTCTGGCGATATATCTCTGAATATGATATCAAATAATTGTATATGAGACCAAGCCTATCTGACAGATGGTCCATGAATCAATGGAACTATCTGAGTTCCTCATAGAGATAAATGACTGTATCTGACAGTCCTGATTTCTGAAGATTGATACTGAGACTGAGACTGAATCTGAAACTGAAACTATGGGAAGTAGTTACTTAATCGACATACCCCAACCTACCACAGGTGGGGTCCAACCTGTAACCCCAGCTGGAAGAGTGTCAATACCGTGCCACGGGTAAAGACCTCTCTCTAGTCAATCCTCTCTAGTGGATGACCCTTACCAGGAAGTTGACCTAAGGTAATATAATAGTCAAATACTCTCTCTCTAGAGGTGACAACCTTTTCCTAATGGTGACTCCTATATCCTGCACTAGCTACGTAGTTCTGGAGGTCAGGGATTTATACTAACGACTCTGTCCTCTCTCTTGATGACGGGAGGAGCCTCCATCTCTTCCCTCGCTCGATGCTAGTTTCTACTCCCAACTGAAAGACTCTGACGGAATTCTTAATTGAACACAACTGAAGTGAATCTAATACTGATCATATTTCTCAAAAGATCTGACTGAGTTACGCTAAGATCACTTAGTTCCATATCTGATGAAAATGGTATTGAATCACGGTATCTGACTGACGATACAGAGCTTGAATAGATTGCTTGAATTGCTTTTGAGATTAGAATTGCACTCTTGAATTCTATTAGATCTGAGCTGATTACAGGACTGAGGCTAGATCACTAGCGATACGGAGATTACAGAGATAGCTAAGATTACTGAGCTTTCTTAAGTTCTGTAACTGTCTGAGGATACAAAGTTCTATAGTTCACTGAATTTTGAGAATCATGGCTCAACTGGAATTATCTAGAAACTGACAAGGGCTCTAGACAACAACTATATTGTCGGGTATAAATACCCCCAGGACTCGATAACATAAAATAAAGCATAATCATTCCTCCATCATCACAACCATTCATTCATCATCATCATCGCAATCATTCATTCATCATCACAGTCATTCATTCATCATCATTATCAATTAAGCATCTTTTCAAGTATTTAGGAAACATAACATACCTTTACCTTTACAATCATTAAGGCATCACGTCAAGCATTTAGGAAACATCAACATATACTAGCGTAGGGAAACATACTACTAGATTATACTTCCTTCAACTAGGTCTTACCTCAAGTACTTCTTACCTAAATCAGTCTTGACATGTATTTGGACATCACATGATTTGGGGAAAACTTCATACTATCATGTCTTAACTTACTTGCTAACCACTTGGCATGTATTAAAAGCTTAGCATATATCAGAGAGCACATAATTGGGGGATTTACAACCATCATATATCAACTTGTTCGCTAAGGTCTTTCAACAACACTAAGCAAGTACATGTTTACACCTACTTAGGGATCTCATACTATCATGGCACATTTCACTCACTAAGGGATTTTATCAAACACTAGGCATGCATGGACTAGCTCCCAATTTGGGGGTTTCCTGTTCAAGATACTATAATGGCCCTTATGCTTCACCTAAGCTCTTTATCAAACTTATGGGGGACATGCTTCACTTATTCAACCATTTTTGCTCCTATTTAACATGAACTCTTCATATAGAAAGCATCATTAAGAAAGTTCATCACCACCCTCACAAGAATTCCACATACTAGGGTTCAAGTTCATAAATCTTGTAGACAAAAATGAATCAAAGCTCAACAACACATGGAACATCAATTTCAACTCACATGAATCATTAACAACTCATACACATAAAATTTTTGAGTTTTAGAAAAGGGTACTTGAGTTTCTCGGATAAAAGAGACCCAAGAATCAACATCTACATACCTGGGGAAAATCTTTTCTTGAAGGTTCTTGGAAAGATTTCTTGATTCATCTTGATCTCTCTTGACTCTTCTTGATTTTTGATTGAAGGAGAAAAAAGGATTTGATTTTGGAAACCCTAGTTTTTGGGTGGAAGAAGAGAAAATGAGGCCAAATCCCGTGTAAGGGAGTATATATAGGGGTTGGGAAATACCCCTTTTTGCCCTTGGAATTAAACTGAAAAATCCCAATTTTATATGCTGGCATGACGCGCCATAATCGCGCCAGCTCACTAAAATTTGGACAATTGGGAAACTGCACGACGGCGCGACGCGGTGGAAATTGCATTGCCCCCTTGGTTGCGAACTGAAACTATACCACGACGCGGTGGAATCGCAGAGTTTCACTGGAATTTGAAAATTGCCATTTTGGTTGGCTCCGTGACGCGCTAAGGTGCCAGGTGGCACACTGTCTCACTAAATGGCTCTAACTCTTCACCCGAGTGTCCGATTTGGGCGAATTTAGTATCGATGGAAATCTTATTCAATTATCTACATGAAAAAAAGTTGATATTATGGAAATTCCACATGATTCAAAGTATTTCATAGTTGGAAAGATACTTCTCAATCTTTTGGGACCGAATTTACATTTCACTGGACACGCTCTAAGTCGCAGACTAGGAGAGAACTTTGTGGGGTATTACATTTTATTGGTCTCAATGGTGAAAGAATGGGATGTCTAATAGAGTATCGCGGATCGTTATGTAAATATTTGTATCTATCTTCGAGAGGCTATAGGATGTATTTAGGAAACTTCTCTCATTTTACTCTTTACTGTGCAAAGTTTTTTTATACCTTGTATTTTGAGTTGTGTTTCACTCTTTCTGTGCAGATGGTGTCATCTAGGTCTTGTGAGAGTAGAGATGCGGAGCCGTCTCCCAAAGGGTGAACCTTGAGTCATGGATGGACTCGAGGGAGTAGATAGGCTCATGGTGTAGCCCCGTCTAGGAAAAGTGCTGGAGGACTCTCTCCTGAGCCTCATGTTGGGCAGGTTAGAGGTGTGGGTCCTAATTCCATTCTTCAGAGTTTGTCTTCTTCAGAGTTTGTCTTCCCCAGTGTTGGAGGGATTGTTGGTGCGTTTACTGACCCGACTAGAGGGTTCTCCTTTGGTTATGCCGTTGTTCCTCTAGTTCAGAGTATGGATCCTCCTGTTGCACCTGCTTCTGTTTTGGGTACTCCTCAGACCCCGAGTACTATTCCAACTTCAGTGCTGACATCTAACTATGGGGTTTTGATATAGGAGTTCAGTCGTCATTTATGTTACCTCCTCAAGTGAGATCTCAGCTAGCTGGAATTTTCATACCGCATGCTCTTCAGCGAGCCACATCTCAGATGGTTGTGTTTGAGGGTTCTTTTCAGAGTATTGTGAATCATGGTAAGCTGAAAGAGGATATTCCTCGGGTATCTTAGGGAGGCGCCAAGAGGGTGCACTATTTTGGTAAGTTCAGAGGTCAGACTCTACGAGACAGAGATTTTAGAGGTTTTCATGGGTCTTCTACTTCAGAAGTGTAGGGTAGCTATCAGGACAAGTTTAGAGTTTGCTATGTATGTGATGAGACTGGCCATGTGGCCAAGGACTGTCCTCGCCGAGTATTTAGAGATACTCCTATTTTAGTTGTGAGAGGTAAGGTTTTTTTAGAAGTGCGAGAGGCAGAGGTAGTGGACCCTGGGGCAGGGGTCGCAGGGCTATTCGGCCAACCAATGGTCATGGTCAGTATTATGCCATACCAGTCAGACCAGAGGCAGAGGCTTCAAATGTTGTGATCACAGGTATCTTCCCCATTTATTTTAGACCTGCATTTGTATTATTTGATCCCAAATCGACTTTCTCTTATGTATCTGTATATTTTTCTTTGGGTTTTAATTCTTTTAGTGGTGCTCTTGCCATGCCTATTTGTGTATCTACCCCAGTAGGTGATCCGATCTTGTGTTATGACTTTTGCTGGGCATGAGATTTTGGTAGATTTACTTGTATTAGATATGGTCGATTTTGATGTTATTTTAGGCATGAATTAGTTGGCTCCTTATTATGCTGTCTTAGATTGTTTTTCTAAGACTATGACTTTAGCTTTATTTGGGTCCTAAGAGGGTCATATCTTATGTTCAGGATCGTAAATTGGTTGAGAGAGGAAATTTATCTTACTTGGCCTATATTCATGACACAAGTGTTGTTTCACCTCCTTCCTTGGACTTTGTCCGTGTTGTCCATGAGTTTATGGAGGCATTCCCTACGGACTTGCCTAGTATGCCTTCGGATTGAGATATTGATTTTATTATTGATGTTGATCCGGGCACAAAGCCTATTTCTATTCCTCTTTATAAGATAGCCCCAACAGAGTTGAAGGAACTGAAGGATTAGTTGCAGGAGTTGTTGGATAAGTGTAATGCCCCGAGTCTGTACCCCAAACACGACACGATGCTTACGACCCCGAAGGACCACAAGATAACCCATGATTGATATCTACTGTAAGCACTGAAAATAATACTGAAATAAATACAGAAAATAGGCTGAAATGCCATAAGGTTCATAATCTAAACATTGATAAAGAATAACATCTATAAAAATAATTTGTAAAATTGAATACTGTCTAACAGTCTAGTCTGAAAAGCCTCTAACTGAACTATCTGAAAGTAGAGTTGATGAGACAAGACCCCAACTAACTCCAGCTACTAAAATACTAATAAACTGAAATACTGAAATAAAAGTATGCCCTCGATAGATGAGGACTCACTACTAAAACGGCTGAGATAACTGGACCTGTCTATTCGTGGTTAGGAACCTGAGCGTTCGAACCTATGATATGAGACATTATGGCACAATAAAAGAGTATGTGTCAGTACGTGGAATGTACTAGTATGCTAAATGAGGTAAGGCTGAATGCAAGGGTTCCTATGCATGAATAATAACTGACTGAATGATATAGAGTAACTGAACATGAGAGTACATGGATAAATAATTCTACTGTAAATACTGAGTATACACTACTATGCAGATAAATAAATACTGTGACTAATCTTGTCTGAATCTAAGTCCTGAGTTTTGATACTGAGTAACTGATTTTTGAAGTTACCGATAACTGAGTTACTAATACTGATTGACTATATCTGACAGTCCTGATTCTGTAGAACTAAACTGAGTTCTGTACTGAGACTGAAACTGACACTGTGGGAGGTAATCATCTAACCGACATGCCCCAAATAAGATAACTGAGTTGGGGTCCAACCTGTGACCTTAGTTGGAAGGGTGTCAGTACCGTGCCACGGGTAAAGACACTAAAGAGTCACCCTCTATTGGCAGGTGCCCTAAACGAGAATGGTGGTACCCTCTACTGGCAGGTAAAGCACCTCATCAACTCTCAACTGGTAGGTTGATGTCTCAAACTACGTTGGCTACGTAGTTCTGGAATGCAAGGATTGCTTCTAAGGATCACACCCTCTACTGGAAGGTGAGCCCTCATCCTTGGGTTCACTCGGTGCTGAATCCTACTCCCAACTGAATAGACACTGAATTGATTATACTAAACTGGACTGGACTGATACTAATTTTACTGAGTTTTCCTGAGTTCTGTAACTGACTGAGTTCTATAGAGTTCTGTAACCGACTGAATTCTACTAATTATGACATGACCGATACTATTCTGTAACTTACATTAGCTCTAGGTAAATAGCTAAATTGTGTGGTATTAAATACCCCAAGGACTTGATAGCATCAAAGTAAATCATGGCAAAATCTTGAAAACATAATAATGGCTACTTGACCAAAATCCACTCATTGAGACATTTTAGCAAACACTTGTAATGCATTTACTTATATATGAATGGAGAATACATGCTATCATGTTATATTGGCACTATTTCATTCACATAGGTATTTTATCAAACACATGGGGAGCATGCTTAGGTTATGCAATACTTAACACATAATTATCATGGCTACATTAGTCAACTTGCAAATTGAAGGGTTTATCATGAAGATCATGTAATTCAACACATATAATGATTAATTTCATGAAAACTTGTAATTTAATCATGGACTGAGACCCAACAATAACATGAACATGAATTCAATTCAATTTCAAGCATGTAATTCATAAATCAACAATCTTGTAGTTTTAAAAATGGATTTGTGGACTCTATGGGTGAAATGAACCCATAGATGAACACCTAACATACCTTGGGTTGTTAATTCTTGATGTTCTTGGAGAAATTCTTTAGATTGACCTTAATTTCTTTGAGCTAGGATTTGTTTTCTTGAGAAAGAATGCTTGGATTTGGGGACAAATTGAATAAAGAATGATTTTAAAACATTTTTGGGCTTTAATCTCACACCTGGGCGGAGTAAAATCATGGGAAAAGACCAATTTAACACTGGACAACATTTAAAATTTTCATCAAAAATTGCCGAACTGGGCCCCTGGCGTGATGCAGTGCTATCAAGCCGTGTCTCTGGAAAATGACAACTGGGAACTGGAGCTTGGTGCGATGCAGTGGAATAGAGTTGCCCCTTTGATTCTAAATTTTGGACTCATCGCGACGCGGTGGGATCGCGTTGGAACACTGAAAAAGGACAATTCTGAACTAAGCCTATGGTGCGACACGCCATTATCGTGGAGCAGCACTGGAATTTGCCAATTTCCATTTGGATGGCCTCCGCGATGCGCTGACATGCATTTTTGCATACTGTTTTATGAAAATGGCAATAGCTCTTCGCCCGGGTATCATATTTGGGTGAACTTTATATCTTTGAAAAGCTAACTGATTTTTTTACGCATTGGCAGTCTCTAAACTGAAAAATAATGACTATTTCAAAAATTTTATGAAGGGTAACCCATGTACTGAGGGTTAATTTAAGTTAAGGAAATACGAGGTATTACAATGTCTTCCCCTTGGGAACATCGTCCTCGAATGAGACTGACTAAGCTAAGAAACATTGATAGACTGAGTTTACACACTGAACATACACACTAAAATATGACTACATGACTGAACTACTGACAAACTGAGTTCTTATACTAAACATGCATATCTGATGCATGGAATACATGACTGAAGCTACTGATAAGCTGAATTTTCATACTGAACATGCATATCTGATGCATGAGTACATGTCTAAACTGATTCATGAATGCATGAATAAAAATATAATGGTAACGAATACCAAGATTATAACTGTAACTGAACATGGGATTGAGTAAGGCTAAGGAAGACTGTTACCTTAAGTTGATTCTGAGTTTGCGGAGAAGAGGTGAGGATACTCGGTCCATATATCTGCTTTTGCTTCCCAAGTAGCTCCCTCAACAGACTGATTTCGCCAAAGAACTTTGACCAAGGGAACTTCTTTGTTCCTTAGTTTACGAATCTGATGATCGAGGATCTGGACTGGAACCTCTTAAAAAAAGAGATCGTTCTGAATATCTACGCCCTCTAAAGGAACTATGACTGCTGGGTCACCAATGTATTTCTTTAGCAAAGAGACATGGACTACTGGGTGTACTGAATCTAGATCTGAAGGCAACTCGAGCTTATAAGCTACCTTTCTGAAATGACTGAGAATTCTGAAAGGATCGCCATATCGGGGACTGAGCTTTTCCTTCTTGTCGAACTTCTTCCCTTTCATGGGAGAGATTTTTAAGAACACAAAATCACTTATCTCAAACTCAAGATTCTTTCTCCTCACATCTGCATACGATTTTTGTCGGCTCTGGGCAACCCTAAGCCTTTCTCTAATCAGCTGAACCTTCTCTAAGGCATCAAACACTAAGTCAGGCCCTACTACTACGACCTCACCTACCTCAAACCAACCAATTAGAGATCTACATCTCATACCATAGAGGTCCTTAAACGGGGCCATCTGAATACTAGAATGGTAGTTTTTATTGTATGCAAATTCTATCAAAGGCAAGTAGTCATCCCAAATACCCTAAAAATCGACAACGCATGATCTTAGCATATCTTCTAAAGTATGAATGGTCCTTTCTGCTTGACCATCTGTCTGAAGGTAGAAGGTTGTACTGAGGTAGACTTGGGTACCAAGACCCTTTTGGAATGCTTTCCAGAAATAAGAGGTAACTGGGTACCTCTATCTGAGATGATGGATACTGGGACTCCGTGCAACTTGACCAACTCTCTGATATAGATTTTGGCGTAGTCCTCGGCTAAATAGGAAGTATGAACTACAAGAAATAAGCTGATTTGGTCATTCTATCTACGATTACCCAAATAGAATCATACTGATGACGAGTACGGGGCAAACCAATCACAAAGTCCATGTTAACTTCTTCTCATTTCCATATGGGAATACTGAACTCCTGCATAGATCCACTAGGCTTCTAGGGCTCAATCTTAACCTACTGACACATAGTGAACTTTGCTACAAACTCTGTAATATCTCTCTTCATCCCACTCCACCAATAGATCTCCCGCAAATTACAGTACATCTTAGTGGCCCATAGATGAATAAAGTATCGCGCACTATGCACTTCTATAAGAATTCATTCCCTTAAGTCATCTACACCTGGCATACATAAATGACCCTAGCAATGAAACACACTATCTCCCCCTTGGGAGAAAACCTCTATTTTCTGATCTCTGGCTGACTCTTTTAACTTAACAAGACTGGGATCTCTATCTTGCTTTTCCTTCACTTCAAAAACTAGAGACGATTTTGAACTATTCTTCACCCACACACTGCCCTCTGCTGAATCAACTAAGCACACCTAGTCGGGCAAGCTGATGAACTTCCTGAACTAACTTCTTCTTATCATTCTCAACATGAGCAACACTACCCATAGAAAATCTACTGAGAGCATCATCCACTACATTGGCCTTGCCCGGGTGATATAGAACACTCATATCATAATCTTTTAATAACTCTAACCATCTTCTCTGATACAAATTTAAATCTTTTTGAGAAAAGACATACTGCAAGGTTTATGATCTGTGAACACATCAATATGCACCCAATACAAGTAATACCTCCAAATCTTTAAGGCAAACACCTCAGCTGCTAACTCGACATCATGAGTCAGTAATTCTTCTCATGGGGCTTAAGCTGTCCAGAGGCATAGGCTATGAACTTACCTCTCTACATGAGTACACAACCCAAACCTACTCTGGATGCGTCACAGTACACAACAAACCCGTCTAAACCATCTGGTAGAGTCAAAACTGGGGCTGAGGTGAGTTGAGTCGTCAACTCCTGAAAACTCTTCTTGCAGGAATCTCACCACTGAAACTGGACTTTTTTCTGAGTTAATCTAGACATGGGGGACTCAATAGATGAAAACCATTCAACAAACTTATGGTAATAGCCAGCTAAACCCAAGAAACTTTAGATATCTGATGGAGAGATATGTCTAGGCTAGTTTATCACCTCCTCGATCTTTTGAGGATCAACTCTAATGCCATCACCAGAAATGATATGACCAAGGAATACTACTGAACTTAGCCAAAATTCGCACTTAATAAATTTGGCAAACAACTGATGAGTTCTGAGAGTTTGAAGTACGATTTTGAGGTTATCTGCATGATCATTCTCGCTACAGAAATAGACAAGAATATCATCGATGAAGACTATAATGAACATGTCCAAGTACTGATTGAACACATGATTCATTAAGTCTATGAAAGTTGTTGAGGCATTAGTAAGACCAAAGGACATGACTAGAAACTCGAAGCGACCATACCGGGTTCGGAAAGTTATTTTTGAAATATCACATTCTTTGAATCTGAGCTGATGATAGCCTGATATGAGGTCTATCGTAGAAAAATAACTAGCACCCTGAAGTTGGTCAAACAAGTCATCGATTCTAGGAAGTGGATATTTATTCTTGACTGTGACTTTGTTCAACTGACGGTAGTCTATACACATTCTAAGAAGACCGTCTTTCTTACTCACAAATAAGAATGGTGCGCCCCACGGGGAAATGCTGGGTCTGATGAATCCCTTATATAGGAGATCCTTCAACTGTTCATTTATCTTCTTGTGTTCTGCTGGTGCCATTCTATATGGCGGAATAGATATGGGCTGAGTATCTGGAAGAAGGTCTATTCCATAAGACTGTGTTCTACTATGATAGATTTACCCACTGGGGTAGAAACTGAGAAAGGCTCTGCTAGGATTGCTGGACTGACTCCAAAGTCAACGACTATATAAGGAGTTACAAAAGATAGAGAATCTCCTAGATCTAGCAAGACATAAACATGTAAATAGAAGATCTGTAACGTACCAGTGGCCACATCAGGAGAATTTTCCTGATCTTTTCTGGACTGAAGTGCATAAAGCCTATTTGGGCATTGCCCACTGGAAGCGGTACCCTGCTGATTCGGGCAACCTAACTGAGCTGAAGGATAATTATACTAATCCTGAGAACCTGACTGAGGACAATCTCTGACTCTGTGGCCTGGCTTGCCACATCCGAAATAAATATCACTGCCAGCTCTGTAGACACCCTGATGGTTTCTGCCACATGTCTAACAAAGAGGATTTGTTTGAGCACTGTTGGCACTACCTTGAGATTTAGAACCTGGCACCCTATCTTTGTTACCATTTCTAAACTTAGGTACTAGAGCACTATGTGAGGACGGAGTTGGAAATGAAGATTTTAGGTAAAACTGGGAACAGTTACCGCCCTCTGACTTAGGCAGATTGAAATTGAAGCTACTTGTTTTAGCTCGCTTGTTCTTCCTCTCTCTCTCTCTATTCTTAGACTCTTCTATCTGTTGAGAATAGACTATAAGCCTGGATAGGTCTATCTCCTTAATTAACATTGCAGTTCTGCACTCTTTAACCACACTATTTAATACCCCAGACATGAACTTGCTCATTCTGGACCTACTATCTTCTACTACATGGGGAGCATACCTGGCTAACTCAGTAAACTTGGGGGAATACTCTTTCACACTCGTACTGCCCTACTTGATATTGATGAACTCTAACACCTTAGCTTCTCTTAGTTTTAAGGGAAAGAATCTATTTAGGAAAGTAGTAGCAAACTCTTCCCACTCTATGGGCTCTGCATCTGTGCCCCTTTCTACCTTCCACTTCTTAAACCATGTATGAGCTACATCTTGTAGCTAATAGACAGCTAACTTAGCACTCTTACTAGAAGTCACTCCTATAATATCTGTGATTTTCTGAACCTGATCGAGAAACTTCTATGAATCCTCTTCTGGCTTAGATCCTAAGAATAGGGGAGGATTCATTCGGGTAAAGTCCCGAATCCTGGATGCAACAGTATTGGCCACTGGGTTGGCCTGAATAGCAGCTAGCCGTTCATTCTGAGCTGTTATGAAATTGGATAGAGTAGTGAATGCAGCTCTGAATTCTGCATAGGAGACATGCTCATCCAGGGGATCTGCCTGAATGGGCTGAGGTGCTGACTGATTTTTGGTTCTCCTTTCGTTAGTTTTTTTGGGAGGCATGTTCTGTAAATTAAAGGAAGTAACAGACTAGAATGAGATTTTAACTTGAGCTCATGCTCACTCGCACGACATGAATACTGAAAGAAGAGAAACTTTTCCTAAAACATCTCATAGCCACCTGTCCATAAGTGAGGTGCGCTACACACCCATACATAAGACTCTACTTGATGCAGTTTTTAGACTCCCTTAGGACTTTGTTGAATCTTAGGCTCTGATACCAAGTTTTCAACACCCTGAGTCTGTACCCCAGACGCTCCACGGTGCTTACGACCTCGAAGGACCACAAGCTAACCCATGACTGATATCTAATGTGAGCACTGAAAATAGTACTGTAATAAATGCAGAAAATAGGCCGAAATACCATAAGGTTCATAATCTGAGCACATATAAAGAATAACATATGTAAAAGTAATCTGTAAAACTAAATAGTATCTAAAAGTCTAGTCTGAAAAACCTCTAACTGAACTATCTAAAAGCAGAGTTGATGGGATAAGCCCCTAATTAACTCCAGCTACTAAAATATTGATAAACTAAACTAAAAGCATGCCCTCGATAAATAAGGACTCACTACTAAAATTGTTGCTGATAACTAGATCTATCTATGTGCGGTCAGGAACCTGAGCGTCCGAACCTATGATATGAGATATCATAGCTCAAAGAAAGAGTATGCGTCAGTACGTGGAATGTACTGGTAAGATAGATGAGGTAAGGCTGAATGCCAGAGTTCATATGCATGAACAATAATTGACTAAATAATATATAGTAACTGAACATGAGAGTACATGCATAACTGATACTACTGTAAATATTGAGTATGCACTACTGTGCATATAAATAAATACTGTGACTGAGCTTGTCTGAAGCTAAGTCATGAGTTCTGATACTGAGTAACTGATATCTAAAGTAACCAATAACTGAGTTACTGATACTGATTGTATGTATCTGACAGTCCTGATTCTGTAGAACTAAACTGAGTTCTGTACTGAGACTGAAACTGAAACTGAGACTGTGGGAGGTAATTATATAAATGATATGCCTCAATTAAGATAACAGAGTTGGAGTCCAACCTGTGACCCCAGTTGGAAGGGTGTAAGTATCGGGCCAAGGAGAAAGATATTGAAGAGTCACCCTCTACTAGAAGGTGCCCTAAACGAGAACGGTGCTACCCTCTACTGGCAGGTAAAGCACCTCATTAAACCTTAACTGGAAGGTTGATGTCTCAACCTACGCGGGCTACGTAGTTCTGGAATGCAAGGATTGCTTCTAAGGATCACACCCTCTACTGGCAGGTGAGCCCTCATCCTTGGGTTCACTCGGTGCTGAATCCTACTCCCAACTGAATAGACACTAAATTGATTATAATAAAATAGACTTGACTGATACTGAGTTTACTGAGTTTTTTTTAGTTTTGTAACGGACTGAGTTCTACTGAGTTTTGTAACTGACTGAATTCTATGGATCATGACATGATTGATACTATTCTGTAACTGACACCGGCTCTAGGTAAACAGCTAAATTATCGGGTATTAAATACCCCCAGGACTCGATAGCATCAAAGTAAATCATGGCAAAATCTTGAAAACACAATAATGGCTACTTGACCAAAATCCACTCATTGAGACATTTTAGCAAACACTTGTAATGCATTTACTTATACATGAATGGGGAATACATGCTATCATGTTATAATGGCACTATTTTATTCACTTAGATATTTTATCAGACACATGGGGAGCATGCTTAGGTTATGCAATAATTAACACATATAATTATCATGGCTACATCAGTCAACTTGCAAATGGAAGGGTTTATCATGAAGATCATGTAATTCAACAAATATGATGATTAATTTCATGAAAACTTGTAATTTAATCATGGACTGAGACCTAACAATAACATGAACATGAATTCAATTCAATTTCAAGAATGTAATTCATAAATCAACAATCTTATGTGTTTTAAATATGGATTTGTGGACTCTATAGGTGAAAGAAACCCATAGATGAACACCTAACATACCTTGAGTTGTTAATTCTTTAAGTTCTTGGAGAAATTCTTAAGATTGACCTTGATTTCTTAGAGCTAGTGTTTGTTTTCTTGAGACAGAATGCTTGGATTTAGGGACAAATTGAATAAAGAATGATTTTTAAATGTTTTTAGGGCTTTAATCTCACACAGGGCGGAATAAAATTATGGGAAAAGATCAATTTAACCCTAGACAACATTTAATTTTTTTTTCAAAAATTCCCGAACTGGGACCCTGGCGTGATGCGGCGCTATCGTACCGTGTCTCTGGAAAATAGAAAATAGGAACTGGGGGCTTGGCGCGATACGGTGGAATCTCGTTGTCCCTTTGATTCTGAATTTTGGACTCATCACGACTCGGTGGGATCACATTGGAACACTGGAAAAGGACAATTCTGAACTGAGACTATGGAGTGACACTCCAATATCACAAAGAAACACTGGAATTTGCCAATTTCCATTTGGCTGGCCTCCGCGATGCGTTGACATGCATTTTTGCACACTGTTTTACGAAAATGGCCATAGCTCTTCGCCCGGGTATCGGATTTGGGTGAACTTTATATCGTTCGAAAGATAACTAAATTTCCTACACATTGGAAGGCTCTAAACTGAAAAATACTAAGTATTTCAAAAATTTTATAGTGGGTAATCCATGTACTGAGGGTTAATTTTAAGTTAGGGAAATACAGGGTATTACAATAAGGGATTTATCCGACCTAGTATTTTACCTTGGGGTGCGTCTATCTTGTTTGTGAATAAAAAGGATGTGTTTATGCGGATGTGTATTGATTATCGGTCGTTGAATAAGGTGACAGTTAAGAATAAGTATCCTCTTCCTCGCATCAATGATTTGTTTGATCAGCTTCGGGTGTTGTAGTGTTTTTGAAGATTAATTTGTGGTTAGGTTATCACCAATTGAGGATTAGATCTTTGGATATTCCAAAGACAACTTTTTGAACTCGATAAGGTCATTATAAGTTATTGGTCATGTATTTTGGGTTGACCCATGCCCCTGTCGCATTCATGGAGTTGATGAACCAGTTATTTGAACGTATCTTGACTCTATTGTTATGGTATTTATAGATGATATCTTGGTTTATTCCAAGAGTGAGATTGGGCATAAGGAGTATTCGTGGATTGTGGTTTAGAGATTGAGGGATGAGAAGTTGTATGCTAAGTTCTCTAAGTGAGAATTTTGGTTGGAGTCTATTTCTTTCTTGGGTCATGTGGTATCTAAGGAAGGTATTATGGTTGATCCATCCAAGGTTGCAGCGGTTCGTGATTGGGCTAGACCTATTTCGCCCACCAAAATTCAAAGTTTTGTTGGCTTGGCCGGGTATTATCGGTGTTTGTTGAGGGTTTCTTTTCCATTGCAGCTCCTTTGACTAAGTTGACTCAGAAAAATATTTTCATCTAGTGGTCTGACGCTTGTGAGGTGAGCTTCCAAAAGCTCAATGACTTATTGACTTCAGCTCCTATAGTGGCTTTGCCCAATGAGGGTGTAGGCTTTATTATCCTTCGTGATTTGAGGTAACACTATTGGTGGAGTGGTATGAGGTGAGATATAACGGATTTTGTGGCTCATTGCCTATGTTGTCAGTAGGTGAAGACCGAGTATATGAGGCCTGGTGGATTGCTTCAGAGGTTACCCATTCCCGAGTGGAAGTGGGAATGAATCACTATGGACTTTATTACTGGTTCGCCTCATACATCTCATGGTTCTAATAGTGCTTGGGTCTTCGTGGAGCGATTGACCAAGTCAACTCATTTTAATTCGGTTTGAGTCTCATTCAGTGCTAGAGGTTAGCCCCTATCGTCATTTGTGAGATTGTGTGTCTTCATGGTGTCCCGGTGTCTATTATTTTAGAACGAGATCCTATGTTCACATCACTTTTGGAAGACTTTTCAGGATAAGTTGGGTACTCGAGTGGATCTTAGCATAGTGTTTCACGCCCAGATTGATGCCAGTCAGAGCAGACTAAATAGGTTTTGGTGGATATGTTTCGCGTATGCGTGATGGATTTTGGTGGCCAGTGGGGGGAAGCATTTGGCTTTAGCAGAGTTTGCATCGAATAATAGTTACCATTTCAGTATTGATATGGCTCCTTTTGAGGCATTGTATGGTAGGAATTGTCGCTCCTAGTAGGTTGGTTTGATGTTTCAGAGGTGAGACCTTAAGATATGGACTTTCTTCATGAGTCTTTGGATAGAGTTCAGGTCTTTCAGGATAGGCTTAGATCAGCTCAGAGTATGTAGAAGTGTTATGTTGATCGTAGACTTTGTGCCTTGAGATTTGGTGTTGGTGATCGTGTTTTCCTTTGAGTTTCACCCATGAAGGGTGTGATGAGGTTTGGGAAGAGGGGCAAGCTTATCCCCAAGTATATTGGTCTATTTGAGATTCTTCGAACTTTTGGTGATATGGATTATGAGTTGGATTTCCCCCTTGATCTATCAGTTGTTCATCCAGTTTTCATGTTTCTATGCTTCGTTGCTATATTCTTGATGAGTATCATGTCATTCGTTGGGAGTCATTTCAGTTAGATGAGCGGTTGTCCTTTGTTGAGGAGCCAGTTTCCATTTTGGCTAGGGATGTTAGGCGGTTGCACTTTAGAGTTATCCTTGTGGTTAAGGTTCAGTGGCGACATCGACTTGTAGATGAGGCTACTTGGTAGGTTGAGTCTGATATGCATAGTTCCTATCCCAATCTTTTCATTGATTCAGGTATTTCTTTGCCTTAGTTCGAGGATGACCTAGACTTTTAGTAGTGGATGATGTAAGGACCTAAAAACTTGATGAAATATGTGAAATTTTTGATTTTATGTTATTTGACTGTTTTACCCCTCCCCATAGTTGCATTATGATATTTCTGGGGTGTGGGAGTGATTGACATGATTTTTCGATGCAATTTGGTATCATTTATGCAATATTGTGGGTTTTTAGGGCCTTAAGAGCTTTATTTTGGACTTATATGGATATCTTTTGATCTGTGCAACGGATGGTTGAACGAATTGCGCCATCAGCTCCGAAACATTGATTTTAGTCTAGGTAAACCTTTGATTCGGGTCCCGGTACACCCGAGCTCATTTCGACCTATTGGTCGGAAAGTTCGAAAATTGAAAATATGGGTGTGGATCCCACATTTGGTCGAAACGACCTCGGATGAAAAATATAACTTTGCCAGCAGATTCAGAATATCGATTTTAGGATGTTAGCATGTTTGGTATGATTTTACGGCTTTCAAATCTCATTTCGATCCTCGATTTGAAAAATTATAATTTCGGGTTTCGGGGCTCAACTTTGTGAAAATGATATTTTTTTGAAGATTTGATATCTCCATCGCGCCCAGAACGTCGAATTTAGTGTGGTTGCATAGTTTGTTTGCATAAATCGAACTCCGAACGAATCTCGGGCACCCAATTGAAGTCCGAATAGTACTTAAAAAAACAGTTTTTTGCTACAGCTGTGCAGAAAAATCTGCAATAATAAATAGCTTTTTTTTACCTATTTTGCTCATTTTTCATCTTGGCTCTTGGGAGTTAAACTCTAAAATATTGTGGGGGCTTAAAAGCAAAGTTTGTGAGAGCTTGGAAAGCTAGATTAACACATTTTTTCTTGATTTTATTACGGATTAAAGGTAAGAATTCACCCTTTTCTTAGTAATTTCTTGATTAATTTTTCAAAACCTCCAAACTTTTAGGGCTTGATTTTAAACCCCATTTTCACTCCCTTTCACTTGAATAATATTTGTAACTTATAATTACTAGTTTTTCATCAATTTAACCTTCAAAACAACTCCGATTCTTGATTTTAACCCGGATTTCAAAGATTTTACCCGCTAAAGCGCAAAAATGGTTTTTTTTCGATTTGAACCCCGTTTTTTACTCGATTTAACTTGGATTTTCAGCTGCACGTTCCTAAAAATATGGGAAAAATGTTTTTGAAGTAAAGTTTCAATTTTGCTCTTCTTTTTTGGAAACCCATTTTGGGGGTCCGTTTTGATCCTGAACCAAAAATAGTCAATATGGGTGTCGTTGGTTTTGTTTTGATGCATAGATTTCATATTTGATATTATTAGTGGAGTTAGGGATCATTCATGAAAAGTTAGGTCGCGGGTTCAAGTGTAGCGAACCGATTTCGGCTTTCGAGGTAGGTTATGGATTAACTCTTTCAGACTGGGTTGGGTAGTAAATGATGATACCAAATGCATGTTAAGTATGGAAACTAATCATGAAAAGTAGCTATCTATGTTTTGTGCCCGCGTGGGGGTTTATATGTGATGTAATTATCGAAATTGAGATATTATGTGATATGTGTGACTATGTGGGGTCCTATGTGATATTGATAGCCTTGAATACATATGAATAATTGTATTGTGTTGTTAAAATGCTAATGTGGTACCATTGGTGTATTGTGATTAGATTCATACTTTATTGGCAAATGAGACATGTGAAAATTCATGGATGATACGAAAATAATGAGCAGAAATTGACGCATGTGGTCGTGGAAATATATCATTATGGTTGGTTGTAAAAATTTATCATGTGGTTGTTTGTGGAAATACTCATTGTGATTGGTTATGAGCATTACATCTTCATATCATACTCATTCATGAAAATTGGTACCACCGTGGCAACATCTGAGAAACACTGGCAACACTTTTTTTTAAAAGATATTGTAACACCTTATAAAACCCTTTTCGAGGGATGTGCCAGAAAGTAGATATGAGATATGTGAATTGTATATGGGTTGACGAACCCCTCATGGGTCCTGCGTTGGGATGCTTGCCTCCGTAGGTGTATATGGGGATTGTGCGACGATCCTAGAGGTTGTGCGAAGACCTCGTGCATCATCATCATCATCATCATCATATACATTGCACTTATTTTATTGTGTTATATTGTGTTGTATTGGCATATTGACTTGCCATTTATGTATTTATCGTATCTTCTTTTACTTGTATTTGATGATCCTGTATATGCATGTTCCCCTTGTTCTTTTTATATGTGATATAATACGTACTTTTATTCTATCTTAGTGTGATGTTGCAATATATGTAAGATATATTAGAACTGTTAGTGCAATCGATGTGGGCTATTGTTGTGGGACATTTTCTGATTGCAGGTGATGTGCCCTTAGTGTATATTTTGTATGCTTTATTTACTACTTTTCTTGGTCGGCCTATGATACCTACCGAGTATAAGTGGACTGTACTCATGCCTACTGTGCCCTTTCGGTGCAGGTCCTAGCTCAAGTGCGCCTCAGCTTGGTTGACTCGGGTGATTGTTGGAGCTTCCAAGGTAGCGCTTGGACATTCATGCGTCCGAAGTTCACCTCTATCTTTCTACTATAGTTATGTGTTTATTAGTATTCGGAGACAAATATTATTCATTTGTGGTTTTTTTTTATGCATTTGACTCTTGGATTGTAGTAGTAGTTCTTACACTATTGACACCTGGTTCGGGCATGATTGGTATTTTGGATAAGCTCTTTTCGCATTGTCATGATTATTTATATGGTTCGGTTTCGTTCTAGAAGCCTTACCTTGGGATATTTCTGTCCTTTTCTCTTTTCGTATCAGTTTGGGTGATAGACTTCCTTGTCAAGGTATGTCGCGACAAGTGTCATCATGACCCTGATTTTTGGGTCGTGACAAGTAACAACTAAAGAATGTGATAATCAAAGAACAAGAAATAATAAATAGTAACATGAAATGAAGGACATAGAAAAAAAATTAGGATTAGAACATAAATACTAGAGGCTTTGAGCTGTAGGTGACAAAAGAGTTTGAAAATGAGGTGTAGGTGATTCAAGTCTTAATAATTGAGTGGAGGTAACAATTAATTTATTATGGATTAATAAAGTTAGAGAAATTTAAAAATAACACACAAGTTTTTAAATTTACACTTTGATCCAAATGTTAGTTAATATAACGGAAAACGGAGGAAAAAATGTGTTTCTCTCTCTTCTCGTCCGTTGTTGCTTTCTCTCTCTTCACAATTTTGTTGTTCATTGCTGCTGCTGCTTTATTCATCATCTTCTGCTTCATTATCTTCATCTTCTACTTCAATATCATCATCTTCTTCTTTTTGTCGGCCATTGTTGTTGTTTTTACCGCTAATACTGCTACTTTACTTGACTAATTTTTTAGGTGAAATTTTGTTTCATACATCACTTTGCACTTTGGCATTACTTCATAGGTAACTTTGGTAAGTGAAATTATGATTTTTAGTTGAATTTGTCATCTGGTACACTGCTACTGCTGTTTTTTCAACAATGGATAGAATCCGTTCATGAATACAACATAAGAGCCCACAATTTAAATAGGTCACTCAGTTTGTTGCAACAGATACATATTCTGTTACAACAGAAGACTCATATGTTGTATTCATATTTATGGTTCTTTAGTGCTTGTAACATAAATCAAATAGATGGTTAATCTGTTGCAACAGATGTGTTATCTGTTGCAACAGATAATTATTCTGTTATGACAGATAATTATTCTGTTGTAACAGATAATTATCTGTTGCTACAGACGAGAAATCTGTTACAATAAAATATTTATCTATTACAACAGACTATTTATCTGGTGAAACAAATATTTATTCTATTGCAACAGATGAGTAATGTGTTTGGAACAACACAACACAGCTCCTACCACAAACCCAACAGATAACCCATATGTTTCAACTCTTGTTATTGATACTGGATTCAAATTATTTCTTAATCGTTGACATGTTTGTTGAGAAGAAGAAATAGACAGAATGAAAATTAAATAAGAATTAAAACGTCAAAGTCGATCAAACATAAATTTTTTAATAAACAAATACAAATAAAAATACATAGGCTAAAACAAATTACCTTCACGAGGTAGGGGTTAAGGTCTGGGGATACACACCCTCCCCAGATTCCACTTGTGGGATTATACTAGGTATGTTCTAGTTTTTATTTTTGTGCTTTTATTTGATCAACTTTAATAATGTACTAAGTGCTTAATTAATATGATCTAATAGAGGTTTATACTTGAGTATTAATGTATGCAATAGGTCAAGTTTTTAGTTTCAACTCTTACTAGTGTTACTGGATTTAAATTATTCCTTAACCGTCGACATGTTTGTTGAGAAAAAGAAATAGATAGAATGAAAAATAAGAATTAAAACGTCAAAGTCGATCAAACATAATTTTTTTATTAAACAAAAACAAATAAAAATACATAGGCTAAAAGAAAAAAATAATCTAATTATTATTATTATCATTATTGCCATCCGGCCAATATTCAACCGACATCAGCAGTGCCCTCCTCAGCCTCCGAATCTCTCGGAGAATCCTGACTCTCATTGCAGACAACTCTCATTGAAGGTCATGAACCTGAGTTTGAAGCTCTCGCACGATGTCTTGTAAAATAGCAACATCCCACACTGGATCAACCATATCTAGAACACAAATGAATTGACAAAAAATGTTAAAACAAAAGTAAAGAAAAGAATTCGAATGTAATACAACGTACACTACCAATTGGATATATTTACACAAAAATCAAGAAAAAAACTTACCCGAGTCAGGGAAGAGAAAGTGGTTGAAGGTGTAATATGAAAGACAAGATGCAAAAAATAAATTCAGTAGAATGAACGAGTAAGGAGAGACCTATTTATAGAAGATTGAATTTGAATGAGTTAGGCAAAAAGGTGAAACTGTTCACCTCCATTTATTAATTACATACAAACTGGTGACTTTTTTATTACTTTGAAAAGTTATGACTTAATTGAATGAAGCTACTGACTGACTTTTTGATTATTATGATAAGTCATGACTTTTCAGCTTATTGTTAGTAATTAGTTCTTTTCAGTAACCATTTTTATTGAGTTGTGGCAATAGATTCTATATTTGTTATATCAGATAACATATCTGTGATAATAGATATACCATCTGTTGCATCAGATAACCCATCTATTACAACAGATATACCATCTATTACAATAAATCGACAATCTGTTGCATCAGATAATCTATCTTTGCAACATATAATCTATCCTTTTTAATAATCATCATATCATTAGTCCAAATTTTTTATTATATAAATTTAAAAAAAAAGATTTAAAAACAAAAATGGAGAAAAATCACTACTTGTCGCCTATTTTATATTAACATTAATTATTCCAATTTATTAACCATTTTTTACGGTTATAAATTGTGTTTATCATTTATTTTCGTATTATTTTTTGTGAAAAGAAATGACTTAATTAAATCAAGTTGGTGAGTTTTTTTATTATTGTGACAAGTCATGACTTTTCATCTTATTATTATTAATTAGTTAATAAATTTAAATAACTTTTTTCTCAATTAAAAAATCGAAGACACCTTTTCAATAACCGTTTCTTTAATAAAATAAAAACCATTTATATTGAGTTGTGGCAACAAATTGTATATATTTTGCATCAAATAATCCATCTATGGCAAAAGATATACCATATGTTCAACAAATCGACCATCTGTTTTAGGAGCTTTTTTTATTTCTTCTAACAGCTGATACATCGTAATAGATGGGAAATTTGATGCATCAGCAACATTGTATGTGTTAGAGACAAAAAGTCACAACTGTTCACCTTTTATTTAGCAATCATCATATACCTTAATTAATCTAATGTTGTGACTTTTTTATTATATAATAAATAAATAATTTAAAAAAACAGATTTAAAAATAAAAATGGTGAAAAGTCACAATCAGTTATTAAAATTAAATAACCATTCTTTTACGGTTTTAGATTGGGCTTATCATTTATATCCATATTATTTATTTATGAATCATTTTTCATATTAAATAATTGAAAAGTCATGACTTTTCACCCTCTCAATAACAATAACCCTTTTTTATTAATAACCACCTATTGCAACATATGATCCAATTGTCGCATCAGATTAACCATCTGTTGCAACATATGGTTCATCGGTTGCCACAAACGCTTAATCCCTACCTCCAACCATCGACATATTGAGAATAAAAAATAGATAGAATGATAATTAAATATTTAATAAGAATTAAAAATCCAAAGTCGACCAAACATTGATTTTTGAATCCATTAAATACAAATATATACAATAAAAAAACATACCCTTAGGTAGATCCGATATAAAAAAAGAAAATAATACACTAAAAGAAAAAATATTAACCTAATTATTATTACTACTATTAGTATTAGTATTAGTAGTAGTAGTAGTAGTAGTATTAATATTATTGTTAACCGGCCAATCGTTATTCGGCAGCAGCAGGGCCCTCTTTAACCTTGCTCTAAAGTCACCCAACTCCCTCTGGAGTTCATGAATCTGCCTTTCAAGTTCCTGTAAGGACTCGAGATGAATCACCTTGTACAAATCTGGAATAGCCATATCTTGAAGTGGAGTAGAATGAACGAGTAAGGAGGGGCCTACTTATAAAGGATTGAATTCGAATGGGTTAGTCAAAAAACCAAGATTGTTCACCTCTTTTTAAATAAAATTGGTGACTTTTAAAGCTTATGTAAATTAAAAAAATGGATCTAAATACAACATTTTATCTTTATTATATTTCGAAAAGAAAAGAAAATTGCCTTAAAATAAATCTAACAGATGGGTAATCTGTTGCAAAATATATTCCATTCGTTAGATAATTTACAACATATCGACAATCTGTTGCAATAGATGGATATATCTGTTTGATTTTTTCAATAGATAAGTCATATGTTACAACAGATTGATCATCTGTCGTAACAAATATCTATAATTATTTGATAATTTAAATAGATGTGGCATCTGTTGCAACATGTTAGTCATTTGTTTATTCAATTTAAGCCATAGTCGGGCTAAGAAGAATAAGGTGCGTGAAGATGGATGGATCCACTTTCATTTGTGGGAGTTAAGTATTACTGATAAGGTCATCGAGACAACACAAAGTACAATATTTTTGTGAATATAGTTTTTAATCGATTAGGCACTGATCATTCAAATAAGATCCCGTATTGTATAGTTAAGTTTGATAGGTTTGAATTGATAAGGTCGAGGTCTCCATGAAGATGGTACTGATACTCTTTTACGAATTACTGACGATTGTTGCTCATGTTTATGCGTGTCATATTTTGAGAATAGATCAATATTTGGTTTAATTGTAGAGATCCAATAGCGATTGGACTTAAATTTAAGTATGCATTGGACTCTGAGAAGGCCTTCAAAGCCTTGTACTGCATCAAATAAGAACGAAAAAACAATAGAAATTCCCCAAGCCCAAATTTATATGGAAGGGTTGTTCGAGAAGATGATTATACGCCAGAAGGATCCGAAGGAGAATGCCTGCGAGGAAAAGGGGAGTTGATGAAAGACTATATCATCTGAGAGTTAATTGAAGAGGAAACATAGGGTAGCAAGGAACTTCTAGCGAATCTGGCCCATGAAACTGAAGTAAAACATGAGAAATCTAAATCAAGTGCAAATATAAAAGTGTATCCAGTATTGAAAATTTGTCTGTTTTTTCTATAAAAGAAAAATAATCCAGATGAACAATTTGCTAAAAAGCTGCGACAAGGTAGCGTGGTCGGGATGATCACCTATATAGAAAATAGCAGAACACAAAGAAAGCAACTTTATGGGCACTGAGGGTTGAAATGATGTACAGTAAGTACTTGCGCCAATAACAACTGCAGTTAAAATAAGGAATCTAAGCGAAGACGGCAATTTCTAAATTTTAAATTGCATCCAATGCCTTCTTGTTTGTGGTTTGGATTAGGTCCACTACTATTGACCTGATCGAAACCACAAATAAGATTGAAAGGCAGATTAAGTATCATTAATTCCTTAGCAATATAAATTAATTGATTGTGTTTTCTTTCCTTAGAATACTTTCAACATATCTTGGAGTATATCAGAGGCTTGCTGCAGTATGTGAATCTCGATAATTTTCAAGCTTGCCTTGAACTTTCTGATTTAGTATTCAAGCTGGTCGTTTCCATCTTTGAGGTCATAATAGAGTTCCTAGTCTTTTGTGAGCTCGTCAATAAGGAACACTTTCTTCGAAGTTGTGGCATTGTAAAAAGCCTTCAGAAGGCTTCCAGAACACTTTATTCAGCAGGCTTAAATGATACAGAGAGGGTCCGCTATGTTTGTTTTAGGTCAAAATGTGTTGATGTACACTCAACCAGTGGTCCCAATAGTTGAACAACTCACTTTTATCGAGCGTTGTTCAATATAGCTTGCTGAACAAACCTTTAAAATCTTTGATAAATTAATTAGCCAGAAATTACGTAATGTTTGATCTTGATTCCACTAATTCTATCAAACATTACGTAACTTCAGGCTCATAACCTATCAAAACCTTTTCTCGAGTTAGTGCACAAATCAAACGAGCTCAATCTCTTAGCTCTTAGGATGAGTGATCAGCAGAAAAGCTAAGAGATTGAGCTCGTTTGATTTGTGCACTAACTCGGGCAAAGGTTTTGATAAGTTAATGAGCCTGAAGTTAAGTAACGTTTGATAGGCTTAGTGGAATCAAGATCAAATGTTACGTAATTACAGGCTAATTAATCTATCAAATCCTTTGAAGGTTTGTTGAGCAAACTGCATTGAACAACACTCGATAAAAGTGAGTTGTTCAACTGTTGGGACCACTACTTGAGCATGCATCAACACATTTTGACCTAAAACAAACATAGCGAACCCTCCATGTATTATTTAAGCCTTTTGAAGAAAGTGTTTTGGAAGCCTTTTGAAGATCTTTTACAATGAAACAACTTCAAAGAAAGTGTTCCTCATTGTATAGCTCACAAAAGACCAGAAACTCTATACCAACCTCAAAGACTTCAATGACAAGCTTGAATACCGAATCAGCAAGCTTGAGGCAAGCTTGAAAATTATCGGGATTCATCTACTACAACAAGCCTATGATCTTCTCCAAGATATATTGAAAGCATGCTAAGGCAAGAAAACACAATCAATTATATACAAATTGCTAAGGAAGTAATGATACTCATTCTGCCTTTCAATCTTGTTTGTGGTTCCGATCAGGTCAATAGTAGTGGACCTAATCAGAACCACAAATAAGAAGGTATGGGATGCAATTTAAAATTCAAAAAATTTCGCCTATGCTTAGATTCCTTATTTTAACTACAACTATTATTGGCGCAAGTTTTCTCGACTTATTGTACATCATTTCAACCCTCGGTGCCCATAATGCTGCTTTCTTATTGTTCTGCTATTTTCTATATAGGTGATCATCCCAACCACGCTACCTAGTCACAGCTCCCTAGCAAAGTGTCTATCTACATTATTTTTTCTTTAAGAGAAACAACAGACGAATTTTCAATACTGGATACACTTTCATATTTGCACTTGATTCAGATTTCTCATGTTTTAATTCTGTTTCATCGGCCTGATTCGCTAGAGGTTCCTTTCTACCCTATGTTTTCTCTTCAATTAGCTCTCAGATAATATAGTCATTCATCAACCCCCCATTTTCCCTTGTAGGCATTCTCCTACAGCACCTTCTAGCATATAATCATCACTTCGAGCAACCCATCTATATAAATTTAGGCTAGGGTAATTACTATATTGATTTCCATTCTTGGTTGAACCAGCGGGAGGCTTTGAAGGCCCTCTCTTAGTCCAATGCACCCTAAAAGTTAGTCCAATCGCTATTGAATCTCTTAACAATGACACCGAAACTTGATCCCTTTACAATGCTTGACACATAAACATGAGCAACAACCGACATTAAATCTTAACAGGATATCAGAACCATATTCATGGTCCCTCAGCCTTATCAGTTCGAACCTATCAAACTTAACTGTAAAATTGCAGATATCTTATTTGAATGATCAATGACTAATCAGTAAAAACAACATTCACAAAATCAGTGTACTCTATGTGTGTTTTCACGATAACATTATCAGTACTACATATCTCCCACATATGAAGTGGTTTCATCTGCAAGCAGCTTATTCCTCAGAACCCATCTTTATTGTAGCCTCTTGTATTGGTCGGGTAAAAGTTGATCAACTTTCAGTTCCTTGTATCTATAAAGAAAAGGAAAAAATTGATATCAAATAAGAGAAGAACAGAAGAAACAGTATCCATCTATTGTAACAGATGTGGAATCTTTTGCAACAGATGTAGAGTCTGTTGCAACAGATGTAGAGTCTATTGGAATACATCAAACCAGCCTTGCTAGTGGTTTGATTTGTTCCAAAAGTTGCTCCATTTGTTGCAACATCAACAACAACATAAACTACAAAGAAACAACATCAACAACAAAGAAACAACATCATTTGTTCCAACTACATCAACAACAAAGAAGCAACATCCTTTGTTCCAACATCATCAACAACACCACACCACAAGTTCCAACAACACCAACCCCACCAACAATATCAATAGCAGTATCAACAAGAAAGAAATAAATAAAATACATACAAAAAAATGATACTGCCAACAAAACTTTTAAACTTCTTCCAATAGATGACTTTTTTTGCATATTGTAATAAAAATAGTAGTTCATTCATTCAAGACTTAAAAGTTTGTTCAAATTTTTTAAATACATATGATATGGGTAAATGGTAATTAAATAAAAAAATAGATGTAAATAACTTGCAATGAAGAAGACTAGAATGAAAAAGCAATAGTGAACCATACCTGCAATGTCAAAAGCAAGGGGATCAAAACAACAATTTCAGTCGAGGAAAGATATGGATCAATTTAATCCTAAAGGATCTTTATGAGAAAAAGGAGTAAAAAAAGAGACGACTGTGATAACCCTAGAGAGAAGAGAAAGAAAAAGATGAGAGATGAATAAATTTAGGGCTGAAGAAGAGATAATTCTAGACATGAGTTTAAATATTTATTAATAATTACAGGGGCGCGAGGAAGACGGGTGACATTGAAAAGACAAGATAAAACTACTCAATGAGATTTTTGAGTTATTCAAGAAATATTTTTTACCGCCATTAGTAGTACTATTTTAGTTATCTTTCTTCTTTTGGGTAGAAGATTGCTTTCAAATTAAAAGAAAAAAAAACCTCAAACAGATATGTCATCTGTAGCAACAGATATCAATATCTATTTGAAAAATTCTACCTGCTCAGTCATCTGTCACAACATATGCAAATATCTATTTGATAATTAAATCAGATATGTCATTTGTTACAATAGATATCAATATCTGTTTGAAAATTTTCAGCAGCTCAGTCATCTGTCACAACAGATGCAAATGTCTCTTTGATAATTAAATTAGATATATCATCTATTGCAACAGATATAAATATCTGTTTGAAAATTTCCAACAGCTCAGTCATCTGTTGCAACAGATTTCTTTGCAATTGATTTAGATAGAACTAGGGATGAGTATACGGGGTGAAGTACAACTTTAATTGAGTCTTTGTGATTGCATGATATTGGTATTTCATTCCTCCTGACCTAAGTCGTTGATCGATCACTCTGAGTCCAAACACTTTGTATCAACTTATTATTGAGATAATACCTAAATTGATTTAGATAGAACTAGGGATGAGTACATAGGATGAAGAACAATATCAATTGAGTCTTTGCAATTGCATGATGTTGGTATTGCGTTCCTCCCGACCCTAGTCTTCGATCGATCACTCTACGTTGAATTATTTTGTATCAACTTATTATTGAGCTAATACCTAAATTGATTTAGATAGAACTAGGGATGAGTACATAGGGTGAAGTACAACTTCAATTGAGTCTTTGTGATTGCATGATGTTGGTATTGCGTTCCTCCCAACCCAAGTCGTCGATCGATCACTCTAAATTGAAATACTCCGCATCAACTTATTATTGAGTTAATACCTAAATTGATTTTGATAGAACTAGGGATGAGTACATAGGGTAAAGTACAACTTCAATTGAGTCTTTGCAATTTCATGATGTTGGTATTGAGTTCCTCTCGACCTGAGTCGTCGATTAACACTCTGAGTCGAAATGTTTCAAATCATCTTATTATTGAGCTAATACTTAAATTGATTTAGATAAAACTAAGGATGAGTAAATAGGGAGTACAACTTTAATTGAGTCTTGGCAATTTCATGATGTTGGTATTGTGTTTCTCCCGGCCCGAGTCGTCGATCGATCACTCTGAGTCAAAATGTTTCGTATTAACTTATTATTGAGCTAATACCTAAATTGATTTAGATAGAACAAGGGATGAGTACATAGGGAGAAATACAACTTCAATTGAGTCTTTGTGATTGCATGATATTGGTATTGTGTTCCTCCCGACCTGAGACGTCAATCAATCACTCTGAGTTGAAATATTTCATATCTTTTAAAATTTTAAAAAAATAATTAAGATCAAATCGGACCAAATTAATATTTTCAAAACTTGTCATTCTTTTCCAAAATACAAATCATCCATTTGGGGGGGAAACGTTTCATAATTTCAAATCTTGATTTTCTCACTCTTTTCTCTCTCTCAACAATACAGACAATAACTACTCAACAAATTGTTCAACCCTTCACCACAGATCCATTTTCTTCCCATTTCCGATAATATAGGTGTTATTTTTGACTCCATTCTTGCTTGTATTCGTCGTTTTCTCTATCTTCATAGGTAATAGAATTTGAGAAGAGTTCTATATTTACTATTTTTTCTAAAAATTAGGTATTTTTAGTTAATGATTAAAAAGAAGACTTTTAGTTGTATTATCTTTAAGATTGGGTTAGCAATTTTGAGTTTTGATGCTAAAAATATAGGAAAAATCCGAGAAGACCCTAGTTTTTATCGCAGTGTTTCGTTGAATGTCATGGTATTGTTAGATGGTGTTTGTGGTGTTGTTGGTGGCTATTGTTGGTGGTGTCGGTATTGGTGATCTTGGTGGTGGTGGTGGTGGTGATTTTGATGGCCTTGGTGCGAGTATTGGTGGCATTTATAGTGGAGTTGGTGGTGGTCTTGGTGGTCCATCTGTTGCAACAGGTGGAACATCTATTGAGAGATATTAAATAGGTGTTCTAACAAATTCCCCATCTGTTCCAACTGATGGGTTATCCATTGAAGTATTTATTTGTAATGTGGTGCATAATAATTTATTGAAATTTTTCTTAGTTTTTTTTAAAAAAAATTATGCAGACATCAAATGTAATGTATTTTTTATTTTTTCTGTTGTTTGTAGTTAAAAGATGTCTCTCAAAATAAAAGAAATAGAAAGTGGATCAACTTCTAACCATCCAACAAAAAAGGCTATAGTACAGATGGATTCGAATGAACCTCCTAAACAATCTCAGTCAGGGAAAAATGAAGCTGAGAAAAGTTATGAAAAGGGAGGTAGAGAAGGGTGTATAGAGGCTGGTGAGGAAAATAAAATTGAGGAGGAAGAAGAAGATAAACAAGATGATAATGCCTCACCAATGGGGCGTGAAATAAGATCGAAATTCCAGCATGAGGCTTTCAAAACTATTAGTATTGATAGATTTTAAGTTGCGATGCCGATAGATGACCCTGGAAAAGTAACTGGTGATCTTGTACTTAAATGTCAGTTGGGGAAACCTTTTGATGAATCTAGGAATATTATGAAGAATGAAAACATAGACAGACCTTTTAAGAAGAGCTGTTTTGGACACTTTCTTTGGTTGCCTACAGACCACACTGTTCATTTCCAAATGATAATGGTATATGGTTTTCTTAAGCGTAGCATCAAGTACGTGGGGGATGATAAAGATTCGAAGGAGGGCAAAAAAAAAGATGGATGAAATCTGGGTCAACTACTGTAGCATGCCGGTTTGTTCTGGCTTGAAAGAGTTTACCATAGTGACGGGCTTGAGATGCGATCGTTCAGAAGAAGCTCTCATCAAGGAAACACCCCCAAAAGGTCCAAGGCAAGCAGGACAGCCAAACCACCACCATCAAGGCATTTTCCAAGCAACCACCCACCAAAATAAACAAACAAAAGGAAAAAATAAATGGGTTGTTAGACATTGCTCAACGTAGCTATAAATAGGCAAATTTGATAGAAGATCTCAAGGATAAAACCATACCAAAATAGTGCAGGGAGCAATTGTGCTTAGTTTGGTTTGCCCATGCCGTTATATTGGCAAGAAATGTCAACAAAGTCTTAGAAGATGATTTGTTGAAGCTTGCTGGTGATTTTGATAAATTCAACAATTAGCCCTGGGGATATGACAACTACCAGTTGACTGTCAAATATTTTCTGACAAAGTTATCCCCAAAGATGACGACATTATACGGCTTTCCTTGGGCTTTCATGGTAAATTTAATCACTATTTGTTTACTCATCCATTAATTTATATTGAATAATTATTATGAATTTTTTTGCTTGCTTCCTGTTTACATATTTTAGGCTCGGGCATTTGAAGCCATTTCTCTCCTCCGAAAGCAGGTCAAGGATTACCCAGATGAGGTTTCCCATTCAAGGATACCGGCTGCAAAGAGCAGCATAAGAATTAAGGAGTCTAATCTATTTAACCTTCTGGATGATGTAGTACGTCTTCTTTTGAGTAAAATAATTTGACCCAAAGAATGATATTGAAATATATGTGCCATCTATTGCGATAGATGGGTCGTCTGTTGCAATAAATTACTTGTGTACTGCAACTGGTGCAATAAATGGGTAATCTGTTGTAATGGACGATCCATATTTTGTAATAGATTAACCATCTGTTGCTCTGGTTCTCTGAACCTGACTCAACAGATTACCCATCTACCACAAATTATGCAATAGACGAGTAATCTGATGCAACATATTGTTAATATATTGCGACATGCAGATCAGCTATTGTGACAGATAGATCATCTGTTGCATAATTCGACTGTGTTAACATGTAACCTAACTGACTGTAAATTATTATTATATGATTTAAATATATCTATATTTTTTATAGGTTGTGCATCCTTGAATCGTACCTACTGAGCAGGAGTTGGGGATGACTTCTTTTATTACTCTAGGTCTTGTTGATACAATAGTAGACCCAACAATGGAGTTAATAAAGAAGGAATTGGCTAAAGCAACAGCCATAAGAAGAGCGGTTAGGTAAGGTCAACCTAATGTTGAAGATTTTCATAACCAACCTACTGCAACAAATTTGGGTGCTTCTTCTAGGGGTGTTGCTGGTAGAGTTATTAATGTTGGTGGTAGACATCCTGATACTGATGCTACTTCCAGTCATGATGATGATCATATTGATGCTTAATAAAAAATAAATATATTTGAAATCACCTCTTACACAGTTTCCTCTCGCCCATACACCGGTCTCTCCCACCCTTACAGTGGTCCTTCTCACCCCTCTTCACCCTCATGTTCTTATTGCAAATGCAATGTGTGCAAGGATAGTCAAGATAAACTTCTTGAAAAACTAGAGACTATCCTGAAGCTGCCGAGGAATTGAAATCCAAGAGGGGTGTCATACCATCCAAGAAGGTGAGGGAGCCATACACTCCTACAGTGGCGGTTAGAAGGAAAGAAAGAAAAATTAGCCAAATACTCTTCAGTCTGAAAACAAAAATGATTGTAACTCCTTCCTCTCCAAAAGTTGTTGAAGTTTCGGGACCACTGAAGAAGGTGGAAATATACACGACACTTAGCGATGAAGAGAGGACGGAATTGCAAAATACCAAGTATCCCAAGAAGAAGGAATATGTAAAAGAATACACCATGCATACGTTTTACTATGAAAACTTCAGGAGTATGACAGCTATGTGTAAGTGTTTTATGGATAGGGTAACTTTACTTTTCCTAACCCAGCCATCTAATCTACTTCATGACGAAGAAGCTACGCAACAGATGTGTCATTTACTGCAATAGCTGGATATTCTGCTGCAACTGGTGGTTGTTCTATTGCAATATATTAAACATCTATTGCATAAGTTGTGTTAGCTGGGTAATCCGTGAACTGATTCAGTGAACTCTCTGCAACAGATGAACCATCCATTGTATCTTTCCACTATGTTTTTCTTCTTTACAATTACTAACCTATTTAAACATTATCGTCTTATATCACAGTATGTTGATGAAATTCTCTACCTCATGAGGGACAGAAAATTAACGTACCTGGATGCTTATGATGCTGCTGATAGGATAATGGACCTCAACTTCTGTAACAATTTCAAGAATAGGTACAATAGGCTCAAGGATTTAGCTAAAACTCCCGGTGGCCCGGGATTTGATTGGTTAGTTTCTACGTACGAATGGGAGAAAGATATGATTAACTATGTTAGAGGGAAGAGGCCATATCCACACGGCAAGAGCTGGACCAAGGAAAAGAGAATTCTTGCAGTCATGAACGTGCAAGTCAAGCATTTTTTCATTGTTGAGATACTTCTCGGGGAGGGAAAGATTAAGTTTTATGACTGCAACTTACCTGTCTTCAAAGACACTGCTTTTTTTATCCACATGTAGCCATTGTTGGTGTTGCTCCCCAGCTTGTTGAAGCAAAGTAAGCTGATGGATCATTTGCCAGCAAAAGTCTTGATGAAGAAAGCTTGGTATTTTGAAGGTCAAAACAAGGACATGCAACTTCAAGAAAATAAAACCGGTGCCGCGTACGGGCCGTACTCGCTTGCATACATCGAATGTTTGCTGACCGACACAGAAATGTCTGATCTGTATGATGTCGTTGTGGAAAAAATGCAAGAGGTATGGACTTATGGGATACTAACTAAATGCTTGGAGCATGAGTATAAAGAAGAAGGTGTATAAAGATAAACACCTTAAAAAAATTTATGTTTGACGAAAGTTGATTTTTTTATAATGCAACAGATTATCTATCTGTTGTAATAGATAGTATATTTTTTGTGACAGATTGATTATCTGTTGCAATAGGTTGGTCATCTATTGCATTATACAGATGTCTCTAAGTCTCTTTCACAACATATATACAATTTGTTGCAACATATAGTCTATCTATTGTAACTGATAGGTAACCTATTGGAACAAAAAAAAAAGTAGGAAGACTTGTTTTATAATTTTCAACAGATGACCTATATGTTGCAACATATGTCTAAATCTGTTTGATAATTTCCAACAGATATGTCATTTGTTGCAATATATGTATTATTTGTTGCGATATTTGAATCTAGTATTTCATTTCAATTAATAAGTTCAAATCTAAGGATTAAATTATATTATATACAACATTAAATAAATCAAATCCTTCAGAAATTACATGAAATAACTCAACAAATAAATGAAATGTAAGAAAATTAACAATTTAACCTTTGGTGCCAAGAATTAAAAAGGAGAGGTTAATACTTTGATAGAGTCAAGCTATGAAGATCTACTCAATACGAACAAGTTGTTCTTCATCCGGTGCTATGAAATTCGGCTTTGGTCGTCGTGGATCTTTATGTCGCTTGCGTACGGTTTCTTAGCTTTTGCTTCTCCGTATTTCCATAAAAGTGCAGCATATCTTTTCCAGAGTAATCCGACATCAAATCCATCATTTGGTACTTGTAATCCATCACTCAACTACTCCACGTAAGCGGCAAAAATAACCCGCAATCCCTGCATTTTAAAAAAAATAGATAATCCATATCTTGCAGTTCATGTAAGCATTGTAAAATTTACGAAATGAAAATAAATCATGATACTTACAGGCTACCAATGGGTTGTTGAACAATTCCTTCAACATATTATACATCAAATGGATTACTTATTTTATCCCGGTATGCTTCAATCGTACACCAATCAGTACGAACCTTTTGGTCCAAAAAAACCACTCATATCAAGGTAAGTAGCCAACATCCAATGAAATTCGTCACCACAATTGATTGAATGTAAACTTTGTCAACCAAATATCAAGGTAAGCCAACTGGAATGCTAAAACCTTTGATGATGTTGATTAGAATTCCTTAGTTCGAGAAACTTATGGCTGTTGTTGACAAAACCTATCACGGGCCTTATTAATGTAAGCTTTATACAAACAATTGTTTGTTGTGTATCTGTATTGTTCTTGTGTTTGCAACTTGGCCTTCTTTCGTAGGTAGTAAAAAATGACATCGATGTGCTACACATATTATCAAACATATCATATTACCTGACAGTAAAATTAATACACAGATGTAATTAAATAAACTATTAATTAATAGTAATATGTATGACATTTAAACCTCATCATTCCAGCAAGTTTGAGGTTGTGACATCAAATAGAACCAATCCTTCATTTCGGGATGTGCAACAATAAAGTCGAACATATCAAAACCAAAACTCGATTCATTCACTTTGTAGTGTTCATCATTTGTTTTCTACATGATTTATGTGTTAATGTCATATTTTTACAACAACAATTATATAGATCAATATCTTTAAAAACTGATTTATGTACCTGCCGGCGTGATGTTTTAATAGCCCATCGGCAATCCATTCCGAATAGTCATTGATCAACTTTGTTAGTTTTTTGGAGCCTCGTCCGACATATTGAACCCTTTAAACGAATAATTCTTCCACTCTCCCAAACTGACAGGATTCATTTTTTCTTTTTCTTTGGAAGTAGTTGATCGATTATCAACTATGATACTATGATGTTCAGCAGTAGCTTCTACTGTGACATCCACCTGGAAATCCAGAATTATCAATGCTAATCAAAGATATACAACAAATTATCTATTTGTTGCATTAGATGAATCATCTGTTGGGACAAACTCAAACAGGTAAAATAGAGTTATACGATAATTTCGAACAGATGACCCATCTATTGTAACATATGACTCATCTGTTGGTACAAATTAAAATAGTACTAAGACCTATTTATTTTGCTGAAACAGACGGACATATATTGCAACAGATAACGCATCGGATGCAACAGGTTATGCGACAGTTGCAACAGATGTATATATCTGTTTGATAATTTTTAGCAGATGTATAATCTATTAAAATAGACATGTCTATTTATTTGTTGGAACAGATGATATACATTCATCTTTTTCCTCTCATGCTTCTCTCTTGTGATGCTTGTACATTGATCAAATTTTCAAGATAAAGACAAAGGATTTGCAATTTTGCTTTTTTTAATGCTTGATAATGACTTGAAAATTTCTTGCCTTCTCCTCTTAACCACCTTGATCTCTAGCAGAGTATATGGATATAAAATCCTCTTTGATGGAATGACACCCCTCTTAGATGTCATTTTCTTTACAGAAGGAGTTAACACATTAATGGAATTAATCACTCCATCATGTTTCGCCTTGTAGTCTTGACATTTGTATGCAGAACATTCGCTAGAAGTGGCAAAATCTGTATAACCAGTATGATCATAATATAATGATTTGTTGTTTCAAAAAATGTAAGAGGAGTACCACTACCACTACCACTACTATCATTAACAACAACAAGCCCACCCTCCGAAATTATTTTTCTTGTGATGGTTGTTGCTCCAAACAATTTCTCTTTTATTCTATCAATGACCTTAGAGTCCGATAAAGTTTGCACAGACCCTAAAATAAGAAAAACTGGCATCTTCAACTCTCGATTGGTCGGAACAAGTCATGGATGGACAATCTAAAATAAATCAGTACATATATTAGAATGATGATGAAATCATTTTAAAAAATCATTAATTAAAATAAAAACTTAATTAGAATTAGACTTACTGCTTCCTTAGGGGGGTGAAGAGATCAAGAAATTTTACATTTTTATCAGCTTTGGCTGAAAACCATCTTAGGATTCTTAGACAGAAAACTTATTCCTAGTAGTTCACTTGTTGTCTCAAACAAGGCATGGCTCCAAATGCCCAAGCCTATAAAATAACGCCAATAAATCAAAAAAATTATTGAATTAAAAAAAATGAATCATGTCATGATAAAAGAAATATTTACCAGGAAAGCCCATGCAAAGCCATCTAAGTTGACTGTCCTTGGCGTTAACAGAGTTAACAAATATTTGACAGTCATTTTGTAGTTTTCATAACCCCAAGGATAGTTGTTATATGCCTCAAGATCCTCGAAGAGCTTTATCAAATCAAGTGGTATGTTGTTGTTAACGTCTCTAGCCCAAAGAACATTATGTACAAACTAAACCAAGCACAATGTTTGCTTGTGCTTCTTTGAAAGTCTTTTATCTTTCAACGCTTCTATCAAAATTATGTTTTTGAAGCTTGGACCAACAAGGGATACCAGGTCATCACGATTGTCATGCCCTATTTTTTCCAAGGTCAAACAAACATGACTTATTGGACTCTAAAGAATTGAAATTTTGTATAGAGTCGGCACCTAATTTTTAAAGGAAAATAAGGAAACCTATTTATTTGTTAATACGTATGATTAATGTTTTAGTCTGCGAAAACCTATTGAGACTCTAGGTAAGGGTTCAAATTATCCCGAGGGGAAGGGGTTAGGCACCCTTCAGGATCCACAAATGTGGTACCCGACTAGACTAAACTTATCAATGAGGGAGGAGGTATGAATATTTAAAATAATATAAAAGTGTATGTGTATTAAATATAAAATAATTCTTTGAAAAAAATATAAATGTTTAAAACCATGTAAAAGTATATGTATATTAACTATATAAATAAAAACATGTAAAAGATAAGTATAAAATGTATAAATTACATGTGAAAAAGAAAAGTATTTTATGATGTACGAAAAGAAATGTATTTTAATGTGTCATGAAAAGAAAAGGTATTTACAAGTAATATTTTTATTTGATTTAAGTTATGAAAAAGTAAAATTTATTTGAGAATAAAAGATTACACAATACATGAATTACTTGATTAACTTGATTCTTTTATGTAAATATTAACGGCCTAAGTTTTGCCTAAAAATGATGAAATTATGTAAATAAAGAATATCTCCCCCCGGCACCCAAAAATTAAAGTTTTCACTATTTTTTTATCTTTATGTACAATTATACAAATGAAAATATACTACAAACATAAAGCTCGAGAATTATGTATAAGTGCTTGATAAAGTAATAAAATGAACAAATAATTATTAAAGTAAGTGAAATAATGTGCACACATGTACATATAGATGTACATATAAAAATAAAATTTTGTTATAACGTGGGCTCGGATTAAGTTTTAGACTCGCCATGGCTACGAAGTGGTTGCTCAACTAATCGGCCGTCCTGAATCGCCTTGCCAAGATACGAATCATAAAACCTTTTGTGTTATCGTGGTGTTATAAAAGTTTCGTCATTTCCCGAAATATTTAATTTTTTTACTACGTATTTATATATGTAATATCCGTCTTTTATTTGTGGAGGCCTCAAAAATCGACGGAGAATTTCTTCATCGGCCAAACATTTATTTTTGATGTAAAAAAGTAAACTTTGAGAAATAAAAATCCGTCTTTTATTACGGGGTGACCTCAAGTATCCGACGGAGAGAAAATGTCATTGGTCAAATGTTGGCCCTCGGTATAAAATAATAAATTTGAGAAAATAAAGTCCGTCTTTTGTAATGGGGTGGCCTCAAGTATCCGACGGAGAGATAGTGTCATCGGCCAGTTAATTAATGGTATTTAATAACAATGAAAAATAATGAAAAATTAACAAAGTCACTGAACGAATATCAATAGTAATTTAAATGATTATCAAATATTAAAATAATAAAATGATAAAAAGGTCAAAGTTAATGAATAAAAATGATGTATCCATGACAAAGTAATTGAAAATAACAAAAAATAGAGTAAAATTCCTAATTGTATAACAAAGTAATGGAATAAAATAGAAATAGTTCAAACATGATTGAAAAATGTGAACATTCACTGAGAAGTGACAATAACCATCATTAAGCATCCATAAACAAAGAAATACAAAAATAAATTCACATAAAATATCAACCAACAAAACCCTTAAAAAACATAATGAAGATTGATGGAAATGGATAAAGGAAAGAAAGTCACTGGGACACAAATTTCGGCCATGAACAGTAAGAAAATATGAATAGCAACAACACTTAAGAAATATATATATATATATATATATATATATATATATATATATATAAAATGTAACCAACATAATCCCTAGTAAAAATGGTGGAATTTCATCAAAATAGGGAGAAAATATTTAATTTATTTTTATGTGTATTTTTTGTGTGTTTGAGAGGGAGAAAAAGAAGGAAAAATTTGTGTGAATTTGTTTATTTTTGAGAGAGGAGGGAAAGAAGAACATAATGTGTGTGTGATTAAAAAATGTGCTTATGCATTTGTGTATTTTGGGGAGAGAAAATGAAAAATGAGAAAAGATTTTTTCTTGTGGTTTTTGTGTATGTATTTGAGAGAGAGAAAAAATATGTATGGGTGTATGAAAATGTGTGTGCAGAGAGAAAATGAATAAAATTATCTTCCACCCTTGCCTATTTATAATAAAATTGGGCACTTCCTATTATCCAATGGATAAAGGAATGTCCCCTCTTTTTATAATAGCACATCCTTTAGTCCTTAGGATATTGATCAAAGGATGTTCATTCTTTTGACCAATGGATAGAGTTATTGTCCAAAGGGTAGTGTCATTGAGTTGTCATTGTCAGATGTGACAAGACATTATGTGTTGTCATTGTAGGATGTGACAAGACATCATTGTGTAGTCATTGTCGGATGTGACAAGACATTATTGTGTGGTCGTTGTCGAATGCGACAAGACATTGAATTATTATACTGTATAAAAATAATTGATCCGACTTAGCATTTGTGGACCGTAAAAATGTACAAAATGCAGGTAATGATTTGTAATTATGAAAAATCTAAAGAATGTTGAAAATATTAAAAAAAATATAATTTAATAAGAAAAATATTATAAAAATGTGATGTCATGTCGTGTACGTGTGCAGATAATTGTAAAATATTAAAAACGATAATGAATTGATAGAAATCCTATTATAAGGAGGATTATTAATAAATTATGAAAAGTAAAAATACGACAACAAATTGATAAAAATCCTAAAGTAAGGATGATAATCAATAATTTGTCAACAATTATAAAAAAGATGTGAAAATTATATTTTGTGCCCTTTAACAATTAGGAAGCCTGAAGACGTTAATTTTAGGTACGAAGAGCAAAAATTGGGTGTCAACAACGAATCACTCGACTTGCCTTTGCCTTTTTTGGTTGTGCGAGGTGCTTTTTGGGGGGTTAGAATAGGTATCTTGAGAAGGAGAAGGAGGATAACATTTTAATTTAGTAACTATGAAAAACTCTTTCCAACCAAAACAAACAGGCATGCCACAGTAATTTATCCATACCTCATCCATCTTATCTTTGTTTTCATACATAAACCTATGCTTGAGAAGATCATATATCATTTTCATTTGAAAATGAGCATTGTTGTCCTCTGGCAAATCAAGATATTGCCCAAAGCAGATGTCCGTAAAATAAGCATCTAATTTTTTCTCTCAAAGTATTTTTCTGAAGGCGTCGAATGATTTTCCCATGGCTGACTTAACCACGAAATCACTCATTAAATCTATGACGCCATCGCACTGCATTTCACAAAATAACGATCAATGCTGAAGTTTTTGACCAACTCTTGGTGGAAGGGCAATTAGCATTTGGATCTTCTCTTTTGAAACATTCCTCTTCCCCATATTCATCATCTTCTGCTCCTGATTGAGATAACGATTGTAAAGCAAGCTCATAGAGTGGTGGATGTAGCCTATCTATTTCACTTGTTCCTTTACTTGAACTTGATTTGATTTCTTTTCTTTTGGGAGCCATATTATCTAAAATTAACATGAACATAAAATAGATTATAATTGATTAATGTATCGTTAAAAAAATAACAGTAAATAGTAAAATAACAGTTCCAACAGACTACACAACTGTTGCACCAGATAGGATATCTGTTGCAGCATATGACCAACCTGTTGCAGTGGATGATTAATCTGTTAGAAACAATAAAAATAGGCCACACATCTGTTGCACCAGGTAGGTTATCTATTGAAGCATATAACCAACCTGTTGCAGCGAATGAGTAATCCATTGGAAATAATAAAAACAGATCACTAATCTATTAAACCAGGTAGGTTATCTGTTGCAGCATATAACCAATCTATTGTAGTGAATGAGTAATCCATTGGAAATAATAAAAATAGATCACTCATCTGTTGCACTAGGTAGGTTATCTGTTGCAGCATATAACCAACCTATTGCAGCGAATGAGTAATCTATTAGAAATAATAAAAACAGATCACTAATCTGCTGTACCAGGTAGGTTAGCTGTTGTAGCAGATGAGTAATCAGTTGAAAATAATAAAATCAGATCACTCATCTGTTGCACCAGGTAGGTTTTTTATTGCAGCTTATAAACAACCTGTTGCAGTGGATGAGTAATCCATTGGAAACAATAAAAACAGACCAAGCATTTATTGCAACCTATAACCAACCTGTTGCAAGGGATGAGTAATTAGTTGGAAATAATAAAAATAGATCACTCATCTGTTGTACTAGATCACTCATTTATTGCCAAATGAGTTCTCTGTTGGATTAATATTTTTTAGATTTCTTCCAAACAGAAGAGTCATCTGTCGCAACAGATGAATGATCTGTTAGATCGTTTATTTGTTGCATTATATTTTCATTGTAGCATCAGATTTTCATGTGTTGCATCAGATTTCCATCTGTTTCATCAGATGTTTCATCTGTTACATCGGATGTTTCATCTGTTGCATCAGATGTTTCATCTATTGCATCGAATGTTCCATCTGTTGCATCAGATGGTTCATATGTTGCATCAAATGATTCATCTGTTGCGTCAGATAGTTTATCTGTTGCAACACCATTTTTACCAAGAAAAATAATAAATCAACCTAGCAACACTAACACAACACACACACACTAAGAACATCAACGATGACCAAAAAACACCAACAAAAATCAAATCAATAGTCTGACAACAAGAACTACAGTAACAATAAAAAATTATATTCCACACCGGAAAGAGTAGAAATGAAATGCTAGAAATTAGGATTTTATTCAGTCCACATTTCAAATTTAAGCAAGAAATATTGAAATTGTTAACCAATACTAGAAAAGAAGTTGGCTCAATTTCCTCTATTTCTTCATAACTAAAAAGACATAATTTTTTACCTGTGAAAGAAGAAATGGGACGACAAAGAACTCGAAGTTGTTGTCGCCGGAGAATGCTTCTTGTCACGTCGATTGGCGATTGAAAGTTGAAAAGAAACTCGCCCAGCTATTTGTCGTCGGAGCTTGAAGTCGCCGAGAATTGAAGGGGGAAATTTCGCAGAATTGTTGGGAGAGAGTTGAGAGAGACTATCGAGAGAGAGAGAGTGTGGAGAGAAACAATTGATTTGGAAAGGAGAGGAGTGTGGGTTGATTTGTATTTTTGAAAAGATTAGAAAGTTTTAAGAATATTAATCAAGTCCACAATTAACTTAATCAAGTTTTCTAATTATGTTTGACCCTTTAAGTTGGTCAATGTCACTGATCCTTCATTCAAGACTTAAAAGACACCTCTCCTTCAATTTTCTCCAAATACTATATCATATAACTTCAAAAAGAGAATCTAAAGACTACAAAGTTTACCTCATGTCACAAACAAATATCGAAGATCTTAAAGCTATATGTTCTTCAAGCTTTTATTTTATCACTAGTTTAGGTGTACGCGCCTTACACGTGTACCTTACTTTATTGAGTTTAAACGCTACACTAAATAAGATATTTGTTTAAATAATAAAGATGAATACAATAATTAAATTCAACATCTTTTGGAGAATTTATTTAATTAAACCTAACCTTTACCAAAAAAAATTCTCAAAGTCGATCGACATTCATCTACCACTTATAAACTGCAATAAAATAATATGATGATAGAGACATCAAAATAATATAATTAAATCTAACCTTTACACAAAAATTTCCTCAAAGTCGTCCAACACTCATCTATCACCTGTAAACTATAACAAAATAATATGATAATAGAGATATCAAAATAGTACAACTAAACTTTACCTTTACACAAAAAATCCTCAAAATAGATATATAAAAATAATACAATTAAACCTAACATATACCCAAAAAATTCCCCAAAGCCGACCGACATTCATCTACCACCTGTAAATTCATCTATGACCTGTAAACTACAACAAAATAATACAATAGTATTCACAAAGCTTCAGTTTTGATGAAAATAATTCTTGTCTAAGCGACAATTTTGACACTAAAGAATGACTTGAATGAAAACAAAGAAGATATATATATATATACACACGTTGAATTTTATTATGTTGACAAAAATTGTGAAGAAGTTGAGGGTTAGAAAATTGAGTATCCATCAATCTAGACATACAACCGAATCAAGTTAGATGAGCATCAATCATATTTTTACAATAAGTAAACCAGTTTCTCTCTAGTTTAACGTGCATCTCAATATTTATAGAAGTATTTCCTTAATACAGTCCTATTTTAGGAGTATTTTTCTAATTGATTAGTACAAAGGAAAATATTAATTGATTCTCTTTCCATATATTTTAGGATTCCCATAAATTTTAGGCATCTAGTTTATATGATAAAAGTAATTAAATAATAAATTGAAGAAAATAGTGAAAAGACAATTTTGTGAATCTTTTAATGAAGGACAAAAAGTTCAAATTACTTTTTTAAGGTCTTCACGCTTTTAATTTATTATTATAGATTATAGATATAGATTATAGATATAAATAGATATAGATTATAGATTATAAATATAAATTCTTCCTAAATATGAGACATAATAATACTTCATTGATGGTCAGACCCGCTTTAAGAACTGAAAGAAGTTCATTGCTCAGATTCAATACATGTAGACACTAACGCCCATGAAAATTTCCTTTTGTTAGAATAGTATGCAACAAAGCTCAGAGGTAAAACAAATAAACAAATATAATTATTAAATATATAAAAAAGTCCTTCTGAAAGTAGTGTTTAACCAAGATTTAGTTTCCTTTATTAGATGAACTTAATTACGACTCCTTTTTCACCTAGAAGACCAACCAATATTAATTCTCCATATATTTTCGTTTTAAATAATAAAGTAAAGTAAAAAGACAATTTTGTCTTAAGAAGAAACTTTTAATGAAGGCTAAAAAGTTCAAATAACGTTACACTTTTAATATATTAGAGATTAGAGATTAGAGATTAGAGATTAGAGATTAGAGATAGAGATAGAGATTAGAGACTAGAGATTAGACATAGAGATTAGAGATAGAGATAAAGATTAGATACTAGTCCTATCATGCACGTGTCTCATGCGTGTACCTCGCTTCAACAAGGAGTTCAGTTTTATAAAATTACTTTAATATCTTGATTAGTAATTGTCTGTCAAATATACATGATAATTTATTTTTTAAAACATACTAAAATTTTAGAAAACTTATATCAAATCACAGAAAATATGTCTCTGCAATCATAGATAATATCAATATTTCACTAAAAACTTAGTGATCAACAATTATCTATCATGAATATATCATAATTTATTATTATAAATTTCAAAAATATACTAAAACTTTAGAAAATTTACTTGAAATCAGAAGCAAATTTATTTCTTTAATCATAAATATTATTAAGATTATAAACATCAATAACTAAAATTTTAGGAAATTTACCTCAAATTACAGGCAAATTTGTGAACGACGATAACAAAGAAAAAACTTATTTGAGAACTACATTGTGGACTTACTGTTGTAGAAAGGAAAGAATCTCAATTTATAAGAAAAATTTAAGTTTAGTTTTACTTTCTTTCCCCCGATATTTTTGATGTCCTTTTTCAGTTTAAATTTTTATTTATTTAATTTAATAAATTAGCTTTTCTGGTATTTTTAATTTTTAGGTTTAGTTTCTTTTTCTTTTCTTCTTTTTTCTTTTTGTTGCTCCATACGTTTTTTTTGTGTTCCTTTTTCAGTTCAAAATATGCTTTTCTTTTATTTAATTTAATAAATTATATATAAGGTAAAATTTTAATTGATTTAGAATTGTTAAATATTATGATTTCTTTCCTAACTTAAATAAGAAATTTAATTAATTTCAAAATCCTAATAATAGAATGACAATTATTTGAGAAAATAGTGAAAAAAATATTTTTGTCTAAAGGAGAAACTTTTAATGAAGGAAAAAAGTTCGAATCATTTTTCTAAGGGTCTTACAACTTTTAACTTATTATAGATATAGATTATATATTAGAGATTAGAGATAAATGAGATGATAAAATTCCTTAAACTTGCTTGGAGTCATAAACAAAATGATGGAATGCTTGAGTTTTTGGTGTCTTGTTTGTTTGTTGGAGCCATCGAACTAGCCCAATAAACAACTAGAGATGTATGGATTATATAAATAACCATTGGGATCATTCTATACAACAGTATAAACACGATATGAAGGCAAACTCATGGAAATACCTCTTATATCAAAGATAAACGGACGCTACATAACTTTATTGCATTGAAAAATACTATATAATATAAATATCCCATGGACCACTCTTGTTTAATCAATTACTTCCGAACAAAGGTGTTCTATTTTGGTGGTAATACAATTCAGTTCGTAGGAACAAATTTATTTTATACTTGGTAAGTACCAATACGCAATAGGGAAGTTGATCCCATTTTCTATGAGCGAATGATTGCATATTTATTTATCACTAGTATTAGTACCCGCGCGATACGCGGTCGATACTAAATGAAATTTATTATAGAAATTATCATCTTATTAATTTTATATAATAAAAAATTTATTCAATATCATTCACACATTTGAAATTAATAAATTTATGCAATACCAAAAATAACTATTAAAATATTAAACTTAATATCATTAATTACATAAAACTTAAATATTTCTTTTCGAAAGTTAGTATCCGCATGCAAATAATATTCTATTGTAATATAATTATTTGAGAATATTAGATAATATTGTGATCTATATTGATTTATGTTGTAAAAAAATCATATAATTACAAACAAAAATGCATATTTAACATAATTATTATTAGTTAAGGACTTACTTCTAAATTTGGTTAGAAAAACAAAGAACTAATGAAAGATATGTTTTAGAGTTATGCGCATGAAGCTTTTCTATAAAATTTTAACTTGAAATTTAAATTCTTTTATATTTAAATATTTTAATTTGCACCCTCTTATAAAGAGGAAGAAAGGAGTTTCCCCTTCTCTTTTCTTGTCTTAATAGAATTTTCTTTCAAAGTAGATTTTGTATTCCTTTGCACGATCTTAGTCATAGTATATTTTTTATAAATTTAAAATATTTTTGCGTCAAGGCAAATATTTTGAGCAAAGTCTCAATAATAGTCAATTTTTTCTCTCTCGTATTTTTTTATTATCATTTTTTCAACAAATAACTTATAACATTATCTAAAGTTCTAACCTCTTTGCACGATTTGACAATGTTCACTTATTCTCTTATGATAATGCACCAACAAATATTAATGAATCTTATTGTATATTATTGTTTCGGATAAATGGTATAGTCCTTCATAGGTTTGAATATTCACTTTTCAATTCTATTTTCGATCAACCCTATCATACTTTCTCAATTTACTCAATTTGAATGAAATTATAAATATTAATCACTATCGAAATTGAATTCTTTCCCATCTTAAAACATTCAACTAATACTTAAACCCTCATGTTCATCAGTACAATAAGATATTAATCTTATTCATCTTTATCCTTTATATTGTAAAAGTAGATCAAAATAATTATTGCACCAAAAGATCTACAATATTCTAAAATTAGAGTTACAAATATAAAGATAAACATGATTGAACTCATTGCCTGTTTATATCAACTAAAACAAAAAAATAAGAAAGTTGTAGCATAATGTTTATAATTAACAAATGATAAATGATCTTTACTTTCACATTAGTACAATATGCTACGTAAAAGTACAATAATATTTGTAGTAAGAATTTAACTATAATGAATTTTAAAAAATCAATATTCATAAGTATTTGATTTATTGAATTTGAGCATTACCCATTGAGCATCAGCCAGGAGATACTCACCAAAATTTTGATCTTCGAGATATAGCTTTTGAGATAGTAATTCTAGCGTCGGGTAAATTTCATAGATAGTTATACAACTATCATTTCTTTTTACTAAAGTCACTTAATTATCATTCCTAATATAATATCACAAAATTTTTAATATACTATTAAAATCACACAATTTAATTTACAAATTAATTGTTAATTATACCATATAAAAATATAGTATAGACAAATCAAGTATTAACCCTAACATAAAAAAATATAATGAATTAATAATTTAGTATCATAGTTTATTGATTTTTGAAATCATATTATTATCTCACTAAAATCTAAAGCAACAATATTTGCAATGCAAGAAAATCGACTATCTAATATCAATATTAGTTTCTTCATATTTAATGTATAACATGTAAATTTTTATGTTATTGCTAAAATTCTCATTGCACATTTCGATCAAGATAAACTTTTTTAAGTCTTTAAAAATGTATGACATATTAAAAGATCACTAACTTAAATCTTCAAAGAGTATAGATTATATCTTTTTATAAAACATAAAGTACATAAATACTGGCTCGTAAAATTTTCACCAAACATATAGAAAATAGAATGAATATGCAACATAACCTGTATATTTAGTTGACTTAATAAATCTAGAAAAATCTATTCTAAAATAATACTCAAAGTAAATTGAGATCCTAGCGATAATCATGACAAGATAAGTTGTGGCAGAAATTACTTGCACAATTCATCTTCTCCAACATGTTATGGCAGAAATTAATTATCCTTTACTGAGTGTAGCCTTCTTATATAGTGGTAAATTGTTATGGCATTAGAACTTCTAGATTAATTGCAATTGGTACAATATTCTTTTCCATATACATGTATATAATTGTTATTTGATTATTCATTTTCTATTTATATTTCTCAATCAAATTTTTCATGCTTCTTTAATTGGCTTACATTGAATGAAATCATAAATACTTTTTGTCATATAAATATGCATTTTATGGTAATACTTCAATTGCATATAATTAGTAACTCACACCTACATTTCATCATATAAAAATTATTATAAATTTTTATTGATATTTTTATTATTAAGAAATATTTATTCCTAATTTAGTTTATTGATCTGCACGTTTAAATTTTTATATAAGATAATTTAATCTTTTTAAATTAATTTTTGTTCATTAAAACAAAGTATCTTTATCAAATTTGATTATTTTAAAATCCAAATTATTCTTACAGACATATACAAAGTTATATAATTGGTCAACTAAAGAATAACTTTGTAAGGCAAAATTTTATTTGACTTCAAATATTAATTAGGACTATAAAATTTTAGTAGTTATTTTCGATAAATATCATGTAATCTGTTTTTGTGTAGTAATATTCATTTTAGAAAAAATTCAGTATTTATTTATTTTCAATCTACCCTCCTTTTAAATTCAAGACTATCATTTATTCATTTCCTAATATAGAATGATAGTGTAATTATTCAATGATAGTTATTCTCAATTGTGAAAATCCTTTAATATGAATGCAAATTGTTTTAAATATAGATTACTTAAAATATATCAAATGAAAATCCTTCCAATAAATATGAATGCATATTTTTTAAATAAAATTACTTAAAATATATTGAAATAAATTTCTTCCATTTTGCAGTCCAAAGTTACCATTTGAGTGATCACATTTTTTTCATAATATTTTTAATTTTGGAATAACTCTTTGATTATTATATTTTATTTCATATAAGTTGATTGATTACTAATTGATTATTTCCTTAATTGATATTTCAAGATACTTTCTTAATGTTATTTTTTTTTTTATATAATATTGTTATTTAAATTAATTATATACACATTTTGAGTGATGACATCTTTTTCATAATATTTTTAATTTTGGAAGGACTTATTTGTCATAATAATCTTTTTCATATAAGTTACTTGATTATTAATTAGTTATTCTCAAATTAATTTTTTTTTTGTAATACTTTCTTGATTTACTAAATTGTAGTGAAATCATAAATGTTTTTTTAAATAACATTATTATTTAAATTAATGATGTATATTTTTGAGGGATAACATCTTTTTCATAATATTTTTTTTATTTTGAAATAACTTTTTGATTATTATAATCTTATTCATATAAGTTACGTGATTACTATTTACTAATTGATTTTTTGTAATATTTTCTTGATTTACTCAATTATAGTAAAATCATAAACATTTACTTTTTATAATATTATTATTTATGTTGTTTAAATTAATTGTTCAATATTTTAAGGAATGACATCTCTACTGAAATATTTTTTATTTTTGAATGACTTTTTGGTCATAGTAATTTTTTCCATTAAGTTGCTTTTTTACTAATTGATTATTCACTAAAATAATCACCAAAATAAATTTTGTTGCCAAAAATAGATTCTTGTTACCAAAATACCAAGTGGCTAGTTCTCAATATGCCACTTGACTTAATTTTAGGCTAACTTCTTTGCCAAAATAACAAGTGGCTAGTTCCTTAAAAAACACTCAAAAAATAAGAAGAAAAAAAACATAAGTGAAAATTCTAAAATAGAATTAAATATAAAGTAGTAAGAAGCACCCACCTATATATCCAGCTTGATTTGATGTATAAATTGATCGCTATTTTGGTAATTATTTCCTCGTCTTTTCAGTTTATGACAGCTAAAGAGTTAATATGATATGCATTTGTAAGCTAAATATAATTGAACCTGGAAGAAGAAAAAATTCTCGTTATCAATTACTTATTCAGTAAAACGTGCAACTAATCAAATTTAAAAGTGTAATTTTTATGATCATCTCTAATAAAGAATTTAGATAGTTGAGATACTCAAACATCGACAGAAAAAAAAAACTATGGCAAGCTCACATGCTATAGTCTTGATTTTTTTCGTCAACAATTTATAGTAAGTATATGTGTGCTTCAAAGTTACATAAATCATGGTAGATTTTCAAGAAAAAGAAAAATGATTGATAACGATATGTTAAATTTTGAATCAATAGGACAATGAAATATTTGTGGTGACTTGTAAATGGTAAATATCTACCCTAAAAAGGCTAGCATCTTTTACATCTAATTACATTTTTAAAAAATCATTAAATCTTTCAATATATAAAATATTTTCTCCATAAAATTTACCATATTTAATAGAATAAGTTATTTAAAAATAAGAATTCCGTTGGAACTCTATACCCATAACTTTAGTTTTCCATATAGAGAGGTTATATACTATCTCTACTTTAGCCTAATCATATCCATAAGATCTTTCCGTGCGTAACACTAACCTTTTAAAAAAATTCTAAATTCTAATAAGATCACAATATATTTCATAATAGAAAATGATGTAATTGATGATTTGCATTCTAATTGACTTCAAAACATAACTAATACAGATTCTAATCATGTACAACGTGATTGATTTCCTCCATAATTAAGTGTCTTAAATTAAGAAATCATCCTAAACTATTATTATTTAAATTCAATTATGTATTTGAAATATATTACTACTACAATAGTACTATAGTAGTCAATACTAACTGGTTTTTAACATTATTTTCTACTCCATATATATTTCTTAAAATAGTATATATTTCAAAATATTATTTTTATAATATTATTTATATTATTTAAATTAATTGATTGCATACTTCAAGGGATGAAATTATTTTCATAATTTTTTTAAAAAAATTTGGAATGACTTTTTGGTCATATTAACCTTCTTTTATATAAGTTGCTTGATTACTTATTGATTATTCAATTGTGACTCTTAATATAATCTCATTATTTAAATTGGTTACATACTTAGAGGGATGACATTTATTTTCATTATTTTTTATTTTAAAATGACTATAATATTTATTATATAAATTGTTTGATTATAATTAATTGACAAATATAGGATTGTAACATCATAGGTTTTAACAATAATAATAATAATAATATATACAACTTTTGAAAGAATTGATTTTTACCACAATATGAAATATGAAATAATATTGAATATTTAAATAATTAACAAAACAACTTTAATAAATAAATAATTAATAAAACATAAAATAATATGAAATAATTAACTACTAATCTTAATAAAAAATAATTAAAAAATCATATGAGTTTTCAACCAATAGGAATGAATCTTAATTATTTTTACCATAATATGAAACATGAAATAATATTAAATATTTAAATAATCAACAAAATAGTTTTTTGTCATAAAATGATAGTTTTTTGTTGTTAAATGTCAAGTAGCTAGTTCTTAAGATGCCACTTGGCATAATTCTAGGCTAGATTATTTTGCTTTATTATAGATATATATATGAAACATGAAATAATATTAAATATTTAAATAATCAACAAAATAATTTTTTGTTATAAAATGATAGTTTTTAGTTGTCAAATGTCAAGTAGCTAGTTCTTAAGATGTCACTTGACATAATTCTAGGCTATACTATTTTGCTTTATTATATATATAGATATGAAACATGAAATAATATTAAAATTTAAATAATCAACAAAATAGTTTTTTGTTATAAAATGATACTCCCTCCATTTAAAAAAGAATGACCTACTTTTCTTTTTAATCCGTTTAAAAAAGAATAACCCCTTTCCTCTTTTGACAATACTTTAATTTTAACTTTCCACATGACATGTTTAGGACCACAAGATTAAATGACATTTTGGTACATTTGACACAACTTTAATCTAAGGTCACAAGATTCAAAAGTCTTCTTTATTTTTTTAAACTTTGTGTCAAGTCAAAGTAGGTCATTCTTTTTTAAACGAAGGGAGTAGTTTTTTGTTGTCAAATGTCAAGTATCTAGTTCTTAAGATGCCACTTAGCATAATTCTAGGCTAGACTTTTTTGCTTTATTATATATATAGATATGAAACATGAAATAATATTAAATATTTAAATAATCAATAAAATAGTTTTTTGTTATAAAATGATAGTTTTTTGTTGTCAAATGTCAAGTAGCTAGTTCTTAAGATGCCACTTGGCATAATTTTAGGCTAGACTATTTTGCTTTATTATATATGTAGATAGATTTGAAACATGAAATAATATTAAATATTTAAATAATCAACAAAATAGTTTTTTGTTATAAAGTGATAGTTTTTTGTTGTCAAATGTCAAGTAGCTAGTTCTTAAGATGCCACTTGACATAATTCTAGGCTAGACTATTTTTCCTTATTATATATATAGATATGAAACATGAAATAATATTAAATATTTAAATAATCAAAAAAATAGTTTTTTGTTATAAAATGATAGTTTTTTGTTGTCAAATGTCAAGTAACTAGTTCTTAAGATGCCACTTGGCATAATTCTAGGTTAGACTATTTTGCTTTATTATATATATAAATTTTTATTTTGGAATGACTTTTTGGTCATAGTAATTTTTTTCATATAAGTTGGTTGATTACGAATTAATTATTCACTAAAATAATCACCAAAATAAATTTTGTTGCCAACAAAATAGATTCTTGTTACCAAAATACCAAGTGGCTAGTTCTCAATTTGCCACTTGGCTTAATTTTAGGCTAACTTCTTTGCTTTATTCACTAAAATAATCACCAAAATAAATTTTGTTGCCAACAAAATAGATTCTTGTTACCAAAATACCAAGTGGCTAGTTCTCAATATGCCACTTGACATAATTCTAGGCTAACTTCTTTGCTTTATTATTATATATATATAGATATATAGATTGTTTCATCATTATAAAAATTGTGATATTTGTTGAAGTCATTTAGTTCTCTTTTGTAAGTTTATTTTAACGTTTATATTCTTAAAAGAATTCTGTTTGAAATTTTACTAAAGCATATATACCTTTGTTTTTAATTAATTCTAAACTGAATAAAAATGAAACATGTACATTCAAAGAATAGTATAGTTACTCCATCTTTATATTTCCTTAATAATCGTATAAAACTTCTATTATTGACTCAATCATAGATTAATACACCAAATAAATTTGTATAAATAATTGAAAACTCAATTATACTGATAATTTTCTCAATCAAGTTTGTTTCCTGCACTTTTTCTATTATTTATTGTAAATGAAAGGATACTATACAATATTGCTATCAAAATTCCAGCTCATAAGGAGTTACTATTAGAAATATTCAACTCGTCAAGATTTACGTTAGAGGGCATTAATGCTTTAGTTGCAGCTCAAGACATTTGTTCATGTTTGAACTAATTCATTCAAACTGAAAACACATTATTAGTAATTAGCTCTTACTTTATATTTTTTCTACGCGCTTTTTAGTGTCCCTTGATAGATAATGAAAGCATCTCAAATCAAGCTCCAAATTATCATGCATGAATAATTTTATTACTCAAAAGATAAAGCAACAAACAAAATTCTCGAGTGTAGTTAATTTTTTGAATTGAAGTACATTTTACTTAAAACGAATGTATAGATGAATTTTCTCCAAAACAGAAATAAAAAAACTAAAGTCATTAATTACCTAGTGAGCAAAAACAACTTTCTACATTCTTTTTTGCATCAGGTTTGTATTATTGTTTTATTCTTCTCCTTCAATATAAATCTCATATAATTAAAAAAGCACTCAAAAAATAAGAAGAAAAAAAACATAAGTGAAAATTCTAAATATAAAATTAAATGTAAAGTAGTAAGAAGCACCCACCTATATATCCAGCTTGATTTGATGTATAAACTGATCGCTATTTTGATAATTATTTCCTCGTCTTTCCAGTTCATGACAGCTAAAGAGTTAATATGATATGCATTTGTAAGCTAAATATAGTTGAACTTGCAAGAAGAAAAAAATTCTCGTTATCAATTACTTCTTCAGTAAAATGTGCAACTAATCAAATTTAAAAGTGTAATTTTTATGATCATCTCTAATAAAGAATTTAGATAGTAGAGATACTCAAACATCGAAAGAAAAAAAAAAAAGAAACTATGGCAAACTCACATGTTATAGTCTTGATTTTTTTCTTCAACACTTTATAGTAAGTATATGTGTGCTTCAAAATTACATAAATCATGATAAATTTTCATGAAAAAGAAAAATGATTGATAACGATATGTTAAATTTTGAATCAATAGGACAATGAAATATTTGTGGTGACTTGTAAATGGTAAATGTCTACCTTAAAAAGGCTGGCAATTTTTACATCTAATTGCATTTTTAAAAAAATCATTACATCTTTCAATATATAAAATATTTTCTCCATAAAATTTACCATATTTAATAGAATAAGTTATTTAAAAATAAGAATTTCGTTGGAACTCTACACCCATAACTTTAGTTTTTCATATAGAGAGGTTATATACTACCTCTACTTTAGCCTAATCATATCCATAAGATCTTTTCGTGTGTAACACTAACCTTTTAAAAAAATTCTAAATTCTAATAAGATCATAATATATTTCATAATAGAAAAATGATGTAATTGATGGTTTGCACTCTAATTGACTTCAAAACATAATTAATATAGATTCTAATCATGTACGGAGTGATTGATTTCCTCCATAATTAAGTGGCTTAAATTAAGGAATCATCCTAAACTATTATTATTTAAATTCAATTGTGTATTTGAAATATATTTACTGCTACAATAGTACTATAGTAGTCAATACTAACTGATTTTTAACATTATTTTCTACTCCATATATATTTCTTAAAATAGTATATATTTCAAAACATTATTTTTATAATATTATTTATATTATTTAAATTATTTGTTTGCATACTTCAAGGGATGACATTATTTTCATAATTTTTTTTAAAAAAATTTGGAATGACTTTTTGGTCATAATAATCTTCTTTTATATAAGTTGCTTGATTACTAATTGATTATTCAATTGTGACTCTTAATATAATCTCATTATTTAAATTGGTTACATACTTAGAGGGATGACATTTCTTTTCATTATTTTTTATTTTAAAATGACTATATTATTTATTATATAAATTTTTTGATTATAATTAATTGACAAATATAGGATTGTAGCGTCATAAGTTTTAACAATAATAACAATACATACAACTTTTGAAAGAATTGATTTTTACCACAATATGAAATATGAAATAATATTGAATATTTAAATAATTAACAAAACAACTTTAATAAATAAATAATTAATAAAACATAAAATAATATGAAATAATTAACTACTAATCTTAATAAAATATAATTAAAAAATCATATGAGTTTTCATCCAATAGAAATAAATCTTAATTATTTTTTACCACAATATGAAACATGAAATAATATTAAATATTTAAATAATCAACTTTAATAGTTTTTTGTTATAAAATGGTAGTTTTTGGTTGTCAAATGTCAAATAGCTAGGGGCTTTGGGCTGTAGGTGACAAAAGAGTTTTAAAATGAGGTGTAGGTGACACAAGTCTTAATTATTGAGTGGAGGTGACAATTACTTTATTATGGATTAAGAAAGTTGGAAAAGTTTGAAAATAACCTAGAAGTTTTTAAATTTACACTTTGATCCAAATGTTTATCTAATATAATGGGAAACGGAGGGAAAATGTGTCTTTCTCTCTCTTCTCATTCATTATTGTTTTCTCTCTCTTAGCGATTTTTGTTGTTCATTATTGCTTCTCCTTTATTCATCATCTTTTACTTCATTATCATCATCTTCTACTTCATTATCATTTTCATCTTCTTCTTGTTGACCATTGTCGTTGTTGTTGTTGTTGTTACCGCTACTGTTGCTATTTGACTAATTTCTTAGGTCAAATTTTATTTCGTGCATCACTTTCCACTTTGGCATTACTTCATGGAGACTTTGGTAAGTCAAATTATGATTTTTAGTTGAATTTTTCATCTGGGTAACTGCTATTGTGTTGTTTTTCAAACAATGGATAGAACACAATCATGAATCCAAAATAAGATCCATCTGTTTAAATAGATAAATCATCTGTTGCGATAGATGAGACATCTGTTTCAACGGAAGACTAATATGATGGATTCATGTTTATGGTTCTATAGGTCGTAACATGAATCGAGCAGATGGGTCATCTGATGCAACAGATGATTTATATTTTTAAATAGATTAGTTATCTGGTGCAACGTGATAAATATCTGTTGAAACAGATTATTAATCTGTTGCAATAGAACCTGAACTCGATTCCAACAGACGGGTTGTCTGTTGCAACAGGGTAAATATCTATTGCAACAGAACCCGAACTCGATTCCAACAGACGGTAAATATCTGTTGTAACATATTAGTAACCTGTTGCGATAGAACCTGACCTCGATTCCAATAGATCGTTGTCTGTTGCAACAGGTAAGTCATCTGTCGCAACAGATTAATTATCTTTGGAACATGTCACTCATATGTTGGAATCAGCTTCAAATATGCGTCAGACTATAACATCAATCCCAACAGATATATAGTTTATTGCAACATATGTTTCACCTGTTACAACAGATGAATCATCTGTTGAAATCAGCTTCAGGAGCATAACATGAATCCCAACAGGTAAGTAATCTGTTGCGAATGATTACACATCTGTTGGGATTTATTTACGTCACAATAAAATCACTATTAACTTTTTTTAACAAATGACTTTATTTAGATACCACTTATGGAGGGATAATAACAATAGGGGTGGATTGTCATGGTCAATGGATTGAGAAGAGAAATCGATATGTATGGCGTTGGAACAAGGGTGAAATGCTAGAGACGATAGCTATGACAGTCCAAAGTGATTTTTCGTATGATGATTTTGTGAACTTAATCATCAGTTATTGTGGAATTAATTGTCAATCGAAAGAACTCATCATCAGCTACATGCACAACTCCTTTGAAAATCAGAGGGTACTGCCTTTCAAGATAACTGATCAGGTTCGGTTGTGTGCTTATCTTAGTGATTCATCTAGGCCGGTGTTAAGGGTGTACGTGGTTGAAAAGATGAGAGAGAATAAGAACCATAACGTAAAATAAGAACAACAACAAGATATCTTTGATGATAGGGTGGATGATCTAGACATGAATAGTCCAGATGATGATCAAACACCTACGCCCATTAATGCGACCAATACGATGTGCATTTCTTTTCAATCGACACAATTTGGAAATCTTTAAAATGATGGGGCCGACTTTTTTATTGGAATATCATTCAAGGACAAGAATGAACTATCTACAACTTTGTTTATTTCTTTCTTGAAAAAAGATTTTAGAATAAATAAGGTGATTAATTCGAGCAGTGTCTTTTGCTTCAAATGTGCTAATTCGAACTACAAGTGGTGGTAGAGAGTGGTGAAGTACGCAAGTTCTGATAGATTCATCATTCATAAATATGAAAAGCATCACACATGTGGTTCGGAGCGCATCTCAGGCCAAAATTCTCACGCCACGACAAAGGTCCTCTGTGAATATTTTAGGAGTAGTTTCCTCGATGGCAAAGACCCTTCAACAAGGGTTATGACCAATTAACTCCTTACGGAATTGGGTGTCCTGGTCAGTTATTGGAAGATATATACGGACATGGGGATTGCCAAGGACTTGGTTAGGGGGACACTCGAGCATGGGTATGAAGTCCTGGATGCCTACCGTTACATGATTGAGTCCACAAATCCCAGAAGTAAGACGACATTGCATCTTGATGACAACAGAAGGTTTAAGTACTTTTTTGTATCCTATGGTGCTTGGATTCAAGGTTTTTGACATTTGAGAAAAGGCATAGCCATCAACGGTACCTTCTTGAGGAGCAGGTATAATGGAGTTCTGTTAGCAGCGGTGGCACAGGATGCAGAGAATCACATCTTTCCTGTCACTTTTTGTGTAGCGAACAAGGAATGTGATGCCTCTTATGGATTTTTTTGAACAACTGCGAAGTTGCATCGAAGATACCGAAGAGTTGTATTTTATATCGGATAGGCATCCAAGTATTCCAAAGATGGGTTCACGTTTCTTCACTTCAGCTTACTTTGGTTGTTGCATCAGGCATTTTGGAGAGAACATTCGAACCAACTATCACAACGAAAGGGTCGTGACCCTTTTTTATAGAGCAGCTAAAGCATATAGTAGAGAGGAATTTTTAGACCATTTCAATCAAATAACGGATGTGAATCCTAAGGTAGAAGAATTTCTCATATGTGTCGGTTTCGAGAGATGGACCCAGGCATTCTATCCGGCAGATAGGTACATTCTTATCGATTTTAATATCTTGTTTGAGTTACAAGTTTAGTATGATGTCGTACTAAGTGATTCTTTTGTATAGGTACAATATTATGACATCAAACATAGCTGAATCGGTGAATTCATTGTTTGGCGATGAAAGAGAATTTCCCATCAAGGCTATGTTTGAAAAAATAAGTCAGAAGTATGGCAAATTTTGTAACGAAAGGCATGTGCAGTTCAAGTACCCAAAAAAAAGAACCCGATTTGTTCTTAAAATCAAAAAAATAATATCAACGAACGTCAGTTTGGGGAATAGGTTATTACCTCATAAAATAGCAGATTACAAATTCAGTATCACCGATCATGGTGATGTTGCCACGGTCAGTTTTCAAACAAGATCTTATATGTGCAGAGTTTTTAACTTGGACAAAATACCCTGTCCACATGCTATGGCAGCGCTTCGAGCTCAATACGTTCATAAATATGGAGCTGAAGTTTATGGGCACTCCTCTCAATATTATTCGATGGAAAAATATGAAATGGCATATAGTGGGCATATTATTCCGATGCCTCCCGAAGAATCTTGGGTTGTTCTTGCAGAGCTTATGGGGAGATTAATACCTCCTCCATATATTGACCAAGCACTATCAAACCAGTAAGAAAACCATATAAGAGGAGGTGTGGAGTCGAAGAATCATTTTCATCAAGAAGAAACAAGTGCTCTGTATGTAAGCGCGCTGGCCCCAAAAGAACTACATACCTGGATCGTAATCCACCATGATCATTCTAATTGCAGAAACTTGTATAGCTGTTTGTTGTGGACTTTTATATATTAACTCATTGTTGTGAACGAAATGTTATCATTCATTATATATAAAATATCTTTTTAATAACTTTTGCATTAATAAAAAGAGGCAAAACATGAACTAAATAATACAGAAGACCACAAGTATTTTCAACAGATTACCCATCTATGGAAACAGATGGACATTAGCTGGAAGAAGACAACATAGTTCCATAAAACTGGAATGTTTTTCTCCAACAGATGATAAATCTGTCGCAATAGATGGATAATCTGTTGACAGAAACCCAACCGATGACCAATCTGTTCCAACACATGGTCCATCCGTTGAAACTCAAAAGGCAAAATTGTTATTGCTACTGGATTCAAAATTGCTCCTTACCTCCAACTGTCGACATGTTAACATGTAAAATGTTTAGAAGAAGAAATAGATAGAATGAAAATTGAATAAGAATTAAAATGCCAAAGTCGACTAAAAATAAAACTTTCATTAAATGAAAAATAAAATACATTAGGTATAGATCCGATAAAGAAAAATTAAAATGCATACGCTAAAAGAAAAAAACAAATTCTAATTATTATTATTATCATCATCATGATTAATGACAGCCGGCCAATCAACTAGCAGCAGCAGGGCCCTCATCAGCCTCTGCATCTCTCTGAATATCGTTGCTCTCATGGCGACCGACTCCCTCTGTAGGTCATTAGCCTGCCTTTGAAGTTCCCGCACTATGTCGCGTAGGTAGCAATGTCCCAAATAGGATCAGTCATATCTAGAACACACATGAATTGACAAATGTAAAGAAAAGAATCCAAATGTAATACAACATATACTACAAACTGGTAGATTTACACCGGAAAAAACTTACCTCAACATAAAGGAATATGCTCTTTGAAGAAAAGTTGTTGAAGATGTCACATGTAAAGAAAAAATGCAAGAAATAAATAAAGTTTAGCAGAATGAAGATTAAGAAGGGACCTATTTATAGAGGATTGAATCTGGATGTATAAGGACAAAAGGCACGTCTGTTAAGCTCCATTGTATTAATTACATTCAAACTAGTAGCATTTTATTTTCTGTAAAAAGTCACGACTTTTTGATTTATATTAATACTTCTCACCTTTTCAAAATGGTTTTGAGAATTGATAACAACCGATATTATTATGTTGTTGCAACAGATAGTCCATCTGCCGCAACAGATTTACCATCTGTTGTAACATATAGATTATCTGTTACGATAGATGGACCATATATTGGGGATGTTTTGATTTATTCTAACAGCTGATTCATCAGATGCAATAGATAGAGAATTTGATTCATCAGCTATTTTGAATGTGTTAGATAAAAAGTCACCACTACCTCTTTTTTAATAGTCATCACATGCGTGCAGATGAATAAATAATGTCTCGCCTGTCGCAACAGATTTATAATCTATTGCAATAAATGGATTATCTGTTGCGACAGATGGACCGTATGTTGGAGGAGATGTTTTGATTTCTTCCAACAGTTGATTCATCAGTTGCAACGGATGGAGATTTTGATTCATCAGCTGTTTTGAATGTGTTAAGATAAAAAAGTCACAACTCTTCACACTTCTTTATTAATAGTCATCATATGCGTGCAGATGAATAAACGACACTGTAGTGTCTTTGATGGGTTAGGAAGAATAAGGTGCATGCAATGGATCAACTTTCATACATGGGAGTTATGTATTATTGGTCAGTCTACCGCAACAGACATACATAAAGTGTAATGATTTTTTGAATGCAGTTTTTTACCGATTATACACTGATCCTTCAAATAAGATCCTACATTGTACAATTTAGTTTGATAGGTGCGAACTGATAAGGACGAAGGGTTTCAAGGAGGTGGTGTTGATACCCTGTTACAATTTAATGACGGTCTATGCTCATATTTTTGTGTCAAGTTTGGGGAAAGGTTTACATTTTTTGCAGCAGTGTAAATATCCAATAGTGATTGGACTAGTTTTAATGGCTCAATGGACTTCTTGAAAGGCCTTCGAAGCCTCGCACTGTAGCAAACCCCGATGGAACCAATAGAAATTCTCCTGGTCCAAATTTCTATGGATGGGTTGCTGGAGGAGACTATTATACAGCAGTAGGTGCTTGGGAGAATACCTGTGCGGGAAGGGGGAGGTTGAGAAAGCCATAATCATCTCAGACCTTGTTTAAGAGGAAACACAAGGTAGGAAGCAAGGAAATTCTAGCGAATCTATCCAATGAAATTGACATGAGAAATGGAGAAACTGGATGAGCTTCAAATGTGGAAGTGTATCCAAATATAAAATTCCGTCAGTCGTTGAAAAAAATGGTCAACAGGACTGGAGCTGGACACTTTGCTAGAGACTGCAACTAGCGAGTGTGGCCTCAATGAAGACTCTCACAAAGTGCAGGAACAGAACTCTAAGGAAGAAGCTTCGCGAGCACGGAAGGTGGTAAGATTGTCGATTACAATTGAAACCTGAACCAACTACTCCTAAATTAAAAATATGGGATCAGGCCAAAGTGGCAATTTCTGAAGTCTAACTTACATGCCATGCCTTCTGTTTGTGGCTATGATCAGGTCTATGGCAGTAGAAACAAAAAGGTCTGAAGTTGGGTAGAAATCCCATGGCTTGTTGTTTCCACTGCCTTTCCATAGGAGGCATGGGATGCATATTTAACTTGAGAAATTACCACCTTGGCATAATTCTAGGCTAGTTCTTAAGATGCTAGTTGGCATAATTCTAGGCTAGACTATTTTGCTTTATTATATATATAGATTAGAAAGACTTTTTTTTCTTTTTATTTATATTTTTCCTATTTTTTTCAACGATGATGTTTGATCGTGATAAATTTTTTTATTATCACAATTGGAGTAATATCCGTATTTTTTTAGTTATGCACCAAAAAGAACATATCCGTATGTTTAATTTTTTAATTATCTTTAGGCAATAATGATTTTTATTTAATTTCACTAGTATATGTACTCGCGCAATGCATGAACTATTGTAAAGAAAAAATAGTAGAAAAATAATTGCAACAATCTTGACACTGTAATACCCCAAAAAATTTTCTTCGTAAAGATTTCGTGAGAAACGTATCGAGTTCTACGCTTTAGAGCGATCCATAAATTTTTTGTGTAGTATTTCTAAGACGTTGACCTACCATTGCGTAGAGTATCGAATAAGCTTTCCAACGATATGTAGATCATCAAAAAACGGACACTCGAGCGATGAGTTACGACCATTCCGATCGAACTACGACCATTCCGATCGAACTGTGAACAGTAAAATGTGCAGGAAATTAAAATTACTGCAGCCAGGCGAATTTCAGGGTCAACTTCAAACAACCACAACTCCTTGTACATAATGATCTGGGTAAGCTACTATATATCAACGGAAATCTCTAAGAGTCCTCTTTCTAATGAAATTGGTTTCATCTAATTTGGCTATCGGAGTAAAACGTTATGGTCGATCTACTTCAGCCTACTAAAACAGTCCACCAAAGGACAGATTTGACATTATTTATTTTTTAAGGGCAATTTGGTCATTTCACATCCCCTCTTGGACGAAAATTTATCCATTTAATCCATAATTGAACCTTCAAAATTCATTTTCTTCATGAAACATTTGGGATAATGAAACCCTAGCCAAATTTCACCTTCAAATATCTTTCAATTTTGTCGTAGAAATTCAAAATTAATCCGATAAACGAACTCCTCATTTCAAGACCTTCGAGGAGCACCCATTATTTTTTCGAATAGGATTCCGTAATCAAGAAGTCAATTTCAAGGTATGTGGGGTTTTGAACAAGAGCAATCTTCCGTTCTTGTGCCCAAAGCTTTAATTTTATTATGGTTTTACATGATTTTGCAAGTGAGATTATGTCTAAATAATTCGATTATGAGATTATGATGATTGAATTAATAAACTTTGATTTATATGATTATCTCAATGTTTTCATGATATGATTTATTAATTATCATTGCGAATTACACACTTTTACCACGAGGTGGTATTTTGAATGATTTTGGGACGTATGTCGAGATGGTATTTTGGAATAATATTTTGAGATATGTGCCAAGCTTTATGCTTCCCAATGACGATTTAAATTATTGAATATATATTTGAGACATGAGATGTCTTGATATCTATAATTGTAAATTTCATATTTTTATTTTGAATGATTTCGAGATATATGTTGAAATGGTATTTTGGAATGATTTTGAGATTTATGATAAGCTTAAAGCTTCTTTATGATGAAATTGAATCATTGAGCATATTGAGATATAACATTTGAGATGTTACCACGAGTCTTGATATTTTTTTAAAAATATTGATGTTGTCATGACTTGATAAATTGTTACATTTTGACATTTAAAAAGGTTGAGTTCTATTATTGAAATTTCATGATATTCGAAAATGGGTATACACTCAAATTACTTTATGAAGGATTTATAAGACTTTGAATTTTTTTTCAATATGGATATACATGATTACTTCACTACTCTACTTCTTAAATTGAGAATTTATGCTATGAATTGCATACTACTACAATGAATTGATATTTCTAAAGGCTTTCGAGATAAAAGTCGTGATTTGAGTTGTACTACGAGATATGTATTCTTATTATGAATTGAAGGTCTCAAGTGCTTTTCAAAAGCCGTTGTCATGATTTAATTGTCGAATTGAAAGAATAATCATTTGAGTACATTGACCTTGAACTCGCAGAGTCGAGATGATTTTGACTATGAGAAAGATTGATTTTGATATAGATGTTGAGATGATTTTGGTATTTTTTCGGATGATTTTGATGAGTTGAATTGTTGAAAATATTACGTATTGAGTCTTTATATCCTTGTCCAAATGTCGAGTCGGTTATGGTTCAATGCATTGATACCTTGTTGATGTTGAAAAAGATTGAAATGTTTTAAGTCGAAGTTGGGGTTAGGAATCCACAAATTGTTGATGAATTATAAATTGAGATATTTGATTTGGTCTTTATGATAGACCCTTGTGATGATGATGGTGGATTTCCTAACGCGTTCTGAGCTTGTCGGGGAGTAGTACTTAGCACCGAGAGGGAAATTTAGTATTTCCCCAAACCTATGTACCACCGTAGGGTTGTTTGATGATGATATTATTGGCCAGAGATCCCGATTGTGATTATTGCAGTTTTAAGGCCGTACTCCCTGGCAAAGAGTATGACGCTCCCGCCAACGGGAGTTTCAAACATTGGTATTCCACGTAGCTCACGTGGGGTTGTCGGTTATAGGAAACTCCCCTGTCCATAAAATTCATGTTTCTTGAATTACCGAGTCACTCCGAGATTTGAGTTAAAGAGTTGAGATATTATGATGAATTATGATTACCTATGATGAATTTTGACGATATGATAAGTTATGATAATTTATCATAATTTATGATTTTTGATGATTTACATGGATTATGAGATTTTACCATTTGAACTATTTATTATGAAAGTATGAAAAGTATGATTTGATATAACTCAAGCCAAGTGAGTCATCATTGTCTGTATGCATGTTTTCATGAAATTGATGATGTTATTTAAAGTGTTGCATGCACCCCCACATACTCAGTACATTCTCTTTGTGCTGACCCCCATCTACTATGCTATTCAGTTGCGGCATCTGGTCAGCAAGTAAAGGAGTCCTTATAGTTCAAGTACTTGTGTTGGTTGTTTCAGTTCAGAGACACTGTATCATTTTCTGTCGGCCATATTGAGTGGGATGGTTGGGAATCATGACCCGTTTATGTACAGGCAATACTAGTAGAGGCTTCATAGACAGTAGTAGTGGTTGATATATTCAGTCTCCTTCTTGTATATGTATATGTGTTAGTAGAATTGTCATCTTGTAATTCCAATATTGTATTGAACAGATTCTGTATTGAGATATTTTCAGCTTCATTCTCTCAGAATTATGTTTTAAATCAGCTGCTTTTGAGTTATACCTATGAAAGGGTTAGCTTGGGGTCACTTGTGACCCTAAGCACCGTGTGGCGTCCCAGGACTCGATTTTTGGGGCGTTACAGACACTAACCAAAGAATTGTCTTGAATAGTGCTAACAGACAAAGATATTATATTAACACAATAATATAAAGTTTTGAACTGCCAAAAATTGAATTCATCTTAAATTAACCTTGCTGATGTCCGTAATTCAACTTTCAAATTTGCCCAATGTCACCATCATCGGTAGGTATCCCAATATACACACTTTCAAATAAATTATGTTTTCAATATTTGAAAATTCAGATGACTTAGTTTCAAGTGCTTACATTAGTTTGTGTCACTAAAGAGGTCTTTATGTACGGGTTAAGAAGTAAAGACTTCAGGCTATCTCAAATTTTCTTTAATTCATATTAAAATTCAAATATCACAATAATTGGTCACACTATTGTTTTGCTACCATATGTTGTTTTTATTACTATCTATTGTCTCTTATACTTTCATTCAGTGGCGGAGGCAGGATTTCCATGAAGGGGGTTCAAGCTCAATAAGTAAGCACGCTAATAGTATTCACAACTAAGCGGGTCGGGTCGGGTCGGGTCAGATATTTATATGAAGGAATTTTTTCTTTTTTATCAGCTCCTGCAAAAGTTCAATAGAGAAAGGCTTAATGGCTAACTATTTTGCATTTTGTAGCAAATTAGAGTATTGACACATTAAATTTTACATTCCTCAGTTCTAACTGCCATGAATTCCTAACTAGTCAGAAAGCATCAGCAGGGATCAAGATCAACTATCACTTATCTGTAGTCGAATTTAACTTCTCAATGTAGGGATCAACTATCAAGTTTTGTAGGAATACTAGTATTAAAATCCATGGACTCAACTTGACAACTTCGAAATATCAAGAAATCGACTAGTAGAAGAAAATAAAACATCTAAACATTTATCAAGAGAATTTGAATTCTGGAGTCCTAAAATGAAAGAAGAAAGCAAAGCCAGTCTGAATACCTGTAAGTTGGACATGGTGTATGATTCTAGAAGTGTAGTTTTGAAGTCCTTCAAATGGATAAAGTTGATTATAAATAAGGGATTGGCTAATCGCTTTGCGTCTTAAGGAAGATTTATCTTTCCCATATTGAACAACACTACCAACTTTACTCGGATCCAATGGTTTGATCTTGTCACCAATTTGATATTCCCCTGCAAATACAGTAAATCACACATTCTTGAACTCCATCTCAGATCAAGGATGTTAAGGCCCTCTAATAAGAAACAACAACATACCTAGTGTAGTCCCACAAGTGGGGTCTAGGTAGGGTAAGATGTACGTAAACCTTACCCCCTACCTTTGCAGGGTAGAGAGGTTTTTGATAGATCCTCGGCTCAAAAGAGAGGGTATTTGAAGTAGGGTAAGGACTCTAATCAGTGAGCCAAAATACATCTCTCAGACAATATAAAATTGCACAAACCAATTTAAAAAATCAATATCCAGTAATATGCTCATAAAACTACAAACCGAAAGTTAGCCACGACTAAAAAACATATAATCAAGTAGCAATCATGAATCAACCATCTTTTACATCATTCAAAAAAAGAAGAAGATATTATACAGATAAAAATCAAAAATCAAGTACCAAATATATAGAAATAGGATTCTAGAAAATTAAAATCAAGATAAATTAAAATTAAAACTTACCGAAGATGTCATAACAGAGACACAGAGTGAAATTGGGGATTGGGGTTGGGGAAGACCAGCCAGCAGCAAGAAATGGAGGTTGAAACTCGAAAGACGATCGCGATGTCCGACTACTACGGTACAATCAGAATTCAGAAGTCAGAATTGGGGTATAATTAAAAATGTATCCTGCCTATTGCTCAATAGAAAAAAGACGTCTTTAGATTATTTGGAAAAATTAAAAACTTTTAAACTTAATTTTGTTTCAAATTGGTCCTTGAAGTAAAATATTTTGTTTCAAATTGGTCCTTGAAGTAAAAAATAAAAAAGTTGTCTTTAAGGGGATTCGAACCCGTGACTTCTAAATTTATTTTAGTTCCAGCTTTGTCCTGAAGTAAAAAATAAAAAAAGTTGTTGCCTTTAAAGGGGATTCGAACCCGCGACGCCTCACAAGCGAAATCGTGAACCCCCTTTGCCACTGAACCAAGTCTTTTGGTTGTGTCAAGAGGGTTCAACCTTATATATATATACATAAAAAAATAAAATTGATCGTGTACATTTAGTGTAATTTTTCGACGAAGGGGACTCATCACACATGTACATCCACCTTCATTGTGTCTTTTTTAGACTATTTTAGTCTTAAATCAGAGGTATACCAAAAGCAATCTCTACCCCACCTGTAAGATTAAGGTAAGGTTTACGTACACTCTACTCTCTCCAAATTCTACTTTGTACGACTATAATGGATATATATGTTGTAGTTTTGTCTTTAAAAAAAAAGATATTTCGAATCAGTGATGTCAAGTCAAAGTTTTCTATACTAAAAACTAACGAAAGAAAATTAAACTCTATACTAAAAAATGCTTTAAGCCAAAAACAAACAAACTATTTACTAAAACCTAACGAAAGAAAAGTAAACATAAAATTAGTTAACATTTGTTGCTCTTACTTTTTACTTTTACCCACAAGTTTTTTCCTCTTCTTATTTTTCTTTATTTCTTTGATTTCTTTCCTTAATTGATTACATATAGCATAGAGACGAGAATATAATCGAAAATACACTATCAAAGTTGCTTCTTCTATAGAGCAGTGACCAAAATACAACAGATAGGTTTCTTGTACAACTTCTTTCAATAAAATACAGCTACATATCAGCACAATAACTAATGTTTCAAACATAAAATTGGCAAAATCAGTCACAAACCTCCCAACAATAAGAGCACATATAAGAAAATAACATGTATAAATATTTAGTTATGCACATAACCTTAACAAAAGACAAAATCTCTCTTCTCACTAACGAATCAGTGGTGAACTGTGAATTCTTATTAACATAATTGGTATGTAAAAATAATATAAATATATTTATAGAGCTATATAATCCAACTTCCATGGCAATTGATAACTTTGTCACAAATTTTAAGAATGAAAGTTTCTCATGTACCGAGTAATAGAAAAACTTCCAATTTCATTAAGCATCCCCCACCATGATTTTTTTATGCAACATAGAAACTTGTGTTATCTGTTCGCTGGTATGATTGCTATCCATCACCTCCATGATTTGATGATCGCCCACGGTGTCCACCTCTGTTGTTGAATTAAGTCCTTTTTTTTTCAAAATTATCTCGAGGTAGAATATGTTCTCTGCAGATTGTAGCGAGGTAGCATCAAAACAATTGTAGGCTATGTAGCTCAGACTCATCAAAAATATCAATGGGTGCGTGTCTGATTCATCAAAAGTAGTGTATTTTTGAAGAATACGATACAGGTGTGGCATCATAAGTGAAGAGTCCACTAACTTAGATTACAAGATATAAATACTCTAGAAGAGAAAATGAATTTGGTTTCTAAACTCTGAACAACACAAATCAAGTCTCAACCAAGTATTATGAGTCTGGAAAGAAGAGCTCATATGGCAACGCCTCCATAACAATCGTTTTAGAAACTTCCTTTATAGATGGTAAACTGAGAAAATAGGCAGCTTTATGCACCGAGGCCCTTTATCCTAACAATGATCTATAACTGACTCCAAGAATTTGTAATAAGATCTGGCCAAAACATTTATTTCTTGAAGATCCATTTGTTGCTCCGTACATGCTGCATATTTGAAAGGGGGTGATGAAACTCATATAAAGTTTTATGATTGTCCGGATAGTGAAATTCTACTTGTTTCTTTGCAGTCCTTTGTTTATTTTAGAATCATAGAACCATCTTTATATTCTTTTCCTAATATCAAACCGTTCATGCAATTCTTGAAACAAATAATTGTATAGTAGTATAGTGCCAACAAAAAATATCTAAATGTGAAATCAAAATCACCAGCAAACAACATAATAAAGCTATAAATCCACTAAAATATCAATACATAAACCAAAAGCATTTAAGTGGAGATTAAATATTTCATGATCACTTGATAAGAGTGAAATCCATCTCCCAGGTGTTTCCCAAACACTTAAACTAAGAAAATAGTTCTCAATTCTTAGAGTGATTTCAAAGCACAGTCTAAAGAGAGAAATTGTTAAGCATTTCAACTTTTGGGAGTATTTTCCTCTTTTACTTTATGACTTTAGTGTGGAGTTGAACGTTGGATATCTCTCCTTCAAATATAACCAACTTAGTTTAAGAGGAAAATACATGTGGATCTACACCCCAAAATCACTTGTCAGTTTTTAAAAATTTACAGAATCAAGAATAAAAAATAGTTCACTGTGTGTAAAACATCAAAACACAAAATTCAACAACAGTAGCGCATAATACATAATACTCAAGCAACAGAATCAAATAATCATATTCATAACAAAACTTATGTTTCCTAACAATAAAACAACAAAGCTAATCCATAATAATTAAGCCTTGAAACATAAATAAATAGATCTCAATAAAAATATTTTGTTCGCAACAAAACTAATTACCAGAAAAAAGAAGTCATTTCTCTAATTATCATCTTCAAGCCCATTGAGTGCTCCAACTCATGCAAGTCTCTCCTTCTTAATTACTCTGTTGACCTTAGTGCTTGAGAGTTGTCAATTGGGGTCATCATCAACTTCTTTGTCAAGAAATTCAACCTCCAATAAACTTCTTTTAGCAACAGTATTTGAAGGAGTAATCAAGTCATTATAAAGATTAGAATCCTACAAAGTAAAGGTAAATTTAAATGAAAAATTATGGACATTACACAACTATAGGAAAATTATTGTGTTTATCTATAGAATGACAGAAAAGGTAACACTAAAATCATCGTGATTTTTTGAGGTTCATCAGCGACCTTTTCACTGTTGATATCTGGTACCTATTGTTGGTGTAATATACCTCAAATTACATTAATTACAGTTGAAATAAAAATAAAAAAATAAAGAAAAATAAGATGATCTTTTTCTTGGCCGAGGTGCAGATATCATGCTCTCTTTAAGGAGATTTAAGCCCACTGCGGTATAATCTATACCGATTCAGCAATATATCTCTTGATTTATCCCCTCCATGATACAACATCACATTAACGATGTACACCTCATTCAACTCTGGATTAGTTGAAGAGTCCAAAGCACCGCCATAAGAACACTTTATTTTAACATATAAAACTCTTTTTTGTATAGTGAATATAATTAGAGACAAGACTTAGAATGTTTTATTTGTCTCAACTCTCTCTTTTACTACTCTTACCTCACTTTATCCTACAATATTTTTCTCAAATTTCATCTTTTACTACTACACATAATCATATTTTTTCACATTTATCATCTTTTCTCTTATCAATACAAGGAAGAAGACATCCTTTATATAGGTGTAAAATTTCTTCCACAAATAAATGTCAAAAATGTGGATAGTCATTTGAGAATTAGTGGGGCAACTAGTATAAGATAATAATAATGTGGTTACATGAGTTATATCAAATAATTTACCGCATTCTTGTTTAGTAATACCCACTAACACAAAAAAGATAATGTGTTGAGTTACAAGAATAATGACACCACTTTCTTTACTTTATGCCTACTAATTGTCATGCGCGTTAATATTTAATTTTAATAATAAAATGCACTAACATTCCCCCACTCATTTTAATATTAGAATAAGAGATTTATCACCAATTTAATTGAAGTGAGACTGTTATGTGTAATGAAGGTATGTTCTGCATTGAACCTTCACTTAGTAAAACAGTAACCTTTACTCCAGAGTCGGTAGTGGTCTCTGACTTGAACTATGACTGCTTAAGAAAAATAAAATATCACTACCTACACATAATAATTAAGATGTTGACATAACCTTTAATAGCCCACACATTACGACCATGTGCTATCCTGATTTTTATGAGCTTTTTTGAGAATAAGCTCAATTCTCATAGGAAACGGCCTACTTCCACACTCACATTGGTAAAATCTGTCAAGGGTGATCCTGTAATTTCGATACCTCACTCATACGAGATACAAAATTTTATTAAGAGTTTTTTGACTCAACCTTCACAAATTATTACAGGAACAAAATGCACTTACATCATAGGAAGGATTAAACAATAGTGCATCCCACACCAAGTCATCATATGATTCGTTCTTCCCATTGAACCTGGTTATAGGATCTCTAGTCCCCAGATTGAATTTCCTCATATATGACTTATAATTTTGTTTATAGGCTTCATTCCTCTCTCTCGATGTGATTCAGACCTTTATCTTGTTAAAGCCTTGCTTAGTTCATCTACAAGATAATCACATAATTTGACATACTCACTATTAGTGGTGTCACTTGTTAAATATAATATCACAATATTATTTTATTCTCACGGGTATGAATTTATTGTTATAATAACAACTTCAAACTCTATCAATAATATTGGTGCTATCACAATAACTCAAAATTAGAGAAAATATAATTTCTCAAAATAAAGTGATTGATATAAGAAGTCTCCAAATCAATTTACTTTTTTTAGTAGGTGAAGTTAAAACATCAAAGTCAACATCACTAGTAAAGTTAGTCATAATAATTTTTTATTTTCACTAATTAGCACCAAAGTTTCTCACATCACAAAGTACTTTTGGATATAGCAAAATATTTTTCTTTTTGTAAAAGAATCCTCAACTTTCATACCAAGTAAAATATACCTAATTTGCTTGTACCCCCTAAGTGCTTTTTATAATATTCACAAATTCAAGTCAAGTGCAATTAGTCATATCTCTCAAATTTTTATTAGTCTAGCAAATTTTTTTTTTTCCACATCACTTTCACATATTTAAATCAAAGGAGATGAATGACTCATATAATTAATAAATTTGTATTTCACAAATTTATTTCCACGATAATGTGACATGTCTAGAAAGAGTTTATCATATTTATCTCACTCAATTTTATATCAAAATGGCTACTGAGCATATTTTTATCCTTTCTTTGATGACACTCATGTTAGAGTCAAAAACATCAAATTATATGTAAATAATAATATGTGATTTTTTTTCAAGACCAATATGTGCATTGTAATAATTTTTAAAGCATTCTCAAAGATGCAAAAATCATATTTTTTCATGATGAATATTTTTTCTCATTTCATCAACCCCCACTATTTCAAAAATTTTAAATATCAGTTTATGTTTATGAAAAGTAGTATCATTTTATTGATAAAAAATATTAGGTAATTTTTTTTTACCTTTTTTCCGTAACAAGTAGAATTTTTTTTACCTTTTCTTCCCTTGAGTTGAGCAAGTAGAAAGATACTTTACTTGTTTACGATTTCTTTCTTTTCATCTCTTGAAGAGACAAATAATGTTGAGATGTTGAGATCTACTATCTTGATATTCACGATTTTCTAACATGTAACAAAATCATGAATCTCCTTAAAATTTTTGGTGTAATATACCACAAATTATAATAATTACAGTTGAAATAAAAATGAAGAAAATAAAATGATCTTCTTCTTGCTGGCTGAGGTGCAGATATCTCACACTCTTTAAGGAGATTCAAGCCCACTGCGGCATAATCTACATCGATCCAACAATATATCTCTTGACTTGTCCCCTCCAGGATACAACAACCCATCAACGATGTACAACTCAAGCAACTCCGAATTAGTTGAAGAGTTCAAAGCTCCACCATAAGAACACTTTCATTCAACATATAAAACTCTCTTTTGTATAGTGAATATAGTTGGAGACAAGACTTAAAATTATTTCTTTGTCTCAACTCCCTCTTTCACTACTCTTACCTCACTTTATCCTACAATATTTTCCTCAAATTTCATCTTTCACTACTATGCATAATAATATTTTTCCAAACTTATCATCTTTTATCTTATCAATAAAAGGAAGAAGACATCCTTTATATAGGTGTAAAATTTCTACCATAAATAAATATCAAGAATGTGGATAGTCATTTGAAAATTAGTGAGATAATTAGTAGGAGATAATGACATTGTGGTTACATGAATTATATCAAATAATTGATCATATTCTTGAACATTTATATCCACTAACACAAAAAAATATTGTGGTGAGTTACAAGAATAATGATACCACTTTCTCCACTTTATGCCTACTTATTGTCATGCATTTTAATAATTTTATTTTAATAATAAAATGCACTAACACCTATGGGTCAATAGTATTATTATGTTATCAATTGTTCACAAACTAAAATTATAATATATATATATATATCCGTGAATGTTAGAAATAGTTTACTCTGAGATATGTATAAATGAAAGCATACTGGAAAGTCATCGACATCGATAGAAGGACTAAACTTCTTTATAACTTCCTCATCATCACAAATCTTAAGAATGGTATAAACCTCATGTCACAACCCAGATTAATGGATCGTGCGGGAACCTACACTATTCTAAGTAGCTAGGAGAACCCTTACTACCCAACTAAAAGTTTTTAAGGAAATACAAAGTAAATTAAATAATAATAAACAAACCTTTTACAAATACTTCTTACAAATGTCCTTCACTATCTCAAGACTTGGCTAGACATGTACAAGAGCTACCTATTACAACATAGACTGACAATGAAATAAATAATACAAAGACTCTAACATCTGCCAGGAAGAAAGTGCAGAAGTTAGTGTTGAATATCGTCATCCATCTAGTAACTGTAACTAACCTGCATCCAGTCTACATTCCATGAAGGAATGTAGAAGAGTAGGGTCAGTACAATCACGTACTGGTAGGCATCATCGGCCGATCGTGTTAGTTCATATAATCATAAAATAGAATTAAGGAAAATAAATCATGACATCTTTAATGGAATATAATTCAACTAAGGTTATAATAATATTATTACTTTACTTATATAAGTTACAACATCAACCTACTCTTCCAACTCCATCAATATTATATTCGCTACTAACATACTCTAACCTCATTAGTTCGCACCATCAACCACAATTCAACGCTAATACATCACTATTCATCTTTATTCACCTTATCTTACATCACTATTCCTCTTTATTCACCTTATCTTTTTCATTACTCATATTCACAGGAACAAACCCGTAATCATACACAACGCACACTAAACTCTCGGGCTAACAGCCAAATGCTCTATTATAATATTAAGGAATGATAACTAGCCATTCTGGTAAGCTACGATTAAAATACGTATAAATGAAGCAAGTCAACCAACATATAAGTAAGTACAAAGTTTTGCCTTTTCAAATACATATCACACAATCAAATACCCAATGAATCAACAATAGAACAATAAAAAATCAAACAGTGCTCACAAATAAGCCGCATAACCATCAAGAGTATCAACCATACTGTAAACATCCACAGGCTCAACACAAATATGTACACACATGCTATGGGACTTATTTTTGCCCAAATAGTCATGACCTGCAGGGAACAATCTATGCTCATGTACCGTACGGCGTGGTACCCGATCCAACATATACATATCCGTACCGGAGTGGTACCCAATCCAACATATACATATTCGTACCGGCGTGGTACACGATCCAACATATACATATCCGTACCGGCGTGGTACCCGATCCAACATATACATATTCGTACCGGCATGGTACCCGATCCAACATATACACATTCGTACCACATGGTACTCGATCGAACATATACATATCCGTACCGGCGTGGTATCCGATCCAACATATACACATCCGTACCAGCGTGGTACCCGATTCAACATATACACATCCGTACCGGCATAGTATCCGACCCAACATATACATATCTGTACCGGCGTAGTACTCGATCCAACATAAACAAGTATTTCAATATCAAATTTACACAACCTCATAGCATACAATACAATGTACCAAATTTACAAGTACACTTAAAGTCATAAGACAATTCCATCAAGTAAATTTTCAATAATCCTTTATACACGCATTAACAATCCAAACATCAACAATATCAAGTATGTCCGAATACCAATCAACACGTATTCATATCATTACTTTAAGGAGTTATCATTATCAAACAAGCCACTCATAAGCACAATTCAATAAACCATCATTATCACCAATTTAGCCTCTCATGGGCATCAAATAGATATAATATTTTTTATCAATATCAAAACAAGAATATCATAACATAAATCACTATTTAATTCTTACGCATACAAGTCACTATTGGAGCTTTAAGTACTCATTAATTATTAAAAATATCAATATCTTCTTAAATACCACAATTTGGGTTCTAACATCACCACCTATAACTAGCACGTTCACGTGTATCATGATCCTCTACCTCTTTCCATATAATACAATCATCACACTGATTCAAGTCATCTATCCCTTCTATATTACTATACTCATCAATATTCGATCTTATCATAATTCTCCACATCATATTATTACACAATACATACATCTTAATACCATTATAACTCAACTAGGTTCATCACTAAAACAACTAAAAAAACCATCATGTTCATATATCACATTTACAATAATCTCCTTTCGGGCACATAACATATAATATCATAAATATCACATAATCAATCAATAATATAGTTTAGGGGATTAAAGTTAAGGACTCGTGTCTTTATCAATAATATAGACATGCTTTATCCCATCAATTCTAAATTATGAAAATATAAAATAACACAATCTTCTACTCATTAAACTTGGCATACCTGGACGCCAAGTTTTTGGAAGAAACAAGCTGCAACAAAGATGATCTTTTCTTTCTTTCATGCCTTGGAATAATCAACCATCTAAAAACTAAACAATAATAAGAGTAATTAAACAATTGCTCTTCAAACAAATATTTTGGGAATTCAAACTCACTAGTTCTATCCTTAATTCAAGGTCTATATCATTCCCCAATGTCAGCTAGCCATTAATTAGCTCTTTCAAGCTTAACTCATCTCCATTAATGGAGTTTTTATGCTAAAGGTATCATCTTTATGGAATTCAAGGTTCCTAACCACCAAAATTCATAATCTAGTTTATGAAATTCATGTTAGGAATCTTTAATTTATAGTATAGAATCAGATCTAGGATATATTAAAACTACCCATGGGTATTTCTCAAAAGGATTCCACCATTGTAGGTCTTTCTAAGGATTGTAAGATGTTAAAGGATTAAAAGTCGAAGAAAATAATAAAACAAACTTACCTCAACGAAGGAATTTCACCTTAAGCTTTGGGAAATCACCTCTTAGGTTTGGGGAATGAAACTTGGGGATTTTAGGCCTCAAAAACGACTGAAGTTGATTTAAATACAATCAGAATTTTCGCTACAGCGAAATCCCATTTAAGCCCGGATAATGCTCAGTAAAACAGTCATAACATTTTACTCCGAATTCGGATTGAGGAACGGTTTATTTCGTTGGAAAGAGGACTTAGAGATCTTTGATTTGATAGGTAATGGGGTTTTGTAACTTTTCATATTCTAAGAGATATGATTTTTTAAAATTGGCCCTAATAGAAACCCATATCGAAACTGTATTGAAAAGAAAGTTTTATACTTAACTTTGTGTTTCGGATATTGTATGACCTTAATTAATAGCTAAAGAAATTTCAAACTAAGTTATTGATACTAGAACTCATGAATAATTAAATTCATCGGCTTGAGTCTATCTAGACACATCCGAAGGCTAAAATCTTCTTCGAAAAGTTTAAGGTGACACAATAAATAAAATATTGGTTAATTTGGACTCAAATTAATATTGATGAATGAATTTATTACGAATAATTTAGTAATGGCAAAATGAGTCATTACAATCAGATACCAAATTACCATCCGTTCATCCTTGAATGGAGGTTGGAATTAGAGAGGCATCACTAACAGAGTTTCTTATACTGCACCTTGTTCACTCTCTTGATATCCTTATCGATCAACCCACATTCTATACTCAATCATTCTAATAAAGCTTTTCAAAATACGAAGATGTAGAGCCAAATATTTACACACGAATCACTTATTCTCCTTTTAATGGCCTAAGTCTGAACTTGAGCTTTATGAAAGCACGATAAAGATGGTTAAAAGATTTACCTTGATGAAGACAAACATTCAAAAGCACCTCTTTTTCACTACCGAAGCTCCAGAGTCCTGAATTCAATTCTAAAAAGTGCTACGAGATGCTACATGAGTTTATTATTCGAATTTCAACACTAAACAAGTCACATCTAATCCACATAACACACAAACTCTCTCTGAGACATCTGACTCGGTTTCTAGCCAAGACTATCCTTTGGAGAATCTACATCTTGATCATATGCAAGTCACCACACCATTTACAAGTCATATAACTTAGATATCCGTATGAACTCAATCAAGACTATTAAATTTATTTTATAAATCTAGATTTAACATCTCACAACCACTATCCCTTTAACCTCAAGATCACTCACCGTTTCAAGCTTAGTGTTTACTACTATATATAGGTAACAACACAACCTCTCACTCATTAAACAGACTTACAACTATTAGCCATAGAGATTCCACAGAATTAGAGCCTACAACACATTTTCCTCCACAGCATTATTAATATCCATCTAATCATCATATCTTAATCACTCAAGAAGCATATCCACCAAGAATCACCCAAGAAAGGACCAATCATGCCATTTAACAATTCATTTATTCTCTCACTCAAGATCATTCTTAATTGTTTTATGAGTGTAACTAAGCCATATGATTTTGCATTGCCACCATCATAGGAATTAACATCCTCTAAAAGAGTCATACATCATCTAACTCTATAGGACATGTACATGCATAATTCAAACACAAGGTCAAGTCAACAATAATTTATCTTCTCAAGATTTTCCCTAATGCATAAATCCACAGCTATAACTTATATCCAGACAATCACTAACTCAAATATTTTTCAACTACCAACACTTCATGGTCAAGCCAAACAACTCTTATATCACTAATACCAATTTAAGATATACAGAGCCATTTCTTATTTCTACCTAATAATATCTTTATTACGGGCTTCACTTAACTCTTAATCACCTCAAGAGTGGTCCCCACACCACTAGCACATAAGCAAAGTAAAATAAAATAAACCGATTACAGGTCATTAACAGTCTCATCACCAATACCACATTCTAGACAAGTTATCAATAAAATTCTGTAGGTATCAACAACCTCTACTAGTTTTTGTCATTTTTATTTAAAACTCATTATTTTGTCAAACATTAAGAATCTGTTCACATAAGGACCTCAAAGATAATGTCACTTGCTAGTTCTCACAAAGAACCCATTATAATTTTAATAATAGAAATGCACAAAAATTATAAATATAGGCTCAATGATTGGACCACACAAGGATCCCCAGATAATATCAAATAATTGAACCACACAAGGATCCATCCATAACATCATTAACAAGAACTTCTCATTACAGAAAATACATATCACCTCAGTCTTTTATTCATGTCACTTTTTCACCATCTTTTCTTGACATCATCTTCTCATATCATCCTCTCAATTCTCATACCATCAATTTCATCAATATAATAGTACAAAAAAAATAAGTAAGCACCATAGAAATGATAGTTTCACAATAACAAGAAATCAAATAATCTCATCACAATTATCAATGAAAACAACTTAGTCAATTTTCATCACTTAAATTCAAACAAAAATAATTCACAACAATGGCAAAAAAATCTAGCAACACAAGTTTAGCCAAATATCAAACACAAGCAATCAATAAGTTCACAACTTTCACAAGTCTTTACCTATTAACAATAACTTTTAGACCTTATTAACAGATGCCAATTGAAATCTCCTAGATTTTTATTCATACTAAGATACCAATTGGAATTAACTACATTCCAATTGTGCTCTGTTAATATACCAATTAGAATTGTCTAGATACCAATTGAATTCAATCTAATAGTCCAAGATTAGGACGACGCTATAGAGAGAAAGAAAGGAAAATGACTTCTACATTCCTCATAGCCTTTTGAAGATTAGGTGTGGGGCTCTACACACCAATCTACGAAACTCTACTTGACATTGCTCTAGTACTTGTGGGACCGGTGAACCTAAGTCTTTGATACCAACTGTCACGATCCAGATTAATGGATCGTGCGGGCACCTACGCTATTCTAAATAGCTAGGAGAACCCTTACTACCCAACTAAATTTTTTTAAGGAAATACAAAGTAAATTAAATACTAATAAACAAGCTTTTTATAAATACTTCTTACAAATATCCTTCACTATCCCAAGACTTGGCCAGACCTGTACAAGAGCTACCTATTACAACATAGACTGAAAATGAAATAAATAATACAAAGACTCTAACATCTGCCAGGAAGAAAGTGCAGAAGTTAGTGTTGAATATCGTCATCCATCTAGTAACTGTAACTAACCTGCATCCAGTCTACACTCCTAGAAGGAATGAAGAAGAGTAGGGTCAGTACAACCACGGTAGGCATCATCGTCCGACCGTGTTAGTTCATATAGTCATAAAATAGAATTAAGAAAAATAAATCATGACATCTTTAATGGAATATAACTCAACTAAGGTTGTAATAATATTATTACTTTACCTATCTAAGTTACAACATCCAACTACTCTTCCAATTTCATCAATATTATATTCTCTATTAACATACTCTAGCCTCATTAGTTCACACCATCAACCATAATTCAAAGCTAATACATCACTATTCATCTTTATTCACCTTATCTTACATCACTATTCCTCTTTATTCACCTTATCTTTTTCATTACTCATATTCACAGGAACAAATCCGTAATCATACACAACACACACTAAACTCTCGGGCTAACAACCAAATGCTCTATTATAATATTAAAGAATGATAACTAGCCATTCTGGTAAGCTACGATTAAAACACATATAAATGAAGCAAGTCAACCAACATATAAGTAAGTAGAAAGTTTCGCCTTTTCAAATACATATCACATAATCAAATACCCAATGAATCAACAATAGAACAATAGCAAATCAAACAGTGCTCAGAAACAAGCCGCATAACCATTAAGAGTATCAACCATACTGTAAGCATCCACAGACTCAACACAAATATGTACACACATGCTATGGGACTTATTTTTGCCCAAATAGTCATGACCTGCAGGGAACCGTACCGACGTGGTACCAAATCCAACATATAAATATCCATACCGGCATGGTACCCGATCCAACATATACATATCCGTACTGGCGTGGTACCTGATCCAACATATACATATCCATACCAACATGGTACCTGATCCAACATGTACACATCCGTACTGGTGTGGTACCCGATCCAATATATACACATTCGTACCGGCGTGGTACCCAATCCAACATATACATATCCATACTAGCATGGTATCCGATCCAAAATATACACATCCATACCGGCATGGTACCCGATCCAACATATACACATCCGTACCAGCGTGGTACCCAATCCAACATATATATATCCGTACCGGCGTGGTATCCGATCCAACATATACATATCCGTACAGGCGTAGTACCTGATCCAACTTAAACAAGTATTATCAATGTCAAATTTACACAACCTCATAGCATACAGTACAATGTACCAAGTTTACAAGTACACTTGAAGTCATAAGACAATTTCATCAAGTAAATTTTCAATAATCCTTTATACACACATTAACAATCCAAACATCAACAATATCAAGCATGTCCAAATACCAATCAACAAGTATTCATATCATTACTTTAAGGAGTTATCATTATCAAACAAGCCACTCATAGGCACAATTCAATAAACCATCATTATCACCAATTTAGTCTCTCATGGGCATCAAATAGATGTAGTATTTTTTATCAATATCAAAGCAAGAATATCATAACATGAATCACTATTTAATTCTTACGCATACTAGTCACTATTGGAGCCTTAATTACTCATTAATTATTAAAAATATCATTATCTTCTTAAATACCACAATTTGGGTTCTAACACACCACCTATAACTAGCACGTTCACGCGTATCATTATCCTCTACCTCTTTCCACATAATACAATCATCACACTGATTCAAGTCATCTATCCCTTAGATATTACTATGTTCATCAATATTTGATCTTAGCATAATTCTCCTCATCATATTATTACATAATACATACAACTTAATACCATTACAACTCAACTAGGTTCATCACTAGAACAACTTAAAAACCATCATGTTCATATATCACATTTACAACAATCTCCTTTCGGGCACATAACAAATAATATCATAAATATCACATAATCAATCAATAATATAATTTTTAGGATTAACGTTAAGGACTCGTGTCTTTATCCACCTCAACTCCATGCCCGCAGGCCTAGACATGCTTTCTCCCATCAATTCTAAATTATGAAAATATAAAATAACACAATCTTCTACTCATTAAACCTAGCCTACTTGGACGCCAAGCTTTTGGAAGAAACAAGCTGCAACAAAGATGATTTTTCCTTTCCCTCATGCCTTGGAATAATCAACCATCTAAAAACCAAGCAATAATAAGAGTAATTAAACAATTACTCTTCAAACAAATATTTTGGGGATTCAAACTCACTAGTTCTATCCTTAATTCAAGGTCTATATCATTTTCCAATGTCAGTTAGCCATTAATTAGCTCTTTCAAGCTTAACTCATCTCCATTAATGGAGTTTTTATGCTAAAGGTCTCATCTTTATGGAATTCAAGATTCCTAACCATAAAAATTCATAATCTAGTTTATGAAATTCATGTTAGGAATCTTTAATTTATAGTATAGAATCATATCTAGGACATATTAAAACTACCCATGGGTATTTCTCAAAAGGATTCCACCATTGAAGGTCTTTCTAAGGATTGTAAGATGTTAAAGGATTAAAAGACGAAAAAAATAATGAAACAAACTTACTTCAACGAAGGAATTTCACCTTAAGCTTTGGAAAATCACCTCTTAGGGTTGGGGAATGAAATTTGGGGTTTTAGGCCTCAAAAACGGCTGAAGTTGATTTAAATACAATCAGAATTTTCGCTACAGCGAAATCCCATTTCAGCCCGGATAATTATCAGTTAAACAGTCATAACTTTTTACTCCAAATTCATATCGAGGAACGGTTTATTTCGTTGGAAAGAGGACTCAGAGATATTTGATTTGATAGGTAATGGGTTTTGTAAATCCTTATATTCTAAGAGATATGATTGTTTAAAGTAGGCCCTAATAGAAACTCATATCGAAACTGTATTGAAAAGAAAGTTTTATACTTAACTTTGTGTTTCGGAAATTGTATGACCTTAATTAATAGCTAAAGAAATTTCAAACTAAGTTATTGATATTAGAACTCATGAATAATTAAATTCATCGGCTTGAGTCTATCTAGACACATCCGAAGGCTAAAATCTTCGTCGAAAAATTTAAGGTGACACAATAAAAAAAATATTGACTAATTTGGACCCAAATTAATATTGATGAATGAATTTATTACGAATAATTTAGTAACGGCGAAATGGGTCATTAAACCTCATCTTCATGTTGCTCTGATAGCCACCTTAAGTGTAGTATCGAGCTTTAATGGATACTCATCAGCAGCAGCAACATCAACATCAGTAGTCTATAATCTAAATTACATAATTTTAGATGCAGTAATACATACAATGTAAATATTAATAAATTACGCCTTTATTAAATCCCAAAATAAACTTACGTCAATAATATAACTCCTCTGTCTGTCCTTTCAATTTAGTAGCAGACTTCCCTATGAGCTTTGTCGCTTCGTGATCCCAAAGCAACAAAGAAATAAAATCAATATCTTCCATTACTCTCACTTGAAGTTTATATCTGGAAGAAAAATTCAGTACATAAATTGTGGGTCATATTTCAAAGACTCATTTAGAATATTCACAATTATGCTCAAACCTATGAGCAACAGAATGATCCAGGCGATCGTATTTCCTGTAATGAAACTTATTTTCAATTTTATCAATCTTATTAGGGCACCTTTTGTTGTCCATATATGACCGCGGGTTCTCCACTTCTACATGAATGATGGTTGCATATATACAAAAGTTTCCGGCCTCCTATTACATATAAAAAAGAAGATTCCATTATGCACTTATTTCGTAAATCATTTGCTTACTTGTTAATTTCAAAATCGAGCAAATTATACTCACATGAAAACGCTCAATCAATTGCACAATAGTCTTGTCCTCCACATTGCTAGAAGTTAGCTCTCTCAAAACAGAATAAATTCGCTGAGTTTAACTATGACTAATCCTCAAAGAGTCATCTCTCCACACACTGGTCAAATGGTATGTACAAATATTATTCAACTATTGTTTTAATTGTGTGATGAAAAATCATATATAATATATATAGAAGATCTAGTTTTAAAATCAAAAGCTTTAGGAAGATTGAAATTAATCCACAACTCTGAAGTATGCCAAGTATTACAGACAAAGTACTTATCTACATCCACAAACACAAAAAAAGTTACTATTAATTATACACAAAAAAAATTCCTATCTTGAAATTTATGCGCCCGAATAAACTGCATAAGAACTATGATTGAAACTGCGCAGGATCCATTCAAATATGATGTGATTTGTTCAACAAAATCACCTCAAAAAGTAGCCTCAGACATCGTCATATGGAGAAAAATTATGGTTCTATAGGAATATTTAATTCTAAACATGGAAACATGATGCTCATAGTCATGTAGCTCGACATTTATAAAAATACTGATCTTGCCATTTTTCTTGTTCGATTAAACTCCCTCATGCCAAACAATCTCATCAACGACATCTATCCAAAAAATCATAACCAGTTAGTTAGAAAAGAGTAATGTTATTTTACAATATAAATTTGTTATTATGATTATCAAACAATACATTCTCATCAACATGTGTTGGGTTCAAGATGTATGTATGAATGAAAAATGGAGGAAAATTAAAATAATGGAGGGAAAGTGAGTCCACACTAAAATGGAAAGTGTGCTCAAATAGGAAAGTCTGCTAAATTCTCCCACATTGGTGGGAGAAAGAAGCTTTCATGTGTTTATAATGAGAAGCACATTTCCACTTGAATAGTGAGGCAAGAACAAGGAGGTGACTTGCGCCGTCGTCGTCGTCGCTCGCTCGGTCTCGGCTTCAAATTTGGATTTGGAATTGGAAAATGATCGATCGATGAGATTTATCTTTTTAAACAAATTTTATTTGAAACTTGAAGAACAAGTGAAATTTAATCCAAAGAATTCGATAGAAATGTTTTACTCCATATGTGGGTGCATTTCGTTTCGTACGCCATGCAAACGCATGCACAACGCACCTCGAAGGGATGCGACCCTTCGTGATAAAAGGCACACTGTTTCGCGCAAGAAAGTGATCTGCGTGCGCACCTGGCGACCTGCCGCCACAGGTACAGCAGGTGTAGCTCAGAAGCCACTGGAATTTGACTGCATTCCGATATTAGAATTTTTAAAGAAAAGAAACTTCTTACTGCTTCACAAACGTCATTACCAATAATATGCCAATTTTTGAAAAAACAAAAGGGTCATTCCATCAATTCCATGAGCGTCTAAGGGATGCCTAGCTACAACTACCTTCTTAATTTTAACATTCGACACTTCTCTAACAAGTTTCCTATTCATAGACTCATTAAGTAAAACAAGGGCATAGGAAAGAATATCTGCTAGATTTGTTGGTCTAGATGATCTAAACAAGTTGTCATAAATACTCTCTATTGCTCTTACTATGCCTGCCAGTGCCAGATATGACACCCATCTTCCATTATCCATTTGAAACCTTTTAATAGTATTTTTCCTTCTCCTTTGGATAGTAGTCATATGATCAAAAAAAGAAATTTTATCACTTTCTTTTAATCATAAAGCTCTAGACTTCAGTTTTCGAAAGACTCCTTTGTAATAACCCAATTATTTTAATAAAGGGTTAATTGATAATTTAACCAAATAATAATAAAGAGAATTAATCAGAGTTAAAAGGAGTGGGCCAAGCTCATTCTCCTACCCTGATTTCTGTCCCCCAACGTCACAAAAGGAGTAGTGGAATATTAGGAAAATTAGGTTTTCTTATTTTTGGGGAGAGAAGAATCAAGCTTTGAGAACTCTTGGAGAATTAATGGACAACGTGAGGAAGAACAAAAACTCAAGAAAAAAAGGGCTGAAAGTTTAGATAGGCAGTAAGGAGTTCTATGGATCATTGTGCAGGTGATTTTCTTTAATATTTTCAATGCATATGTATTGCATTAGAACTTGCTAAAGTAGCATTTCCAATATAATGCTCCCTCCATGCCATTTTACTCGTCCCAATTTGGCATTGCGCATTGATTAAGAAAAATAATTAATAACATGGCTACTTTACCATAGTACTCTATTAAATGATATTTATATTTTAATTTGGAGAAAAAACAATTAAACTAAGGGCATAAAAGAAAAAAAATTGTCTTGTCTTGATTAATGAAAAATAACAAGTAAAATGAGAAATCAAATTAGGAAATTTGAGACGAGTAAAATAGGAATAACAATGATTATTATCCCAAGGTGTAATGATAAATTGAAGACAACAATGATTAGGCAACAATGAGTTAAGCATCCTAGAAGAATGGTCAGATTGGTATTTGTTAATTCATTGAAGCCACTGATTTGGTTTATGGACGTTCCACAAATCCTAATCTTCACCACATTTGGTTACATACAGTTGGGTATTTGTGGGACACGATTGTTAATATGTTGGATAGAATTTTCACATATTAAGTTTCAATAAAGAGATCAATATAGATTATTTTTACCTTAAGTTCATGGTTTAAGTTGTGAAATATTAAGGGTTAGCTTTAAGTTTAAAAGTTAGAGATATTGAGATTTGATCCCGACTAGCAGGTGTAGTGCAGTAGACAAGACAGAAACACTTGGAGCACACACTATTTGGCTATAGATAGGACCATACGACTCACTTTGAGTCTTTACGACTCGTAACCATCAGTCATAGTCAAGGTAGTAACATAAGGCAAGCACACTAGTTTTGCTATGATTGGGTCCTTAAGACCCGCAATGACACGTTACGACTCGTAGACAGAGTCGTAGTCTGGACAGTGAGTTTAAGAACTCAAAAAAATTTCAAGGACCAAAATTTGGGGTGTTTCATTCTCCCCCCTTAGGATCATTCATCCTTGAATGAAGAGACAAGGCATTGCTTAGCATGATTTAACATGGAATACAACCACACTTACCTTCAATAAAGACAGAAAATAAAAATGCTAAGATTAATACATACCTTAAGCATGATTATCTGAAATGGGGAATAAGAATGGGTACTAGACTTCATGTCCTCTTCATCTTCAAAAGTAGCTTCTTTAAAATTTTGGTTCCTCCATAGAACCTTCACCGAAGCCACATTCTTTATCCGTAATCGATGGACTTGTCGATCCACAATCTCAACCGGGACTTTCTCACGACAAGGATTTGAAAACACCTACACTTTCCAACGAAACCACCAAGGAAGGATCACTGACACACTTCCTCGTCATCAAAATATGAAAAATTGGGTGAACAGAACCCAAACAAGGAGGTAATGCTAACTCATAAGCCTTGAGTACTTAGGAATGAGTCTACTCTTGAGTTAGAATGAATTTTGGTTTTGAAGACTCGAGGAAGTTTTGTACGCACTTGAACTAAGAACAACTACGAATTGTAAACGAGCAAAGCACCACAAAGAATGCTGACACGAAGACGTACTCGAAAACTAGTTCACAACTTAGTAGGTTGTTACTTAGTTGCCAACTAGTGTAGGAGTCAATAGAAAAAAAAACTAGTAGAGACAAGGAAAGAAACTTGGAAGGTCCTATGACTTGAGTTTTGTTGTAGATGTGGCCCACAATTTTTTATTTTGGCCGTTTTGGTGTTGTTGTTTTGTTTAAGTTTGATGATGTCCAACTTGAATGACTTAATCTTGTTTGTTTGGTGAGGCTTTTTCGGTTTTTGAAGTGAAAAAGCAAGACTTGGAACTCTTTTTTCAAAGGTCAAGGTGTCAATCAACTTTTCACCAACTTGCACCAAAATGGAAAAACACCTTTTTGGCCTTGGTTTGTCCCTTTCCCCTTTTGGCTCCTTTTGGAAAAGGTTTGACACCTTTTTTGGTAAGTAAGCTTTTTGGGAGGTCCTTTGTCTATTTGCCTCTTTGGTGTTGTCTTGAAACTAATTCCAAGACAAACACAAAACTTTCACCTCTCTCTTCCTTTTTCAAATCAAACACACCTTTTGTTGAACATTCACCTTAAGAATATTATGAACAACAATAAGAACACTTATGAACAACAACAACATTCAAGCCGTCCAATCCTTCAGCAACACTAAACAAAGCTCAAATCTTGGAACTTAAACTCAAGTGTGCTAGGAAAACAACAAGCTAACACACGAAACTACTAAGACAAGAAAATAACACCTAAATCTAGACACTTCTCGGCCAAAATACATTAATGTCTCGGTATGTACTTCCATAAGCCTAAAAAAATTAATTATAAATTAAGAAACTTAATTAATAATTAGGAAATTTTCAACTACAAAGTTATTCATTTAACCAAAAGAAATTATAGACTTAAAAATTGAACTTAAGAGGCATCATATATAGATATAGAACTAAGATGATACACATATTATTATATTTTTAATCATTAGTTGAAAAATAAAAAGAAAGCTGAAATCAAATGTTCGAGCTCTTGCCGATATCCACTTCCACAAGCCTTTCACCATTTAAGAGTATCTTCTTCTTTTTTAAGTGAAATGAAAACATAAACATCATAGTGAAAATGAAGAATAACCTTGGGTAAAATCGCATGAAATAAAACATATGAAATTCTATAGAAAGAAAAAACGGAATGAATACATAAATGTCTCGATATCTACTTCCACAAGCCTATCACCATTTAAAAGTCTTTTTCTTCTTTTCAAAACAATCAAAAGCATGAATATGATAGTGAAAATGAAGGATGACCTTGGATAGCATCTCATGAAACAAAAAATATGAATTTATATGCATAAAAATAAAGGAATACCATAAGGTATCATTAACTTTTGTATTAAATATTTAGGGGTTATAAATATAAAATCATGAATAGTTTGAGAGTTACAAATATTATTAGTAGAAATTAAATAGATGAGTTACCTCAAACATTTTTTTTCTTATATTATATAATAAATAGAGTTTAAATGTGGTGACTTTTGATTTTTTTTTTAAACACACAAATATTTAAAATAATGAGAAAACTCAACAAATATACAAAAAAACCCACAAAAAAAGATAAATAGGTTTGGAGGCCTCTAAAGCATACCACATAGGATTGACTATTGATTTCCTTTATATATATACACTAGTGAATTATTCGCGCGGTTATAAAAATACAAATAATAGATTAAATAATATACAGATAGATTCTTATATGAAAAGGATATAAAATTTAAAACTACAAAAGAAAAAAAAATTACACCTACTCAACCGCTTCTTAAAATATATAGACATACAAATTGATTTCATAGAGTAAAAATGTTAACAACATATATTAGTAGAAAAATAGAAAGAAAGACGAAATTAATGCATAATATATTATCCGTGCTCTTGTAGATATCCACTCTCACAAGTCTTTCACCATTCACAAACATTTTCTTCCTTTTCAAGTGAAATAAAAACATGAACATCATAGTGAAAATGAAGGATAATCTTGGGTAAAGTCGTATGAAACAAAAAATATGAACTTCTATAGAAAGAAAAATGAAATAATTACACAATTGTCCAAACTCTTATCGATATCTACTTCTACAAGCATATTCAAGAACCTTATAGAGATAGAAATAAGACAATACACATATCATTATGTTTGTAATTATTAGTTGAAAAATAAAAAGTAAGACGAAATTGATGAATAATTGTCCGCGCTCTTGTAAATATCCACTTTCACAATCCTTTCACCATTTAAGAACATCTTCTTCATTTTTAAGTGAAATAAAAACATGAACATCATAGTGAAAATGAAGGATAACCTTGGGTAAAATCGCATGAAACAAAAATATGAACTTCTATAAAAAGAAAAATGGAATGGTTACATAATTGTCCCAACTCTTGTCGATGTCTACTTCTACAAGCATATCACCATTCAAGAGTCTTTTTCTTCTTTTTCAAGTCAATCAAAAATTTGAATATGATAGTGAAAATGAAGGGTAACCTTAGAGTTGAAAAACATAAAGAAAGGCAAAATTAATCAATGCATAATTGTCCGTGATCTTGTCTATATCCACTTCCACAAGCTTATCACCATGTAAGAGTATTCTTCTTTTTTTTTTCAAGTGAAATAAAAACATGAACACCATAGTGAAAATGAAGGATAATCTAGATTGGAATCACATGAAATAAGAAATATGAACGTCTATAGAAAGAAAAATGAAATGAATACTTAATTGTTCAAACTCTTGTTGGTATCTACTTCCACAAGCCTATCACCTTCAAGAGCCTTTTTCTTCCTTTTTAAGTCAAACAAAAACACAAATATAATAACAAAAATAAAAGGTACCTTGGATAAAATCTCATGAAACAAAAAATATGAATTTTATATACATAAAAATGAAGGAATACCATAAGGTATCTTTAACTTTTATATTAAATATTTAGGGGTTAAAAATATAAAAACATGAATAGCTTGAGAGTTACAAATATTATTAAGATTAGAAATCGATTAGTAAGTTATGGGGTATAAATAATCTTTTTTCTTTTATTATATAATTAATAGAGTTAAATATTGTGACTTTTGAAAAAAAAATTAACACATAAATATTTAAAATAAGGAGAAAATTTAATTAAAGTCCAAAAAAACCACAAAAAAAAAAGATAAATGGTATTGAAGGCCTCTAAAACATGTCACATAGGATGGATTAATGTTCTCCTTTATATATATATATTGATTATTATTATTATTATTATTATTATTATTATTATTATTATTATTATCATCATCTTATTATATCTTATATTATATTATAAATATGTTTTTTCTAATCTAAATAGGTTATTTAAGTAATACTAATCAATTAATTATTAAAGAAATTCTAATCCTTAAAAAACTTTAAAGTTAAAGTAACAAATCGGTATAATAAAAAGAAATGAAATTTTGTAATAATTGCTACACGCGCTTTACATTTAAATTTAAATTTTGTAACAAAATTGGTATACTAAAGTAAAAAAAACAATTAAGTAATACTACACGGTACCACACTTCCTAATATTTCCGAAAATTTAAATGTCATTTTAATGTCTTTAGGAGTCCTTATTTATTTTAGAATTTTTAAACTAATAAAAAATATTATTAGTTGTCATTAATTCTGATAACTTCTAATAAGGAAAGGTTTTACAATAAATAAATTTAATTAATTTTCAACTCTTAAATATTAGAAAAAATAGTGAAAAAACGATTTTGTAAGAATTTTTTTTTAATAAAGGGCAAAAAGTTCAAACAATATTTTTAAGGTCCTTCACACTTTTAATATATTACAGATTACAGATTGCAGATTACAGATACAAATACAGATTATAGATATACATAGAATATATATATATATATATAGAGAGAGAGAGATTATAGATATAGATTTGAAATATCCTTAATTTTTTAAGTTATTCACCAAACAAAACCCACAAGTTTTCGCTTTCACCAATCAATCATGTGGGTGTTTGCAAATAATAAGTTTACTAATAATCAATAGTAAGTCCATACATTGTACTGGGTGTCCGTTTTAAACATTGGATTGTAATACCCCGGGAAATTTTTCGTTGAAATTTTGTGTATAAACGTGTTGGGTTCTATCTTCTAGAATGAATTATAAATTTTTCGTGCAGAATATCTTAGATTATGACCCACCATTGCGTAGATTATCGAATAAGCTTTCCAACGATATGTGGATCATCCAAAACGTACACCCGAGCGACGAGTTATGAACATTCCGATCGAACCGTGAGTAGTAGTGAACAGTAAAACATGCAGGAAAAAAAGTACTGAGGCCTGGCGTATTTTTTCTCCAACTTTAAACGATTATAACTCCTTGTACATATTGATCTGGGTGATCTACTATATATCAACGGAAATCTCTGCGATTCCTCTTTCCGATGAAATTGGTTTCATCAAATTTGTTTATCGGAGCAAAAAGTTATGGTCGATCTACTTCAGCCTATCAAAAGTGAATATTCGGGTCAACTTCAACCGATCATAACTCCTCGTACACAATGATATGGGTGAGATACTATATATCAACGGAAAAATGTGATAGTCCTCTTTCTAATGAAATTAGTTTCATCCAATTTGGATATCAGAGTAAAACGTTATGGTTGATCTACTTTAGACTATCAAAACAGTCCACCAAAGGACAGATTCGAGAATTATTTGATTTTTTAGGGGAGTTTTGGTCATTCCCCCTCACCCAAAATCCATCCAAATCCTATATTAAAGCCTATTAGAAGCATTATATGTTATATTTCATCAAATTCCCTCAAAAAGAAAATCCTAAGTTCCTACATCCAACTTCAAGAACATCCAAAGTTCACCATTAATTCTGCAAATTTATTCAAGATTCCAAGTTCCTAGTTCAAGAACTCCAAGAACCATCATTCAAAGGAATGATTAACATCTCAAAAATGAGTATCGATCTAAAGTTCATCATTCAAGGTATGTGGGGTTTTTAAACAAGAACTCTCTTTCGTTCTTGTGCCCAAATTGATTTTTCTTTTATGAATATACATGATTTTATATGTTTTGATATGAATTTGAAGCATGAATTTATACCCTATATGATTTTACATGAGATTATGATACTCTCTATGTTTTGAAAGTTGAATTGAATGAGAATGATGACATTTTTGTACATAAAGCTGAATTTTCCAGATTTTAAAGTAAGTTATATATATTTATGATGAAAAACATGAATCTTGAGAAAATTTAATATGATTTTGATGTATGAGACCTTGAGTCCTAATTGGAATTGTACTTTGAGAAATTATGTGCTATAAGCACAATGAGATTTGAATCCCAAAGCTAATTTTCTTTACCAAGATGTATGATTATAAAGCTGAAATTTTAAGTTTTATGTGATTATTTTTGTACTTATGTCATAAAGTATGAATCTTTGGAAGGTTTTATGGTGATATTGATGTATGGGTTTTTGGAACCCTATTTGAGATTATTATTTCGAGAAAATCATATGTTATAAACACCTTGAGTTTAATAATTTGAGATGCTTTGAATGACTTGACCTTTCGATCGTGAATGAGTTATTTTGAACTCGACTGTGAAAGAAATTCACGATTTTATTGATTATGATAAAGGGGTAGCAAATTGACTCCCGATGAAAATTGTTGAAGTGTTTATTGTGGATTTTCTTTAATGTGAGCCTGAGACTGATTTAAATTTCTGAGCTAAGTCCGAGAGTAATCTTTAGCACCGAGTGGGAGGTATAAAGTGACCTTACTTCCCTAGAACTACGTGCCTCCGTAGGATGTGAGCCTGAGGCTGATTTATATAGTGATCACTAGTGTTTTTGAATTGATACTGGAAGTCCTACTCCGATGGCAAGGATAGGACGACTCTCCCCAACGTGGGTTGTACGTTGGACTCCATGTAGCTCACATGGTTTATGTCGGTTATAGGATCTCCCAATGTGTGTGTGTGTACTCTTCTATCTGAGATGAAAACATATTTGCTTAAAAGGCTGAGTCTGAGAAAGTCATTATTCTTAAAGATTTAAGGAATATATTCTAATGAGAATTGACATGAGATTTGATTGTTTTGATGATTTGAAATTGAGATGAAAGTGAATTGAGAACGTATTGTAATGACTCACTTGTTTTACTTTACATGTATTATTCATTCATGATTTTGATGATTTAATTCGAGCTAAGTGAGTCATCTATATCAACATGCATAATTTTATAAACTGTGATGATATTAAGATATTATTTTATATATGCATTGCACCCCCATATGCTCGGTATTTTTCCATGGTGTTGACCCACATATTCGTATTTGGGCTACATTTTCTCGGAATGTAGGTACAAGGTATAGTTTCACCTTTGGATCCAGTCAGTTCATGGTATCCAGTCAGCAGGTGATGAGTCCTTTTGATTCAAGGGCTTGGGTTAGTTAAACAGAGTTATAGTGTTGTATTTTCTTTATTCAGTCGTATTGAGTTGGGGTAGTCGGGAGTCATGACCCGGCTACCTACAGTCAGTACTAGTAGAGGCTTCATAGACAGTCAGTAGAAGTTGATGTATTTTGTTTCAATTTTGGTTGTAAAGGCAGAATTGTAATCCTGTAAAATTTTATTTTTGTATCGATCAGATTCAGAAAGGAGTTAATTTTTGCTGATTTGTATGGATTTGTATTTTTATTTAGTTTCTTATGAGTTATGCCAGTAGAAGGGTGACCCCAAGCACCGGTGACGTCTCGGGGCCCGATTTTGGGGCATTACAAACTTGGTATTAGAGCACAGAGTTCAAGTGTCCTAGGGTGTCTATGAAGTCGTGTCTAGTAGATTCTTGTAGAACGGTACGGAGACGTCTGTACTTTTCTTCGAGAGGCTACAGGGCATTTAGGAAATGTTTCCCTTCTTTCAAGTCTAAGATCGTGCTATAAAAAGGTTCTCCAAGAAACTTATATAGATTCTTATCTTACTCTATTCTGGCCAACTCTGTTTCATTTTCAAGGTATCAGAAACAGTTAAAATTAATTCTCCATAGATAGTTATGGGATTGTAAGAGAGATAGAAAGTATCCTGTCAGTGTTTTTGAGTTCCAAAGATTGAAGTACTTTATTCATGTTCATAAAAGTCGTGAACTAAGCCTAGGTTAGATGTGCTTTCAGATTCCTCCACAGAATCTACAATGTTAATCTATACTTCTCCCTCTATGTATTATTCTTGAGATAACATGATTCGCAAGCTCCAGTTCTTCCCCAGGTAATGCTTCTATATTTTCTAGAAGAAATTTCAGAAGTTACACAAAGGGCTTGAGAGGAGCTCTCTAGTGTGTTAAGTTCCTTAAGTTGAAAGTTATGCCCTCATTCTTATGAGTTATTTAATTAAGACAGAGTAAGGTGTATTCTTAGATCGTTAAATGTTGTGTGTCAAGTTTCTATCTCTTATATTATGTAATCTTGTTATCATTATGTTTGTGAAAAATCAAAGTCTAGTGAAGCCGTGTGGGGCTCTTTCGATTCACTAGCATAGCTTCTTTGTTATTCATCTCATTTTCTTGTTCAAAATACAAACCAAAGTCTAGTGAATCCGTGTGGAGCCTATTTCGATTCACTAGCATAGTTACTTTGTTATTCATATAACTTTCTTGATCAAAACACAAAACCAAAGTCTAGTGAAGCCGTGTGAGACCTATTTCGATCCACTAGCAACTTGTAGTTCATCTTGTTCCTTGTGTTGGCTGAAAATGTGGGATGTGGAGGTGTAGTAGTAAGAAGGATGGTAAGTGTGATTTGTTGAGCATAAGTATAACGAAATCCCTTTTTACATGCAATTGGGTTAATAGGAAGTGATATAGTTTGTTCGAGGTATGAAACGGGTGTTGACGGTATTTGTATGACAGAGAGTATATGTTAGTGATGAAAGTACTCAGTGGGTAAGTGTTGTTAATCTAGGCACTCTCCAGATTGCAAGAGGAAGTTAAGTTAAGACGTATAGAGCTATGAACTATTTTAAGTTTTGTATGAAGGATAGATAGTAGTGACGGGTGAAAGAAGGATGTGTTAATGGATTGTGAATAAGATAGGCTATATAATTAGGACCAATTATTATTGTTATGAAGTTTAAGTGGGCTAGTGTTCATGGATGTGTTGTTTTATAATCTTCACGTGGGAGTTATGCGTGAGATGGAGTTGTAAATTTGCTGTGAGAAAGATCGGTACTTGACCCAATGTTATTTCAGTATTTCCAGCTATCCCAAAACCTACTCATGCTTTACATTTTAGTTCCATGATCTTAATTCATGTTCATACACGTGATGGAGAATTACATACTCTTCTAGTTTCCAAAAATGAGAAATTCCAGTTCTTCTAGCAGTTGGAATCACATTCCATAAGTTATGAGCTCTAAATTCAGGGCATGCCGCCAATGACTCATATACTCAAGTTTTACAGTATGTTCAGTTCCAATACTCAGGCAATACTCTTATTGATCAGTGAGATTCAGTTTCCGTTATGGGTGTCTTCAGTTTTGATACCTTAATGAACCCATTGTATTTGATATTTTATTCCTAAGACCTCAATAGAGAGAGTCAAGTTATTTACATTATCCCTTCATATTTCTTTCATGTTTTAAAATTTTGTGACCTTTTTATTAAGTCAAGCTAATGGTGTTGAGCAGTTGTCTAGAAGGGAGATAAGATACTTCCTTATCTATGATAGAAGGTGGTGTGCTTACGGCGGTGAAGTGAAGTTAGATTGAGGCTAAGTCCTTGATACATGTCGTGGTTAGTTGAAGTTTTAAATGTTTATTTGGAAAGATTGTTGTGTGTTGATTTTATGCACTTCTATGAGGTTATAGGAATAGTAATACAAAGTTTTTGTGTATAGTTCAATTGGTTGAGAAAATGTTATGTGTGTGGTTTAAAGAATTGACCAGTATGCGTGAATGATGTAGTTGATGGAATCTTAGAGAAAGCGAGGAAGATGCTTTATGAGTGTTCGTTTAGAGGTGCATGTGCGAAGTGCGTATGCGGTTATAAGTATAGGCTTGAATGTTATGGATGTATATCTAAAAGAATGCACCGCAAGTTAGCGGATCCCTAGTATAAGATTGTATGTGGTTGTTGGAGTAGCAATAAGAGTTATGTTTGAAGTGAGGAGTTGTGAGGCTTAGTGTGTATTGAGGTTCATGATATAGATTACTATTATAGTGTTATGTGGCGTATCTCATGAGTACTTGGAGTTAGGCTTAAACATAGTCGAGGGAGTAGTTGGGAAATGTTGCTAAGTTTGGAAGCAAGGAGTTATGTTTTCCAAGACCTAGAAATTCCTATCTTAATTTATGCCATATGGGTCCTTGTTCCCATACAATAGGATTGTATCAAATTATGGTTCATTTTCTCCCCGAACAATGTCATTTGAATCTTTTGGAGGGAAAGTTGAGGGACGTTTCATTTGAGTTCAAGTGGTCCTTCTTTTGATGATATCCCCTTCGAGACCTTTGATTCTCAGTCTCTGAATAAACCAAAGATATCGATTCCTTAAAATTAGTCTCATTTGTTTAAGATCCAACTATGTGACCATTCTCATTATGAATCGCATGTTCTATGAAGTATTCGAAAGTTCGGAGTGAAGTAAGTGGATTGACTTCGTTATCCCAGCCTTTTTTCCTCATTTCCATGGTATTCTGTACTTATTCATCGACATTCGAGGATGAATGTTTCCAAGGGGGAGATGATGTAATACCCCAGGAAATTTTTTCGTTGAAATTTTGTGTGTAAACGTGTTGGGTTCTATCTTCTAGAATGAATTATAAATTTTCCGTGCGGAATGTCTTAGATTATTATCCACCATTGCGTAGAGTATCGAATAATATTTCCAACGATATGTGGATCATTCAAAATGGACACCCGAGCGACGAGTTATGAACATTCCGATCAAACCGTGAATAGTAGTGAACAATAAAACGTGCAGGAAAAAAGTACTGAGGCCTGGCGTATTTTTTCTCCAACTTTAAATGATCATAACTCCTTATACATAATGATATGGGTGATCTACTATATATCAACGAAAATCTCTGCGAGTCCTCTTTCCGATGAAATTGGATTCATCCAATTTGTCTATCGGAGCAAAAAGTTATGGTTGATCTACTTCAGCCTATCAAAAGTTAATTTTTGGGTCAACTTCAAACGATCATAACTCCTCGTACACAATAATCTGGGTGAGATACTATATATCAACGGAAATATATGAGAGTCCTCTTTCTAATGAAATTAGCTTCATCTAATTTGGATAACGTAGTAAAACGTTATGATTGATCTACTTCAGACTATCGAAACAGTCTACCAAAGGACAGATTCGAGAATTATTTGATTTTTTAGGGGCGTTTTGGTCATTCCCCCTCACCCAAAATCCATCCAAACCCTATATTAAAGCCTATTAGAAGCATTATATATTATATTTCATCAAATTCCCTCAAAAAGAAAACCCTAAGCTCCTACATCCAACTTCAAGAACATCCAAAGTTCACCATTAATTCTGCAAATTTATTCAAGATTCCAAGTTCCTAGTTCAAGAACTCCAAGAACCATCATTCAAAGGCACGATTAACATCTCAAAAACGAGTATCGATCTAAAGTTCATCATTCAAGGTATGCGGAGTTTTTCAACAAGAACTCTCTTTCGTTCTTGTGCCCAAATTGATTTTTCTTTTATGAATATACATGATTTTACATGTTTTGATATGAATTTAAAGCATGAATTTATACCCTATATGATTTTACATGAGATTATGATACTCTCTATGTTTTGAAAGTTGAATTGAATGAGAATGATGACATTTTTGTACATAAAGCTGAATTTTCCAGATTTTAAAGTAAGTTATATATATTTATGATGAAAAGCATGAATCTTGAGAAAATTTAATATGATTTTGATGTATGAGACCTTGAGTCCTAATTGGAATTGTACTTTGAGAAATTATGTGCTATAAGCACAATGAGATTTGAATCCCAAAGCTAATTTTCTTTACCAAGATGTATGATTATAAAGCTGAAATTTTAAGTTTTATGTGATTATTTTTGTACTTATGTCATAAAGTATGAATCTTTGGAAGGTTTTATGGTGATATTGATGTATGGGTTTTTGGAACCCTATTTAAGATTATTATTTCGAGAAAATCATATGTTATAAACACCTTGAGTTTAATAATTTGAGATGCTTTGAATGACTTGACCTTTTGATCGTGAATGAGTTATTTTGAACTCGACTGTGAAAGAAATTCACGATTTTATTGATTATGATAAAGGGGTAGCAAATTGGCTCCCGATGAAAATTGTTGAAGTGTTTATTGTGGATTTTCTTTAATGTGAGCCTGAGACTGATTTAAATTTCTGAGCTAAGTCCGAGAGTAATCTTTAGCACCGAGTGGGAGGTATAAAGTGACCTTACTTCCCTAGAACTGCGTGCCTCCGTAGGATGTGAGCCTGAGGCTGATTTATATAGTGATCACTAGTGTTTTTGAATTGATACTGGAAGTCCTACTCCGATGGCAAGGATAGGACGACTCTCCCCAACGTGGGTTGTACGTTGGACTCCATGTAGCTCACATGGTTTATGTCGGTTATAGGATCTCCCAATGTGTGTGTGTGTACTCTTCTATCTGAGATGAAAACATATTTGCTTAAAAGGCTGAGTTTGAGAAAGTCATTATTCTTAAAGATTTAAAGAATATATTCTAATGAGAATTGACATGAGATTTGATTGTTTTGATGATTTGAAATTGAGATGAAAGTGAATTGAGAACGTATTGTAATGACTCACTTGTTTTACTTTACATGTATTATTCATCCATGATTTTGATGATTTAATTCGAGCTAAGTGAGTCATCTATATCAGCATGCATAATTTTATAAACTGTGAGGATATTAAGATATTATTTTATATATGCATTGCACCCCCATATGCTCGGTATTTTTCCATAGTGCTAACCCATATATTCGTATGTGGGCTACATTTTCTCGAAATGTAGGTACAAGGTATAGTTTCACCTTTGGATCCAGTCAGTTCGTGGTATCCAGTCAGCAGGTGATGAGTCCTTTTGATTCAAGGTCTTGGGTTAGTTATGCAGAGTTATAGTATTTTATTTTCTTTATTCAGTCGTATTGAGTTGGGGTAGTCGGGAGTCATGACCCGGCTACCTACAGTCAGTACTAGTAGAGGCTTCATAGACAGTCAGTAGAAGTTGATGTATTTTGTTTCAATTTTGGTTGTAAAGGCAGAATTGTCATCCTGTAAAATTCCATTTTTGTATCGATCAGATTCAGAAAGGAGTTAATTTTTGCTGATTTGTATGGATTTGTATTTTTATTCAGTTGCTTATGAGTTATGCCAGTAGAAGGGTTAGCTTGGGGTCACTTGTGACCCTAAGCACCGTGTGACGTCTCGAAACCCAATTTCGGGGCCTTACATGGATAGTGATAAGTCTAACTTTTTTCTTTGGTTAAGATAAGTCTAACTTGATTATACGCCATAACGCATGGACCAGGATGTATTATTATTTGATCAAATGGTCATCTATATATATATAGATGGCCTTAAGTATCCTATATTACTTAAAATTTCATCCCTCTAAACTAATTACAAAAATCTTTCTAAATCTCTAATCAAGTTTTTTATCTGATACATAACACACAACTCCTCTTTTTAAGCCTTAAATCACGTTGACATTGTTGCAGATAAGGAAAATTCTGTTTTCCTTAGAAAAGATGCTATTAAATCATTAATCATTATGAATAATATTAGGCAAATATTTTAAATTAGGAAAATCAATAGTATTATGTGCCAAAGTTGCTATTGCTTATGTGTTTCTTTCTCCCAAATCTCCAAGTGGCTTCAAGAAAACCTACCAAATCCATTCAGATTGTCAGTCGACTTCAAAAATAAAAAAATGTCTGTCATTATTCAACTTATTATATTTTTGAATTTCGCTACTAATTTGATTGGGATGTATATTTATATATATAGGGTAAGCAACATAAATATATATAAACAAGACAAGAAGCCGCGCGGTAAGATATTAAAAAGTCACGTAACAATTTTTATGACAATACTTAATAATGTTGTAATAAAAATTTTGAATTAAGGAATATTAAATAATTTAAATTTAAAAATATATTATCCTTTTAAAAAGAAAAAAAATCATAACTTAAAAATAGAAACATATGTTTGAAGAGTCCTACATAAACTTTTACTATTTCAAAAATTTATTCCTTTTATATACTATAAAATATATTTTATATATTTTAAGAGGAGTACGAAATAGTAGTACTAATAGAAGGAGTAGTAGTAATAGTCATAATAATAATTATAATAATAATAATCTCTCTCTCTCTCTCTCTCTCTCTCTCTATATATATATATATATATATATATATATATATATATATATATAAGTAAAACTAAAACAAAATAAGAAGTCACGTGATAAGATATTAAAGAACCACGTAGCAAATTTTAGGACAATACTTAATAATGTTGTAATAAAAATTTTGAATTAAAGAATATTAAACAATTTGAAGTTAAAAATATATTATCCTTTTAAAACGAAAAAAAATCATTAACTTAAAAATAGAAATATATGCTTGAAGAGTCCTACATAAACTCTTACTATTTCAAAAATTTATTCTTTGTATATACTATAAAATATATTTTATATATTTTAAGAGGAGTAAGAAATCAATATATATATATATATATAAAGGAGAACCATAAAGGAGGTGATGGGGCACCTCTCTATGGTCTCCATTCATATTTATTTTTTTTGTGATTTTTTTGAATTTTTTCTTTCATTTTTCCGCATTTATTTATTTATATTTCATAGGTTACAGAAAACCTAAAAACTTCTATCACATTTATTTATTTAATTATATTTCATAGGTTACAAAAAATCTTCATCTATTTGTATTCTCATTTAAAAACATGTCTCTTGAACTCCCTTCTTTATGGCTAAACTAATCTATAAATTACAATCATGAAGTGTTGGATGTACATTTCTATTTTCCTTACTTCATGTTTGATTCCTATTCTTGATCTCTTCTAAATTTTGATTCAAGTTAGCAATAGGGAATTTTCTTCCTTTTTCATTGTCGTTTAAGTTAAAATTTTCATTTACAATGTAATACAATGTTCATCTATGAAAGAATATTTGTAAGTACTAACTATACGATGCATTTTGAATTTGTCAGAAGGGGGTATTCGTTTTGCTTACTGCATTTTTTTAATATCTTTCGACTAATTGTAGTCTCCTTTTCTAATTTTTGTCATTTTCTTCTTTTGTTATTAAAATTTTTATATTGATATGTAGTTTGAGATATTTTACTTCATGAAAAATATAATACTCTATTAGATCTGAAAATTTTAAAATGGAGAAAACGAGAAAAAAAAGGTCAAACATAGAGATATTTCATGTAGTTTTATTAGAGTTTGTTTATAGTATGATATAGTTAGATTTTATATATATATATATATACATATATATATATATTTCTTATATATATAGATTTGAAAAAAATACTGAATTGTCACTATTATTTCTTATACATTATGATGACTTTTTCATTTTACTGTAGCGGTTACTGTATCCTTTTTAATTTCTCTCCTCTTAGTTTTGTTCTTAATGATACTCCTTTTATGTTTATAACCTTCAAAATTGATGTACAAGTTTATGATATTTCTCTTTATAAGTAATTGACAATCTTTCACTAAAACTCTTAACTTTCACCTTTAATTATTTCCATTAGTTTTGTTCTTAATCATACTCATTATTGTCAATGTAACCTTTCATGTTTATAACCTCCAAAATTGATGTATAAGTTTATAATACTTCTCTCTATAAATAATTGACAATATTTCACTAAAGCTCTTAACTTCCACCTTTAATTATCTTTATTAGTTTTGTTCTTAATGATAATCATAATTCTCAATGTAACCTTTAGTGTTTATAACCTCCAAAAATTTATGTATAAGTTTATGATATATCTCTCTATAATTGTCAACCTTTCACTAATTTGGATGATTCGATTTGAAGCTATACGTTTATTCACCTATTTAGTTTTTAAAATATTATTAAAAGACACTTTTTAATTAATATTAAAATTTAATTTTGCCTCTTTACATATTGTATTTGCACCAAAAAAATAATTGTGAAATGAAATTGTCTTTCTCCTTTGTTGAAGAGAAGTAAGAAAACATTTTTATTACGTATTATGATTAGAAAAATATAAAATGCATAAGAAATAAGTAACTATAGATGATACAAGTACGACCACGAAGATGGACGCATGTGAGAATGTTATGAACCCGGGGCTTGGAGTGTTCGAGTGAAGGACTTAAAACACACCAAACCGACCCTAATCTCACACTTGGAGTGTAAAGAGGAGCCTTGGAACACAACAAGGCAGCCCCTAAATACACTTGAAGGGAGCCTAACTCTTAAAAGGGCATTTTGGATATTTTGTATTTTATTTGCAACCTAGTATAAATAGAACATTGTAGGGCTTTTAGACTTAGATTATTCATGATGTTGTAAGTCTTGAAACACAAAGAAACACAAGTCCTCTCTCTTTGAGGCACCAAAACCGAAATTAGGCATAGAGAGTGTGGAATCACTCTTATTGATCTCATGTCTTGGAAACATGATGCTTGGGAGGTGGATTCCGACCTTGTGTCTTTGTAAGAGATAGGTGAACATTGTGTGTAGTGTTAAGGGTCCAAGAGTGGAATATGCTCTTGGATTCTTAAGATTATACCTTCATTAAGTCTATCTAACTATCCCTTTACTTTTATTGTAATCTTGTAGTAGTTTGTGTTTTTGTAACCATTTCTATCTCTTGTTAGTAAAATCGTGTGTTGTTCCTATCTTTTTATTGTTGTCCATATCTCCATATTGTTGTTGTTTTGGTGTATTTACACCTTCAATATCTTGTTGTTATTGTGTTTTCATTGTTGTTGTAGTGAATCCGAGAGTGGTCACCAAAGGGGTCCTCGGTTCTTCAAACTTGTGGACTGATTTGGTGTTTGTTTCGTATTTTTCTTGTGCTTATTGTATTATTTGGTATCAAAGCATAGCTTGATATTGTTCCTACAAGATTAATCTTGGGCTTGCTTGATAGAAAATTCAAAAAAAAAAAGTGTTAGAAAACTAAAAAATCAAAAAGAAGTAAATCTGTCCATTTTGTGTTCTTGGCCAAAATTGTGTTATTGTTGTGTCTTGGCCGAGATTTTTACTTGTTTTGTTGTTTCTAGTTTCAGTTTTCTTCATCTCTAACACTGTTGAGTCTAAATCTAAGTTTGAGCTTACATTGTTGGTGTTGTTTTCGTGAACATAGGGCTTGGCCGAATTGTTGTTGAAACATTATTGTGGTGGATTGTTTTAGCCTTGTGGTCTTCATCTTGTTTTTATTCTAAGCTTTTCCATGTGATATTGTTGTTCATTGGTGGCCTAAGAACCATTTTGTTGAAATTGTAGTTGTCTTGGCCAAGTGTTGAAGATATTGTATTATGAAAATTGAAAGTTGGTCGTGTGAAAATTGTGGTATTTTTGGAGATTGTTGTTGGTTGTTCTTGGGATTATTGATGTTGTTCTTGAAGTTCTTCACAACCTTCATAGATTTTTAATATTAAGTGAACATTAGATATATAAAGGTGAAGGAAAAAGGGGTGAAGCTTTGTTAGTCTTGAAAGACTTACCATCACTCATCAAATAGTCAATCACATCTCAGCCACTTTCCAACAACTTTCCATAAAACAAGGGTCCATGTTATAAGGAGAAGTACAAGAAAGTCAAAGTCTTGAAAACTTGAATTTGAAAAGGCTCCAAGAGTTGTTTTAATTTCCCTCCTTAAAACAAATTCCACCAATTCCTAAATTGTAAATTGACCAAGACTTGAGATTGGAAAACAAAAATTGTTAGAAACCGCAACCAATTACGTGTTGCCACATCATCATTGTTACTGTTCACGCAATAATTTTGGCTCAAATTTTAGATTTTCTTAGTTTCTTTTTATTGTTCCGTAGTTTAGTTTGATTGGTCCGAACGCTAATTAAAAAGCTAGTAAACTCCTACTAGATTGTAAATTAGTTTTGTGTCCGTTTGTTCATGTTAACGTTCTTTGTGTGCTTTTCTCTTTTGTGAATTCATTGTATCTTGTTGGTTCAAGTTCGTAAGCAAATTTTCTTTGAGTCAACTCGAATGAAAATCTATTCCGGACCAAGGTGGAATTCTTCCTCAATCACTCACGAAGTACAAACCAGCTTTCAACACTTGTGAAACCAAGTGTGAGGTAAAAATTGAGAGTAAGAGCGTGGTGAGGAATTTTTGAGCTAACAAGTTTGTTTGTTTTGTTGTTCGTTGTTGTCTTTTCTTTTAGGTACCATGGCTACCACCAATCTCGATGCCACGTTTAACCGCATCACTAACAATATTGAAGACATGAAATGGCACGTTGAAAGGCTACGCCAATTGGTATCCACACTTATCCCAACAAATCCAAAACCTAAGGTCCAAACACCTTGCGGTGAGATCTTCCCGAAGGAAGTTGCTGCCCAAACTTGTGAAGGACTTTCACACCAAGGTAAAGATGAACATACTCCTGAACGTCAATGTAAAATAGCTATCTCTTACACTTTGGTACATGTGGATGATGAATGTGTGACTAATAAACCGTTGTCTGTGAGTAGTAGCTTACCTATGTATGAGTATATTGATTCCTTACCACTTGTATATTATGTAAATGTTGTGCGAGTGGATACACTAATTGATCTTATAGATGACCGAATCGACTCTTCTAGTAAGATCGATTTGTGTGCACCTAGTGTTGAAGCTATTGTGTTGAATGAACGTACATCGTCGTATGAAAATTATGTTGACCAACTTGTGTGTAAAACTTGCCCACCACTTGAGAATATGTGTGATGTGATTAATGAGTCTCAAGTGAGTGAAGAATTTGAAAATGTTGGTCAACAAAAAAGGAGTGAACCCGTGAGCCTATGTTGTTGTAAGGATTCTAATGTTTGCTTGGCTCATAGGTTTAATCGTGTGCTTGACATATCTTTGGAAATTGATAATGATTCCTTAGAGAGTGAAAGTTCCAAATCTGTCCACGGGTTAGATCATTCACTTTTTAGGTACAATGTGTTGTTTGAAGATAGTTAAACACTCTTAATAGACCTAGTGGTGAAAATGATGGTATAGCTTGCCTTGGAAGCTATATCATATATGCTAACCCACTATGGTGTGACAACGTTCCTCCTAAAGATGGAAATCTCTTCTTGGAAGATGAGAGTACTCTTAAGGGTAAGGAATATGTGGTCTTGGAAACTACTTCTTCTTCTACTTTGTGTGGATTTTCCGAGGACACCATAGTAGAAGTAGAATTGAATCCCACCTTTCTCTACTTTCTCTTTACTTATGATGATATATATGCCAATGTAGAGAGTAGGCCGTGTGGTTGTGGTAAAGACTACGGGAAATGGGTGTGTTGTTTAGGCCCGTGTCTATGGCCACTCTTTCCATTTGATCCCGGTGCCATCTTAGGGTGGGGAAGATTTACTCTCGGCTTAGGTGCGTTTCTTTTGGGTGCTTATCATAGCCAAGTCCTTGGTGAATTTTTAGATGGCTTCATAATGTTTAACACTAAGGACTCTTGGTTATATGTCAAATATGAACCACCCATGCATTACAAGATTTGTTGTTTGCCAAGACTTGAACTCAAAGGGTCCTCGGTTTCTTTTTTTGGTGTGGGCTGTTTTGAGTGTTTTTATTGCATACCATTATTGTTTATTTTTCTAATCCTAACCTCATACCATGAGGAAGTGTGCTTGTTTGTCTCTCTTTGATTTTGCAACGCATGGATTCGAGGTCGAATCCTTTTTAAGGAGGGGAGGATGATACAAGTACGACCACGAAGATGGACGCATGTGAGAATGTAATGAACCCGGGGCTTGGAGTGTTCAAGTGAAGGACTTAAAACACACCAAACCGACCCTAATCTCACACTTGGAGTGTAAAGAGGATCCTTGGAACACAACAAGGCAGCCCCTAAATACACTTGAAGGGAGCCTAGTTCTTAAAAAGGCATTTTGGATATTTTGTATTTTATTTGCAACCTAGTATAAATAGAACATTGTAGGGCTTTTAGACTTAGATTATTATGATGTTGTAAGTCTTGAAACACAAAGAAACAAAAGTCCTCTCTCCTTGAGGCACCAAAACCAAAATTAGGCATAGAGAGTGTGGAATCACTCTTATTGATCTCATGTCTTGGAAACGTGATGCTTGGGAGGTGGATTCCGACCTTGTATCTTTTTAAGAGATAGGTGAACGTTGTGTGTAGTGTTAAGGGTCCATGAGTGGAATATGCTCTTGGGTTCTTAAGATTATACCTTCATTAAGTCTATCTAACTATCCCTTTACTTTTATTGTAATCTTGTAGTAGTTTGTGTTCTTGTAACCGTTTCTATCTCTTGTTAGTAAAATCGTGTGTTGTTCCTATCTTGTTATTGTTGTCCATATCGCCATATTGTTGCTGTTTTGGTGTATTTACACCTTCAATATCTTGTTGTTATTGTGTTTTCATTGTTGTTGTAGTGAATCCGAGAGTGGTCACCAAAAGGGTCCTCGGTTCTTCAAACTTGTGGATTGATTTGGTGTTTGTTTAGTGTTTCCCTTATGCTTCTTGTATCATATAGGATAATGAAAAAGTTTGGTCTCATAATAAACTCAAACTATTTTTTAAAATAAAATAATATTGTAGTGGAAGAGAAAAGTTAAATAGATATATTAGAAGACTTTTGGGTTCTTTAGAATACTGTATACATATAAAAAATGCTCTTGAATAACACTTTCTCTATTATATTTTAATTTGTCATTTTACTAAAAATAAATGTCTCATATTAGTTGATCACTTACTAAATTAGGATAGAATTAATCAATTTTTCTCATTTTACCCCTATGATTAATAGTATACATTAAATGTGAACAATTATGCATAATCTCATTTTCATTATTTTTTTATATGTAATATATAATGTCACGATTAATTATTAAATAGTTATGTGTAAATCATTGATGCTTTTCTTTCAATTATTTTAGATTTTATGAAACAAACATATTTTGGCTAGATCGAATATGTATTAGAGCACAATGATAACAAAGTGGATTTAATTGACCACAAATTTACAATATCTGAACACTAAAAAGGTTCACATTATACTCTTGGGATGGAAAAGTTATTTTTTTGTATATTAATATAGTACAACATGTGTTTGCTATTATTGTATACAATTAAAATATTTCACGGTTGAATTTCAAAATTTAACGTTTTTTGATTATTTTTAATATATTAAAATAAATTAAAGTATATATTCAATAACGTCTTTAATGGTTGCACAAAGCGCAGCAAAGTTTTCTAGTAATAGTAATAGAAGGAGTAGTAGCAATAGTCATAATAATAACAATAATCTCTCTCTCTCTCTCTCTCTCTCTCTCTATATATATATATATATATATATATATATATATATATATTATAAAGCAGAGGACGAAGCACAAAAGGAAGCCACGTGACAAGCTATTATTAAGCCACATGGCAATTCTTAGGACATAACTATTAAGTATTGTAACAAAAGTTTTGTAATAAAGAATATTAAAAATTTGAAATTGAAAATAAAAGAGGTAAAAAGGAGTCCTAACTAAGCTCTAAAATTGAATTTGAACTATATTGTTCTTCTTTACAAAAATATTATCCTTCTTTTAAATTTTTTTTATTATATTAAAAATAGAAACCCATGCTTAAAGATTACTAATAGACTTTTACTATTTCAAACTTATCTCTTTTAAAATTTAAATTCTATAAATTATAAAATAATATTTAACTATAATTTAATTACATATTAATGAAAGATAAAAATGTTATTAAAATAATAATAACAATTAGTAGTATAGTGGCAAGAGCAGTTGTGTTAGTACGTAGTATGTAGAAGTACGATGATAATAATAATAATAATAATAATAATAATAATAATAATAATTTTAAATTAAAGATGGGCTCCAGGCCCTTTTATTTAAAAAGTCCAAAAATCCAAACATATTACTAAATCGAGTCTAAGGTGACCAGTCCAAAAGATAAAAAGAAAATTAAACAATTAAATTAAATTGGAAAGTGGAAATAATAATAATAATAATTAAAACATTATTAAAAACATGTTAAATTACTGTAGAAGCACTATTAAGAAATTTTAAAACAAATAATTAAATATAAGAACAAGTTTGAGCAAGTATTTTTTTTTATTTTTATTTTCTGTTTAAATCAATTAAATGAGTTTGAGTTCCTAATAAAATGCTAACTATGTATTTTTCAAGTTTGAATGTAACTTCTCAGATGATTTTCTATTTTTAAAATTTTAAAATTCTAAACTATTAGATAATGATAAGTTAGAATCTTATATTTTCTAACAAATTGATAAGTGATATATTTAAATTTTGAATTTGACTGAAAATTTGGTTGACATAAATATCCATATCTGTAACCTCCTATATATATATCCCCTTCAATACATATATTATCATTTAAGCTTTCTTCTTTTCTTCTTCTTTTTTTTGCTAGATACAATTATTTTCATATTTAGATTATATTATTTTGAAAAAAATTATATGACTATTTTATTCACAAGATTATTTTCATTATTGTTGTTAAAATTATCTTTAATAACTATCAAAGTATGTTGATGTTTAACTTAGCTTTTAATATTTTTTTTTATTGTTATTTATGATTAACATTATATCTAATTTTTGTCACAGATATATCTACCATGGTTAAAAAGATTACAGGTAATGCTCATCATATTTGTTTGATTAATTATCAATATATATTGTTCATGGTTAATTTAGTTTTGAATTATTTTATTATTATTTATGATTACCATTTTGTTTTTTTGAAACAAATCTACCTACCATGGATTAAAAAAAATTATAGTTAATGCTCATCAGATTTCTCTGAATAGATTAGAAAGGTATGTTTTCATACTCAATTTAATTTTATAGTAACTTTACTATTTTTGTGATTAACACTATATTTATCTTTTGTCACAGATGTATACAAGGAAGCTAAAATTTTCACAAATCTTATGCAAAAATGCAAAATGAATATTTGAGAAATCAACAAGTACAATTGAGAGTTGAAATATACAGAGAAAATTTATCAGACTATTTTTGTAAAGAATGAATGCAAATATTTTAATGTGTTCAAATATAATATATTTCTCTATCACATTTACATATCCACTCTATTTTAAGAAGGTTATAAAAAAAATTTATATGCATTTAAATATTGCAATTGATTTATTCTTTTCATGAATTTACTTGCAAATTTATATATAAAAAATATTTACTAATTTTATTTGTCGTTTATACTTTTTAAAATCACACAACTAAAATCTCGATAAACAACAAGTCACATAAGAATTATAATATAAAAATTAATTAACTTAAATTTAAATTCAGTATTTTATATTTTGAAATATAAGATAGGAAAACTTAGTTACTTACAAAGTGTAGCTTAAAAATAAGTTAGTTAAAAGAATATGCTAGAGTAGTGATAGTTTTAGTAGTAGCAGTGGTAGTAATAATAGTAGAAAAACAACAACAACAACTACTATTTTATTATTATCATCATCACTTATCTTAAATATTTATCTCAATTCAATTATATAACTTATAATATAAATATACATATTTTTAAGAAAAATAAAAATAAAGAGAATAATAAATTAATCTTCTTTTAATAATTTTGTGATAACATTTGAATTTAAATTTAATTTTTTTTAAAAAGAATAGAAAATACTTGATTTTGAGTTTTTCTTTGGGTGGGTTTTCTGTCAGGGTTAGGGTGAATATGAGGAGAGGGGCGTAAATAGTTTTTGATTTTGTTTCATTATCAAATATGTAAATAAAAATTTTGTATTATTAATACTATTGTCAAAATTACTTATACAAAGAAATCATTCAAATTAAAATATTATTGTGATCACTTATTTTATCTTTCTAACATTTAATATATTTGAAAAATTCTATAAGTATATGTAAGTCCATAATATATATTAAAAGAGAAGAACATTATATAATAGTAAAAATAATCAAAAAAAATATTGATAAGTAGAAAAAGGTATTTAAAATATTCAATTAAGAGGAGTAGGGGAGGATAGGAAGTCGAATATTCAAGTTAAGATAGTTATTTGGTTTAAAACAAGATTAAAGGTAAATTAAAAATATATGAAATTACATCTTTTTGGTAAACATATGAAATTACATATTAATACTATTGTCAAAATTACTTATACAAAGAAATCATTCAAATTAAAATATTGTTGTGATCACTTATTTTATCTTTCTAACATTTAATATGTTTGAAAAGTTCTATAAGTATATGTAAGTCCATAATATATATTAAAAGAGAAGAACATTATATAATATAAAAATAATCAAAAAAATATTAATAAGTAGAAAAAGGTATTTAAAATATTCAATTGAGATGAGTAGGGGTGGAGAGGAAGTCGAACATTCAAGTTAAGAAAGTTATTTGGTTTAAAACAAGATTAAAGGAAAATTAAAAATATATGAAATTACATATTAAAAGTAGTTAGCTATCATACTAAAGAGTTCTAATTGGATTCTTAATGTTACCTATTCCTTTTTTAAATTTGAATTGGAGATACAATATCTTCTCAAAGATAAACTTATCATTTTTTAAAAAATTCTAGATACATTTAATTATTAGTTGTATTAAAAAATATATCTAAATGTAATTTATTAAAATATTAAATGAAATATAAGAACATACTACTACTACTACTAATCATAAATAGTAGCAATAGTTGTAGTACATAGTATATATGTATATTAGAAGTAGTACTTAGTATGTGTAGTAGTAGTATAATACAATTAATATGTTAAATGAGAAAATATTTTTTAAATCACAACAAGTAAAATTTTAAATTTTGTATGTCATGTAAAGCATCAATAAACAACGAATTAAATGAGCATTAGAATATAAGAACACAAGTGACCTAGATTTAAATTCAATATCTTATATTTTGAAATGTAAGAGAAAAAAGTTCAGCTACCTATGAAATGTAACAAAAATAATAATTCAATGTATTCTGAAGAAACTAATTAAAATATAGTATTTTTTTTTTTACAAATATTGAGGGTTGGGGTGAGAGATAAGAATTTTGAATTAACTTTGAGAATATAATGAATAAAAGAATTTCAGTAAAGAAATTAATTGAAATTCACAAATTACTATCCATATATTTTATATTGAAAAAAAAATACAAAGTACATGATTAAACAAAATAAATTTATAATTTTATTTTAACAAAAAAATTACTTGATAATTACATTAAGCAATTTGATAAGTTAATAAAAGTCAACATTAACAATCGAATAATATTTGATAGTGAAAAATGTAATAAAGAAAACTGTTGATCATTTTTATTTTTGATAATTATATGATTCATTTTTTTTTTCTTTTGATATGATTTGATTATGAGATTGTCTGGAGGAGAGGTTAAGAGGGTTGAAGACAAGTGGGGGTGGCGCGGCGGAGTGATGGCGGTGAAGGGAGAATACATAGTTCAACTAAATTAATTGAACTATGTAATTTTATGAATTATTTAATTTAAAATATATTCAATATATTAATTTAAAATATATTAATGTGATACAATAAAAAATAATTTATTATTTCAAACTAATAAGATAACATTTCTAATGATTTATTTTTCTAAAAATATTCTTCGCATCTCGCAGGTACCTATGCTAGTATATATATAAAAGCAAAACTAAAACAAGGCAAGAAGCCACGTGGCAAGATATTAAAAAACTACGTAATAATTTTTAGGAAAATACTTAATAATATTGTAATAAAAATTTTGAATTAAAGAACATTAAATAATTTGAATTTAAAAATATATTATCCTTTTAAAAAGAAATAAAATCATTAACTTAAAAACAGAAACATATGCTTGAAGAGTCCTACATAAACTCTTACTATTTCAAAGATTTATTCCTTTTATATACTATAAAATATATTTTATATATTTTAAGAGGAGTACGAAGTTGTAGTACTAATAGAAGGAGTAGTAGTAATAGTCATAATAATAATAATAATAATAATAATAATAATAATAATAATAATAATAAAAATAATAATATTATAATAATTATAATTATTATAATAAATATAAATAAATAAGCAAGTAAATAATAGGAGGAGGAGTAACATAAAGCTAGAAACTCATAAATAAACTTAACCATTTCTTAACAACAACAACAATAATCAGGTTTGACTTCAATATTATGCTCTCATAATAATAGCATGTAATCCTACTTTCTAGCAATTAATGGACAAAATTTCTCTGTTTTATTTTTTTGTTAAAATTAAAATATGTAATTATCCAATTAATATTTTAATCAATTTTATCCAATTAAAATTTGTTTTATATTACTCTCTCTATAGTTACGTTTTAATAATTTATATTCATATTCTATCTTATAGAAAAATTACAGTATTACATGAATTTGAATTTAAGTTTATCTACAAATATGAATTTGAATTTCAAATTGAATATGTTATCTATATAAAGCCATTAACATTTCTGGCACAAAAATGGGAATTGGACTTACTAGAACAATTTTATAAAGATTGAGTGAGAATGTATTTTTACATATCTACTATCTTCTAGGTGGTTTATAAAATAGAATAATATGTATTTAAATATTTTGATTAATTTATTATTTTCATGATTTAACTAAGAAATTTACGTTTATCTGTTTAAATTATTTTATTGATTTTGCAAGTCGTTTATATTGAATCAATGGTATTTTTTACTCTTTCTTGAGTAGTTTCATGTACTTATAAATTATTTTTAATTCTAAGTACAAACTTAATTATTTTTTTAAATTTTAATTAAAAATTAAAATTAAAATTGACTATGAGATAAAATTAAACATATAAATATAGAAGAAATTTGATAAAAATAAATTGTTATGATTAATATTTGAGTTTGAATTTCAACTAAATATAATGAATTCAAGTCTTTGTGTATTTAAATATTTTTTCCAATTATTTTTAAAATTATATTTATTAAGAAGATATAATAAGTCAATACATTAAAAAATGAGCAAAAATATAAATAAACACTAATAATCACTTAAAAGGGAATTAAGAAGGGATAAAGGGACATTGAGATATGTGTGTCAATGAACGAATAATTTTTTAGATCATAAATATAATAGTTGGATTACCAGTTGAGGTTTTTATTTACTCTTTTTATTTTTAATTTTTTTTTATTGATCAATTAAATGATTTTTCTTGATCGTATGAAATAATTTACTATGCTGATGTGTTTGGACAAACACGTTTTATGAAAAAATATTTTTTAGAAAAAAATAAGTTATTTCTTAATTTTTGTATTAGATGCACAAGTAAAAAATATTTTTCTAAAACATTTATATATTTATATTATACAAAATAATAGAATGACTTGGGATACAATAATGAATATTGTAGTTGGAAAGGAGAGGATAGGGGATTGTGGTGGGTGGGCTGGGTAGAGATAGGGGTAGAAAGATTTTTTTAATCTATTTCATTCATTCGTCCATGTTTTCATTCATCCTATAGGCCATACAGCCAGAAGCCTAGAGATAATAAACAAGAGATAGACAATAAGAAATTTATTGGTAAACCTATTGATTTTTATGCTCTCTATTTTCCCCCTTTCTTTCTTTCTTCTTTTTTTTTTTCCTAAAGAAAGTTTTATGTGTCTTATTCCTTGCCTGCAACAACACAAAAAAAAAACAGTTTCATTCTTAGTACTGTGTCTGACGTTTTGGTTGGTGCTACCCTTGGTCTGTATTTACCCGAGCATGAGTAAGGGTAACAGATCCCTGTCTCTATTTAAATAATAAATACTTTCTCATCTCAAATTACCCGTCTCAAATTGAGATGCCACATTGATTAAGAAAAATAATTAATAGCATGACTAGTTTACCATAGTATCCCTATTAAATGATGTTACATTTTAGTTTGAAGAAAAAGTAATTAATGCAAAGGATAAAACATGAATTTTTTTTTGTCTCTTCTTGCTTAATGAAAAAAGACAAGTAAAATGAGAAATCAAATTAGAAAATTTGAGACGAGGAGTAGTTGTTTTTTGCTTCAAATGGAGCCCACTACTTGATTGGTTAGTGGAAATTCATGTAACTTGCTTGGGATTGTTGTAGTATACTCCTTTGTTCAGGTTAATCTTGTTTTACAACTTGTGTCTTAATTATGCCACCACATTCATGTGCTCCTTAAGGAAAGATTATTTATTTCACAACAACTTATCCCGAAAAGAAGAAAATTCCCCTTTTAGTTGGGGTATCTTTAGTGGGGAAGAATTGGCATTTCAGCCATTTTTTAAAATTATTTTGTCAAATATTCATTATTTTTTTTTTCATTTAATTTTTGGATTAGGGTTCAAAAAAGTGAAAAAAGTGGAGTCCACACATGGGCCAAGGGGCCTTTTTATTATTTTTAAAAGTTTAAAAATTTAATAAACTACACCTAACACCCTCCACTTCTTTCAATATTAAATAAAACCTCTTCTCTCTCCTCCTCCTCTTTCTTCTACTCCCAAGAAAAAACTTTCAAACTCCATTTTTGTTTCATCATCTTCTCCAACGATAAAAGTCTTCATTTTTGGTACTAAGATAAGTTAAAATCAAGTTTGGATTATTTCTAGATTCATTTTATTGTATTTTATTTGATATCCGTTTTGTAGTGAATTGTAGTACAGGAATTTTTTTTCAAAAAAAATAAAAAAATAAAGAAGAATTAGTGAAAACAGATGAAGAAAAAACAGATAAAGAAGAAGAACCTGAGAAAAAAAGATGAAGAACAAAAACAATTAAAAAAAAAGAAACAATCAAAGAAGAGGCAGAATCAGAGAAGAAAAAAGGAGAAAAAAGAAGAGAAAAAGGAGGAAGAAAAATAAGATGTTCATGATATGGTGATGGAAATCGTTGACTTCATAAACGATAAGAGAAAAAAGACATTTGAATGGTAATGTTGTGAAAGTTTAAGACAATTTTTTTTTATTTGGGCAACAAATAAGTTGAATGATCGTTGGATATCACATTTTTTTTTATTTTATGAAATTTCTGTGAATTCTGTAGTGAATCCATTTTTATCAAACTGTATTGTTGCGGAAAATTTGAAAATGGATTGTGTTATCATAAATGATACAGTGTATGGTTAACATCACAAAATGCATTTTAAATTTTTTGTATACTGCTAGCATAGTCGATTATTACCATGCTAGTCGATTTTAAGTTGATGTGTAGTTTGATCGACTATGAATAGCAGTATTAACATTCTAGTAATTAAAATAGAAATATTTTTATTTATTTATTCAATTCCATTATATCCATGTTACACCTTTTCAAACAACAAATATTAGCATTACACCACATATCATTTTTAGTCCATTCTCCCTTTATTAAGTCAAAATCAACTTTTATTTTAGTTGATCTCTCTCTATTTGGATGTCTTGTAACAATACTTTCAAGTAATCCCTCTGCTCTTGACTTCTTTGAACAATGTCACGAGAAAATCTCTATTTTCTTCGTATTCTCGGAGACTTTGTAGTAGATTAAACTTTACAACACCATAAAAACTTGATGTCTCAAATCTCAGACTCAATGTTGATGGACTTCTTGGGGGTGATACCTCATCAAGCCATTTAAAATACGAGCATGCGCCGTTATCCTACAAAAAAAATTAATAATTAGATAATAATTTACTTAATTTTTAAAAAAATCATACACGATTCACCTTCATAACTGCACGGTTATAAAATTTGCGATTTAAATTTGAGTTTGTACGTGACATCCTTGAGACAGTCATATTTTCGTAATGATAAATTATAGTCTTTTTTGAATTGGATGTGTGAGATGCTTGAGATATTGTAGAATTTTAAAATAAAAATAAAGTGGAGGAATTAATGAGGGATGGAGGTCTTTATATATGGAATAAAAAAAGTGTTACCGTTTAAGAAGTATAAAATTAGCCATTTGTTATCATTGAAACAATAATTATATAGTTTGAACTATTGAAGACACTTAATAGACTATCATCGATTTTGGCCTATGTCAATCCTCGATCAGACATATAAGTCTACTGTAGACCCAATGAATTGATGGACCCTCAGTAGCATGTTGTTTAAAAGGAAATAATTAAATAAAAAATAAATAAGCTATGAAAATTTACACATATGAAGGAGTTTAAACAAGTCACGTGATCATATTAGAGTCCACATAAATTGAGGGTAGTGATCAAAGGGGTGTGTGAATGGGTAATGGTTGAACAAACAACATTCTTAAAACATACTTATACTTTCAGGGTCCATCGATTCATCCGATATACCGTAGACGTATAAGTTTGATCGATTATCGACAACTATACAGATCGATGGTGGATCCCATTGCTCTATCTACATGGTTATAGACCCTCGCGAGCATGTTCTTTTAAAGAAAATAATTATATTATGAAATATTACACTTATGAAGAAGTATAAATAAGTCACATGATCATGTAATAGTCCATACAAATTGGGGGTGGTGATCAAAGGGGTATGTGGATGGGTAGTGATTGAACAAACAACATCTTCAGAGTAATGTTTTTCAAAGAACAAGTATGTTGTGAGGATGTTGATTTTTCAACCACTACCCATCCACATACCCCTTTGATCACCACCCCAAATTTATGTGGACTATTACACGATCATGTGTCTTGTTTAAACTCCTTCATAACTTTAAAATCTCACAATGTAATTATCTTTTATTTAATTATTATCTTTTAAACAACATGCTAGTGAGTGTCTACCGATTCATTTAGCCTATGATAAATGTATATGTGTGTCGAGTATTGACAGTTGTCAATATCGATGATAGAGCCAATAATTCAATGTGAATGGTTGTAGACCCTCACTAGCATGTTGTTTACAAAAAAATAATTAAGTAAAAAAATAAATAAATTGTGAAAATTTACAAATATAGAAGAGTTTAAAAAAGTCACACAATCATGTTAGATTCCACACAAATTGGGGCTGGTGATCGAAGTGGTATGTGGATGAGTAGTGGTTAAACAATCAGCATCCTCAAAATATACTTGTGCTTTGACAAACATTACTCTGAGGATGTTGTTTATTCAACCACTAGTCATTCATATACCTCTTTGATCACCATCCCCAATTTGTATGGACTATTGCATAATCATATGACTTGTTTAAACTCTTTCATATGCGTAAAATTTCATATTTTATTTATTTTTTATTTAATTGGTTTCTTTTAAACAATTAGCTAGTGAGGAGTTTAAAATCATGTACATAGAACTACGGGGTCTACCATCAATCTTGACAACTGTCAATAATCGATCAAACTTATACATCCACGGTATGAATCGATGGACCCTCAAAGTACAAGTATATTTTGAGAATATTATTTGTTCAACCACTACCCACCCATATACCCCTTTGATCAACACCCCCAATTGTTGATCAATTTTCATAATTTAATTTATTTATTTCCTTTTAAACTACACGATACTGATGGTCTATCGATTTATGTGTTCTATGATAGACCTATATGTATGATCGAGAATTGACAGGGGCCAAGTTCGATGACAGGTCTTATAATAGCAACTGGTCACTCATAGACCGAAAACGTTGTCTACGATAGACGATATGTATGATCTACTTTATCAAACATTAAATCTTCATATATTTTATCAAGAAAGTTCACTATTATATTTATTAATTCAACAATATGAATTTAAAAAGTTGGCAGTGCAAAGAAAAGAATAATCATAAAGAAGAAGTTAACCAATATAAAAATAAAAATCACAAAGAAGAGGGCAAAGATAATTAACAAACTTAAATCATTATATTGATATTGTTCATTGAAAATACATATATTTTACCAATACCAAACCAACAAAAAGGGGAAAAAGAAGAAACTTTCTTCTAACAAAAATCCTAACTAAGAAAGTTTCTTCTGCAATGAACAAAAACAAAAACTAAAATTACTAGAGGGATGGTAGAGGGTGATGTAGTCGCTGGCTTCAGACCGAGCCTATGCAAAATTTCCCATATAAAATAATCGATTCGATGTAGTTCACGTCCAAGATAAATGTGGTCCCAACCCATCCCGCAGAACAGGCGATCGAGGTCATTGCGAAGGAGAAGATTGTCGTAGTGATGATGGGTACTCATTCTCCTGAGTAAAAGAGATGAACTGCAATGGACAATGTCACCTTAGTAAAAGTTTTTCAATTCCAATATTTGGGAGTCTCTTCCCATTCTCCCATGAAATCACCCCAGAAATAAGAACAACCTCTGCAATAGACATCCTAGAAGTACACTAAAGTCGATCCTCAATTCTGCTAGTGATATATGCCTGTTCTATAAATGGTCGATGACTGGGCAGATATTCATACAAAATAGTGAAAGTGAAAAAATTATTTCTAATCAACGATCATCGAGTTTATGGAATAGAAAAATGAAGTTGAAGTCACATGAACTACTGTAATGTACATTATAAAGAGTTTTTTCATAATTTGAGTGATTTGGAAGCTTTAAAACAATGGTGAAAAGTGTGTTTGAGAAGATAACAAAAAAATGGAGTAACAATGGATGCAGTGGACAAGATTATGATGTTTGTGAACTAATTTTGAGTTGATCGTAAAAAAAAATCGTCGGAATCGTGCCTAAAATGGAGAATTTTGGAGAAAAATGGGAGCTTCTATTTTAAGCTTTTGGAATTTTTTTAAATTATTTTTGAAAAGATATTTTCAATATAATTATGGATGAAGAAGGAGGGGTAAAGTGTATTATTAGAAACTTATATGCTAGATTTGTTAACTTGAAAAGAAGAGATGATGACATCATATTTAGTAGGTATTTGACAAATTTTCTAAGACTTGTGTCTAAATAGCAAACAAAATTTTCAAAAAGGATATTTGACAACTTAACCCTCTTTAGTATGTGAGGGGGAAGAGAGCTCTCTTATATCATGGGAACAAGGTTGTCTAGCTTCTACTACTTAGGAATGGAGGTATTTTACTAGCTCATCTCTTATCTCTTCTTTATTTCCCTTCCCTTTAGAGGAAGGTGATATGAGGTGCGGCCAGGAGGTATGGGTTGATTTTCTCGCAACTTAGGAGTGAAGGTATTTTACTAGCACCTTAGGAAATAAAAGGCATCTATCTATGTAAATAGGGTTTTTCCTTTTCAGAGTAATATTAGTCTTGTTACAATCAAATAATTTTCAATTAGAATGTGGGAAATTATATGTGCACGGATGCATGTATTCTGCTTAACTAGCAGAGTAAATAAGAACTAGGAATCATATGAACCTCATGCCTTGCGATAATGTTGAAATTGCATTTGTTGTTTAACTATTAATTCAATTTTTAACAAAATACTAGCTGTAGTTTTCTCACTTGTTATTCGTCTCTTGGCAGGTTTGGAAAAGCATGATGATGCTAATGATGAAGCTTCCAAGTTTGAATAATGTGGATGTGATTGTTTTTGTTTACGAATGTTTCATTCTATATTGTTAAATTAGATTTCTAGTTATTATCATTAAGTTTTTTATGTACTTGTGGTATTTTGCAAAGATGATTTGTGTGAAGAAACGATTATTCTGTCATGTCTAATTTGTGTTTATATGTGTAGACTTTGTGCCAAGTTTATTTGTGTATTAGTTCGTTTAGTCTTAACAAATTGTGAACAAAAGAAGTAGACATATACAAATGCTTATGAATTTCTTAGATGCACTCATCTCATCTCATAATAATAAAAAAACTTGTTTTCAAAGTTTCTCTTTACATGTCTTTTCCTGTAACATCTGAGGCCTTCAGTACAAGCTGAAATATCTGTCACGAAATTATTAAAGGTCTGATTATATTAGTAGCAAGGATAAGGATCCTGGAAGGTCATCTATAATAAATACACCGATGCCCAAGCCAGGTAAGTGTCTTATCAGAACAATTTACTTGAAGATTCTTGGGAATTTCCTGGAGTACGTTCAACGTAATTTTTAACAATATTGCCAAATCAAAAGCCATGTTTACACTCCAAATGATGCTACATCATTGGTTGTTAACAATAGATAAACTCATTGATTGGTGAATGAGGATCAATGAACTTGTGAAAACTACAGGAAAAGATCATAGATCATCTCTTTGTTGCGCATGGAGTAGATCTTTTTGTGGTTACATGGATAACTTATGGGATCATAAAGTTGGGAACAACACCTTCAATGCACACTAATGAATGGTAAAGGAAATTTTAGAGTTGGAAAACTATTTAAACTAGTATATGTTGAATGTATACACAATATCTTATGTATATTTATTTATATTTCTATATATATCATGTTTGCATTCATCGATATACATATACCTTCTGGCTCCTTCCCAGTAATCATTATCAATCACAACCAATCATGTGAACACTGTGATTACCAACTCCATTTCCTCTTGTTAGTTTTCTATGAATTCAAGCAACTATAATGGCAGAAACTAAAATTGTAGCTAAGGATAGAAGAAGGAGAAGATATTTTCATATATCACTTAGTTGGTTACAATTCATACAACCACCTTTACTTATAGAGGAGTAGATGCATACCACAGTTGTGTACAACTCAACATAGTTAGTTATCAGCCTAAACTAACTGACTCTAATTATTGGCTGACTATCAATCTAACTAACTAATTAATCAGCTCACTATATAGCTCACTTTAATACTCCCCCTCAAGATGGAGTCTGCACTCCAATCTTATTTAACAGATACACATGTTGACCTCTCCCAAGTCTTTTTGTTAGTATGTCTGTCTGTTGTTCTCTAGTTCCAATGTAATGTGTTTGCACAACTCCTTCTTTGGTTTTTTTCTCTTTCAAAATGACAATCAATATCTATATGTTTGGTACGTTCATGAAATATTAGATTAGTTACAATATGTAAAGCAGATCTACTATCACAAAATACATTAACTGGTGCATTAACTTTTACTCCCAGCTCATTGAATAATCCTAGTAGCCAAATAATTTCATCTATTGTTGTTGCTATTGCTAAGCTCCTTTATTCTGCTTCAGCAAAACTCCTAGAGACTGTGTGTTGATTTTTGGATTTCCAAGATATTAAAGACCTTCCAAATTTGATGAAAAAACTTGGGACGGATCTTCTAGTATTGGGACATGAGGCCCAGTCAGCATGAAAAAACAACTCAAAGAATTAGTGGATGAACTGCTCATTAGGATTCCTAAACCTGGTTCCTGTTTCAAGTACTTCACCACCCTTATTTCTGCATCCCAATGTGACCTCTTAGGCACTTGCATGAATTGACTAAGGGTCTACACAGTAAAACTAATATCAGGTCAGGTTATAGTTAAATACAACAACTTTCCAATCAAGTTTTGATAAACTGTTACATCCTTCATAAGTGTATCATCTTTATTTTCAGCATACTAATCAACACTGGTAAACTTCTGATTCACTTCTATAGGTGTGTTTACTAGATTTTCACCTCCAAGCCTAAAATCTGATATAACTTTAAGAACATACTTCTTTTAATTCAACAAAATCCATTTCTTTGATCTCAAAACTTCAATTCCTAAGAAAAATTTCATTTCTCCTAAGTCTTTAACCTTGAACCTCCTGTGCAGTGCTTGTATTGTCTCTTGTATGAACTCTTTGTTTCTACTTGTGATCAATATGTCATCTACATACACCAACACTATCATAATGTCATTTCCCTTCTTCTTTGTGAACATAGAATAATCATACTTGCTCGTACAGTACCCTGCTTCAACCAAAGCTTTTGTCAATTTTATATTCCATTTCCTTGATGTTTATTTTAAACCATACAATGATTTCCTTAAATTTCACACCTTGGTCTTCCTCTGTCTTTCAAAACTTTGAGGAAATGCCATGTAACTAATGGTACCAATGGTATTTTTTCCTTTTGGAAGTTTAACTATTTCCCAAGTTTGATTGTCTTCCAAGGCTTTTATTTGCTGTTTCATTGATTTCACCCAATTATCATCCTTGGATGCTTCATATAAACTGTGTGGCTCTACTGTCGTTGAAAAATTTTCTAGTACTTTTCTGCACCTAGCAGTCAACATGTGATATGACTCATAATTTGAGATGGGATAGGATGATTTCTCTATTTTCTTTGTGGTGACATAATCCTCATGCCACAATGGTGGCTTGGTAGCTCTTCATACCTTTTTAGAGCTGTACAATGGCTTTGTTCAAATCCATCTACACCTGCATTTTGATGAAGAAGATGTTCATGTTTCTATTCTTGGACTAAGTTTTCTCCAGTATCCTCATTTTTATTATTACCACCAGTAATTGCATAATGTTTATCATCATCATCATCACCAATTATATCAACAATTGTAGTTTTCATCAGTTATATGTTGAACTGATATCATTTACATGATCATCACCAGTTATATGGTGTTCAACATTTGGTAATTCCTCACCTATATTGTGATCTATAATATGGTTTGTCCTGAGAGCATCAATAGTATCACCTCCTACTACATAGGGTTCTTCTACACTTTCTTCTTGATCAAGTAGTGTTGCCCCCCATCAAGAGATGGTGTAGAAGGACAAATACTTGTAGAAGAAGTAGAGAAATAAAACATATGCTCTTTGAATATGACATCCCTGCTAACAAAGAACCTTTTTGTAGCACTGTCAAGTAACTTGTATCCCTTTTGGGTAGCAGAATATCCTATCATGATAGTAGTTTTTGCTCTCATATCAAATTTATCAGATGGCACCAAATTTGTAGCATAGCACAGGTATCCAAAAACCCTTAAATGATTAAGGGAAGACACCTTATGATGCAACAATGTATAAGGTTATTGACCTTTCAGAACCTCACTAGGTAATCTATTTAGTAGATATATTACACCTTCAACACATTCACTGATACGAGTACGATCACGTAGATGGACTTATGAGGGCGTATGTTGGACCCGAGGCTAGATGTGTGCAAATGAAGTGCAAAAGAGCAGGTAAATGAACACCAAAACAGTCCACTACATACACTAGAGGGGAGCCCCTTCACTAAGGGGCTTTTTGGTCATTTTGCCTATTATTTGTAATACACTATAAATAGAATAATGTACAGTTTCATTAGTTAGTTTTGATGAATATTGAAAGTTGTAAGATTTGAAACTCTCTCTTTTGTAAGAAAGGCCTCTTGGCCAAAATATTGTAACTTGGGATTTTAATTTGAGTGCGGAATCACTCGTGTTGGATTCAAGCTTGGAAATATTAGATGCTTGGGAAATCAAGGTTTCTCTTATTTCAATGTAAGAGATAGGTGAATCATTTTGTGTGGTGTTAAGGGTCCAAGAGTGGAATAGGCTCTTGGGTTCTTAAGATTACATCTTTGTGTAGTCTATCTATCTATCCCTTTATTTCTTGTAGCCGTGTGTTTGTTGTTCTTAATAATATTTTTATTGTTCTTCGTATTCTTCATTCTCGTGTTGTTAATCTAGTTTGTTGTCCGCTGAAAATAGGTGTTAGTCACCTCATTAGATTGTGTTCTTATTGTAGATCTTAAATCCGAGAGGGGTCACTCAAAGGGTCCTCAGTTCTCTTGAACTTGTGGACTATTTTGAGTGTGTGTTTTATGTGTTCTTTGTCAATATTGTATTATTTGGTATCATATCATGTCTTGATATTGTTCCCATAAGATCAATCTTGGGCTGGTTAGTTAAAAATTAAAATAAAAATTTATTAAAAAACTAAAAATTCCAGAAAAAGTGCAATCTGCCCGTGTTGTATTCTTGGCCGAGAATTGCGTTCTTGTTGTGTCTTGGCCAAGAATTTTGTTTTTCTTGAGTGTTTCTAGTGTTATCTTTGTTCTTCACTAACACTTGAATCCATATCTAAGTTTGAGTTTTGTTTTTGTTGTCGTGAACAAGTAAGACCGTGTGGTAGACATTATTGTTGAGAAACTTGACTTGGCCGTGTGTGTGGTTGTTGATGTTGAAAGGAGTGTTGTTGTTGTAGTTCTTGGTGAATGTTTTTTTTTTCTTGAAGTTCTTCACAACCTTCATGTCTTGTTAAAACTAAAGACACAACACTAAAGAGACTTAGCCATTTGTTGTTGTGGATTAGAGTTGGCTGTTGGAATTGTTGTTGTTCTTGAAGATTGTTGTTATTGTTCTTGGTGTGGTTGTTGTTGTTCTTGAAGTTCTTCACATTCCTTCAACAAAAAGTGAATGCTAGATCCTAAAAGGTGAAGGAAAAAGGTGTATGTACTTGTTAGTCTTGAAAGACCCCCAACCACCAAAAGACTTTACATCACTTTCCAATAACTTTTTCATGATTTAAGGACCCTTGTTTTGAGGAAAAGTGAAAGTCAAGTCAATACTTTTTTTTTTGAATTTCAAAAGGGCTCCAAGACTTGTATTTTCCTTCATTAACCAAATTCCACAATTCCAAAGTTATAAATTGACCAAGACTTGAAATTGGACAAAAACAAGTTGTTAGAAACCGCAACCAATTACGTGCTACCACATCATCATTGGTACTATTCACGCAACAATTTTGACTAAAATTTTTTATTTCATAGTTGCCTTTTGCTGTTCCTTAGTTTCACTTTCATTGGTTCCAATACTAATTAGAAAACTTGTACTCATCTACTAGATTGTTAGTTAGTCTTTGTGTTCGTTCATTCGTGTTAAACATTTGTTTTTTGCTTTTATCTTTTGTGAATTCGTTGTATGTTGTTGGTTCAAGTCCATAAATAAATTTTCTTTGAGTCAACTCAAACGAAAATCTATTTTAGTCAAGAGTAGACTCGACCCTCAATCGCTCACGAAGTACAAGCCGACTTTCAACACTTGTGAAACCAAGTGTGAGGTAAAATTCGAGAGTGAGAGTGTGGTGAGGCATTTTTAAGCTAATAAGTTTATTTGTTTTGTTGTTTTCTTTTCTTTTAGGTACCATGGCTGTCACCAATCTCGATACCACGTTTGACCGCATCGCCGACAATATTGAAGACATAAAATGACACGTTGAAAAGCTATGCTAATTGGTATCCACACTTATCCCAACAAATCTAAAACCTAATGTCCAAACACCTTGCGGAGAGAGCTTCCTGAAGAAAGTTGCTGCCCAAACTTGTCAAGGACTTTCACACCGAGGTAAAGACGAACATACTTATGAACGTCAAGGTAAAATAGCTAACTCTTACACTTTGGTGCATGTGAATGATGAACATATGGCTAATAAGCTGTTGAGTGTGAGTAGTATCTTACCTATATATGAGTATATTGATTCCTTACCACTTATGGATGATGTACATGTTGTGCGAGTGGATACACTAGTATATCCTATAGATGATCGAATCACCTCTTTTAGTAAGATCGATTTGTGTCCACCAGGTGTTGAAGCTATTATGTTGAATAAAAGTATGTCGTTATGTGAAAATTGTGTTGACCAACTTGTGTGTAAAACTTTCCCACCACTTGAGAATATGTGTGAAGTGATTAATGAATCTCAAGTGAGTGAAAAATTTAAAGATGTTGGTCCAGGACAAAGGAGTGAACCCGTGAGCCTAAGTTGTTGTAAAGATTCTAATGTTTTCTTGGATCATAGGGTTAATCATGTGCTTGACATATCTTTGAAAAATGATTTTGCTTGTACTTCTTTGCATGACACCCCACTCGTGCTTAACAAATATGCTGACTTAAATTGTGATCCCTTTGATGTTAATGGTGGTTTGTATCTACTCGAGGTCCCTAGGATAAATGTGTCATTGTCTCTTTGGGGTATTGCTCATATCCGTGTATCTATGTTTGACACACTTGTACTTAAGTTATATGAACCACAACTTGTGGATGCCAAGTTGTTTCTTATTTGTGGAATGGTCCAAAGATGGTAAAGACTTCTTGTCACCTTCATGGGGATGGACAAGTTGAAGTATCTTGCGGGAATCTTGGGAGAATGCTTCACATCATTTGTAGTGGGAAGACGAGTTCTTGGGAAAACTACTTGCCTTGGATTGGATTATTGCATGGTAGTTTCCCTATTCTCCCTATTGGTATGACTCCCTTGATGGAATGCCTTCCCTCGGGAAGTGGTTGGAAGAAGAGAGGTCCTACGTGCTTGCAATGTTCCTTTCTCTCGTTATGTGTTCCTACTTATGAATACATCTTAGATGAGAATTGTGCCTTTGGTGCCTTTCTTCACTACCTATATGCATATGATGATATTTATGAGTTTGTTGGATATATATTGTATGAGAGGTGTAGTCTCGATTTTTGTCCCTTAATTCTTGATGTTCATCCAAGCCCTTTACTTTATGATGTTGTACAAAAGCTTTTCATAATTAACACAAAGGATCCTTGGTTGTACCTCAAGTGTGTACCACCATGGCATGATAATACTAATTGTTTATTTTGCTAACCCTAACCCTTATGCCATGAGGATGTGTACTTGTTTGTTTCCTCTTTGATTGTGCAAGGTACGGATTTGAGGTTGAATACTTTTCAAGAAGGGGAGGATAATATGAGTACAATCATGTAGATGGACTTATGAGGGTGTATGTTGGACCCGAGGCTTGGTGTGTGAAAATGAAGTGCAAAGGAGCAGCTAAATGGACACCAAAACAATCCACTACATACACTAGAGGGGAGACCCTTCACTAAGGGGCCTTTTGGTCATTTTACCTATTATTTGTAATACACTATAAATAGAATAATGCAGGGTTTCATTAGTTAGTTTTGATGAATATTAAAAGTTGTAACATTTAAAACTCTCTCTCTTGTGAGAAAGGCCTCTTGGCCAAAACATTGTAATTAGGGATTTCAACTTAAGTGTGGAATCACTCGTGTCGGATTCAAGCTTGGAAACGTTGGATGATTGGGAGATCAAGGTCCCTCTTGTTTCAACGTAAGAGATAGGTGAATCATTGTGTGTGGTGTTAAGGGTCCAAGAGTGAAATGGGTTCTTAAGATTACATCTTTGTGTAGTTTATCTATCTATCCCTTTGTTTCTTATAGCCGTGTATTTTTTGTTCTTAATAATATTGTTATTTTTCTTCGTATTCTTCATTCTTGTGTTGTTAATCTAGTTTGTTGTCCACTGAAAATAGGTGTTAATCACCTCATTACATTATATTCTTATTGTAGATCTTGAATCCGAGAGGGGTCACTCAAAGGGTCCTCGATTCTCTTGAACTTGTGGACTATTTTGAGTGTGTGTTTTGTGTGTTCTTGGCCAATCTTGTATCATTCACCCCAGTATCTGGAAGGGATATGAGCCTGAAATTTTAATGCTCTATCAATATTCAAAATGTGTCTAGGTTTTCATTCAACAATGCCATTTTTTAAGGAGTATAGACACAACTACTCTGATAGATAGTGCCATGAGAATAAAAAAGATTATGACATTGCACATTAAAGAATTCAGTACCATTGTCTGATCTGATAATTTTTTATTACAATATCAAACTGAGTTCTTATTAAGCATAAAAAGGATTTCAACACTGTGATAACATCACTCTTCATTTGCAACAGATAAACCCAAGTGTATCTAGTGAAATAATCAACAATAGTAAGGAATAGACTTTTTCTTTCATGAGTAGGAATTTTGTAAGGACCCCAAACATTAAGATGAATCATTTCTAGGGGTTTAGTGCTTCTAGATGTGCTTGAAGGAAAGGTTAATCTGCTCTGTTTAGAGAATGGGCAAATGGGAAAATCAGCAACTGCAGATGCATCAGGTACATCTTTCTGGACTACACCAAGTTTGCTCATGACTTGTACTGGTGGATATCCCAATCTTTGATGCCATATCTCAGTAGTTATTGACTGTCTTGGTTGTGCATTAGATTGTAAGATAGTATTGGTGAAGCAGTCACCATTGGAACCTGACTTCACTATGTACAAACTTCCTTCCTTCCTCCCTACCAATCCCTCTCACCCTGCCACTATGAAAATCCTAAAAATGTAGAAATTAGGAAAGAAAGTGAAAGGGGAGGATAGACTCTTGGTTAGTTTTGAAATTGAGATCAAGTTATACTTGAAATTTGGCACATGCAAAACATTATTCACTCTCATGTTCTTTATGAACTCAACAGCTCCTACATGCGTGATGTTAGATGTGTTTCCATTTGGTAAATATATATGTTGATGAGCTGAATACTTTATCTCAACTATATCCTCTAGTAGACTAAGATTCGATGCCATATAATGTGTAACATCAGAATCTATGATCTATTATTGGAATAAAAATTAGCTAACAGTGATGTAACAGTAAGATTAGTGTAGTTATCATATTATTTCTTTTTCTCATTCATCATCTCTTGGATCTATCTATACTGCTCATCTGTGAACCCTTGTGCATTCTTACCGTATGATTATTACAGTTGTTTATATTTCTCATCTATAAAGTCCTGCACACCTGCACTAGAACTAGGTTTATTTGAAGAATCATGCTCAGGGACATAAGACCTTCTACCTTCGATCATAACATTATTTGTTGCAAAGTTTTTTTTTTCTATCAAAATGAGAATTATATGATTTTCTCTCATAGTGTGAATTGTATGGCTTTCTCTCAGAATTCCCAGAGTAACCTTTCTTTTAGAGTCAATATCATGAACCTTCTTGTGATCATCCAACTATCCAGGATGCCCTACCAACCAATAAAAATCTTCTTTGACATGGCCTCCTCTGTCACAATGATCATATTTGATAAAAGGTTTTTTACCTTTATAGGATTGATCACGATTGAATTGTATAGCCAGAATTTATCCATTCCCTCTCAGTGTTGGAAAGGGATGATCTTTGACTCTCATCTTTACCAACCATAGCATAAGCCTGATTTAGTGAAGACTCTACTGTTTTCAACAATAATTGTCTTCGAACTTGTTCATAGGATTCATTCAAACCACTAAGAAATTGCATTAATCTTTTCCTCTACAAATGCTCAATGTACTCCTTTGATTTTCAAAATCACAACCTTGTGTAAGGATCAAATCATCATACTCAGCCTAGAGCTCCCTTAGTTGAGTGAAATACACAACAACTGAATCTGTGCCGTGAGAAATTGTGGTAATTTCATGATGCTACTGGAAAATATGAACTCGGTTCACTTTATCAAAACGCTGCTTTAAGTCTTTCCACACCAGATGTGCACTCGATGAGTACACAATCCCACTAAGGAGGCTCGCAGAGACTATATTCATGATCCATGAAAGTACAATCTCATTGCAAGTCTCCCAATCTTTGTGCAATTCAGTACTGAATTGCTCCTTTCTGCAAGTACCCGTAACAAATCCTAATTTCTTTTTAGCTTGCAATGCGATTGTCATCGATCGCCGCCAAAAGCCTTAATTTTTTGACCTAGTTAATTTGGTCAGAATCAGTACCGACCCTGGTGTATCGGATGAATGAACATATAGGAGATGAGTATTGCTCACCTTTTCTGTGGACATGAAAGGTAATTCCTCAGGGGAAGCTGAGGCAGATCATAATCCCGACGCCATTCAAATACTGCAACTTGATAAAAAATAGCTTTGATTGAATTTTCAAGCGTGTGATCCCAATCACTTTGCTCGTAACCGCTTTGATACCATGTTAGTTTTCTATGAATTCAAGCTACTATAATGACAGAAAATGAAATTGTAGCTAAGGATAAAGGAAGAAGAAGATATTTTTTCATATATCACTTAGTTGGTTACAATGAATACAACCACCTCTACTTATATATGAGTAGCTGCATACCACAGTTGTGTACAACTCAGCATAGTTAATTATCAGCCTAAACTAGCCGACTCTAATCATTGGATGATTATCACTCTAACTAACTAATTAATCAACTCACTATCCAGCTTACTTTAATACCTCTATAGCCATCACCCCCCTTCAATGTTACCAAACAATCCCAATACCAAATAGGATATTTTTTTTTTTGAAATAATAATAAAAAAATGTTAAAATAAAGAAGGAATTAGATCTGAAAATATAAAACAAAAACACTTTACATTTATGCGTTCTCTGATCTTTTTAATTATTATTTGATCAAATGGCCATTAACGATAATTAAATCAACACCATCCTAATATGCTAATTCACTACTTGAAACAAAGATTTTTTCTCAACGAAAATTAATGAGAAATTTATGTTATAAAATATAACTTTTTTTACACATTTTTCATTGAACAACCTCACTAGGAAAATACATGATTGGAAATAGATTCTCGGTAAAAATAGTGGGAAAAATCATGATTGTTCTGTGTGAAAACATTATTATTTTTTATTTTTTTACTAATTAAATCAATATATCTACAGAAATCGCCACTAAATATTTTCAGCGGAAAAATAGTTACTTTTTAGCAATGATTATTTAAGTGAGTAGTAGTTATTTAGCTAAATTAATAAAATCTTTGAGATGCCAATCAGACCAGTAATCATATCCTATATAAATTTTATAAGTAGCAAACCTAAGCTCATAATTAGGATTTAATAGCAATTGTTTCATAATTACCTGAAATAACAACTTGTATTTCGTATTTTATAAAAGTGTTGCTACTAATATACATATACAACAAGATTTACTGTCCTTCTTCTACTCAAATCAGTTGAGTTAAATAAGGAATAATTATCTCATGTATTTAAAACATAAAGTTCCCTTTTAAAGCAATAGATTATATTTTCATAAATTACTCTTATTTAAATTAGTAGATTCATTTTCCAAATCAAACTAAACTACAAAAATTCAAAATAAATCATCATTACTGTTTTTTTCTCTCTTATATCTCTAACTTTTTTTTCTTGTTTTTTTTTTCATCTTTTTTTATCGTTATTTTTTAATTTTGATTTCTTTTTGCTTTTCCATTTTTTCTTTCCACTTTATTTTGTCTCTTTTTTTTTTTTCCTTTTTTAATTTTTTCTTTTTCGTTTTCTTATTTTTTTTCCTTTCTCATATTTTTTTTTCTTTTCTTAGTTTCGTTTTCTTCTTCTTTTTATTTTTTATTTTTTTTCACTTTTATATTTACACTTCTATTTCTCTTTTTTTTTTTTTTTTTCTCTTTTTCACTTTTTTTTTTGGATTTTCTTTTTCGTTTATTGTCTTTTTCTATTTTTTTTGGTTTTTTTATATTTTTATACTCCTCTATCTCTATCTTTTATTTCTAAAAGACAAATATCTATATCACATATACATATTCAAAAGATATACAGAATAAATAGACACACAGATCTTATGTATTTATAGTACAAAATATACATATATATCTGCATATGTATTTACACAAATATATATCTGACTCATATGTACATATAAATATGCAGGACACAAAATAGTTATAACAAAAATGACAACTATTTACATATACATATAGATAATCATATGTATTTACAGTACAAAACATACATATATATCTGCATATGTATTTAAAAAAATACATATCTGAATCGTATGTATATATAAATATATAGGACATAAAATCTCTATAACAAAAATGACAACTATATACATATACATATAGGTAATCAAAAAATACATGATACATATCTTAAACAGTAAAAAATACAAATAAGTACATATGATATCCTCTAATAAGTACATAAGTACATGAATACATAATATGCATATGTTTTCTTTTGCATAATATATATTACATTACAAAAAAATACATATAGCTTTGCATATGTATTTACAGAATACATGTCTAATCTATATGTTTATTACCTTACAAAAATTACAAATATAACTCTGATATGTATTTATAACAAACTAATCATCCATTTCTATATTTGATAGAGTATTACACACATAGAGGGGGTTCATGATTTTTTCTCTTCACCAGACAGAGAACAACACACCATCTTCTTGTTTTTCGTGCTTCCACCATTAGCAACAAAATACACTCACCTTATTACGGACTAACTAATAAAATTCTCCATTTTCAAGAAAACCAAAATGCACTCACCTTAACTTAGCGGCAACACACTCCTTCTCCTCCATATGCGCAATTTGAAAAAAAAAATGGTGATATTAAAAATTACAAAATATGTCCAAAAAACTAAAATAAAAGAGAGAAAAATACACATGGTGAAGGTGTAACTGTGTGAGAAAAGAGAGAGAGATACTTACGAGAATTGAATTTTTTTTTTTTGAGAAATGTAGGGCTTGTTTATTGGCGAATTTACGTGAAGAAAATTACACATAGTGAACTCAGAAAATATCCATGATCTCATGAACTCAGTCAGTTGTTAGATATCAGTAGTATTCCGTCAGTCAATGAAATTCAGTAACTCAGTCCATGTTCAGTTTATTAAATCATGTTCAGTGTCTATTCAGATGGGAGTAGAAATTAGCACCGAGTGAACCCAAGGATAGGAACTCACCTGTTATATGAGGGTGTGATTCTTAGAAGCAATCCTTGCGTTTCAGAACTATGTAGACATCATAGGTTGAGACATCATAGACTGCTATATGAGGGTAGATGAGATGGCTTAGCCTACTATATGAGGGTTCCCACCATTCTCACTAGAGTTACCTATTATATTAGGGTCACTCATATGTTGTCCTTACCAGTGGCGCGGTATTGACACCCTTCCAATCAGGGCATAGATTGGACCCCAATTCAGCTATAATGCATCATTTGGGGCATGTCGGTTAGATGACTACCTCCCACAGTCTCAGTCTCAGTCTCAGTAAAAGAACTCAGATAGTTCTTTAGAATTCAGGACTGTCAGATACAGTCAACTTAGATACAGTACAGAACTCAGCTAGTTCCATCAGATTCAGGACTGTCAGATACAATCACTCATGTTATCAGTTATCAGAATTCAATCATTAGTCATATTAGTCATCAGCATACTCATGTTATCACAATTTCAAATATAGTTACTATGTATGCATGCATGTATTCTCACGTTCATATTAGTCAGTTAGCCAGTATTGTTCATACATATGAACCCCATGCATTCAGCCTACCTCACATGCATACCAGTACATTCAAAGTACTGACGCATTTGCGCTATAGTGTCTTATACTATAGGTTCAGAGACACGAGCTCCAGAGCATCAGTAGATTCCAGGTTCAGCCATCAGAGTTAGAAGTGAGTCCTCATCCTTTGAGTACATGATGATTTCTTTATCATCTAATTAATTAGTTTATTAGTTGGGGTTAGTTGGGGACATGTCCCACCAACTCCTTACTCATTCAGACAGTCATTTTAAAGGCTTTCCAGACTATCATGTTTTAGACTTCAGTATTTTCAGTTTTGTTTTAGGTATTCTATTACCCCACACAAATGTTATATTATTCATATTATGTTCAGTTTTGAACCTTACAGCCTTTCAGTTTATGTTTCTACATTATTCAGTATTTTATGCAGTATATAGGTACAAATATCAGTCATAGGTTAGCTTGTGGTCCTTCGGGGTCATGAGCACTATGTAGCATTCCGGGTACCAGATCCGGGGCATTACAATCTCGCTGAGACACTGGAAAAGGGACAATTCTAAATTTGAGCCCTGGAGCGATGCGCCATAATCACGAAGGCTCACTGGATTTTGACGATTGTCATTTTGGCCTGCTCTGTGATGCGTTAATGTCTCAGGTGATACACTGTCTCACTAAAAAGGCTCTAACTCTTCACCCGGGTGTCGGATTTGGGTAAATTTGGTATCGATGGAAAGCTTATTCAATTTTCCACATGATAAAAAGTGAAAATCTTGAAAATACCACATGTATAAAAGTGGATTCATCTTTAAAACAAGTCTCTAACATCTTTGGGATGAATTTAAGCTAGGTAGAAGTACATGGTATTACAATATCTCCCCCTTGGGAACATTCGTCCTCGAATGAGATTGATTAAGATGGGAGAAACGATAAGCTGAAGTACATACTGAGCATGAACAATTGAAACACTACTACATGACTGACATTCTTGGGATTCATACTGAGCATGCATATTTGATGCATGATTTCATAACTGAATTGACTCATGAATACATGACTGAGATTTCTGATAACTGAGTTTCTCACAAGAAGAATACATGTCTGATACATGAACACATGACTGATCTGATGCATGAACATATGATTGAATATGCAATGGTAATTAATACCAAGTTTATAAAGGAATTCTGAACATAAACTGGACACCAAGTTTTAACTGAAATATGAACATGAAACTGAAAGGCTTAAAGAAAGCTGCTACCTTAGGCTGAGTATGAATTAGCGGAGAAGAGGTGAAGATACTTTGTACGCATGTCTGCTTCTGCTTCCCAAGTAGCTCCCTCAACGGACTGATTCTTCCAAAGGACTTTGACTAGAGGGACTCCTTTGTTCCTCAGTCTGCGAGTCTGATAGTCAAGAATTTCGACCGGAATCTCTTCAAAAGAGAGGTTATTCTGAATATCTATGCTGTGAATAGGGACTACAACTTCTGTGTCACCTATGCACTTATTGAGAAAAGAGACATGGACGACTGGATGAACTGAGGCTAGATCTGAAGGCAATTCAAGCTCATAAGCTACCTTGTCGAAGCGACTGAGAATTTTGAAAAGACCGACATATCAGAGACGGAGCTTCCCCTTCTTGCCGAATCTCTTCACTCCCTTCATGGGAGAGATCTTTAGATAAACATAGTCACCAATCTCAAACTCGAGATATTTTCTGTGCACATCTACATAAGACTTTTGTTGGCTCTGAGCAGCCCAGAGTCTTTCTCTGATCATCTGAACCTTTTTGAAGGCATCGAATACTTAGTCAGGACCTATAACTGAGGCCTCACTAACTTCGAACCAACCGACTAGAGATCTGCATCTCCTACCATAGAGAGATTCGAATAAAGGCATCTTAATACTGGAATGATAGCTGTTGTTGTATGCAAACTCAATCAAAGGTAAGTAGTCATACCAAATACCCTTGAAATCAATTGTACACGCTCGCAGCATATCTTCTAAAGTATGAATAGTCCTTTCTGCTTAACCATCTGTCTGAGGATGAAAGGCTGTACTGAGATGAACTTGGGTACCAAGGCCCTTTTAGAATACTTTCAAGAAATACAAGGTGAACTGGGTACCTCTGTCTGAAACAATAGATAACGGAACACCATGCAATTTGACCAACTCTTTGATGTAGAGTTTGTCATAATCCTCAACTAAATTGGAGGTATGGACTCGAAGGAAATGAGCTGATTTGGTCATCTGGTCTATAATGACCCAAACTGAATCATGCTGATGATGAGTACGATAAAAAACCATCACAAAGTCCATGTTCACTTCTTCCCACTTCCAAGTGGGAATATTAAACTCCTGTATTGACCTACTAGGCTTCTGATGCTCTATCTTAACCTGTCGACATATAGAGCAATTAGCCACAAACTCTACAACATTTCTCTTTAACCCACTCCACCAATATATCTCCTACAAGTCGCGGTACATCTTTGTGGCCCCTGGATGAATAGAGTAGCGCGCACCATGCGCTTCTGTAAGAATTCGGCGCCTCAAGTCATCTACCTCTGGAACACACAAATGACCCTAACAACGTAGAAAACCACCTCCCTCTTGGGTGAAAACCTCTACTTTTTTATCCTTAACTGACTCTTTCAACTTGACTAGACTGGGATCTCTATCTTGATTTTCTTTCACCTAAAAAATTAGAGATGATTCTGAACTACTTTGAACCCATATATCCCCCTCATCTATATCAACTAAGTGAATGCCTAGTCTGGTAAGCTGATGGATTTCCTGAGCTAGCTTCTTCTTACTGTCCTCGACATAAGCAACACTACCCATAGATAGTCTACTGAGAGTGTCGGCCACTATTTTGGCCTTGCCCGGATGATAAAAGACACTCATATTATAATCTTTCAAGAGCTCTAACCACCTTCTCTGATGAAGATTGAGATCTTTCTGAGGAAATACATACTGAAGGCTCTTATGATCTGTGAACACATCTACATGAAATCCGTACAAGTAATGACTCCAAATCTTTAAGGAAAATACTACGAGTGTTAACTCAAGAGCATAAGTAGGATAATTCTTCTCATGGAGTTTAAGATGTCTGGAGGCATAGGCTATAACTTACCATGTTGCGTGAGGATACAACCCAAACCTACTCTAGATGCATCACAATACACTACGGACCCATCTGGAAGATCCAAAACTAGAGCTGAGGTGAGTCGAGTCTTCAACTCCTGAAAACTCTTCTCTCAAGGATATGACCACAGAAACTTGACTTTCTTCTGAGTCAATCTGGACATAGGAGATGCAATAGAAGAAAATCCCTCAACAAACTGTCTGTAATATCTAGCCAGGCCTAAGAAACTCCTGATATCTAATCGAGAGACAGGGCGAGGCCAGTTTCTTACTGCTACGGTCTTTTGAGGATCTACTCTAATGCCATCACCAAAAATGATATGACCAAGGAATGCTACTGATCTTAGACAAAATTCGTACTTACTGAATTTGGAAAACAACTGATGATCTCTGAGAGTCTGAAGTATGATTCTGAGATAGTCTGCATGATCACACTCACTGCGGGAATAGACAAGAATATCATCTATAAAGACTATGATAAACATGTCTAAGTATTGCTTGAGCACACGATTCATCAAGTCCATGAAAGCTGCTGGGGCATTGGTAAGACCAAAGTACATGACTAAGAATTCGAAGTGACCATACCGAGTTTGGAAAGCTATTTTTGGGATGTCACATTCTCTGACTGAGTTGATGATAGCCTGATCTGAGGTCTATCTTAGACAAATAGCTAGCACCCTGAAGTTGGTCAAACAAGTCATCAATTCAGGGAAGTGGATACTTGTTCTTGACCGTGACTTTATTGAGCTAATGGTAATCAATGCACATTCTAAGAGAATCGTCTTTCTTGCGCACGAAAAAAACTGGTGCACCCCATGGGGACACACTAGGTCTGATGAATCCCTTATCTAAGAGATACTTCAACTGCTCTTTCAGTTCTATATGGCAGAATAAATATAGGCTGAGTATCTGGAAGAAGATCAATGCTGAAGTCTATTTTCCTTTCGGGAGAAATTCTTGGAAGATGTTTGGGAAAGATATCTGAATATTCAGTCACGACTGGAATAATTCAAGACTGGGAGTCTCAAAACTAGAATTACTAACATGAATAAGATGATAGACACATCCCTTAGATATTATTTTCTGTTCCTGAAGGTAGAAACAAGTTGACCTCTGAAAGCGGAAACACTACCCTTCCACTCTAGGACGAGTTTATTCGAAAACTAAAACTGGACTATTCTGTTTCTGCAGTCGACTGTGGCATAGTAAGAATGAAGCCAATCCATGCTGAGAATGATGTAAAAATCAGTCATCTCTAATTCAACTAAGTCTCTTGAGGTGACTTTCTGAAATATCATAACATGGAAGTTCCTGTATACCCTTCGGGCTATGATGGTTTTACCCACTGGGGTAGATACTGAAAAGGTCTTTGCTAGAATTTCGGGACTGACTCCAAAATCAACTTCTATATAGGGAGTACCAAAAGATAAGAAAGATCTTAGATCTAGCAAAGCGTAAACATGTATATGAAAGATCTGTAACGTACCAGTGACCACATCAGGAGAATTTTCCTGATCTTGCTGGTACTGGAGAGCATAAAGTCGATTTGGGCATTGCCCACTAGTAGCACTGGAGGTAGCACCCTGCTGTTTTGGGCGACCAGACTGGGATAAGGAACGATTCTGCTGACCTTGATAACCCGACTGGGGACAATCTATGACTTTGTATCCTGGATTGCCACATCCAAAAACAGGCATCACTGCCAGCTCTGAAAGTACCCTTGTGGTTCTTACCACAAGTCTGACAAAGGGGATTAGTTCGGGCATTGCTGACACTGCCCTGAGACTTAGAGCCTGGTGCCCTATCTCTATTACCATCCCTAAACTTGGAGTTGGAGCACTAGCTGAAAAAGGAGCTGGAACGGATGACTTAGGATAGAACTGAGAACAGTTTCCTCCCTTTGACTTAGGCTTAGCAAAGTTGAAACTACCTGTCCTTGCTCTCATATTCTTCTTCTCCCTCATCTTAATCTTTTTCTCTTCTATTTTTTGAGCATGGGTCATAAGCCTGGCTATGTTCATGCCACTATTCAACATTACATACTTGCACTCATTGACCACACTATCTTTCACCCCAGAAACAAACTTACTCATATTGGCCCTGTTATCCGCCACTACATGGGGATCATATCTGGCCAATTAGGTAAACTTAGGAGAATACTCTCTCACCGTCATGTTGCCTTACCCGAGGTTGATAAATTCTAACACCTTAGCTTTTCTCAACTCTAGGGGAAAGAATCTATCTAGGAAGGAAGTAGCAAACTTCTCCCACTCAATAGGCCCTGCATCTATAGCCCTATCTATTTTTTACTATTTGAACCATGTGTGAGATATATCCTGCAACAGATATGCAGCTAGCTTGGCACTCTCACTAGCAGTAACCCCCATGATATCCGTAACCTTCTAAACCTTGTCAAGAAATTCCTAAGGGTCCTCATCTAGATTAGACCCAAAAAAGGATGGAGGATTCATTCGGGTGAAGTCCCGAATCCTGGCTGCAGCTGAATTGGCCACTAGGTTAGCCTGAACGACAACTGGTCATTCATTCTGAGCAGCAACTGAATTAGCAAGAGTGGTGAATACAGCTCTGAACTCTACATAAGAAACATGTTCATCCAAAGGATCTGCTTGGATGGGTTGAGGGGCTGACTGATTCCTGTTTCTTCTTTTGGGAGGCATATTCTGTAGAAAAGAGGGAGAAACATATTAGACCATATTGAGAGGTTAACTGGAGATTACGATCACTGGCATGACGTGAATACTGAAAGAAGGTAAACGGTTCCTAAAACATCTCATAGCTTCCTGCACATAAATGTGGCGCGCAACACACCCATGTACAAGACACTACTAAATGCGGCTTTCAGACATACTAGGACTCTATTGAACCTTAGTCTCTGATACCAAGTTTGTAACGCCCCGAATCTGGTACCCGAAACACTAAATAGTGCTCATGACCCCAAAAGATCACAAGCTAACCCATGACTGATATCTGTACCTGAACACTGCATAATATATTGTGTAAATACGGAAATAGTAGGTTGAAACATGCCATAAGTTTCAAAATTAAGACATAATATCTGATAAAATATAACATCTTGGTGGGGTATGAAATACCCAAAATAATTGAATTGACTGTCTAATCATAATAGTCTGAAAACCCTCTAACTATCTGAATAAGGAGTTGATGGGACATGTCCCAAAATAACTCCATCTACTGAAATCTAAACTAAATTAATGAAATAACTCATAATATCATCCTCGAATAATGAGGACTCACTGCTAAATCTGGAGGCTACTGATGGTCTTGAACTCATACTTCTGAACCTATGGTATAAGACACCATAACACAAATGCAACAATACGTTTGAATATACTGGTATGCAAGTGAGGTAGGCTAAATTCAAAGGGATCACATGCATGAACTATACTAACTAACTGGATAACATGAATAGGAGAATACATGCATAAATACATAATAACTGTAACTGAGTTTGTGATAACATGATTACTAAATCTAAGTACTGATAGCATGAAATACTGATAACTGATATTGAGCGACTGTATCTGACATTCTAGGTTTTGATGGATCTAGCTGAGCTCCGTACTATTCTCAATTGACTGTATCTAACAGTCCTAAAATTCTGAAGAACTATCTGAGTTATATTACTGAGACTGAGTTTGAAACTGTAACAGTGGAAAGTAGTTATCTAACCGACATACCCCTAATTAGCTATTATAGATGGATTGGGGTCCAATCTGTAACCCTAATTGGAACGGTGTCAATATCGCGCCACTAGTAAGGACAAGCTGTGGGTGACCCTCAGCTGACAGTGTCCCCAAAAGAGAATGGTAGGAACCTCATCTGACATTGTTTATCCACCTCATCTGCCAGTTTTGATGTCTCAACCTATGCTGGCTATATAGTTCTGTAATGCAAGGATTGCTTCTAAGGATCACACCCTCAACTGTCAGTTGTGTCCTCATCCTTGGGTTCACTCGGTGTTAAATCCTACTCCCATCTGAATAGACACTGAACATGATTAACTGAACTAAACTGGACTGAGTTCATTGAGTTCTATTGACTGACGAAATACTACAGAGATTACTGAATTACTGAGCTTTCTGAGATTACTGGGATTACTGAGTTTACTGAGTTTTCCTGAGTCACATGACTAATTAAATTCTATTGAACATGGCTTGACTGAGGATATCATTAAAACATGACACTGGCTCTAGTCACACAACTAAATTGTCGGGTATTAGATTCCCCTAGGACTCGATAGCATAATAGTAATTCATGGCATAAATTCTAAAGCACAACAATGGCTACACACATATCCATAATCCATTGACTAAGACATTTCATCAAACACTTGACATGCATGAACTTGTATATGAATGGGGATTTCATATTATCATACTAGTAAGGAGTTGGTGCCTTAGTGTATGCTTTTCGCAGATGATATTATTTTGATTGAGGAGTCGCGACAAGGGGTTAATGATAAGCTGGAGGTTTGGATATAAATCTTGGAGTCTAAAGGTTTTTAGTTAAGTAGGACCAAGATGGAGTACTTAGAGTGCAAGTTTAGTGATTCGAGGCAAGAGGAGGTGATAGTGAAGTTGGATTCCCTGGCGGTTTACAAGAGGGATAGTTTTAAGTATCTCGGGTCTACAATTCAGGGGAATGGAGAGATAGATAAGGATGTCTCTCACCGTATTGGGGCAGGTTGGATAAAATGGAGGCTCGCTTCTGGAATTTTATGCGAAAAGAAGGTGCCCCCTAAGTTGAAAGGAAAATTCTATAGAATTGCAGTCTGGCCTGCTATGTTGTATGGAGCGGAGTATTGGTCGATTAAGAATTCTCATATCCAAAAGTTGAAGGTGGCAGAAATGAGGATGTTGCATTGGATGTGCAGATTCTCAAGGGCTGACAGGGTTAGGAATGAAATTATTTGGGAAAAGGTAGGAGTAGTGTCAGTGGAGGATAAAATATTGGAAGTGAGGTTGAGGTTATTTAGTCATGTGATGAGGAGGGGCGCGGATGCCCCAATGCGTAGATGTGAGAGTTTGGCCTTGGAAGGTTTCAAGCGGGGTAGGGGTAGACCGAAGAAATACTGGAGAGAAGTGATTAAGCATGACTTGGATCAGTTACAGCTGACTGAGAACATGATCCTGGATAGGAAGTTATGGAGGAATAGCATTAGAATAGAGGGCTAAGGGTGTGAATGAGTTGCAGTCAGTATTTAGGTTGAACTTGGTGTCCTGTGTTTGGCAATGTACAATATGTTTGCGGATTTCGTACATATGTTTGTTTATCCTATTTTATGCTTTTGTAGCTCTTTCATACTGTCTTTTGTCTTGAGCTGGGGGTCTATCGGAAACAGTCTCTCGACCTCTTTAGAGGTAGTGGTATGGATTGCGTACACTCTACCCTTCCCAGACCTCACTATGTGGGAATATACTGGGTTTGTTGTTGTTGTTGTTGTTTACTAGTAAGACATTTTTCCTTCCCATAGGTATTTAATCAAACACATAGTGAGAATAGTATATGCAGACAACATTACGCAACAAGCAAACATCATGATTCAATTCTAATTTCACTATTCAAAGGTTTAATCATGGGTTCACATGAATCTAGACCTATAATAATTAATTCCACTTAAAATTTATCACCAATCATGGATTAGAATTCAATTGGTCATTATCAACATAAACAAAAGCAAACCCAACATAGAATTCATAAAAATCCATATACTTGAACTTTGAAAAGAGATTCTTGGGCTTCATGGATGAAAGGATTCCATTAATGAACACTATACATACCTGAGCTAATAAATTTGGAAGGAATAATGGAGAGTTCTTGTGATTTGGCCCTTGAATTTGGGAGCTAGGGTTTCTTGGCTTGAGAGAGAGAAACTCAATTTGAAAAAAATAGAGTGAATAATGATATCCTTATGTCATGTAGAGTTAAATTTCATGTTTAAGGCTTAACTAAAATCATGGGAAAAGACCCATTTAACCCTGGACGCGTCTTTTGATTTTCGTCAAAATCTCTCGATTTGGTAGGCTGGCGCGACACGGAGCTATCGCACCGTGTCACTGGAAATTGCCCACTGGGAACTGGGCTGACGGCGCGATGCGGCGAAATTGCATTGCAATACTTGATGGGACCTGGAAGTTTGGTGCGATGCGGAGACATCGCGCTGAGACACTGGAAAAAGGAAAATTCTGAATTTGAGCCCTGGCATAATGCGCCATAATCGCGGAGGCTCACTGAATTTTGACGATTGCTATTTTGGCCTGCTCCACGATGCGTTGATGGCTCAGGTGATACACTGTCTCACTAAAAAGGCTCTAACTCTTCGCTCGGGTGTCGCATTTGGGTGAATTTGATATCGATGGAAAGCTTATTCAATTTTCCACATGATAAAAATTGAATCTTGAAAATACCACATGTATAAAAGTGGATTCATCTTTAAAACATGTCTCTGACATCTTTGGAATGTATTTAAGCTAGGTAGAAGTACGGGGTATTACATCTTCCCAGTCCATGTAATCCATGTGCACATGTAATCTAGGACATGGATAGTTATAAATCATTGGACTTGATTATTTGTATACTTCGTAAACATTCATGTAAGAAATCCTGATGAATATGATCAATCTTAGTTTTTATTTCATCATCACAGGGTCACATCAGCCTGAAGAAAAATGCACTTGATAATGCAATGAATTCATTATGGAGAAGGAGAAAAATCTTCAAGACAAAATGGAAGAGTTAGAAACAATATTAGAAGAATTTCGACAGAACATAAAATGGCTCTGCGAACAAAATTTGCAAAAGGCTAGAAGTAAGAAACTTATCTTCTACACGAGCACTGTTACAAAAATTATATAATTAGCTTCTCTAAACATCAAAGATAGCAAAAATGATGTTTGAACTAGTAATGATTGAAGTATCTAGTTCATGTCTGAATCGACAATGATACGATTGTCATACTGTTATAACTCTTATTAAAGATCTTCTGACTGATGATACATTGATACAGATGGCTACGAAAGTTTTAAATCTTGCGACTACAATGTTCTCGAAAGATGAAAGTCCCTGTCAAACATTGTTGACAGAGAGGTATAAGTCCTGTCCTGCATTTAAGATTGATCCCTATCCTGCTCTAATCTATGTTTCGATCATTTTCTTCCAATTCTAAGAAAGAAAAATCCCTACACAAATCAGTAGCAATAACTCTACCTTTACTACCCAAGTCCTCTGCACATTGTAAGATGCAACATCAGTAGCAATAGGACTTAAATCAGTAGCAATAACTATACCGTTACTATCTAAAATACTTTCAATCCCATTGATTATCTCCTAGTCTATAAGAAGGGAGGAGATGAGCAGATTATGATGAATGGAGATTTTTTTTGTTAAAGAAAATGGAGGTCTTTATTGGGTCGGGTTATTTGGGTGGGGCGGTTGGATTTTGAGGATTAAATTAATTAAATTAATTAAATATTAATTATCCAATAGGAATATGCCATGTCATAAATAAGGTGGGGCCATGCAACACCTCGAATCTGGTACCTGGAATGCTACACGGTGCTTATGACCCCGAAGGACCACAACCTAACCCATGACTGATATTTGTACCTGTATACAGCATATTATACTGAATAATACGGAAACATGAACTGAAAGGCCGTAAGGTTTAAAACTGAACATAATCTTAATAATATAACATCTGTGTAGGGTAATAGAATACTTAAAACAAAACTAAAAATACTAAAGTCTGAAACATGATAGTTTGGAAAGCTTCTAAGCATGACTCTCTGAATGAGTAAAGAGTTGATGGGACATGTCCCCAACTAACCCTAACTAATAAACTAATTAATGAGATAATAGAGAAATCATCATATCCTCAAAGGATAAGGACTCACTTCAAACTCTTACGGATGAACTTGGATTTTACTGATGCTCTGGAGCTCGTGTCTCTGAACCTATAGTATAAGACACCATAGCGCAAATGCGTCAGTACTTTGAATGTACTGGTATACATGTAAGGTAGGCTGAATGCATGGGGTTCATATGCATGAAAAATACTGACTAACTGACTAATATGAACGTGAGAAAACATACATGCATACATTGTAACAATATCTGAAATCGTGATAACATGAGTATGCTGATGACTAACATGACTAACGACTAAATTTTGATAACTGATAACATGAGTGACTGTATCTAATAGTCCTGAATCTGATAGAACTAGCTGAGTTCCATACTGTATCTGAGTTAACTGTATCTGACAGTCCTGAATTCTGAAGAACTATCTGAGGTCTTTTACTGAGACTGATACTGAGACTGTGGGAGGTAGTTATCTAACTGACATGCCCTAAATGATGCATTATATCTGAATTGGGATCTAATCTATGCTCTTATTAGAAGGGTGTCAATACCACGCCATTGGTAAGGACAACATGTGAATGACCCTAATATAACAGTAACTCTAGTGAGAACGGTGGAAACCCTTATATAGCTGGCTAAGCCACCTCATCTACCCTCATATAACAGGCTATGATGTCTCAACCTATGCTGTCTACATAGTTCTAGAATGCAAGGATTGCTTCTAAGAATCACACCCTCATATAACAGGTGAGTTCCCATCCTTGGGTTCGCTCGGAGCTAATTTCTACTCCAATCTGAATAGACACTGAACATAATTTACTGAACTAAACATGGACTGAGTTACTGAATTTCGTTGACTGACGAAATATTACTGATATCTGGAAACTGACCGAGTTCATGAGATCATGGAGATTTTCTGAGTCATAAGACTGTTTAAAGTCTAAGGATCATAGCTTGACTGAGAGTATTGTGAAAATATGACATGGATCTAGGCACACATCTAATATTTTGGGTACAAGTAACCCCAGGACTCGATAGAAGGGAACTGACGAAGCATGACTTTATCAAGTACAAGAGCCACATCAACAATACATAATTTAATAAGTTGTGGATTTCACGAAGTACAGGGTTATCATGTTGTCTAACATGGACGAGAATGCTGATAATCATATCATAATCTCATATTCTAATATCATGGCCATTATGACAACATACACATTTCACAATGATAGCATGGAAAACCATTTAAACATAAGAGGATGACAAACATGTCACATTTAGCTTATGTCTTGAGCTATAAAGCATGATTTTTACTTTTTCAAGGATTTTATCAACCACTTTGCATGCACAACTTAGGGCATAAGTGAATTCATCAAATTATACGTCATAAACAACTAAATTTATGGATTTTATCTTGCATGGTAACATAATATCATGATAAACACACAAAGATTCTAAATTTTAAATCAATCAACGTCAACAACATGATTACAAATAACCCACAATATAAAGACCATGATTTATAGATAAAACAAGGTTCTTGAGCTTCATGGATGGAAGGAATCCAAGAATGAACACAACGCATACCTTAGTTCATGATTTCGTGAAGAATGATGGTGAAACCTTTTTGAATTTGAATCCCTAATAGAAACCCTAGCTTGTTCTTGAGAGAAGAGAGTGTATTTTGGGTGAAAAGTAGTTGAATCACGTGTAAAAGGGCTTAAATAGGGGTGGGAAGTTGACCACCTTTTAACCCTGGATGCGTCATTTAATTTTAGTAATAATTTTCCAAATTGGACCCCTGGCGCGATGCGACGCTATTGCGTCGTGTCACTGGAATTTGACAACTGGGAAATTCAGGGGTGGTGCGACGCGGGTCTATCGCGTTGTCACTTCTTTTGTGACCTGGAACTTTGACGCGACGCGGGGGAAATTGCACTGAGACACTGGGAATCGTACAATTCTAAATTTGGGCCATGGCGCAATGCGCCATAATCGCGGACCCCTACTGGAATTCTCCAAATACCAATTCCTCTTATGGAGCAGCACGGCGCGCCACTGACTAATATGGTGCTGTTTTGTGATGGGAATATGAAATAGTCGTAACTTCTGACCCAGTTATCGAATTTGGACGAATATTATATCGATGGAAAACTTATTGAATTTACCACATGACAAAAATGGGAAATCTTGAAAATTCCTCATGGAATAACCATCATTCAATTTATAAGCTAATACTAGACATTCTTGAGATGAAATTAGCTAGGAAAAAGTATGGAGTATTACAATATCTCCCCCTTGAGAACATTCATCCTTGAATAAGAATGACTGGGAGGGGAGAAAAGACAACTGAGGTACATACTGAACTTGAATAACTGGAACATGATCTCATGACAGACATGACTGAAAAGCTGAACATATAATACTCAATATGCATAACTGATGCATGTATAACTGATTCATGGAAGCATGACTGAGTGTTCTGAAGAACTAAGTTTCTCACAATGAGAATGCATGTCTGATGCATAATTACATAACTGAACCTATACATGAGTGCATGACTGAATATGTAATGGTACTTGATACCAAGTTTCTAGTGGGAAAATGAGCATGAAACTGCATACCAAGTTTGTAATGAACACTGAACATGAAGTTGAGTTAGCTTAAGGAGAACTATTACCTTGATCTTTATCTGTGTTGGCGAAGAAGAGGTGAGGATACTTGGTATGCATGCCTGCCTCTTCTTCCCAAGTAGCTCCCTCGATGGACTGATTTCTCCAAAGAAGCTTGACTAGAGAGACTTCTTTGTTCCTCAATCTACGAGTCTAATAGCCTAGGATTTCAATTAGAATCTTCTCATAAGAGAGACTGTTTTGAACATCAATGATCTGAATAGGGACTACAATTGCTGGGTCACCTATGCATTTCTTGAGAAAAAAGACATGGAAGACTGGATAAGCTAAGGCTAGATCTGAAAGCAATTCGAGCTCATAAGCTACCTTGCTGAACCAACTGAGAATCTTGAAGGGATCGACATATCGGGGACTGAGTTCCCCTTTTTTTGCCAAACCGCTTCACTCCCTTTATTTGAAGAGATCTTTAGAGAGACATAGTCACCAATCTCAAACTCGAGATCTTTTCTATGAAATCTGCATAAGACTTTTGTTGGCTCTGAGCAGCTCTGAGTCTTTCTTTAATCAACTGGACTTTTTCTAAGGTATTGAATACTAATTTATGCCCTATGTTTGAGGACTTACTAACTTTGAACTAACCAATTAGAGATCTACATCTCCTACCATAGAGAGCTTCAAATGAAGCCATGTGAATACTAGAATAATAGTTGTTGTTGTATGCAAACTCAATTAAAGGCAAGTGGTCATCCTGACTATCCTTGAAATCAATTGCACACGCCCTTAGCATATCTTCTAGAGTATGAATGATCCTTTCTGCTTGACCATCTGTCTGAGGATGGAAGGCTGTACTAAGATGAACTTGGGTACCAAGACCCTTTTGGAATTTTTTCCAAAAATAAGAGGTGAACTGGGTACCTCTGTCTGATATAATAGATAGAAGAACACCGTGCAATCTTACCAACTCCCAGATGTGGAGTTTGGCGTACTCCTCGGTTGAATAAGAGGTATGGACTGGAAGAAAATGGGCTGATTTGGTCATTCTATCTATAATGACCCAGACTGAATCATGTTGATGAAAAGTTTGAGGAAAACCCATCACGAAGTCCATGTTCACTTCTTCCCACTTCTAAGTAGGAATAATGAACTCCTGCATAGGACCATTAGGCTTCTGATGCTCTAGCTTAACCTGCTGACATCTCTCTTTATCCTACTCTACCAATAGACTTCCCACAAGTTGAGGTATATCTTTATGGCCCCTGGATGAATAGAGTAGCGCGCACCATGCGTTTCTGCAAGAATTCTCTACCTTAAGTCATCTACACCTGGAACACAGAGATAACCCTGACAACGCAAAACACCATCTCCTTCTTGGGATAAAACCTCTACTTTCTAAACCTAAACTGACTCTTTCAACTTAGCAAGGCTGGGATCTTTATCTTGTTTTTCGTTTACCTCGGAAACTAGAGATGATTCTAAACTACTCTGAACCCATATATCACCCTCATCTGTATCGACTAAGCGAACGCCTAGTCTAGCAAGATGATGTACTTCCTGAGCTAACTTCTTCTTACTATCATCCACATAAGCAGCACTACCCATAGACAGTCTACTGACAGTGTTGGCTACTACATTGGCCTTGCCTGGATGATAGAGAACACTTATGTCATAATCTTTCAAGAGCTCTAACCACCTTCTCTGACAAAGATTAAGATCTTTTTGAGAAAAGACATACTGAAGACTCTTATGATCTGTAAAGACATCTACATCAACTCCGTAGAGATAATGCCTCCAAATCTTCAAGGCAAGGACTATGGTTGCTAACTCAAGATCATGAGTAGGATAATTCCTCTCATGGAGTTTAAGTTTTCTGGAGGCGTAGGCTATGACCTTACCATGCTGTATGAGTACACAACCTAGACCTACTTTGGATGTATCACAATACACTACGAACCCATCTGAACCATCTGAGAGAGCGAAGACTGGAGCTGAGGTGAGTCGAGTCTTCAACTCCTGAAACTCTTCTCTCAAGGATCTAACCACTAAAACTTGACTTTCTTCTGAGTCAATCTAGACATAGGGGGTGCAATAAAAGAAAATCCCTCAACAAATCGTCGGTAATAGCCAGCAAAACCCAAGAAATTCCTAATATCTGATGGAGAGATAGGGCAAGGCCAATTTTTTACTGCTTTGGTCTATTGAGGATCTACTCTAATTCAATCACTGTAAATGATGTGACCAAGGAATGCTACTGACCTTAGAAAAAACTCACACTTACTGAATTTGGTGAATAGCTGATGATCTCTGAGAGTCTGAAGTACTGCCCCGAGATAGTCTACATGATCGTGCTCACTGCGAGAATAGACCAGGATATCATCTATGAAGACTATGACAAACATGTCCAATTAATGCTTGAACACACGGTTTATAAATTTCATGAAAGCTGTTGGAGCATTAGTAACACCAAAGGACATGACCAGAAACTCGAAGTGACCATACCGAGTATGGAAAGCTATTTTTGAAATGTCACATTCTCTGACTCTGAGCTGATGATAGCCGGATCTGAGGTCTATCTAAGAGAAATAACTGGCACCCTAAAGTTGGTCAAATAAGTCATCAATTTTGGGAAGAGGATACTTGTTCTACCGTGACCTTATTGAGCTGACGGTAGTCTATATATACATTCTGACAGAATTGTCTTTCTTGCGCATGAATAATACTGGAGTGCCTCACGGGGAAATGTTGGTCCTGATAAATCCCTTATCTAAGAGATCCTTTAATTGTTCTTTCAGTTCTCTGAGTTTTGCTGGTGTCATTCTGTATGGCAGAATAGATATAGGTTGAGTATCTAGAAGAAGATCAATGCCGAATTCTATTTCCCTTTCGAGAGGAATTCCTGGAAGATCTTCGGGAAAGACATCTGATTATTCATTCACTATTGGGACTGATTCAAGACTGGGAGTTTAGAAACTAGTGTCCTTAACTCGAATAAGATGATAGACACATCCTTTAAATATCATTTTCCATGCCTGAAGGTAGGAAATAAGCTGACCTCTGAAAGCGGATACACTACCCTTCCACTCTAGGATGGGTTCATTTGGAAAATGAAACTTCGACTATGGCATAGCAGTAATGAAGCCAATCTATGCCAAGAATGACATCAAAATCAGTCATCTCTAATTTGACTATGTCTGCTAAGTGACTTTCTGAGATATCATAACCGGGTAGTTCCTGTATACCCACCGGGCTATGATGGTTTTACTCACTGGGGTAGAGACTGAAAAGGGCTCTGCTAGAATTTCGGGACTGACTCCGAAATCGAATGCTATATAAGGAGTGACAAAAGACAAAGAAGCTCCTGGATCTAGCAAAGCGTAAACATACACATGAAAGAACAGTAACGTACCGGTAACCATATTAGGAGAATTTTCTTGATCTTGTCGGGACTGAAGAGCATAGAGACGATTTGGGCGTTGCCCACTAGTAGCACTGGAGGTGGCACCCTGCTGATTTGGGTGACCGGAATGAGCTGAGGGGAAATTCTGTTGACCCTGAGGACCTAGCAGATGACAGCCTCTGATTCTGTGGCCTGGCTTGCCACATCCGAAACAAATACCACTGCCAGCTCTACAAATACCATGATGGTGCTTGTCACAAGTCTGGCAAAGAGGATAGGTGCGGGCACTGCTAATACTGCCTTGGGACTTAGAGTCTGGTGCTCTATCTTTGTTACCCTCTCTGAACTTAGGAACTGGAGCACTGGCTGAAGAAGGAGCTGGAACTGATGACATGTCTTTACAGAATACATGTCTAATCTATATGTTTATTACCTTACAAAAATTACGAATATAACTCTGATATGTATTTATAACAAACTAATCATCCATTTCTATATTTGATAGAGTATTACACACATAGAGGGGGTTCATGATTTTTTCTCTTCACCAGACAGAGAACAACACACCATCTTCTTGTTTTTCGTGCTTCCACCATTAGCAACAAAATACACTCACCTTATTACGGACTAACTAATAAAATTCTCCATTTTCAAGAAAACCAAAATGCACTCACCTTAACTTAGCGGCAACACACTCCTTCTCCTCCATATGTGCAATTTGAAAAAAAAATGGTGATATTAAAAATTACAAAATATGTCCAAAAAACTAAAATAAAAGAGAGAAAAATACACATGGTGAAGGTGTAACTGTGTGAGAAAAGAGAGAGAGATACTTACGAGAATTGATTTTTTTTTTTTGAGAAATTTAGGGTTTGTTTATTGGCGAATTTACGTGAATAAAATTATACATAGTGAACTCAGAAAATATCCATGATCTCATGAACTCAGTCAGTTGTTAGATATCAGTAGTATTCCGTCAGTCAATGAAATTCAGTAACTCAGTCCATGTTCAGTTTATTAAATCATGTTCAGTGTCTATTCAGATGGGAGTAGAAATTAGCACCGAGTGAACCCAAGGATAGGAACTCACCTGTTATATGAGGGTGTGATTCTTAGAAGCAATCCTTGCGTTCCAGAACTATGTAGACATCATAGGTTGAGACATCATAGACTGCTATATGAGGGTAGATGAGATGGCTTAGCCTACTATATGAGGGTTCCCACCATTCTCACTAGAGTTACCTATTATATTAGGGTCACTCATATGTTGTCCTTACCAATGGCGCGGTATTGACACCCTTCCAATCAGGGCATAGATTGGACCCCAATTCAGCTATAATGCATCATTTGGGGCATGTCGGTTAGATGACTACCTCCCACAGTCTCAGTCTCAGTCTCAGTAAAAGAACTCAGATAGTTCTTTAGAATTCAGGACTGTCAGATACAGTCAACTTAGATACAGTACAGAACTCATCTAGTTCCATCAGATTCAGGATTGTCAGATACAATCACTCATGTTATCAGTTATCAGAATTCAATCATTAGTCATATTAGTCATCAGCATACTCATGTTATCACAATTTCAAATATAGTTACTATGTATGCATGCATGTATTCTCACGTTCATATTAGTCAGTTAGCCAGTATTGTTCATACATATGAACCCCATGCATTCAGCCTACCTCACATGCATACCAGTACATTCAAAGTACTGACGCATTTGCGCTATAGTGTCTTATACTATAGGTTCAGAGACACGAGCTCCAGAGCATCAGTAGATTCCAGGTTCAGCAGTCAAAGTTAGAAGTGAGTCCTCATCCTTTGAGTACATGATGATTTCTTTATCATCTAATTAATTAGTTTATTAGTTGGGGTTAGTTAGGGACATGTCCCATCAACTCCTTACTCATTCAGACAGTCATTTTAAAGGCTTTCCAGACTATCATGTTTTAGACTTCAGTATTTTCAGTTTTGTTTTAGGTATTCTATTACCCCACACAAATGTTATATTATTCATATTATGTTCAGTTTTGAACCTTACGGCCTTTCAGTTTATGTTTCTACATTATTCAGTATTTTATGCAGTATATAGGTACAAATATCAGTCATAGGTTAGCTTGTGGTCCTTCGGGGTCATGAGCACTATGTAGCATTCCGGGTACCAGATCCGGGGCATTACAATCTCGCTGAGACACTGGAAAAGGGACAATTCTAAATTTGAGCCCTGGAGCGATGCGCCATAATCATGAAGGCTCACTGGATTTTGACGATTGTCATTTTGGCCTGCTCTGTGATGCGTTAATGTCTCAGGTGATACACTGTCTCACTAAAAAGGCTCTAACTCTTCACCCGGGTGTCGGATTTGGGTAAATTTGGTATCGATGGAAAGCTTATTCAATTTTCCACATGATAAAAAGTGAAAATCTTGAAAATACCACATGTATAAAAGTGGATTCATCTTTAAAACAAGTCTCTAACATCTTTGGGATGAATTTAAGCTAGGTAGAAGTACATGGTATTACAATATCTCCCCCTTGGGAACATTCGTCCTCGAATGAGATTGATTAAGATGGGAGAAACGATAAGCTGAAGTACATACTGAGCATGAACAATTGAAACACTACTACATGACTGACATTCTTGGGATTCATACTGAGCATGCATATTTGATGCATGATTTCATAACTGAATTGACTCATGAATACATGACTGAGATTTCTGATAACTGAGTTTCTCACAAGAAGAATACATGTCTGATACATGAACACATGACTGATCTGATGCATGAACATATGATTGAATATGCAATGGTAATTAATACCAAGTTTATAAAGGAATTCTGAACATAAACTGGACACCAAGTTTTAACTGAAATATGAACATGAAACTGAAAGGCTTAAAGAAAGCTGCTACCTTAGACTGAGTATGAATTAGCGGAGAAGAGGTGAAGATACTTTGTACGCATGTCTGCTTCTGCTTCCCAAGTAGCTCCCTCAACGGACTGATTCTTCCAAAGGACTTTGACTAGAGGGACTCCTTTGTTCCTCAGTCTGCGAGTCTGATAGTCAAGAATTTCGACCGGAATCTCTTCAAAAGAGAGGTTATTCTGAATATCTATGCTATGAATAGGGACTACAACTTCTGTGTCACCTATGCACTTATTGAGAAAAGAGACATGGACGACTGGATGAACTGAGGCTAGATCTGAAGGCAATTCAAGCTCATAAGCTACCTTGTCGAAGCGACTGAGAATTTTGAAAAGACCGACATATCAGAGACGGAGCTTCCCCTTCTTGCCGAATCTCTTCACTCCCTTCATGGGAGAGATCTTTAGATAAACATAGTCACCAATCTCATACTCGAGATATTTTCTGTGCACATCTACATAAGACTTCTGTTGGCTCTGAGCAGCCCAGAGTCTTTCTCTGATCATCTGAACCTTTTTGAAGGCATCGAATACTTAGTCAGGACCTATAACTGAGGCCTCACTAACTTCGAACCAACCGACTAGAGATCTGCATCTCCTACCATAGAGAGATTCGAATAGAGGCATCTTAATACTGGAATGATAGCTGTTGTTGTATGCAAACTCAATCAAAGGTAAGTAGTCATACCAAATACCCTTGAAATCAATTGTACACACTCGCAGCATATCTTCTAAAGTATGAATAGTCCTTTCTGCTTAACCATCTGTCTGAGGATGAAAGGCTGTACTGAGATGAACTTGGGTACCAAGGCCCTTTTAGAATACTTTCAAGAAATACAAGGTGAACTGGGTACCTCTGTCTGAAACAATAGATAACGGAACACCATGCAATTTGACCAACTCTTTGATGTAGAGTTTGGCATAATCCTCGACTAAATTGGAGGTATGGACTCGAAGGAAATGAGCTGATTTGGTCATCTGGTCTATAATGACCCAAACTGAATCATGCTGATGATGAGTACGATAAAAAACCATCACAAAGTCCATGTTCACTTCTTCCCACTTCCAAGTGGGAATATTAAACTCCTGTATGGACCTACTAGGCTTCTGATGCTCTATCTTAACCTGCCGACATATAGAGCACTTAGCCACAAACTCTACAACATTTCTCTTTAACCCACTCCACCAATATATCTCCTACAAGTCGCGGTACATCTTTGTGGCCCCTGGATGAATAGAGTAGCGCGCACCATGCGCTTCTGTAAGAATTCGGCGCCTCAAGTCATCTACCTCTGGAACACACAAATGACCCTAACAACGTAGAAAACCACCTCCCTCTTGGGTGAAAACCTCTACTTTTTTATCCTTGACTGACTCTTTCAACTTGACTAGACTGGGATCTCTATCTTGATTTTCTTTCACCTAAAAAATTAGAGATGATTCTGAACTACTTTGAGCCCATATATCCCCCTCATCTATATCAACTAAGTGAACGCCTAGTCTGGTAAGCTGATGGATTTCCTGAGCTAGCTTCTTCTTACTGTCCTCGACATAAGCAACACTACCCATAGATAGTCTACTGAGAGTGTCGGCCACTATTTTGGCCTTGCCCGGATGATAAAAGACACTCATATTATAATCTTTCAAGAGCTCTAACCACCTTCTCTGATGAAGATTGAGATCTTTCTGAAGAAATACATACTGAAGGCTCTTATGATCTGTGAACACATCTACATGAAATCCGTACAAGTAATGACTCCAAATCTTTAAGGAAAATACTACGAGTGTAACCTCAAGAGCATAAGTAGGATAATTCTTCTCATGGAGTTTAAGATGTCTGGAGGCATAGGCTATAACTTACCATGTTGCATGAGGATACAACCCAAACCTACTCTAGATGCATCACAATACACTACGGACCCATCTGGAAGATCCAAAACTAGAGCTGAGGTGAGTCGAGTCTTCAACTCCTGAAAACTCTTCTCTCAAGGATATGACCACAGAAACTTGACTTTCTTCTGAGTCAATCTGGACATAGGAGATGCAATAGAAGAAAATCCCTCAACAAACTGTCTGTAATATCTAGCCAGGCCTAAGAAACTCCTGATATCTAATCGAGAGACAGGGCGAGGCCAGTTTCTTACTGCTACGGTCTTTTGAGGATCTACTCTAATGCCATCACCAAAAATGATATGACCAAGGAATGCTACTGATCTTAGACAAAATTCGTACTTACTGAATTTGGAAAACAACTGATGATCTCTCAGAGTCTGAAGTATGATTCTGAGATAGTCTGCATGATCACACTCACTGCGGGAATAGACAAGAATATCATCTATAAAGACTATGATAAACATGTCTAAGTATTGCTTGAGCACACGATTCATCAAGTCCATGAAAGCTGCTGGGGCATTGGTAAGACCAAAGTATATGACTAAGAATTCGAAGTGACCATACCGAGTTTGGAAAGCTATTTTTGGGATGTCACATTCTCTGACTGAGTTGATGATAGCCTGATCTGAGGTCTATCTTAGAAAAATAGCTAGCACCCTGAAGTTGGTCAAACAAGTCATCAATTCAGGGAAGTGGATACTTGTTCTTGACCGTGACTTTATTGAGCTAATGGTAATCAATGCATATTCTAAGAGAATCGTCTTTCTTGCGCACGAAAAAAACTGGTGCACCCCATGGGGACACACTAGGTCTGATGAATCCCTTATCTAAGAGATACTTCAACTGCTCTTTCAGTTCTTTGAGTTCTGTTGGTGCCATTCTATATGGCAGAATAAATATAGGCTGAGTATCTGGAAGAAGATCAATGCTGAAGTCTATTTTCCTTTCGGGAGAAATTCTTGGAAGATGTTTGGGAAAGATATCTGAATATTCAGTCACGACTGGAATAATTCAAGACTGGGAGTCTCAAAACTAGAATTACTAACATGAATAAGATGATAGACACATCCCTTAGATATTATTTTCTGTTCCTGAAGGTAGAAACAAGTTGACCTCTGAAAGCGGAAACACTACCCTTCCACTCTAGGACGAGTTTATTCGAAAACTAAAACTGGACTATTCTGTTTCTGCAGTCGACTGTGGCATAGCAAGAATGAAGCCAATCCATGCTGAGAATGATGTCAAAATCAGTCATCTCTAATTCAACTAAGTCTCCTGAGGTGACTTTCTGAAATATCATAACATGGAAGTTCCTGTATACCCTTCGGGCTATGATGGTTTTACCCACTGGGGTAGATACTGAAAAGGGCTTTGCTAGAATTTTGGGACTGACTCCAAAATCAACTTCTACATAGGGAGTAACAAAAGATAAGAAAGATCTTAGATCTAGCAATCGTAAACATGTACATGAAAGATCTGTAATGTACCAGTGACCACATCAGGAGAATTTTCCTGATCTTGCTGGTACTGGAGAGCATAAAGTCGATTTGGGCATTGCCCACTAGTAGCACTGGAGGTAGCACCCTGCTGTTTTGGGCGACCAGACTGGGATGAGGAACGATTCTGCTGACCTTGATAACCCGACTGGGGACAATCTATGACTTTGTATCCTGGATTGCCACATCCAAAAACAGGCATCACTGCCAGCTCTGAAATTACCCTTGTGGTTCTTACCACAAGTCTGACAAAGGGGATTAGTTCGGGCATTGCTGACACTGCCCTGAGACTTAGAGCCTGGCACCCCAATTGACACTCTTCCAATCACGGTATAGATTGAACCCCAATTCAGCTATAATGCATCATTTAGGGCATGTCGATTAGATGACTACCTCCCATAGTCTCAGTATCTGTCTCAGTAAAAGAACTAAGATAGTTCTTCATAAATCAGGACTGTCAGATACAGTCAATTCAGATACAGTACGGAACTCAGCTAGTTCCATCAGATTCAGGACTATCAGATACAGTCACTCATATTATCAGTTTTCAAGATTAAGTTGTTAGTCATGTTAGTCATCAGCATACTCATGTTATCACGATTTCAGATATAGTTACTATGTATGCATGCATGTTTTCTCACATTCATATTAGTCAGTTAGTCAGTATTGTTCATGCATATGAACCCCATGCATTCAGCCTACCTCATATGCATACCAGTACATTCAAAGTACAGACGTATTTGTGCTATGGTGTCTTATACCATATTAGAGACACGAGATCCAGAGCATCAATAGATTCCAAGTTCAGCCACCAGAGTTAGAAGTGAGTCCTCATCCTTCGAGGACATGATGATTTCTCTATCATCTCATTATTTAGTTTATTAGTTAGGGTTAGTTGGGGACATGTCCCATCAACTCCTTACTCATTCAGACAGTCATGTTTAAAGGCTTTCCAGACTATCATGTTTCAGACTTCAGTATTTTCAAAAAAAAATTGGGTATTCTATTACCCCACACAGATGTTATATTATTCAAATTATGTTCAGTTTTGAACCTTACGACTTTTCAGTTTATGTTTCTGCATTATTCAGTATATTTGCAGTATATAGGTACAAATATCAGTCATGAGTTAGCTTTTGGTCCTTCAGGGTCATGAGTACCGTGTAGCATTCCGGGTACCAGATTTGGGGCGTTACAAACTTAGTATTAGAGCCTAGGGTTCAATAGAGTCCTAGGAAGTCTGAAAGCCGCATCTAGTAAAGTCTTGTACATGGGTGTGTTGCGCGCCACATTTTTGTGCAGGAGGCTATAAGATGTTTTAGGAACAGTTTCCCCTCTTTCAGTATTCATGTCATGCCAGTGAACATAATCTCAAGTCAATCTCTTAGTTTAATCTGTTTCTCTCTTTCTTCTACAGAATATGCCTCCTAAAAGAAGAAATGGGAATCAGCCAGCCCCTCAGCCCGAAGAACCTTTGGGTGAACATGTTTCTCATGCAAGTTCAGGGCTACATTCACTACTCTTTCTCAGTCAGTTGCAGCTCAGAATGAATGACCAGCTATTGTTCCGGCCAACCTAGTGGCCAATTCAGCTGCAACCAGGATTTTGGACTTTACCCGAATAAATCCTCCATCCTTTCTTAGGTCTAAGACAGATGAGGACCCTCAGGAATTCCTAGATCAGGTGCTGAAGGTTACATAAATAATGGGGGTTACATGTAGTGAGAGTGCTGAGCTAGCTGCATATCAGTTACAGGATATTTCTCATACTTGGTTCAAGCAGTGGAAGTCAGAGAGGGTAGACGATGCAGGGTCATTTGAGTGGGAAGAGTTTACTTTAGCATTCCTTGATAGATTCTTTCCCCTAGAGCTTAGAGAAGCTAAGGTGCTAGAATTCATCAACCTCAGGCAGGGCAATATGACAGTGAAAGAGTATTCTCTTAAGTTTACTCAATTAGCCAGATATACCCCTCATGTGGTTGATGATAGCAGGGCAAGGATGAGTAAGTTTGTTTCAGGGGTGAATGATAGCATGGTTAATGAGTGGAGATCCGCAATGCTGAATAGTGACATGACTTTAGCTAGGCTCATGACTCATGTTAAGAAGGTAGAGGAGCAGAAGATTAAAATGAGGGAGAAGAAGAATAAGAGGGCAAAGACAGGTAGTTTCACTTTGCTCAACCTAAGTCAGAAGGAGGAAACCATTCCCAGTTTTGTCCTAAGTCATCAGTTCCAGCTCCTTCTTCAGCCAGTGCTCCAGTTCCTAAGTTCAGAGAGGGTAACAAAGATAGAGCACCAGACTCTAAGTCCCAGGGCAGTATTAGCAGTGCCCGCACCTATCCTCTTTTCCAGACTTGTGACAAGCACCATCATGGTATTTGTAGAGCTGGCAGTGGTATTTGTTTCGGATGTGGCAAGCCAGGCCACAAAATCAGAGGCTGTCATCTGCTAGGTCCTCAGGGTCAACAGAATTTCCCCTCAGCTCAGTCCGGTCGCCCAAATCAGCAAGGTGCCACCTCCAGTGCTACTAGTGGGCAACGCCCAAATCGTCTCTATGCTCTTCAGTCCCGACAAGATCAGGAAAATTCTCCTAATATGGTTACCGGTACGTTACTGTTCTTTCATGTGTATGTTTACGCTTTGCTAGATCCAGGAACTTCTTTGTCTTTTGTCACTCCTTATATAGCATTCGATTTCGGAGTCAGTCCCGAAATTCTAGCAGAGCCTTTTTCAGTCTCTACCCCAGTGGGTAAAACCATCATATCCCGGTGGGTATACAGGAACTGCCCGGTTATGATATCTCAGAAAGTCACTTAGCAGACATAGTCAAATTAGAGATGACTGATTTTGATGTCATTCTTGGCATAGATTGGCTTCATTACTGCTATGCCATAGTCAAAGTTTCATTTTCCAAATGAACCCATCCTAGAGTGGAAGGGTAGTGTATCCGCTTTCAGAGGTCAGCTTATTTCCTACCTTCAGGCATGGAAAATGATATTTAAAGGATGTGTCTATCATCTTATTCGAGTTAAGGACACTAGTTTCTAAACTCCCAGTCTTGAATTAGTCCCAATAGTGAATGAATAATCAGATGTCTTTCCCGAAGATCTTCCAGGAATTCCTCTCGAAAGGGAAATAGAATTCGGCATTGATCTTCTTCTAGATACTCAACCTATATCTATTCTGCCATACAGAATGACACCAGCAAAACTCAGAGAACTGAAAGAACAATTAAAGGATCTCTTAGATAAGGGATTTATCAGGACCAACATTTCCCCGTGAGGCACTCCAGTATTATTCGTGCGCAAGAAAGACACTTCTGTCAGAATGTATATATAGACTATCGTCAGCTCAATAAGGTCACGGTAGAACAAGTATCCTCTTCCCAAAATTGATGACTTATTTGACCAACTTTAGGGTGCCAGTTATTTCTCTTAGATAGACCTCAGATCCGGCTATCATCAGCTCAGAGTCAGAGAATGTGACATTTCAAAAACAGCTTTTCATACTCGGTATGGTCACTTCGAGTTTCTGGTCATGTCCTTTGGTGTTACTAATGCTCCAACAGCTTTCATGAAATTTATAAACCGTGTGTTCAAGCATTAATTGGACATGTTTGTCATAGTCTTCATAGATAATATCCTGGTCTATTCTCGCAGTGAGCACGATCATACAGACTATCTCGGGGCAGTACTTCAGACTCTCAGAGATCATCAGCTATTCACCAAATTCAGTAAGTGTGAGTTTTGTCTAAGGTCAGTAGCATTCCTTGGTCACATCATTTACAGTGATGGAATTAGAGTAGATCCTCAAAAGACCAAAGCAGTAAAAAATTGGCCTTGCCCTATCTCTCCATCAGATATTAGGAATTTCTTAGGTTTTGCTGGCTATTACCGACGATTTGTTGAGGGATTTTCTTCTATTGCACCCCCTATGTCTAGATTGACTCAGAAGAAAGTCAAGTTTTAGTGGTTAAATCCTTGAGAGAAGAGTTTCAGGAGTTGAAGACTCGACTCACCTCAGCTCCAGTCTTCGCTCTCTCAGATGGTTCAGATGGGTTCGTAGTGTAATGTGATACATCCAAAGTAGGTCTAGGTTGTGTACTCATACAGCATGTTAAGGTCATAGCCTACGCCTCCAGAAAACTTAAACTCCATGAGAGGAATTATCCTACTCATGATCTTGAGTTAGCAACCATAGTCCTTGCCTTGAAGATTTGGAGGCATTATCTCTACGGAGTTGATGTTGATATCTTTACAGATCATAAGAGTCTTCAGTATGTCTTTTCTCAGAAAGATCTTAATCTTCGTCAGAGAAGGTGGTTAGAGCTCTTGAAAGATTATGACATAAGTGTTCTCTATCATCCAGGCAAGGCCAATGTAGTAGCCAACACTGTCAGTAGACTGTCTATGGGTAGTGTTGCTTATGTGGATGATAGTAAGAATAAGTTAGCTCAGGAAGTACATCATCTTGCTAGACTAGGCGTTCGCTTAGTCGATACAGATGAGGGTGATATATGGGTTCAGAGTAGTTTAGAATCATCTCTAGTTTCCGAGGTAAACGAAAAACAAGATAGAGATCCCAGCCTTGCTAAGTTGAAAAAGTCAGTTTAGGATTAGAAAGTAGAGGTTTTATCCCAAGAAGGAGATGGTGTTTTGCGTTGTTAGGGTCATCTCTGTGTTCCAGGTGTAGATGACTTAAGGTAGAGAATTCTTGCAGAAACGCATGGTGCACGCTACTCTATTCATCCAGGGGCCATAAAGATATACCTCAACTTGCGGGAAGTCTATTGGTAGAGTAGGATAAAGAGAGATGTCAGCAGGTTAAGCTAGAGCATCAGAATCCTAATGGTCCTATGCAGGAGTTCATTATTCCTACTTAGAAGTGGGAAGAAGTGAACATGGACTTCGTGATGGGTTTTCCTCAAACTTTTCATCAACATGATTCAGTCTGGGTCATTATAGATAGAATGACCAAATCAATCCATTTTCTTCCAGTCCATACCTCTTATTCAACCGAGGAGTACGCCAAACTCCACATCTGGGAGTTGGTAAGATTTCACGGTGTTCTTCTATCTATTATATCAGACAGAGGTACCCATTTCACCTCTTATTTTTGGAAAAAATTCCAAAAGGGTCTTGGTACCCAAGTTCATCTTAGTACAGCCTTTCATCCTCAGACAGATGGTCAAGCAGAAAGGACCATTCAGACTCTAGAAGATATGCTAAGGGCGTGTGCAATTGATTTCAAGGATAGTTAGGATGACCACTTGCCTTTAATTGAGTTTGCATACAACAACAACTATTATTCTAGTATTCACATGGCTCCATTTGAAGCTCTCTATGGTAGGAGATGTAGATCTCTAATTGGTTAGTTCAAAGTTAGTAAGTCCTCAAACATAGGGCATAACTTAGTATTCAATACCTTAGAAAAAGTCCAGTTGATTAAAGAAAGACTCCGAGCTACTCAGAGCCAACAAAAGTCTTATGCAGATGTTCATAGAAAAGATCTCGAGTTTGAGATTGGTGACTATGTCTCTCTAAAGATCTCTTCAAATAAAGGGAGTGAAGCGGTTTGGCAAAAAAAGGGGAACTCAGTCCCCGATATGTCGATCCTTTCAAGATTCTCAGTTGGTTCAGCAAGGTAGCTTATGAGCTCGAATTGCTTTCAGATCTAGCCCTAGCTTATCCAGTCTTCCATGTCTTTTTTCTCAAGAAATGCATAGGTGACCCAGCAATTGTAGTCCCTATTCAGATCATTGATGTTCAAAACAGTCTCTCTTATGAGAAGATTCTAATTGAAATCCTAGGCTATTAGACTCGTAGATTGAGGAACAAAGAAGTCTCTCTAGTCAAGCTTCTTTGGCGAAATCAGTCCATCGAGGGAGCTACTTGGGAAGAAGAGGCAAACATGCATACCAAGTATCCTTACCTCTTCTTCGCCAACACAGATCAAGATCAAGGTAACAGTTCTCCTTAAGCTAACTCAACTTCATGTTCAGTGTTCATTACAAACTTGGTATGCAGTTTCATGCTCATTTTCCCACTAGAAACTTGGTATCAAGTACCATTACATATTCAGTCATGCACTCATGTATAGGTTTAGTTATGTAATTATGCATCCGACATGCATTCTCATTATGAGAAACTTAGTTCTTCAGAACACTCAGTCATGCTTCCATGAATCAGTTATACATGCATCAGTTATGCATATTGAGTATTATATGTTCAGCTTGTCAGTCATGTCTGTCATGAGATCATGTTCCAGTTATTCATGTTCAGTATGTACCTCAGTTGTCTTTTCTCCCCTCCCAGTCATTCTTATTCAAGGATGAATGTTCTCAAGGGGGAGATATTGTAATACCCCATACTTTTTCCTAGCTAATTTCATCTCAAGAATGTCTAGTATTAGCTTATAAATTGAATGATGGTTATTCCATGAGGAATTTTCAAGATTTCCCCTTTTTTCATGTGGTAAATTAAATAAGCTTTCCATCGATATAATATTCGTCCAAATTCGATAACTGGGTCAGAAGTTACGACTATTTCATATTCCCATCACAAAACAGCGCCATATTAGTCAGTGGCGCGCCGTGCTGCGCCATAAGAGGAAATGGTATTTGGAGAATTCCAGTAGGGGTCCGCGATTATGGCGCATCGCGCCAGGGCCCAAATTTAGAATTGTACGATTCCCAGTGTCTCAGTGTAATTTCCCCCGCGTCGCGTCAAAGTTCCAGGTCACAAAAGAAGTGACAACGCGATGGACCCGCGTCGCACCACCCCTGAATTTCCCAATTGTCAAATTCCAGTGACACGACGCAATAGCGTCGCATCGCGCCAGGGGTCCAATTTGGAAAATTATTACTAAAATTAAATGACGCATCCAGGGTTAAAAGGTGGTCAACTTCCCACCCCTATTTAAGCCCTTTTACACGTGATTCAACTACTTTTCACCTAAAATACACTCTCTTCTCTCAAGAACAAGCTAGGGTTTCTATTAGGGATTCAAATTCAAGAAGGTTTCACCATCATTCTTCACGAAATCATGAACTAAGGTATGCGTTGTGTTCATTCTTGGATTTCTTCCATCCATGAAGCTCAAGAACCTTGTTTTATCTATAAATCATGGTCTTTATATTGTGGGTTATTTGTAATCATGTTGTTGACGTTGATTGATTTAAAATTTGGAATCTTTGTGTGTTTATCATGATATTATGTTACCATGCAAGATAAAATCCATAAATTTAGTTGTTTATGACGTATAATTTGATGAATTCACTTATGCCCTAAGTTGTGCATGCAAAGTGGTTGATAAAATGCTTGAAAAAGTAAAAATCATGCTTTATAGCTCAAGACATAAGCTAAATGTGACATATTTGTCATCCTCCTATGTTTAAATGGTTTTTCATGCTATCATTGTGAAATGTGTATGTTGTCATAATGGCCATGATATTAGAATATGAGATTATGATATGATTATCAGCATTCTCGTCCATGTTAGACAACATGATAACTCTGTACTTCGTGAAATCCACAACTTATTAAATTATGTATTGTTGATGTGGCTCTTGTACTTGATAAAGTCATGCTTCGTCAGTTCCGTTCTATCGAGTCCTGGGGTTACTTGTACCCGAAATATTAGATGTGTGCCTAGATCCATGTCATATTTTCACGATACTCTCAGTCAAGCTATGATCCTTAGACTTTAAACAGTCTTATGACTCAGAAAATCTCCATGATCTCATGAACTCGGTCAGTTGCCAGATATCAGTAATATTTCGTCAGTCAACGAAATTCAGTAACTCAGTCCATGTTTAGTTCAGTAAATTATGTTCAGTGTCTATTCAGATGGGAGTAGAAATTAGCTCCGAGCGAACCCAAGGATGGGAACTCACCTGTTATATGAGGGTGTGATTCTTAGAAGCAATCCTTGCATTCTAGAACTATGTAGACAGCATAGGTTGAGACATCATAGCCTGTTATATGAGGGTAGATGAGGTGGCTTAGCCTGCTATATAAGGGTTTCCACTGTTCTCACTAGAGTTACTGTTATATTAGGGTCATTCACATGTTGTCCTTACCAATGGCGTGGTATTGACACCCTTCTAATAAGAGCATAGATTAGATCCCAATTCAGATATAATGCATCATTTAGGGCATGTCAGTTAGATAACTACCTCCCACAGTCTCAGTATCAGTCTCAGTAAAAGACCTCAGATAGTTCTTCAGAATTCAGGACTGTCAAATACAGTCAACTCAGATACAGTATGGAACTCAGCTAGTTCTATCAGATTCAGGACTATTAGATACAGTCACTCATGTTATCAGTTATCAGAATTTATTCGTTAGTCATGTTAGTCATCAGCATACTCATGTTATCACGATTTCAGATATTGTTACAATGTATGCATGTATGTTTTCTCACGTTCATATTAGTCAGTTAGTCAGTATTTTTCATGCATATGAACCCCATGCATTCAGCCTACCTTACATGTATACCAGTACATTCAAAGTACTGACGCATTTGCGCTATGGTGTCTTATACTATAGGTTCAGAGACACAAGCTCCAGAGCATCAGTAAAATCCAAGTTCATCCGTAAGAGTTTGAAGTGAGTCCTTATCCTTTGAGGATATGATGATTTCTCTATTATATCATTAATTAGTTTATTAGTTAGGGTTAGTTGGGGACATGTCCCATCAACTCTTTACTCATTCAGACAGTCATGCTTAGAAGCTTTCCAAACTATCATGTTTCAGACTTTAGTATTTTTAGTTTTGTTTTAAGTATTCTATTACCCTACACAGATGTTATATTATTAAGATTATGTTCAGTTTTAAACCTTACGGCCTTTCAGTTCATGTTTCCGTATTATTCAGTATAATATGCAGTATACAGGTACAAATATCAGTCATGGGTTAGTTTGGGGTCCTTCGGGGTCATAAGCACCGTGTAGCATTCCAGGTACCAGATTCGAGGTGTTACATGGCCCCACCTTATTTATGACATGGCATATTCCTATTGGATAATTAATATTTAATTAAACTAATTAATTTAATCCTCAAAATCCAACCGCCCCACCCAAATAACCCGACCCAATAAAGACCTCCATTTTCTTTAACAAAAAAAATCTTCATTCATCATAATCTGCTCATCTCCTCCCTTCTTATAGACTAGGAGATAATCAATGGGATTGAAAGTATTTTAGATAGTAAAGGTATAGTTATTGCTACTGATTTAAGTCCTATTGCTACTGATGTTGCATCTTACAATGTGCAGAGGACTTGGGTAGTAAAGGTAGAGTTATTGCTACTGATTTGTGTAGGGATTTTTCTTTCTTAGAATTGGAAGAAAATGATCGAAACATAGATTAGAGCAGGATAGGGATCAATCTTAAATGCAGGACAGGACTTATACCTCTCTGTCAACAATGTTTGACAGGGACTGTCATCTTTCGAGAACATTGTAGTCGCAAGATTTAAAACTTTTGTAGCCATCTGTATCAATGTATCATCAGTCAGAAGATCTTTAATAAGAGTTATAACAGTGTGACAATCGTATCATTGTCGATTCAGATATGAACTAGATACTTCAATCATTACCAGTTCAAACATCATTTTTGTTGTCTTTGATGTTTAGAGAAGCTAATTATATAATTTTTGTAACAGTGCTCGTGTAGAAGATAAATTTCTTACTTCTAGCCTTTTGCAAATTTTGTTCGCAAAGCCATTTTATGTTCTGTCGAAATTCTTCTAATATTGTTTCTAACTCTTCCATTTTGTCTTGAAGATTTTTCTCCTTCTCCATAATGAATTCATTGCATTATCAAGTGCATTTTTCTTCAGGCTGATGTGGCCCTGTGATGATGAAATAAAAACTAAGATTGATCATATTCATCAGGATTTCTTACATGAATGTTTACGAAGTATACAAATAATCAAGTCCAATGATTTATAACTATCCATGTCCTAGATTACATGTGCACATGGATTACATGGACTGGGAAGATGTAATACCCCGTACTTCTACCTAGCTTACATACATTCCAAAGATGTCAGAGACATGTTTTAAAGATGAATCCACTTTTATACATGTGGTATTTTCAAGATTCACTTTTTATCATGTGGAAAATTGAATAAGCTAACCATCGATATCAAATTCACCCAAATGCGACACCCGAGCGAAGAGTTAGAGCCTTTTTAGTGAGACAGTGTATCACCTGAGCCATCAACGCATCGTGGAGCAGGCCAAAATAGCAATCGTCAAAATTCAGTGAGCCTCCGCGATTATGGCGCATTATGCCAGGGCTCAAATTCAGAATTTTCCTTTTTCCAGTGTCTCAGCGCGATGTCTCCGCATCGCGCCAAACTTCCAGGTCCCATCAAGTATTGCAACACAATTTCACCGCATCGCGCCGTCAACCCAGTTCCCAGTGGGCAATTTCCAGTGACACGGTGCGATAGCTCCGTGTCGCGCCAGCCTACCAAATCGAGAGATTTTGACGAAAATCAAAAGACGCGTCCAGGGTTAAATGGGTCTTTTCCCATGATTTTAGTTAAGCCTTAAACATGAAATTTAACTCTACATGACATAAGGATATCATTATTCACTCTATTTTTTTCAAATTGAGTTTCTCTCTCTCAAGCCAAGAAACCCTAGCTCCCAAATTCAAGGGCCAAATCACAAGAACTCTCCATTATTCCTTCCAAATTTATTAGCTCAGGTATGTATAGTGTTCATTCATTGAATCCTTTCGTCCATGAAGCCCAAGAATCTCTTTTCAAAGTTCAAGTATATGGATTTTTATGAATTCTATGTTGGGTTTGCTTTTGTTTATGTTGATAATGACCAATTGAATTCTAATCCATGATTGGTGATAAATTTTAAGTGGAATTAATTATTATAGGTCTAGATTCATGTGAACCCATGATTAAACCTTTGAATAGTGAAATTAGAATTGAATCATGATGTTTGCTTGTTGCGTAATGTTGTCTGCATATACTATGCTCACTATGTGTTTGATTAAATACCTATGGGAAGGAAAAATGTCTTACTAGTAAACAACAACAACAACAACAAACCTAGTATATTCCAACATAGTGAGGTCTGGGAAGGGTAGAGTGTACGCAATCCATACCACTACCTTTAAAGAGGTCGAGAGACTGTTTCCGATTGACCCCCAGCTCAAGACAAAAGACAGTATGAAAGAGCAACAAAAGCATAAAATAGGATAAACAAACATATGTACGAAATCCGCAAACATATTGTACATTGCCAAACACAAGACACCAAGTTCAACCTAAATACTGACTGCGACTCATTCACACCCTTAGCCCTCTATTCTAATGCTATTCCTCCATAACTTCCTATCCAGGATCATGTTCTCAGTCAGCTGTAACTGATCCAAGTCATGCTTAATCACTTCTCTCCAGTATTTCTTCGGTCTACCCTTACCCCGCTTGAAACCTTCCAAGGCCAAACTCTCACATCTATGCATTGGGGCATCCGCGCCCCTCCTCATCACATGACTAAATAACCTCAACCTCACTTCCAATATTTTATCCTCCACTGACACTACTCCTAACTTTTCCCAAATAATTTCATTCCTAACCCTGTCAGCCCTTGAGAATCTACACATCCAATGCAACATCCTCATTTCTGCCACCTTCAACTTTTGGATATGAGAATTCTTAATCGGCCAATACTCCGCTCCATACAACATAGCAGGCCAGACTGCAATTCTATAGAATTTTCCTTTCAACTTAGGGGGCACCTTCTTTTCGCATAAAATTCCAGAAGCGAGCAACCATTTTATCCAACCTGCCCCAATACGGTGAGAGACATCCTTATCTATCTCTCCATTCCCCTGAATTGTAGACCCGAGATACTTAAAACTATCCCTCTTGTAAACCGCCAGGGAATCCAACTTCACTATCACCTCCTCTTGCCTCGAATCACTAAACTTGCACTCTAAGTACTCCATCTTTGTCCTACTTAACTAAAAACCTTTAGACTCCAGGATTTATATCCAAACCTCCAGCTTATCATTAACCCCTTGTCACGACTCCTCAATCAAAATAATATCATCTGCGAAAAGCATACACTAAGGCACCAACTCCTTACTAGTATGATAATATGAAATCCCCATTCATATACAAGTTCATGCATGTCAAGTGTTTGATGAAATGTCTTAGTCAATGGATTATGGATATGTGTGTAGCCATTGTTGTGCTTTAGAATTTAAGCCATGAATTACTATTATGCTATCGAGTCCTAGGGGAATCTAATACCCGACAATTTAGTTGTGTGACTAGAGCCAATGTCATGTTTTAACGATATCCTCAGTCAAGCCATGTTCAATAGAATTTAATTAGTCATGTGACTCAGGAAAACTCAGTAAACTCAGTAATCCCAGTAATCTCAGAAAGCTCAGTAATTCAGTAATCTCTGTAGTATTTCGTCAGTCAATAGAACTCAATGAACTCAGTCCAGTTTAGTTCAGTTAATCATGTTCAGTGTCTATTCAGATGGGAGTAGGATTTAACACCGAGTGAACCCAAGGATGAGGACACAACTGACAGTTGAGGGTGTGATCCTTAGAAGCAATCCTTGCATTACAGAACTATATAGCCAACATAGGTTGAGACATCAAAACTGGCAGATGAGGTGGATAAACAATGTCAGATGAGGTTCCTACCATTCTATTTTGGGGACACTGTCAGCTGAGGGTCACCCACAGCTTGTCCTTACTAGTGGCGCAATATTGACACCCTTCCAATTAGGGTTACAGATTGGACCTCAATCTATCTATAATATCTTATTAGGGGTATGTCGGTTAGATAACTACTTTCCACTGTTATAGTTTCAGACTCAGTCTCAGTAATATAACTCAGATAGTTCTTCAGAATTTTAGGACTGTTAGATACAGTCAATTGAGAATAATACGGAGCTCAGCTAGATCCATCAAAACCTAGAATGTCAGATACAGTCGCTCAATATCAGTTATCAGTATTTCATGCTATCAGTACTTAGATTTAGTAATCATGTTATCACAAACTCAGTTACAGTTATTATGTATTTATGCATGTATTCTCCTATTCATGTTATCTAGTTAGTTAGTATAGTTCATGCATGTGATCCCTTTGAATTTAGCCTACCTCACTTGCATACCAGTATATTCAAACGTATTGTTGCATTTGTGTTATGGTGTCTTATACCATAGGTTCAGAAGTATGAGTTCAATACCATCAGTAGCCTCCAGATTTAGCAGTGAGTCCTCATTATTCGAGGATGATATTATGAGTTATTTCATTAATTTAGTTTAGCTTTAGGTAGATGGAGTTATTTTGGGACATGTCTCATCAACTCCTTATTCAGATAGTTAGAGGGTTTTCAGACTATTATGATTAGACAGTCAATTCAGTTATTTTGGGTATTTCATACCCCACCAAGATGTTATATTTTATCAGATATTATGTCTTAATTTTGAAACTTATGGCATGTTTCAACCTACTATTTCCGTATTTACACAATATATTATGCAGTGTTCAGGTACAGATATCAGTCATGGGTTAGCTTGTGATCTTTTGGGGTCATGAGCACAATTTAGTATTTCGGGTACCAGATTCGGGGCGTTACAAACTTGGTATCAGAGCCTAAGGTTCAATAGAGTCCTAGTATGTCTGAAAGCCGCATTTAGTAGTGTCCTGTAATGGGTGTGTTGCGCGCCACATTTATGTGCAGGAAGCTATGAGATGTTTTAGGAACCGTTTACCTTCTTTCAGTATTCACGTTATGCCAGTGATCGTAATCTCCAGTTAACCTCTCAATATGGTCTAATATATTTCTCTCTCTTTTCTACAGAATATGCCTCCCAAAAGAAGAAACGGGAATCAGTCAGCCCCTCAACCCATCCAAGCAGATCCTTTGGATGAACATGTTTCTTATGTAGAGTTCAGAGTTGTATTCACCACTCTTGCTAATTCAGTTGCTGCTCAGAATGAATGACCAGTTGTCGTTCAGGCTAACCTAGTGGCCAATTCAGCTGCAGCCAGGATTCGGGACTTCACCCGAATGAATCCTCCATCCTTTTTTGGGTCTAATCTAGATGAGGACCCTTAGGAATTCCTTGACAAGGTTTAGAAGGTTACGGATATCATGGGGGTTACTGCTAGTGAGAGTGCCAAGCTAGTTGCATATCTGTTGCAGGATATGGCTCACACATGGTTCAAATAGTAAAAAATAGATAGGGCTATAGATGCAGGGCCTATTGAGTTGGAGAAGTTTGCTACTTCCTTCCTAGATAGATTCTTTCCCCTAGAGTTGAGAGAAGCTAAGGTGTTAGAATTTATCAACCTCGGGTAAGGCAACATGACGGTGAGAGAGTATTCTCCTAAGTTTACCTAATTGGCCAGATATGATCCCCATGTAGTGGCGGATAATAGGGCCAATATGAGTAAGTTTGTTTCTGGGGTGAATGATAGTGTGGTCAATGAGTGCAGGTATGTAATGTTGAATAGTGACATGAACATAGCCAGGCTTATGACCCATGCTCAAAAAATAGAAGAGCAAAAGATTAAGATGAGGGAGAAGAAGAATATGAGAGCAAGGACAGGTAGTTTCAACTTTGCTAAGCCTAAGTCAAAGGGAGGAAACCGTTCTCAGTTCTATCCTAAGTCATCCGTTCCAGCTCCTTTTTCAGCTAGTGCTCCAACTCCAAGTTTAGGGATGGTAATAGAGATAGGGCGCCAGGCTCTAAGTCTCAGGGCAGTGTCAGCAATGCCCGAACTAATCCCCTTTGTCAGACTTGTGGTAAGAACCACAAGGGTACTTTCAGAGCTGGCAGTGATGCCTGTTTTTGGATGTGGCAATCCAGGATACAAAGTCATAGATTGTCCCCAGTCGGGTTATCAAGGTTAGCAGAATCGTTCCTCATCCCAGTTTGGTCGCTTAAAACAGCAGGGTGCTACCTCCAGTGCTACTAGTGGGCAATGCCCAAATCGACTTTATGCTCTCCAGTACCAGCAAGATCAGGAAAATTCTCCTAATGTGGTCACGGTACGTTACAGATCTTTTATGTACATGTTTATGCTTTGCTAGATCTAAGATCTTTCTTATCTTTTGTTACTCCCTATATAGAAGTTGATTTTGGAGTCAGTCCCGAAATTCTAGCAAAGCCCTTTTCAGTATCTACCCCAGTGGGTAAAACCATCATAGCCCGAAGGGTATACAGGAACTTCCATGTTATGATATTTCAGAAAGTCACCTCAAGAGACTTAGTTGAATTAGAGATGACTGATTTTGACATCATTCTCAGCATGGATTGGCTTCATTCTTGCTATGCCACAGTCGACTGCAGAAACAGAATAGTCCAGTTTTAGTTTTCGAATAAACTCGTCCTAGAGTGGAAGGGTAGTGTTTCCGCTTTCAGAGGTCAACTTGTTTCTACCTTAAGGAACAGAAAATAATATCTAAGGGATGTGTCTATCATCTTATTCATGTTAGTAATTCTAGTTTTGAGACTCCCAGTCTTGAATTATTCCAGTCGTGACTGAATATTCAGATATCTTTCCCAAACATCTTCCAAGAATTTCTCCCGAAAGGAAAATAGACTTCAGCATTGATCTTCTTCCAGATACTCAGCCTATATCTATTCTGCCATATAGAATGGCACCAGCAGAACTCAAAGAACTGAAAAAGCAGTTGAAGTATCTCTTAGATAAGGGATTCATCAGACCTAGTGTGTCCCCATGGGGTGCACCAGTTTTTTTCGTGCGCAAGAAAGACGATTCTCTTAGAATGTGTATTGATTACCATTAGCTCAATAAAGTCACGGTCAAGAACAAGTATCCACTTCCCTGAATTGATGACTTGTTTGACCAACTTCAGGGTGCTAGGTATTTGTCTAAGATAGACCTCAGATCAGGCTATCATCAACTCAGTCAGAGAATGTGACATCCCAAAAATAGCTTTCCAAACTCGGTATGGTCACTTCGAATTCTTAGTCATGTACTTTGGTCTTACCAATGCCCCAGCAGCTTTCATGGACTTGATGAATCATGTGCTCAAGCAATACTTAGACATGTTTATCATAGTCTTTATAGATGATATTCTTGTCTCTTCCCGCAGTGAGTGTGATCATGCAGACTATCTCAGAATCATACTTCAGACTCTCAGAGATCATCAGTTATTTTCCAAATTCATTAAGTACGAATTTTGTCTAAGATCAGTAGCATTCCTTGGTCATATCATTTTTGGTGATGGCATTAGAGTAGATCCTCAAAAGACCGTAGCAGTAAGAAACTGGCCTCGCCCTGTCTCTCGATTAGATATCAGGAGTTTCTTAGGCCTGGCTAGATATTACAGACAGTTTGTTGAGGGATTTTCTTCTATTGCATCTCCTATGTCCAGATTGACTCAGAAGAAAGTCAAGTTTTTGTGGTATATCCTTGAGAGAAGAGTTTTCAGGAGTTGAAGACTCGACTCACCTCAGCTTTAGTTTTGGATCTTCCAGATGGGTCCGTAGTGTATTATGATGCATCTAGAGTAGGTTTGGGTTGTATCCTCACGCAACATGGTAAGTTATAGCCTATGCCTCCAGACATCTTAAACTCCATGAGAAGAATTATCCTACTTATGCTCTTGAGTTAACACTCGTAGTATTTTCCTTAAAGATTTGGAGTCATTACTTGTACGGATTTCATGTAGATGTGTTCACAGATCATAAGAGCCTTCAGTATGTATTTCCTCAGAAAGATCTCAATCTTCATCAGAGAAGGTGGTTAGAGCTCTTGAAAGATTATAATATGAGTGTCTTTTATCATCCGGGCAAGGCCAAAATAGTGGCCGACACTCTCAGTAGACTATCTATGGGTAGTGTTTCTTATGTCGAGGACAGTAAGAAGAAGCTAGCTCAGGAAATCCATCAGCTTACCAGACTAGGTGTTCACTTAGTTGATATAGATGAGGGGGATATATGGGTTCGAAGTAGTTCAGAATCATCTCTAATTTTTTAGGTGAAAGATAATCAAGATAGAGATCCCAGTCTAGTCAAGTTGAAAGAGTCAGTCAAGGATAAAAAAGTAGAGGTTTTCACCCAAGAGGGAGGTGGTTTTCTACGTTGTTAGGGTCATTTGTGTGTTCCATAGGTAGATGACTTGAGGCGCCGAATTCTTACAAAAGCGCATGGTGCGCGCTACTCTATTCATCCAGGGGCCACAAAGATGTACCGCGACTTGTAGGAGATATATTGGTGGAGTGTGTTAAAGAGAAATGTTGTAGAGTTTGTGGCTAAGTGCCCTACATGTCGGCAGGTTAAGATAAAGCATCAGAAGCCTAGTAGGTCCATACAGGAGTTTAATATTCCCACTTGGAAGTGGGAAGAAGTGAACATGGACTTTGTGATGGGTTTTTATCGTACTCATCATCAGCATGATTCAGTTTGGGTCATTATAGACCAGATGACCAAATCAGCTCATTTCCTTCCAGTCCATACCTCCAATTCAGTCGAGGATTATGCCAAACTCTACATCAAAGAGTTGGTCAAATTGCATGGTGTTCCGTTATCTATTGTTTCAGACAGAGGTACCCATTTCACCTTGTATTTCTTGAAAGTATTCTAAAAGGGCCTTGGTACCCAAGTTCATCTCAGTACAGCCTTTCATCCTCAGACAGATGGTTAGGCAGAAAGGACTATTCATACTTTAGAAGATATGCTGCGAGCGTGTACAATTGATTTCAAGGGTATTTGGTATGACTACTTTCCTTTGATTGAGTTTGCATACAACAACAGCTATCATTCCAGTATTAAGATGCCTCTATTCGAATCTCTCTATGGTAGGAGATGCAGATCTCTAGTCGGTTGGTTCGAAGTTAGTGAGGCCTCAGTTATAGGGCCTGACTAAGTATTCGATGCCTTCAAAAAGGTTCAGATGATCAGAGAAAGACTCTGGGCTTCTCAGAGCCAACAGAAGTCTTATGTAGATGTGCACAAAAAATATCTCGAGTTTGAGATTGGTGACTATGTTTATCTAAAGATCTCTCCCATGAAGGGAGTGAAGAGATTCGGCAAGAAGGGGAAGCTCCGTCTCTGATATGTCGGTCTTTTCAAAATTCTCAGTCGCTTCGACAAGGTAGCTTATGAGCTTGAATTGCCTTCAGATCTAGCCTCAGTTCATCCAGTCGTCCATGTCTCTTTTCTCAATAAGTGCATAGGTGACACAGAAGTTGTAGTCCCTATTCATAGCATAGATATTCAGAATAACCTCTCTTTTGAAGAGATTCCGGTCGAAATTCTTGACTATCAGACTCGCAGACTGAGGAACAAAGGAGTCCCTCTAGTCAAAGTCCTTTGGAAGAATCAGTCCGTTGAGGGAGCTACTTGGGAAGCAGAAACAGACATGCGTACAAAGTATCTTCACCTCTTCTCCGCTAATTCATACTCAGCCTAAGGTAGCAGCTTTCTTTAAGCCTTTCAGTTTCATGTTCATATTTCAGTTAAAACTTGGTGTCCAGTTTATGTTCAGAATTCCTTTATAAACTTGGTATTAATTACCATTGCATATTCAATCATATGTTCATGCATCAGATCAGTCATGTGTTCATGTATCAGACATGTATTCTTCTTGTGAGAAACTCAGTTATCAGAAATCTCAGTCATGTATTCATGAGTCAATTCAGTTATGAAATCATGCATCAAATATGCATGCTCAGTATGAATCCCAAGAATGTCAGTCATGTAGTAGTGTTTCAATTGTTCATTCTCAGTATGTACTTCAGCTTATCGTTTCTCCCATCTTAATCAATCTCATTCGAGGACGAATGTTCCCAAGGGGGAGATATTGTAATACCATGTACTTCTACCTAGCTTAAATTCATCCCAAAGATGTTAGAGACTTGTTTTAAAGATGAATCCACTTTTATACATGTGGTATTTTCAAGATTTTCACTTTTTATCATGTGGAAAATTGAATAAGCTTTCCATCGATACCAAATTTACCCAAATCCGACACCCGGGTGAAGAGTTAGAGCCTTTTTAGTGAGACAGTGTATCACCTGAGACATTAACGCATCACAGAGTAGGCCAAAATGACAATCGTCAAAATCCAGTGAGCCTTCGTGATTATGGCGCATCGCTCCAGGGCTCAAATTTAGAATTGTCCCTTTTCCAGTGTCTCAGCGAGATTGTAATGCTCCGGATCTGGTACCCGGAATGCTACATAGTGCTCATGACCCCGAAGGACCACAAGCTAACCTATGACTGATATTTGTACCTATATACTGCATAAAATACTGAATAATGTAGAAACATAAACTGAAAGGCCGTAAGGTTCAAAACTGAACATAATATGAATAATATAACATTTGTGTGGGGTAATAGAATACCTAAAACAAAACTGAAAATACTGAAGTCTAAAACATGATAGTCTGGAAAGCCTTTAAAATGACTGTCTGAATGAGTAAGGAGTTGATGGGACATGTCCCCAACTAACCCCAACTAATAAACTAATTAATTAGATGATAAAGAAATCATCATGTACTCAAAGGATGAGGACTCACTTCTAACTCTGACTGCTGAACCTGGAATCTACTGATGCTCTGGAGCTCGTGTCTCTGAACCTATAGTATAAGACACTATAGCGCAAATGCGTCAGTACTTTGAATGTACTGGTATGCATGTGAGGTAGGCTGAATGCATGGGGTTCATATGTATGAACAATACTGGCTAACTGACTAATATGAACGTGAGAATACATGCATGCATACATAGTAACTATATTTGAAATTGTGATAACATGAGTATGCTGATGACTAATATGACTAATGATTGAATTCTGATAACTGATAACATGAGTGATTGTATCTGACAGTCCTGAATTCTAAAGAACTATCTGAGTTCTTTTACTGAGACTGAGACTGAGACTGTGGGAGGTAGTCATCTAACCGACATGCCCCAAATGATGCATTATAGCTGAATTGGGGTCCAATCTATGCCCTGATTGGAAGGGTGTCAATACCGCGCCACTGGTAAGGACAATATATGACTGACCCTAATATAACATGTAACTCTAGTGAGAACGGTGGGAACCCTCATATAGCAGGATAAACCACCTCATCTACCCTCATATAACAGGCTATGATGTCTCAACCTATGCTGGCTAGATAGTTCTGGAACGCAAGGATTGCTTCTAAGAATCACACCCTCATATAACAGGTGAGTTCCCATACTTGGGTTTGCTCGATGCTAATTTCTACTCCCATCTGAATAGACACTGAATATGGTTTACTGAACTGAACATGGACTGAGTTATTGAATTTCATTGACTGACGGAATACTACTGATATCTGACAACTGACTGAGTTCATGAGATCATGGAGATTTCCTGAGTCATAAGACTGTCTGAAGTCTAAAGATCATAACTTGATTGAGAGTATCGTGAAAACATGACATGGATCTAGGCTCACAACTAATGTTTCGGGTACAAGTACCCCCAGGACTCGATAGAAGGGAACTGATGAAGCATGACTTTATTAAGTACAAGACCCACATCAACAATACATAATTTAATAAGTTGTGGATTTTACGAAGTACAGGGTTATCATACTGTCTAACATGGACGAGAATGCTGATAATTATATCATCATCTCACATTATAATATCATGGACATTCCGACAACATACACATTTCACAATGATAGCATGGAAAACCATTTAAACATAGGAGGATGACAAGCATGTCACATTTAGCTTATGTCTTGAGCTATAAAGCATGATTTCTACTTTTTCAAGCATTTTGTCAACCACCTTGCACGCACAACTTGGGGCATAAGTGAATTCATCAAATTACACATCATAAGTAACTAAATTCATGGATTTTATCTTGCATGGTAACATAATATCATGATAAACACACAAAGATTCCAACTTTGGAATCAATCAATGTCAACAACATGATTACAAATAACCCACAACATAAAGACCATGATTTATAGATAAAATAAGGTTCTTGAGCTTCATGGATGGAAGGAATCCATGAATGAACACAACACATACCTTAGTTCATGATTTCGTGAAGATTGACGGTGAAACCTTCTTGAATTCGAATCCCCAATAGAAACCCTAGCTTGTTCTTGAGAGAAACTTGAGAAAAGAGAGTGTATTTTGGGTGAAAAGTGGATGAATCACATGTTAAATGGCTTAAATAGGGGGTGGGAAGTTGTCCCTTTTAACCCTGGACGCGTAATTTAATTTCACTAAAAAATTCCCGAATTGGACCCCTGGTGCGACGCGGCACTATCGCGCCGTGTCACTGGAATTTGACAATTGGGAAATTGAGGGATGGCTATATGTGGGGCCATCATGTTGTCACTTCCTTTATGACCTAAAACTTTGGCGCGATGCGGGCTGAGACACTGAGAAATGGACAATTCTAAATTTGGGCCCTGGCCTGACGCGCCATAATCGCGGACCCCTACTGGAATTTGCCAAATGCCATTTCCTCTTGTGGCGCAGCACGCCACTGACTAATATGGCGCTGTTTTACGACTAAAACTTGAAATAGTCGTAACTTCTGACCCGGTTATCAGATTTGGATGAATCTTATATCGATGGAAAGCTTATTGAATTTCCCACATAAAAAAAGGAAAAATCTTGAATATTCCTCATGGAATAACCATCATTCCCAAATTGAGTTGCTTTCTCTCAAGCCAAGGAACCCTAACTCTCAAATTCAAGGGTCAAATCACAAGAACTCTCCACCAGTCCTTCCAAATTCATTAATTCAGGTATTCATAGTGTTCATTCATGGACTCCTTTCATCCATGAATCCCAAGAATATCTTTTCAAAGTTCAAGTATATGGATTTTTATGAATTCCATGTTGGGTTTGCTTTTGTTCATGTTGATAATAACCAATTGAATTCTAATCCATGTTTGGTGATAAATTTTAAGTGGAATTAATTATTATAGGTGTAGATTCATGTGAACCCATGATTAAACCCTTGAATGGAGAAATTAGAATTGAATCATGATGTTTACTTGTTACGTAATGTTGTCTGCATGTACTATGCTCACTATTTGCTTGATTAAATGCCCATGGGAAGGAAATGTGTCTTACTAGTATGATAATATGAAATCCCCATTCATATACAAGCTTATGCATGTCAAGTGTTTGATGAAATGTCTTAGTCAATGGATTATGGATATGTGTGTAGCCATTGTTGTGCTTTAGAATTTATGCCATGAATTACTATTATGCTATCGAGTCCTGGGGGTATCTAATACCCGATAATTTAGCTTTGTGCCTAGATCCAGTGTCATGTTTTCACGATATACTCAGTCAAGCCATGTTTAGTAGAATTTAGTCAGTCATGTGACTCAGGAAAACTCAGTAAACTCAGTAATCTCAGAAAGCTCAGTAATCTCTGTAGTATTCCATTAGTCAACGAAACACAATGAACTCAGTCCAATTCAATTCAGTTAATCATGTTCAGAGTCTATTCAGATGGGAGTAGGATTTAGCACCGAGTGAACCCAAGGATGAGGACACACACTGATAGTTGAGGGTGTGATCCTTAGAAGCAATCCTTGCGTTCTAGAACTATGTAGCCAGCATAGGTTGAGATATCAACACTGACAGATGAGGGTTGATGAGGTGGATAAACACTGTCAGATGAGGGTCCCACCGTTCTCTTTTGGGGACACTGTCAGTTGAAGGTCACCCACAACTTATCCTTACCAATAGAGCGGTATTGACAATCTTCCAATTGGGGTTACAGATTGGACCCCAATCCATCTATAATAGCTTATTGAGTCATGTCGGTTAGTTGACTACTTTCCACAGTTAGAGTTTCAAACTCAATCTCAGTAATAGAACTCAGATAGTTCTTCAGAATTTTAGGACTGTCAGATACAGTCAACTCAGAATAGTACAGAGCTCAGTTAGTTCCATCAGAACCTAGACTATCAGACACAGTCGCTCAGTATCAGTTATCAGGATTTCATGTTATCAGTACTTATATTCAATAATCATGTTATCACGAACTCAGTTATAGTTATTATGTATTCATGTATGTATTCTCACGTTCATGTTATCCAGTCAGTTAGTATAGTTCGTGCATGTGAGCCCTTTGCATTTAGCCTACCTCACTTGCATACCAGTACATTCAACACATTTGCGCTATGGTGTCTTATACCATAGGTTCAGAAATACAAGTTCCAGAGCATCAGTAGCCTCCAGATTTAGCAGTGAGTCCTCATCATTCGAGGATGATATTATGAGTTATTTCATTAATTCAGTTTAGCTTTCAGTAGATGGAGTTAGTTAGGGACATGTCCCATCAACTCCTTATTCAGAAAGTTAGAGGCTTTTCAGACTATCATGACAGTCATTTCAGTTGTTTTAGGTATTTCATACCCCACCCAGATGTTATATTTTATCAGATATTATGTCTCAGTTTTGAACCTTATGGCATGTTTCAGCCTACTATTTCTACATTTATACAATATATTATGCAGTGTTCAGGTACAGATATCAGTCATGAGTTAGCTTGTGGTCCTTGGGGGTCATGAGCACCGTGTAGCGTTCTGGGTACCAGATTTGGGGCGTTACAGAAGAGATGAACATATTATGATGAATGGGGATTTCTTTTTTGTTAAAGGAATCAGAGCGGGTCTTAGTTGGGTCGGGTTATTTGGCTGGGGTGGGTTGAATTTTGAGGATTAAATTAATTAGTTCAATTAAATAATAATTATCCAATAGGAATATGCCATGTCATAAATGAGGTGGGGCCAATAGGCAGCTGTTAAATGGAAGGGTAAAATTGACCCAATAGGTAGACGGAAGGGGCATTTTAGGCCCAATAGATAGACGGAGGGTATTTTTACACCATTTTAGATAGTTGAAGGTCATTTTAGGCCCTTTTCTGTTTTGAAAATTGAAAAATAACTCCACAATTCATTTATTTTGGAATGAAGAGAGTAATCAATAATCACCCCCAAATCGATTATACAAAAACCCCTCATCTATTTGTTTAATTTCCCACATTAACGGTTCACCTTCCTATCATAAATCCCTATAGGACCCTCATTCATATATTTAATCCCACACATCCTCCATAGTCTTTCCTATACAATCATCACACGAACTCCCACTAGCTAATTAGCAACAGGAATTGTACTCACATGATCCTCAAAGTTGTGCTTCTACTTACCCTAATTTCACGGATTAGTACTCTTCACGCTCGACCTTTAACCACTTATAAATCTAGTACTACTGGTACTACTAGTCTTATGACACGTTTAAAGTTACAAGATGAAGAAGGATCATCCCCCTGTTGGGAATCATAGTTCGAGCTCCAAGCATGCACGGGAGAGATCGTGCTTTTCTTCGTTAATGGTGAAACCTATCTTGGATCAAGATTGTTGTGATGCCATAAGAACTATTGAATGCCAATGTTGGACATCAATGTTTGGTTCTCTTGGTTATACTTCTGAAGAAGGTGATATTCTACATGGATATTGTGATGCTAGTGAGTCTGGTTCAACCCCTGAGATACCATCGTTTCCTAATTTGGCTCCTTAAGAAGATTAATATTAATGTTGCAAAAAACAAAGATGGTTTTTGGTTATGTATCACGAGTATTATGGAGGAACATAGAAAGCTTTGACATGTTTGATATTAATGCTCTTTGTCTCTCCATCCCATATTAGTTAATCACTTCATTTTTGCATGTTTTTAAAAAAATCATAAATAGAAGGATAGTTTTAATAATTTATCATTTAAGATACTTTATCAAGATCAATAGGATATTGTTAGTTCCTTTTTATCATCTGAATAATGAGCATGGACTCCAACTCCACTCAGAAATTTGCCATTCCTTGATTTACAACACCAAGTGATCCCAAATAGAGCTGCACTAGCGTCAATTATGTTGCCTCTTATCGAAGACGTACTTGCAACTTTTTCTTCTTTTTTCTGACAAAAACAAAAAAAAGATTAAAATGCAAATAAATACAAAAGATGTTTATTGAATTTAGGACTTATTTCTCCATTTGACAAATAGTTTTTTTTTTCTTTTAAATTGGGGGTAGGGGAAGGGGAATGGGGGAGGGGATTACAATGTGGGGAATCAAACCCTCACCAACAAGGTGAAAGTTCAGGTAACTAACTAACTAAGTTACTAAGATTCCCTCCATTTGACAAATAGATAAACTATGAATCCTTTTTTTTTTTTGGTTTCCGACTATGAATCCTTTTATGGAAAAAACTTACACGCACCTCCTTTTACTAAGGCTAAACAAAGAAGTAAATAATAATTCGAGGGCTAAACAAAGAAGTAAATAATAATTATTCGAGTCCTCTTAGCAATCAAACTTTATTTTTATAAGGAATTGAGACTACATAAATAGAATTACTAGATCACCACAATTAGTTAACCCTAATATTTTTACCTCTGGAACAACCGTCAGTTCGTTATTGAGAATGGGTACTCAAGAAGGAATAATTATGGACATCCTCAGTAGGCTATTCGTGAAGTTTCTTCTTTGTTTCAAGTGCGTTTCTTAATCTTGAAATACATTAATCTCTGACCCGTACTTCACCAAGAAACATCTCAATTTTCATGCCAAGAACCATAATTCCCAAAAATTGTCTTCTGACAAGAAATCCATAATAATTTTACTTACTTTCTTCTTCTCTATCCTCGGTTCAAACTTCAAATTGTACTTAAGGATACACGGACAATTGAATGGCCATTAAACTCTAAAAAATTTCTTGATAGAGTCTATTATTGTTGCGTTGGCTTGTTTTTTATTAGTTTTTTTCCGAGTAGAGGTCTGGAAGAGCCTTATGTGTTCTTGATATACAATCCCTCCACAAGGAAATCAATAATACTTCTCAAGGAATGTACAGTCACCCACCAACTTAGGGAAAGTACAGCGTAAGAAAACAATGTACATATGATATTTACGTGAAAGCCTCCTTGCTCAAGGAAGTAAAATCACGGCCTACGAATTTCCAACCACTTTACTATCTTCAAGCAACTTAAATACAGATTCCGTAGTTATTAACCTCTTAATCCTCTACACCTTGCAATAACTCTATTACAAGACTCCACAACAATAACTCTGTTGCTAACACCTGAAACAACTAACTCTAGCTGAATCAATCACTGGCTAACTCTAAACTCAATTGTCAACTAACCAACTGACTCAGCACAAGAGAGTGGAACAAACAATGAGTTTGTTCAAAACCGAACCGCAATTGATAAGCCAACTACAAGAGAATGGAACAAATAATGAGGTTGTTCAAAATCAAACCGCAATTGATAAGCCAACTGCAAAATTGACTTATTGGTTTATTGGTATTAGTTATCGGATTAACGACGGAAAAATAGATTAAAATTCTATAGTTAACATTTTATCCGTGCGGGGCTAAATTACTCAATGTTCTTATTGGGTAAACCGTTAACCCATTAAGAACTACACCCTCCGTCCCATTTTATGTGTCATCATTTTCTTTTTTGTCCGTCCCAAAAAGAATGTCACCTTTCCTTATTTGGTAACTATTTAAAGACACAATTACACCTTCACCCTTATTTGTCCCACTTATAAGGGACCACTTAATTAAAAATAATAATAGTACATTATTTTAATGAAGGACAATTTGGTAAAAAGCATCAAGTCTTTACTTATTTTTTAAACTTTGTACCCGGTCAAATGGCGACACATAAATAGGACGGAGAGAGTATTATAATTAATTTTTACAATTAGCTATATACTTTAAAGTACCTATATTAACCCCAAAGCTCCATTTAATATTCTATCGTACCTTAAAATTGATCAAACCAAAATCTGATTATGACAAAAGAACTACATATATTAGCTAGTTCACAGGCATCATAGTTATATGACTTGATATGATTTGCGAGTTGAATTTCTTACTGATATACTAACCCGTTAGTCTGAAGTTTGGACCATATTAGACTAGTCTTCACTTGTAATATATAAATATGTATACTTGAAGTATATTTTGGATAGTATTTGTTAAATAAGTGCTTATGTATATGAACCCTCAAAATTTAAGCTTTTATGTATTTTTCACTGTAATTTAAAATTACAGAATTATAAGCTTAAGTAGAGTAAGAAAAATGGTTTTGCGGAAGATCAATATCTTGGTGATTGAAATTGTGAAAGTGAAAGAACATGAAATGATTAAGCTCATATACACCACCTGTTAACTACTCGATAATTACTAATTCGAACTGAACCAACTGATATCTTATTAGTTTGCTAATGGATTAGAATATTTAAAGCTGATATTCGATAAGCCGAACTGTTAAACATATTTATCCAATCGATCCACCCGATAAGCAGCCCTACTGACTAGAGCAATAGGTTAAGTGCTCACAAATTACTGAACAAAGGCTCAAATACAACACGAGCATAAGACAAAGATAACGACTGAGCAGATCCCTGTTGCAAACGAGGCTCGCTTGAAAGATTTGCTTCAAGAGATTGAGTATTCTTTGCAAATGAGAGCTTAGATTTTCTTGTTGCAACATATTGAATATATATGGGACAAGAAAACCGGAGACACTTTTAATTGATTGGAGCAAAAAAGGTGTTTCAGCTCTTCCATCTTTTTTAATAACTTTCTTTCACTTTGTACTATTTCCAGCTGTAATACTGACTTGATACAAAAGGAAAACACCCGATGACCCTGGTCTTGGTGTATCTTTAATTTCATCATCAAAAGAGTTGTGTATGGCTCCACGGGACCATGTTCCAAGGATGATTTTTCAATCATCAAAATCAAGAACTTAACAACTTCCATTTGAAATTTCCAATGGATCGGAGGGATGTGCTTACGGATTGGGATATGACTCTACTAGTGATGACTATAAAGTTGTTACAACAACCGATGGATCATTTGGATTAAGCAATCAGAATATGATATTGAGGAGTGGGAGGGGGTTATGATTGATATTAGTCTTATTTACAAATTATAGGACATCTTTACTTTTTCTTAAATAAAATAAATTTTTGATTAAAAAAATTACAGAAAAACTATATTTTTTTCATATTAGATAATATTGAAGATGTTATAAAATAAGAAATAATAAAGAAGAAGAGTAGAGATAATAGAGAGTTATTACTTCTCTTGAGAGATGAGAGATCATCAGATTGTAAATACAATGAACAAAACCCCACTATTTATAGGGGAAATTTACTCCTAATCTGAGTAAAAGACGAATACTTCAAATCCTAATAGATATCAAAGTAGATCTTGATATACATTCACTATAATGTAAATACATTTATAACACTCCCCCTTGAATGTATAATTGGTAGATAATGTGCCTCGTTAAAACCTTACTAGAAAAAAAAATAGTACGAAAAAAAATCTAGTGAAGGAAAAAGAGTACACATCTCTAATAATACGCATTTCGGCTGCCTCATTAAAAACCTTACAAGGAAAACCCAGTGGGACAAAACCTCGTAAGGAAAAAAGAGTACAACGCGTATTAACTCCCCCTAATGAGAACATCCTTGACCTTTGCATCTCGATTTTGTGCAACATCTTCTTGAAAGTTGCAATTGGAGAAGATTTGGTGAATAAATCAGTCACATTGTCAGTTGAATAAATTTGTTGCACATTAATATCATTATTATTTTGTATCTCATGTATGTAGAAAAACTTTGGCAAAATGTGCTTCGTTCTATCTCCATTTATGAATCCCCCCTTAAGATGTGCTATGTATGCTGAATTATCTCTGTATAAAATTGTGGGTAGATTATCATATTTCACACCATATTTTTCTTGAATGAGATGTATCATGGACCTCAATCATACACATTATAGGCTTGCTTCATGAATAACTATTATCTCAGCATGATTTGATGAAGTTGCTATGATAGACTGCTTTATATATCTCCAAGATATGGCAGTACCACCACATATGAACACATAGCCTATTTGAGATCGAGCTTTATGCGGGTCAGATAAGTACCCAACATCAGTATGAATAATAAGATCGGGATTGCAATCTTTAGAATAAAACAAACTCATATATTTTATCCCATTTTGATGTCTCATAGTAGGAGCAGAAATATACCTTGCTAACAAATTGACTGAAAAGGCTATAGGCCTTGTAGTATTTGCAAGGTACATGAGTGCATCAATTGCACTAAGATATGGTACTTCATAGCCAATTCAATTCAATATATTTCGAATTTCAGCAAATAATCTATTACTTTAAAAACTCTCCAAGAGTTCCAATGATGTTCAAGCAATAAGCTTATACAATATAAGGATTATAAATAAGTTTTCCAGAAACTTTTATATGCTTCAAGCAGTTTGAATCCTTAAAAGTTTTCACATAAGTTTTGTCAAGTGACAATATTCAACATTTCATGAGTGACATCTTCAAGTGCCTGGACTGCAAATCAAATAAGTTTTACGCTTATTAAAATGCATCCTTTCATGTCACTTGATAGATATTTCTACATCAGCATGCTTAAATAAACGTAGAATTCAGATCCTCGTAATCTTTCACAATATTGCATCAATATTGTGTCAAAGATATTGATGATATATCATTTTGTATCGGTTCACAATGCGACATAACATTTTGAGATCTCATCACTTCATTATTTTCAGGTACATGAACCTCTCATAAGGTTTCATGAAGTGGTATGTCGTAGGCTCTTCAAGAGCTCATTGCCTTCTTATTATGATTATTTGCTCCTTATTTTTCAAGAACTATTTCATTTGGAATCGATCAGTCTACCACGCTTCACACATGCATAGACTTTGTCCTTTAGGAACACAAAATAAGAGCACTTGCATTTAATATGAGATGCTTTCAGTATTTGACTTGAATTATCTTTTGGATGAGGATATGGTGATAATTCCTAACATATTTTATAGAGCTTATAATCTCCCCCTTATGTTAGAAAAACTAACATACATCCTCTACTTCTTTGAGGAATCCATCGTTGTACATTATGGTATATTCATTAATCGTATACCGCACATCAAAATTATTAGATGGAATAATTGATTTCCGACCTTGAACCAATTGAGAGGGAAGAAATAATCATAATTTATTGGTCTAATGCATACAAATGCTATTGCAATATATCATATTTTAGATCAATACATTAAGTTTTGTTCTCATTAACAATGGTTTAGATATTTATCGAAGATATTCAATGCTAAACCATCATCATCAAGGTGAATTATCTTGATTACACAATTTGAAAATTATGCTCATATTATATTGAACAAGTAACTTTATGAATGTCAAACGTAGGTTGACCATGAATGTACATGTGATCATCTTATTGATGCATCTTTTCAACATATCACATGATACGTGAACGGACCTTTATTCACCTTTTATAATTTTCAGATTTGAAGGGATCCAATCCCAATATTAGTTGGTCCAACCAACTTGTCATGAGAACAAACGACATAAACAATTCTTGAAGAATCTTCTAGTTCTTCAATACATGCACATCTTCGAGATGTCACCATCGTTCATATCAATTTATGAACTTTTATTCTAGTAAACTCCAAGTTTACCATGACATGTACTTTTTCTTTAGTAAATTTCAGATTTACTATTACATGAATAAATTTCAGATTTACTACTTCAGAAGTAGATTTTAAAATTATTCAACCTCTTTCGTAGGTGAGTTGTGATCAAGTGCACGTTTGCATTAATAAGTTTCTCATTCCTCAGGAATAGAATATAATCGTGCCTAGTCTATCAAATTATGATAGCTTATAACCTCTTTCAAGATTTTGCTACTTCAGAAGCAAATCGAGGCATACATATAATGTAGAGAATTTTTCTCTAGCATATCTTATAATCATATAAGCGCGTGAAAATATCATCACTTTTGATGATCATTATCATATTGTCCCTCCACGCGTATATTTGTGCATTCAATCACTTGTCTTCTTTCAGACATATTATGCACTGCTACCACATACACCTCAAGAATGAAGTAAGTTGTCATATTTCAGACTTATCATATATTGCTACCACATTCACTTCATGGAATGAAGCATATTCAATGGGTCATATTTCATGACTTTTCATTAAATACCCATTATTTTGCCTTAGTCATCATAATATATCAATATGGTGCATTGAGATTCAAACTCAACGTCTTATCCATATAAAGACGTCTTAGGCATAAATCGATGAGACTTAAACCCAACATATTATCATCTCTTTTGATAATATTGTTCTTGAGAAATAAATTCAAAATATAAATGGTTCCAAACCAATTATTTTTCCTCAAATCCAACAATAATTATATTATTAGTAGCAAAAGACAGATAATATAAGGAATTACTAACCTTGAAATTACCTTTAGATTTATAATCTCACCTTATTTGGCAGAATCTCGTGTTGATAATCTAAATTAGTTAGAGACTCGAAAACTTGTGTAGCCATGTACGAACAGATCTCAATTGGTAAGAGATTTCGTACAGATCTCAATTGGTAAGAGACTTCGTGCTGATAACGTGTTATAAAATAAGAAAGAATAAAGAAGAAGAGTAAACAGAATAGAGAGAGTGATTCTTATTACTTCTCCTGAGGGTTGAGAGATCATCAGATTGTAAATACAATGAACAAAACCCCTCTATTTATAGAGAAAATTTACTCCTAGTCTGAGTAAAAGACGGATGCTTCAAATATATCAAAGTAGATCTTGATAGACATTCAGTATAATGTAAATACATTTATAACAAAAACATTTATAACAAAAGAGTTTTAAATTAAGCTACTCAAATTTACATATTAGTTAATAAATTTAACATAACATCATCAAATAAATTGTATTGCATAAAAAAAAAATAACGTACATCTTATTAGCTTGAACTGATCTTGATCAATATAAATATTAACAATCTTTGGATGATTACTAACAGCAGTTGTGTTATAGTAGGATAATGTAGTTTTATTTGATTGTGTTATAGTAGGATAATATGTTTTTTATTTATTTAATTTTTTATTTCAAGAGTATGTATTCTGATTTCTGAACAGTGTGGGAGCTCTTCTCTTAGTCCATTATTGCCGAAATTTGGAGGTTACCCGATTTAGCTGGTTTTGGAATTTGTTTTTGGGTAAATATTTTTGTGAGTCGTTTTTATTTATCACATTTTGATTTGAATTACTTGTCAGTTGTCACTACTATACTAATTGATTTTTTATTTTTACTTGTTGTTTTTGATATACTAATAATTTTTTTTTTCTATTTTTTTTTTATCAATAATTATTTATTCTCTAAATTAATTTCAAGAAATAATAGTAACCATCAATTAATAGGATACTGTGGTAAATAGTCACGTTAATAATTATTATTTTAATGGATGTGCCAAATTAAAAAACGACAAGTAAAAATAAACTGGGGGAGTAATTATTTTACTTTATGATGACTGTTAGAAATAAGGACATAGTTGAGCCAAAAGGTTAAATATGCCAAAAAATCGAAAGTAGTTGAGGACATTTTGGGTTCGAAAGATAAATGGAGAGCAATAATACTAAAATCACATAGTTCTGAACATTTTAGACGCTTGTCTGTTTCGAAAGTTAGAAATGTTCTGCTGATGGCAATGCATTTTCATCCATAGATTTTTACACACTATAATTCTTTTTTTTTTTCTCAGTAATTAGGATATTATATTTTATTAGTATCATAACAAAATACTGTATAGAGATATTTGGTAGCGTTGCCACTATAGTATCTGCACATTGTGCAATATTTACAGTTCATCCATTAGATTCTAACATAGTACTAGGCTTATATACAAATGCACTAGGCGGTAAAACTCCCAACGTCTTGACCCGTCTAGTAACCAACTCTCCTCTTTTATCCGCATTCAAAAAGTTCATTATATCCATAGGAGGAGACCAAAAGGTAGTAACAACCATGGCTGGATAATTAGTAGACAAAATGGATGGTTGTACAGTGACTATGACTCTTTTTGCTAGACTATTAGCTAGTCTATTCTGCTCTCTGTAGACATCGACCACCTCTGGACTACCTAGCTGAAGAAGAAGGGACCTGCAATCACATAAAAGTGTAGAATTATTAGCTTTTGAATTTGCATTATTTAGCATATTAGTGAGATACTTTGCGTCCACATTTATCTCTACTGGTTTCATGTTATATTCCAAGGCTAGCTGCAGCCCAATAAGTAAAGCTATAATTTCAAGTTGTTTGATGTCTTGAACAACAGTATGAGCAGTGAATCCCATTATCCATTCACCCCAGCTTGAACGAAAAAGCCCTCCTAAACTACCTATGTTTAAGTTATCTGAAAGGGTATCATCAGTATTTAACATTACACAGCCGATTGAAGGAGGATTCCATATGATGTACAGAGTGAAAGGGTTAGTTTTGATTTTCGAGTTCCCTCCAAGATACCAATATTCGGTAGTTAAAACTTAAAGAAATATTAGGACATAATTTTGCACTAGTATTGCTGTTAAACATGACATTGTTGCGATGTAACCATATGACCCATAGACTATAGGAAAGTATGGTGTCCATGGGTATAGACAATATGGTTCTCTTCTGTGATTGACAACTGGCTTTTAGCCAATTAATGAAATCACTGTGGGAGTTGAAAAAGGGGAGGTTGGAGGGTGCAGCCTGTGCTTGTGCATAACTATTACCAGTAGCCAGCAAGAGAAGGACATGACGAAAAGAGGTGAAGTATTGTTTCAGGTTCGACATTATTACAAAGCTTACAGGTAGATGGTTGTAAGAAAGATATATGGTATAGATAAGCCAAAGATAGGAGACGATTTAAAGCTAACAACCAGAGAAAGTGCCTAATTTTTGGGTGGGTGTTAGACTTCCAAATCCAATTAAAACCCCAGGGATATATATCATCATAGTTTTGTTTGTCGAGCTGTTCGTAGCAAGTACGCACTATAAATCTACCCGAGGCCCCATGTAATATGATCGTAGCTATTTGAGTAAATTGAAAAATATATTGCATGCATTTGACTTATGATCGATTGAGGTAGGATGAAGGAAATGTTAATTAGATTCCAAGAATTGTTTTGTCTATAGCCCGAAACACATTTGGAATCCTCAGACTGGGTTTAGGGTTCATAAACTAAGGACCCGAAAGTAATGCCTGGCTTTAATCAAGGTTGGTTCCAGAAGTTTATATATCGTCCATTTGTTGGTTTCCATATGATGCCTTTTTGGCAATATTTCCAACCAAGTTGCAAGTTTTTCCAAGTTGAGGATATGGTCCCCGAGGTTGGAGGTAGTCTTAGGTATCTGTTCCTTAAAATAGAGGCCCAGATTGGGTTTTGGGAATGGAACATTCGACATGCTGTAGCCTCTAGCAAGGCTTTATTTTTGTCAGCCAACTTTTGTATACCTAGACCCTCTTCATTCTCAGGCTTTGTTATAGCCAACCATTTAACAAGGTTTAATTTTTTATGGGATTGCATAGTTCCCCAAAGAAAATCCTTCTCATACCTTTCCAACTTTCTAATGACTTGAGAAGGAAGCTTGTAGATTTGCATTTTATGATCTGGTAAACTGCTAAGCACCGATTTGATGAGAGTGGCTCTACTTACATTAGTGAGAAGTCTGCTTTTCCAACCAGCTAGACGACGCTTAAAATTGTCTACTAGAAATTGATATTCATTTGTAATTGGCCTATTGGTGGTAATAGGAAATCCTAAGTATTTCCCAAAATTTCCTCCCTCTCTAATCCCAAAGGAGCAGCAAACCTGATTCTTGACTCTATTAGGGGTGTTCTTGGAGAAAAATAAATGTGATTTAGCATAATTTATCGTTTGTCCTGAGGCTGCACTAAACCTAGCAAGGGTTTTCTGGATATTTTGACACGAGTGATCCACTATCTTGCTTCACAAAATAATGTCATCAACAAATAATCGGTGGGATATTGGAGGTCCTTGAGTAGATGTTTTAATTGGTGCCCACAGTCCTGTGTGAACCTGAGTATCAATCACTTTTGAGAGTCTTTTCATACAGAGAATAAAAATATATAGTGACTGTGGATCCCCTTATCATATTTCTCTTGTGGGGTAAAAGAAACGCAAAGCATTACCATTGAGAAGAACTGAAATAGCTGATGTGGTAACGCAAGACATAATTAATTTTACCGGCCAATCGGGGAACCTAAAGTATAACAAGATATCTCGAATAAATCCCATTCCAACTGATCAAAAGCTTTTCTCAAGTCTATTTTCATAAGCACATAGTTAGTCTTCCTTTTGGTTTGTTTGAAATAATGGAGAAGTTCCCGTACTACAATGAAATTATCAGTTGCCCTTCAGTCAGTAAGAAAATTGGCTTGCATGGGTCCTATTATATCAGGGAGGAGAGGTTTGATTCTGTTTACTATAATTTTTGTTATAATTTTATAGACAGTATTGCAAAGACTTATAGGACGGAATTGTGAGATGGTAGAAGCTCCAACAACCTTGGAAATTAAACATAAGTAGATTGCGTTTATGCCCTCAAGTAATCTACCAAAGACATGTTTATTCTAAAGTACAACATTTTGCTTAAAGAGGTGAATTGCTGAGAGAAAACAATTGTTTGAAGCTTCCCAAGCTGCCGACATTACATTAGGGAAATCTGGATGAGAAGCCCAAATATTTTCTAAATGGAAAGGTTTTTTAAGCATTCACTTTGAAGAGTTTAAATGCAGCAGAAGAGGTGAATGGTAAGACTGCACTCTAACAAGGTGGGTGACAGAAGATTCTGGATATAGATTTAACCACTCATAATTACAAGCTATTCTATCAAGTCGTTCCAATATAGTATGACCCCCTTGCGCTTATTGGTCCAAGTATATTTACTACCAACGTAACCTAAATCCACTATTTTGTAATAATTTAAACAATTGAGAAACTTATTAGCTCTTTTTGGGCTCAAGTTATTACCCCAAAAGTTACCAAAACTATACAGGATTTCATTAAAATCTCCCCTATAACCCAAGGTCCACTGTAAGAGTCTGCAATATTTTCTAGGTTACGCCACAAGTATTGTCTATCAGCATAAAAATTATTAGCATGAATTGCTGAAAATAACCGATCAGTAGTAGAGGGCGAATTACCTGGATTTTGCAGTGAATTTCTTGGGGTGTGAGCCCTACAGCTGTAACGTTTAGAATGTCATCATGCCAAAGTATGACAATTCCACCTGTACGAGATGTTCTAGGTACTGCTATAATACTTGAAAAATAAAACTCCTAAGGAAGATTTTGGTGGTCTTTCTGGCGAGTTTCAAGGAGAACAGCTAAGGCTGGTCTATGAAAATCCAGGAGCTCCCTAAAGTTTCTCCTAAAATCAGCCCTTTTAAACCCACGACAATTCTAAATTATGAAATTCAAAGAGACTTGAGAAGGATGGGGGATCCAATATTTCAACTACTTCCCTTAATGAAGGGTTCAAGACTAAAACATATCTCCCCACTGATGGGTTGAGAGTCAAACGGATGTGAAGAAACCATTTGTGCATAGTTAGTGGACAATTTATATGAATCTTTTTTTTTATCGTTCTCTTAGGAGAAAGACCCGTACCTTCCCTAGGACTGACTCTGGATCCGTGGCATGTATCTTCTCTATCATGTCTGCGGTTTATTGGTCGTGGTGTCGGGGGAACATGCATAGAGATCACCACTGTCGACAACATGGTGGTATGCTGCTGGATCCATGGTGCTAACCCTTGTTGGGGCTGCAGATAAAAGGGAAACTCCGCCTAGTTGTTCAGAATTGGTGGAAATGGTGATTGGATCATTGACCAGTGGTGGTACATGTAAGCATCCAAACCTAGCCTCATCCCTTCCATAATTATTTTTGCTAGGCCTGCAGGATGTTGAATCATTATGAATACCTGTTCCCCGTTGATATATAGATTGAAAGTTAGTGCGTGCCCTACCAACCCCATCTCCAACTAAGAGCTTACTGGTTGGGGCAGCTGAGGGTTCATCGACATATAAACTGTCCGATTCTGAGAGTCATTTTCCACTAGCATGATATGTTCCATATGGATATGGTGAACTAACTAGTGGAAAGGACCCTGAGGAGTGTGATGGATATGGAGCCTTTTGTACGGGCAGTTTGATGATGAAGTTCCATTATATTGATGGGAGGTAGTAGTAAATGTAGTGCTAATAAAGGAGGCAGAGGCGTGTATATCTGGAGAAGGGCTTGAATTAATTGCTGGGTAATCATTATGAAGATTTGCATCATTTAATCCAGGGATGTTGATGGATTTAGTATTAGAGTTAATTATAAGGGGGTCTTGCATGGACTCCACGTGTGCATGGGTGTTGGAGTGTTTTAAGGGTTGTGAGGAAATAGGAGCAGTATTTTCTAGTAGATCCCTAGTCTCATTTAATAAGGGGTTGAAATAATTCACCACTTCTATTACTTTATCATTTTTTAGGGGAATTGAGTAGGATTATTTAAATTAAAAGATTTGGATGGCCCCCTGTTGAAAATTGCTCCGTGTAATGGGCGTGAGCTGGGGAACTCCTTAGGGTTAGCTTACCTATTAACCCTACTGCCGCCGCCGGGAGATCTCTAGGAGTGTGAATTAAAGAAGACTTACCTTTTTCGTTTGGCTTCATTTTTGTAATCGCCTCTGATTCTCTCTTTGTAGGAGAATGGCATTGAATTGATATTCTGAATTGTACTATCTTCCATTGTGAATCTGTATTCAAAACCATCAGAGCCTTTTCCGATGGTTTGTCTTGCAGTACTGGTGGTGTATGGGCACAGCGTCACGCTTAATGTCCAAGCCGTCCGCAAGTAGTACATAATAGGTTGAACCCATCGTAGTGAATTACTTGTTTATGCGAGCCAATGTAGACTAGGGGGTGTTCCATCAGAACTTGCACACAGAGACGTGCATATCTTTCTCTAGTTGTTGTAGAGGTGCATGCATAAATTTTTGACAGGTTTCCTACCTTTTGACCAACTTTATGCAGGATATCCATGTCATAGAATTCACTTGGTACTTTCGAAAGTCGAAGCCAAATTACTGTATATGTTACTTTTGCCTGTGAGGCCACAAATTTAGGCTCCCATCTTTGAACTGATAGATGCCTGTTTAAAATGAACCAAGGTCCATTATGCAGGACATGGATCATGTTCTGTTCTTTTGTGAATTTGATTAGGAAATTGTCTGATCCCAAATCAACTAGATTAAATTCCTCTGTGGGATTCCAAATTTGAGTAAGTTTTTGCTTCAAAAGCTGATGAACCATTTTCTTCCTTACAAGCTTTATGATTAGGGAGTTTTTTCATGGCTTGTAGATCCCTTTTTTGTCCTCAGTCGTTAGTGGAATGAAGTTGGAGTCCTCGTGTTCTTGCATAATCTCATCATCCATGTTGACTTGTAGTGAAAAGGTGAGGTTATTTACATTATGTTATTGGGGGAGTGTCATTAATTTTTACAGATAGGATGGATTCCCATCAGTGGTTTCCACTGGTTTGTTGGAATCTAATTGCATTAATACTAACTGGTAAGAACAGAAAGTTGTTTTAGAAAATAAAGGAAGTATAGTAGAGAGAAGACAGAGAGCTTTCTCTATCTATCCCACTATAATTCTTAATATTTTAAAAATCTCTTCAATTATATAAACTATCCCAACATAAAATATTTTCTTTTATCGTCGAAATAGTTAAGGTGCTACATTTCTTTTATATATATTTTTTTTCATGTGCAACAAAGTCATTAAGGAGGCTCATAGTTCTCAGATATATTATTTAGAAGGAATATTTCGTTGTTTCGTTATATATATATATATATATATCTAATTTTACACTCTTCTGTTGTTGTAAGTATTAAAAATAGGCACACGCAATGAAAGCAAATAATCAAGATCACTTTTATGAAATTTGGACTACACATAGTAATAGATTTTAATCAAACATAAAATCGATACTTATCTCTTGAAGCGTAACAATAAGCCCGAATCAAACTTTCAATCACAAGGACTGTCCACTTGATCATCTTTCGAATCTATGATCTTCTTTTGTGAGATCCGAATAGCATTAGAATAAGTGATATTTGTGTGGATGAATTTCTCATGGAAGAACGCAGAAAAATTATTAACATCTTTGATGTAATAAGACCACCTTACATAAACACAAATTTCAGGATTTTTAAATCATTTTTCAAATCTGCTAGGTCTTTCTTTTCCACCAAAAATAAATTACACTTAATTCCTAATTATTCATCACAATAGAGGACCACAAATTTAATTAGCGAGACTTTCAATTATGATATTAATTCACAAAATGAATGGATTAACCTACCATAATAAATTACAAATTATTTTACTGAAATTCATAATTGTCCTCCTCAATATAATTTTAAATTCTTTCATTAAATCTTATTCAACTCTCCATGTAAAGATTACAGACACAAATCAATCGAGTTGAATTTCTGACTATTTAATTCATTGATTAATTTAATCTTTTATTTATACGCTTAACTTATTTCATGTGACCGATACAAAATCCACATGCAGGATTTTCACATGAAAACTTATAAGCTACCATAAAGGGGTATCATCAATCTCGAGCCGAGACATGAATTCTATCAACTAATTATTATTTCACAAATGTCATTTGTCATCATCCAACCTATCGAGAATATTTTAACTCAGAAAAGTGTTTCACCCTTTGATAGATCAAGACAACAAATAAATGAGATTGGTCATAATAATTATATCAACATTAAGAGTATAAGTACATCTAATGATCTAGAGAAGTTGTTTATAAATATTCGGAACATAAATAATTATCTCTAATTGGTCCGTCCAATACACACAAGGTGTATTAGCAAAGAAGATGGAATACGATCATTTCCATAATTAATATTTGATTATATTTAATCTTGTGCTACACTCTTTAAGATGTTTGTCCAGCTTCATCTTTGATTGTGAACATAATATTTATACTTATAAGAATCGATGATTTAATCTTTCATGTATAAGCTAAACTACTCTATACACAAAATCATGTACTATATAAATAAATGGACACATATCCAAATATATGATCTATTTAATTTATTATTAAAATCAAATAAATAATATTTTTGTGGTAACTACTATATCCAAAACACATGTTTAAAAGTATATATCCCAACAATCTCCCACTTAGACTTTTAGCCATAACAATTGTTAGAATATACCCTCTCTAAACTCACGATTAATGATATATACGCTAACAATCTCCTACTTAAACATTCAATCATGCATCTAACTTTTGCAGACATTCTTCTTACCTGGCTACAGAAGTCTAAAAGAACTTGCCAAGTTATCTTTAGATGCAATTTCGTCTAGCAGTGCATGGTTGTAACCGATTGATTTTGTACTAAAATCTTTAAAAAAAAATTCATGAATTTATTTCAAGATTATACATCAAATCGATCTTGGTTGCTACTCTTCCACTACGATTAAATACTGCCACCACTATAGTCACACTAACAAATTCTTCATATTAATTACTTCAATTAGTAATATTTTCTTAACATCGTTTTCACTACTACGAATAGGTTTTTTTTACGTCTATTAACGCTTCTCCCACTGTTTAAATGTAATGAAACATCAATTCTGACATGTTGGTTCGTTGTTCTTCAATTTTAAAATATTCATATGACTCATTTGGTATTTCTTTGTCCAGTTTCTATAAAACAAGTTTGATTTTAGAAACATGATTTATTAAATAGCATTTTTAAATTGATATTTGGATCAAAAATACCTTATTTTTCTTAGGATAGCAAAACAAACCTCCTTTCATTTTCTTTGAATATCTAATAAATATGCATACATTACTCATTATTTTAACTAATGTCTTTTTTTTCAGCACACGTGTTGGACAAGGTCATGCAAGCTAAGCTTACATCCAATCCACAATTTTTTAAGTACCAAAGAAACTGACATTGAAGAAAAGAAAAATGCTCAAATATGCCGTTGAACAAACAGAAATGACTCATTTATGCCATCAGTTAAAAGTTTGGCTCATTTATGCCATCGCCGTTACAAAATCGGCACTTCCATGCCATTAATTTTTAATGATGGTTTTCAAAAACAGCTTTGCCACGTGGCCTTTTATTAAAGGTCCACATCATTAATTAAAATAAAAAAAAAAGCTCAAATATGCCATTAAACTATCAGAAATGACACATTTATACCATCGGTTAAAAGTTTAGCTCATTCATGCCATCGTCGTTATAAAATCAGCTCACCCATGTCATTACTTTTTAATGGTGGATTTTAAAAAACAGTTTTGTCATGTGTCCTTTTATTAGAGGTCCGCGATATTAATTAAAATAAATCAATATTAATTTTAAAATATCTTAGACCCATTAAAAATAAACGATTCATTTAACATAACCCGACCCACACCCATTAAAATATTTTTTTCCTACAACAACTATTTTTCTAATAAAAAAATAATGATTAATATATATCCTTTGACTATTTCTAGTTGATTCTAAATCATTATAAATGCTACGCTTAACAGAAACGTCAAAAATTCCATCCTACAGTAATTAATTAGTTTTAATTTCAGTGACTCCAATATATACTTCGAAGTTGCAAGAAAATAAACCAATGAACGATTAGAGCAAGCAAGAAAAAGAAAGAGGCATACCAATAGAACTTCTCCATTCTCCCATCACGAATTAGGAGAGTATACATTATTGAAAAAATTATTTTCAAATAACGACTTAAAAGAAGTCTGTTATCCCAATTATCCCGTCATGCATATGGAATAACTTCTCCCATCACGAATTAGTGGAGCATACATTGTTGAAAAATTATTTTCAAATAACGGCTTAAAAGATGTCTGCTATTCCAATTATCCCACCATGTATATGAGATGACTTCTTCCATCATTATGGTAGAAATGCTAGAATAAATAATCCCAATCCTAACTAATTTCAGATATTTTAAAATTAATATTGATATCTTTTAATTAATGGTGTGGACTTCTAATAAAAGACCACGTGACAAAGCTATTTTTAAAAATCCATCATTAAAAAGTAATGGCATGAGTGAGTTGATTTTATAACGGTGATGACATGAATTAACCAAACTTTTAACTGATAGCATAAATGAGCCATTTCTGATAGTTCAATGGCATATTTGAGCCTTTTTGCTTATTTTAATTAATGACGTGGACATCTAATAAAAAGGCCACGTGGCAAAGTTGTTTTTGAAAACCACCGTTAAAAAGTAATGGCATGGATTAGCTGGTTTTGTAATGTCAACGGCATGAATGAGCTCAACTTTTAACTGATGGCATAAATGAGTCATTTTTGATAGTTCAATGGCATATTTGAGCCTTAATATAATGTACTTTATAGTTCTTGAAACTTATCCAAAATCGAAAAAGAAATAAGTATGAATAAGTCAATAATCAATCCTACCATCTCTATCAGATCCTTATTTTTTTTATGAGATAGATTCAGGGGTGGACCTACATTGAATTTTGGGGTACTCCAACATCTATTAAACTCGATGCGGAATAGGTATAATTACATAAAAAATATATGAAAATAGGTATAAAACATATGAAAGCACCCATTAAAACAAAAAGTTGGTTGGGTACAGTGACATTTAGGCTGACCTTAAGGTTCTCCACTGAAAGAGGTGCCCCGAATTTGAACCTTGTTAAGGTGTTTTTTATATTTTTTTCAGCTTTTTAATTTTTCAGCACTCACAATCCTTAAATTCTGGGTTTGAATAGATTAAATATTATCCGATTCAAGAGAGATATCAATAGTAAAAATATAATACATCAATGTACTTCAAAAGAGAAAATATTTATCAAACTCAATAATATAAAAGTTACAAAAAAAAATAAACTTGATATATATTTTTTGCTTGGTTAGAAACTGAAAATAAATTCTTTTCTAATAAAAAGTATAATTACAATGCATTTTTTTCATTGATGTCTTATCTATGCTATAAGCAACTCTTAAATTGAAGTGAGTGAGTTGAATTAAGACATGATTGATCTAAGAGATATGAACTTCAAATAGACAATCAGCTATACACATCACACATACAATCATGCACATTGAATAGTTAGATTCGATAGAAAAACTTTATGCAAAATATTTGAGTCATGTCAGATTCATCTTGTAAACTAAAATAGAATAAACTCAAAAGAGAGTAATTGTCAATTTAAGCCAGGTAAACATTCTGTTTTATAAATCTCTATTTAATTGAGTCAACATGTAACTGAGATGGAGAGTTAATACAAGTTAACAATAACAAAAGATGAAAAATACAGTATTTGACCGTAATAATTTTTTTGATGAAAAAAGAAAATTAATGTCAACATGTAAACTCATTATACTAGTGTAATATGACAATAGAGACCTTAGATATTGAATCTTACCATCACTGTTTCATAGATCACCCAAAAACTTATCCACATGACTTCAAGTGGCCGAAAACAATAGTACTCACAACATAGTTGTATGTATTGACCATTGACCCATTTCCTACAAATCTGTCAAACTGAAGTCAGTTAGAGTTCATCAAAATTTAGAACTTAGAGACTATGATCAATCCATAATAGTCAATAGGAGGTCGACAACTGATCTATTTTAGGTGACGTTTTCTTCATATCACAATTACACTAATTAATAATAATTTGTTACGTTGAAAATCAAAATAATCAATCACAAAATTCTTCATGAAATAACAGTTATATTGATCCAACATGTGAAATTCAGATGGGGAGTTATGTTATCAATTACTAGCTATTATACTAAATGAGCTTATAATAAATTTATCTGATATGGAAGAAGACTTAAAGTTGACACGTGAATTTATATATCTCACTCACCACATGAATTAATTTCATCACTTTACATGTCTGTTTTGAAATTTCAAAATTGATCAAACATATAAACTCAGATGAAGAGATAATACATGCTATCAATTTCTAGAAATTTTATTAAGTGAGTTTCTGTTAAATTTATTCTACTTAGAGAAAGACCTAAAGTCAACACGTAAATTATTGTCTCACTTAATAACATTAAGAATGAAAATCAAAAAATTTAATTCTCATCGCCATTTGATCAAGAACAACCTACACATGATACATTAAGAATATTGAACAAATAGACCGCTTAGAGAAAGCTCTTTATTAATCATTATTCTCTATCCATGCATATTACAATTTCACATGAAATAAAATAAGAATATTCAATAATCTCAAATAAATAGTAAAAACTATTTATTGATAATGAATTCACATTTCAATAATACACCATGCAGGTGAAATAAATTATGTAATGTATCATAGAATATTATGATTCACAACTCTCTCTCTCTCTATATATATATATTCATAAAAGTCAAATTTCGATCGATAAAAAATTACTCATGCAATATACATATATAATGTCAGATTTATCTATTTTAATAAATTAAAACTAAAGTTAGCTTAGATGGAGAGTATACTTATTAATTTAAATCAATTGAATATAAACATTATTATCCCTATTTCTATTGATCCAACATGTAACTCAGATAGAGTTAATAAGAGTTATCAATAACTAGAGATTACGGCCAATGACAACCCCTAATAAATTTATCTGATATGAAAGAAGACCTAAAATCAACACATAAATTCATCATTTCACTAGAATTTAGTCGTGAAAACCATATAGAACAATTACATCACCATTAGATCATACTCGGTTTATTTTTTTCTTAAAATTAATTTTTAAAAAATAAAAAATTACCCAAAACACCATCTCAACGACCTCAAATAGCCAAAAAAAAATAGCATGATACACTGCATATCAGTGATTTATGTTACTGGGTCATTTTCAATGAACCAACTGAATTTCAGGTTGTCACACTTCTTTTTCGGCGAAAAGGTCGGAGGATTTTTCTGATTAAGATGAGTCAAAAGGAAATGAATCTTTATTTTTGATCTACGAACTAGAAATTCAGATAAGTAATTCTATTGACCGAGGGCAAGGTATGAGGCATCCCTCGAATTCCGTAGTTCTAGCACGGTCGCTTTAATGACTTATATTAATCTCTTGGGTATATAACATTTATATTAGCCTAAGAATTGTTTATATTCCTCTTTTTTTTATTTATTTTGGGGCATTTATGAATTGTTTTCACTTTTTCCAAGTCTAAATAGGCATCTCTAATCATGTTTAAAATCTGCCCAACATAATTAGATTGACTTTAAAATATGTTAATTTTATTATCATAAATAATCAGTAGTGGTGCTTTCTAACTTTATCGTTAATTATCACTTATATTAAAATTTTAACATTCTTTCTCTCAAGGCTCAGTTACATATTTTATATGTTGCATTGCCTTTCTTATTCCATTTATAAGTTAGTACGCATTCTGATCGATTTATTCAAAGATGGGAAGCACTAACTAATTATACTACATCTTCCATCTCCTTATGCTTAAAATAACATTTAAATCTTATTCTCACGCAAAATAATTCCACTTATGCTCCTAAAATCATTTAAACTTTACTAAAATATTATTTACCAATCCGACATCACTCTTATAAATAATCATGGTACGAATAATATTCAAACACGTAAGAGGACAAAAATACAACTTTCAGCTTTCAAAAAAAGTAATAATAAAGTAAATATAATAATTAACAATAATATACGTAATATTAGAATAAAACAACACAGGACATGCACTTGTATAATCTATTTCTAGTAACATTTTACAACATATGATAATTCAGCTTGTCGTATATAAATATTAAATAATAGCTTTTAAGAATGGGTTTTCTTCCTTTAGCAAACTATTAAACTTTGCTAATTTTTTTTATTTCAAAGAGTCATATTTACTGAAATACAGTTTGTTACTTCCTTTAGCATTTGACAAGAATTATAACATAAGAAATACAAGGGAGTATTGACTATTCTAATGGCGATTCACAATTAAAGAAATAAACTTTAACAAACACCTAATGAAAAATAGCATGTTTTAATGTATTGTTAAAATATTAAGTGTATTTATAAAACTCCCATTTCTAAAGTTGGATTCTAACAATGTAGGCATAGCACTCCTTTCAAGTGCATAGATTGCATATATTAGATTATATCATTGGAAGGAAACTTGTGTCCTCGAAAGTCAACTACAGTGGTTCTTGGATGCTTAGGCTGTAAATAAGTTATGATAACAATATGTGATCCATTAATTTAAGGAAAAATTTTATTATTCAACAAGTTAAGTTTCTAAACTATCAAAAACTCCTTCACTTTTAAAATTTTACAAATATCCTAACATTTATTATATTTACCTTTGTCTAGAAAATAGGTGAGATACATATTACAACTCCTGATAACTGTGGTCTCCTTTACCAAATTTAACACTGGTTCCTCCTATTTTCACTCCCAAATTTGTGCAGCGGTTTCCATTAGTTTTCTTTCACGATTTCAAAATCAATTTCACTTTCTTCTTTACCAAATTTAATACCGGTTCCTCCTATTCACTTTCTTCTTATCATATCTTTCAATTTCTATCAAAAATCAATTTTTTGATTCCATTTTCTACAAAGTTTTATTTCTATTTCATTGTTGAATTAACTATTTAATTATCATTTTTTTCAGTCCATATTGTTTGATTTTACATAATGAATTGAGATTTGGTACTCTTTTAGTCTTGGAATCTCTCAATTAGACAATATCAAACAGTGTGAAGAAGTTGTAAACTTTGTTCTTGGTATTTTTTAGCAAGATTCTGATGATTTTAATGAAAATAGAACCAAGCATAGAAACGATCTATCTATGATAAAGAAATTGCGTGAAAAGCATGAAAAAAAGGCTAAGAAAAAAGAAATTGTATGAAAAGCATGTTCAGGCAATATTATGCCGAGATACATATTTCCTCATACATGATACTTTTGCATTATCTTGTATCTTTGATGCTATATTTATGTATTTACCAAATTTCCTTTTTTTGTAAAATAAGAGATACATTTTATATAATTTGTATGTAGGGTTCTGTGCTAATGTAGGTCTATGTATCTATGAATTTTTAGTACAATTTGGAGGTGTAAAATATATGTGTAAAACAACTGATACATTTTTTATAGTTTCTATCTATGGTTCTGTGTTAATGTGGGTATATGTATCTATTGTTATTTTATAAAAATTATAGGTGTAAAACAACTAATAAATTTTATATAATTTGTATATATGGTTTTGTGTTAATGTGGGTGTATGTATCTATTGTTATTTTTATAAAAAAAATGTAGGTGTAAAATATAGGTGTAAAAGAACCGATACATTTTATATAATTTGTATCTATGGTTCTATGTTAATGTGTGTGTATCTTTGGTTATTTTATAAAACTTGTAGATGTAAAATATAGGAGTAAAATAAAAGATAAATTTAATACAATTTGTTTCTATGATTTTGTGTTAACATAGGTTACATGTATCTATTGTTATTTTATAACAATTGTAGGTGTAAAACAACAAAATTAGCCTATTCAAATAAGGAGTTTTGAAACAAAAATTTCTTAAAAAAGAGTTAAGGTGAATCATGTGACTTGACCTAACCAAAAGAATAAAATAAAGAATCAATTTCCTTCAAATGTAACCCCTTTCATCGTCCTAATATATAACAACATATCTAATGGATTAACCTTAATTTATTAATTGGAAGAAACATATAAGTAAATTATATGGAAGAAACATATGTCACATATAATATACAGAACAACTAATTTGGACTGGGTACCTGTACATCAAATTAAACCATTTCAGTTTACCATTTTACCATAAATTTTTCATACGTTACATTTTCACTAACAACGATTCCATCACTCTTATAACCCTCATACTTTATATCATTAATCCAAATGCTGGAATGACGTAACAACATGACAATGTTCATTGCAAGTACCACAAACAAAAGCTCAAAAAAAAAGCAGCCATTTTATCTGAAAACAAAATTAATAATGGAAGATAATTAATTTAAAAATTGGAATCAGAAACAAACGCCCTGTTTTTGTGGGATTTAATCGATTCTTTACCATTATTAGTTAGGTTAATTGAGAAAATTGAAGGAAAGGTGTCTTTTAAGTCTTGAATGAAGGATTGGTGACATTGACCAATAGATAGGGTCAAACATCATTAGGAAACTTGATTAAGTTAATTGTGGACTTGATTAATATTTTTAAAACTTTCTAATCTTTTTAAAAATACAAATCAACCCAACCCAAACCCCTCTTCAATCCTAATCAACCACTCTCTCTCTCTCTCCAGCTTCTCCCAACCAATAGTTCTGCAAAATTTCTCTCTTCAACCTCCGGCGATAAATAGTCGGTCGAGTTTCTTTTCGACTTTCAATTGTCAATCGACGTGAATACTTCTTCGGCGACAACAACTTCGAGTTCTTCGTCCTCCTATTTCTTTTTTCACAGGTAAAAAATTATGAAGAAACAGAAGAACTTGAGCCAACTACTCTTCTGGTATTGAAATGTGGACTTAATAAAACCCTAATTTCTGGCATTTCTGCATTTCTTCTTCTCGTTGTCGTACTGTTGATTCGAATTTATTGGTGATTTTTTGTCACAGTTGATGTTCTTAGTGTGTATGTGTGTGTGTGATATGTTGGTGTTGCTGGGTTGATTTGTTGTTTGTCTTGGTAGAAATGGTATTGCAACAGTTGAAACATCTGACGTAATAGATGAAACAAATGATGCCACAGATGAAAATCTGATGCAATAGATTAAAAATCTGATGTAACTATGAAAATCTGATGCAACAAGTGAACAATCTAACAGATCATTCATCTGTTGCGACAGATGACTCTTCTGTTTGAAAGAAATCTAAACAATATTGATCCAACAGATAACTGATTAGTGATCTGTTTTTATTCTTTCCAACGGTTTACTCTTCATTTTACAATATGATGTAACAGATTAAAAATCTGATGCAACTATGAAAATCTGATGCAACAGGTGAACAATCTAACAGATCATTCATCTGTTGCGACAGACGACTCTACTATTTGGAAAAAATCTAAACAATATTGATCCAACAGATAACTGATTAGTGATCTATTTTTATTCTTTCCAACGGTTTACTCTTCATTTTCCAACAGATTAGGATTGTTTTTATTCTTTCCAACGATTTACTCATATAGGTTGGTTATCTCTTGCAACAGATAACATACCTGGTGCAACAGATTAGTGATCTGTTTTTATTCTTTCCAACGGTTTACTCATCCGTTACAACAGGTTGGTTATATGTTGCAACAGATAAAATACCTGGTGCAACAAATTAGTAATTTGTTTTTATTGTTTCCAACAGATTACTCATCCGTTGCAATGGGTTAGTTATGTGTGCATCAGATAAAATACCAGGTGCAACAGATAGTGTTGTCTTTATGGTTCCCACGTATTACTCATCTATTGCAATAGGTTGGTTATATGTTGCAACAGATAACATATCTGGTGCAACAGATTAGTTGTCTGTTGGAACTGTTATATTACTGTTATACATTAATCAATTATAATCTATGTTATGTTCCTTTTAATTTAAGATAACATGTCTCTCAAAATAAAAGAAATCGAATCAAGTCCAAGTAAAGGAAAAAGTGCAGCAGCTCAGCTACATCCACCACTCTATGAGCTTGCTTTACAAACGTTATCTCAATCAGGAGCAAAAGATAATGAACACGGGGAGGAGGAATCTTTCAAAAGAGATGATCCAAATTCTAATAACCCTTCCGTCGAAAAGTTGGTCAAAACCTTCAGCATTGATCGTTACCCTATGAGAATGCAGTGCGATTGTGCCACAGATTTAACGGGTGATCTCGTGGTTAAGTCAGTCATGGGAAAATCTTTTGACGCCTTCAGAAAAATACTTCAAGAATAAAAATTAGATTCTTATTTCAGGGAAAGTTGCTTTGGAAAATATCTTGATTTGCCGGAGGACAACAATGCTTGTTTCCAGATGAAAATGGTATATGATCTTCTTAAGCGCAGGTTTATGTATGAAAACAAAGATAAGATGGATGAGGTGTGGATAAATTACTATGGCATGCCTGTTTGTTTTGGTTGGGAGGAGTTTTCCATAGTTACCGAACTAAAACGTTATCCTCCTTCTCCTTCTCAAGTTATACCTACTCTGACCCAAAAAAAGCACCCCGCACACTCAAAAAAAGAAAAAGTAAGTGGAGTGATCGTGATGACCTGGTGTCCATTGTTGGTCCAATCTTCAAAAACAAAAATCTGATTGAAGCGTTGAAAGGTAAAGGACTTTCAAAGAAGCACAAGAAATCATTGTGTTTGGTTTGGTTTGTACATAAAGTTCTTTGGGCGAGAGACGTTAACAACAATATAAGCCTCGGTTTAATAAATCTCTCTGAGGATCTTGAGGTATTTAACAACTATCCTTGGGGTTATGAAAGCTTCAAAATGACTGTCGAATATTTATTGACTTCGTTAACGCCAAAAACAGTCAACTTATATGGTTTTTCATGGTCCTTCATGGTAAATATTTCTTTTATCATGATATGATTCATCATTTTTTTATTCAATAATTCCTTTGATTTATTGGTGTTATGTTATAGGCTTGGTCATTTGAAGCCATTCCTTATTTGAGACAACAAGTGAACTACCGGGAAGAAGTTTTCTGTCCAAGAATTCTGAGATGGTTGTCGGCCAAAACCGATAAAAATGCAAAATTTCTTGATCTTTTCAATCCCCCCAAGGAAGCAGTAAGTCCAATTCTAATCAAGTTTTTATTTTAATTAATGATTAAATGATTTCATCATCATTCTTAATATATGTATCGATTTATTTTAGATTGTCCATCCGTGGCTTGTTCCGACCAACCGAGAGTTGAAGACGCCATTTTTTCTTACTTTACGGTCTGTGCAAACTTTATCGGACCCTAAAATCATTGATGGAATAAAAATGGAATTGTTTGGAGCAACAACCATCACAAGAAAAACAATTTTGGAGGGTGGGGCTAATGATGCTCCTCTTACAGTTTTTGAAACAACAAGCCATTATGATTATGTTCATAATGGTTGTACAAATTTTTCTCCAGATTTTGCCCCATCTAGCAAATGTTCTTCATGCAAATGTCAAGACTGCAAGGCGAAACACGATGGAGTGATTAATGTTATTAATGCACTAACTGCTTCTGTAAAGAAAATAACATCTAAGAGGGGTGTCATTCCATCAAAGAGGATTTCATATCCAGACACTCCACTAGAGATCAAGGAAGCTAAAAGGAGAAGAAAAGACACTTCCAAGGCATCATCAATCATAAAAAAAGCAAGATTGCAACGCCTCTGTCTTTGCCTTGCACCGATGTTCAGTGTGCAAGGGCTACAGAAGAGCAGCATGAGCTGAAGAAAGTGAATGTACATCATCTGTTCCAAAAACTAAACAAGCACATATCTGTTTCAATAGATGATACATCTGCTGAAAATTATCAAACAGGTGTATACATCTGTTGCAACTGTTGTCTAACCTATTGCATCAGATTCGTTATCTGTTTCAATAGATGAGTCTTATGTTGCAACAAATGGGTCATCTGTTCAAAATTATCGTACTGCTCTAATTTACCTGTTTGAATTTGTCTCAACAGATAATCCATCTGATGCAACATAAGAATAATTTGTTGCAACAGATGGAAAATCTGTTGTATATCTCTACTTAGCATTGATAATTCTGACTTTCCAGGTGGATGTCACAGCTACTGCCGAAAAGCATAATATGATAGTTGATAATCTATCAACTGCTTCCAAAGATGAAGAAAAAGTAGAGCCTGTCATTTTGGGAGAATGGAAGAATTACCCGTTTGAAGGATTCAACATCTCGGACGAGGCTCCAAAAACACTAATACAGTTGATCAACGGCTATTCAGAATGGATTGCTGATGGGCTGTTAAAGCATCATGCCAACAGGAACATAAATCAATTTTATGGATATTGGTTTATATAATTCTTGTTGTAATAACCTGACATTAACACATATAAATCATCATGTAGAAAACAAAATGACGAGCGCTACAAAGTGAACTAATCGAGTCTTGGTTTTGATATGTTCGACTTTGTTGTTGCACATCCCAGAACGAAGAATTGGTTCTATTTGATGTCACAGCCCCAAACTTGATGGAATGGTGAGGTTTAAAGGCCATACATATTACTATTAATTAATACTTTATTTAATTGCATCTGCGTATTGATTTTTTTATCACGTAATCCGAAATATTTGATAATATGTGCAGCACATCGATGTCATTTTTTACTACTTCTGAAAGAAGGCCAAGTTCCAAACACAAGAATAATACAGATACACAACATGCAATTGTTTGTACAAAGTTTACATCAATAATACCTATGATAGGTATTGTCAACAGCAGCTGGAAGTTTCCCGAAACGAGGAATGCTTAATCAACATCATCAAAAGTTTTAGCATTCCGACTGGTTTACCTTGGCATTTGGTCGACAAAATGTACATCCCAATAAAATATGGTGATGAATTCCATTGGGTGTTGGCTATCGTCTTTATAAAAGAGAGGCGCATCCGAGTTTATGACTCGATGTCGCGAAGGAGATATTCCGAGCTGTCATCTGAGATACAAAAGCTGGCCAAAATATTTCCTACTTACCTTGATATGAGTGGATTTTTGGATCAAAAGGTTCGTACTGATTGGTCGACGATTGAAGCATACCGGGATAAAATGGTTAATCCATTTGATGTACAATATGTTGACGGAATTGCTCAACAAACCATTCATAGCCTGTAAGTTTAAGTGTCATGATTTAGTTTTATTTCACAAATTTCACAACGTTTGCATGAACTACAAGATATGGATTATCTATTTTTTATAACGCAGGGATTACTGTCCTTTTGCTGCCGCCTATGCCGAGTATTTGAGTGATGGATTACAAGTACCGAATGATGGACTTGATGCCGGATTACTCCATAAAACATATGCTACTCTTTTATGAAAATATGGAGAAGCGAAAGCTCAGAAGCCGTATGCAACCGACGTTAAAGATCCACGACGACCAAAGCTGAATTCCATAGCAATGGATGAAGAACAACTTGTCCATATTGATTAGATCTTTATAGCTCGAGTCCGTCAATGTAATAACCTATCCTCCTTGGTTTAACTTGTTGGTTTATTTGTAGAGTAGATCGTTTGTACTCATAATATTTTTTTTTACATTTTATTTATTTGTTGAGTTATTTTATTTCATGTAATTTTCGAAGGCTTCGGTTTATTTTATTCTATCTATGAATATAATTAATTCTGAGTTTTGAACATGTTAATTGAAATGGAGTACTAGATTCAAATATCGCAACAGATAATACATCTGCTGCAAAAGACGACATATTTTATCAGACAGATTTAAACATATGTTGCAACATAAGATGCAACACGTAGGTCATCTGCTGGAAATCATATAACAGGTCTTTCTACATTTTTTTATTTGCTCCAACAGATTACCGATCAATTACAATAGATAAGTTATATGTTGCAACAGATCGTAAATCTGTTGTGACAGACAGACGGGGAACATCTGCATAACGCAACAGATGACCAACCTATTCCAACAGATAATCAATCTGTCACAATAGGTACTATATCTATTACGATAGATATAAAATTTATTGCATTATAAAAATTCAACTTTGCTAGACATAAAAATTACTGCCCCTATATGTATAGTGAATTGGCTTGACATGAAAATTTGTTATCGTGTTCATCTCTGTCTTTGTACCTGTTCTTTTTTATACACGGACTCCAACCATTTAGTTAGTACCCCATATGCCCAGACCCATTGCATCTTTCCCACAACGGTGTCGCACACACCGGTCATTTGTGTGCCGGTCAGCAAACACTCCATGTATGCAAGCGAGTACGGCCCGCACACTACACCGATTGTATTTTTTGGGAGATGGATTTTCTTATTTCGACCTTCAAAAACTCATGATTCCTTCACCAAGACTTCAGCCGGCAAATGATCCATCATATTACTCTGCGTCAATAACTTGGCCAACAACTTCAAGAGTGGCTGCATGTGGGTTAAAAACATCTTCTCGCTGAACACAGGTAAGTTGCAGTCATAAACCTTAATATTTCCCTCGTATAGTAGTATCTCAACAGTGAGAAAATGGGTGGCATCCACGTTCATGACTGCAAGGATTTTCTTTGCCTTGGTCCAACTCTTGCCGTGTGGGTATGGCCTCTTCCCTCTAACATATTTAATCGCTTCTTCATCCCATTGGAACGTAGAAACTAACTGATCAAATCCCAGGCCACCGAAATCATCTAGATTATGAAGATAAGCGTACCTATCTTTGAAATTATTGTAGAAGTTGAGGTCCATTATCCTATCAGCAACATCATAAGCATCTGGGTACGCTAATTGTCTGCCCCTCATGAGGTAGAGAATTTCATCAACATACTGTGGTATAAGAAGATAATTTTTAAATAGGTTAGTAATTGTAAAGAATAAAAACACAGTGGAAAGAATCCGATGCAGAGGGTTCTCTGAATCAGTTCACAAACTACCCAACCAACACAAGTTATGAAACAGATGTGTATTATGTTGCAACAGAATACCAAGCTGTTGCAACAGATTACACATCTGCTGCGTAGATTCTTCTTTATAGAGTAGATTGGAAGGGTAGGTTAGCAAAAGTAAACTTACCTTGTCCTCGTACCACACACACATATTTGTCATATTCGAGATGTCTTTGGCGGCAAATGAATGCATGGTGTATTCTTTTTTAACCTTCATCTTGATGAATTCTTCCAGTTCCTTGTTCTTCTCCTTGCCAAGCGCCGCAAATATGTCCACCTTCTTCGGCGGCCCCTGAACTTCAACAACTATCAGCGGCCCTTCGTTGGATGGTATGAAACCCCTCCTGGATTTCAAATCCTCGGCAGCTTCAGCAATAGCCTCTAGCTTGTCGAGGATTTTATCCTCTCTGTCCTTGCACACTTTGTATTTGCAATAAGAACATGAGGGTGAGGAGGGGATAGAGGGACCACTGTAAGGGTAGGAGGGACCGGTGTAGGAGTGAGAGGGAGGACCTGTGCAAGGGGTGTTTTCAAATATATTTATTTTTTTCTAAGCACCAACATGCTCATAATCACGACTGGCAGTAGAACCAAAAGCAGGATGGCTGCCACTATCACAAACAACTCCACCAGCAACACCCCCATAAGAAGTACCCGGATCTATTGCAGTTTAAGTTAGGTCGTGAAGAGCTTCAACATTAGACTGACCTTGCCTAACTTCTCTTCTTATGGATGTTGCTCCATCCAATTCCTTCTTCATTAACTCCACCGTTGGGTCTTCTTTTGTATCAACAAGACCCAGAGTAAGAAAAGAAGTCATCCCCAGCTCATCAATGGTAGGCATGATCCAAGGATGCACAACCTATAAAAAATGATAGGAGGAATTTAAATCATATAATAATAATTTACAGTCAGTTGGGTTGCATGGGGCTTGGGTTATGTTAACACAACCAACTTATGCAACAAACGATCTAGCTACCGCAACAGTTGATCTATATGTTGAAACAAATTGATAATATGTTGCATCAGAATACCCATCTGTTGCATAATTTACAGTAGATGGGTAATCTATTGAGTAGGGTTCAGAGAACAGAGAAACACATGGTTAATCTATTGTGAAATATGGATCGTCTGTTGCAACAGATTACCCATTGTACCAATTGCAGTTGACGGGTAATCTCTTGCAACAGATGGAACATCTGCTTCAATATCTTTCTTTGAGGCAAATTATTTAGTTGAAAGAAGACGTACTGCATCATCCGTAGGGTTAAATAGATCAGCCTCGTTAATATTTTTTTTGAAGCTCTTTACTGCAGCCAACCACCTAAGGATCCTTGGATGAGAAACCTTATCCGGGTAATCCCTGAAATGCTTTCGAAGGGAAGGAATGACTTCACATGCCCAAGCCTAAAAATTGTAAACAGGAAGCAAGAAAAAAAAAAGAGTGACAAGTATATTCAATATAAATTAGTGAATGAGTAAAAATAGTGATCAATTTTACCATGAAAGCCCAAGGAAAACCGTATAATGTGGTCGTCTTTGGCTTTAGCTCTTTCAGTAAATATTTGACAGTCAAATAGTAGTTGTCGTAGCCCCAGGGATAATCGTTGAATCTCCCAAAATCATCATCAAGCGCCAAAAAATCACGTTCTATGACTTTCTTGACGTCTCTTGCCAATAAAACGGAATGGACAAACCAAACTAAGCACAATTTCTCCTTGTAGTGCTTTGGTATGTCTTTATTCTTGAGGTCTTCTATCAAATCCTTCACTTTGTAGCTAGTTCCAACAATGCCCAACAACCCATTTTTTTTACCTTGTGTTTGTTGGACCCTTTATAGGGTGTTTTCTTGATGACAGGTTCTTCTGGACGATCGCATCTCAAGCCCGTCACAATGGCAAACTCTTTCAATCCACAAAAAACCGGCATGCCACAGTAGTTGATCCAGACTTCATCCATCTTATTTCCTCCTTCGGACCTCCATCATCCTCCACATACATGCTTCTGCACTTGAGAAGGCCAAATACCATGATGATTGGGAAACAGAGAGGGCGGGCCCCAGACAGCTCAAGAAAGTGTGCAAAGCAGCTCTTCTTAAAAAGTCCATCTATGTTTTCCTTCTTCATAATACTCCTAAGTTCGTCAAAAGGTTTCCCCAACTGACATTTAAGTACAAGATCCCCAAATACTGCATTAGGGTTATTCATCGGCATCACAACTCAAAACTTGTCAATACTAATGGTTTTGACGGAATCATGCTGGAATTTTGATATTATTTCACGTCCCATTGGTGAGGAGGAGTTATCACTTTCCTCAGATTCATTTTTCCCTGACTGAGATTGTTCTAGAAGTTCCACCAAATCTATCTGTACTCTAGCCTTTTTTGTTTGGTGATCGGAAGTTGATCCACTTTCTGTTTCTTTGGTTTTGGGAGACATTTTTTAACTACAAAAAAAAGAAAAACAAAAAATACATTGCATTTGATGTCTGCATAATTTTTTTTAAAAAGGTGAGACAAATTTCAATAAATTATTCTTACCACATAACCAAAAAAAAACTCCAACGGACAACCCATCAGTTGGAACATATGGGGAACCCGAATCTATTTGAAGACCTATTTAATATCTTCCCACAGATATTCCACCTATTGCAAAAGGTGGAGAAATTTCAATAAATTATTCTTTGCCACATTACAAGAAAATACTCCAACGGATAACCCATCAGTTGGAACAGATGGGGAATCTGTTTGAAAACCTATTTAATATCTCCTAACAGATCTTCCACCCGTTGCAACAGATGGACCACCACCACCACGACCAATTCCACCAAGACCACCACCAATACCAACACCAAGACCAGCGACACCACTGCCAAAAACCACAAATACCAACACCACCGCCAACAGCCACCACCAACACCACCAACACCATCCAACAGTACCATGATAGTCAATAAAACACTGAGAGAAAAACTAGGGTTTTCTCGGGTGCTTCCTACTTTTTTACCATCAAAACTCAAAATTGTTAACCCATTCTTGAAGATAATACAACTAAAAGACTTTTTTTTATCATTAACTAAAAAGCCCTATTTTTTAGAATAAAGAACAAATGTAGAGCTCTTCTCAAACTCTGTTACATGCGAAGATAGAGAAAACAACAAATACAAGCGGGAATGAAGTCGAAAAAAACAACTATATGTAGTCATAAATGGGAAGAAAATCGACCTATTTGGAAGGGTTGAGCAATATATTGATTAGTTGTTGTTTGTATTGTTTGTATTGTTGAGAGGGAGAGGACACCCCGAGAGAGGGAGGGAGAAGAGAAAGAACTTAAGATTTGAAATAAAAAGTTTTTCGCGCAAATGGATGATTTGTATAGGTTGATTTGTAATTTTGGAAAAGAATGACAAGTTTTGAAATTTCTAATTTGGTCCGAATTGATCTTAATTACTTTTAAAAATTTTAAAAGATATAGTTTTTAAAACATTGAGTTGATGAGAACTCATCTCTACTCAGAGTGATCGATCGACGACTCGGGTCGGGATGAACGCAATACCAGCGCCATGCAATTGCAAAGACTCGAATGGATTTGTAGTTGACCCTGCGAGCTCATTCATTCATCCTTAGTTCCACCTAAATCAACTTAGGTACTATCACTATCCTAACATTGAGTTGATGAGAAATCATTTCAACTCAGAGTAATCGATCGACGACTCGAGTTGGGATGAACGTAATACCAACGCCATGCAATTGCAAAGACTCGATTGGATTTGTAGTTGACCCTGTGAGCTTACTAATTCATCCTAGTTCCACCTAAATCAACTTAGGTACTATGACTATCCTAAAATTAAGTTGATGAGAACTCATTTCAACTCAAAGTGATCGATCGACGACTCGGGTCGGGATAAACGCAATACCAACGCCATACAATTGCAAAAACTCGATTGGATTTGTAGTTGACCCTGCGAGCTCATTCATTCATCCTTAGTTCCACATAAATCAACTTAGGTACTATCACTATCCTAACATTGATTTGATAAGAACTTATTTCAACTCAGAGTGATCGATCGACGACTCGGGTTGGGATGAACGCAATACCAACGCCATGCAATTGCAAAGACTCAATTGGATTTGTAGTTGACCCTGTGAGCTCACTTATTCATCCCTAGTTCCACCTAAATCAACTTAGGTACTATCACTATCCTAAATTAAGTTGTTGAGAACTCATTTCAACTCAGAGTGATCGATCGATGACTTGGGTCAGGATGAACGCAATACAACGCCATCCAATTGCAAAGACTCGATTGGATTTATAGTTGACCCTGGGAGCTCACTCATTCATCCCTAGTTCCACCTAAATTAACTTAGGTAATATCACTATCCTAACATTGAGTTGATGAGAACTCATTTCAACTCAGAGTGATCAATCGATGACTCGGGTCGGGATGAACGCAATACCAATGCCATGCAATTGCAAAGACTCGATTGGATTTGTAGTTGACCCTGCGATCTCACTTATTCATACCTAGTTCCACCTAAATCAACTTAGGTACTATCACTATCCTAACATTGAGTTGATGAGAACTCATTTCAAGTCAGAGTGATCGATCGATGACTCGGGTCGGGATGAACGTAATACCAACGCCATACAATTGCAAAGACTCGATTGGATTTGTAGTTGATCCTGCGAGCTCACTCATTCATCCCTAGTTCCACCTAAATCAACTTAGGTACTATCACTATCCTAACATTGAGTTGATGAGAACTTATTTCAACTCAGAGTGATCGATCGACGACTCGGGTCGGTATGAACGCAATACCAACACCATGAAATTGCAAAGACTCGATTGGATTTGTAGTTGACCCTGCGAGCTCATTCATTCATCCCTAGTTCCACCTAAATCAATTGCTATAAAATATGTTGCAACAAATGACTAAGCTATTGAAAATTTTCAAACAGGTACATATATGTTGCAACAAATGACATATCTAATTTAGTTATCAAATAGATATTTGCATCTATTGTGACAGATGACTGAACTGTTAGAAATTTTTAAAATAATATTTATATCTGTTCGAACAGATGACATATCTGATTTTATTAATTATCAAATAAACATTTTCATCTGTTGTCACAGATGATTGAGCTTTTGGGATTTTTAAACAGATATTTATATCTGTTGTAATAGATGACTGAGCTGTTTGAATTTCTAAACAGATATTTATATATGTTGCAACAGATGACATATCTATTTGAAAATCTTTTTATCTCTTTTAATTTTAAAGAAAAAAGCTTCTGGTCCGAGTAGATAATATCAAGTAGTAGTACTTACTACTAAAGGCGGTAAAAAATATTTCTTGGATATCTCAAAAGTGAGTTCATTGAGCAGTCTTGTCTTGTTTTTTAAATGTCAGTAGTCTTAGTCTTCCTCGTGCCCCTCAAATTATTAATGAAATTAATGAATATTAATTAATGAATATTAAAAACCACCACGTCTACGTACACAATACATCTATAGAAATTATCTTATCTCTTCCTTCAGCTGCAATTTATTTTTTTCAACTCTCATCTTTTTCTCTCTCCTCTTTAGGGTCACAACCTTTTTTCTCTCTTTTCTCTTCTCTTCTTATAAATATCTTTTCGGATCTAAACTCATCCATATCTTTCCTTGACTTAAATTTCTGTTTGATCCCCTTTTTGATATTAAGGTATGGTTCATTATTGCTCTTTCATTCTCGTCTTCTTTTTTTGCATGTTATTTACATCTGTTTTTTATTTAATTACTATTTACCCATATCATATTTATTTAAAAATTTTTAAGGAACTTGTAAGTGTTGAATAAATAATCCGAGAATTTTTATTATAATATGAGAAAAAAGTCATCTGTTGGGAGAAGTTTAAAAGCCTTGTTGGCAGTATCATTTTTTTTGTATGTATTTTGTTTGTTTCATTATTGTTGATGCAGTTATTGATGTTGTTGGTGGGGTTGTCGTTGTTGGAACTTGTGGTGTTGTTGATGGTTCTGGTACAAAGGATGTTGCTTCTTTGTTGTTGATGATGTTATTGGAATAAATGTTGTTTCTTTTTTTATTGATGTTTATGTTGTTGTTGATGTTGCAATAGATGGAGAAACTGTTGGAACAAATAAAATCACCAGAAAGGCTGGTTTGATGTATTCCATCAGACTCCATATCTGTTGCAACAGACTCCACATCTATTGCAACAGACTCCGTATTTATTGCAACAGACCCACATCTGTTGCAACAGACTCCACATCTGTTGTAACAGACTCCACATCTGATACAACAGATGGACAATATTCTTTTTGTGACATCAATTTTTTCCTCTTCTTTGTAGATATAAGGAACTGACAGACTATCTCAAGAGGCTGCAGTAAAGATGGGATCGGAGGAATAAGCTGCTTGTAGATGGAACCACTTTATATGTGGGAGGTATGTATTACTGATAATGTTATCGTGGAAACACACAAAGAGTGCAATAATTTTGTGAATGATGTTTTTACTGATTAGTCATAGATCGTTCAAACAAGATGTCTGCAATTTTACAGTTAAGTTTGGTAGGTACGAACTGATAAGGCTGAGTGACCATGAATATGGTTCTAATAGCCTATTAAGATTTAATGTCGGTTGTTGCTCATGTTTATTTGTCAAGCATTGTGAAGGGATCTAATTTTTCTGTCATTGTAAAGAGATTCAATAGCGATTGGACTAACTTTTAGGGTGCATTGGACCCTTAGAGGGCCTTTGAAGCTTAGCACTGCATCTAATAAGAACGGAAAACCAATATATTTATTGCCCTGGACAAAATTTATATGGTTGGTTTTCTCGCTCGGGGTGACGATTTTATTCCAGAATGTGCGGTAGGAGAATGCTTTCGAAGGAAAATGGGTGGTTGATGGAAGACTATATCATCTGAGAGCTAGTTGAAGAAGAGACATAGGGTATAAAATAACTTCTAGTGAATCTGGCCGGTAGAATTGTCTTAACAGATGCGAGATCTGAATCAAGTGCAACTATGAAAGTGTATCTGGTAATGTAATTTCATCTGTTGTGTCTCTGAAAGAAAAATAATGCAGATGAACACTTTGCTAGGGAGCTGCATGGTCGGGATTATCACCTAGATAGAAAATAGGATAAGACCAACAAAGAAGCCTCACGGGCATCGAGGGTAGAAATGATGTACAACAAGTCTAGAAAACTTATGCCAACAACAACTGCAGTTAAAATAAGGAATCTAAGTGAAGGCGGAAAATTTCTGAATTTAAATTTCATCCCATGCCTTCTTGTTTGTGTTTTCGATCAGGTCCACTGTCGTTGACCTGATTGGAACCACAAACGAGATTGAAAGGTAAATAGAGTATCATTACTTCCTTAGCAATATGGTTATAATTGATTGTGTTTTCTTGCCTTGACATGCTTTCAACATTCCTTGGAGAAGATCAGATGCTTGCTGTAGTATGTGAATCCCAATAATTTTCAAGATTGCCTCCCGCTTATTAATTCTATATTCAAGCTGGTCGTTGCCCTCTTCAAAGTTGGTAAAGAGTTTCTCTCTCTTGTGAGCTCTATCAGGAACACTACCTTCAAAGTTGTGGCATTCTAGAAGCCCTTCAGAATACTTTCTTCAAAAGCCTTAAAGGATACATAGAGGGTATCTGTGTTTGTTTTAGGTCAAAATGTGTTGATGCACGTTGAAGATGTGGTCCCAAAAGTTGAACAACACACTTTTATCTAGCGTTTCTCCATGCATCTTGCTCAACTAATTTGATAAATTAGTAAGCATGGAGTTACGTAGCGTGTGATCTAAACCGGCTATACCAAGCCTATCAAATGTTATGTAACTCTAAGCTCATTACTCTATCAAAAAAATATGACCGAGTTAGTGCACAAATCAAACGAGCTCAATCTCTCAGCCTTTCTGCTAATTGCTCTTCTCCAATATAGATGACAAGATATCTGCTATGCAAAAGTCTACACCGTCGCCAGACATGTTCCCAGGAAATCATGTCTGGCGATGGTGTAGACTTTTACATAGTAGATATCTTGTTATCAATATTGGAGAAGAGTGATCAGCAGAAAGGCTGACAAATTGGAATTTTTTTCTATGTGCACTAACTCGGGCATATTGTTTTGATAGGGTAATGATCTTGGAGTTACGTAACGTTTGATAGTCTTGGTAGAGCCGGTTTAAATCACATGCTACGTAACTCCATGCTTACTAATTTAACAAATTGGTTGAGCAATATACATGGAGCAACGCTCGATAAAAGTGTGTTGTTCAACTGTTGGGACCACATCTTCAACGTGCATCAACACATTTTAATCTAAAACAAACACAATGATCCTCCATGTATACTTTAAAGCTTCTGAAGAGAAAGTGTTCTGAAGGGCTTCTAGAATGCCACAACTTTGAAAGTAGTGTTCCTGATTGAGCTCAAAAGAGATGAGGAACTCCTTACCAACTTCGAAGATGGTAACGACCAGCTTGAATACAGAATCAACAAGCTGGAGGCAAGCTTGAAAATTATCGGGATTCACATACTACAGAAAACATCTGATCTTCTCCAAGGAATGTTGAAAGCATGTCAAGGCAAGAAAACACAATCAATTATAACCATATTGCTAAGGAAGCAATGATACTCTATTTACCTTTCAATCTCGTTTGTGGTTCCGATCAGGTCAACGGCAGTGGAACTGATCAAAAACATAAACAAGAAGATGGGATGAAATTTAAAATTCAGAAATTGCCGTCTTCGCTTAGTTTGCTTATTTTCACTGTAGTTGTTGTTGGCGTAAGTTTTCTAGACTTGCTGAACATCATTTCTACCCTCGATGCCCGTAAGGCTGCTTTGTTAGTCTTCTCCTATTTTCTACCTAGGTAATAATCCCGACCATGCAGCTCCCTAGCAAAGTGTCCATCTGCATTATTTTTATTTCAGAGACACAACAGACGAAATTACATTACCGGATACACTTTCATATTTGCACTTGATTCAGATTTTGCATCTGTTAAGATAATTCCATCGGCCAGATTCGTTAGAAGTTACTTTCTACCCTGTGTCTCTTCTTCAATTAGCTCTCAGATGATATAGTCTTCCATCAACAACCCATTTTCCCTCGGCCGATGGAATTATCTTAACAGATGTAAAATCTGAATCAAGTGTAACCTAACCATATAAATTTTGGCCAGGGCAATAACTATATTGGTTTTCCATTATTATTTGATGTAGTGCGAGGCTTTGAAGGACCTTTAAGGGTCAATGCACACTTAAAGTTAAGAATAATCGCTATTGGTTCTCTGCAGTGACTACAAATAGTGATCCCTTCTCAAAACTTGACACGCATAAACACGAGCACCAACCGTCAGTGATTCATAACAGGATATCTGCACCATCTTCATGAGGTCCTCAGCCTTACCAATTTCGAACCCATCAAACTTAACGGTACAATGTAGGATCTTTTTTGAACGATCAATGCCTAATCGGTTAAAAACTACATTCACAAAAACATTGTACTTTGTGTGTGTTGTCCTGGTAACCTTATCAGTAATACATACTTAACTCCCACACATATGATAGTGGATCCATCTGCATGCACCTTATTCTTCCTAGCCCATCTATGGCTTAAATTGAATAAATAGATGACTAGCTTGTTGCAACATATGACACATCTGTTTATATTGTCAATCAATTGAAGACATCTGTTATGATAGTGATCAACCTGTTGCAGAAATCAAACAGATATATACATATGTTGCAAAAAGATTGCCAGTATATTGTAAGTTATCTAACAGAAAGAATATATTTTGTAACAGATTACCCATCTGTTAGATTTATTTTAAAGCAATTTTCTTTTCTTTCCGAGATACAATAATTTATAAATAGGTCCCTCCTTACAAATATAGATGATCCAGATTTGTACAAGAATATTCATATCGAGTCCCTGCGTGAACTTCAAAGGCAGTTTGATTGATGAACTCCAGAGAGATATTTGGTTGACTTCGGAGCAAGGCTGCCAGATGAATGAAAGATGTCTGATTGACAATAATAATAATAGTAGTAATAATAATTAGGTAATATTTTTTATTTTAGCGATTATTTTCCTCCTTTTGTATATCAAATATACCCAAGGGATTCAAAAATCTATGAACATTCATTTCATTTTGTTGTCGACTTTGAATTTTTAATTCTTATTTAGTATTTAATAATAATCATTTTGTTTATTCCTTGTTCTCAACATGTCAACGGTTGGTGGTAGGGATTGAGCAACAATTTGTGTCAACAGTTAGAGGTTAATCTTCTACGACAGATCGATCATATGTTGAACCTGACGGTTATTAATAAAAAAGGGCTATTATTGTTATTGAGAGGGTGAAAAGAAAGACATGACTTGGAGTTCCGATTATTCAATATGAAAAATATTTCGTAAATAAATAATAAACACAATTTATAACCACAATTTTAATAACTGATCGTGACTTTTCACCATTTTATTTTTTAAATTATTTATTATATAATAAAATAATTATTATTTTATTAAGAAATTTGAAAAGGTATTTTTTTTATTTATAAAATAAAAAAGTAAGCAAATTTGGATTAATGATATGATGATATAGTTATTCTTTTAAAAAAAAGTAGATTATATGTTGCAACAATTAAATTATCTGATGCAACAGGTTCACTATGGTTGCAACAGATGATGTATCTGTTGTCATAGATGATTTATCTAATGCAACCTATATCGAGTCACAACTCAATAAAAGCAGTTCTTGGAAAGAACTAATTAATAATAATAATCTGAAAAGTCATAACTTATCACAATATTTTTAATTTAATTAATTCATTACTTTTCACATTAATAAAAAATATAATTAATAAATTGAGGTGAACAGTTAGATTATATGTTGCAACAGATATGTTATCTGATGCAACATATTTTATATTTATTACAACAGATAATATATCTGTTGTCACAAATGTGTTATCTGATGCAACAGATATAGAATCTGTTTCCACAATTCAATAAAAACGGTTCTTTGAAAGACTAATTAATAATAATAATCTGAAAAGTCATGACTTATATCACAATATTTATTTTCTTAATTTAATCAAAAATTTAATTAATGTATGGAGGTGAATAGTCGCGCCTTTTTGCCTTTCATTCAAATTCAATCCTCTATAAATAGGTCCGTCCTTACTCAATCGTTCATTCAAATACACACTCTATTTATTTATTGCATCTCGTCTTTCATATTACACTCTAGAAGATAAGATTATGGCTGACCCAGTGTGGGACATTGGTTTTCTGCAAGACGCCGTGAATGAACTTCGGAATCAACTTCGTGATCTGCAATGGGAATTGGGAGGAGTTAGATCAAGAATGCTCCGCGAGATACGCAAGCTGAGGAGGGCCTTTCTACTTCCGGTTGAAGATTGACAGGCTGGCAATGATGATGCTGATAATAATAATAATAATAATAATAATTAGACTATTATTTTTCTTTTAGTCTATTATATGTATTTTTATTTGTTTAATAAATAAATTATGTTTGATCTTTGACGTTTTAATCCATATTTAATTTTCATCCTGTCTATTATCTTCTCAACAAACATTTCGACGATTTGACGTAAAAAGGAATAATTTAGAATCCAGTAGCAATAACAAGATTTATCTGTTGGGTTTGTGGCAGGGGTTGATTTGTGTTGTTTCAAATAGATTAATCATTCATTGCAACAGATAAACATTCTGATGCAATAGATAATTAGTCTGGTGCAACAGATAAACATCTTGATACAACAGATAATACGTCTGATACAACAGATAATACGATAATTCAACAGATAAATAGTCTGATGCAACAGATTACTCATCTGATGCACCAAATGATTGATCTGTTTAAATTGTGGGCACTTGTGCTGGATTCATAATCGGGGTTCTATCCATTGTTGAAAAAACAAAAGTGTACCCAAATAACAAATACGAATAAAAATCATAATTTTACTTACCAAAGTAACCTATGAAGTAATGCCAAAGTGGAAAGTGATATAGTAAACAAAATTTGACCTAAGAAATTGATCAGATTGCAGCAGTAGCGTTGTACCAACAGCAACAACAACAACAACAAATGGTCGACAAGAAGAAGATGAAGCAGAAGATGATGAATAAAGTAGCAGAAACAGAAATAATTAACAACAAAAATCGCTAAGAGAGAGAAAACAACAATGGATGAGAAGAGAGAGAAAGACACCTTTTTTCCCTCTGTTTCCCGTTATTTTAGGTATACATTGGGATCAAAGTGTAAATTTAAAAACTTGTGGGTTATTTTAAAACTTTCCCTACTTTCTTAATACATAATAAAGTAATTGTCACCTCCAACTAATAATTAAGACTTGTGTCACTTACACCTTATTTTAAAACTCTTTTGTCACCTGTGGTCCAAACCCCAGGTTAATTGCTACATTAATGAGAATTTGGCTGTTACAGGCCTTAAATTAAGGAAATTAGTTTACTAATTAAATGTTTATGTTATATGTATCTAAAATTAATTATATGTATCTTCAATTTCTAAAAAGTGATATTTTTTGAAATTTTATAAAAAAAATTGGGATTTTATGTATATAGTGGTAAACATGTTGGGATATAGGTAAAATTGTCGTTTTAACTGGAAACAAAATTGATAATGGAAGATAATTTGTTTAAAAATTTAGATTCAGAAACAAACAACCTGTTTTTGTGGGATTTAATTGATCCCTTACCATTATTAGTTAGGTTAATTGCTATATTAATGAAAATTTGGCCATTACAGGCCTTAAATTAAGGAAACTAGTTTACTTATTAAACGTATCTGTTAAATGTATCTAACATTAATTATATATATCTTCAATGTCTAAAAAGTGAGATTTTTTGAAATTTTATAAAAAGTTAGGATTTTAGATACGAGTAAAATTTACATTTAACACAACGTAAACAACTTGTATGAATTTCTAAAGTAAATAGTTAAAAGTCAAATATTTATTAAAATTAAATTTTTTCTCTTGGAAACTAACAAATCCTCAAGATCAACTAGTAGTCTTCATCATAAAATTGAATCACATGACACACATGAAAATAAAAAACAACAAGCCGACAGATTAAAAATAATGCAATTAAATTTTTTAAAATTTTAGCCGAAGCTTACATTTCAAAACTTTTCATGTTTCGATTCACAATAAGATAATAAAGAACAATTATAACGAAATTTGATAAGAACCTGTATTATGAACTAAATAAAAGTAGAAATAGAAATATTGTCACCGAAAACTCGAACCAAAGACTAGAATTCGAACTCCAATCCACAAATTTTCCAAGTTGCTTACTATTTTTTTTAGTTTTATTGTCATTTTCTCTCTTTGTTTTTGCTAAGTGTATTTCTTTTTTATTTTTCCTCAAGTATTTTTTTTCATGAGTCCTTGCCCCCTTTTTCTCTCGTTTTCTCTGTTTTCTCTACTATTTTTTTGTTTCTCTCTTTGTTCGTGTCCTCCTTTTTTATCTTATGTTTTCTTTTTTTCCTATATATGTTCTCTGTGTTTTTATTTTCCTCTATCTCTCTCTTTTTCTTTCCTCTCTTGGTCGTTATTTTTTTTCTAAGTTTTTGTTCATGCGTTCTCCCTTGGTCTTTTTCTAAGCTTTCCCCTCCGTTCTCTCTTTTTGAATGTGTGCGTTGTGAATGGTTATCTATGAAAAAATATTATGTGTTTGTCATGTGCAGTTGAGGACATGGGTGAGTGATGTGGGAATAGTGGGCAGTTGTAGGTTAGTAGGAAGAAGATTAGTTGGGATGGTTTTAGGGTGTGTGGGTAGACTAGGATAAAAATTTCTGTTATAATCCAAGACTACCCCCTAGTCATAACACGGTGCTTAGAACCACAAGTAATTCCAAACTAACTCATGATCTGGCCTTCTGCTTGAGCAACTGATTTAAATTGTATAAAAAAATTAAATTTACTGAGCGGAAACATAATCATGAGAAAGTCTGAATGAATATAATACTGACAAAGTGTTCATCATGATAAATTGAAGAAAGAAACTTGAATTACATGTAATGACTCTGACTGACTATATATGAAGCCTCTACTTTACTGACTATAGATAGCTGGGATATGCCTCCAACTACCACTAATCAACACATATGAATAATAATAATATAGTACTTGAACTACAACTGACTGGAGTTCCTGAAACAAGAGAACTCATCATCTGCTGGCTGGAAGCTGCAAATTGTTTGATTATGATGCGTGAGCTATAACTGATACCTACATTATGAGATAATGTAACATATAGATGTATATGTGGATTGGTACTTTGGAATATACTGAGTATATGGAGACATGCATTAAATCATGAAAATATTTAAAACATACTTTAAAATTGAGGATATAAGTTATTTACTGAAATATGCATTTAAAAAACATGGCTATCCATAAAAACTGTAAGTTATTATGAGATTTATAAATCACAAACTGAAAATAATTTTGTAAGCTGGCAACCGATAAAGTATGGATACTGTATGTAAATCTCATGTAAAGTTAAATTGACTGTAAAACTGAACTGTGGATCATGTATGGATACTGAGTATGAAAACATGAACATGTAAAATTGAGAATGCAAGGCCAAGTAAAGCCTGTACTGAAATGATCTGAATAACTGAATATCTGAAAATTCGAATAACTAAAAATCTGATTACTTTGTCAAGCAAACCTGAACTTGTATAGAGTGAGTACTGACTTAAACTGTGGGAGCTATCATGTAACCGACATGCCCCAATCTGAGCTAATTGGGGTCTAGCCTGTAATCCCAGTTGGAAGGGTATCAGTACCTTTCCACGGGTACTAATGCATGACTGTGTGGATCTACTAATATGTTATCCCGAAGGACCAGGTTGTCAAGCCAAAACTGATGGGTGACCCCTGAGAGAAATTCAAGCCTAAACTGATGGGTGACCCCTCATATCATACGCTAAATACGTAGTTCTAGAATTTAGGGACTGCTACTAACGACTCTGCCTAAACGGATGGGGAAGCTGCCATCCCTGTATCCGTTCGGTGCTAAATTCTATTCCCAACTAAATTGACACTGGCATTATTAGGTTATTTAACATGACATGGTATGGTACTTGTAAAAGCTCGGCATGAATATGATATTTTGAATATGGTACTAAAAATCATGGTCTGACTGATTTATTTCTTGAAAACGAAAATAATGTAAAGACACATAGGTATCGAGTGTTCATAACTCGCCAGCACTGAATGATTACAAAAGTACGATAACAATATTTAAACAATAGTTAGAGGTCATAATTTAGAGACCCAAAACGATAGTAAATTTCAATAACTATTAGAATACATGAATTTGAACATGAGGATGTGTTAAACTTAGGAAAAACAACATATTTACTTGGTTAAATTCATTACTTGAGGATTTATCACGAAATTAAGGGACAAAGACAAGGAGAATTGAAATCAAACATGAAGTGACTTGAGTAGAATGGGAACACATATTGACATGACTTGAATTTGTTTTACTAAGAAGTTCATTGATTTGATTCATAAATTATAAGGATAATTCCATAAAATAGAATAAAATGCATACTTTTAAAACTACAAGAAGGTTTTTGGGCTCAATGGGTGAAAGGAACCCATTTATGAATACCCCACATACCTCAATTATATGAATTCTTGAAGAAGCTTGAAATTGGAACTTGAATCCTTGAATTCCTGAGGAAGAAAGCTTGAATTTCTTGTTCTTGGGAAGGGAGACTTGAATTTTAGGTGAGGAACCCTAATCTTGTTCTTGATAATGGAAAAATGGATTTTGTGTTGTTTAATTAATGGAAAAGAGAGGAAAATTAATGCCTCTTGGGGTTAAATGTCATGGTTTGGGAGTTATAAGGGGAGCAAAGACCAAAAATACCCTTAGAAACCCTCTGAAAGTTGTTTGGAAGTCATCCCAACGTGTTTGGGTACGACTTGTATCTTCTGGGTACGGGTCGTACCTTGAGTTATCACTAGGAACCCAAATCTTAACCCCGACTGTTGTGGGTATGACTCCTCCTGATGACTCATATGTCCTGGGTACGAGTCGTCATTAGGAATCATACCCTACTGGCAGCTTTGACAGTGCTTCAGTAATTTAGCCATAACTTTTCACTCCAATATTAGATTAAGGTAAAATTGGTATTGTGGAAATATAATTCAATTATATATCTATTGGTGGGACTTGAGATCAGAAATTATTAGTATAACAGAAGTTATTATCATTTGAATATGCTATAGTTATATTTTTCATAAGAACTTAATCGTGAAGGGATGTTTCTACTTGTTCATGAGCTAGGAGCTATTTGAGGACTTAATATATGTCTAAGTAACTTATAAAGCTATCAAAACACGAGGCTTGATTCTTGGATCCTTCACTGATCAGGATACTAGTCATACTTACGACTCATAACAAGTCATACGACTAGCACTTATCCTCTCGTAAGCTGGACAAAACTCATCTCACCTCCCACTGACTTGGTTACAACTTACCATGTATGACTCGTATGATCACCATACGACTTTCAAGGTTTAAGTCGTACCTCAAACATAATATCACCCATCACACACTGTCATAGGTACGAGTTGAACATAAGACTCGTATGATGTCTATACGACTCAAAGGCATGAGTCATATGTTGTACAGTGACTTCAAAACACGGGGTATTATAATTTTGTTTTCTTTATGAAAGATTAAAATAATAATAATAATAATAATAATAATAATAATAATAATGATAAAAATACTGACTAATTAATTTTTGTATTAAGAAAATATAAGAAAAGTTTGCAACTAGTCTAAAATAAAATATAATTAAGAGAATAATAAAAATACTAGATTATTATTAAAATTTGATTAAAAGAAGAAAATATTTTCGATTCTTTTTATTATTTGAAAATAAAAACAATACATATCCTAAAATGCAAATCTATTTTTTAAATATCTTTTCATAATTTTTTAAATAAAACCTACTAAAAGTAAAATAAAATCTAAAATAATATTTTGATGTAAATAAATATTTAATGCAAACAAAATAAGTTAAAGTTTGGGGAGGGTTAAAAAAAAGTTGTAGCAACGAGGGAGTAGGTTTAACTTATTTTGACCCACGTACTTTGCTAAAGAGTGCCTTTTCTCATTAGTCGCAACAGTAGGTAAACCCGTCCAACTTGATCTAGCCACCATTAATAGAGCTAGACCAAATTGTGCACGAGTTAAAGAACAGGTCGATCTGAAAGGAGATTTTCCTTAATCGGTGATAATGGATATTGACAATGAAGTCACTAGAGAAAGTAGGCAAGAAGTGGTCCACATCAAATATGACTATGTTCCTAAATATTGCACATAATACAAAAGGTCATGACAAAGATAAATGCAGATGCAATAATAAATTAAAGGATGCACATGAATATGGTAAAATGATGGAAGAAAAGAGTGTGGAACAGGCTCAAAAACCCACCCTCCCTTATGTTCACAGGTTTCAAAAAGGAAAAGTAACAGTTCTCTCTAGTGGAATCATAGTTGGAGATCCTGGAATTTGGAAAGTTGTAAAGAATGGCAAAAACAAGACTCCAACGTCCCAACCCTCTCCACTATTGGAGAATAATTTTGTTGCACTTGCAAATGTTAAGTCAATAATATCTGAACATGCAACAGTAGATAGTTCCAATGAAAGAAAGTCTAGCCTCATGGCTATATAGATAATGATAGAAATAGTTCAAAGAATAAGAATAATTTAGGAAACAAACCAGCTTTGACGCAACATAGTGAATCAACTAAGGACTGAATTTAATGATCTTTCAGGAAACAGAGTGAGGATCCTGCAAAACCTGTACAAACAAACTCAAATTAGTCTCATGAATAATTGAAAGAGGAAGAAAACCAAATAAATCAAGGTGTTCTCAATCAAAGTGGTTTAGATGCTAGAAAAATAGTTTCAGCTCCAAACACCAACATACAAAGTGATAATGAGAAAAATAATTAAAAAATCAAAGAGCCACTCCAACAGTTTTCTAATGAGGGTATTTATACCCAAGACAGTCTAGTGAATGGAATGGAATTGATACCAGATACTGAAGAAGAGATAAAAATGGCGAAGGTGGAGGTAGAGCAGACAAATGATCTAGCAATTACGAAAATTCCAAAACCTATTCAAACAGATAAATCTTTAATGGTTCAATCCCCTAATAGGATTCTCCATGACATAGTTTCACATAATATTGGAGAGGTGGACTGTTAATTAATTCGGAGCAAAAATAGAAATCAGAGTGTACCTTAAATTTGTAGCGAAAATTGATTTTTTCTTCCGAAAGGATTTACCTCAAGTCCAAATCGTTTCTCTTGGAAACAGAATGCTAATTCACAAACTATATGCCCTTTTTCAATGTTGTTGTTTTTTGTATTTTTTGTCACTTTTATGTCTTCTTTATTTATTTCTTGTCAGAATAAAAAGAATAACTTATAGCAAGTTTTTTGGGGAGGGAACAGTTATAACCGTTCCCCCCTTTTCTTTTGAATTAAGATTACTTGTTAATCTTATTTTCTGACTGAGAAAGATGAGTTAGGTCGGTTCGATCCACATGAGTGACCATACCTGTAATCCAACATCTCCCACTTCACACATATAACGATCCTCTCGATCGTTTGTAAAATTTCCTCATCTTCTCTAATTTAGCGCTCTCCGTAGTTGTATACGTAGATTATGACTCACGATATATGTTGCACTAATTTTTTTGAGGATATATTAACGTTGGGTATTTTAGAATAATTAGTGATTTAATGGGCCAAAGTTGTAGTTTATTTTCTTATATGGTCAATAAAAGAATTAATTTAGATTGGAAGAATTTAGCATATTTATTAAAAATAAGGTTAGATAAATTTAGAGATGGAGTACAGAAGTTACGTTTAGGTTATCTCACACAGCATAGAAGAAAAACAAAAGGACGATGGCTTTGAAGCATCATCAGATGGGTGTACAGATTGCTTTCTATGAAATTGTTTCTAATTGTTATGATTGAATAGGTTATTTTTTACAGTTATGGCTATGAGGACGTGATTAAGTAAGGAAGGAAAATGATGAAAATAGTGGCCAAATAAGGGAAATTGTGAAAACAGTAGATGAATATGGTTGAAAATTGCATCCAATGGTTTTACAATTAGCAAAAGGTTAAGAAAGTCAATTTTGTATTTTAGTAATGATGAATTATGGCCAATTTTATTTAATAACCTAATGGGAAAGAGGCAATGTTTGTTTCCAGTGAAATCAAAGTGGCGCAGCCACTATCTCTTCGTCACTGTTAAACTGGATTTTTTTTCATCTGGAATTAATTTACCATTTTTTGAATAAAAAGGTTTAGTCCTAGAATTTTTAGAGTAATAATTTATAAACGGGTGTTATTAAATTTTTATTCTCAAGAGGCTTATATGCTTGGACAGATTCAAAACATTCGAAAGACTTACGGAAGGGAAAGACCCTTGCAAAGTAGCTTGTATTTGAGTTCTTTGGTTGAGGTAGGTTGCGATTTAATTGGAGTTTAGACTCGACTTAATTGTGTGTATGCTCTTAAATTGGAAACTTGTTGATTGGTATTCGAACATGCTTGAAATTGTTGATGTTTGGATTGTTGATGCGTGTATAAATGTTTATTAAAAATTTACTTGATGGAATCATCTTATGACTTTAAGTGTACTTGTAAACTTGGTATATTGTGTTGTATGCTGTGTGGTTGTGTAAAATAATATTGATAATACTTGTTTATGTTGGATCGGGTACCATGCTGGTACGGATATATTTATGTTGGATCGGGTACCACACCAGTACGGATATATTTATGTTGGATCGAGTACCACGCCGGTACGGATATATTTATGTTGGATCGGTACCATGCCGGTACAGATATATTTATGTTGGATCGGGTACCATGTCAGTACAGATATATTTATGTTAGATCGGGTACCACGCCGGTACAAATATATTTATGTTGGATCAGGTACCAGACCGGTACGAATATATTTATGTTGGATCGGGTACCACACCAGTACAGATATATTTATGTTAGATCGGGTACCACACCGATACGGATATATTTATATTGGATCGGGTACCACACCGGTATGAATATATTTATGTTAGATCGGATACCACGCCGGTACGGTACATGAACATAGATTGTTCCCTGCAGATCATGACTATTTGAGAAAACATAAGTCTCATAGCATGTGTGTACATATTTTTGTTGATTTTGTGGATGTTTACAGGATGGTTGATACTCTTGATGGTTATGTGACTTATTTGTGAGCACTGTTTGACCTGTTATTTCTGTATTATTGATTCATTGAGTATTTGTTATGTGATAAAGCGTATTTATTATGTGATGAAGCTTATCTACTTGTTATTTGATTTATGTTGTGTACATTTTATTAAGTTGAGTTGGCCTATGATACCTACCAGTACATATTGGTTTGTACTGATACTACCCTGTACTCTTCTTTTGTTGAGTGCAGAAAGTGTTCCACAGGCTTAGACACGACCTCACCTCTAGAGTTTGATAGCAGATCTTGATCCGAGTTATCTTATTTGTTATTGTCCATCTTTCGGACAATGAAACATTCTTTGTTTACTTTATTTTTGGATATCATTTTAGACATGATCTTTGTTAGTAGTTGTTGTACGATGACTTTTGGGTCTTGGGGATTTTAGTAAGTAGTTTGTTTGACTTTTGCATTAATAATGATTAGCTCCAGATTATTGTTATTAAGTTGGTTTTATGATTATAACGTCTTAATATTGATTAAGTGAATAGGTAATGGTTCAATTTAGATGGTTCTACTACAGGAAGATTAGTGCGGGTGTCACTCATGGCCTTTTGGGTCGTGATAAAGTTGGTATTAGAGACTTAGGTTCGTCGATCTCATTGTACAAGAACATATCTAGTAGAGTCTTGCAAAATGTTACAGATACGTCTGTACTTTTCTTCGAGAGGTTATAGGACACTAAGAAAATTCAAATTCTTCTTTCTTACATGCTATTACTTGAATTCAATTGGTATCTGGCGATTCCAATTGGTATCTATTAATATGAGCAATGTCAAGTAGAGTTTTGTAGATTGGTGTGTAGGGCCCCGCACCCAATCTTAGAAAGGCTATGGGCTTATAGAAATCATTTTCTTTTCTTTCTCTCCATCATGTCGTTCTAATCTTGTTCTATTAGATTGAATCCAATTGGTGTCTAGATAATTCTAATTGGTATCTTAACAAAACTCAATTGGAATGTAGTTGATTCCAATTGGTATTTTAGTAATTTTGAATAAAAATCTAGGAGATTTCAATTGGTATTTGTTAATAAGGTCTAAAAGTTTTGTTAATAGGTAAAGACTTGTGAAAAGTTGTGGACTTATTGATTGTTTGATATTTGGCTAAACCTGTGTTGCTAGATTTTTTTCATTATTGTAAATAATTTTTGTTTGAATTTAAGAGATGAAAATTGACGAAGTTATTTTTTTTTATAATTGTGATTGGATTATTTGATTTCTTGTTATTGTGAAACTACCAATTCTATGGTGCTTACTTATTTTTGGTACTATTATACTGATGAAATTGATGGTATGAGAATTGAGAGGATGATATGAGAACATGATGTCAAGAAAAGATGGTGAAAAAGTGACATGAATTAAAAGACTGAGGTGATATGTGTTTACTGTAATGAGAGGTTCTTGTTAATGATGTTGTGGATGGATCCTTGTGTAGTTCATTTATTTTATATTATGTGGGGATCCTTGTGTGGTCCGGTCAATGAGACTGTATTTAGATTTTTTTGTGCAGTTCTATTATTGAAATTATATTGGGTTCCTTGTGAGGACTAGCTAAGTGACATTATCTTTGAGTTCCTCATGTGAACGAATTCTTAATGCTTGGCAAAATAATGAGTTTAAAATAAAGTGATAAAAATTAGTAGAGGTTATTGATACCTACAAAATTTGACCGATTCGATAACTTGTCTAGAATGTGATATTGGTGATGAGACTATTAATGACCTATAATTGATTTATTTTGTTTGGTCTTGCTTATGTGCTAGTGGTGTGGGGATCACTCTTGAGGTGATTAAGAGTTAAGTAAAGCCCGTAATAAAAATATTGTTAGGTAGAAATAATAATGACTCTATATATCTTAAATTGGTGTTCGTGGTATAAGAGAGGTTTGGCTTGACCATGAAGTGTTGTTGTTGAAAAATATTGAGTTATTATTATCAGGACATAAGTTGTAGTTGTGGATTTATGCATTAGGAAAAATTTTGAGAAGACTAACTATTATTGACTTGACCTTGTGGCTGAATTATACATTTGCATTTCCCACAAAGTTGGCTGATATATGACACTTTTAAAGAATAGTAATTTTCATGATAGTGGCAATGCAAAATCAAATGGCTTAGTTACATTCATAAAATAATTAAGGATGATCCTACATGGGAGAATAAATGAATTATTAAATGGCATGATTGATCTTACCTTGAGTGATACTTGGTGGATATTTCTTGTTTAGTGGTTAAGTTATGATGATTAGATTGATATAACATGTTGTGGAGGATAATGTGTTGTAGGCTCTAATTCGGTGGGACCCGTAAAATGGCATGTTTATACCCTTTTTTTTAATCCTATTGCTTTTCCTCTCTAGTTTAGATTAGTTGAAGCGTGGTTATGATGTGGACCTATGTTTGGGATGTGATTTTAGTATTTAAAGCATGATTTGTATATTTAGCCTTATTGGGCCAGTATGGTAGTCTTGAAATTGTAAGCTGAGTAGAGTTGACTTGAGTACTTTATTTCTAGTCGAAGTGGCTATCTTAGGCTTGAATATGACTCACTTAACATCTAGAAGATGAACTAGATACCTTAGCCTAGTTTGGGGCATAGTGTGCCTAATTTTAAAAATTGAGGATTAAAAGTGGGACCGTCTGGCCCACTTAGGCATAAACTTTTGTTAAGTCTTGTGGACTTAGTTGCGGATATTAGACATAGATGAGGCTAGTAAACCTTAGAATAAGGCTACTTCGTAACTTGGTAACTTGTATTGATGTTCCGGGATTGTGGCTTTTGAGTTATAGTTATGATATTTCTTGTGGAAGCAATAATGGACCTTTAGAGATAGATATTCCTCCTAGACACATTATGTGTCCTATAGAGATACTATTCTTCTTAGACTTGATGATTGGCCTATAGAGATGCTATTTCCTCTTAGATATGCAAATTGGCCTAGAGATCCTCATAGTGATGATGTTTATGACCTATCGATATAAGATATCCTATAGACGATTACATGTCTATCTATATTAGGCCTCCAATATGTAAGATACCTCCTATAGTTGAAATGATTAGAAATATGCTATGGCTTATAAATATGATTATCAATATGAGTTTCGGATATGTATATGAGCCTAAGGCCGTGATTATGATGTTATGACTATTTCGGATAAATTAATGGGCCGAGGGTTATGTTATGATAATATTTAAATATTCGAGGAGTGTTTATCAGTGTAACTGATACAATTACAGTTTATGAATACATATATGTCTGTACACACATCTCTCCAGTATGGGACGAAGGAAGATCCGGTACGTAGCTTACGACTTTATTGATTGAATACTGGTGATGACATGCATAGATTTGGTACATTCATGAGTAGTATATCAATAATTGATGTGATTGTAGATAAAATATCATTTTACGATTGTTCTGCCTAATTAACGATTAAGCTATATGGTAACTAGTTGCCTATTAGGGGACTATAGCACTTGATGGCTAGGAATCTAATGTATTAGTTAATGAATCTTGCTTAATTGTAACATGGTAGCTAGCGATGGTTAATTCGTGACTTATGATGAGGTCGGGTCTAGTATAGGTGAAGATTAGTAGGTATTGATGACTAAGTTTGTGATATTGAATAGTCGATAAACGATGAGTTGTGTGTTAATGAGGCTAGATAATAAGAGATGTTGGTAATAAGAGGTGACTAGTTAATAACTTTGAATAGTTGCTAAATGGTTAACTAATGAATAATTAAGCTAGGATTAATTGGTAAACTATGGTTAGATACTGAATGGTGTCAGTTAATAAAAGATGGTTAGGTGACAAGTTGTAATGTGTTGTCTAGTAATGATTAACGGATATAGGATGATTAGTTGATACTAATAAATGGTGGATAAATGATGGTTTTAGTCTAGTGATGAACCTTGACTAGATATTAGATGTTGGCTATTAAGTAAATAGTGGTCAGTTGCTATCTCGGGAATAACGATTATGTGAGGGATAATGTTTAGACTAATAACTAGAGGTTATGTGATGACTAACGAACTAATGATTATATTATAATAAGTGTTGGTTAGCTAATAAGGAGTATTTGGGAAGTATTAACTAAATATATATTCTATGGTGATATGACTATTTTTTTTTAGTATTTTAGTGTATGTTATTTGGTAATGACTATTATGATGATATGTCGATACCCGACAAGGCCGGATGATACCGTTGTGATAATACTGATACCCGGCAAGGTCGGAGGATATATTTATAATATGTTGATACCCGGCAAGGCCAGAGGATACTATTGATGATGTGTTGATATCCGGTAAGGACGGAGGTTGATTATGATGATGAGGGTCCTAATAAGGACAGTTATGATGAATTGTGATATTAATTGTGTACTTTGCATTCATTCCTGCATGCGCATCTCCTATCACTAGCATGCACCTATATTTATTAGCCGGTATAGGACGACTGCAAATATATGGAAGAAGAATATATTTTGTGTTGTTGTATACTGATAGAACCTTTCGAGTCTGGGGCAGTGGGGGTGTGCATAGGCTCGGCTAGTTATTTGAATGTTCGTAAGTTGAGGACTAAGGAGATTGTGTCTATGAAGGTCTAGTGAAAGAATCATCATATTGAGGAGGCCTCTTGGGAAACCAAAGCAAACATGCGTAGCAAGTATCCATATCTTTTTGATGATTCAGGTAATTCTTTAGTTTGCCTTCTTGTCCTATGTTTGCCCGTTCGGGGACAAATGGTTGTTTAATTGGTATTTGATGTAACGACTCTCTCGATCATTTGTGAAATTTCCTCATCTTCTCTAATTTAGCACTCTCCATAGTTGTATCCGTGGATTATGACTCACGGGATGATTTACACTAATTTTTTTAAGGATACATTAACGTTGGGTATTTTAGAATAATTAGTTTAATTAGTGATTTAATGGGCCAAAGTTGTAGTTTATTTTCTTATATGGTCAATAAAAGAATTAATTTAAGATGGAAGAATTTAGCATATTTATTAAAAATAAGGTCAGATAAATTGAGAGGTGGAGTACAGAAGTTAGTTTAGGTCATCTCACACAACATAGAAGAAAAACAAAAGGACAACGACTTTGAAGCATCATCAGGTGAGTGTACGGATTGCTTTCTATGCAACTGTTTCAAATTGTTATGATTGAATAGGTTAGTTTTCTAGTTATGACTATGAGGACGTGAGTAAATAAGGAAGGAAAATTACGAAAACAGTGGCCGAATAAGGGAAATTGTGAAAACAGTAGCTGAATGTGGTTGAAAATGGCATGCAATGGTTCTAGAATTAGCATAAGGTTAAGAAAGTCAATTTTGTATTTTAGTAATGATGGTTTATGGCCAATTTTCTTTAAGAACCTAATGGGAAGGAGGCAATGTTTGTTTTCAGCGAAATCAAAGTGGCATAACCACTGTCTCTTCATCACTGTTAAACTAAATAATTTTTCGTCTGGAATTGATTTACCATTTTTTGAATAAAAATAAGGTTTAGTCCTAGAATTTTTAGAGAAAGAATTTATAAAAGGTTGTTATAAAAATAGTATTCTCAGGAGGATTATATGTTTGGACAGATTTGAAATATTCGGAAGCCTTACGGAAGGGCAAGACCCTTGCAAAGTAGCTTGTATTTGATTTCTTCGGCTGAGGTAGGTTACGGTTTAATTGGAGTTTAGACTTGACTTAATTTTGTGTGTGCTCTTAAATTGGATACTTGTTGATTGGTATTCGGACATTCTTGAAATTGTTGATTTTTGGATTGTTGATGCGCGTATAAATGTTTATTGAAAATTTACTTGATGGAATCATCTTATGACTTTAGGTGTACTTGTAAACTTGGTACATTGTGTTGTATGCTGTGAGGTTGTGTAAACTGATATTGATAATACTTGTTTATGTTGGATTGGGTACCACACCGATACTAATATATTTATGTTAGATCGGGTACCATGCCGGTACGGATATATTTATGTTGTATCGGGTACCACGTCGGTATGGATATATTTATGTTGGATCAGGTACCACGCCGGTACAGATATATTTATGTTGGATCGGGTACCACGCCGGTACGAATATATTTATGTTGGATCGGGTACTACGCCGGTATGGATATATTTATGTTGGATCGGGTACCACACCGTTATGGATATATTTTTGTTGGATCGGGTACCACGCCAGTACGGATATATTTATGTTGGATTGGGTACCACATCGGTACGAATATATTTATATTGGATCGGGTACCACGCTGGTACAAATATATTTATGTTGGATCGGGTACCATGCTTGTACGGTACATAAACATAGATTGTTCCATGTAGGTCATGACTATTTGAGAAAAAATAAGTCTCATTGCATGTGTGTACATATTTGTGTTGATTTTGTGGATGTTTACAGTATGGTTGATACTCTTGATGGTTATGTGACTTGTTTGTGAGCACTGTTTGACCTGTTATTGCTGTATTGTTGATTCATTGAGTATTTGTTATGTGATGAAGCATATTTGTTTGTGATGAATCTTATCTACTTGTTATTTTTTTTTTATGTTGTGTACATTTTATTAAGTTGAGTCGGCCTATTATACCTACCAGTACATAGTGGTTTGTACTGATACTACCCTGTACTCTTCTTTTGTTGAGTGCAGAAAGTGTTCCAGAGGCTCAGACACGACCTCACCTCTAGATTTTGATAGTAGATCTTGATACGAGGGTGAGCACTCCATCTTCAAGCTGCCACTGGTCATCTTATTTGTTATTGACCATCTTTCGAACAATGAAACATTCTTTGTTTACTTTATTTTTGGATATCATTTTAGACATGATCTTTGTTAGTAGTTGTTGTATGATGACTTTTGGGTCTTGGGGATTTTAGTATGTAGTTTGTTTGACTTCCGCATTAATAATGATTAGCTCCAGATTATTGGTATTAAGTTGGTTTTATGATAATAACGTCTTAATAATGATTAAGTGATTGGGTAATGGTTTGATATAGATGGTTCTCCCACAGGAAGATTAGTTTGGATGCCACTCATGGCCTTTTGGGTCGTGACAACACATGGTGGACATGACCTGAGCCAGTACGACATCAACAAATCACCAATTCATAAGGCAAATAGTTCGTGCGACTTGTGAGCATTACGAGCTTTACCTATAAGGTTTTACAAGCTATATTTAGGAATCCAATCACATGTGGAAAGAATTCTCTACTAATACTCACAATACCCCAGACATCATTCACTACTTCAGTAGTTACTTATCCAATCCCTCATCCTCTTAAAGAGGTGAACTCGAGTTCATGATTAACTTTATATACACAATTACATTTGACTCTTATATGGTTAGTGTAATAGTTGACTTGTGTAAACAAGTTAAAATATTCATTTTAATCGTCTTCCCTTTCTACTCGAATCTATCCATTCCAATCAACTGCTTTCTTAGACATGCACCGCATTGCCGAATCTCTCATGGATATTAGTAACATGCTAAAGTAGCAACACTGATTGAAACTTTAAGAAACAATCAAAGGTCTAAGGGTATTTAAATGAAAGGTTAAAATAACCTTGAGGGTCTCACACAATGAAGAAGCAGGGATTCATTCTTCCATTAACCCATTGGTCTAAGAACACGTGGTATGAAACACGTGTTGCGATGTTCTCACCTTATATTGGTGTGTGTGTCTTATTCTTTTAGCCATTCAATATCATACAGATCTAGGTCTAGACATTTCTAAATGTCCAACCTGAGTTTCTTTCTTTAATAATCCTCAAATCCATATTCTTAGAGAAACTCACATATGGCTTTACAAAATAAGTCATTATTTTATGGTGGAACTTTTCTCTTTACGTTTCTCGATGCAAGAGGCGGTTTCTCATGTGAAAGAGACAATCTCGCAACTTGTTCGACACACTGTATTAGTAAAGCACATTTTCGTATGCATATTAGATTGAACATAAATTCAAGATTCTTATATTGGTAATAATTACGATCAAGTCTTCTACAATACATAAACACAATCATATGCTACATAATCCTAGAGCCATAACATGTTTCTCAAACAAATCTCTAGATATCGCCTTAGTAAAGGGATCAACTATCATTTCTCATGTAGGAATGTATTGTAAATTTATTTCTCCACTTGCTATTATGTCTCTTATAAAGTTATACTTAATATCAATGTGCTTCGTCTTGCTGTGATATTCAGGATCCTTCGTATATGCGATAGCCTCTTGACTATCACAATATAAAATCACAAGACCCTTAGAATTCTTTGCGATCTTCAAATGCTCAAAGAATCTCTTCAACCAAACACCTTCTTGTACTACAGATACATAAGCCACAAATTTTTATTCTATAGTTGACAGGTATGTGCAAGTTTGTTTCTTACTTTTCCACAAAATTTCACCACTATTTAGCAAGAAGGCATAACCGGAAGTTGATTTTGTATTATACCGGTCACCAGCCCAATCAGCATCTGTATAACCTCTTATGGATAAGTCGGATCCACCATAGCATAGTGAATAATCAGCATTTCCTTTTAGGAAGCAAAAAATTCTCCTTACTTCTTTCCAATGATCTCTTCCAAGATTGGATTGATACCTGCTAACCAGACCTACGGTATAACAAATGTTCGTACTAGTACACATCATAGCATAAATCAAACTCCCAACTACACTAGAATATGGTACTCGAGACATGTCTTCTTTTTCTTTTTTTTCAGTCTTTGGACACATTTCAAGGTTTAAAGTTTCACCTCTTGCTATAGGAGTATCCATGGATTTGCAACTATTCATTCAAAACGTTCCAAAATTTTCATTATGTAGGCTTCTTGAGATAGACTCAAAATTTTCTTGGAATGGTCTCTTTGGATTTTAACACCCAATATATAGTCTGCTTCACCCATATCTTTCATGTCAAATGACTTTGAAAGCCATGACTTAACAGTTTTTGCATACTCCAAATTATTTCTAGCTAATAAAATATCATCCACGTAAAGGGAAAGAATCATAAATATTTTATTGGACTTTTTCACATAGATGCAATGGTCTTCATCGATCATGGTGAAATTAAATGAAATCACTTCCTCATGAAATCTCAGGTACCACTTTCTTGAAGACTGCTTAAGGCCATATATTGATCTGTTTAATTTATAAACCTTCTTTTCTTGGCCTTTACCAAAAAAACCTACAGGTTGTTCTATGCAGATTTCCTCATTTAGTTCTCCATTGAGAAAGGAGGTCTTTACATCTATTTGGTGTAATTCTAAATCTAAATGTGCAACTATAGCCAAAAGCAGGCGAATTGAGGTAAATTTCACAACTGGTGAAAAAATTTCCTCATAATCTATTCCAGCATCTTGAATAAAACCTTTTACCACCAATCGTGCTTTGTGCATTTCTATTGACCCATCTGATTTGCGTTTAACTTTGAGAATTAGCTTTACGCCCAGAAGGAAGGTCAACTAGATCCCAGATTTTATTGGTTTTCATGGAACCTAATTCTTCTTTCATCGTTTTTATCCATTCATCTTTTTTTTAGTACTTGATAAAGCCTTAGTCACAGAATTAGGTTCATCCAATTTTGTGGGAGATACCAAGAAAACATAATCCTCAATCTCATAAGATAATTTAGGTATACCTTTTCTGGTACTCTTACGTAATTAAAGTTCAGATTCCTCAATTGAATTTTGGGATTCAAAACTCCCACTTGGACCAAGAATCATTTCTTGATCAATTGAATTATCAAGCATGTTCTGTTACATTATTTTATCATTTGAATTCAACATTTCGTAAAGAGGCTCATTTTTCTTTATTTTATTCCTTTCTGAAAAATCATTTTCCAGAAATGTGACATCTCATGATTCAATTTCAGTAGTACTTTCATTTTCCAATTCACCAATGAACACATATCCTTTGGAGTGTTCTGAGTATCTTATAAAGATACATTTCTTTCCTTTTGGACTTAGTTTTCCAAACTTACCAAAATGATCTTTAATATATGCAGCACAACTCCAAGTTCGTAGATCATTAAAGTTTGGTTTATTACCATCTATAGTTCATAAGGAGTAGAAGATACTGATTTAGAAGGCCCTTTATTCAATATGTAGGCCGTAGTTAATAACGCATCTCCCCAGAAAGAGATTGGTAAATTTGCCTATGCCATTATGGACCTTGTCATATCCAACAATGTTCTATTCCTTCTTTCGGCTACACCATTTTGTTGAGGTGTATAAGGAGTAGTCAATTGTCTGATAATTTCTTTTTCAATACACAGTTCTTCAAACTGTTTTGACAGATATTCACGTTCTCTATCAGTTCTTAATGTCTTTATACTTTTGTCTAATTGATTCTAAACTTCATTCATATATCTTTTGAAGCATTCAAATGCTTTTGATTTATGAGATATCAAATAGACATAATCAAAGCACATGAAATCATCAATGAATGTAATGAAATATGAAGCACCAGTCCTTTCCCTCACATTCATTAGACCACAGGTATTAGAATGGATTAATTGTAATGGAAATTCAGCTCTTTTAGCCTTCCCAAATGGTTACGTGTAATCTTTCTGGCAAGATAATTTTGACAAGTTGGTATTTCAATTTTGGAGAAAGAACCTAGATGTCCTTCCTTTTCCAATCTATTCATTCGGTCTTGCCCTATGTGACCCAATCTAGCATGCCATGTAAGTATATCAATATTATTTTTACTTGAATAACATGACATTACACAGTGATCAACATAATAGTCATAAGTTGAAAGATTATAATCTAAAATAATAAAGCGATCATAACGATGTCCAAATCCATAAAAAAAACATTATCTAGATTAATTCTTACACAATTACAACTAAAAAACAAATGAAAACCAATATCTAAAAGAACAAACACAGATACTAAGTTTCGTCGAATTTTTGAAGCATATAGGACATCATGCAACATTAAAGACTGGCCTCCACGCAAATCTACTTTGCAAGTAACATTCCCTTTGACTTCAAGTCTTGCATTATTTCCTACATAGATCTACCTTGATCCAGATGAAACTCGACGGAACTGCACAAACGCTTCTCGATCTCAACTCACATGGTCGATAGCTCCTGAGTCTACAATTCACATAGGATAAGATTCAGTTAATAAAGCAGTACTAGAAACATATGTAGAACTTAGAGTTGCATTTAGAAATGCTACCTTTTTTTGCTTAGGACATTCACGAGCAAAATTCCCCAGAAATTGGCAATTGTAGCACTTCATCTTGCTCTTGTTTTTCTTCTTGAAAAAACCTTTTTTCCTTCTTGGAATTTTGCTTGTTCTTTTTCTCAGAGGTTCCTTCTTCGGTATCTTTAACCTTCTTGTTATTTTTCCACTTCTTCTTGCACCTGAATAGTTCTTACCACTTGATTCTGTCATAAAGGCATTAGAAGCAAATTAGCAGCACCAAGCCGCCCATCTTCAAGTTCATCATGACGGGCTACATCAGAAACAATTTTGATGTTATCATTCTGGGTTAAGTTGACCTTCAAGTGTTCCCAACTATTGGGAAGAGACCGGATCACTTCCTGAACCTGCTGCTCATTCGAGAGAACATGACCAGCACTTTTGAGTTGAGTTGTCATATTCGACATCACCCTAAGGCGTTGTTTGAAGTTCTGATCATGACGTTTTTTGTAAGTGTCAAACTTGATAGTCAGCTGTCTGAGGTGGGTAATAGAAGTACCCCCCATATATTCCTCGCAAGTGTACCCAGATGGCATTGGTAGTAGGAAATTCCTTACACTCATGTATGAGGTCCTCAACCACAGAACTTATAATGATTCCACGTGCAATAAAATCAGCCTTTTTCCAAGCCTTATAAGCTTCAAAGTCTCTTCAGTGTTATACAGTGTTACCCTCTTCTAGTAGACATAATACATGGTTAATACCTTCAAGAGCGATTTGCTCTTTCAGTACATACCACATTTTACGACTCCAAATGTTGTAGTTGTATCCATTTAGTTTTTCTCCTTTGTTTAAGTCAGCAATTATGCTTTTTGATGCCATGTATGTTATTAAGAGATAATCACGAAAGTATTTTATCAATTATGCATGTTACACATTTAAGCAAATCATTTCACATAAAGGTTTTATGTTTAGTGTAAAATTGAAAGGACACTTAGAAATCCAATCATCATATACGAACTAAACACTTAACCAAAATTAGAAATTAATTTCTTAATGTGCATTAGAATGATAGCTTTTAATTAAGTCGTTTAAAACTCAAACAGATGAATGAAATTCATATAAAAGGAGATAAACAACTTAATATATATATAATATAAAGTTAATAATAACTTCATGTTACAAGTCAATCTAAAAATAAAAATCATTCCACAAATATTTTAGATGACTTATGTACACCCAAAAAGGCTCGCTAGGCCAAATCTCATGGTAAACATTAATTAATCTCTTGCTCCAAGGACCACTGAGAGAATTTCCTAAAATAGCTAATGCTTTCCAATCCGAGATTTCTATATAGTTTTCTAGTTCTACTCGTTTCAATTCAAACATATGAATAAAACTTGCAACTGTAATACTAGGTGACATCTTAAAAGACTTAAAATCTTTCAGTTTCTTCTCTTTTTCCCTTCTTAGAGCTCTTTCATTCCGTAACAGATTTTGTATCGCTCAGGGGACACCATTTCATATGATCTCACGACCTCAAAAACATGTTCTTCGACGATGTGCTCTATCACTTTGTCTCTTTGCTCGACATCCAGAACTCCCACTTGGAGTGATTCGAGTTTGTCCCCGTTCAGCCATTTCTGAAATGGGAATAAAGAAACAATTAGAATGGTTGTACCATTCAGTGTGACAAATTATGCCACAATATCTTTGTAGAAGGCAAAATTTAAACATCTGCTTAGGAAATTTTAATTTATTATTTTACTAACTCATAATAAAACTTATTAAGCCATAACAGATGACAAAAACAATGACACATCCTAATATTTTATTAAATAACACTTCCACATAAAAGGAATAATGCATTTCTACACGCCTCTCAAGAATAACGTATACTACTGTACATTTTCTTTGTTAATAAAGAATTCAGAGCACATCTTTTAAAATTAACTAATGAAAGAGAATAGAGTAATGTACTTTTTACAGTTGGTACTACTCATGAGCACTATTTTTTCTCTTTCTTCAAAAGATAAGTCCCATTATCAACACATTCTTATCATCTCCATTCAAGATTACATAAGCAAAAAAACTTTCTCCCAAACAAAAAAAAATCACGAAGAAATAAAAAACAAAAAACAAAGGTTAGTTATTTTAGAAATCAAATATGAATCTACAACTGGATTCTTTCATGCAATTCTCATCTTATTCTAGAACGGAAGATTGTTTGTATGATTCAAGTCGGGTCTATAATCCCGACTTTATCCATGATTTCTTTCTAACAGGTAAAACCCTATTCAATTTCAATTTTTTTATTCAAGAATGCGAATAAGTCAATTTGATCGAGACTAGGGCTATTAAACCTGTCTCTGATGCCACTGTTAATTAATTTAGAGAAAAAACCTAAATCAAAGTGTACCTTAAATTTGCAGCGAAAATTAATTTTTGCTTCCAAAAGGATCTTCCCCAAGTCCACTTCGTTTCTTTTGAAAATGAAATGTTAATTCACAAACTATATGCCCTTTTTCAGTGTTGTTGTTTTTTGTATTTTTTGTCACTTTTATGTCTTCTTTGTTTCTCTCTTGATAGAATAAAAAGAATAACTTATAGCAAGTTTTTTGGGGCGGGAACAGTTATAACTGTTCCCCCTTTTCTTTTGAATTAAGATTACTTGTTAATCTTATTTTCTGACTAAGATAGATGGGTCAGGTCAGTTCGGTTTAAGTCGGGTAGAGTCGGTCCACATTGGTGACCCATACCCGTAATCCAACATGGATATTAGTGCTTCTAATCCTAATCAGGTTTCTAAGGGAATTGTTGAGTCAGAGCAAGTGGATAAATTATGGGATGATATCCCATTGGAAGATAATTTATCTCCAAGACTTTTGAAGAGTTCTAGAAAGGGAAAGAAGCATAGTAATGGAGACAATTCCCAGCCCACTAGAACTTAACCCAAGAGAACCAAATCAATACCTAATAAATTCAGATGGTAGTAATAAAATCTCTCATTTGGAATATTAGGTTAGTGAAATCCCAACAAGCATTCCAAACAGTTCAGATGCTTCATAGGTTTCATAAATTCACTTTTATTGGACTAGTGGAATCATTTCAACATGCAAGACACATCAATAAGTATAAAAGTAGAGTGAACATAAATGTGTCTATATCAAATTGCAATGGCAAGATTTGGTTATTTACTAACCACAATGTTACTGCTACTGTTCTTTATGATACTGCACAACAACTTACTTGACCATCTAGAGGACCAAAATCCCTTCTACTAGTTGAGTTATGCCACCTTCCTTTTACTAATTGATTTAACCGCATCAACCGAAAAGTGAAAGCAGGTTAGAATTCTAGTTTCCTCTATTTAGTTAGGAAAGCCAGAAGTCATGATATGTTATCACTTTAGTATATGCTAAGTGTACAATAGAAGAGAGACTGAGAATATGGGATTATATTTATCAAGTTTCAGCTGGTATGTCGACTCCATGACTTATAGGTGGCGATTTTAATGTTATTTTAAATTCAGAGGAAAAGATTGGAGGCTTACCAGTTAATGATGCTGACCATAAAGACTTTAAAACATGCATTTCATCTTGTGATCTAAGTGAGATTCCCTTTAAAGGGTGCTCTTTCACTTGGTGAAATAGTAGGGAAAGTGGTGATTGCATATTTGAATGGTTGGATAGAATTTTTGCAAATCATGAGATGCAGGAAAAAATCAAGCATATGGAGGAGGAACATCTTGCTAGAACTGGATCAGATCTTGCCAAAATGTCCCTATCTTGTGAAGACAGAATTATCAGACACAAGAAACCATTCAGGTTTCTAAAATTTTAGACTAAAGATCCCTCTTTTATGGACGTGATAAGGAAAAACTAATGTGCTGCAGGATATCAGAATCCTTTTTTGAAGTTCAAAGTCAATATAAAGAGGGTGATGACTGCCTTGACTAAATGGATTAAGGAAAAATTTATTGATATATTTAAGCAATTAATTATTAGGGAGGATATTGTAAAGATCAAAAAAGGTTGTTTGAAGAATTTTATACTACTAAAAATAGAAAAGTTTTATAGAAAGCTCAGGCAGAATACAAGAGATACCTTCACTTTGAAGAAATTTTCTGGCAACAAAAAGCAGGATATAATTAGCTTAAGAATGGGAACGGAAATACTAGATTTTTTCACAGCATAGTGAAAGGCGGGAGAAAAAGGTTTCAATTCCAAAGAATTCAAGATGCTTAGGGTTCCTAGTTGGAGGAAGAAGGTGATATAGCAACAGAGGCAATCAGATACTATAATGACCAATTAAGTCATTTAAGAGACACTACTGATTTTTCTTTACTAAGGAATATCCTTAGAAGTATAAATGAAGAGGATAATGTGTATTTATATAGTGAGCATGATATTGAAGAAGTTAAAAGTGCAGTTTTTAACTTAAATGTGGATAGTGCAGGTGGTCCTGATGGTCTAACTGGTAGATTTTATCAGACATGTTGGGATGTTGTGGGAAATGATGTGTTTTGTATAGTTCAGGAGTTCTTCAAAGGAAATTCTCTTCCTAAGTCCATTACTCATACTAATTTGATCTTGTTGCCTAAGAAGGAAAATATTTAGTGTTTTACTTATTTGAGACCAATTAGTCTGAGTAATTTCACCAAAAAAATAATATCAAGGATTGTGCATGATAGAATTGAGAGGTATTTGCCTAAATTGATTTCATATAATCAATTTGGGTTTGCGAAGGGTGGAAGCATCATTGAAAATGTCCTTCTGACACAAAAGATTGTTACTGGCATTAGAAATAGAGGCAAGCTCACAAATATGGTGCTAAAGCTTGACATGGATAAGGCATATGATAGAGTATCATGGTTTTTCCTAATGAGGAAAATGGTTTTTTTTAGAAATTTTTGTAGATATAATTGGAGGTTAATGTCTAAAAATTAATATTCAGTATTGATTAATGGACAATCACATCGTTTCTTTCATTCTACCAGGGGAGTTAAGAAAAGGGACCCTTTATCCCTTATTCATTTTATCAGCTGAAGTACTTTCCAGGTCTATAAATGTTTTATTTAAGGATGTTATATATGTGGGCTATGGTATGCCTAAGTGGAGTTTTTAGATAAATCATCTTTCTTATGCAAATGATACTATTATTTTTGCTTCAGCTAACAGATAGAATAGTTGCAGTTTTACAGGCATATGAAACTCAACCAGTCCAAAAGATCAATAAGGAGAAGAGTTTGTTCTACATGCATCAAAATACAACAGCAAGTAAGAGACTACTAGTAGAAAAGTGTGTTGGTATATATAGAGGTCAATTCCCATTGAAGTATCTTGGATGTCCTATTTCTCATACTAGGAAAAGGAAGGCCCATTATGTTGAATTGATTCAAAAGATAAAATCAAAACTACAAGCTTGAAAAGGTAATATGTTATCTTATGGAGGTAAAGAGGTACTTATTTCTAGTGTTTTACAAAGTATTATATTCATGTGTTGTCTGCTGTTGTTCCCCCTATTTGTGTAATAAAGGAACTTCATAGAATCTTTGCTAAATTTTTTTGGAGTAATAAGGTGGACGGTAGGAGCAAATATTGGGCTGGTTGGGAGAAAATGTGTTTACCAAAGCAAGATGGGGGGTTGGGCTTCAAATCTATGTTTGAAGTGTCAAAGGACATGCATGCAAAACTTTGGAGGATATTTAGGACACAAAATACTATTTGGTCTAATTTCATGTGGATTAAGTACTGCAAAAAATAAATTCCACCCCCTGCAAGGAGTAAAGGAATATGTTGTTGCAATGAAAGAGAGGATCTCAGTTATGAAAGCATGCACATAATAGAGATGTAGTTGAAAAGTATTTATGGTGAGAACCTAAAGGAGGTACTTCCTCTATTTGATTTGATAATTGGACCCAACTTGGTCCTTTATTTACACATCAATCAAAAGTACAAACATGTCACTCTTTAATAGATATTGAGGTTTTTATGCAAGACACAGGCTGGGATTATGAGAGTATGCAACATCACCTACCTAAGAACATTATTGAACATGTTAAAAATCATTTGAATCAGGTGAAGAAGTCAGATAATAGAGACAAGCCTTGGTGGATTAACACTAGTACTGGAAAATTCACAACTAGGAATGCATAGGATGTGCTGAGAAGAATAGAAGAAGTTCATGTGTATTTCTAGAAGATTTGGATGCAAGAACTCCCTTTTAAAATATATTTTTTTGGTTGGGGGGTGTGGACAAATAGGGTACCAGTAGCAGCTATTTTAGCTAACTGGAATCCTAATTTGTCAAATTTATATTGCTTCTATGTTGTACCAAAAAAGGAAATATTGGAGCATCTATTTTTAACGGAAAAAATTGTTAAAGATGTTTGGAAATATTTTTCAAATGTTGCAGGTTTGTTAGGGCCATGGATTCAAATCAAGCAAACACTATTGAAATGGTGGGAAGCTAAAGAAAATCCAATGCAACAGATCATATTTCAGGCCATCGCTACTCTTATTCATATAGAAGAGGAGAAATTCAGTATTTCATGGTGGTTCATATGCTTCTGCAAAGGTTATTTGGGATATCAATAGTATGATCCAAAGATCATTAGAATGAAGTTCAGTGTTGAGCAAATTCCTACCTCTTGGTCTTAAACTGTTACGATGATGGAAGGTTTAAGGCCTAAATTTAAGGCTAAATGGGTCAGATGGTATCCACCACCTTATGGGTAGTGAAAATGCAACACAGATGATGCATTTAAAGGTAACCCAGGACCAAGTTCTGTTGCATTCTGCATAAGGAATCATGAAGGCAATCTAGTATATGCAAAAAGGATTATGCTTCCTGACTCTACTATTTTGGCTGCTGAGGCGATTGTTATAAGAGCAGGTTTACAAGTTTGTTTGGAAAATCATATTCCAAACATAATTGTTGAATCTGATTCCCTTGTAATAGTGAATATAATCAATGGTGTTTGAGAAGCTCCTTGGAGTGTGACAATGGAGGTCAACTCTATTAGAAAGATCATGGTTTCAATTACAGCAAGAGTATAACACTCCTTAAGGGAGGGAAATACTCTTGCTGATTTTTTAGCTGACATGGTTTTTCATTTTGCAGGTAACTTTGAGATCAGACATTTTTAGGATTTACCAAGCACGGGCAAAAGAATTTTTAATCTAGACAAGCAGAATATTCCTCACATGAGAATAAGAAAATGCAAAATAGCGTAAGATGGGAAGAAATCTTCTTTATTCAGGATTTATTTAGAGTTTTTATTAACTATTGTAGATGATATTTTTGTGCTAAATATATTGGTGTCTGAACTAAGTTCAGATAGTTAAACATATCATGCACCTGGTGAGAGCTTTCGGGTGTCACAAATGATATGATACCAGGACACTTTAATACTATCATAAAGTCATCATCTGCTTATGCTTACTAAAAGTTAAAACACATCAAGTAATTGGTTATATAAATCTTATATTGGGACTTGAACTAGTGAAAAGGAAAGAATGTTAGTACCTAAGGTTTTGACAATTGAGGACTCTGGAAGTATTATTCAACAACTCCAATATGCAGATTCACCTTTCAATTGTTAAGAGTTAGTAAACTTTTGAAGATGTAAGGATTGATGGTGGTCTTAATCCTAAAATGGTATTCATCCATCGATACTTAAACCTAACAAAGGGAGATGACTTACCATTAAAGGTTGATTCCTGTACATGTAAAATTGGGGGTTTTATTACGATATTCAATCAGATCCACGGATATGCAAGTAAAATGGTGACAACTTTTCAGAGTGTTGATGAAGAACAAAAGCTAATGCTCAATCATTCAGTTCCAATTTTTAACAAAGCTTGAACTCAAAACAGAAGAGAGAAGAACGAGCTCCTGCAAGGCGGGATAACCATCTTTTGAACAAAGAAATTGACAACAAAAGGCTAGTAGTGAAACATGGTGAAGAAGAGGAAAGGCTACCTAATTTTAGCCATTAAATGTGATGATGAAGAGGAAAGTTTACTTTCCTAATTTTGGCCATTTATTTGCTGGCATCTGATTTATTGGGCCAGGCCACTTTTGGACTTGGTCTTGTAAATATTACTCTTATTCATTTTATTAATAAAAGGGTCCAAGCCCACATTTTATTAAAAAAACAATCAAAGTTCATAAAACTTCTGATTTCTAAATCTATGACCTAATTCGTAAAGCAACTAATTCAAGCGATTTAAGAAAAAATAACCTAACCTATATTTTTATTATAGTCTAATTATATTTTGTATTTAACATATATAAGACCGATAAGAAAATAGAGTTCTCATACTGATATCAAATTTTAATCTGCCAAACTATCTAGACCAATCTAAATGACCTCAGAATGACGAAAAACTGTACCATTCATAGAAAAGCAGTGAATATCGCTCCCCAATCGAAGATCATAAAATTCATGAACGCCAAACTATAATCAAATTTGAAAGCTCTACTGTTTTATGCATAGTTAAGAATTAAATAATTTGATTCAAAATTCATTCTCTTTCTATAATTAATTATCCATAAGCACGTGGCATACATTGTGTTCTTTTTGGGTGAAGACACACAACACCTCCTCAGGAAACTTTTCCAACCAAGTGAAATAGGCATCCCAAGAAACTTGCATAAAAACTTTAACAAGTTTATCAGACTTTAGCTATTCATACTACGAACACTTCACTGGATACTAATCACTCATCACATAAGAGGCAAAATCGTAAGTTCCAATAAGCATTTAAATAGAAAATTGGAAGAACTACAAGAACAACTTAATATAGCTATATTTTTACTTCTACAAACCAAAGTGGAAGATGAGGTAGATATTGAATTATCATAAGTTCTAAACAAATCACTTTTCTTTTACATAGTTAGGTTCGCGGAGAAACATCCAAAATTTCATTGGCAATAATAGGAAGCCCTATTCAGATATGCTACTATATGCCTTACAGATTTTTCAAAAGAAATCTGTTGCTAATCTTTCAAATTCAAATATTAAAAACCTTACAGTTTCATTTTCCACCAGCTACCAATTTGATGTGAGGAAGAGTCTACCGTTATAATGATGTCTTTAAGAGCAAATATTTTGAAAACACAATCAAGAAAGTTTATTCTGCATATATTTAGATCACCAAAATTAAGGTTCATACTAAGCTAAAATATGAAGTCAATAATTAAATCTCTTTAGCATAAAATATATCCAAAATAAAGATAAAAATTTAGATATCATAATGAATCAACAGGTAGATAAATAAGAAAATAAGATCAAGAAGTCAACAAACTATCATGATGATGGTAATCTGAATCAAAAAATGAAGACCTTACCTCAAAAATATCTGTCTATAGATTTTTTCTCATCATTTTCTTCCTCATGCTAAAACTGGACAAACTTGTGCAACAATTAACTCAATCTAATTAAAAACTGTTCAGATATCAATTTTTATATTTTTGGTCATATACATCGAAAATAAAAAAAACTTCAAAAATAAGAAAATAGAAATAAAATATATGAATTTCTCAATCACATAAACCAAAAAAAAAAAGAAAAAGAAATTGCTATTGAACTTGAGAGTACAGAAAAGAAACACAAAAAAACGTAAAAGAAATTCAAGACAAAAATAAGAAATGAATGAGATAACCTATAGTTATCTTCTACACATGCGAATATTGGAACAAACAACCCTTTTTAATAATGAATCATTTTTCAATTAACCTTGAGCAAAAACTAACTAAAATCGGTGACTTAAATAAAGATATTACACGCTAGAAAATAAATAGTTGAAACGTTATTCCACTATTCCTAAAGCTTTTTATCTTCGTCATAGAATGTGTATGGCCCAGCTATCTCATCAATAGAACGTCGGTGAACCTCTTGAGAAACATTACCCTAAAAGCCAATTTAAAACTATCTGAAAGATTACTAGAAGGATATAATGGCCAAATTTGACACTATCGTGGTTGACACAATAATTAACCCATATGACCATGCGTTTTCGACCACGAATGCATAGAAGACAAAAGGATGATCATAACTCATCTATCTAAGGATCTTCGTTGCTCGTGAATTTTGTTCTCTAGTTCAATCCAAAACTTCAGATGTGTAAATAGCGGTCAAGTGATTTTGTCCTTTTTTAAAAAGGTTATCCTTCTCTCCCCCTGCTTATGTGGTAATCACCAGCTATTCAACTTATTAGCCTGTAAAGTGTTAATTCTTTGTCTACCAAACTAGCTGATTTTTCATCTTTTCTTATAACCAACAACATCTGTTTCACCTTTGAAATTATTAATAAATTTACCTATATTTGGGAAAAACCAATGATTATCCAAAGACTTCCTTAAAAAAAACTGGCGACCAGGGGCGGATCTACAGGTTTCACGGGTGGCATGGCACCCGCAAACTTCGATCGGATAACTGTGTGTGTATATATATTGAATAAAATCGGTATATTAGTTAAGTGTCACCTGGTGCAGCAGTTGAGGAAGTAGTGTCAGTGGCAAACGCGCTGAAATTTCACGTAGTATACCAGAGTTCAAGTCCAGACGCCAACAGTATTTTGTTACGTTTTGTTCGTTATTCTATTTTCTATAAGTTTTTTTCCTCTTGACTTAATCTTTGTTTGACTTCTTTTTTTGGGTAATCTTTGTTTAAGAATTTTTAACTTAAGTATAGAACATAATTGAAGATTCCTTCCTCCTTCAAATTTATAGTTAACGTCTCCTCGTAAATCATAATAATGATGTTTGACTTGATGTTATAATTTCTTAACAATAGAATTGAAAATATCCAATGAATGTTGGCAACTATTTTGTACTTTCACGCTGGCTGATAAGTTGAATTTAACTTTTGTTTACGCAATTTATAGTAATAACAACAACAACGACAACAAACTCAGTGTATTCCGACATAGTGGGGTATGAGGAGGGTAAAATGTATGCAGTCCATACACTACCTCCGGAGAAGTAGAAAGGTTGTTTTCGATAGTAGTTATAATAATAATTACATTTTTATTATTTGATCTATTTATATATACAAATTGAAAAGACAAATAATCAAATCGAAACCCAAAGTCTATAAAATCGACAAAATATTTGTCTTCTTTGGGGCAGTGTAAGTAACAAAACGTAAAGCAAAAAATTAACTGATTTCCAGCTGAATTCATAAAAATTAGGTTCTTCGATAATAGTTTAATGAAATTTTCGTTCAAAAATCAAGCCAAATTCCAGTGGGACGCCCATAAAAATTATCCTTTTTGAGTAGTAGCTTTAACGTTAAAAGTGATATGACACCCGCAACCTCAAAATCCTAGATCCGCCTCTGCTAACGACTAAATATGCACCTTCCCACATAATTAAGAAAAAAAGAAATAGGAAAACCTTTTAGATGATACCAATAGTAAACAATTGTCCCGGATGAAGATAATAAGCAAAATCATGGCCAGCAATGAAGTAATGAAGACGGAATTCACATATCTTACTAATAAATTATTGTTATTGTAGATACTAACAGTTCTAAAAAAAAAAATCATTAATTTTCTATATTAGAAAATCATTTTGATAAACTATAAGCTGCAAATCCAAATCTCAATGTTTTTCCTCGGATGCAATCTTCTATAATACAGTACTGCTTGTTCACTATTAAAATACAAAAGGAACAGAAAATCATCTTAGCGTTTTAGGTACACACCATACATCCCGACATCCATCCTTCTTGGTTCTCTTGGTCTGTATTGACAAATGAGCTTCATTTAACAATCATGTCAAGCTAATATGAGAATAGAAATGGTAGAATGAAGAAAAAGAGAAATATATCCACAGCCAAACAAGAAAATATAAGATTTATCTCATTTAAACAATCATAAAGTAAGAGTAAAGGACCTGAGATATTCCTGTCTACTCATATGTACACACACATATGTGTATATACATAATATATATATATATATATATATATATATATATATAATATATTAAAAGTGTGAAAATCTTTAGAAAAGTTATTTGAATTTTTCACCCTTCATTAAAAGACTTTTCTTTAGAAAAAATTGTCTTTTCATTATTTTTTAATTTATTATTTAATTATTTTTTAGATTTCCTAAAATATATTGGACTCCTAAAATATATGGTAGGAGAATTAATTAATATTTTTCCTTCTACTAGAATTCCTAAAATATATGGGACTCTTAAAATATATGGTAGGAAAATTAATTAATATTTTTCTTTCTACTAGACTTTCTAAAATATATGGGACTTCTAAAATATATAGTAAGAGAATTAATTAATATTAATACTAAAAGGATGATTTGGTCTGCTTCTACCCACGACATATTGATTTTAATTGAGATATGCCGTTAAGCATAAGGTTTTAGAGGAAATATGAGCTTTAATGTTCTTGTTCAAGGATGAGTTGTGGGCAAATAAACACAAAAGATTCAATTGAATCCCTTTTGTAATAATAATAATAATTATTATAATTATAGATATAATCTAATTATTTTCTATAAATTTTCATATATTTCTTAACTTCATTATTTTTGTTTTCAGAATACAAATTTATGAGGCTTGTTTTCCATGCTATTTAGGGCTAATGCCCCTTTCATGAGAGGTAAATCTGGGGTATTATTCGTGTCAAATAGGGCTAATGCCCCTTTCATGAGAGGTAAATCTGGGGTATTATTCGTGCCATGTGAAACAGGGCTTTTAAGAGATTTTAATGGATTCTAATATTGAGATGTACGTTAAACTAAAGAATAGACTGGTTTGTCTATTGGGAGATTATGATTGATGCTCATGTAACTTGATTCGATTGTATGTCTAGATTGACGGATGCTTGATTTTCCAACCCTCAACTTCTTCACTGTTTTTATCAGCATAATAGAATTCAACATGTGTGTATATATATTTTCTTTGTTTCCATTCAAAATTATTCTTTAGGGTCAAAATTTTCGCTCAGTCAAGAATTAGTTGGATCAAAATCGAAGTTTTTTTATCACTATTTTTTTTTTTTTATAGTTTACAAGTCATAGATGAATGTCGGTTGGCTTTGAAGAATTTCTTGTATAAAAATTAGGTTTAATTGTACTGTTTTGATATTTTTGTTATCTTATTATTTTATTTTAATTTACAGATGCTAGATGAATGTGGGTCGGTTTTGAAAATTTTGTTTAGGTAAAGGTTAGGTTTAATTGTAGGGGAAAGGACAGAAACGACACTTCAAATTAAACTATTTCCTTGAAAATGGCCATGGAATTTAAATTTCACTTTCTAACCATTTTAATTTATTGGTTGATTCTATACCGTTTTTACACAACTTTTATACAAGTTTTATACAAATCTTATACATAAATATTCTATACGAAAATTATACAGTATTGATACATAATTTATATAATAACTGTACATTTGCACTTCAAATTAAACTATTTCTTTGAAAATGGTCATGGAATTTAAATTTCACTTTCTAGCCATTTTAATTTATTGACTGGTTCTATACCATTTTTACACAACTTTTATACAGGTTCTATACAAATCTTATACATAAATATTCTATACGAAAATTATACTGTTTCGATACATAATTTATATAATAACTATACTTTTTTTTTACACATTTTATACAACAATTATATAATTTGTATACACTTTCTATATATTGTACATATACATATTTCTATACATATATCCTATATAGATTCATATTCTATTTAATAATTATATCTTTTTTATATAATTTAATTATTATTTCTAAAGAATAAAAAAAAAGCAGAATATTCAATTTAAAAATTTACAGTAAAAAAAAATTAAAATATTTTTAAAAGGGCCGAATTGTCCAAGTTGATTATTGTATCAGTATTGTATATAGACTGTATCAGTATCGTATATGGACTGTATATGAACTACGTGGATCAAAATGACCCAAATTGAGAAAGATTAGGAAATGACCATAAAATGACATTTGTTTAGCCGACTGGACATTATTTGTCCAAATGTCAAACTTGGGCTATTATTTTTTAAAAAGGTCATAGAGTGTCCTTTTCCCTTAATTGCATTACCGTAATATCTCTATTAGTTTGTTATTTTGTGATAGTTTACAGTTCGTAGATGAATCTCTATCAGCTTTGAGAAATTTTTTTGTGTAAAATTTAAGTTTAATTGTATTGTTTTGATATCACTTTTATTGTATTATTTTGTTGCAGTCTACAGGTGATAAATAAATGTTGGTCGACTTTGAAGAATTTTTTTTATGTAAAGGTTAGGTTTAGTTATATTATTTTGATATCTCTATAATTGTATTATTTTGATGTCTCTATCATTGTATTGTTTTGTTGCAATTTACAGATAGTAGATGAATGCCGATCGATTTTTAAAAATATTTTTGGTGAAGATTAGGTTTGATAAATAAATTCTCCATCTACATACTCAAAAGATATTAAATTTAATTATTATATTCATCTTTATTATTTAAACAAATATCCTATTTAATGTAATGTTTGAACTCATTAAAGTGAGATACACGTGCAAGTTGCGTACACCTAAACTAGTATATATATATATATATATATATATAGCACACATCCCTAACTGTACTACCTTTGACATTGAACAAAAGTTTAGGCAGATTAATTTCTAATCACACGTTCCGGCCTATAAACATAGAATATCATGCTAAAAATGCAAGAAATTCAAAACTTGATAAATTCGTCTTTTGTAGAGTGACTTGCCAATGTCGAAACTCAATTATTCCAAAAGCCAAAATCCAAAATCAATTCTACAAAAAAAAACATTTTCTCCAAAAGTTACCTCTATTATTTCACCTTTGAAGCACAATAGTGCATTAATTTTTCTAAACATAAATGATGAAAATTGCAATTTCATTAGAATATCAGCTTCAATTAAGTATCAACAAAAAGTAGACCCACAAGCTAGCTAACTACACACAACCCCCACACACTTAATAACTCATGCAGTATAAAATCCAAAAAAAAATATGGTCTCTTGACATTAAACTTAGGTCGAAATCGCACCCAGTACCCAGCTTATGTCAAGAGGAAATTTCAAAATAGGAAAGAAAAAATTAGATCAAAATTGTCAAATTAAAGAATATACAAACCTTAAAACCCCCAAATTGAAGAAGAACACCCCAAAACAGCAACTGAGTTCACTCTGAAATAGCAAAGATTTCTAATATAACACTAGGAGATTGAGAAAATAGCAAGGATTTCTAAAATAACACTAGGAGATTGAGAGAGAAATAGGTTTGAGATGTGTCGCAAACACAAGTGGGTTTGGGTTAGTCGCAACACTTCGTCGTAGCAAAGAAAAATTACATTCGTAATCTGCTCTATTGAGAAAAAGAGAGATTTTTCAATATGTTCTATGAGAAAGAAAAAAAGTGTTTTGATAAAATGAAAAATCTTTTGACAGACTTGTGTGAAATATGTGGAGTGAATTAATAAACGATGCAATAGATAATTTTTTTTCTCATTAAGTGTTGTCATAGATGATTTTATGGCGAAGGTTTCAATAGCGTTGCTATACATCTACCTGTTACAATGGTTCATTTTCAATAGCAATGTTTATAGCGCTAAATCGTAGTAGTAGGACTATTATTATTGGCAATGGTTGGACGCATTGCCGTAGACACTCTATAGCAACAAATTTGCAAACACTGCCAAAAATTTTGTTGCCATAGACACAATTTCTGCTAGTAATTCAAGGTGCAAAATTCTACAATCATCTTTATGTTATTTTTGCAATATCTTGATAAGAAATCATATAGCACTTTAATTCTTTTAACTCTAGAAGTCTTAGATATCGGATCTTCAATATCCAATTTCACAAAATTGGGTAAATCAGCTAGTAATTCCACTAGTACTTTGACTCTAGCACAACTAGCGCAAGTCCTATTTATTGTGGCCAAATCCAAATGAATAGGCTTTCCTACTGTAGAGGCCACCATAGAAAATAACGATTCTTTTACATAAAAGGTGGGCCATAAATCAGGGAATGAGTTTCAGGCCATGGCTTGAGTCGTTTTCTCATTAATTTTAAAATTACAATCATATATTAGGGGACATGTTTGATTTGTTGTTCCATCCTTGTCAGTGATTTAATATGAATTCTTCGACGTCATATTCACAAAGTCTTCAAATAATTCAAGCCTCATTAGTATGTTTTTATTTCTCAGTAGCCCAATCTTGCATCCATCCTTCACGTTGCATTGTTTGGGAATTTGGATTAGTTCTATCATCCGTATGAAAACTTCTCTATCACCGCATATTTGCAGATTTCAATATCGTTAATACGTTTGACTTCCTCTTTAGTTCAAATTATTCTTGATTTTTTTTTGTTATTTGTGGGCTTCTTTATAGGAATCGATGTAGAAACAGAAATTTTGTGGAACATTCATGTTTGTGGGTTTTAGTAGGTCTACCTATTTGCATCCTTGAGATCCAGATATCTCTCCAACAATAGTGGTAGGCAAATATTTAGGCACGTCAGGCAGGGGCGGATCCACATAGGCCTCGGCGGGTGCTCGAGCACTCATTACTTCCGACGCGAAACCTGGGAATTTGTATAGAAAATTGATAAAAAGGATCAAATAATAAAGAGAGCACCCACTGACACAAAGTTGTGCTGGGTGCTGTGGTTTGTAGGAGTTTTAGGTTGTAGGTGACAAAAGAGTTTTATATTTAGGTGTAGGTGACACAAGTCTTAATTATTAGGTGGAGGTGACAATTACTTTATTATGGATTAAGAAAGTTGGAGAAGTTTGAAAATAACCCATAAGTTTTTAAATTTACACTTTGATCCAAATGTTAGTTAGTATAACAGAAAATGGAGGAAAAAAAAAGCGTATTTCTCTCTTTTCTCATCCGTTGTTGTTTTCTCTCTCTTCACGACTATTGTTGTTCATTGTTGTTGCTACTGCTTTATTCATCATTTTTTGCTTCATTATCATCATCTTCTACTTCATTATCATCTCATCTTCTTTTTGTCGACCATGGTTGTTCTTGTTACCGCTACTGTTGCTATTTTACCAATTTCTTAGGTCAAATTTTATTTCGAACATCACCACTTTTCACTTTGACATTACTTCATAGGAGACCTTGGTAAGTCAAACTATAATTTTTAGTTGAATTTGTCATCTGGGTTACAAAGTTACTGCTGTTTTTTCCAACAATAGATAGAAGCCGATCATGAATCCAACATAAGTGCCCACAATTTAAACAGATCACTCATCTGGTGCATCAGATGAGTAATCTGTTGCAACAGAAGATATATTTGTTGCATCAGACTAATTATCTGTTGCATCAGACTGATTATCTGTTGCATCAGAATGATTATCTGTTGCATCAGATTGATTATCTGTTGCATCAGACTGATTAATCTATTTGAAACAACACAAATCAGCCCTTGCCACAAACACAATAAATAACCAATATGTTTTGCTATTGCTACTGGATTCAAAATTATTTCTTACGTACGATCGTCGACATGTTTGTTGAGAATATAATGGACAGAATGAAAACTAAATACTCCCTCCGTCTCAAATTATCCGTCCCAAATTTTATAATTTGATTTCTCATTTTACTTGTATTTTTTTATTAATCAAGAAGAGATAATTTTTTTTCCATATTTTACCCTTTGCATTAATCACTCTTTCTTCAAATTAAAATGTAAACTTCATTTAATCGGGGTATTATGGTAAACTAGGTATGTTATTAATTATTTTTCTTAATCAATGTGACATCTCAATTTGGGACGGGTAGGGTAATTTGAGACGGAGAGAGTTATCTGTTGAAACAGACTAGTTATCTGTTGCAACATATTAGTAATCTGTTTGGAACAATATAAATCAGCCCCTGCCACAAACCCAACAGATAAATCTTAAATCTTGCTATTGCTACTAGATTTAAAATTACTCCTTACGTCCAATCGTCGACATGTTCGTTGAGAAGATAATAGATAGAATGAAAATTAAATATGAATTAAAACGGTCAAAGTTGATCAAACATAATTTTTATTATTAAACTAAAACAAATAAAAATACATATACAGACTTAGAAAGAAAGAAGAAACAAAGTAATCTAATTATTATTAATAGATTCTTCATTATTATTATTATTATTATCGCTAGCCGCATCTTCGATAGGCAGCAGCAACGCCCTTCTTATCCTGCGGATCTCCCGCAACATCCTTACTCTGATAGCGGCCAACTCCTACTGTATATCATGTACCTGCCTCTGTAGTTTCCGTACGTCATCTCATAAAATAGCGACATCCCACACTGGATTGCTCATATCTAGAACACATATAAATTGATAAAAAATGCAAAAACAAAAGTAAAGAAAAGAATCCAAAAGTAATACAACGTATATTTACACAAAAAGCAAGAAAAAACTTACCAGAGACAGAAAAAAGCAATCAAGTTCTTGAAGAGAAAGTAGTTGAAAGTGTAATATTATGAAAGACAAGAGCAAGAAATAAATAGATATGTGTAGTAGAATGAATGAGTAAGGAGGAACCTATTTATAGAGGATTGAATTTGAATGAGTTAGGCAAAAAGGCTCAACTGTTCACTTTCATTTATTAATACTGGTGACTTTTTTATTACTGTGGAAAGTTGTGACTTGATAAAATTCTTTTCAGTAATTATTTTTTTGAGTTGTGGCAACAGATTATATATCTGTTGCATCAGATAACCCATCTGTGACAACAGATATAAAATTTATTGCAATAAATCTATGATCTGTTGCAACAGATAATATATCTGTTGCAACATATATCTTTTAATAATCATCATATCTTTATCTTTAATCCAAATTTGGTGATTTTTTTATTATATAAATTAAAAAAACAAATTTAAAAATAAAAAGGGGCGACTGTTCACCTCCATTTATTAATACTGGTGACTTTTTGATTACTGTGGAAAGTTGTGACTTGATAAGTTCTTTTCAGTGATCATTTTTTTGAGTTTTGGCAACAGATTCTATATATGCTGCATCAGATAACCCATCTATGACAACAGATATACCATTTGTTGCAACAAATCTATAATTTGTTGCAACAGATAATATATCTATTGCAACATATATCTTTTTAATAATCATCATATCTTTATCTTTAATCCAAATTTGATGACTTTTTTATTATTATATAAATTAAAAAAACAGATTCAAAAATAAAAAGGCGCGATTGTTCACCTCCATTTATTAATACTGGTGGCTTTTTAATAAATGTGGAAAGTTGTGACTTGATAAGTTCTTTTCAGTAACCATTTTTTTGAGTTTCAACAGATATACCATTTGTTGCAACAAATCTACAATTCGTTGCACCAGATAATATATCTGTTGCACATATAAGCTATCTTTTTTAATAATCAACATATCTTTAATCCAATTTTGGTAGTCTTTATTATATAAATTACAAAAATACATTTAAAAATAAATATGTTGAAGAGTCACGATCAGTTATTAAAATTAAATAACCATTCTGTTACGGTTATAAATTTTTTTTATCATTTATTCCCTTATTATTTATTTACAAACCGTTTTTCATATTAAATAATCGGAAAATCATGTCTTTTCACTCTCTCAATAACAATAACCCCTTTTATTAATAACTGCCTGTTACAATATATTATCGATCTGTCACATCAGATTAACCTCTGTCAACATGTTGAGAATAAGGAATAAGCAAGAATGATAATTAAATACTAAATAAGAATTAAAAATTCAAAGTCTACCACCAAACATAGATTTTTGAATCCCTTGGGTAGATCCGATATACAAAAGGAGAAAAATACATATATACGCTAAAAAAAAACACGACCTAATTATTATTACTACTATTATTATTATCATTACTTTTATTATTATTATTATTATTATTATTATTATTATTACTATTAGTATTGTCAACCGGACAATTTTCATCCGGCAGCAGCAGGGCCCTCCTCAGCCTTGCTCCGAAGTCGGCCAAATCTCTCTGGTGTTCATCAAACTGCCTTTGAAGTTCCTGCAAGGACTCGATATGAATCTTCTTGTATGAATCTGGATCAAACATATTTGTATTGTAAGTGTAGTAGAATGAACGAGTGAGAGGAGACCAGAGAGATCTATTTATAAAATAATTGAATTGGAAGGGGTGACTAAGTCAAACAAAAGGCCGCGACTGTTCATATCCCTTAATTAAATAAAACTGATGACTTTTCGAATATGCAAATTAAAAAAAAATGTCAATTAAAAAAAAATAGATCTAAATACAACATTTTATCTTTTTATTGTATTTCAGAAAGAAAAGAAAATTGCTTTAAAATAAATCTAACAGATGGGTAACCTATTGCAAAATATATTCCATCTGTCAGATAACTTACAACATATTGGCAATCTGTTTCAACAGATGTATATATCAGTTTGCTTTTTCAACAGATGTGGCGTCTGTTGTAACTTACTAGTCATCTATTTATTCAATTTAAGCCATAGATGGGCTAGAAAGAATAAGGTGCATACAGATGGATCCACTATCATATGTGTGTGAATTAAGAAGTATTACTGATAAGGTCACCGGGACAACACACACAAAAGTATAATATTTTTGTGAATGCTGTTTTAAACTGATTAGGCACTGATAATTCAAATAAGATTCTCATTGTACAGTTAAGTTTGTTGGGTTAGAATTGACAAGGTTGAGGGCCTCATGAAGATGGTGCAAATACCCTATTATGAATTACTAATGGTTGTTTCTCGTGTTTATGCGTGTCAAGTTTTGAGAAGGGATCAATATTTAGTGTCATTGTAGAGAACCAATCGCAATTGGACTTAACTTTAAGTGTGCATTGGACTCTGAGAACACCTTCGAAGCCTCGCACAACATCAAGAAAGAATGGAAAACTAATAGAAATTCCCTTGGCCCAAATTTATATGGAAGGGTTGATCGAGAAGATGATTATACTCCAGAAGGAGCCGAAGGACAATGCCTATGAGGGAAAGGGGAGTTAATGAAAGACTATATCATCTAAGAGATAATTAAAAAGGAGACATAAGGTAGAAAGTAACTTCTATCGAATCTAGCTGATGGAATTATCTTAAAACAACATGAGAAATCTGAATCAAGTGCAAATATAAAAGTGTATCTGGCAATGTAAATTCGTCTGTTATCTACCTGAAAGAAAAATAGTGCAGATGGACACTTTGCTAGGGAGTTGCGACTAGGTAGCGTGGTTGGGATTATCACCTAGATAGAAAATAACTGAAGACCAAGAAAGCAGCCTTACGGGCATCAAGGGTTGAAATGTTGTACAGTAAGTCTATAAAACTTCCACCAACAGCAACTGCAGTTAAAGTAAGGAATCTAAGCAAAGGCGGAAATTTCTAAATTTTAAATTTTATTCCATATCTTCTTATTTGTGGTTCCAATTAGGTCCACTGCAATTGACTTGATCGGAACCACAAACGAGATTGAAAGATAGATTGAGTGTCATTACTTCCTTAGCAATATGGATTAATTGATTGTGTTTTCTTGCCTTAACATGCTTTCCACATTTCTTGGAGACGATCAGAGGCTTGCTCTAGTTTGTGAATTTTGATAATTTTCAAGCTTGCCTCCAGCTTGCTGATTCCATATTCAAGTTGGTCATTGCTGTCTTCAAAGTTGGTATAGAGTTCCTGATCTCTTGTGAGCTCGATCAGGAACACTACCTTCAAAATTGTGGCATTGAAGAAGGCCTTCAGAACACTTTCTTCAGAATCCTTAAAGGATACATAGAGGGTCGTTGTGTTTGTTTTAGGTTAAAATATGTTGATACATAGTCAAGATATGGGCCCAACTGTTGAACAACTCACTTTTATCGAGCGTTTCTCAATGCAGCTTGCTCAACCAATTTGATAAATTAATAAGCAAGGAGTTACATAGCATGTGATCTAAACCGACTCTACCAAGCCTATCAAACTTTATGCAACTCCAGGCTCATTACACTATTAAAAAAATTTGACTGAGTTGGTGCACAAATCAAATGATCTAAATCTCTCAGCCTTTCTGTTGATTGCTCTTCTCCAATTATAGATGACAAGATATCTGCTATGCAAAAGTCTACACCGTAATCTCTCGATATCACTTGGTATTGAGAGATTACTGATGATGCCTTTAGAAGGCCTTTCTCCCTGGCAAGAATTTCTGGCAACGGTGTAGACTTTTGCATAACATATATCTTGTCATCTATATTGGAGAAGAGCAATCAGCAAAAAGGATGAGAGATTGAGCTCATTTGATTTGTGCACTAAATCGAGCCAATTTTTTTCATAGTGTAATAAGCCTGGAGTTACGTAATATTTGATAGGCTTGGTAGAGTCGGTTTAGATCACATGTTATGTAACTCCTTGCTTATTAATTTATCAAATTGGTTGAGCAATCTGCATTGAGAATGCTCGATAAAAGTGAGTTGTTCAACGGTTGGGACCACATCTTGAGTGTGCATCAACACATTTTGACCTAAAATAAACACAACGACCCTCTGTGTATCCTGTAAGGCTTCTGAAGAAAGTGTTCTGAAGGACTTCTAAAATGCCACAACTTTGAAGGTGGTGTTCCTGATCGAGCTCACAAGAGATCAGGAACTCTTGACCAACTTTGAAGATGACAACGACCAGCTTGAATACAGAATCAGCATGCTGGAGGCAAGCTTGAAAATTATTGGGATTCATGTACTACATCAAGCCTCTGATCTTCTCCAAGAAATGTTGAAAGCATTCTAAGGCTATAAAACACAATCAATTAATCCATATTGCTAAGGAAGTAATGACACTCAATCTGCCTTTCAATCACGTTTGTGGTTCTGATCTGGTCAATAGTAATGGACCTAATTGGAACCACAAACAACAAGGCATGGAATGAAATTTAAAATTTAGAAATTACCGCCTTCGCTTAGATTCCTTACTTTAACTTCAGTTGCTGTTTGCGGAAGTTTTCTAGACTTACTGTACATCATTTCAACCCTTGATGCCGGTAAGGCTGCTTTCTTGGTCTTCTGTTATTTTCTATCTAGGTGATAATCCCGACTACGCTACCTAGTCGCAGCTCCCTAAAAAAGTGTTCATTTGCACTATTTTTCTTTCAGAGGGACAACAGATGAATTTACATTGCCGGATACACTTTCATAGTTGCACTTGATTTAGATTTCTCATGTTGTTTTAAGATAATTCCATCGGCCAGATTTGCTTGAAGTTACTTTCTACCCTATGTCTCCTCGTCAATTAGCGCTCAGATGATATAGTCTTTCATCAACCACCCATTTTCCCTCAAAGGTATTCTCCTAACACACCTACTGGCGTATAATCATCACCCCGAGTAACCCAAACAAATAAATTTAGGCTAGGGAAATAACTATATTGGTTTTTCATTCTTGTTAGATACAGTTCTAGGCTTTGAAGGTCTTCTCAGAGTCCAATGCACCCTAAAAGTTAGTCCAATCGCTATTGAATCTCTTTACAACAACACCAAAACTAGATCCCTTGACAATGCTTGTCAAATAAACATGAGCAACAACTGACATTAAATCTAAACATGGTATCAGAACCATATTCATGGTCCCTCAGCCTTATCAGTTTGGACCTACCAAACTTAACTGTAAAATTATAGATATCTTGTTTGAATGATCTATGACTTATCGGTAAAAATAGCATTCACAAAATTAATGTACTCTGGGTGTTTCCACGATAACATTATCAGTAATACATACCCCCCACATATGAAGTGGTTCCATCTGCATGCAAATTATTACTCCGAACCCATCTTTACTGCAGCCTCTTGTGATGGTTGGGCAAAAGTTGATCAACTATCAATTCCTTATATCTACAAGGAAGAGAAAAAAAATAATGTCACAGAAAGAACATTATTCATCTGTTCAACAGATGTAAAGTTTGTTGCATCAGATGTGGAGTCTGTTGCAACAGATGTGGAGTCTGTTGCAACAGATTTGGAGTCTGTTAGAATACATCAAACTAGCCTTGCTGGTGGTTTGATTTGTTCCAACAGTTGCTCCGTCTGTTGCAACATCAACAACAGCATAAACTACATAGAAACAACAAATAAAAAATATCAATAACAAAGAAACAACAATACTTGTTCCAACATCATCAACAACAAAGAAGCAACATCCTTTGTTCCAACATCATCAACAACACCACACCACAACTTCCAAAAATGCCAACCCCACCAACAACATCAATAACAACATAAGCAACAAAGAAACAAACAAAATACATACCAAAAAAATGATACTGCCAACAAAGCTTTTAAACTTCTCCCAACAGAATACTTTTTTCGCATATTGTAAAAAAATTCTCAGTTCGTTTATTTAACACTTAAAAGTTCCTTCAATTTTTTTAAATAAATATCATATGGGTAAATGGTAATTAAATAAAAAATAGATATAAATAACTTGTAAAGAATAAGACGAGAATGAAAGCGCAATAGTGAACCATACCTTAACATCAAAATGGGATCAAAACAACAATTTCAATCGAGAAAAGATATGGATCGGTTTAGATCCGAAAGGATATTTATGAGAAAGAGAAGAAAAAAGAGAGAAAAGAGAAAAAAAGGTTGTGATAACCCTAAGCTAAAGAGAAGAGAAAGAAAAAGATGAGAGATGAATAAAATAATTTTAGGGCTGAAGCTGAAGCTGAGGAGAGATGACATAATTCTAGATGTATCATATACATTGACGTGGGTTTCAATATTCATTAATTAATATAATTAATTTTCATTAATAATTTGAGGGGCACGAGGAAGACTAGTTAACATTGAAAAGACAAGATAAAACTAAATGAACACATTTTTGAGTTATCCAAGAAAAAGAAACTCTTCATTTTTTTACCGTATTTTGTAGTACTTACTACTTTATCTACTTGGACAGAAGTTTGCTTTAAAATTGAAAGGAATTTTTTTTTTCAAATAGATATGTCATCTGTTGCAACAAATAACAATATCTGTTTAAAAATCTCAACAACACAGTCATCTGTAACAACAGATACAAATATCTGTTTATTAAACCCTTTCCATTCGATAATTAAATATGTCAACTGTTACAATAGATATCAACATCTGTTTAAATATCCCAACAGCTCAGTCATCTGTGATAACAGATGGAAATGTCCATTTGATAATTAAATATCTGTTGGTATCTGTTGTAACAAATGACAAATGACATTAAAAAGACAAGATAAGACTACTCAATGAACACATTTTTGAGTTATCCAAGCAAAAGAAATTCTTCATTTTTTACCTCATTTTGTAGTATTTACTACTTTATCTACTCGGACAGAAGCTTGCTTTAAAATTGAAAGGAAAAAAGATTTTCAAACAGATATGTCATCTGTTGTAATAGATAGCAATATCTGTTTAAAAATCCCAACAACACAGTCATCTGTTACAACATATACAAATATTTATTTAATAGACCTTTTTAATTTGATAATTAAATATGTCAACTATTACAACAAATATTAATATTTATTTAAATATCCCAACAGCTCAGTCATCTGTGACGACATATGCAAATGTCCATTTGATAATTAAATAAGATATATCATCTGTTACAACATATACCAATATCTGTTTAAAAATTTTCAACAGCTTAGTCATCTGTCATAATAGATTCAAATGTCTATCTGTTAATTAAATCAGATATGTCATCTGTTGCAACATATATGAATATATGTTAGAAATTTTCACCAGCTCAGTAATTTGTTCCAACAGATTTCATCGCAATTGATTTAGGTGGAACTAGGTATGAATGAATGAGCTTATAGGGTCAACTACAACTTTAATTGAGTCTTTGCAATTGGCATTGGTATTGCGTTCATCCCGACTCGGTTTGTCGATCGATCACTTTGAGATGAAATGAGCTCTCATTAACTTAATGTTAGGATTAATATTACCCAAATTGATTTAGGTGGAACTAGGGATGAATGGATGAGCTTATAGGGTCAACTACAACTTCAATTATGTCTTTGCAATTGGTGTTGGTATTGCATTCATCCCTACCCGGGTCATCGATCGATCACTCTGAGTTGAAATGAGCTCTTATTAACTTAATTTTAGGATTAATATTACCTAAATTGATTTAGATGGAACTATAAATGAATGAATGAGCTCATAGGGAAACTACAACTTCAATTGAGTATTTATAATTGGCGTTGGTATTGCGTCCATCCCGACCTGAGTCTTCGATCGATCACTCTGAGTTGAAATAAGCTCTCATTAACTTAATGTTAGAATTAATATTACCTAAATTGATTTAGGCGGAACTAGGGATGAATGAATGAGCTCATAGGGTCAACTACAACTTCAATTGAGTCTTTGCAATTAGCGTTGGTATTGCATTCATCCTGACCCGGGTCGTCAATCGATCACTCTGAGTTGAAATAAGCTCTCATTAACTTAATTTTAGGATTAATATTACCTAAATTAATTTAGGTGGAACTAGGGATGAATAAATGAGCTCATAGGGTCAACTACAACTTCAATTGAGTCTTTACAATTGGCGTTGGTATTGTGTTCATCCCGACTCGGGTCATCGATCGATCACTCTGAGATGAAATGAGCTCTCGTTAACATAATGTTAGGATTAATATAACCTAAATTCATTTAGGTGGAACTAGAGATGAATGAATGAGCTCATAGGGTCGACTACAACTTCAATTGAGTCTTTGAAATTGGCATTGTATTGCGTTCATCCTGACTTGGGTCATCGATCAATCACTCTGAGTTGAAATGAGCTCTCATTAACTTAATGTTAGGATTAATATTACCTAAATTGATTTAGGTGGAACTAGGTATGATTGGATGAACTTATAGGGTCAACTACAAATTCAATTGAGTCTTTGCAATTGGCGTTGGTATTGCATTCATCCCGACCCGGGTCGTAATGAGATCTCATTAACTTAATGTTTGAAAAACTAGTATATCTTTTGAAATTTTTAAAAATAATTAAGATCAATTCGGGCCAAATTAATAATTTCAAAACTTGCCATTCTTTTTCAAAATTATAAATCAACCCATACAAGTCATCCATTTATGGGAAAAACTTTTCCTCATTTCAAATCTCAAGTTCTCTCTCATCTCTCTTCTCTCTCTCAACAATACAAATAACAACTATAACATATTTCTCAACCCTTCAAAACAGATCGATTTTCTTCCTATTTTCGACCATATAGTTGTTATTTTTGACTTCATTCTTGCTTGTATCCGTCATTTTCTTTGTCTTTGTAGGTCACAGTGTTCGAGAAGATTTCTAAATTTGTTCTTTATTCTAAAAATTAGGGCTTTTTAGTTAATGATGAAAAAGAAGACTTTTAGTTGTATTATCTGCGAGAATGAGTTAACAATTTTGTGTTTTGATGCTAAAAAAGTAGGAAGCACCTGAGAAAATCCTAGTTTTTGTCTCAGTGTTTTGGTGACTATCATGGTATTGTTGGATGGTGTTTGTGGTGTTGTTAGTGGATGTTGTTGTTGGTGTCGGTATTTGTGTTTTTGGTGGTGGTATCGGTGGTCTTGGTGTTGGTATTGGTGGCATTGGTGTTGGTGTTGGTGGAATTGGTTGTGGTGTTGGTGTTCCATCTATTGCAACAAATGGAATATATATTGGGAGATATTAAATAGGTCTTTAAATCGATTCCCCATCTTTTCCAACTGATGGCTTATCCGTTGGAGTATTTTTTTTTTGTAATATGGCATAGAATAATTTATTGAAATTTGTCTTACCTATTTTTTTTTTAAAAAAATATGCAGACTAATGCAATGTATTTTTTGTTTTTCTATTGTTTGTAGTTAAAAGATGTCTCCCAAAAGAAAAGAAACTAAAAGTGGATCAACTTCTGACCACCCAACAAAAATGGCTAGAGTACAGATAGATTCGGAGAAAATTCCTGAACAATCTCAATCGGGACAAAATGAAGCCAAGGAAAGTGATAACTCCTTCTCACCAATGGGGCGTGAAATAATATTAAAATCCCAGCATGATTCTGTCAAAACCATTAGTATCGACAGATTTTGAGTTGCGATGCCGATGGATAGCCCTGACAAAGTAGCTGGTGATCTTGTACTTAAATGTCAGTTGGGGAAATGCTTTGATGAATTAAGAAGAATTATGAAGAATAAAAATATAGGACTTTTTAACAAGAGCTGCTTTGTATACTTTCTCGAGCTGCCTAAGGACTGCACTCCCCACTTCCCAATGAGCATGGTATATGGTCTTCTCAAGATCAGGAACAAGTACACGGGGAATGATAAAGATCCAAAAGAGGTCAAAAAAAAGATGGATGAAATCTGGATCAATTACTGTGGCATGTCGGTTTGTTTTAGGTTGAAAGAGTTTGCCATAGTGAAGGGCTTGAGATGCAATCGTCCAGAAGAACCTCTCATCAAGGAAACACCCCACAAAGGGTCCAACAAACCCAAGGGAAAAAAAGATAGGTTGTTGGGAATTGTTGGATGTAGTATCTACAAAGCAACAGATTTAATGGAAGATCTCAATGATAAAGACATACCAAATCACTGCAGGGAGAAATTATGCTTAGTTTGGTTTGTTCATTCCGTTTAATTGGCAAGAGATGTTAGGAAAGTCATAGAAGATGATTTGTTGGTGCTTGCTGATAATTTTGACAAATTCAACGACTATCCCTGGGGATATGACAACTACTAATTGACTGTCTGATACCAAATGGTATCTAAATGAGCACAAAATAGTCCGCAATCTCGCAAAAACATCCCACACATACAAGACACCAAGCGGAAACAACAAACACAAACTTGAAAGATAAAGAAGATAGATAACTTGACACAAAGAGAATACGAAATGTAGCAACTAAAGAATGTATCAAACTCTAAGACCTCTACAAATCACATTAACAAGAAGCAAGTTTTTACGCGAACACAAGAGGAACTCGGTTCACTCAAGCACTCACGTTTCTAGCCGTTTCACAACACAAGTGGAACCTTTCATTTGTGATGTTCAAAGTTGGTGGTCTACTCTCTTCTTAAGAGGAAAATGGTGTTTCAATGTTACAATATTCATTCAAAATAAGCTAACTAAGAAAATAAGACTAAGAGGTTCCTACTTATAGTCTATTACAAAAGAGATGGGAAATGACACATTTCCCCTTAATGAAGGGGGTGTGTTTGGAGTGTATAAATGAGGCTGACTTGTAGTGTTTTTAATACACTCAAGGAATGTCTTCACACTTTAATACATACACTCCCTTGGATGAACTTAAGACATGCTCAACCGCGTCTATTTTCATAAACACGCCTTGTAGTTTTTGTAGTTCCCGAGCTTGGACAAGGCTTTGAAAAAGTCTTCAAAAGGTCTTCAATTGCTTTGCCAATTCGAAATGTGAACCTTCAACAAAAAATTGTAATTATTGTGCTCCTCATGCTTGTATCATCCTCTCTACCTTGAAAGGAATTTGTCCTCAAATTCGCACCTTGCAAAACCAAAGAGAGGGAAAACATGCACACAATCCTCATGATAGGAGGGTTAGTATTAGTACCACAAATTATATAGACATGCCAAGGGGGTACACTTTTGGAATACAACCAACAATACTTTGTTATGATCATGAAACATATACCACAAGCATCACAAACGACATGACTAAGATAAACATCAAGGAAAGAGGATTGCAATCTGAAACTATCACATATGTCATCAAGCCAAGGTTGTTTGCATTTGGAATATACCCATGGGTCCTTTGTGTGTGACATGAAAAGCTTAGCATGAATGGCACAAAGGAAGTGGCTTTGTCAAATATCAAGAGATAAGGAAACTACAATGGTATTAATGGCTTTACTATACCCAAAAGGTAAGACTACCTTTATCTTAGGAACCATAAGATACATTTGTTTCATTACCTCTACAAAGGACCTCATCAAATATAGTGCCACAATTGATCTTAAGATCCAGCTCAACCACATATCACCATCATGCAAATAAGAAAACCAGACACTAAACTTCCTACCACAACGCAATACAAATTCAAAATTAACATGGTTATCATCATAGGTAAAGAGGTAGTGTAGAAAGGAATCAAGTGTGAAGACATCTTGCCGAGGGGGTACACTTATAAAATTCAACCAGCAATCCTTTATTTTTACCATGAAACACGTAGTTTGAAAATTACAAAGGATAGGTATAAGATAATCATCAAGGAAAGATAAGCATAAGCCGAGGCAACCCCTCTTCCAACCTACTAGTGTTCCAGGATCAAAGGGATGGTGTAACCAAGGGTAAAAGCCAAGATTAACCAATCCTTTTACTAGGATATCATCCAAGACTAAAGAGTTGTGTCCTATAAGTCTTCTCTTAAGATAAAGCACACCTTTATTCAAAAGTTTTCGAAGCATATGATTACCTTGAGCAAAAATAGTAGCACGGTTTGTATCACACAAGCTTAAAGGAATATGTCCAATATCTTGGTCACTATTATAATAATGAACACTAACTTGAGGATTTTGAATAACATCACTCACGTGATCAAGTAGTGAACTATCCTTAAGAGAAAATTGACCAACATATGCAACAAGAGAACTACTAAGGAAAGATATGCTTTTCTACGCTATGTAAACCCGAAGCTACTTCACATTGGGTACTAATATCCTTATCACAACATTTCAAGACTAAGGAAGTGTAGAGTGCAACAATTATACCTTGGTGTATTCCACGACAGTCCACTTTTTTGGAGCTCTCGGCCAAGGGTGTCACTAGATTATTTCCTATGTTATCGTGTGGAATCCCTTTTTGATCCTTCTTTGATAGCATATGAACTTGAACCTGTACATAAGAAGGTTCAATGCTAGGCAAAGCTCTAGCATATGGGTTAGTGAGTATCAAAGATCCTTTGTGGGCAAATCCCATAAGCACAGTTTTCTTTCCCTTTTCTACTTCACTACCTGCAGTTTCCTTTTCCCTTGACCTCTTATCTTCATATTCTTCTTGTATCTCACCACTAAGTTTATATCCATCTTGAGTCTTGTCCTTATTCTCCATAGATCCTAACTCTCCCTTTTTTTCTACTTGGATGGTGTGTTTCCGGGTTAGTGTAGATTGGGAAGGAAACATTGGATTTAGTGGAGTGTAGGGTCTTTGAATTGAAGGATTTTAGAGTGGAAGATTCGGGTTTAGGGATGGAATTTGGGTTCCAAGTCCTCCTTGTGGAACTTGGTAAAGTGAGGAATGGCTAGGTCCATCTTCTTCTTGGCTTTGGGAGTAAGGATTGACTTAGTTTGTAGCACTTGGTGGATACAATCTTTAGTGCAAGGTCTCGGGAGTAATAGTAGGTGAGGTGTTTTGAGTGGTATGAGGTCGAGAACTCCTTTGTCTTTCCACCTTCTTCAATCTTTCACTCGTCGAGGCCACATCCGAACCCAACTTTTCAACATTTGCCTTCATCCTAGCCACGCCTCAGACAAAGTTTCAAGACTAGCTAAGAGGACATTCATAACATTATTTTCCATGGTTGGAGAATTGGAATTTTTGGGTTCCATTTGCAATTGTACCTACAAAACAAGAAAACATTAGTTCAAAATACTCTAGACATTCTTCACACTCGGCTTCCTCACTTGGTCCTTCAAGTGTTGTAAGTCGGCTATCAATCCTTGAGTGCTTAAGAATGAGTCTACTCTTGAGTTGGAGTGGATTTCGGTTAGAAGACTCAAAGAAGTTTTGTACGCACTTGAACGAAAAACAACTACGAACTATAAACGAGAAAAGCACCACAAGTAACACTTACACGAAAGAAGTACTCAAAAACTAGTTCACAACTTAGTAGGTTGTTACTAGTTGTCAGCTAGTATAGGAGTCAATGAAAATGAAACTAATAGAGACAAGGAAAGAAACTATGGATGTCCAAGAACTTGTGTTTTTTTTCGTTGTTGGCATGGCCCATGATTTTTATTGTTATTTTTTTTCTCCGACCGTTGATATTGTTGTTGATGTGGAGTATAATGTTTTCAAGACATAAGTTGTTTAATCTTGTTTGTTGGTGATGAATTTTTGGTTTTGGAGTAACAAGACAAGGCTTTGGATTCTCTTTCCAAAGGTCAAAAAGGTGTACATCATATTTCACCAACTTGCACTAAAATGGCAAAATACCTTTTTTCCTTGTCTTTTCACTTTCCTCTTTTGGCCTTTCTTGAAAGATGTTTTGACACTCTTTTGGTAGTCAAGCTTTTGGTAGGTCTTTTTTTCTTTGCCACTTTAGTGTTATCTTGAAAGTAGTCCCAAGACATTACAATACCTTACCTCTCTCTTCCCTTTTTAAAATCAAACAAGACATTTTGTTGAATATTACTCAAGAACAACATGAACAACAACAAGAACACTTTGAACAATAGCAATATCTAAACCGTCCAACCTTTCAACAACAACTTAACAAAGCTCAAATTATGGACTTTAGACTTAAGTGTGCTAGGAAAACAAAAAGCTAACATAAGAAACTACTAAGACAAGCAAAATAACACCTAATCTAGACACAAATTCGGCCAAACAACAACACCACTTCGGCCAAGACACCCAACACGTAGAATAACTTCTTTTTGTAAGATTTTTGACCTTGGACACCTCTTATAATGTTAGGAAACAAATATATAACACTATAACACACAAAACACACAAAATTCAAAAGAAAACTAGGCACAAATCTCGGCCAAAACAACAACAAGAACCAAATTTCGGCCAAGACAACAAGAATGGACAGATTTGCTTCTTTTTGAAATTTTCAGTTTTTTAACACCTCTTTTTTTTTTTTAATGTTTTGACTTAGAGAGACCAAGATTGGTAGTGTAGGAACACAACCATCCTTATCTATGATACCAAATGATACCAAACGGTATCTAAATGAACACAAAATAGTCCGCAATCTCTCAAAAATAGCCCACACATACAAGACACCAAGCGGAAACAACAAACACAAACTTGAAAGATAAAGAAGATAGATAACTTAACACAAGGAGAATATTAAATATAGAAACTAAAGAGTGTATCAAACTCTAAAACCTCTACAAATCACATTAACAAGCAGCAAGTTCTTACGCGAACACAAGAGGAACTCGGTTCACTCAAGCACTCACGTTTCTAGCCGTTTCACAACACAAGTGGAACCCTTTCACTTGTGATGTTCAAAGTTGGTGGTCTAATCTCTTCTTGAGAGGAAAATGGTGTTTCAATGTTACAATCTTCATTCAAGATAAGATAACTAAGAAAACAAGACTAAGGGGTTCCTACTTATAGTCTATTACAAAAGAGATGGGAAATGAAACATTTACCCTTAATGAAGGGGGTGAGTTTGGAGTGTATAAATGGGGTTGACTTGTAGTATTTTTAATACACTCAAGGCATGTATTCACACTTTAATACATACACTCCCTTGGATGAACTTAAGACATGCTCAACCGTGTCCATTTTCATAAACGCGCCTTGTAGTTTTTGTAGTTCCCAAGCTTGGACAAGGCTTTGAAAAAGTCTTCAAAAGGTCTTTAATTCCTTTGCAAATTCAAAACGTAGACCTTCAACAAAAACTTGTAATCCTTGTGCTCCTCATGCTTGTATCACTGTCCAATATTTACTAACAAAGCTATCCATAGGGACGATCATATTATACGGCTTTCCCTGTGATTTCATGATAAAATTGATCACTATTTTTACGCATCCATTAATTTATAATGAATATACTTATTATGAATTTTTTTTTGCTTGCTTCCTGTTTACATTTTTTTAGGCTTGGGCATGTGAAGCCATTCATCCCCTCTGAAAGCAGTTTAAGGATTACCCGGATGAGGTTTCTCATCCAAGGATCCTTAGGTGGTTAGAGGTTGCAAAGGGCGGCAAAATAAATATTAAGGAGAAGGACGCTGATCTATTTAACCCTTAGGATGATGCAGTACATCTTATTTCAACTAAAATAATTTGCCTCAAAGAAAGATATTGAAACAGATGTTCTATTTGTTGCGACAGATGGGTCGTCTGTTGTAGTAGATTACCCATCAACTGCAACTGGTTCAACAAATATGTAATCTATTGCGACAGATAATCCATATTTCGCAATATATTAACCACCTGTTGCTCGGGTTCTCTGAACCTGACTCAACAGATTACCCATCTGATGCAAATTATGCAATAGATGTGTAATATGATGCAACATATTGTTAATATGTTATGACATACAGATAAGCTGTTGCAGTAGCTATATCATCTGTTGCATAAGTTGGTTGTGTTAACATCCATGTATCCCAACTAACTGCAAATTATTGTTATATGATTTAAATACCTCCTGTCTTTTTTATAGGTTGTGTATCCTTGGACCGTACCTACCGATGATGAGCTGGGGATGACTTTTTTTCATACTCTGGGTCTTTTTGATACAAAAGAAGACCCAACAGTGGAGTTAATAAAGAAGAAATTGGCTAGAACAACATCCACAAGAAGAGAAGTTAGGGAAGGTCAACCTAATGTTGAATCTCTTCACGACCAACCTCAAACTACAACAGATTCGGGTGCTTCTTCTGGGGGTGTTGCTGGTGGAGTTGTTTGTGATGGTGGTGGACATCCTGATACTGTTGTTGTTGGCAGTCGTGATTATGAGCATGTTGGTGCTCAGTAAAAAATAAATACTTTTGAAAACACCCCTTTCACAAGTCCCTCTTACCCCTATACCAGTCCCTCCCACCCTTACAGTGGTCCCTCTCACCCCTTCCCACCCTCATATTTTCATTGCAAATGCAAAGTGTGCAAGGACAAAGAGGATAAACTCCTTGAAAAGCTAGAGCTATTGCTGAATCTGCCGAGGATTTGAAATCCAGGAGGAGGTGTCATACCATCCAATGAGGTGAGGGATCCATTCACTCCTACAGTAGCGTTTAGAAGGAAGAGAAGAAAAATTAGACAAATTCTCTCTGTTCTAAAAATAGCAAAAACTGCAATTCCTCCCGCTCCAAGAGTTGTTGAAGTTCAGGGGCTGCTGAAGAAGGTGGACATATCCGCAGCACTTGACAAGGAGAAGAAGAAGGAACTACAAGAAATCATGAATAACAGGACAATGTTTCAAAAAGAATACATCATGCATTCATTTGACGCCAAAGACTTCACGAATATGACAAATATACGTGTGTTGTACGAGGACAATATAAGTTTAATTTTGCTAACCTAGCCTTCCAATATACTCTACGAAGAAGAATCTACACAACAGATATGTAATCTGTTACAATAGCTTGGTATTTTGTTGCAACATAATACAGATCCGTTGCATAAGTTGCATTGGCGGGGTAATTTGTGAACTGAATGATTTAGAGAACCCTCTACATCGTATTCTTTCCACCACGTTTTTATTCTTTACAATTACTAACCTATTTAAAAATTATCTTCTTATACCACAATATGTTGATGAAATTCTCTGCCTCATGAGGGGCAGAAAATTAGCGTACCCGGATGCTTATGATGCTGCCGATAGGATAATAGACCTCAACTTCTACAATAATTTCAAGGATAGGTATACTGATATCCATAAGCTAGCTGATTTTAGTGGCTCAGGATTTGATAAGTTAGTTTCTACGTTCCAATGGGATGAAGAAATGATTAAATATGTTAGAGGGAAGAGGCCATATCTATATGGCAAGAGCTGGACTAAGGCAAAGAGAACCCTTGCAATCATAAACGTGGAAGTATAACATTTTATCACTGTTGAGATACTACTCTATGAGGGAAAGATTAAGGTTTATGACTGCAACTTACTTGTCTTCAGCGAGTACACATTTTTAGCCCACATACAACCACTTTTGATGTTGTTGCCTAAGTTGTTGACGCAGAGTAAGCTGATGGAACATTTGTTAGCTGAAGTCTTGACGAAGGAATCATGGGATTTTGAATGTCGAAATAAGAACATTGAGCTCCCAAAAAAAAAACCGGTGCAGCGTGCGGGCCGTACTCACTTGCATACATCGAGTATTTATTGACCGACACAGAAATGACCGGTATGTGCGACGCCGCTGTGGGAAAGATGCAATGGGTCTATTCTTATGGGGTACTAACTAAATGGTTGAAGCCCGTGTGTAAAAAATAATATGTACAAAGACAGAAACGAACACGATAACAATTTTTCAGTTCAAGCCATTTCACTGTACATATAGTGGCAATATTTTTAGGTCTGGCCAAGTTGAATTTTTATGTTGCAACAGATTTTATATATGTTGTAACAGATATAATACCTGGTTTGATAGATTAATTATATTTTGGAATAGGTTTGTCATATGTTACATTAATAGATGTTTCTCAGTCTATCTGTCGCAACGGATATCCAATCTGTTGCAACATATAATCTATCTATTACAACTAATAGGCAATCTATTGGAAAAAATCAAGAAAGTAGGAAGACCTATTATATAATTTCCAGCAGATGATCTATGTGTTGCATCTCATGTTGTAACATATGTCTAAATCTATTTAATAAGATATGTCGTTTGTTGCAGCAGATGTATTATCTGTTGTGATATTTGAATCTAGTATTCCATTTCAATTAATATGTTCAAAATTAAGGATTAAATTATATTCATAGACAACATAAAATAAGTCGAAGCCTTCGGAAATTACATGAAATCACTCAACAAATAAATGGAATGTAAGAAAAATCATTATGGGTACAAATGATCTACTTTATAAACAAATCAGCAAGTTAAACTAAGGAGGCTAGGTTATTACATTTATGGACTCAAGCTATAAAGATCTAATCAATATGGACAAGTTGTTCTTCATTCAGTGTTACGGAATTCGACTTTGTTCGTCGTGGATCTTTTATGTCGCTTGCGTACGGCTTCTGAGCTTTCGCTTCTCCATATTTCCATAAAAGAGCATCATATCTTTTGTGGAGTAATTCGGCATCAAGTCCATCATTTGGTACTTGTAATCCATCACTCAAATACTCGGCGTAAGAGGCAACAAAAGGACCGCAATTCCTGCGTTTTAAAAAAATAGATAATCCATATCTTGCAGTTCATGCAAAGCGTTATAAAATTTATGCAATGAAACTAAATTATGACACTTATACTTACAGTCTACCAATGGTTTGTTGAGCAATTCCTTCAACTTATTGTACATCAAATGGATTACCCATTTTATTCCGGTATGCTTCAATCGTCGACCAATCAGTACGAACCTTTTGGTCTAAAAATCCACTCAAATCAAGGTAAGTAGGCAATATTTGGCCAGCTTTTATATCTCAGACGAAGGCCTGAAACGTCTCCTTTGCGACATCGAGTCATAAACTCGGATATTCCTCTCTTTTAGAACGACGACAGCCAACACCCAATGGAATTAATCACCATAATTAATTGCGATGTACACTTCGTTGACTAAATGCCATGGTAAGCCAGTCAAAATGCTAAAACCTTCGATGATATTGATTAAGCGCTCCTCATTTTGGAAACTTCCACCTATTGTTGACAATACCTATCATAGGCATTATTGATGTAAATTTTGTACAAACAATTTCCTGTCGTGTATCTATATTGTTCTTGTGTTTGCAACTTGGCCTTCTTTTGAAGGTAGTGAAACATGACATCGATGTGCTGCATATATTATCAAATATTTTGGATTACGTGATGAAAAAATTAATATGCAGATGAAATTAAATAAAGTATTAATTAATAGCAATATGTATGGCATTTAAACCTCATCATTCCAATAAGCTTGGGGATGTGACATCAAATAGAATCAATTCTTCATTACGGGATGTGCAACAACAAATTCGAACATATCAAACCCAAGACTCAATTCGTTCACTTTGTAGCGTTCGTCATTTTGTTTTCTACATTATGATTTATATGTGTTAATGTCACGTTCTTACAACAAGAATAATATAAACCAATATCTTTAAAAATTGATTTATGTACCTTCCGGCATGATGCTTTAACAACCCATCGACAATCCATTCTGAATAATCGTTGATCAACTGTGTTAGTTTTTTTGGAGCCTCATCCGAGATGTTGAACCTTTCAAACGGGTAATTTTTCCGTTCTCCCGAATAGACAGGCTCCACTTTTTCTTCTTCTTTGAAAGCAGTTGATGGATTATCAACTGTGATATTATTCTCTTCAGTAGTGGCTTATACTATGACATCCACCTAGAAAGCCAAAATTATCAATGCTAATTACAGATATACAATAGATTGTCCATCTGTTGCAACAGAAGAGCCTTATGTTACAACAAATGGATCATTTGTTGGGATGAATTAGAATAGGTAAATCAAAGAAGTACAATAATTTCAAATAGAGGACCCATCTGTTGCATCATAAGACTCATCTGTTGCAACAGATAACACATCTGATGCAACAAGTTAGACAACAATTGCAATAGATATAGATATCTATTTGATAATTTTTAGTAGATGCATCATCTGTTGAAATAAATATGTGTCTGTTTGCTTGTTAGAACAGGTGATGTACATTCACCTTCTTTGGCTCATGCTGCTCTCCTATGGACTTTGCACACTGAACATCGGTGCAAGACAAAAAGGCATTGCAATTTTGCTTTTTTCAATGCTTGATGATGCCTTAAAAGTATCTTTCCTTCTCCTCTTAGACTCCTTGATCTCTAGTGGAGTGTATGGATATGAATTTCTCTTTGATGGAATGACACCCCTTTTAGATGTCATTTCCTTTACAGAAGCAATTAGTGCATTAATAACATTAATCATTCCATCGTGTTTCGCCTTGCAGTCTTGAAATTTGCATGCAGAACATTCTCTAGATGTGGAAAAATCTGTACAACCAGTATGATCATAATCATAATGGCTTGTTATTTCAAAAACGATAAGAGGAGCATCATTATCCCCAACAGCTGCACCACTATGGCTACCAACGTCAACAGCAATAAGCCCATCCTCCAAAATTGTTTTTCTTGTAATGGTTGTTGCTCCAAATAATTTCATTTTTATTCCATCAACGACCTTAGGTTCCGATAAAGTTTGCACAGATTGTAAAGTAAGAAAAAATAGCATCTTCAACTCTCGGTTGGTCGGAACAAGCCACGGATAGACAATCTAAAATAAATTGGTACATATATTAGAATGATAATGAAAGCATTTAAAATAATCATTAATTAAAACAAAAACTTGATTAGAATTGGACTTACTGTTACCTTGGGGGAAATGAAAAGATCAAGAAATTTTGCATTTCTATCGGTTTTGGCCGACAACCATCTCAGGATTCTTGGACAGAAACTTCTTCCTAGTAGTTCACTTGTTGTCTCAAATAAGAAATGACTTCAAATGACCAAGCCTATAATATAATGCCAATAAATCAAAAACATTATTAAATAAAAAAATGATGAATCACATTATGATAAAATAAATATTTACCATAAAGGCTCATGGAAAGCCATATAGGTTGACTGTCTTTGGAGTTAATGGAGTCAACAAATATTGGACAGTCATTTTGAAGCTTTCATAGCCCCAAGGATAGCTGTTAAATGCCTCAAGATCCTCAGAGAGCTTTATTAAACTAATGCTTATGTTGTTGTTAACGTCTCTCGCCCAAAGAATATTATGTACAAACCAAACTAAGCACAATGATTGCTTGTGCTTCTTTGAGATTCCTTTACCTTTCAACGCTTCTATCAAATTTTTGTTTTTGAAGCTTGGACCAACAATCGACACCAGGTCATCACGATCACTCGACTTTCCTTTGCCTTTTTTGGGTGTGCGGGGTGCTTTTTTGGGGTCAGAATAGGTATAACTTGAGAAGGAGAAGGAGGATAACATTTTAGTCTGGTAACTATGGCAAACTTCTTCCAACCAAAACAAATAGGCATGCCATAGCAATTTATCCACACCTCATCCATCTTGTCTTTGTTTTCATATATAAACCAATGCTTGAGAAGATCGTATACCATTTTCATCTGAAAATGAGCATTGTTGTCCTCCAGCAAATCAAGATATTGCGCAAAACAACTTTCTCTGAAATAAGCATCTAATTTTTGTTCTCGAAGTATTTTTTTGAAGGTGTCTAAAGATTTTTCCATGGCTGACTTAACCACGAAATCACCCGTTAAATCTGTGGCACCAAAGCACTTCATTCTCAGTGGATAACGATCAATGCTGAAGGTTTTGACCAACTCTTCGACGGAAGGGCCATTTGCATTTGGATCATCTCTTTTGAGACATTCCTCCTCCCCATGTTCATTATCTTCTGCTCCTAATTGAGATAATGCTTGTAAAGCAAGCTCATAGAGTGGTAGATGTAGCCGAGCTGCTGCATTTGTTCCTTTACTTAGACTTGATTCGGTTTCTTTTCTTTTGGGAGCCATATTATCTTAAATTACCAGGAACATAAAATAGATTATAATTGAGTAATGCATCGTTAAAAAGGGATAATACTAAATCTAACATGCACAACGGTAAGGTAAAATAACAGTTCCAACAGACCACACATCTGTTGCACCAGGTATGTTATCTGTTGCAACATATAACCGATCTGTTGCAATGGATGAGTAAACCATTGGAAATAATAAAACAGATCTCTAATCTGTTGTACTAGGTAATTTATCTATTGCAACATATAACCAACCTGTTGCAAGGATGAGTAATCCGTTGGAAACAGTAAAAATATATCACTAATCTATTGCACCAGGTAGTTTATCTGTTGTAACATATAACCAACCTGTTGCAACATATGAGTAATTCATTGGAAATAGTAAAAACTGGAAACAGTAAAAACAGATCAAACATCTGTTACACCAGGTATGTTATCTGTTGCAACATATAACCGACTTGTTACAATGTATGAGTAAACCATTGGAAAGAATTAAAATAGATCACTAATCTGTTGCACCAGGTAGTTATATGTTGCAACATATAACCAACCTGTTACAACAGATGAGTAATTCGTTGAAAACCATAAAAATAGATCACTAATCTATTACACCAGGAATGTTATCTATTGCAACATATAATTGATCTGTTGCAACAGATAAGTAAACCGTTGGAAATAATAAAAGTAGATCACTGATCTGTTGAAACATATCACTCTTCTGTTACAAAATGAGTTATCTGTTGGATCAATATTGTTTAGATTTCATCCAAATAGAAGAGTCGCCTGTCTCAACAGATGAATGATCTGTTAGATTGTTCATCTATTGCATCATATTTTCATAGTTGCATTAAATTTTAATCTCGTGCATCAGATATTTTCATCTGCCACATCAGATGTATTCATATGTTGCATCAGATGTTTTATCTGTTGCAACACCATTTTTATCAAGACAAACAACAAATTAATCCAGCAATACCAACACATCATACACACACACACACTAAGAAGGGGTCTCCACTAAGAACATCAACTGTGAACAAAAATCACCAACAAATTCGAATCAACAGTACGACAACAAGAAGAAGAAATACCAGAAATTAGGATTTTATTCAGTCCACATTTCAATACTAGAAGAGTAGTTGGCTCAAGTTCCTCTATTTCTTCATAATTTTGTACCTGTGAAAAAGGAAATGGGACGACGAAGAACTCAAGTTGTTATCGTCGGAGAAGTCTTCACATTGATTGACGGTTGAAAGTCAAAAGGAAACTCTCTCAACTATGTTTTGCCGGAGGTTGAAGTCACCGGGAATTGAAGGGAGAATTTTGCAGAACTGTTGGTTGGGAGAGAGTTGAGAGAAGTTGTCGAGAGAGAGGAGAGAGACTGGTTGATTTGGATTGAAGAGGGGTGTGAGTTGATTTATATTTTTAAAAAGATTATAAAGTTTTGAAAATATTAATCAAGTCCATAATTAACTTAATCAAGTTTTCTAATGATGTTTGACCCTTTAAGTTGTCAATGTCACCAATCCTTCATTCAAGACTTAAAAGACACATTTCCTTCAATTTTCTCTGGTTTGTAGGGCAACTGTAGAGTGTTTTTGCTTCTCTTGGTCAAGAGATTGAACCCACCCATTTGCAACTCCCTTTTATCAATTTTTCTTTCCTTCCTTTTTTGTTCTCTCTTTGCTTTTCCTTCTATTTATTTGTTTTTTTTTTAACTTTCTTTTTCTATTTTTATCTTCATAGTTATTTTACAAATAAACTTTATGTGCTCAAGGATACTATTATTATTTTTTTAAAATAGAAAACATCGAGAATAATTGTGTATAAAATGACAAGTAATATTTATTACATTGATATTGAGATATTTTAACATTAGTTTAATTAATCATTCAACTTCTATATGTATACTTGGTATATAGTGGTTTTGCATTACTAGTCTGATACAAGATTTAAATTTGATGGATTCAAAAATATTTTCTAAAAGAATTTTCGTGAAATATTATTTATATAATATCTATACTTTGTATAAAATACGATAGGATTAAGTTGAGCGCCTTCACTATTTATTACAATATGCTATGTGTTATAACACAGTGAGCACCCATTACTTTAAAATTCTGAATCCGCCACTGACGTTAGAAAAAATTGGATCATTAGTGTTATAGGTTTTTGTGCCAGTTTCGGTATTAGTAGTGGGAATAGCACTAGTATTTGATAGTAAAGGAAATTGAGAATAAAAAAATAGAGGGATTGGCTGGCCAGCTACTGTCGCCGACTGCCCAGTGGTCGGTGTGGCCATGATCGATCAATGGAAGGTGACTAGGGTTTGCTTTCTTGAGTTAAGATCGATGAATGTTGTGCTGCACTTAATTTAGGTGGTCTGATTGTTGCTAATTTGAGCAAGTAAAAGAAGCATGAGAAGCTTACAATTTTTTTCAAAATAAGGAAAAGCTTGATTTTGAAAAACACTTCTTTAAAATAATGATGTGAGCAGATTTAGTTTAAAACCCTTCAATCCTAGTCTCAAAGTTTTAAACAATACAAAATAAGTTTCATCTCCAAAATTTTATAAGACTTGCATCTCAACCCAAAGTCTTAAGTAAAACAAAATAAGTTTCATCTCCAAAATATCCAAACAAACACAAAATACCCGATTATATATAATATTATTTGTAAAATTATAATAAAGCTAAATTTTCTTCCCTCCTTACCCTACAAGAGCTCCCATTTTACTCTCCTTCCGATTCCTCTTCTAAATTAATTTCTGGATTTTCATCAGATATTTTTTTAATCAAAAGATGGATTTAGCCTTTCTATTTTTAAAACAAACACTTATTTACAAGGCACATAAGGCCCAAAAACCACGCTCCATCTAGTAGAGAAAAAAGGAAACAAAAATAAAAATCTGATCCTACCAACTCCTAAAATAACAAAGAGAAAAAAGAAAGTACAGTGACAAGAAGTGAGCTATGTTAGAACATGCACAGTGGAAGCAATAATTCTACAGGATCAATAACTCACATATAATCTAGATAACGTAATTAAAACGACAATTAGAAAATTTACCTCTTGAAGCTTTCACAAATATCATTCAATGCCTTGGCCTCCAGTTTTGCAGTCTTCTACTACTGTCTGACTTAACCTTTGCGTATCAAACTTATGTGGACAAGTATTTTGGACTCAAAGAAAAGATGGAATAATCATAATCTTCTGAACCCTTAAAACCCTATTTATTCTTGTTTCCTCATAAATAAGGAAAAATAAAGAGCCAAACGTTTTTGGGCCTCTTTAGTTGTCCAAAACGTTTTAGGCCTCTTTAGTTGTCCAAAACATTTCAACCATTTAAAGTCAGAAGATATTATTTTCCTTCCAGAAGACCAGTAAATAATATTACTTCTTCTAGTAAGTTTCTTTTCTTTTCAAAAATTGATTAGTTAATCAGGTATAGCAGGGACCGCAAATTTATTAAGTGAGGCTTCCAATTATGATATTAATTCGGTGATGAAAGAATTATCATATCATAATAAATTATAAATTATTCCACTAAAAAACTGTAATTGCACTCCTCGATTTAATTTCAAAATCTACCATTACATCTTATTTAACTCCCCATGTTAGAATTACCGACACCAATCAATTAAATTAAATTCTCTGAAAAATTTAATTTATTGATTAATTTAATCCTTTATTTATAATGCTTAACTTATTTCACCTGATGGATACAAAATCCGCCTGCAGGATTTTCACGTGAAAACTTATAAGCAACCATAAAGGGGTATCTTCTATCTCAAGTCTGAGACTTGGTTCTATCAACTAATTAATATTTCACTAAGTGATTCGTCATCATCCAACCTATCAGGAATATGCTGACTCACAAAAGAGTCGCACCTTTTTATAGATTAAAACGACAAAATAAATCACATAGATCATAATAATTATATCAAATTAAGAGTATAAGTACATGTAATGGACTAGGAAAATCGTTTATTAATATTCAGAACATAAACGAATATCTCTAATTGGTCCGTTCAATACATACGAAATGTACTAGCACAAGAAGGTGGAATATTACCACTCCCATAATTAAGATCAAATTATATTTAATTTTGTGCTACAATCATCAAGATATTTGTCCTACCTCATCTTTGATTGTGAACGTTAATTTATTACTTATAAGAACCAACAATTTTAATCTTCCGTGCATGAGTTAAAATACTCCATACACAAAATTGTCTACTATATAAGCAAAGAACACACATGTTAACACAATGATCTATCCAAATAAAGATTTTATTAATATAATAAATAGTCTTTGCATGGGATAAAAATATAATACTATAACACAAATTACATGGTTAATAGTTTACCCTAACAATCTCCCACTTTGACTCATAACCATGAATACACAACTTTAACACCCATTTCTTCCACATGCTTATCAAAAACCTTTTGAGTTAAGCCCTTTGTAAATGGGTCCGCCAAATTGTTCTTTGACTCAATCTTCAAAACTCTCACATCACCCCTTTTGAGTGATATTTCTCTCAATATGCTTACTTCTTTTATGACTTCGTGGTTCTTTCAAGTTTGCAACTGTGTCACAATAAAGTGGTAGTGGTAGTTGAATCGAAGGAATAACTCCAAGCTCTTTCAGAAAGTTACCGAGCCAAATAGCCTCTTTAGCCTCCTTAGAGGTAGCTACATATTCGGCTTCCATGGTGGAATCATCAACACGTGACTTCTTGATACTCCTCCAAACAATGGCTTCACCTCTTAAAGTTAACACATATCCTGAGGTAGATTTTCTAGAATTTTTATCCGACTGAAAATCTGAATCAATATACCTAATAGGTACAAGATCCCCGAAGTGAAAAATAAGCATGTAATCCCTAATCCTTTTAAGGTAATTGATTATATGCTTAACCGCGGTCCAATGTTCTTACCCAGGATTAGACTGAAATCTGCTAACCATGCCAACAGCAAAGCAACTATCTGGTCTAGTGCATAACATAGCATACATGAAGCTCCCTACAGTAGACGCATAAGGGACAACCTTCATTCTCTCTATCTCATTGGTTATTTTGGGAGACTGGTCTTTTGATAGAGTAATTCCATGCCTAAAAGGAAGGAATCCCTTTTTAGAATTTTGCATGCTAAATCTTGCAAGAATAGTATCAATATAAAGTGCTCGAGATAAGCCTAATATACTTTGCTTACGATCTTCCATAAGCTTGATCCCAAGGATATGAGCCATTTATCTCAAGTTTTTCATATCAAAATGCGAGGATAGTCACTCCTTAACAAAATTCAACATGCTCACATTATTTCCTATGAGCAAAATGTCATCTACGTACAGAATCAAAAATGCTACTCTGACTTCATCCCATTTTTTATAAACACATGACTCATTTTCACATTGATTAAAACCAAAAGTCTTAATCGAATTATCAAAAAAAGTATTCCATGCTCTAGATGCTTGTTTCAAACCATAAATAGATTTCTTAAGTTTACAAAACTTATGTTCATTACCACTTTCCATGAAACCTTCTGGTTGTACCATATAAATGCACTCATCAAGACTTCCATTTAGGAAAGCCATCTTGACATTCATTTTCCAAATCTCATAGTCATAATGAGAAGCAATGTATAAGAGAATCCTAATGGATTTAAGCATAGCTACCGGCGAAAAAGTTTCCTCATAATCAATTTCTTCTTTTTTGAGTAAACCCTTTCACAACAAGCCTAGCCTTAAAAGTTTGCACTTTTCCATTCACACCTCTTTTTTTCTTATAGATCGATCTACATACAATGGGTTTGACTCCGTAGGTGGTTCTACAAGTTCCCAAACTTGATTGGAATACATAGACCCCATTTCAGATTTTATAGTAGCAATCCACATGTTAACATCTTTATCATGTAGTGCTTCGACATAATTAAGAGGTTTCATATTAGGCTCCTCAAGGATTATATCATACGATTCTCTCAAGAGCGCAAACCGTAAAGGTTTTATGATAATTCTCCCACTACGACGACTAGTCACTACAAGATCTGCTACATTTGGAACTAAATTTTGAACACCCTCAATGTTTTCCTGTACTATGACAGGTTCCTCAGCATTATCCTGAACGTTTTTCTCCACAATTGCAGGTTACTCGACATTACTCCCGCTACTTTGAGATAGTGTAATATCAAGTGTTTGATCTTGTGCAATCTCTTGTCTATTGACATTTCTCCCACTACGTAAATGCAGTGGTATGTCAATAATGGTTTTTGAAAATTGTTTTTGTATTTCATTATTCGCTATTCTATTGCTCAATTCCTGTAAAACAATTTTACTACTAGGAACGTGGTTCATTAAATAATCCTCTTTAAGAACTTTGGCATTTGTTGAAAAATTACCTTCTGTTCCTTAGGACAATAAAATAAACCCCCTTTTGTTTGTTTTGGATATCCAATAAAAACGCACACTTCTGTCCTACATTCCAACTTATCAGTTTTTCCTTTTAGCACATGTGTTGGACAACCCCAAACTTGAATATGCCATAGGCTAGGCTTGCGTACACTCCGCAATTCAGATGGGGTTAAAGGTACTGATTTTGAAAGAACCAAGTTCAGAATATATTTTGTAGTTTCGAATGCATAACCCCAAAAAGAAAATGGCAAATCTGAATAAATTAACATTGATCTAACCATTTCCATAAGAGTTCTATTTCGGTGTTCTGCCATACCATTTTATTGTGGTGTTCCCGGATTTGAATATTGAGATGTAATTTCTGATTCTGATAAGTATTTAATAAATTCTGCAGAAAGGTATTCACCACTACGATCAAATCGTAATGTATGGATATGTTTGTTATGTCACTTTTCTGTTTCCATCTTAAATTCTTTGAATTTTTTAAAGCATTCAGATTTATGGCGCAACAAATAAATGTATCCATATTTTGAGTAATCATATGTAAAAGTCACAAAATACTCAAAACCACCTCTTTCTTGTATATTCATTAGACCACACAAATCAGTATGAATTAATTCTAACTTATTACCGGCTCTATTTCCTTTGGAAGAAAAATGTCTCTTGGTCATTTTACCTTCTAAATAGGATTCACAAGTTGAAAGTGCCTCCACTTTCAATGAACTCAAAGGTCCATCAGAAACCAACCGTGAGATCCTATTTATATTAATATGACCTAGACATAAGTGTCATAAATATGTTTCACTCAATTTCAAAATACGTTTTCTTTTATGTGATTGATCAACATTATTAAGTTCTATTTTTTTTAGCATATCATGGGAAACATCAAATACAAAAAAATCATGTATTCTAGGAGAAGAAATAATAAAATGCTTATTAAACTTAATAATTGCCCAATTATTAGTAAAATAAACACTGTAACCAACATCCGTTATTCTTGAAACTGGAAGCAAATTCCTTCTTATAGAAGGTACGTAAAGAACATTATTCAATGTTAAAACTCTAGAACTACTAAATGAAATAGAAATATTTCCTATAGCTAAGGGTGGTGTTGGTTCCCCATTTGCTTGAAACACGTTTAATTCATTTTCACTTAGGCACCGTGTTTCTTGAAACCCCTGCAAAGATGTGTAGATATGATTAGTGGCTCCCGAATCTATAGCCCAAAATTGGATAGAAACATCCGCTAAAAATGTTTCAACGACATATGGAAAAGATGTACCTTGTTTCGGCATCTTAGCTATGTAGCTGGGACACTGTTTCTTATAATGACCAGGTTTCTTACAATGATAGCATTTGCCCTTAGGCTTAGACACACCACCATTAGCACCTGAAATCTTACGAGGCTTCTTTTTATTTTTCTTTTCGCCTGGCGGCTTAGAAGTCAAAGCTGAAGGTTTGTCAACCATGAATGCCGCAGGAGAAGCTTGTTTCTTAATAATATATTCTGACGCTTGCAGCTCATTCAATAGTTTCACAAGAGATAATTCCATCTTATTCATATTATAATTCAAGGAAAACTGCTGAAAATTATCCGGCAGAGTCTGTAGGACCATATCAACCTGAGATTCCTTATCAATAACCGCACCAAGAATTTCCATCTCGTTCAATAGACTCATTATTTTAAGAACATGTTCTCTTACCGAAGTTTCTTCAACCATTTTTGTGGTCAAAAGAGCTTTCATAGCCATCTGCTTTGCAGCAAGATTTTTCTCCCCGAATATCTCTTTGAGAGATTCAAGCATATCGTAAGTAGTAGTCATAGACTGATGTTGATGTTGCAACACATTTTCCATAAAGGCAAGAATGTAGCATCTAGCCATCTCGTCAGCCTTAACCCACTTATCATAGGCTTTAATCTGATCATCAGTGGGTTCAACCAACTTAATAGGAAATTTCTCAACCAACATAAATTTAAAGCCCTCATCAGTAAGAATAATATCTAAATTACATTTCCATTCCACATAGTTAGGGCCTTCTAACTTATTTTCATTCAAGATAGAATTTAAGGGATTAAATGAAGACATGGTTAATCTGTGATATAATCAAATTAAAATAGATCATTAGACATGCTACAGAATAATAAAATTCTTTAAAAACACATCACACACATAACCATGCACATAAATAGTTAGAATCGTTAGGGAAACTTAACCAATTAAGCAAATATACATGTAATGTCAGATATTTTATCTCTTAAATAAAATAGAACCAACTCAGTTAGAGAGTTAACTATTGATTTAAGTTAGATAAATATCACTTTTGATAAGTCTTTGTACCATTGAACCAACATGTATCTTAGTTGAAAAGTTAATACAAGTCATAAAAAACAAAAGACTATAAAATAGTATTACAATATACAAGTTTATCCGATGGGGAAGATGACCGATGTCAACATATAAAATCATATTATGTACTGTTATTAACCATTGAAAATCATAAGGAATGATCTCTATCACCACTGGTTTGCAAAAAATAATTTTTTCAGAATTTTTAATTTTTCCAAAAATATTAAAATGCTCAAAAAATCATCAAAACGACCCCGAATGGACAAAAAATGGTATGTTCAGTAGGTCATTTCCAATAAACATACCAAATTTTAGGTCATTCGGAGTTCATCAAAACCTGAAAAACTCCAAAACCGACCAAATCGACAATTATTGGCTAGGCTGTTTGCGAGGATCAGCAGGGTTGCCTCTTTGGTTGACCAAATCTATTTTCTTTGATGATAAATTTAGATTCTAAAAATCATTAACATCATTAAAAACACAAAAAAAGGCCAGCAACAACATGATTTATAAAACTATTATCCAAATTATGTACAACAAATCATGTAATTTCTTTTACATTATCTAGCATATGTAAGAAGACTACTGATACCAATTGTTAGAACATGCACAACGGATGTAATAATTCTACAGGATCAATAACTTACATATAATCTAGATAACGTAATCAAAACAACAATTAGAAAACTTACCTCTTGAAGCTTTCACAAATATCATTCAATGCCTTGGCATCCAGTTCTGCAGTCTTCTACTACTGTCTGACTTAACCTTTGCTTATCAAACTTGTGTGGGCAAGTATTTTGGACTCAAAGAAAAGATGTAATAATCATAATCTTCTGAACCCTTAAAACCCTATTTATTCTTGTTTCCTCATAAATAAGGGGAAATCAAGAGCCAAACGTTTTTGGGCCTCTTTAGTTGTCTAAAACATTTTAGGCCTCTTTAGTTGTCCAAAACATTTCAACCATTTAAAGTCAGAAGATATTATTTTTCTTTCAGAAGACCAGTAAATAATATTACTTCTTCTAGAAATCTGTAATTGCACTCCTCGATTTAATCATAATAAATTACAAATTATTCCACTAAAAATCTGTAATTGCACTCGTCGATTTAATTTTGAAATCTACCATTACATCTTATTTAACTCCCCATGTTAGAATTACCGACACCAATCAATTAAATTAAATTCTCTAAAAAATTTAATTCATTGATTAATTTAATCCTTTATTTATAATGCTTAACTTATTTCACATGACGGATACAAAATCCACATGCAGGGTTTTCATGTGAAAACTTATAAGCAACCGTAAAGTGGTGTCTTCTATCTCAAGTCTGAGACATGGTTCTATCAACTAATTAATATTTCACTAAGTGATTCGTCATCATCCAACCTGAAAGGAATATGTTGACTCACTAAAGAGTCTCATCTTTTAATAGATTAAAATGACAAAAAACCCCACATAGATCATAATAATTATATCAAAATTAAGAGTATAAGTACATGTAATGGACTAGAGAAATCGTTTATTAATATTCAGAACATAAACGAATATCTCTAATTGGTCTGTTCAATACATACGAAATGTACTAGTACAAGAAGGTGGAATATTACCACTCCCATAATTAAGATCAAATTATATTTAATCTTATGCTACAATCATCAAGATGTTTGTCCTACCTCATCTTTGATTGTGAACGTTAATTTATTACTTATAAGAACCAAAAATTTTAATCTTCCGTGCATGAGTTAAAATACTCCATACACAAAATTGTCTACTATATAAGCAAAGGACACACATGTTAACACAATGATCTATTCAAATAAAGATTTTATTAATATAATAAATAGTCTTTGCATGGGATGAAAATATAATACTATAACACAAATTACATGGTTAATAGTATATTCTAACAAGCTAAACCCTATATTTATGCTACTCCACCCGAGCCATCGCCGGTGAGACAGAATGTGAGCTAAGGCCACAATCGTGACATCAAGTTCTTCAAGCTAAGTGACCCATCTCCATTGTTCACTAGTTTGAATTTCTATTTTAGAAATCTTTCTTACCTCTTAAAATTTATCAAACTATTGGTAGAAATCACTCAGGAATCCTCACAATCTCTCACAAAGGTTGTGTTTTTTGCCCAAAAAATGAACTCTTCTTCAAGCTTGATAAACAACAAAGGCTAGATGTGATGCTTCATCAGGTATTTCCACTAGTAACTTCTAGATTTAGGGTCTGTGAAGAAGTCTTATTTTTTTATACTAGTGTTCATTTGGTTGATGATTTTTCCTTAGTTGGATGAACCTTGTCCGAAGTTGATACCACCACCATAGGAATCCTCAACTACCGTATGAATTATCACTGTATAAAACACTACCCTGAATATGTTGTGCTGATCTTGATTAGATGCTTAGACTATTGTGGTTGTGTGATGTTTGGTGATGCTACTCCCCTTTGTATAAACTTTTGTATGATATTAATGCTTATCTCTAATTTTTTCGGTAAGTGTAATATTTTTGAGCAACCCAATCCTTAATCCTCACATAAGGGATTTGAAGTTTATTAGACAAAAGAATTTGTAATTCTTTTTGTGGTAATTGTTGTATGTTATTGTACTTAATTATGCCTGTGCCTATACCTGCAAAACGAACAACATTGTTAGCTAAAAAAACTGCAAGTTGGTTTCCTTCTCTGCAATTGTGATTAATGTGTTACTTTCCTTTCTTTCTCCCTTAATTTATCGAGTCTACTCCTCTACTTAGGGCCCATGGGCAGTCCCAAGCTTAGTATCCTCTGCATAGTTAGTGAGTCATTTGTTAGAACATGCACAACGAAAGCAATAATTAACTAGAATCAACAACTTACATAACATATAGATAACATAATCAAAAATGAAAATTAGAAAACTTACCTCTTAAAGATTTCACTAATCTCTTTTACTGCAATTGAATCCAGGTCGACAAAACATATATTTTCTCAAAGAAAACAACCTCTATTTATTCTCAATTAAACAGAAAAGAAAAGGGCAAAAGGCAACGTTTTCAGCCATTAACTTGCCTTAATGGCACTATAATGGTAAAAACATTTTTGCCTCAATTAACCATATTTATGTAACACCCAAATTAGGATAAGGAGTCCCACATCGGCAAAATAGAGGAGGGATGCTGGGTATATAAGTAAGCAATCCTTACTCCCTAGTGATGCATTTTAAAGCTATGCGGTCCTGGGCCCAAAGCCGACAATATCACTATACACAAGGTCTAATTGATTAGGCAAAGGTTTCTCATAGCCCAAAGCAGACAAAAGTTGTATGTGGATAAGAGGTGAAGATATCTAGTATTCTCAGTTGGGGATAAGGTTTTTTTACAAGTATCTCCTATGAAAGGTGTGATACGATTCGGGAAAAGAGGTAAATTGAGTAGTGGCATATCGTTTGACACTTCCACCTGATATGTCCTTCATCCATTCAATGTTTTATGTCTCTATGCTAAGGAAGTGTATATTAGATTCATATCGTGTGCTCGAAGGATTGACCTTGCAGTTGGATGAAAACTTAACCTATGAGAAGGAACTAGTAGCTATTATTGATTGACAGGTAAGCAAGTTATGGTCGAAGGAGTTTATATCTGTGAAAGTTTTATAGAAGAACCATGCCATTGAAGAAGCTACATGGGAGTCAGAAAAGGATATGAGACTCAAGTACCCTCACTTGTTTCAGTCTTTAGGTATGCACTTGTTCTAAATTTGGGGACCGAATTTCTTAGGGTGGGGAGAATGTGATACCCCAAATCATAATTAGTGAGTAAAAGGAAAGAAATAAAAAATATATTTATACAAAGGAATGAGGAAAAGGGCTAAAGCCCATATTAAAAAGGAAAGGGGAAAGAACAGAAACGACACTTCAAATTAAACTATTTCCATGAAAATGACCATGAAATTTAAATTCCATTTTCTAGCCATTTCAATTTACTGGCTTGTTCTATACCATTTTTACACACCTTCTATATAGTTCTATACAAATCTTATACATATAAATATTCTATACGAAAATTATACAGTTTAGATACACAATTTACAAAAATAATTGTACATTTATTTTGCATGTTTTATACAACAATTATATAATTTTCATACACTTTTTCTATATTTTTTATATATATTTTATACATATACATATTTGATAGAACTATACAATTTCTATACATATATCTTATATAAATACATATTCTATTTAACAATTATATTATTTTTATATAATTTAATTATTATTTCTAAACAATAAAAAAATAGAATATTTGATCAGTTAACAAAATTATAGAAAAAAAATTGAAATGTTTTTAAAAGGGATGAATTGTCCAAGTTGAATACTGTATCAGTATTGTATATAGACTGTATCAATATTGTATATGGACTGTATATGGACTACATAGGCCAAAATGACCCAAATTTGGAAATGACTATAAAGTGGAAATAGTATATCCGACTGGCCACTTTTTGGAAAGTTTTCAAACTTGGGATATTTATTTTAAAAAGTGCTATAGAGTGTCCTTTTTCCAAAAGGAAAAAGAAAGAAAAGGAAAAAGTGGGCCAGGGGCCCATATTCCTAATTAACTATAAAAGGAGGCTTATAAGGGCTTATGCCCAATTCTTTCGTGAGGCAGATAGCTGCCAGCAACATAAATTAATAAACGACTTTGCCCATTACCTGTAAAGAAGATATCAAAAGTTAGCAAAGGCAGTAGTGGTCACGCACAAAAGTAGGGAATTTTCTTGTTAGGCCCCAAAACCAAGGAAACTTTTTCCGATTTTTTGTAGAATTCTGACAAGGCTTGCTTTGGAGTCCTAAACTCCTTAGTGCGGGTCATGATCCTATTTTGGGTCGTAACAATTTAAGAGAAAAATATTTTCACCTTAATTAAGATGGTGTTTGGATGAGCTTAAAAGTTGGTCAAAATAGTTTTTAAGCCATTTTCTACTTTTGGAGTGTTTGGCAATTTCAAAAACTGCTTAAAAAAAGTCAAAAATTACTTTTTTGAAGCCAAAAGCCAAAAGTACCTTAACCCCTACTTTTAAAATTTTTGGCTTATAAGCTATTATAGTTTGACCAAGTAAAAGACATCTCTATCCCTTGTAATTCTCACATATTCCAAAATTACCCTCGTATTTGTCCTAAAACATGTGTTCTCTTCTACCATTTTTGTGTTTTCTCGCTATTTTTGTGTTTCTCTCTTCAGGTTTTGCGCTTTTCGCTCCATTTTGTGTCCTTATTTCCTTTTTAATGTATTGCTTGCAGTTTGATGTTTGTGAGGAATAGAGAAGAATTATTTTTTTGATAGTTCATTTGACTCAAACAATAAATTTTAATGGGAAGTTAGCAATTCAGCTTCTTTTTGGATGACTTTTGTTCAATTTTCTTGAAGAAAAATAAAAAATCAAGAAACCTATTTAGCTGAAAGAACGAATTTTGCTCCTTTTTGAGTGTTTTTTGGTTCAATTTTCAGAAAAAAATCTCATACAAAATGGGTTAATTAGTGTGGCAAAATTCATAAAGAAAACTCGATCCATATAGCTGAAACAACAAATTTTGCTTCTTTTGAATCTATTTTGTTCAATTTTAAGAAAAAACGTGGAGTACAAGCAACAATGGGAGTGAGTATTTTATTCATTCATGAAAATATTTTTAAAAATAAATGTATTAAGCAGTTTATATTGAAATTGAGTTAAAATATAAATTAATTTTAATTTAAATTATTTTAGAAATAAAAATCTAATAGTAATCAACTTTATATAATGTTAACAACTTTAAGGGTATTTCAGACATTTTGACTATAACAAAGTGCTTAACAACAATTGTCTACCAAACACATCAATAATTTATTTTTTCAGTTTTAGCACTTTTATCCAAACACGTAACTGCTTATTTTTAAAATAAGTTTCAGCACTTTCAGAAGCACTTTTAAAGTACTTTTTAAAATCCACTTTTTCCAGTCTATCCAAACGGGCTCTAACACTATCAAGAGCAAAACGTTTTCAGTAGGGCATGTAAAAATCGAACCGACCGATAAAAATATTATTGGTTTATTTTTATTGGGTTAATGATTTTATAAAAAAAAATTATTGAGTTATTGGTTCAGTTCGATTTTTTCTTATTTGGTTATTGGGTAAACCAATAACCCAATAAGAGTATATATATATATATATATATATATATATATATAGGGGTGTACAGACCAAACCATCAAGTCAAACCAAATCGAAGAACTAAACCAAACCGAGAAAAAAATCCGACTTATGGTTTGGTTTAGTTGGTTTGGCGTTTGAAAAAAAAACCCGACCATTCTTGGTTTGGTTTGGTGTTAACAAAAAAAAAGTAAAACTGAACCCAAATCAAACCGACATAATATATATATGTATGTATGTATGTATATATATATATATATGTATGTATATATATATGTATGTATGTATATATGCGTATATATAATTTAACTTTTTATCCATAAAATATTAATTAGAATCAACTTTTTAAATACTTTTTCAATTAGTTTTATTAATTTTTAATATTTAGAAAGTAGGTGTGTGTGTGTGTGTGTATATATAGAGAGAGAGAGTTGTAATATTTGTCCATTAATTGCTATTAAAATGATCCAAAACTCAATATAAACTTAAAACCTAAACTTTTCACTCTTCATCTTACTTTTTAGTTTCAAGAGAGTTTTTCGCTCCTCAATTTTTCATAATTGATTTTTTCATTAGCTAATGAGTGAAAACATACTTGATCTTGTCTTCAATCACAATATAATTATAAAAAATAAAGATTATAAAAAAAAGACAAAGAAACCCAAATAAACAAAAAAAACCGACTAAAACCTAAACTGAAAAATCCGATTTTATGTTGGTTTGATTTGGTTTATAGTTTGAATAAACCGACATAATTGGTTTGGTCTTTATTCAATAAAAACCCCAACCAACCTGACCTATGTACACCCCTATCTATCTATCTATCTATCCATCCATCCATCCATACATACATACATACATATATATATATATATATATATATATATATATATATATATATATATGACTTATTATATATTTCTCTTAATTTCTCTTTAATTTCTATCAATTAACAAACCTATTATTTCAATTATATAAACTCGTAATTTCTCCTAACAACATTTAGTTCAAACTTGAAGATTCTTGTAAATTAAAACACATTATGTAGGATTTTTGGTTGCAAATAAGATTCGATTTTTTTTTCATGTTAGTTACTACTATTTCTATTTTATGAGTATTTTCTTATCGGTTAAACCAAAAACCGAACCGTTAAGGACTAAAAACCGATAAACCGAAAACCGATAAAAAATATCTTATTGGTTCAGCATATTTAAAAACCAAAAACCGATAAACCGAACCGATAATATATAAAAGTGAACCGATTCGACCGATGCACACTCCTAGTTTTCAACTCTTTAAAACAATATTTTTCAGCTCTTTAAAACAGTGTTAATTGATATTTAAGTCCTTTTTTCTTTTCCAAAATTGATTAGTAAATCAGGTATAATAGGGACCACAGATTTTTAAGTGAGATTCCAATTATGATATTAATTCGCAAATGAATGAATTACCGTATCATAATAAATCACAAAATATTCCACCAAAAATCTGTAATTGCACTCCTCGATTTAATTTTGAAATCTCATTACTTCTTATTTAACTCCCCAAGTTAGAATTACCGACATCAATCAATTAAATTAAATTCTCTGAAAAATCTAACTTATTCATTCATTTATTGCTTTATTTATAATGCTTAACTTGTTTCACATGACGGATATAAAATCCACCAGCAGGGTTTTCACGTGAAAACTTATAAGCAACTATAAAGGGTTGTCTTCTATCTCAAATCCGAAACATGGTGCTATCAACTAATTATTATTTCACTAAGCGATGTGTCATCATCCAACATACTAGGAATATATTAAGTCATAAAAGAGTCTCGCCTTTTAATATATTAAAATAATAAATCAAAACACATTGATTATAAGAGTATAAGTACATGTAATGGACTAGAGAAGTCATTTATTAATATTCAGAACATAAATAAGCATCTCTAATTGATCCGTTCAATAAAATGTATCAGCACAAGAAGTTGGAATATTATCACTCCCATAATTAAGGTCAAATTATATTTAATCTTGTGCTACAATATCAAGATGTTTGTCTACCTTATCTTTGATTGTGAACATTAATTTATAACTTATGAGAACCGATAATTTTAATATTCCGTATATGAGTTGAAATACTCCATACAAAAAATTATCTACTATATAAGTAAAAGACACACATGTTAACACAATGATCTATTTAGATAAAAAATTTATTAATATAATAAATTATTTTTATACGAGATAAACATATGTCACGACCCGAACCTGGGCCTGGTCGTGACGGGTATTTCAAGACTACCGAGGCCGGAGATAACCCCTAGCCTTACCTCAATAGCACAATAAAACTATACAATGAAAGTCAACTAAAATAATAATCGATAAGTCAAATGATAATCTAAGAGTTAAAGCAAAACGATCACAACATCCCAATACTGTCCACAAAAGCCTCTAATCCAAGAATACGGACTATGTCAGGATATGCCTCCGACTATGACAAACAAATTCAAAAATACTAGGAATATAAAGGAAACTAGTGAAGAAACCGAGTCTTCCAAAAGATGGAGGCTCACCACTTTACAGCTGATCAATAGGATAACTAGACTACCTAACATTGCAATCCTCCGAACCTATTTCATGAAATGATGTAGCATTTCGGATTGGTCAGTGGGGCAAGCATTGGCATGTAACCCAAGGAAAAGGATAAAATAATGAATTTACTAAACGTCCAGTCATAAACCACTTGCACAAAAATCATACATATATATAGGATGTTGGGATAGGGACAAGGGTCATGAAACATGATCGTTTAAAGATTTAGACCTGAACTGTGTATCTTGTACCGAACTAAAGTCACCCACGGAATATATGGGTCTGGATCCTCCCGATGGAAAGTCTCAGTCCATGTTTTCCATATGTACCAGAGAATAGGCCGAATCCACCTATAGTCAATTAGCCTCCTAAAAATATGTTGTACAACTTAGACATAGTGGTCATAGACCCCCTATCATCGCCAAATGTGGTTCCCAATGTTGGTCCCCTGGGACTACACCTTCTCGGTGAACTACATAATTCCCTTTAAGCCCAAATTAAAATAATTTGCACATAAACCAATAATTAACCAAGGAGTATTTTATTAAGGAATTTTTTAACCTAGTATCGTCATACCAATATGCTTGCAAGATATTTCATTTATGTCAAACTAATCCATATAACTATATTCAGTTCAATTGTTGGTTTAAAATCCAAACCATAGCCACCAAGGGCATTCCAAAACCATATTTATTTGATTTATCCTTTAATACAATGCAATGCAACATTTTCACAAGGATGAGTTAATTTATGTAAAATTCGTATTCAAAACCATGATTGTAATGTAGGTTGAGATTAATGACATTACCATGCCAAAAATTCATCGATTTGGTGAAATCTATGTCACCCATTTCAACCACTATAACAATGTAGCAATTCGGTATGAAAAAACATCAATTAAAGTATGAATAATCCATCGAAAACATGGGAAAGGCAATATAAGTTTTAACAACCAAAAACCCTCAACCCATGTTCAAACCCATCATTCAAAACACATGAATATTGACTAAATTGAAGCAATAATATAAAATTTAAGTTAGGGAATAAGCAACATGTCTGAAAATTACAAGAATTTGAAGAGGAATGGAAGCTTAAAGTCCGGAGACTGAAATCCTTGATAAACCCTTTATATTTCTTGAATTTGGAGTTGGAGAAGAGAGAGTAATGTAAAGCTAAGTGACCCAAATTGAATCAAAGTGATTGTGGGACCATGGAAGACCCATAACGAAGTCCATATTAATCATCTCCCCCACTTCCACATGGACAATTCTATCTCTTGAGACGTGTCACCCGACCTTAAATGCTCTACCTTGACTTGCTGACAGACCATACACTTGGAAACAAAATTTGCGACATCCCTCTTCATATTATTCCATCAATAGATTTCCTTTAAGTCATGATACATCTTGGTTGAACTCGGATGAATGGTATATCTGGGATCATCAGCCTCAGTCAAGATCCTTTCCCACAACCCATCTATATTAGAAACACACAATCTACCTTGATATCTCAAGATACTATCTTCCCAATCTCAAAAGCCATCACCTTTTATTATCCCATATAATCTTTGATTTGCAAAAGTATGGGATCCAGAGCTTGCTTCTCTTTGACCTCAGTCTCAAAATATGATTTAATCACTTCCTGAATGATCACCCCCCGATCCTTGGAGTAAAAAGGAAGAACTCCTAAATTGGACAGGCGATGAATATCCTTCACCAGTCCTTTTTTTTATTTCTCAACGTGGGATAGACTCCCCATAGACAACTAACTAAGAGCATTAGAAACCACATTAGCTTTACCTAGATGGTAATGCAAACTCGTATTATAATCCTTGAGCAATTCAAGTCACCGCTTCTCTTTGAGATTCAATTTCTTCTAAGTAAACACATTGTAAACTCTTATGATTTGAATAGATGTTCACATGCACCCCATGCAAATAATCATGCCAAATATTTAAAGCAACGACCAGCGCCGCCTGCTCTAAATAGTGAGTTGGATAATTCCTCTCATGAACCTTAAGCCACTTGGAAGCTTAAGCCACAACCTTACCATGCTGCATCAAAACATAACCCAGCCCCACACGGGATGAATTATAATACACAACAAACCCTTGAGTACCCACGAGAAAGGTCAAAATAGGAGCAAAAGTCAACTTATCCTTTAACTTCTCAAAATTGCCCTTACAAGCGTCAGACCACAAAAACATAACCTTTTTTCTGGGTAAACTTAATTAATGGAAAAGTAATAGATGAAAAACTCTCCACAAATCTCCTATAATACCCAGCAAAGCCCAAGAAGCTCCTAATGTCGGTTGGTGTCATGGGTTTAGGCCACTTCCAAATCGCCTTAATCTTTTATAGATCCACCTTGAGTCCTTCACTAGAAATAACATGCCCGAGAAAAGTCACAACACTTATCCAAAATTCATACTTCGAAAATTTTGCATACAATTCATAGTCCTTAAGAGTCTGCAACACAATCCAGAGATGATTCGCATGATCCTCCTCACTTTTGGAGTACACCAAAATTCCATAAATGAGATTATAGCAAATAGATCCAAAAACTGTCTGAACACCGAATTCATAAGGTCCATGAAGACAGTCAGAGCATTAGTCAACCCGAAAGACATAACCAAAAACTCATAGTGACCATACCACGTTTGCCTTGCATTAGTCAACCCGAAAGACATAACTAAAAACTCATAGTGACCATACTACGTTTGAAAGACAGTATTGGGAATATCCACCTCCCTGATTTTCAACTGATGATAAACCTAATGAAGATCTATCTTAGAGAAATACTTCGCACCCTAAAGTTGATCAAATAGGTCATCAATCCTAGGAAGGGGGTACTTATTTGTCATAATAACTTTTTTCAACAAGCGATATTCTATACACATCTAAAGAGACCCATTTTTCTTTCGCATGAAAAGCACAAAGTACCCCAGAGAGAAATATTAGGACGAATAAAACCCTTATCAAGAAGGTTCCTCAATTGCTTTATTAGTTCCTTTAGCTCTATCGGAGCCATTCTATAAGGATGAATGGAAATAAGAAGAGTATCTAGTAGAAGATTGATCCCAAGGTCTATTTCCATATTGGAGGAATCCCAGGAAGGTCGTCAGGGAAAACTTTAGGAAATTAATTAACCACTTGGACCGACTACAAAAAGGGACTTTTGGAGTCAGAATCCTTGAACCGAACTAGACGATACAAGAACCCCTTGGAAACCAATTTCTGTGCCCTGAGATAAGAAATGAACTTCACCTTTGGTACTAAGGAACTCCTCTCCCATTATATTATCGGTTCATTAGGAAAATGAAAAGTGATATTTTAGGCCCTATAATCCATAGAAACATAGAATGAATTAAGTTAATACATCCCCAAGATCCTATCAAAATCCACCATATAGAGATCTATTAGATCCACTAAGTTCTGCCTATGGAAGATAGACACCACATAACTTCTATAGACTTTTCTAGCAATAATGGGCTCACCCACCAGGGTATACACTGAAAAAGGGTTGAAAATATTTTTTGGGACCACAATCAAAGTCACATAAGATAAGGTAGAACCTGAATCAAACAAATAATAAACATCATCGGAGAAAATTTGTAACATACCAATGACAACATCTGGGGATGCCTGAGATTCCTAGAGAGTAGAAAGTGAATAGAGACGATTTTATCCCTGAATAAGTAGCCTTAGCTGTAGGAGCTGATGAAATGGCGATCAAAACATTGTTAGCTCCTGTGGCATCCCTAGATAAAAGATAATCTTGCTGCATATGACCAAGACGACCATAATTAAAGCACTAATTTCTATGTTCCTCACAATAACCATGGTGAATCTTCCCACAACCCCAGCAAAGTAGATAAGGTGAGGCTAATTGAGCTCCACTAACCTGACACTGAGTATCCTATGCCCAAGGAACATTGCTATACTGAAAATGTTGATCACCCAAAGGCTTAGGATAAGGAGCACTAAAATATGAATACGAAGTTCCTCAGTTCTTCCTCGACCATTGTTTACCATCCTTTATAGCCTATGCCTATAGGCAGCTTAAGCCCCATGAAAAGAATTATCCAACTTATGATCTTGAGTTAGAAGCTGTTGTATTTGCCTTAAAGATTTGGAGGCATCTTAAACCCCATGAAAAGAATTATCCAACTCATGATCTTGAGTTAACAACTGTTGTATTTTCCTTAAAGATTTGGAGGCATTACTTTTATGGGGTACATGTGGATGTGTTCACAGACCACAAGATCCTACAGTATGTGTTTTCTCAGAAAGATCTGAACCTACGTCAGAGAAGGTGGTTAGAGTTATTGAAAGACTATGACATGAGCATCCTGTACCATCTGGGAAAGGCCAATGTAGTGGCTGATGCTCTCAGTAGGATGTCTATGGGTAGTGTTTCTCACGTAGAGGATAATAAGAAAAAGTTAGTTCAGGAAGTTCATCAGCTTACCCGACTAGGTGTCCGCTTAGTCGATTCAGTAGAGGGAAGTGTGTCGGTGCAAAATAGTTTATAATCATCTCTGGTTTCTAAAGTAAAGGAAAAGTAGGACAAATATCCCAGTCTAGTCAAGTTGAAAGAGTTAGTCAGAGATCAAAAAGTAGAGGTTTTCTCCCAAGGGGGAGATGGTGTGTTAAGTTGCTAGGGTCGGTTATGTGTACGAGGTGTAGATGACTTGAGGCAACAAATTCTTGCAGAAGCACATAGTGCATGTTACTCTATTCATCCAGGGACACTAAGATGTACCACAATTTATGGGAGGTCTATTGGTGGAGTGGGATGAAGAGAGACATTGCAGAGTTTGTGGCTAAGTGCTCTACATGTCAGCAGGTTAGGATTGAGCACCGGAAACCTAGTAGTTCCATGCAAGAGTTTAGTATTCCCATGTGGAAGTGGGAGGAAGTGAACATGGACTTTGTTACGGGTTTGCCCCGTACTCGTCATCAGTATGATTCAATTTAGGTCATTGTAGACAGGATGACCAAATCAACTCATTTCTTACCAGTTCATACCTCTTATTCAACCGAGGATTATGCCAATCTCTATGTTAGAGAGTTGGTCAGATTGCATTGAGTTTCATTGTCCTTTATCTTAGATAGAGGTACCTAGTTTACCTCTCATTTCTAGAAAGCCTTCCAAAAGGGTCTTAGTACCCAAGTTCACCTCAGTACAGTTTTCCAGCCTCAGACAGATGGTTAAGCAGAGAGGACTATTCCGACTTTGGAAGATATGTTAAGGGCGTGTGCCTTGACTTTAAGGGTAATTGGGATGACCACTTGCCCTTGATTGAGTTTGCATATAATAATAGTTAACATTCCAACATTCAGATGGCTCCGTTTGAGGCACTTTATGGGAGGAGATATAGATCTTCCATTGGTTGGTTTGAAGTAGGTGAGGCCGCAGTGGCAGGGACTTACTTGGTATTTGATACCTTAGAAAAAGTTTAGTTGATCAGGGAAAGGCTTAAGACAGCTCAGAGCTGACAAAAATCGTATACAGATGTGCAAAGAAAGAATCTCGAGTTTGAGATTGGCAACTATGTGTATTTGATAATCTCTCCTATGAAAGGGGTGAAGAGGTTTGGTAAGAAGGGAAACTCAGTCCCCGATATGTCGTTCCTTACTGAATTCTCAGCCGTTTCAGAAAGGTAGCTTACGATCTTGAGTTGCCTTCAGATTTAGCTTTAGTACATTCAGTGTTTCATGTCTCCCTGCTAAAGAAGTGTATAGGACACCTAGTAGTTATAGTCCATTTAGAGGGTATAGATGTTCAAAACAGCCTCTCTTATGAGGAGGTCCCAGTCAAAATTCTTGACCATCAGGTTCGCAGGCTAAGGAACAAAGAAGTTCCTCTAGTCAAAGTTTTTTGGCGGGGTTAGTTCATTGAGGGAGCTACTTGGGAAGCAGAAACAGATATGCAGACCAAGTATCCTCACCTCTTCTCCGCAAACTCAGACTCAACTCAAGGTAACATTTTTTCTTGAATTTATTCAGTTTCATGCTCAGATTACCTTTAGAACTCTATATCATTTCAGTTGCATAACATTTTTATATCATGCATACCTTTATGAAATAGATCAGTCATGTGTCATATTTTCATATCTCAGTCATGCTTTAGTTATGCATGTTTAGTATAAAATCTCAGTATATCAGTACTTTCAGTCAGGTAATCACGCTTTAGTTGTGCGTGTTCAGTATATAAATTTAGTCAATCAGTATATCTCAGCTTAGTCAGTCTCATTCGAGGAAGAATTTTCCCAAGGGGGAGATATTGTAAGACCCCACAAAATTCTAAGCTTAAATCAGACCTTTAGAGCTTGAAAAGAGGTCCCAGACTTAGAAATTTCAGCTAAGTATTTATATTTAGAAGTATTTTATCCTTCGTATGTTGGAAAACCTATTTCACGACCCTTATAACCTTAAAGTATCAATTTTTAGATTTATTTATGATCAGGAATATCAGTAGGTCAATTCGGGTGAGTTTTGAATTTTTTGGACCTCTTTTGAACAATGTTCAGGTGACAAAATAGTGGGTTGATGCGATCTCGACGCGTCGCATTGCCCATCGTATCGACAGATAATTTTTTTCCAGCTTTCAGTGCAATTTCAGTGAACCAACGCAAACTCGATGCGGCGCGTTGGTCATCGTATTAAAGCCATCGACATGGCGCGTTGGTCTGCGCGTCACTGGACATATTTTTAGTCATTAAAAAAACACATCCAGAGGGGTATTTGGGTCATTATCCCACCCATTTTCAGCCTCAAAACATGAAATCAAACCACCCTAGAGGCTAAATTGCTCACTTTCTTTCAAATTCTCTCAAATTTACTCAAGAACAAACCCTAGGGCTTTTAATTTCAAGAGAAAATCTTCAAGAACAAACCATCAGTCTTCACAAATTCAAGCCTCAGGGTATGTGAAGTGTTCATCCAAGGGTTTTCTTCCACCCTTGGAGTTCAAGAAACTCTTGTAACCTACAAGTTAATTGATTTCATGAATTCTATGTGGGATTTGAGTGTATTCATGATTATTATGTTAATTGTGTTCTAATCCATGGTTTATTTCAAGTTTCATGTGAAATTATTTATCATGTGTGTTTAGTATCATGTGCATAGATTATGTTCCCCAAGTGCTTGATAAATTGCTCATGTGAATTAAATGTGAAAATCATGAGATGCTAGCATATGTGCAAGCTTATATCTTACAAGTGTTTGATAAAATGTCTCTATGAATGAGTTATTAACATTGTAATGCTTTTCAAGATCATGCTATGCTTTACTTTTCATGCTATAGAGTCCTGGGGGTAAATACCCGACAATCTAGTTGCTTACCTAGAATTACAGTAGCTTCAGAATAGTCTCAGTGAGGTCACATACAGTAGTATTCATTTAGTACAGAACTCAGTATATCAAGTCTGCAAATAGAACTCAGAACACGCAATCAATTACAGTACTTAGTGAACTCACTCCAGTTCAATAAGTTAACACAATCAGTAACAGTTTAGTCTAGCCTAGAACAGTTTAGAAATCAGTTCAGTGTCTATTCAGTTGGGAGTAGGATTCAGCATCGAGTGAACCCAAGGATGGGGACTCACCTGCCAGTAGAGGGTGTGATCCATAGAAACAGTCCTTGAATTCCAGAACTACGTAGCCATCGTAGGTTGAGACATCAACCTTCCAGTTGAGGGTTGATGAGGTGTTCTACCTGCCAGTTGAGGGTTTCACCATTCTCGTTTAGAGCACCTTCCAGATAAGGGTGACTCAGCACTTGTCTTTACCCATGGAACGGTACTGACACCCTTCCAACTGGGGTTATAGGTTAGACCCTAAATCAGTTCAGAGAAGGGGCATGTTAGTTAGATGATTATCTCCCACAATTTTAGTTTTAGTCTCAATATATAACTCAGTTCAATTCTACAGAATCAGTACTGTCAGACACAGTCACCCAGCTCAGTATAGAACTCAGTTCAGTTTTACAGAATTAGAACTGTCAGAAATAGTCACCCAGCTATCAGTAATACAGTTATCAGTAACTCAGATATCAGTTATTCAGTTATCAGAACTCAGTATCCAGTGTTACTATGATCTTAAACATAGTATATGTAGATATGTGCACAGTATTGCATAATCAGTGTTTCATCAGTTTCAATTATACATTTACTCCCATTCAGTTGTATTCATTCTATTCAATCAGTTATGTTCATACACATGAACCCTTGTATATCAACCTACCTCACTTAGCATACCAGTACATTCAAAGTATTGACACATATATTTCTTTTGTGCTATAATGTTTAATATCATAGGTTCAGATGCACGGGATCCTGACCATACTTAGCAGCCCATACTATCAGCAACAGACCTAGTGGTATGTCCTCATAGTTCGAGGATAAAGTTATTATATCATTTTATTATTTCAGCATTTAGTTTATTTCAGTAGTCGGGGTTAGTTGGGGACTTGTCCCATCAACTCCATTTTCAAATAGTTCAGTTAGAGGCTTTTCAGACTAGATTATTTAAGATAGTTCAGTTATTCATTTTTTAGATATGATTGTCAGATGTTCAGTATTCAGTATTTACATATTAGTATATGATTCAGTTTTGAACCTTATGGAAATTTCCACCTAATTTTTGCATTATATGATATTATTATTTAGTGATTGCAGCAGGTACCAGTCATGGGTTAGCTTATGGTCCTTCGGGGTCGTAAGCATCGTGTAGCATCTAGGGTGTATACTCGGGGCATTACATAACCCAAGGAAAAGGATAAAATAATGCATTTACCAAAAGTCCATTCATAAACCACTTGCACAACATTCATACATATATATAGGATGTCAGGATAGGGACAAGGGTCATGAAACATGAACATTTAAGGATTTAGTCCTGAATTGTGTAGCTCGTACCAACCTAAAGGCACCCACGGGCTATATAGGTTTGGCTTCCCCTGCCGAAAGTGCCCCAGTCTATGTTAGCCACATATACTGGAGAATAGGCTAAAGCCACCAATAGTCAATTATCCTCCCAAAAATATACTGTGCAAATCAGACACAATGATCATAGACCCCCAACATCAGTAAACGTGGCTTCCATTGTTGGTCCCCCAGGGACTACACCTTCTCGGTGAACTACACAATTCCCTTTAAGCCCAAATTAGAACAATTTTCACACAAGCCAACCATTAACCAAGGAGTCTTTTATTATGGAATTTTCCAACCTAGTATCGTTATACCAATATGCTTGCAAGCTATTTCATTTATGCCAAACCAATACATATACCATATTGACTCCAATTACTAGTTTAAAATCCAAACCATAGCCACCAAAGGCATTCAAAAATCATAGTTATTCCATTTATCCTTTAATACAATGCAATGCAATATTTTCACAAGGATAAGTTAAATTATGTAAAATTTGTATTCAAAACCATAATTGTAATATGGGTTGAGGTTAATGCCTTTACCATACTAAAATTTCATCAATTTAATGAAACGCATGTCACCCATTTTAACTATGATAACAATTCACCAATTCAGTTCCAAAAACAATTAATTAAAAGCATGAAAAATCCATGAAAACAATTAATTAAAAACATGATAAAAGTAATGTAAGTGTTAAAAATCAAAAATCTTCAACCCATGTGCAAACCCATCACCCAAAACACATGAATATTGGATACAATTATATAAATTCAAGTTAGGGAATGAGCAACATGCCTAAAAATTACAAGAATTAGAAGAGGAATCGAGGCTTAAAGCTTGGAGACTAGAATTCTTGAGAAATCTCTTATATTTCTTGACTTGGGAGTTAGAGAAGGGAGAAATGTAAAGCATAGTGAATTTGGGGGTTTTCTAGGGTTGGGGGAATGTGTTTATGATGTATTAAAAGTAAAAAGGACCAAAAAGTCCCTATCCTAAGATGAAAAATAATGAACTGGGAAAAATTTACTTTGTAGTATTCCACGACACTATTGCGGAGGGTAGCCAGTGTGCCACACTCTTATTACAGAAGCTAAGTGGCGAGGCACGCCACTATTACGGACCCTTACTGCTTCAGGGTCCCGAAATGGCCCCGAACCCCTTCCAAAAATTCTAAAAATTTACTAAAACACCCTTTATCATAATTCAAGTCGAAAATTAACATTACACTAGAAGAAGGGTTAAAAATAAATAGATCAAGATTTTTTGGGGTTTTACAAACTATAATACTATAACATAACCACATGGTTAATAGTATATCCTAATAATCTATCACTTAGAATCATCACCATGCATGCACAATTTTAAAAACCCATATCTTCCACATGCTTATCAAAAACTTTCTATCTTAAGCCCTTTGTAAATGGGTCTGCCAAAGTTTTCTTCGACTCAATCTTTAAAACTCTCACATCACCCCTTTGAGTTATATCCCGAATAAAGTTATATTTTCTCTCAATATGCTTACTTATTTTATGTTTTCGTGGTTCTTTTGAGATTGCAACTGCACCGCTATTGTCACATTAAAGTGGTAGTAGTGTTTGAACTAAACGAACAACTCCAAGCTCTTTCAGAAAGTTACCGAGCCAAATAGCCTCCTTAACCGCCTCAAAGGCAGCCAAATATTTGGATTTCATAGTGGAATTAGAAATACATGATTGCTTGATACTCCTCCAAACAATAGCTCCACCTCCTAAGGTAATCACATATCCTAAGATAGATTTTCTAGAATTTTTATCAGACTGAAAATCTGAATTAGTATACCTAATAGGTACAAGATCCCAATAGTGAAAAACAAGTATGTAATTCCTAGTCCTTTTCAGGTACTTGAATATGTGCTTAACCACAGTCCAATGTTCGTGCCCAAGATTAGACTGAAATATGCTAACCATGCCAACAGCAAAGCAAATATATGGTCTAGTGCACAACATAACATACATGAGGCTCCCTTCAGCTGAAACATAAGGGACCACTTTCATTCTCTCTATCTCACTGTCCTTTTAGGCGACTAATCTTTTGATAGAGTAATCCCATGCCCTAGATTATTCTGTCTCCATCCAATTTTTTATAGACGCATAAATCGCTTTCACATTGATGAAAACCAAAAATCTTAATCGAATTATCAAAATAAGTATTTCATGCCCTAGATGTCTGTTTCAAACCATAAATGGTTTCTTTAAGTTTACAAAATTTATGTTTATTATCACTTTCCATGAAACCTTCTGGTTTGCCATATAAATACACCCATCAAAACTCCCATTGAGGAAAGTCGTCTTGACATCCATTTTCCAAATCTTATAATAATAATGAACAATAATGGATAAAAGAATCCTAATGGATTTAAGAATGGCTTCCAGTGAAAAAGTTTCCTCATAATCAATTCCTTCCTTTTTAGTAAACCTTTTTGCAACAAGCCTAGCCTTAAAAATTTGCACTTTTCCATCCACACCTCTCTTTTTCTTATAGATCCATCTATAGCCAATGGATTTGACTCCCACATGTGGTTTTACAAGTTCTCACACTTGATTGGAGTACATAGACTCCATTTCAGATTTCATAGCAGCAATTCGCATTTCAGCATTTTTATCATTTAGCGCTTTGGCATAATTAAGAGGTTTTGTATTAGGCTCCTCAGGGATTCTATCGTAAGATTCTCTCAAAAGCACAAACTATAAAGATTTTCTAAAAATTCTTCCACTACGATGAATAGTTACTACAGGATTTGCTACTTTTGGAACTAAATTTTGAATACTCTGAATGTCTTCCTGCACAATGGCAGATTGATTGACATCATCTTAAGCATTTTCCTCTATAATTGTAGGTTGCTCAATACTACTCTAACTACTCTGAGGTAGCGTGATGTCAAGTGTTTTCTCTTGTGCAATCTCTTGCCTATTAACATTTCTCCCACTACATGGATGCAGTGGTATGTCAATAACAGTTTTTGAAATTTATTCTCATGTTTCATTATTAATTATTCTATTGTTCAATTCCTGTAAAATAATTTTACTTCTAGGAACGTGGTTCATTAAATAATCCTCTTCAAGAAAGCTGGCATTTTTTGAAATAATTACCTTCTGTTTCTTAGGACAATAAAATAAACCCCCTTTTGTTCCTTTTGGATATCCAATAAAAATGCACACTTTTGTCCTAGATTTCAATTTATCAATTTTTCCTTTTAGCACATGTGTTGGACAACCCCAAACTCGAATATACCGTAGACTAGGCTTGCACCCACTCCACAATTCACATGGGGCTGATTTTGAAGGAACCAAGTTCAGAATATAATTTGTTGTTTCTAATGCATAACCCCAAAAAGAAAAGAAAAATTTTGAATACATAAAATTGATCTAACCATTTCCATAAGAGCTCTATTTTGTTGTTCTACCATACCATTTTGTTGTGGTGTCCCTGGAGCAGAATATTGAGATACAATTTCTGATTTTGATAAGTATTTAATGAATTCCATAGAAAGGTATTCCCCGCCACTATCAGATCGTAATGTATAGATATGTTTGTTATGTCGTTTTTTCGTTTTCATCTTAAATTCTTTGAATTTTTTCAAAGCATTCAGATTTATGATGCAACAAATAAATGTATTCATATTTTGAGTCATCAAATGTGAAAGTCAAAAAATACTCAAAACCACCCCTTACTTGTTTATTTATAAGACCACACAAAGCAGTATGAATTAATTCAAACTTATTACCGACTCTATTTCCTTTGGAAGGAAAAGGTCTCTTGGTTATTTTATCTTCTAAACAAGATTCACAAGTTGGAAGTGCCTTCAATTTCAATGAACTAAAAAGTCTATCAGAAACCAATCGTGAGATCATATTATGTTAATATAACCTAGACGTAAGTGACATAAGTATGTTTCACTCAATTCCGAAATACATTTTCTTTTATGTGATTGATGAACATTATTAAGTTTCATTGTTTGTAGCATATTATGGGAAACATCAAATACAAATAGATCTATTCTAGGAGCTGAAATAATAAAATACTTATTAAAATTAATAATTGCACAGTTATTAGCAAGATAAACATTATAAATAGCATCAATTATCTTAAAATAGAAATTAAACTCCTTCTTATAGAAGGTGTATAAAGAACATTATTCAAAGTCAAAACTCTAGAACCACTAAACAAAAAGGAAATATTTCCTATAGCTAAGTCTAATATTGGTTCCCCATTTGCTTGAAAAACATTCAGTTCATTTTCACTTAGGCATCGTATCTCCTGAAACCCCTGCAAAGAAGTCCAGATATGATTAGTGGCTACTGAATCTATACCCCAAAACTGGGTAAAAACAGCCACTAAAAATATTTCAATGGTGACTAGTCTAAAACATATAAAAAAGAAATACCTTGTTTCTGTACCTTAGTTATGTAGTCGGGACACTGTTTCTTGTGGTGACCAGGTTGCTTGCAATGATATCATTTGCCCTTAGGCTTAGCCACACCACCTTTAGCACCTGGAACCCTATATGGTTTTTCTTTCTTTTTCTTTTTAACTTTTGGCTTAAAAATTGAAGATGAAGGTTTGTCAAACATCAACGCCACAGGAGGGGCTTGTTGCTTAGTGATAGATTCTACCTCTTGTAGTTCATTCAACAGTTTTGCAAGAAATAAGTTCATCTTATTTTTGTTATAATTAAGTGAAACTACTAAAAACTATCTGGTAGGGTTTGTAGTGCCATCTCTACCTGAGGCTCCTTATCAATAACCATACCAAGAATTTTTGGCTCGCTCCACGGACTTATCATTTTAAGAACGTGCTCCCCCATTGAATTTCTTCAGCCATTTTAGTGGTTAAGAGGGCTTCTATGGCTGTCTTCTTTGGAGAATGATTTTTTTCACTGATGTTGGGCGTATTTACACGCCTAAACACCATAATTTACCCATATTTTAGGCTAAGTTTTGAGGATAAAATATATAATTCCTGCACTTTTAGTCCTTTTTCCTGTAAGTGAGCTAACCAACGTGATTAGCAAGATTTCAGGTATTTATGATGAAGATTTCAACATTTTATGGACTGTTGGACGCCAAAGGAAACTTCACGTAAGAAGGAAGGCAACTTCTGGAAGCTTGTGGACTGAAAGTGATGCATGGAGAACTTGTCCCGGGAAAAAATAGCATTTCTAAAGACTTGGGGGATCAGCAGTAACTTAGTAGGATTAGGACAAGTATGCAGTAACCCAGTAGGACTAGGACAAGGATAAAAACCCTATTTCAGTAGGACTAGGACAAGGATGTTATAAAAACCCTATTTGCTGAATTTTTCAGTAAGCTTTTTATTATATTGACTCATTCATTAATTCAATTCTTTTTCATTCAACTTCCGCCCCTAATTCATGTTACAATTGTTAACAGAGAAAAATGCTAACTCGTGGGAAACACCAAGAGGAAAAACGTCAACCTTGTTGTGACGCCACACTCTTCTCCAACGTGAGATCATTCTAGTTTTGATATGATGATGATGTTTATTGTGATCTCCGTTGCGCTCATGAGTAGCTAAAATTCTCTGTTAGGGTTATGGAAGCCTTATGAGATACTATCTATTGCTATGAGTTTGTGAATTCTTGATACGTATGCTGCTTATATCATTACTCTCTTCATCTTAATTGAATTCTTGTGGTTGAAAACATATAGAATACGCCAGTATAGCATTAACTTGTTCGAAAGAAAAGTTATATGTCTGGAAAAGAGAGAATGACAAGGAAATAGGGCTACCAACCCCTGTTTAAAAGTTAGTGCCATAACTGGATTAACCTCTTGGAGAATTCGTACCATTAGTATACGCTTTAAGCTCGAAAGAGTTAAAGTGATATAATCCTTGATGGTCGAAAGACACTAGGATTTACCATAGAATACGAATCTCTATAAGAGCATGCATGTCTGAATTCCGCATAACTCATAGCCAATAGATACGTAAAACTCATAAGGTGGACATAACCCTAACTTAAAATTCTCATTGATTAAAACCTACTAAACATTCCATTTTTCTTTGTTACTTTGATACTCCTAATTCACGCTACAATTAAATCCCCCCTTTTTCATAGAATTTTTTATCAACAGTCTACTAATCGTTGCATACTTAGTGACCAAGTATTCCCTGTGGGATTCGACACCCAACCCAGTTGGGTTCTATATTTGACAACGACCGCTTACACTCTTACGAGAGTTGTAGTTTGAGCGTTATCATTCACCAAACATCTCTTTGAGAGATTCAATCATATCATAAGAAATAATCATAATTGATGTTGATGCTGCAACACATTTGTCATGGAGGAAAGTGTGTAACATCTTGCCATCTCTTCATCCTTAACCCACTTATCATAGGCTTTGGTTTCATCATTAGTGGGTTTAGCCGACTTAACAGGACATTACTTAACTAGCACAAACTTAAATCCCTCAGTAGTAAGAACAACATCCAAATTACTTTTCTAGTCCAGATAGTTAGGGCCTACTAGTTTATTTTGATCCAGGACAGTAGTTAAGGAATTGAATGAAGACATGGTTAATTTGTTATATAATCAAATTAAAAATAGATCATTAAAAATGCTGTAAAAATAATAAAATTCTTAAACACATCACATGTGTAACCATGCACTTAAATTCTTAGAATCATTAGTGAAACTTAACTATTTAGTCAAATATACATGTAATGACAGATATTTTATCTCTTAAATAAAACAGAACCTACTTAGTTAGAGAGTAAATCTTTGATTCAAGTTAGATAAATATCACATTTTATAAGTCTCTGTATCATTGAACTAACATGTAACTTAGTTGGAAAGTTGATACAAACCATAAAAAACAAAAGACTTAAAAATAGTATTACACTCTACAAGTTTATCCGATGGGAAAGATGACCTACCTCAACAAGTAAACTCATATTATTTACTTTTATTAACAACTAGAAATCATAAGGAATGACCCCTATCACCACTGGTTTCAAAAATATAATTTTTTTAGAATTTTTAATTTTCTTAAAAACATAAAAATGCCCAAAACTCCATCAAAACGACCCCAAACGGCCAAAAAAAGGTCTAGGTCACAAAAAGGTAGTGAGTATTGCTCTGTGCGTCATTTTCAATGAACCTTCCAAATTTCAGGTCACTCGGAGTTCGTCAAAAACTGAAAAACTCTAAAATCGATCAAATCTGCAATTATTGGCTAGCCTATTGCGAGGGTCAGCAAGGCTGTCTGCACTGCTTGGCCTTACCAATACACTACTTATTAAGCTATACATGTGACGTAGGTAGTTGGGTCATTTCCAAAAATTTTATTATTTTTCCTCAATTCAAAAAATATTTTAGGCATTTTCTAGGAAAACAACTTAAGAGGGAGAAACGAATTGCTCAGGCAGTTAGGACCTACCACCACAGTGCTTATTAGATCATGTGAGTAATGACTATGGTTGAGCTTAGTCAAAACTTATCACAATTTTACCCTTAATTTAGAAAAACAATTTTTTGACAACACTAAGTAAAACATGTAAAATTCATTTTTTTGCTTGCTTAATGATAAACTTAAATTCTAGAATTCATTAATATCATCAAAAACATGATAAAGATTCATCAACAACATGATTTATACATCCAGTATCCAAAACATGTACAACAAGTCATGTAATTTCTTTTTACATCATCTAGCATATGTATGAAGACTTCTAATAGCAATTGTTAGGACATGCACATCGGAAGCAACAATTAACCAATATTAATAACTTACACAACATCTAGATAACATAATAAAAAATGAAAATAGTAATACTTACCTCTTGAAGCTTTCATAAAACTCTTTTTCTGCAATTGAATCCAGGTCGGCAACCTTCTGCTACTTCCTGATTAGCCTTTAAGTCAACACTTGTGTGGGAAAGTGACTTTTGAATTGAAAAAGTGATACTTTTTTAGAAAAAGCATATATTTTCTCAAAAAAAAAATTGCCTCTATTTATTAACAATTCAACTGAAAAGGGAAGGGAAAAAGGCAACGTTTTCAGCCATTAACTTGCCTTAATGGAACTATAATGAGAAAAATATTTTTATATCAATTAACCATATTTAAGAGCAAAACGTTTTTTCCTTAGTTAATCCTATTAAGAGCAAAACATTTTCAGCTCTTTAAAATAGTGTTAATTGTTTTTTAAGTTCCTTTTTCTTTTCTAAAATTGATTAGTTAATCAGGTATAGCAGAGACCACAGATTTATTAAGTGAGGCTTTCAATTATGATATTAATTCACAAATGAATGAATTAGCATATCATAATAAATCACAAATTATTCAACTAAAAATCTGTAATTGCACTCCTTGATTTAATTTTGAAATCTCATTACATCTTTTTTAACTCCCCATGTTAGAATTACCAAAACCAATCAATTAAATTAAATTCTCTAGAAAATATAACTTAAAGATTAATTTAATCCTTTATTTATACTACTTAACTTATTTCACATGATGGATATAAAATCCACCTGCGGGATTTTCAGTGAAAACATATAAACAACTATAATGGGGTGTCTGTTATCTCAAGTCTGAGACACGGTTCTATCAAATAATTATCATTTCACTAAGTGACTTGCCATCATCCAACCTATTAGGAATATATTGACTCATAAAAGAGTCTCAACTTTTAATAGATTAAAATAATAAATCAAACCACATAGATTATAATAATTATATCAAGATTAAGAGTATAAGTACATGTAATGGACTAGAGAACTTGTTTATTAATATTCAAAATATAAAAAAACATCTTTAATTGGTCTGTTCAATACATACGAAATGTATCAACACAAGAAGTTGGAAGGAAGGTCAAACCTAATCCGGTGTCAATACTTGACTGACTGGAGGACCTAAATAGCTTCAACCAAGTTTTCGGTAGGCTAGGAAGCATTTCCTCTACTCTTCTACGCCTATTAAGTGTTTTGATCCTTGTGCCGATTCTCGTCTTTCATCTTTTCTTTTGTGTGTCGAGTGAGTTTGGAAATAATACCACTCCCATAATTAAGATCAGATTATATTTAATCTTGTGCTACAATCATCAAGATGTTCATCCTACCTCATCTTTGATTTTGAACACTAATTTATAACTTATGAGAATCGACAATTTTAATCTTACGTGCATGATTTAAAATACTCCATCCACAAAATTATCTACTATATAAGTAAAGGACACATATGTTAACATAGTGATCTATTCAAATAAAGATTTTTTTAATATAAGAAATTATCTTTACATTGGATGAAAACATAAACCACATGGTTAATAGTATATACTAACATTTTCTTCTACAACAAGTGGAAACAACTTATGTGTCACACAGTACTCCAGCCTTTCATGTTTTTTTTTTTTAACAATTTTTGTCTTTTAAATAATTATTTTACTTGGACATCATATTCTCATGTGTATTATTTTTTCATCATCATAATTTAATAAATACTTTTTGAAAATAAGTGTTAAGTCAGTAAGTGCCAAATAAAATAAAGCGAAGAAATATACTTTTGATAATATCTTTGTAGAATCTCTATTGCTCGTCCTAGTAGCACATTGAATGCATAAGTAAGAAATAAACAAAGATAGAAGGATAATCCATGTCGACTGGGTTCAACAGTCACTACCTCAACAATCTCTGTAAGTAGTCACCAACACAGCACCGTTCAATGTTTGGCACCACTGAATTAGTATCTATATGTCAAGTGTAGAAAAATAGCAAGAATGAATACATAGCCACTTGTACTCAGTAGTGTCATTGATCGACCCTAATTAAATGACAGGATAAAATTTATAAACCATCCATCTGAGACAACCAATTAACCTACACTCAATAAAGGCATCTTAGTCTAATAATGTATAGATACCACGATATCCAAAAGACAGTTCATCACTACCAAGTACCCAGGCAGAAGATCCAAGTCCATAACAATGACATTTTTACATCAAGAGTACAACAACCAGTGCCACAGTTTAACAAACACGCACTACACCAATCAATCAACCAAATGAATATGATGAAGTGATGCATGTCACACACAAAAATGGAAAAATATTACGATAATGATGTATATGATGCATGTTTATTCAACCTTCACACATCTGCCCCATAAATATAGCCATCTGGGACCCATGAAGGACATGTTAAGTCCAAATACACCTTTTGGATCCACTTCTAAGGCCATGGAGTAAATAATAAATATTAGCTCAATCCGAATTTACCCAAAGGGCAACAGAGAAAATTTCAAAATACCCTGGAGCCTCAGCAATCTCAACCTCCTGATCTTTCCAAAGGCCGAGGAGAATAACCAATAGAACCATGATCATATGCATATGAAGAAGGGGAAAATATGGAAAAATATAACATAATCATAGTATCAATCTAGACTAGGATGATGAATAGGAATTCCTTATATCATAGTAAATCCCTAATAATATGCAATTAAAAACCCATGCTTACCACATGTAAATAAGTGAAATAAGGCACCAACAACTTAATTACTGGGAAAATATAGTATAACAATCATAGATTCCAGAAACCAGTCCAAATAGTCAATCAATTAATTTTATCCCCTTCACATATACTTGGTACTAGTTGGATATTTTCTATCTCATCTATACGGGATCCTCAATATCCCCATTGTAAATTTCTATTATACTGACCCTACAGTCACTATAGTGTGTTTATGGTACCATGCTAGATTTTTCTTAGTGAGTTGAGCTAATACAACTTAAAGGTCGGAGGGTTTAAAGTTGTGTATATTCATGCTGATTGTGAATAATGGTGTTATGTTTTGTAGTGTTGTGTTCTATTAGGAATTGACCTAGAACATAGACCTACGTAGAGAAAATTTAAGATTAATAAAGTTGTAACATGTGAATTTAGTGGATTCTATTGGGATAGCTTTGTTATGTCCTGAGTCTGTGAATTCTACTGTGAAATAGGGGTAGAATTAGATCCTTATCGAGCTATTGGTTAGAAATGAAACAATGGTAGAATTTTTGTTGCGTCAAGACTTTCATAGTGTTCAGAGCTCTGTCATATAAAGGTAGGAGAATTTCTTTAGGGTCCACTTTAGTGAGCCCCATTTCACCATAGCAGGTCTGTTGCAGCAAGAAATCGGTCACCAAAGCAAAAGATGCATAGATAGGATATCATTTAAATCAGTTTCTTTAAGTTTTGTCCCAAAAACACAAAATCCATCATTCTAAACTTTAGAGAGACGATTTTACTTAAGTTTTGGAGATTTCTTTTTGAAGTAAGTGATTCCATCACTCTTTACGCTATATAATTAAATACTATCATCTAATCGTTAGGTAGATTATGATGATGGGTTTATGCGTTAAAATCCTAAGTTCATGAAAAAGGTGGAAAACATATAAATAGATGTAATATCATCTAGAATAGCTTCTAAGTTGTATATTAATGCTTCATAGCTTGAATTCATTGTTCGAAATCATGAATTATGGTAGTTGAGAATCTTAAGTTCCATAAAAATGATACCTTTTAACATAAAAACTACATAAAAGAGGATAACTAGAGCAAATTTGAATAATGTGATCATTTTAGAATGATAAACGATAAGATAACCCTTGAGTAATGTTATAAACTATGAATAATGATAGAATCAATGGGTTTGAATTTCCAAAGAGTATAATTGAAGAGTAAATAATTAATTTATCTTGTACTTATTTGTTTTAGATCCTGAACAACCTGAGGCATTGAGGAAACGAAAAAGCTCTTGTGAATTAGCTTGCAGATTCAGGTTCTTTGGTTGAGATAGGTTATGGTTTTTATGGGGATACACTTGATATAGTATCTTATATGTATCCTAAATTGATAAACATGTTGATTAGTCTTGAGACATAACTTGTAGTTGTTTGAATTATTTGGCTTGGCATTACTTGTGTGAGTAAGCTATATTTATTAAAGTCTATCTTCAAATAATGTATAATTGTGAACTACTCTTATTATATTTTGTATGCTTGTTATGATATCTTGATAGATAGTGGAAGTGGTGTCATACTAAGATATGTGGGAAAAGGATGAGATTATATATTTCATCTATTGATTGAGTAACTCGAGTTTGATGTGAGTTTACGGATGAGAAGTTTTATTATAGAGTGATTATCACACTGATATGATATTTTATATATTCTATTATGAATTGGCTATGACATCAATACGGTATTTAGATCCTAGGTTGTCTCCTGCAGGTCATGACTATTGGATAGAAATAAGACTCATTAGCATGTGTGTACAGATGATAGATTGTTATGAGTTCTGGTGAAATATAGAGACTATACTATGTGATTGTGTTATCGACATGATCCGTATTTTGTGATGTATCTACTATACTTGCAGGGTCTTAGGATGATTTATATGTCTGATTAATGACTTATGTGCCTTTTGTGTTGTTGGTGTTGATATATTTGAAAATTGGGTGAGTTATCTGGCTATGCGACTATTTATTTATGTATTAATGTACATGTTAACATGTTTTAGTTAATTTATGAGATATACTTGTTTCTATTTTGAATCAGCCTATGATGCCTACCAATACATAGTATTTGGACCGATACTACTCTTGCACTCTTCATTTGAGTGCAGACTGTGTTCTAGGGATTTCTATGAGACCTCATAGATATCGCTTCTAATTGACCGATTCAAGCCTGAGCTACTTCTATCAAGGTATCGAGGATCTTTTTATTTACATTTATCTTTCCTTTAGACAATGGTCATTTTTAGAGATGTTAGAATATTCTTAGACTTGTAGTTTGATAGCATCTTTTGTACTATGTTTTTCAAATTCTAGGTGTGTAATGGTTAAGATTTCTGCATTTATTTAAGTTTTGGTGACTTATTATTTATTTTGTCTTATTATTATAAAATGAGTTGATTTAGGTTGGGTTATAGGGTAATGTTTGATTATCCTACTAGAGGGTTAGCATAGGAGTCACTCACAGTCATTTAGTTCGTGAATGACTTCGTATTAGAGCCCTAGGTTTGTCAATCTCTTGGTACAAGGACATGTATAGTAGAGTCTTATGGAGCTGATGAGGCCATAACTTATGGCAGAGGACATGTGACAGGAGTAAGAAGAGGAATGGGATAAGGAGAAGCGTGCTCCAGGGGAAGGCTCAAAATGAAGGACAATCTTATGACAAGTCGCAATCCCCTCCCTAACTTGAAGACATTGTCGTAGCAGCAATAAAGGAGGAGGTAGCACCAGTTTTGGGAGGTGTTTTTCCTGTTCTAACTCCTTCAAAGATTTTATAGCAGGTTTGGGCTTTACTGAGTGGTTTGGTAGGCACTAGGGTGGTTCCCTATCTATATACACTTGTCGAATCATATAGCTACCTAGGACCTAAGGGCGACTCACTAAGTTCATATACACCCTCTGAATCTACCTCTAAGGCCATGAAGTTAAGTAATCAATATCTGCTAAATTTAGATCTGCCTATAGGTCCACAGAGAAGATTTTAAAACACCTTGGTTCCTCAATAATCTCAACCTCCTAATTCTCCCAAAGTCCAAGGAGAAAATAACCAATAGAATCATGATCCTATGCATATGAAGGGGTCGATATGGCAGAATATTACAAAATCATAGTATCGGTTCAAACTAGGACTATCCATAGTAATTCCTCATATCTTACTACATCCCCCAACAATATGCACCAAAACCTATGGTACTTAGATGGAAATAAGTGAAATAAGCACCAACAACTCAATTACCTAGAAAATATAGTATAACAATTATAGATTCAAGAAGCCCTATCCAATCAGTTGATTTTATTTCCTTCACAGAGATTGGTACCCATATAGATATATATCATCTCATATATGTGGGACCCTCAAAATCTCCATTGCTTTCTTTTACAAATAAATATAATCTAACATATCAAAAAAGGGTCAAAGAAAAGTCTCAACTTGTCTTAAGAAAGCCCGAAGAATCAAACCTAAGTTTTTCCCTTATGAATTGCCTCCAAATGAGCTCAGTCTATTCAAATATGAGTTATATGTAAGAAAAATAAAGCTAACGATGCCAATACTACTACACTTCTAATCTAAATTAAGAAATTCAATCACCTACAAGGGTATAATGTGTATTTTATCCAAAAACACGTTACCCAAGACCCATGTAGTTCAAATCTAAAATCCCATACAAAAGGGAGTCCAAACCGACTTTGCAATCACTATTTCACTAAATTTTAAGTTTATCTAAGAAACGCCAAATTTGAAGTTGAAAACTTAGATTAGAAGGTAAAAATCGTAGAGTAATTAGTGGGAATGTAAATCGTGATTTAGAAACTTACCCAAGGGTTGAATCTCAATTTTTTTTTGAAAATCTCCAAAATTGTTATCTCTAGGCTCAAAGATGGTGTAAATGGGGTTTGGGTTCAAAATGGAATGTTTTAACACTGCCAGGTACCTTTACACGTCATGTTCACGAGGGTCCCCAACCTAATCCCAGCGTGTTTGCGAAAGCCCACTCTAGACCCTTAGAAAATATGGGCTCTTCATCGCGACTCAAAAGTCTACCAAATCCTTCTCTATGAATACGATGAAGAGCTCACGAACGCGATAAAGGGAAAATGGTTGCACCAGCAACTATTTTGTCAACTTAAACCAACACCCCAAAAGCCCCCGAATCGACCCTTGGAATAAGTTCAAAATCCCACCAAAATAATTCATATACTACTAGCCTGAATTCGACATTTCATACTCAACAATATAGTAAGAATTTCTAATGGGGATCGTTAATATTAAATGTTGACTCAAGTCAACTATTAAGATTAAATTTTCAACATCTCGTCTAAATAATCAAAATCACACCGAAAGCCCTATGCTACGATACAAAAATGAGGGTCATGATGGCACTTATCGCAGCGTACCTTGACAAGTAAGCCTATCACCTAAACTGATACAAAAAGAGAAAAAGACAAAAGTACTCCAATGTAAGGCTTCTAGAATAAAGCCAAACCATACAAGTAATCATAACAATATGGAAAGAACTTATCCAAAATATAAATCATGCCCAAAACCAGGTGTCAATAGTGTAAGAACTTCTAATACAATCCAAGAGTCAAATACATCAGAAAAATAACCATAAGGGAATAATATATGTCTCCAAATACTAATAAATACATAACTACTACAGAAAGATAGAGGTGAACTCCAGACACATGAATGTCCAACCGCTACCTTGGAAGCTCCAACAATTGCCCGAGTCAAGCAAGCTGAGGCGCACTCAAGCTAGGATCTGCACTGAAAGGGTGCAGGAGGAATGAGTACGGTCCACTTGTACTCAAAAGATATCATAGGCCGACCAAGCAAAGTAGTAATAAAGTATAAAAAATATATACTAAGGGCACGTCACCTACAATTAGAAAATATCCCACAACGGTAGCCCATACCGTTTGCACTAACAGTTCTAATATATCATATATATTGTAGTACCGCACCAAGATAGAACACAAGTATGCATTATATCACATATAAGTAGAACAAGGGGGAACACGCATATACAAGATCATCAAAATACAAGTAAAAGAAGAAAAGACAATTACATAGATGGCAAGTCAATATGGCAATACAAAATAATATATACACTATAAAGTAAGTGCAATGTATATGATGATGATGATGATTATGCACGAGGTTGTCGTACAACAACCGAGATCGTCGCACAATCTCCATATACACCTATGGAGATAATCCTCCCAACGCAGGATCCATGGGGGGTTCGTCAACCCGTATACAATCCACATATCTCATATCTTCTCCTAGGAATATCCCTCAGGAAGGGTTTTATAAGGTGTTATAATATCTCCTCCCAGCACTTCCCTCGGGGAGGATTTTATAAAAGATGTAACCAGTGTTTCTCAGATGTTGTCATGGTGGTACCAATATTTCATCAATGAGCATGATATGAGGATGTAATGCTCACAACCAATCACAATGAGTATTTTCACAACCAATCATAATGATATATTTCCATAACTAACCACAATAATACATTTCCACAACCACGTGAGCCAATACCACTCATTATTTTTGTTTTACTAATGAATTTCCACGTGTCTCATATAACAACAAGCATGAATATATCACAATACACCAATTATACCGCATTAGGCATTTCAAAAACACAATATAATTATCACATATATTCAAGGCTATCAACATCACATAGGACTTCACACAGTCACACACATCACATAATATCTCAATTTTGACAATTACATCACATATGGGCCCCCACATGGGCACAACACATATATATCTATTTTTCATGATTAGTTCTCACCCTTAACATCTATATTTTACCATCATTTACTACCCAACCCAGTCTGAAAGAGATAAGCCATAACCTACCTCAAAAGTCAAAATTGATCTGCTACACTTTGAACCCACGACTTTACTATTCACAAAAAATTCCGAACTCCACTAAAATATCAAATATGGAATCTACACGCTAAAACAAAATCAACGACACCCATAATGACTACTTTTGATTCGGGGTACAACTGAACCCCCAAAATGGGTTTCCGAAAAAAGAAGGGCAAAATTGGAACTTTACTTCAAAAATATGTACTCCATATTTTAGGAACCTACAGATAAAAACCCAAGTTAAATTGAGTAAAAAACGAGATTCAAATCGAAGAAAAACTATTTTTGAGCTTCATCGGGTAAAATCTTTGAAATCCGGGTTAGAATCAAGAATTGAAGCTGTTTTGAAGGTTAAATTGATGAAAAACTAGTAATTATAAGATAAAAACACTATTCAAGTGAAAAAGAGTGAAACTGGAGTTTAAAAATCAAGTCCTAAGATATTTGGGGTTTTGAGAAATTAATCAAGAAATTACTAAGAAAATAGTGAATTTTTACCTTAAATCCGTAATAAAACTAGATATAGATATTAATCTACCTTCCCAAGCTCCACAAACTTTACTTTTAATCTCTCACACTATTTTATGGTTTAACTCCCAAGAAGCAAGATGATAAATGAGCAAAATGGGCTCAAAACTGCTATATACATTGCCAAAAAATCTGCACAAAAGCTTTTTTTTTTAAGTTCAATCCGAACTTCGACGGGGTATCCGGGATTCGTTTGGAGTCCGATATACACAAAAGAACTATGAAATCACACTAAATTCGATGTTTCAGACACGTTGGCGAAGTCGTATTTTCAAAAAAATCTCATTTTCAAAAAGTTGACCCCCAAAATCCAAAAATGCAATTTTTCAAATCGAGGGTCGAAATAAGATTTAAAAGCATTAAAATTACACAAAAAATATTACCACCCTAAAATCAACATTTTAGATCTGATGGCGAAGTTGGATTTTCCATCCGAGGTCGTTTCAACCAAATGTGGGTCCCACACCCATATTTCCAATTTTCCAACTTTCCTATCAAAAGGTCGAAATGAGCAAGGGTGCACCGGGACCCAAACAAAGGTCTACCGAACCTAAATAAATATTCTGGAGCTGCAAGACCAGTCCGTTAAGTCATCCATCGCATGGAGTAAAAGATATCCCCATAAGTCTAAAATAAGATTGTCGAAATCATCAAAAATACAATATCACATAAATGGTACCAAAATGCATCGAAAACTATGTCAATCACTCCCACACCCCAGAAATACCATAATGCAACTACGGGGAGGGGTAAAATAGTTAAATCACATAAAATTACAAGTTTCACATATTTAATCAAATTTTTAGGTCGTTACATCATCCATCACTAAAAATCTAGTTCGTCCTTGAACTAAGACAAAGAAATACCTGAATCAATGAAGAGCTGAGGATAAGAACTACGGATATCATACTCAACCTCCCAAGTAGCCTCATCTACAGGTCGATGTCGCCACTGAACCTTAATCACAGGAATAACTTTAGAGCGCAATTTCCTAATATCCCTAGCCAAAATGGAGACCGGATCCTCAACAAAGGACAACCGCACATCTAACTGAACCGACTCCCAACGAATGACATAAGACTCATCAGGAATATAGCGACGAAGCATATAAACATGAAAAACTGGATGAATAGCTGATAGATCAGCGGGCAAAGCAAACTCATAAGCCACATCACCAACAATCTGAAGAATCTCAAATGGACCAATATACCTGGGTCTAAGCTTGACCCTCTTCCCATACCTCATCACACCATTCATGGGTGAAACTCGAAGGAAAACACGATCACCAACACCAAATCTCAAGGCTCAAAGTCTGCGATCAGCATAATATTTCTGCCTACTCTAAGACACTATAAGTTTATCCTGAATGACCAGGACTTTATCCAAAGACTCACGAAGCAAGTTCGTACCTCAAGGTCTTATGTAACGCCCCGATTCCCGAGAACCAGAACGCCACACGGTGCTTATGATCCCGAAGGACCACAAGCTAACCCTTTTTCTAATATCTGTACCTGTTCACTGCATAATATAATAAAATACATACGAAAACTGGCTAACACTTGCCATAAGGTTCAAAAATCTAGAAATATACAATACGTTAAACCACACACTAATACATCTGTCTGAAAAGCCTCTACACTGCCTGAGCTGTGGAGTTGAAGGGACAATCCCCCAACTAACTCCGTCTACTAAAATCAAATACTGTAATAACATCCTTGGATGATGAGGACTCACTGCTGCACCCACTGCTACTATACAAGTGACTTATAAGATGCTCCAAGTTTCACTCCTCTGAACCTATGGTGCCTCAAAATAAAAGAATACCATAGCGCGAATGCATCAGTACTAAGATGTACTGAGTATGCAAGCAAGGAAGGCTAAATGCAAGGGCTTATGCATGAACATTTAATCAACAGAATAATCATGAGAATAACGAACGAGTAAAAATATATGAATGCACAGTTCACAACCACAATAACAATTATAACGACTCCAGATACCACAGCTCGGATACCACTTTACTGTCCTCGGAACTCACTACTGTACTGGGGTACTGAATTACTGAATCACAGGATACCAATACTGATCAATTGAATACACTCACACCCCTGACTCCTGAAGATTTATACTGACACAGAAACCGTGGGAAGTAGTTACATAACTCACCATGACTCCTCATAAGCAACTGAATATGTGGGGGTGCACGCAATAATTTGAATAATATCTTTGATTTTGTAAAACATGCGTACGGAAAATGAAGACTCACATGGCTTGAATTTCATTATCCATACTTTTCATAATATTATAGAGAGGAAAACATAAGTAAAATCCCATAAATCATCATAAAATCATCAATATTCATCATAAATTCTCATGACTCATCATAGACAACCAAACTCATCAACTCAAGACTCGGAGCGACTCGATAGTTCAAGAAACATACTCTTATAGACAGGGGAGTTTCCTATAACCAACAACCCCACGTGAGCCGTGTGGAATACCAACGTTTGCCCTCCTAGGGAGAGCACTCCCATTGGCGGGAGTGTTGTACTCTTGCCAGGGAGTACAACCCTAAAGCTTTCATAATCACAATTCGGCTCTCTGGCCAATAATATCATCATCAACAACCCTACGATGGCACATAGGTTTGGGGAAATACCAAATTTCCCTCTCGGTGCTAAGTAATACTCCCCGACTAGCTCAGAACGCATTAGGAAATCCACCACAACATCACAAGGGTCTATCATAAAGACCAAATCAAATCTTTTTCTCATTTATCAAATCATATCAATTTGTGGATTCCTAACTCAACACATTTTAGCTCAAAATATTTTAATTTTCCTCAACATCAACATGGTATCAATAACAAAATCATTTCATCTCTGTGAGCTTAAAATCAATATAAATCATCCCGACTCTGCGGATGCAAATCAATATTCTCAAATGATCATTTTTTCATTTCAATATTCAAATCATGACAATAGCTTTTGAAAAGCATTTAAGATCTTCAAATCATAGTAAGATTTTGTATGTCGTAATGTAACTCAAATCATGGCTCTTATATCAAGAATCCTCAAAAAAAATAATTTCATAGAAGTGGTATGCAATTTATGGCATAAAATCTCAATTCAAGAAAACAAGATAATAAGGTTATTATGTATACCAATATTGTACGATTCAAAGTTCCATAAATCATATCTTGAAAACACTTGAAATATCAACTCATGGTAGAAATATGAAATTCACCATATCAAATCATAACTTGGGAATAATAAAGTAATCATGTACATCAAAGCTTAAACAATTTATATTTTCATAACCTCATAATTCGTCATTAAAACATCTTGGGTATTTACCCACTTTACGAAATCATGAAATTTCAATGATAAAATCAATTCTTTGGGCACAAGAATGAAAAGATATTCTTGTTCAAAACCCCACATACTAAGTTCTCACGGAATTCATTTTAAGTTCTCAAATCATCGGAAATTCATCGATCGTAGCACGACTAAGATTATCGCGGAACTAACTCAGCTCTAGACCAACAGACTATTTCGGGCATACGTACCCCCAACAATCAATAACATAAGTAATACGTAGTATACAACAACGCATACTCACATGCCCACAGACAATCATGCACCATGCATTCATTAACACCTCACACCAATCATTTGAAGATCATATTTATATACAAGTATTGGGATCTTATGCCATTACATCGTAGATCATTCAACAAGGATGCATATGGTTAAGGAAGAATACAACATAACATAGTTCATCCAATCGGGATACACACAAATAACATACATTCAACACATCATGGTTCTCAAGGTTCTTTCCTTTAAGATCTTGATATATGCAATTCGACCCATAATTAGACATTTCACACTTAGTGTGGCCTAATGGCCTTATTATTTCCCTTAAGCATCATAGTAAGCACGTAGCATGCAAGTATGGTATGAACTCATCACTTCGATCACAAGGGGTCATACGATCCATTCTTCTTCAACTAGGCATTTCTACAATTACCTTGCATGCACCATTTAGGGCATAGGTCAGTATGAACAATTACATGTGCTACAACACCATCATTCATCTTAATTCCACCAACTAAATCCTTCGTCCGCACTTACAACCATATCATAAGCCTTCCACACAACATCCCTAATTTTAGATAATAACATGGAGTTCATGTTGAACGTATACATAGAAAGTAGTCTAGTCATTTAGAACTTATTATATCCTAAGAAAGTAAATTTATAGCCTCTTAGACAATTCCACAAACACCTTACATGCACTTTTAGGCATTGGTGAATTCGTCAAGTTCTCATATTTTCCGCCACCCCATATATCTCATCCAACACACATAATCATCGCATGCATGTATCAACCAACATACACCATCACCACACATATATATATATCAACCAACATGCATAATCATCATATATATATATATATCAAGTAACATACATAATCCTCATATATATCTCAACCATCAAATATCAATCAACATATATATATATATACATCATCAAAGTCTAGAAAAAAAAAATATATATATATATATAAATATATATATATATAAATATATATATATATATATATACATAACTTGAACTTTCAAAAAGGGATTCGTGGACTCTGTGGGCGAAAGGAGTCCATAGATAAACACTTGCATACCTTAGACTCCGTAGCCGGAAGAGATTGACGGAAGGAATTCTTGAATCAAAGCCTCCAATTAATTTCCCCCAATTCAAAACCCTAACCCTAACTTGATATATATATATATATATATATATAAGAGAAATGAGAGGAAAATAATACAATTTCTCAGTGGAATGGGGTATTTATAGAGGTTTAAAAGAGTGGTGAAAGACCAAAATGCCCCTAAGAAACAAATAAAACCCGAATCTGTCTATGGGGGACTATTTTGATAGGCTGAAGTAGATCGACCATAACGTTTTACTCCAATATCCAAATTGAATGAAACTAATTTCATTAGAAAGAGGACTCTCAAAAATTTCCGTTGATATATAGTAGCTCACCCAGATCATTATGTACAAGGAGTTATGGTCGTTTGAAGTTGACCCAAAAATTCGCTTTTGATAGGCTGAACTAGATTGACCATAACTTTTTGCTCCGATAGACAAATTGGATGAAACCAAGTTCATTGGAAAGAGGACTCGCAGAGCTTTCCGTTGATATATAGTATATCACCCAGATAATTATGTACAAGGAGTTATGATTATTTAAAATTAGAGAAAAAATACGTTTGGCCTCAGTACTTTTTACTGCACATTTTACTGTTCATCACTATTCACCGTTCGATCGGAATGTTCGTAACTCATCGCTCGGGTGTCCATTTTGGATGATCAACATATAGTTGGAAAGGTTATTCGATGATCTTCGCAACGGTGGGTCTAACTCTAGGAAATTCCACACGAAAAATTAGAAATCTTTCTAGAAGATAGAACCCAATATGTTTAGGCACAAAATTTTGACAAAAATTTTTCTGAGGTATTGCATTCACCTCTGAATCATTAAACCAACCCACTGGGAAGCGACAACGCCTACCATAGAATGCCTGAAAAGGAGCCATATCAATACTGGAATGGTAGTTACTATTATATGTAAACACTGCAAAAGCCAAATGTTGTTTCCACAGGTCACCAAAATCCATCACACATGCTCAGAGCATATCCTCTAAAACCTGAATAGTTCGCTCTGACTGCCATCAATTTGGGTAAAATGTTGTGCTAAGATCAACTCGAGTACCCAACTCATCCTAAAAAGTCTCACAAAAGTAAGATGTGAACACAGAACCTCGATCTAAAATAATGAACATCGACACACCATGCAGACGCACAATCTTACGAATATAAATACGGGCCAACCTCTCAGCACTAAATAAGACCTAAATCGAAATAAAATGAGATGACTTGGTCAATCGATCCACGATAACCCAAATATTGTCAGAACTATGAGATGTATAAGGAAAACCAGTCACAGAGTCCATGATGATCCGTTCCTACTTCCACTCGAGAATGGGTAGCCTCTGAAGCAATCCACCAGGTCTCATATGCTCGGCCTTCACCTACTGATAACATAGGCAACGAGCCATAAAATCCACTATAGCTTGCCTTATAGAACCCCCACCAGTAGTGCTGCCTTAAATCACGATACATCTTAGTCACACCTAGATGGATAGAATATATAGAACAACGGGCCTACTTCTGGATCAGCCTAATTTAATCACCCATTCTTAGCGTACAAACTCGACCCTCAATCCTCAAAAATCTATCTTAATCAAGTGAGGCTTTTTTAGCCTCCCCACTTAGCACCTTATCTCGAATCAACCTCAATCCAACATCATCAAACTGATGAGCTTGAATCTTCTCCATCAAACAAGATCTAGCCTCCACAAAATCTAAAACACACCCAAGTGTTGAATTATTAAGCCTAACCATCTGATTAGCTAAAGACTGAACCTCTAAGGCCAAAGTCCTCTCTTAGGACAAAAGATGTGCCAAGATACCCATGCTAGACGACTTACAGCTTAAGGCATCCGCAACCACATTAGACTTGCCCGGATGGTAGAGAATAGTCAAGTCATAATCCTTATGCAACTCAAACCAAAAACATTGCCTCGTATTAAGATCTTGCTGGGTGAAAAGTATTGAAAGTTATGATGATTAGAGAAGATCCCACAACAGACTTCATACAAGCAGTGCCTCCATAACTTCACGTCAAACACAACTACACACAACTCCAAATCATGGGTAGGATAATTTATCTGATAAGGCTTCAACTAACGAGATGCATAAGCAATCACCTTGCCCTCCTGCATCAACACCTCCCCCAATCCAATACCTGAAGCATCACAAAATAAGATAAAGACCATGCCCTCCTTGGGCAAAGACAATATAAGTGTTGAAGTCAAGAAATCCTTGAGCTTTTGAAAGCTTGCCTCACAAGTATCAGACCACTGAAAAGAAGCCTTCTTCTGGGTCAACTTAGTTAAAGGAACTGTAATAGATAAGAAACCCTCAACAAAACACTGATATTAAACTGCCAAGCTAATAAATCTCTAAATTTTGGTTGGAGAAGTAGGTCTAGAACAATCACGAACCGCTACAACCTTGGCTGGATCAACCATAATACCTTTCTTAGTCATCACATGACCCAAGCAAGATACAAACTCCAACCAAATCTCGCACTTAGAGAACTTAGCATACAACTTCTTATCCCTCAATCTCTGAAGCATAATCCATAAATGTTCCTCATACTCAACCTTACTCTTGGAATAAACAAAGATATCATTTATAAATACAATAACAAAGGAGTCAAGATATGGTCAAAACACCCGGTTCATCAACTCCATGACGCGGCAGGGGCATTGATCAACCCGAATGATATGACCAAGAAATCATAATGACCATATCGAGTCCGAAAATCTGTCATTGGAATATCAAAAGCTCTAATCCTTAATTGGTGATAACCGAACCTCAAATCAATATTTAAAAACACCGCAACACCCTGAAGTTGATCAAATAAATTATCAATGCGATGAAGAGGATACTTACTTAACTGTCGCCTTATTCAACTATCGATAATCAATACAAATCCACATAGACCCATCTTTTTTCTTCATAAATAAGACAAGCGCACCCCAAGGCAAAACACTAGGTCGGATAAATCCTTTATCCAACAACTCCTGCAATTGATCCTTCAATTCCTTTAATTTTATTGGGGCCAACCTATAAGGAGAAATAGAAATGGGCTTGGTTCCAGGATCAACATCAATAGGCAAACTAATATCTCAATCTAGAGGCATACCAGACAAATCCATCTCGATCCAGAGGCATACCAGACAAATCCGTAGGGAACACATCCATAAACTCCCAAACAATACGGATAGAATCCAAGGAAAAAGGTGAAACAACACTGTATCATGAATATGATCCAAGTAATATAAACATCTCCTCTCAACCAATTTGTGATCCTAAACATAAGATATAATCCTTTAGGACCCGAATGAAGTGCACCCTTCCAAGCGATCCTTACATACCCGGCGAAGCTAAAGTCACAGTCTTAAAATAGTAATCTAAGACAGTATGATAAGGAGTCAACCAATCCATACCCAAAATAACATCCAAATCAACCATATCTAACATAAGCAAGTCTACCAAAGTCTCTCACAAGGCAAAAGTCATAACACAAGATAGGTGTACCCGATCCACCACTAAAGAATCACCTACCAGGGTAGATACATGAATAAGTATCAAAAGAGGCTTACTAATAGAATCAAAATTTGAAGAAAAATACACAAACACATAGGAAAAAGTCAATCTAGGATCATAGTATAGATGCAGGCCTGAAACAAATGGGGCCAATACCTAAGATCACAATATATGAAGCCTCTGCCTCTGGTCTGGCTAGTACGGCATAACACTGACCATAACTACCCGCTGGATGAAAAGACTCGTAACCCCCACCACAGGCTCCAGTATCTCTACCTCTCACACTTCTGATAGAACCCCTACCTCTGATAGCTGAAATGAGAGTAGCTCTAAATACACGGAGAGGACATTTCTTGGCTACATGGCTAGTCTCATAATATACATAGAAAACTCTAAACTTACCCTGATGGCCACCCTGCACTACTGAACCAAAAGACCCACGAGAACCTCTAAAATCTCTGCCTCAAGGATTCTGACCTTTGAACTTACCAAAATAGCACACCCTATTTGCGTCTCCCTAGAAACCCGAGTAATATCCTCTATCATCTTAGCATAATCCAAAATACTCTAAAAATAATCCCCAAGCACAACTATCTGAGATATGGCTCGCTAAAGCATAGGAGGCACGACAAGTCCAGCTGTCTGAGACCCCACCTGAGGAGGTAACATAGATGACGACAGAACTCCTAATCTCAAAACCCCATAGTCAGATGTCGGCACTGAAGTTGGAATAGTCTGAGGAGTACCTAATGCAAAAACTGGTGCTACAGGAAGATCCAGAGTTGGGGCTGGAGAAACACCCAACATAACCAAAGGAGGACCATATAAATGGGTTAGCAACCGTACCAAAAACCCCTCTAATACTAGGGTAGACAAACACTGATAAATTGGGGCACAACTCATACTTCCAATAGGCTTAACTTTAGGCTCAGGGGAGAGTCCCCTAGCACTGCTCCTAGACGAGGTTGATCCATGGGCCCGTCCACTCCCTTGAGTCATTCCACGACTCAAAGTTCTCCATCTGGGAGAAGGCTTAGTATCTCTACTCTCGTAGGACCTAGACAATACTATTTGCACAGAAAGAGTGAAACACAACTCAGAACATAAGGTATGAAAGAACTTTGCAAAATAAATAATAAAATGAAGGAATCTTTCTAAAGACGTACTATAGCCCCTCGAAGATAGATACGAACGTTTACATACTAATTTTCCAGACTCTATTAGACATCTCATTCTGACACCGTTGAGACCACTAAAACCTGGCTACTCTGATACCAATTTGTCATGACCCAAAAACAAGGGTCATGATGGCACTTATCGCAGCGTACCTTGACAAGTAAGCCTATCACCCAAACTAATACAAAAAGAGAGAAAGAAAAAGAATACTCCAAGGTAAGGCTTCTAGAATGAAGCTGGACCATACAAGTAATCATAACAATGCCGAAAGAATTTATCCAAAATACAAATCATGCCCAAAACCAGGTGTCAATAGTGTAAGACTACTAACACAATTCAGGAGTCAAATACATCATAAAAATAACCATAAAGGAATAATATTTGTCTCTGAATACTACTAATAAAGAAATAACTACTACAGAAAGATAGAGGTGAACTCCGGATGCATGAATGTCCAACCGCTACCTTGGAAGCTCCAACAATCGCCCAAGTCAAGTAAGATGAGGTGCACTCGAGCTAGAACCTGCACCAAAAGGGCGCAGTAGGCATGAGTATAGTCCACTTGTAATTAGTAGTTATCATAGGATGACTAAACAAAGTAGTAAATAAAGCATACAAAATATATACTAAGGGCACGTCAACTACAATCAGAAAATATCCCATAACGGTAGCCTATACCACTTGCACTAATAGTTTTAATATATCACATATATTGTAATATTGTACTAAGATAGAAAACAAGTATGCATTATATCACATATAAGTAGAACAAGGGGGAATATGCATATACAAGATTATTAAAATACAAGTAAAAGGAGATAAGACAATTATATAGATGGCAAGTCAATATGGCAATACAACATAATATAAACAATATAAATAAAGTGCAATGTATATGATAATGATGATGTATGAGTTCATCGCACAACCATCGGGATCGTTGCACAATCCCTGTATACACCTACGGAGGCAAGCCTCCCAATGCATGACCCATGGGGGGTTTGTCAACCCGTATACAATCCAGTATCCATATATCTCATATCTCCTCCCTGGAACATCCCTGGGGAAGGGTTTTATAAGTTGTTACAATAGCTCCTTCCGACACTTCCCTCGGGGAGGATTTTATAAAAGGTGTTACCAATGTTTCTTAAATGTTGCCACGATGGTACTAATATTTCATGAATGAGTATGATACGAGGATGTAATGCTCACAATCAATCACAATGAGTATTTCCACAACCAATCACAATGATATATTTCCACAACCAACCACAATAATACATTTAATTTCCACCACCACGTTAGCCAATATTCACTCATTATTTTCATTTTACTAATGAGTTTCCACATGTCTCATATAAAAACAAGCATGAATATATCACAATACACCAATGGTACCAAATTAGGAATTTCAATAACATAATACGATTATACACATATATTCAAGGCTAACAACATCACATAGGACTCCACACAGTCACACACATCACATAATATCTCAATTTAGATAATTACATCACATATGGCCCCCCACACGGGAACAACACATATATAAAAAAATTTCATGATTAATTTTCACCCTTGACATGCATTTTTTATCATCATTTACTACCCAACCCTGTCTGAAATAGTTATGCCAAACCTACTTCAAAAGTCAAAACGGTCCTCTATATTTAGAACCCACGATCTTAATTTTCATGAATAATTTTGAACTGCACAAAAAATATCAAATATGGAACCTACACGTTAAAACAAAACCAACGACACCTATAATGACTACTTTTGGTTTGGGGTCAAAATGGACCTGCGGAATGGATTTTCGAAAAAGAAGGACAAAATCATAACTTTACTTCAGAAATGTGTTCTCCATATTTTAGGAACCTACAGTCGAAAATCCAAGTTAAATCAAGTTAAAAACGAGGTTCAAATCAAAGAAAAACTATTTTTGAGCTTTACCAGATAAAATCTTTGAAATCCAGGTTAAAATCAAGAATCGAAGTTGTTTTGAAGGTTAAATTGATGAAAAACTAGTAATTATTAGATAAAAATACTATTCAAGTGAAAAGGAGTGGAATTAGAGTTTAAAAATCAAGCCCTAAGATATTTAGGTTTTGGGAAATTAATCAAGAAATTACTAAGAATATAGTGAATTCTTACCTTAAATCCGTAATAAAATCAAGAAATAGATGTTAATCTAGTTTTCCAAGCTCCCACAAACTTTTGTTTTAAGCTCCCACACTATTTTAAGGTTTAACTCCCAAGAGGCAAGATGATAAATGAGCAAAATGGGCCCAAAACTACAATATACATTGCAGAAAAATCTGCACAAAAGTTGTTTTTTTAAAGTTCAATTCGAACTTTGACGGGGTGTCCGGAATTCATTTGGAGTCCAATATACACAAACGAACTATGCAATTACACTAAATTCGACGTTCTGGACGTGTTGGCAAAGTCGACTTTTCAGAAAAATATCATTTTCAAAAATTTGACCCCCAAAAAATTCGAAATTATAATTTTCCAAATCGGAGATCGAAATAAGATTTAAAAGCCGTAAAATTACACCAAATATCTTACCACCCTAAAATCGACATTTAAGATCTGATGGCGAAGTCGTATTTTCCATCCGAGGTCGTTTCTACCAAATGTGGGTTCCACACTCATATTTCTAATTTTCCAACTTTCCAACCAATATATCGAAATGAGCTAGGGTGCACCGGACCCAAACCAAAGGTCTATCTAGCCTAAATTGATATTTTAGAGTTGTTAGAGCAGATCATTCAATCATCAGTCCCATGGATCAAAAGATATCCCCATAAGTTATAAAATAAGGCTCTACAAGCCATCAAAAATCACAATATCGCATAAATAGTATCAAAATGAGTCAAAAACCATGTCAATCACTCCCACACCCCATAAATACCATAATACAACTACAGGGAGGGGTAAAATAGTCAAATCACACAAAATCACAAGTTTCACATATTTTAAATTTTTAGGTCGTTACACCCTGGGACCCTAACCAAAGATTCTACTAACCCTAGAAAAATATTTTGGAGCTGATGGAACAGACAAAATTTTCATATGATGCTCTGATCTCTGAATACTGATCAAAGTCAATTATTCCAACTCTATATTCTTTCAAAATATAAAAAACTCACTTTAATCTCAATCAAACATCTCGAGAATCGCACCACCCACTCCCATAACCCATAAACATCAAAACACAACTATGAAAAGGAGTAAAATAGTTAAAACATGCTAAATTCAAAAAACATAACTAAGGGTTGAGCAAACCAATATGTCATGATTTATGTACAATTCACAACGGAAAAAGGCTAAATGTAACCCCTCCCCCAAAACTTTGAAAAATGGTACAAAAATATCCTTCGTTATATTTTAGGCTATCATTGTCCTTACCGTCATACTTTTGGGACATATATACCCCCAAACTTTAAAAATGGTATGAAAATATCCTCTGTTGTACTTTTAACTTGTCAATGCCCTTATCGTCATATTTTTGGGTCATATATGCTCTTAAGTTAAATGGTGAGACACCTAGCATTATTTTAGTGCATATATACTATTTTCTTTTATGATATATGAAACTTAAAAATTCACTCATATCATATTATTTTCATGCATTAAATCCAAATAAAAAATTAACTGCCAGTGTTTCTACCAAAAGACCTTCACCCTTAGTTCTTCATCTTACTCACCCTCCAAACAAAGAACGATGTAGCTACTAAACATTACACAACTCACTGTTGCTCTTAGTATCTTCATGTTTTATTTCAACTTATTCATTACACCGAATTAGATAAATCAACACTGCTTGTTTATCAAGTTTTGAGCAAACAACTTTTGTAGATTGTATAGTATGTGAAAAGTAAAAGGGAAGTCATATTTCTAAAAAGTAACCAGATTATAGCTTTCAGTTTTCAATTTGATGTTTAAGAACATCAACTAGTCTCAACTTTTGGCTGGAAATATTTATAGGAATTCATTGTTAATAGGGGAGATCCCCTTTCCATGATCCTTGTCATCATCAAGGACGAGCACTGTCGATTCATCCAACAAAGGATTCTGACTTTCTACTTTAGTATACTTTATTGTTCATGATCTCCAAATTAAAGAGGATGCTAGTATTAAGAAATTGAGGGTGAGTGATATGAAGAACTAAGGGGTGAGGTATTTGAATAGAATAAATTACAGGTTAAACTTTTATCCGGATCTAATACGGGTAAAATAATATGATATGGGTGCAATTTTAAATTTTGGGTGAAATAAAAGAAAATCGGGTATATGCAATGTGATAATGTTGTGTCTCTCCAGATAAATTAGTATATATGGGCCAAAAGTAGGAGGTAAGGACATTGACAGGTTAAAAGTATAACGAAGGGTATCCACATATCATTTTTGAAAGTAAAGAGGCATATATTACCTAAAATTATGACAGTAACGGTATTCACTACCTAAGAAAAAGGTAAATTACGAAGGTTAATACTGTAATTTATGGAGGTTTAAAACCTTCACTATTTACTGGCAGCAAATAGTGGAGACTTATAACTCCGCGAATTGCAATTTCAATCTCCCATAATTTAACCCATTTTTTGTAGCAATTGGCAACCTAAAAGAATAATGAAAGGTATTTGTCTATTATTTTTTAAAGTTTGGGGTGTATTTTGCCTTTTGTCGATTCAACAAAATTGATAGAATAAAAGTAGTACCAAATCATGTTAGTTTGGAGTTTCAGTTCTCCAAAGTACCCATAAAATAATTTACCAGCACATTAAGGGATCATTTGATAAAGTGTATAAGAATCGGGAAAAATATGATGTACTAGTAATACTTGCATTAGTAATGCATGTGTTAGTTATTCTTGCATGTTTTTTAACCAGAGTTTGATTTGATGTACTAAAAATAACATAAATTGCATAAAATCTAAAAAAAAATACTTGTTTACGAAAATGCCCTTCATAAATATGATGAGTGATGTGGAAAAGAATTTTAGGTACAATAACTGTATCTTTTACAATGTTAATGGCACTCTAGACCAAAATGGGTCATTTTTTAAAAGGATTACCAAAGTAATATGTTTTTCTAAAACTTTACCAAACTAATATAAACGCTGTTCTCAGTAACATATTATGCTTTAAAAAAATTAACAGACCAAAAAGAGGTGTGGATGACAATAAAATAGGAACCGTTACTGTCAGTAACGTTTTTGACATAAAACGTTACTGTGAATAAGAGACTCTGCAACTCTGCCACATCAGAATCTTTGTATAAATTTGAAGTTAAATTTGTTACTGCCAATTACATTTTAGCTTTAAAACATTACTTCGAGTAATGATACTATCAAATCAACTCAAAACTCTATGGCATCAGAATTTTTTACATTAAAATTATTATCAGTGGTCACTTTTTAAGATAAAAACGCTACTATGGGTGATGATTCTATCGAATCAAATCACAGACCTATAAAGTTGTAATCTTGGTGATTGATTTACTAATAAAACGTTACTTCCAATGATGTTTTAGCTCTATGATGTGACTCAGAATAACAATTAACAACAAACGACATATATTACAAGTGACAACAGATTACTGTCAGTCACATCGTAGAGCTGACACTTGTTGGAATATCGTTTGTTATTTATTTTTATTGTCAGTCACATCTTAGAGCTAAAACGGTATTGGAAGTAATGCTTTATTGGTAAATAATCACCAAGATCCCAACTTTGCAGGTTCGTGATTTGATTCGATAGAATCGTTACTCGTAGTAACGTTTTTATCTTAAAAAATGACTACTGATAGCAACTTTAATGTTAAAAATTCTGACGCCATAGAGTTTTGAGTTGATTTTATAGTATTGTTACTCGGAGTAATGGTTTAAAGCTAAAATATAATTGGCAGTAACGAATTTAACGTCAGATTTATACAAAAATTTTGATGTGGCAGAGTTGCAGAGTCTCATTACTCACAGTAACATTTTATGTCAAAAATGGTACTGACAGTAACGATTCCTATTTTGACGTCATTCACAGTTCTTGTTGGTACGTTAACTTTTTTTAAAGCATAATACATTACTGGAAACAACGTTTATACTAGTTTGGTAAAGTTTCAGAAAAATATATTACTTTGGTGAATTGATTTAAAAAATAACTTATTTTGGTCCAGAGCTCTGGATTCTAATGTATTGGAACTATGGATCAAAATAAGTCATTTTTTAAATCAATTCACTAAAGTAATATATTTTTGTTGAAACCTTACCAAAGTAATATAAACGTTGTTCTCAGTAATGTATTAAGCTTTAAAAAAAAATAACGGACAAAAAAGAGGTGTGGAAGATGTTAAAATAGGAATCGTTACTGTCTGTAACATTTTTGACATCACGTTTTTGACAAAAAACATTACTGTCAGTAACGTTTTTGACATAAAATGTTACTGTGATTAACGAGACTCTGCAACTCTGCCGCATCAGAATCTTTATACAAATCTGATGTAAAATTTGTTATTGCCAATTACATTTTATCTTTAAAACATTACTCCGAGTAACGATACTATCAAATCAAGTCAAAACTCAGTGGCATCCGAATTTTTGACATTATAGTTGTTATCAGTAGTCACTTTTTAAGATAAAAACATTACTATGGGTAACGATTCTATCGAATCAAATCACGTACCTGCAAAGTTGAAATCTTGTCGATTGATTTACCAATAAAATGTTACTGCCAATAACGTTTTAGCTTTATGATGTGACTGAAATAATAATTAACAACAAATGACATATATTACAAGCGACAACAAATTATTGTCATTCACATCTTAGAGTTGTCACTTGTTGGAATATCGTTTATTGTTAATTGTTATTGTTTGTCACATCTTAGAGCTAAAACGTTATTGGCAGTAATGCTTTATTGGTAAATCAATCACCAAGATTCCAACTTTGCAGGTCTGTGATTTGATTTGATAGGATCGTTACCCATAGTAATATTTTTATCTTAAAAAGTGACTGCTGATAACGACTTTAATATCAAAAATTATGACACCACAGGGTTTTGAGTTGATTTGATAGTATTGTTACTCGGAGTAACATTTTAAAGATAAAACATAATTGGAAATAACGAATATAACATCAGATTTATACAAAGATTCTGATGTGGCAGAGTTGCAGAATCTCGTTACTCACAGTAACGTTTTATGTCAAAAACGTTATTATCGTAACCTTTTATGTCAAAAACGTTACTGACAATAATTATTCCTATTTTAACTATAATAGCCCAGACTTTAAATGAGGGGTAAATGAGTAATTTAGCTGGTATTATTAATATAATTAAAGTGAGCAAGCCAAAAGTTAAAATCCATTCACTTTTTAGATTTTAAGCCGCATTTTAGTGTTGAAGTCCTAGAATATTAAAGCAGTTAGTTTTTCTTATTCTTGAGAGAAAGAAATCAAATTTGAGAACTCTTGGAGAAATTAACGCACAACGTGAGGAAGTACATGATTGGGATCTTGCAGTTCAGGTACTAAAATTTCCTTGTTCTTGCTATGTATCTGAAATATTTTTATTATTTATTAGGTTGAGAAATACCAAATCATGAACGAGTTTAGTGGTTACGGACTATGATATATCAATATGACAAGTAATCGCATAAACGTGATTCTTTTCTCTACTCGCCTATAATAATAGTAATAATAGGCTAACTATTTGAAGACAAGGTTTTGAACTGGGGCCATTCATAAGATATTCTTTATTCATATTCTGAAGTAATTCATACCTAGAATGAAATGAATATTGAAAAACATGAAGACAATGCTGACCATATAGATAATGGTTGATTAGGTTGAGTAACTAGTGAAAAAAAGAAGAAGTGGTCTTTCGTGTGCAGTTATAGGTGTTCTTCAAAAGATAATGACGGTTGTTATTAACTTTTATTAATATGGACAAAAGTGTCTTGTTGTATAAAAAAATAAAACAAAGGTATAATTTTGTTGTTTTCAGTAAGGTACAATGGCAGAGGGTTTTAAAATTTTGATTGTAAAAATTAATGAAACCAAATATTCTTGTTTCTGGATATTATGTTAAACTCACTAGTACGACAAGGTTGTATGTCTCTAATTGATATTTGCATGGATTAAAGCTATACGGGGTTGTTTGATTGGTGTTCTATCCGTTGCAAGGTTGGAAAACTTGTCATTAGCAAGGTAAGAGAGACTTTAAGCTTCAAGTGCTTCCTTTTCAAATATTATTTTAAAATTATGTTTTTGTCTGCCCGGTTCATGTGCTAGGACGATGTGCTTGGCAAAACTGGTTGTCTTCAAGGCCGATCACATATACTTTATGTTCAAGGATACTAAAATTTCCTTTATAAAATATTCTGTGATGTGTTTGTGTGCTATGAGATTGGAGCATTGTGTATGCTTCAGTTGAGCATTGTGTATTCTTTCCTTGAGCATTGTGTATGCTTCTTGATTTTGATATGGGACATTATGTATGATTCCCTGAGTATTGTGTATACTCTTGATATGTATTTGGTACATTGTGTATGTTGCCCGAAACTCTTGGTGTTGGTTAATTACTTTAGGTATAAATTATGATATGTACTTGGTGTAAATTGTATTGAGATATATGGTTTTTGATAATGGATTGTTGGGCCTGGTTGGTTACCTTATTATGATATAGTTCCTGTGTGTAATAACTTTATGTTCTTGGTATTGTTGTATTTTCTAATACTTATCCCAAGAGTACTTAAAGCAGTGAGCCGATGATCTTACTGAGTTATATTTATATATATCTCACTCCTTACTTACATGTCTACAAATACCGCTGCAGAGGGAGAGACCAGTTTCTGACAGTTCTTACGCGTGAATTCCATTGCTGAGATGAGCCTTCCCATTGATCGTGAAGGATTTCATTCATCTTTAGATCTTTTAGATTACATTTCTTTTCTTTGGGTTTGCATGCCCAGAATTTAAACTTATGTAACTCTGTTTAGATGCTCCGTGAACTTAGTATGGGACTTGGGTTAGAGATCTGATAACTAAACTACTGTCGTTTTCATAAATTTCTATGCGGTATCTTGTTGGATAATTACTCGGCGTTAATGATTATTTCATGTATGTGGAGTTGTATATGTGTGTTTGTAGACAATGTGAATGTATGGAAAATTGGTTCTCCCGACAAGTGGTGTTAGCGGGAGCCAGTCACGTCTAAGAATTATTTTGGGATGTGACAAAGTTGTTATCAAAACGTAGGATTTAGGTCCCGGGTCATGGATCAGTGTTTAGTAGATTCTTGTTCAGGGGTACGTAGGCACCCATACTCATGAACTTGAGGCTACGGAATATCTAGGAAGTTTCCCCTTTTCATTCATTATTCGTGCGTTGAGTTGAATTCAGTCTAATCTTTAAATATTGTTTTGCAGATGGTTAAGAGATGTGGTTCTACCTTTGGTAATCGATCTAATGTGCCTACTGGACGTGGTGCTGGATGGGATTCTACCCATAATGGTGGTTGAGTTAGGTCTCATCCAACTAGACCTCAAACTAGGGAACAGACCAGTCCCCGGCATGGAGTTGGGAGTGAGGCCCAGCCACAAGTTATGGATCCTGAACGAGTAAGGACTAGGTTGATCAGGATACTCCAACTGCAGTGTTATTTGCTGCACCTACTGTTATATTGCATGCAGACGTAGTGGTAATAATATTGAATGTACTTGAGGCATTGGTGCCTAATCAGGGTCGAAATCCAGCTCCTCAGGTTACTTTCCAGATGCAATCACAAGTTCAGTTGAATGTTGCAACTTCTCAGGAACCTCTACCGGTTGATCATTTGATTACAGTTGTAGGGCAACCCAAGGATCTAAAGAATTTCATGGATCTTAAGCCACCGGAGTTTGATGCTACACCATCTTCTATTGAGCCTAAAAAAATTTTAGATCGCTGGGAGAAGGTACTGACTACTTTGGGACTGAAGGAGACTTGTGGTGTAGAATTTACTACTTTTCTATTCTCAGGGTCTCCCGAGGCTTGGTGGACTTTCGTTTTGAGGGGTAGATAAGCAGGGTTACCACCAATCACTTGGTTAGAGTTTTTAGCTATGTTCTTGGACAGATTTACTCCCTTGAGCAAACAAGATGACATAAGATGCTAGTTTAATGAGTTAGGACAGGGATCCGTGACAGTCACTGAGTACGAAGCTAAGTTTACTGAGTTATCCAGGTATGTTCCATCTTTAGTTGCAGATCAGAGGGAGAAAGTAAGAAGATTTATGGATGGACTTGAGGCTCGTTATCGTGGTCCAGTGATACGCGATGTGTATAATGGATCCTATTCTGAGGTGTTTGACACTGCTCTTCGTTCTGAGTCATATTATGAGATAGAAAGGATTAATCGAGAAAATAAAAAGGCACGAAACTCAGGTGTGTTTAGTGGTGCTCAATTTGGAGGTAATGGTAGTTTTCATTATAGGCAGTCTAGGACTACGCAGTTAGAGTTCGTGGGGAAGTTTTTTAGCAACAGTTATTCAGCTAGACAGGGTGAACAACAGATGTAGAAAAAGGGTAACAGTTCCTATCAATTAAGTCAACATCCATGGTGTTCTAATTGTAGTAGAAATCATAGTGGTCGTTGTTATGGATCAAATAGGACTTGTTATACTTGTGGTGAGTAGGGGCACATCGCTAAATTTTGTCCTAAGGAAGATTCAAGTACCGGTCAAGCTACTACTCAGGTGTAAAGGAATGTTGCAGGAGCTCAAGTCCAAGCTCAGCCAGCTAGAACTGCACCACAGGGTGCTTATGGACAGAATCAACAGGGTGCACCGGTTGGTCAGACAGGGGGTGAACCACCGAGATTCTTCGTTATGGCTAGATAGGATAGCGGGGCATCTAATGTTGTAGTCATAGGTATTATATTGTTAAATCTCTTAAGGGATATTTTCTCTATTGATCTTTGTTCTACGTATTTATTTTTGTCTCCCTACTACTTGTGTTGCCTATGTTTGGCTTTGATTTGGTTATGTCTATGGACTAGTTGACACTATATTATGCTTTGTTTGACAGTAATCCTAAACTTATATGCTTCTATTTTCCTGAAAAACCACCTCTAGTGTGGAAGGATATGACCCTTATGACTCAAGGATAATATTTCAAGTAAGGGCAAGTCAAATGGTTGATCATGGGCATTTGATTTTATTTCTACTGTCCATGATGTATGAGCTGAGAATGTTACTATTGGTAGTTTTTTTGTTATTCAAGAATTTCTTAGTGTGTTTTCAAATTTATTTTTTTGAGCTACCTAAGTGGTTCATAATTCATCTTATTTTTTACTTGTCCGACCGAGTTAGGTTTCCTCACCTATTTGACGTTTCTTATATAGTTGTCACGTTCGAGGACGAATATTATTTTAAGTGGGGGAGAATGTAATAACCCAGACTTTTAATGAGGAGTGAATGAGTAATTTAGCTGGTATTATTAATATTGATTAATATAATTAAAGTGAGCAAGTCAAAAGTCAAAATCCATTCACTTTTTAGATTTTAAGCCGAATCTTAGTGTTGAAGCCCTAGAATATTAAAGCAGTCAGCTTTTCTTATTCTTGAGAGAAAGAAACAGAATTTGAGAACTCTTGGAGAAATTAACGCACAATGTGAGGAAGTATACGATTGGGATCTCGCAGTTCAGGTACTAAAATTTTCTTGTTCTTGCCATGTATCTGAAATATTTTTATTTGTTATTAGGTTGAGAAATACCAAATCATGAACGAGTTTAGTGGTTACGTACTATGATATATCAATATGACAAGTAATTACATAAACGTGATTCTTTTCTCTACTCGCCTATAATAATAGTAATAATAGGCTAACTATTTGAAGACAAAGTTTTGAACTGGGGCCATTCATAAGATATTCTTTATTCATATTCAGAAGTAATCCATACCTAGAATGAAATGAATATTGTAAAATATGAACACAAGGTTGACCATATTGATAATGGTTGATTAAGTTGAGTAATTAGTGGGAAAAAAAAGTGGTCTTTCGTGTGCAGTTATGGGTGTTCTTCAAAAGATAATGACGGTTGTTATTAGCTTTTGTTAATATGGACAAAAGTGTCTTGCTGTATAAAAAAAATGAAACAAAGGTATAATTTTGTTGTTTTCAGTAAGGTACGGTGGCCGGGAGTTTTAAAATTTTTGGTTTATAAAAATTAATAAAACCAAATATTCTTGTTTCTTGATATTATGTTAAACTCACTAGTACGACAAGGTCGTATGTCTCTAATTGATATTTTTGCATAGATTAAAGCTATTTGAGGTTGTTTGATTGGTGTTCTACCTGTTGCAAGGTTGGAAAACTTGTCATTAGTAAGGTAAGTGATACTTTAAACTTTGAGTGCTTGCTTTTCAAATATTATTTTAAAATTATGTTTTTGTCTGCCCGGTTCATGTGTTGGGACAAGCGTGTGCTTGGTAGAACCAGTAGTCTTCAAGGTCGGTCACATATACTTTATGTTCAAGAATACTAAAATTTCCTTTATAAAATATTTTGTGATGTGATGTGTTTGTGTGCTATGAGATTGGAGAATTGTGTATGCTTCCCTTGAGCATTGTCTATGCTTCAGTTGAGCATATGTATGCTTTCCTTGAGCATTGTGTATGCTTCTTGATTTTGATATCGAACATTGTGTATGATTCCCTGAGTATTGTGTATACTCTTGATATGTATTAGGCACATTGTGTATGTTGCCTGAAACTCTTGGTGTTGGTTAATTACTTTAAGTATAAATTATGATAAGTACTTGGTGTAAATTGTATTGAGATATATGGTCCTTGATAAAGGATTGTTGAGCCTGATTGGTTAGCTTATTATGATATAGTTCCTGTGTGTAATAACTTTATGTTCTTGGTATTGTTGTATTTTCCAATACTTATCCCAGGAGTACTTAAAGCAGCGAGCCGATGATCTTACTGAGTTATATTTATATATAGATCACTCCTTACTTACATGTCTACAAATACCGTTGCGGAGGGAGAGATCAGTGGTTGACGGTTCTTACGCGTGAATTCCATTGCTGAGGTGAGCCTTTCCATTGATCGTGAAGGATGTCATTCAGCTTTAGATCTTTTAGATTACATTTCTTTTCTTTGGGTTTGCATGCCCGAAAGTTGAACTCGTGTAACTCTATTTAGATGCTCCGTGAACTTAGTGTGGGACTAGGGTTAGAGATTTGATATCTAAACTACTATCGTTTTCATAAATCTCTATGCGGTATCTTGTTGGATAATTACTCTGCGTTAATGATTATTTCATGCATGTGGAGTTGTATATGTGTGTTTGTAGACAATGTGAATGTATGAAAAATTGGTTCTCCCGACAAGTGGAGTTAGCGGGAGCCAATCACGTCTAAGAATTATTTTGGGACGTGACATTAACATCATCCACAACTCTTTTTGGTTCGTTAACTTTTTTTAAAGCATAATACGTTACTAAGAACAACGTTTATACTGGTTTGGTAAAGTTTCAAAAAATATATTACTTTGGTGAATAGATTTTAAAAAATGACTTATTTTGCTCCAAAGTTTCGATGGAGATGCATGCATTGGAATCCATTGCATTAGTAATAATATGGATTTCCATGGATTAATAATGCACGCCTTAATACCAAATAGAATATAAAATATATACTTAATACAAGCATTAGTTATACATAGGATGAAAAAGTGTATCAAACAAAACATTAGCAATTCACAAAGGTAACACATGTATTATTTATTCTAATGAACTCTACCAAATGACCCCCAAAATAATGGGTCTTTCCATCTCAAAACTTTAACGCCAACTCAATTTTTGCTACCGTTGGCACCTCCCCTACTTCTCTGCACAACGAGAACCCTTGAAATAAAATAATGGAACGCAGCAAATCTAAAGGGAACTTCATGAGCTAACTAATAAGAAAGGAGCAAAATGGTGGAAGTTTCTATTTTGCTTAATTTTTTAGTACTTAAATGTGTAAATTTTAATTCTGAAGAGTTAACTTTCAGCTGCATATATTGTCAGATTATTAAAAAAAAATACCACTCTAATTAGGCATGGATAGAAGTAATTATTATTGTAGTATTTGCGGAATAGTAGGTGAAGCACACAACAATCATAAAACTAGAACCCCAGATGAGGTTGAAATTTTCACAGTACAACCCTGGTATCTAAATGAAAATTTGTCTTTTCATCGTTCGTTTAGTCTATAAGTAGGGATAACCATTAAATTCTTTTCTCTCGATGTTACTAACCCAAAGTGCTCATCAATGTTCAAATCACAAGGCTCCATATCAATTGGAAGCTCCCAATCAAAGCAATGCACCAATTGCGCCACCGCAAGGCGGACAATGATAGTCCCCAACTCCACTGCAGGGCAACTTCTTCTGCCAGCACTAAATGGTAAAAGTTGGAAGTGGTGTCCACGAACATCTATACTGCTCCCAACAAACCTCTCCGGCAAAAACTTCTCAGGATCGGACCAAACATTTGGATCCCTCTGAACTGCATAGTTATTTATCATGATTCGGGATCCCTTTCGTATGTGGAAGCCATCGACTACACAATCTTCCCTGGCCTCACGTTGCGATATTGGCACTACAGAATGCAGCCTCATGCCCTCTTTTACAACCATGTCTAAGTACTTCAAATTCTCCAAGTCTGATTCTTTTACCATTCTTTCAAGTCCTACCACTTTTTCTAACTCTTTTTGGAGTTTCTTCATCACATGAGGATGCCTAAGAAGCTCTGTTAGTATCCAATCTATTGATGTTGATGAAGTGTCAGTTGCTGCAATAAGCATGTCCTGTTATAGAAAAGGAAACGGGAAATTAGTACGAAATTTTTTTATCGTACAATGAATAAGTATATTTTAATGGGATGAAATTAAATGACGTACGAAGAGGAGAGCTTTTATACGGATACGGTCAAACTGAAACTCTGTATCTCCTGATTGCATAATGTCCAACAAGCTATCGACAAAGTCTTTGGATTGCTTTTGGTCATAAGACTGGACATGTTCATCAATAATCTTCTCAAGAAACTCATCAAACACCTTTGAAAGATCCTTGAGCCGGCGAGTGAGTCCCTGGAGATCAATTACACCAAGGAAGGGGAAAAAGTCTCCAAGATTTGGTGTTACGGCTAAATGCACAACCTCCTGAAGTACAGCTTTGAATCCTCTCTTGTCCAAATCTTCATCCATATACTTCTTTCCAAACACCATCAAGCAAGTCAAATCAGTACTCAAGGTCGCAACTTTTGCGCTAAGATCAACAACAAGGCGATCACGGGCCTCATTTTTAAGCGATTCGATCATAAGCTCAACTTGTTGCCTTCTCATGGGTTGAAACGAATTGATCTTTTGATTAGTCAAAAGGTGCAGAGTGGTCAATTTGCGCAGGTTGCGCCAATATGGTCCATACTTTGAAAATATCAAATCCTTCTGCCCATATGCCACATAATGAGCTGCTTCATTATGAGGCCTATCCGCAAAGATGTGACCATATGTCTTGAAAAATTTCTCAGATAGATCAACAGACGAGGCAACATATGTAGGTACTAGTCCTAGTCGCATAAACATAAGTGGACCATGTTTCTTGGCTAGTTTTTGTAAATCTTGGTGTGGGTTTTTCCCTAACAAATGAAGATGTCCTAGAATGGGAAGCCCCTTTGGACCTGGTGGGAACTTTTTTCTTTTACACATATTTAGCAGCTCATGCAACGCATACACAATACAAACTACTAATAGTGTTTCCCATATCAAAGACATGGCTAACACACAATATGGTATGTATGTGCAGGATCAAAGAAAAGTTGGGTTTAGTTAATTGAGAGGAAAAGATGCATGCTACTTATACTACTAATATGATAAAGATGCATGCTACTTATACTACTAATATGATAGGTTGCTAATGCACTGTTGGGGGTATTTTGGAGAATTAAGAAAATAGGGACAATGTTTTGGTTAGCAGGAGTCGTGCCCATAAGTTAGAGGTAAGAAAAATCTCGAGAAAATTGAGTAGAGGGTGACAAAAAAATCTTTAAATTAAAAATTGTGATAACTTTGATCAGCTAAAATCAAAGCATTACTTAATTTATGATTAAATTAATTGGGATGTAAAATATAATTTTTTAAAACTTATTAACTTTTTAAGAAGTATTTCCTCTCATTCCCAATTGCAAATTTTAGAATTTCCCCCATCTCTTAATTATCTTTTCAATCTTTCTTTCTCTCTCCATATTTTCCTCTTCCTCCGTCTTCTTTTCTTCTTTTTATTTTTATTTTTCTTTACATCGTCGTTCTTCTTCTTTTTTAAATTTTTATGGACGTCTTTTAAAATTTTGAGAAGTTTGACAAAAAACTTTTGATAAAAAATGATTGAACAAATAATGTAGAAAATTAAGCAACTACGATAGTTGTTTCAGCAACTACCATAATTATTGCAGTTGTTACGGTAGTTGTTGTAGCAGTTATGATAATTGTTGCGACAATTTTGATAATTGTTGTAACTACTACTATTAAATGTTGTGTTACAACAATTATTGTAGTTGTTGTAGCAACTATCAAATTATTGTAGCAATTATCGAAATTGTTGCAACAACTACGACTGTTGTTGTAACAACTACACTGTTGTAACAACTACGACTGTTGTTGCAGCAACTTCAATCTTTACTTAATTTCTGAAAAAAATATGGTGGAGGAGCAACCCATGAAGAGAGATGGTATTTATGGTAAAGAAGGAGGTGGTGACGCTGGAGGAAAAGGTGATGATTATTGCAGTGTTGATAGTGGTGATGGTGGAGAAAAAGAAAAATAGATGACGGTTTTGTTGGAGAAGAAAATGGTGGTGGATCTGGAAGAGGTGACAATTGTGGTGGATCTGAAAAGGGTGACAATGGTTGTGTAATACCCGTGCTTTTTCTTAGCTTGAAAATCATCTCAAGAATGTTAGAACTTTCTTTGAAATAATAATTCATTCTTATACACATGGTATTTCCATAATTTTCACTTCCTATCACGTGGAAAATTGAATAAGCTTTCCATCGATATATAATTCGCCCAAATCCGACATCCGGGCGAAGAGTTAGAGCCTTTTTAGTGAGACAGTGTTTGACCTAAGCCTTTAGTGCGTCATGGAGATAGCTCAAATGGAAATTGTCAAATTCCAGTGTTTCTCTGTGATACTGGTGCATTACACAAAACTTCCAGGTCGTAGACAAGGTGGCAACGCAATAGCTCCGAGTCGCGCCACCATGCAATTTCTCATTTGTCAATTTCCAGTGACACGGCTCATAACGCCGCGTCGCGCCAAGGGCCCAACTCGAAAAATTTTACTAAAAATTTAATGACGTTTCCAGGGTTAAAAGGGTCAAATTCCTACCCCAATATAATTCCTTTACCACGTGATTCAGCCACTTTTCACCCAAAACATATTAGTTTCTCTCAAGTTTATCTCAAGAACAAACTAGGGTTTCTATTGGGGATTCAAATTCAGGAAGGTTTCACCATAAATCTTTACGAAATCACGATCTAAGGTATGCATAGTGTTCATTCATGGACTCCTTTCGTCCATGAAGTCCAAGAATCCTTTTTAACTACAAGTTATGGATTTTTTTCATGTTTTCATGCTTTGTATGTTCTCTTTCATGTTGATAAATGAGAAATTGATTTCTATTCCATGATTTGATGATAAATTCCATGTGGGTTGATTAGTATAGATAAAGATTTACGAAATCTCATGACTAAAACCTTGTATGATGGAATTGGAATTGAAACATGATGTTTAATCATTGTATAATGTGCTTTACATGTACTATGCCTACAATATGTTTGATTAAATGCCTAGATGAAGGAAAATTGTTTAACTAGCATGATATCATAAAATCCTCATGGATGTACAAGTTTATGCCTACTACATGTTTGGTGAAAGGCTCCTATGAATGTAGTATGTATTATGATGTTATTCAAGTCTTCAAGTAAATCATGCTATGTCAGTTTCCTTCTATCGAGTCCTGAGAATACTTGTACCCAAAATATTAGTTGTATGCCTAGAGCCATATCATGTTTTCACGATACTCTCAGTCAAGATATGAACTCTTAGACTTCAGATAGTCTTATGACTCAGAAAAAATCTCCATGATCTCATGACTCAGTCAGTTGTCAGATATCAGTAGTATTTCGTCAGCCACGGAAATTCAGTAACTCAGTCCATGCTCAGTTCAGTTCAGTAAATCATGATTTTGTGTCCATTCAGATGGGAGTAGGAATTAGCACCGAGTGAACCCAAGGATGGGGACTCACCTGTTATACGGGGGTGAGATTCCTAGAAGCAGTCCTTGTGTTCCAGAACTATGTAGCCAGCATAGGTTAAGACATTGTAGCCTACTATATGAGAGTAGATGAGGTGGCTTAACCTGTTATGTGAGGGTTCCCACCGTTCTCGCTAGAGCTTCCTATTATATGAGGGTTACTCACATGTTGTCCTTACCAGTGGTGCAGTATTAACACCCTTTCAATCAAGGCATAGATTGGACCCCAGCTCAGCTATTATAGCACATTTGGGGCATGTCAGTTAGATACTACTTCCCACAGTTTCATGTTACAGAATCAAGACTGTCAGATACATTCAATCAGTCTCAGTAATAGAACTCAGATAGTTCTTCAGATTTCAGGACTGTCAGATATAGTCAACTCAGATACAATATAGAACTCAGATAGTTCCATTAGATTCAGGACTGTCAGTTACAGTCACCCACATTATCAGTTATACTCAGATACAGTCACCCACGTTATCAGTTATACTCAGATACAGTCACCCATGTTATCAGCATTATTCAGATATAGTCTTTTATGTTATCAGTCATATCAGTTACTAGCATGTCACGTTATCAGTATACAGACTCAAAAATCATGAAATCACGTTGTCAATTATAGTTACATATTTATGCATGTATTTTCACGTTCATGTTAGACAGTCAGTTAGCATTATTCATCCATGCAAACCCTTGCATATAGCCTACCTCACATGTATACTCGGTACATATGTACTGACGCATTTGCGCTATGGTGCTTTATTTTTATGTTACACCATAGGTTCAGAGACACGAGTTCCAAATCAGCAGTAGATTCCAGATTCAGCAGTCAGAGTAGAAGTGAGTCCTCATTCTTCGAGGACATAATGATTTTATATTATCCCATTGATTAGCTTATTAGTTGGAGTTAGTTGGAGACATGTCCCATCAACTCCTTATTCAGATTATTCAGAACGTAGAGGCTTTCAGACTAGATACAGACTATATATAGACTATCATATTTTAGACTTCAGTTTTGTTTTGGGTATTCTATTATCCCACACAGATATTACGTTATTCAGTTATGTTCATGATCAAACCTTATGGCTTTTTAGTGAATATTTCCGCATTATTATGTTTTCTTATGCAGTATACAGGTATAGATATCAGTCATGGGTTAGCTTGTGGTCCTTCGGGGTCATGAGAACCATGTACCATTCCGGTTCAGCAAATCGGGTCGTTATAAACTTGGTATCAGAGCCTAAGGTTCAATAGAGTCCTAGGAAGTCTGAAAGCCGCATCTAGTAGAGTCTTATGCATGGGTGTGTTGCGCGCCACATTTATGTGCAAGAGGCTATGAGATGTTTTAAGAACAGTTTTCCTTCTTTTAGTATTCATGTCGTACCTATGAGCATAATAACAAGTTAGTCTCTAAGTCTAATCTGTTTCTCCCTTCCTTCTACAGAACATGCCTCCTAAAAGAAGAAAAGGAAATCAGTCATCCCCTCAGCCCAAAGAACCTTTGGGAGATCATGTTTCTCATGTAGAGTTCAGGACCACATTTACCACTCTTGCTCAATCAGTCGCTGCTTATAATGAATGGCCAATAGTCATTTCGACCAACCCAGTGGCCAACTCAGCCGCAGCTAGGATTCGGGACTTCACCCGAATGAATCCTCTAACCTTCCTTGGGTCTAAGGTAGATGAAGACCCTCAGGAATTCTTAGATCAAGTTTAAAAAGTGACAAACGCCATGGGGGTTACTACTGTTAAGAGTGCTGAGCTAGCTGCATACCAGTTGCAGATGTGGCTCATGCTTGGTTCAAACAGTGAAAGTCCGAAAGTTCAGATGATGTAGGTCCTATAGAGTGGGAGGAGTTTGTCATTACATTCTTATACAGATTCTTTCCCCAAGATCTTAGAGAAGCCAAGGTACTAGAGTTCATCAACCTCAGGCAGGGCAATATGACAGTGAAAGAGTATTCTTTTAAGTTTACTCAATTAGCTAGGTCTTCCCCTCATGTGGTTACAGACAGTAGATCCAAGATGAGTAAGTTCGCTTCAGGGGTGAACGACAACGTGGTTAATAAGTGCAGATCCGCCCTGATGAACAGTGACATGACCTTATCTAGACTTATGACCCATGCTCAGCAAATAGAAGAGCAGAAAATTAAGCATAGGGAAAAACAGAATAAGAGAGCGAAGACAGGTAGTTTCAACTTCGCTCAGCTTAAATCAGAAGGAGGAAACCATTCCCAGTTTCATCCTAAGTCATCAGTTCCAGTTCCCTCTACTGCCAGTGTTCTATTTCCTAAGTTCAGAGAGGGTAACAAAGATAGAGTGCCAGGATCTAAGACCCAGGGCAGTGTTAGCAGTGCCCGCACCTATCCTCTTTGCCAGACTTACGGTAAGCACCATCAGGGTGTGTGTAGAGCAGGTAGTAGCATTTATTTTGGTTGTGTCAAGCCAGGCCATAGAGTTAGAGGCTATCCGCAGCCAGGTCCTCAGGGTCAACAAAATCGCTCTTCAACTCAGTTCGGTCGCCCAAATCAGCAGGGTGCCACTTTCAGTGCTACTAATGGGCAACGCCTAAATCGTCTCTATGCTCTTCATACTCGAAAAGATCAGGAAAGTTCTCCTAATGTAGTTACTGGTACGTTACAGATTTTTCATGTGCATGTTTACGCTTTGCTAGATCCAGGAGCTTTCTTGTCTTTTGTTACTCCTTATATAGCAGTTGATTTTGGAGCTAGTCCCAAAATTCTAGCAGAACCCTTTTCAGTATCTACCCCAGTGGGTAAAACCATCATAGCTCAGCGGGTATATAGGAACTGCCCGGCTATGATATTTCAGAAAGTCACTTCAGCAGACTTAGTCGAATCAGAGATGACTGATTTTGATGTCATTCTCGGCATGGATTGGCTTTATTCCTGCTATAACACAGTCGACTGCAGAAACAGAATAGTTCAGTTTCAGTTTTCGAATGAACCCATCCTAGAGTGGAAGGGTAATACTTCAGTGTTCAAAGGTCATCTTGTTTCCTACCTTTAGGCAAGGAAATTGATATCTAAGGGATGTGTTTATCATCTAGTTCATGTTAGATATTCCAATTTTGAGGCTCCCAGTCTTGAATCAATCCCAGTAGTGAATGAATATTCAGATGTCTTTCCCAAAGATCTCCCAGGAATTTCTCCCGAAAGGGAATAGACTTCGGTATTGATCTTCTTTCAGACATTCAGCCTATCTCTATTCCGCTATACAGAATGGCACCAACAGAACTCAAGAAACTGAAAGAACAGTTGAAGGATCTCTTAGATAAAAGATTAATCATACCCAGTGATTCCCCGTGGGGCGCACCAGTCTTATTCATGCGCAAGAAAGACGGTTCTCTCAGAATGTGTATAGATTATCGTCAACTCAATAAATTCACGGTCAAGAACAAGTATCCTCTTCCCATAATCGATGAATTATTTGACCAACTTCAGGGTGCCAGTTATTTCTCTAAGATAGACCTCAGATCCGGCTATTATCAGCTCAGAGTTAGAGAATGTGACATCCCGAAAATAGCTTTCCGTACTTGGTATGGTCACTTCGAATTTTTAGTTATGTCCTTTGGTCTTACCAATTCCCCAGCCACTTTCATGGACTTGATGAACCGCGTGTTCAAGAAGTACTTGGACATGTTTGTCATAGTCTTCATAGATGATATTTTGTTCTATTCACGCACTAAGCGAGATCATGCAGACCATCTCAGAACAGTACTCCAGACTCTCAGAAATTATCAGTTATTCGCCAAATTCAGTAAGTGCAAATTTTGGCTAAGATCAGTATCATTCCTTGGTCATATAATTTCCGGTGATGGCATTAGGGTAGATCCTCAAAAGACCAAAGCGGTGAGAAACTGGCCTCGCCCTATTTCTCCATCAGATATCAGGAGTTTCTTGGGTTTGGCAGGCTATTACAGACGGTTTGTTAAAGGATCTTATCCATTGCATCCCCTATTTCCAGATTGACTCAAAAGAAAGTCAAGTTCCAGTGGTCATATTTATGCAAGAAGAGTTTTCAAGAATTAAAGACTCGACTCATCTCATCTCCAGTTTTATATCTTCCAGATGGTTCAGATGGTTTTGTAGTTTATTGTGATACATCTAGAGTGGGTTTAGGTTGTGTCCTCATGCATCATGGTAAGGTCATAGCCTACGCCTCCAGACAACTTAAACCCCATGAGAAGAATTATCCTACTCATGACCTTGAGTTAGCAGTCGTAGTATTTTCCTTAAAGATTTGGAGGCATTATCTCTATGGAGTTCATGTAGACGTATTCACAGATCATAAGAGCCTTCAGTATGTATTTTCTCAAAAAGATCTCAATCTTCGTCAGAGAAAATGGTTAGAGATCTTAAAAGATTATGACATGAGTGTCCTCTATCATCTAGGCAAGGCCAACGTAGTGGCCAACGCTCTCAGTAGACTGTCCATGGGTAGTATTTCTCATGTTGATAATAGTAAGAAGAAGTTAGCTCAAGAAGTCCACCATCTTGCCAGACTAGGCATTCTCTTAGTCGACTCTTCAGAGAGTGGTGTATGTGTTTAGAGTAGTTTAGAATCATCTCTAGTTTCTGAGGTGAAAGAAAAGAAAGATAAGGATCCTGCCCTTGTCAAGCTAAAAGAGTCAGTTTAGAATCAAAAAATAGAGATTTTTTCCCAAGGGGGAGATGGTGTTCTTCGTTTTCAGGGTCGTCTTTGTGTTCCAGACGTAGATGACATAAGGCAGCAAATTCTTGCAGAAGCGCATGGTGCGCACTACTCTATTCATCTAGGGGACACAAAGATGTACCGCGACTTGCGGGAAATCTATTGGTGGAGTGGGATGAAAAGAGATGTTGTAGAGTTTGTGGCTAAGTGCTCTACATGTAAGCAAGTTAAGATAGAGCATCATAAGCCTAGTGGTCCTATGCAGGAGTTCAGTACTCCTACTTAGAAGTGGGAAGTTGTGAACATGAACTTCGTGATGGGTTTGCCTCGAACTAGTCATCAGCATGATTCAGTCTGGGTCATTGTAGACAGAATGACCAAATCACCTTTTTTCCATCCAGTTCATACCTCTTATTCAGCCGAGGATTATGCCAAGATCTATATTAAGGAGCTGGTCATATTGCACGGTGTTTCATTGACTATTATCTCAGACAGAGGTACCCAGTTCACCTCTTATTTTTGGGAAGCATTTCAAAAGGGTCTGGGTACTCAAGTTCATCTCAGTACATCATTTCATCCTCAGACAGATGGTCAAGAAGAAAGGACCATTCAGACATTAGAAGATATGCTAAGGGAGTGTGCAATTGATTTCAAGGGAAGTTGGGATGACCACTTGCCTTTGATTGAGTTTACATAGAACAACAGCTATCATTCCAGTATTCAAATGGCTCCATTCAAAGCTCTCTATGGTAGGAGATATAGATCTCCGATTGGTTGGTTCGAATTTAGTGAGGCCTCAGTCATAGGTCCTGACTTAGTATTCGACGCCTTAGAGAAAGTTCAGTTAATTAGAGAAAGACTTCGGGCTTCTCAGAGCCGACAGAAGTCTTCTACAGATGTTCATAGAAAGGATCTCGAGTTTGAGATTGGTAATCATGTCTACCTCAAGATCTCTCCTATGAAGGGAGTGAAGAGATTTGGCAAGAAGGGAAAACTCAGTCCCCGATATGTCGGTCCCTTCAAGATTCTCAGTCGTTTTGGCAAGGTAGCTTATGAGCTTGAATTTCCTTCAGATCTAGCCTCAGTTCATCCAGTCTTTCATGTCTCTTTGCTTAAGAAGTGTATAGGTGACCCATCAGTCATAGTCCCTATTCAGAGTATAGATGTTCAGAACAGCCTCTCTTATGAAGAGATTTCAGTTAAAATCCTAGACTATCATACTCGTAGATTGAGGAATAAAAAAGTCCCTCTAGTTAAAGTTCTTTGGCAAAATCAGTCCGTAGAGGGAGCTACTTGGGAAGCAGAAGCAGATATGTGTACCAAGTATCCTCACCTCTTCCCCGCCAACTCAGATCAAGCTTAAGGTAATAGTTCTCCTTAAGATTACTCAGTTTCATGATTAGTGTGCATCACTAACTTAGTATTCAGTCTCATGTTCATGTTCCCATGATAATCTTGGTATCAAGTACCACCGCATATTCAGTCATGCATTCATGTATCCGATTAGTTATATAGTTATGCATCGACATGCATTCTCATTGTGAGAAAATTTAGTTCTTTAGAACTTTCAGTTATGCATTTATGAATCAGTTACGCATGCATCAGATATACATGTTCAGTATGTTATGTTCAGTTTGTCAGTCATGTCCGTCATGAGATCATGTTCTAGTTTTTTATGTTCAGCTCATTGTTTCCCCTCTCAGTCAGTCTCATTCAAGGACGAATGTTCTCAAGGGGGAGATATTGTAATACCCGTGCTTTTTCTTATCTTGAAAATCATCTCAAAGATGTTAGAACTTGATTTCAAATAATAATTCATTCTTATACACGTGGTATTTCTATAATTTTCACTTTTTATCACATGAAAAATTGAATAAGCTTTCCATCAATTTATAATTCGCCCAAATCCGACACCCGGGCGAAGAGTTAGAGCCTTTTAAGTGAGAAAGTGTTTGACCTGAGCCTTCAGCGCGTCGCAGAGATAGCTCAAATGGCAATTGTCAAATTTCAGTGTTGCTCCGCGATACTGGCGCGTCACGCCAAACTTCCAGGTCTAGACAAGGTGGCAACGCGATAGCTCCGCGTTGCGCCACCATGCAATTTCCCATTTGTAAATTTCCAGTGACACGACGCAATAACGCTGCGTCGTGCCAAGCGCCCAACTCGGGAAATTTTACTAAAAATTTAATGACGTGTCCAAGGTTAAAAGGGTCAACTTCCTACCCCTTTATAATCTCTTTAACACGTGATTCAGCCACTTTTCACCCAAAACATATTAGTTTCTCTCAAGTTTATCTCAAGAACAAACTAGGGTTTTTATTGGGGATTCAAATTCAGGAAGGTTTCACCATCAATCTTTACGAAATCACGATCTAAGTTATGCATAGTGTTCATTCATGGACTCCTTTCCTCCATGAAGTCCAAGAATCCTTTTTAACTACAAGTTATAGATTTTCTTCATGTTTTCATGCTTTGTATGTTCTCTTTCATATTGATAAATGAGGAATTGATTTCTATTCCATGATTTGATGATAAATTCCATGTGGGTTGATTAGTATAGATAAAGATTTACAATATCTCATGACTAAAACCTTGTATGATGGAATTGGAATTGAAGCATGATGTTTAATTGTTGTATAATGTGCTTTACATGTACTATGCCTACAATATGTTTGATTAAATGCCTAGATGAAGGAAAATTGTCTAACTAGCATGATATCATGAAATACCCATGGATGTACAAGTTTATGCCTATTACATGTTTGGTGAAAGGCTCCTATGAATGTAGTATGTATTATGATATTAGTCAGGTCTTCAAGTAAATCATGCTATGTCAGTTTCCTTACATCGAGTCCTGGGGGTACTTGTACCCAAAATATTAGTTGTATGCCTAGATCCATGTAATGTTTTCACGATACTCTTAGTCAAGCTATGAACTCTTAGACTTCAGATAGTCTTATGACCCAGGAAAAATTTCCATGATCTCATGACTCAGTCAGTTATCAGATATCAGTAGTATTCCATCAGCCATGGAAATTCAGTAACTCAGTCCATGCTCAGTTCAGTTCAGTAAATCATGATTCAGTGTCCATTCAGATGGGAGTAGGAATTAGCACCGGGTTAACCCAAGGATGGGGACTCACCTGTTATACGAGGGTGTGATTCCTAGAAGCAATCCTTGCATTCCAAAACTATGTAGCCAGCATAGGTTGAGACATCGTAGCCTGCTATATGAGGGTAGATGAGGTGGCTTAACCTGTTATGTGAGGGTTCCCACCGTTCTCACTAGAGCTACCTGTTATATAAGGGTTACTCACATGTTGTCCTTACCAGTGACGCGGTATTGACATCCTTCTAATCAGGGTATAGATTGGACCCCAGATCAACTATTATAACATATTTGGGGCATATCGGTTAGATACTACTTCCCACAGTTTCATGTTACAGAATCAAGACTGTCAGATACAGTCAATCAGTCTCAGTAATAGAACTCAGATAGTTCTTCAGATTTCAGGACTGTCAGATACAGTCAACTCAGATACAGTACGGAACTCATATATTTCTATCAGATTCAGGATTGTCAGTTACAGTCACCCACGTTATCAGTTATACTCAGATACAGTCACCCACGTTATCAGTTATACTCAGATATAGTCACCCACGTTATCAGTTATACTTAGATACAGTCACCTATGTTATCAGTATTATTCAGATATAGTCCTTCATGTTATCAGTCATATCAGTTACTAACTTATCACGTTATCAGTATACGGACTCAAAAATCACGAAATCACGTTGTCAGTTACAGTTACGTATTTATGCATGTATTTTTATGCTCTTGTTAGACAGTCAGTTAGCATTATTCATGCATGCAAACCTTTGCATATAGCCTACCTCACATGTATACTCGGTACATATGTACTGAAGCATTTGCGCTATGGTGCTTTCTTTTTATGTTACACCATAGGTTCAAGACACGAGTTCCAAATCAGCAGTAGATTCCAGATTCAGCAGTCAGAGTAGAAGTGAGTCCTCATCCTTTGAGGACATAATAATTTTTTATTATTCCATTGATTAGCTTATTAGTTGGAGTTAGTTGGGGATATGTCCCATCAACTCCTTATTCAGATTCTTCAGACAGTAGAGGCTTTCAGACTAGATACAGACTATCATGTTTTAGACTTCAATTTTGTTTTGGGTATTCTATTACCCCACACAGATGTTACATTATTCAGTTATGTTCATGATCGAACCTTATGGCCTTTCAGTGCATATTTCCGCATTATTATGTAATCTTATGCAGTATACAGGTACAGATATTAGTCATGGGTTAGCTTGTGGTCCTTCGGGGTCATGAGCACTGTGTAGTATTCCGATTCAGCAAATCGGGTCGTTACAGGTTGTGGTGGTGATGGTAGAGGAAAAGGAGATGATGGTGGCAATAGCAGTGGCGGCAGCGACAAAAAAATGTGGATGGGATAGATAGGGTGGTGTAGGAGTAGGAATGATGGCAGTGACAACGATCGTGATAGATGAGGTTTGGAGGGAATGGGGTATGGTGGGAGAAAGTAAGGATCTTTATGTAAATAATAAAACTTAGGGGTTTTAAGATTTGTGTAATTAACACTAATCTTAAAATTGTCAGCTCTACTTAATACTTAAGACTTGTGTCACTCTTTTTTAGCTTTGAAACTTTTTGGTCACCCTTAATTAATTTTTCCAAAAATCTCAGACATGTGTAATTACTTTAGAGGAAAGAAAAATCTCAAACATATGCAATGACTTAAAATCGTACTCCGTTTTATCTTAACACTAGATGTCTAGGATTTGTGTATATGTTATTTTTTTGTCTCAATTTATATAACATAAATAAAATTTAGATAATCAATTATATTTTATTATATTTTTAGATATTTTAAGTTGTTAATTGTCTTAACTAATAATACTTTTTATGTAATTTTTAAATAATACATGTTACTCTCCCTGTTCAAACTTTTGTGGCATTGATAACTTTCTAATTATTGAGATTTATAATGCTTTTATCTATTTCTATTTAAGTTGCACTGATATAATTTCGACAGTCAAATATTTTGTATCTTTAAAAAAATTTAAGTTGTTAATTATTAAAATTTATAGTCTTTTTTACGTATATTTTTAAAATATATAACAGATTATTTTTTTCATAGATATTTTAAGTTGTTAAATATATGAATTTATAATATTTTTATATAATTTTCAAATAATATTTGTCATTCTCCTTGTCCAAACTTTTGTGGTATTGATAGTCAATTATATTTTTAATTATTTCAATTTAAATGACACTGATATAATTTCAAGAGTCAACCAAATATTTTATGTCTTTTAAAATTTGAAGTTGTTAATTACTATGAGCTATAGTATTTTTTTACTTATTTCTTTGGAAATATATACCAGATTATTTTATTTAGAATTTTTAAACTGTTAAATATTGTAATTTATAAAAAAAATTATGTAACTTTCAAATAAGATATGTTACTTTTCTTGTCCAAACTTTTGTGTAATTAATAGTCAATTATATTTTAAAAATAATTTTGTGATTTATAATATTTTTTCTTCTATTTTGATTTAAATGGCACTAATATAATTTTGAGAGTTAGGCAAATATTTTATATCTTGTAAATTTTTAAGTTATTAATTATTGTGATTTGCAGAAATTTTTTCATATTTTCTAAAATATATAATAGATTAAAAAATAAGAAACAAATTAAAATGGATGAAAAGATGAAGGCAAGGGAAAGGACCAATTTAAGTTGTGTCAAAGCAGGCAGATTGACCTTTAAATTTTTTAAGTAGTTAATTATTGTGATTTTGATTATTTTTACATATTTTTAAGTTGTTAACTATTGTAATTTATAATATTTTTTATGTAATTTTCAAATAATATATGTTACTCTCCTTGTCCAAAATTTTGTGGCATTGTTAGTCAATTATACTTTTTATTTATTTCAATTTAAGTGGCATAATTAAATAATTAAATAATTTAATTTTTTAATTATTATAATTTATAATACTTTTTATTTATTTCAATTTAAGTGGCATAACACTTAGATGATCATAATAATTAATTAGGGGTGATCTAGTAAAATCATGGTTGAAGTTGCAAAATAGGCATGTCTTAAATAATTTATAATAACTAATTAGAAGTATATAACAAATTACTATAAAAAATACATGTGAAAAAAATTAAGTAGGCCTCATAAAAGACGTCAAGTTAATTTAGAATTAAATATTATTAATTTTTTAATACGTAGATGACTTTATAATAATTTATTAATATAATTTTTTTAATAATTAAATGATTTATAATAATTAATTAGGGGTGATATGGTAAAATTACGATTGAAGCAGATGAAATAGATATATCATAAACGTCTATTTCACTTTTTCTATTCAATATTATTTATTTTTTAATATATAAATAATATATAATAATTAATTAAAAATAATAAAATAAAATTATGGAGCATGCAACTGAATGATCGCGAAGGAGGACACGTGAAGCTCCTCACTTCCACTTATCTTGGTTTTCATATGACGCGTGTACTACAACTTTTGTTGGCTTTCTGTCTCTCTTCACCTCGTCTTAATTCATCGCTTGCTTATTTGAATTAAGTTTCTGTGTGTAAAGTATGTGTAAAGTTGATAGTTTATCTTTCCACTTGATTTTGGTAAGAGTTGGGTTCGCCAACTTTTCAAATTTCACTGCACGGTTATTGTTTTCTGTGGGATTTTCTCAACTGCAATCGAAAGAATTGTTTTGCTCACCTTCTGTTTCTTTATATTCTTTTTCTTGATTTGTGTTTTCTTATACATCATCTTTACATGTTTGATAAGAGTTACAATTTCCTCACAGAAAGTTTATTTATTCTGTAGGTGTTTCAAAAAATTCTTCGATGAGTCAGGCTTTCTATTAGATTTCTTATATTGTCGTTGGGTTTAATTTCTTGCTTTATTTTGGGTAAATCGTGGACATATTTTTTTTATTCTAATTTATGTGATGTTGATATTTCGAGAGTCAGCCTATATTTTATATCTTTTAAATTTTTTAAATTGTTAATTATGTGATTTACAATGTTTTTTATATAATTTTTCAATAATATATGAATATTCTTTCTGGCTCAATTTATGTGGCACAGATAAAATTTTGACAGTCAAGCAATTTATATATATATATATATATATATATATATATATATATATATACTTATATTGATTTATAATACTTTTTATGTCATTTTCAAATAATATATGTTACTTTATGTCTTCCTCTATCCCATCCCAATTTATGTGCACTAATATAATTTTGATAGTCAACCAAAGTTTTATATTGACATATCATTTTGTGTCAAATTTTACCTTTTTTACGAAATGTTATTAATTTTTCAATGCTTAGATGACCATGATAATTTATTAGGGGTGATATAGTAAAATTACGATGAAAGAAACGAAGCACACATCTCTTAAATGACTTGTAATAACTAATTAGAAACGACATAACAAAGTTACTATACGAAATACTTGTATAATAATTAATTAATGGTCACACAGTAAAATTGCGGTTGAAGTAGCTGAAACTGACTTGTCATAAATGTCTATTTTATCTTTTTTTCTAATGGGCAAATCACATAAATATACATATTTAGAGTCTAAATTACAAAATATACTAGTAGATTCTATTTTACAAAATATACCAACACAAAACTAACAAAACTTATTAAATAGGGTGTAGAAAAAAGGAAAACCCAAATACCAATTAATTAGCATGATCTTATACTCAATTCTCTTTCCCTTTATAAAGCAATCTGATTTTCTTTCCTTATAGTTTATGCTTTGTTCATGAATTTAATCAATATCAAACATCCCAGGTTTTCTCAATCTCCATCAAAATAAATTCTTCTTATTTCTTCACTCCCATTCTAAAATAATAAATATTGTTACATAATTTTCTTTATCTTTGCTCAATAATGGTCATGACCATTTTAATTGATAGATGTTTCATTCAACACATTTATTTGATATTGTTTCTCATTTATAATTTTTATTTATTTAATTTAATTGACATTATTTTTTAATATTTTTTAGGAGAAAACAACATTAATGGTAGTAAAGTTTTCAGTTGATTCAAACGCATCCAATACAAATTTCATACACCATATTTCTATAAAGTTCAAACACCATCAAATTGTTGATACACCAATTTCTATTTTAGATACCATAAAATTACTGATTCACCAATTTTTATATAGTTTGGACACCATAATATCATTGACACACCAATTTTTATATAGTTTAGACACCATAAATTATTATACACCAATCTCTACATAGTTCAAACACCATAACATTGTTGATACACTAATTTTCATAGACAACATAAAACTATTGACACATCAATTTCTATAGACACCATAAAACTATTGATACACCAATTTCTATACAATTCAGACACCATAAAGTTAGTGAAACACCAATTTCTATACAATTCATACACCAATTTCTATACAATTCATGCACCATGAAATTATAAAATTCTAATTCCAACTTTAAAATTCTCTAATCAAATACTCATAAAATTATTATTATTGATACACCTATTTCTAAAGAGTTCAAACATTATAAAATTATTAATACACCATTTTATAAGACACCTTAAAATAAAATTGATGATATACCAATCTCTATATAATTCCGACACCATAAAATCATTAATATATCAATTTCTAACTATTTCAAAAATCATAAAATTATTGATACACCAATTTTTATACAATTCAAACACAATAAAAGTGTTGGTACACCAATTTCTATGTAACTCAAACACCATAAAGCTGGTGATACAGCTGAAGTAGACATGTCATAAATGTTTATTTTAATTTTTTTATGAAATATTTTTAATTTTTAATACATAAATGACTTATAATAATTAATATGAAATGATATAATAAAATTACAGTTGAATCAGTTGAGGCATGCATATCGACCTCCTGCCCGCTAAACTACCTCTTACTATATATAGTAATAAAATAAGTAGATAAGTAGAATAAAATAAAAAGTCTCAACCAAAGAATAAAATAAAAAGTAATGACATAAATAGTAAGACTTTTCCTTGCCATCTTAGATAAAATAATACTGCAGTTAGACCAAAACCTTTCTGTTTTCAACAGAGGCGGCTTCTAGGCAAAGTAACTCAAGCCAAGACTTAGAGGCCCCATTTTTTGAGCAATTATAGATTTGTACTCTTGTAATTTTTTCCCTTAAGAAAATATTGAGTGTTTTTAGTATTTTTTTTTTTGTCTCATTTTAAATCAGAACTATGTTATTTAAAAATAGAGGAGTTGTATGTATTTATTTATGGAATGCATATTATGATAGAACTAAATTTAGAAATCTACTAAAATATTATAAATACTAATGAATAAAATAGACTAATTCTAAAAATATAATGAACTAAAACAAATATTATCTAAGAAACGAAGAGAATTAAAAATAAGGAAAGAAAGACTACAGTATAATTTAATTGTTGGAGTATGACAAAAATCAATAAAAACTAAAAAAAAAAAAAAAGAAATATCATATTTAGAAGCTCTAATAGATAACCTAGAATACATATATCAACATGCCTTATATACAATCAAATAGATAAAATGAATAAAGAAGAATTCATAATAGATGAAAAAACATGTGAAAATCACGAAGGGTTAAAAGTAAAAATAGTATTTTTTTAATTTAGGAAGAAGATATAAGAAAATATGTGAACATTTATATTTAATGTTAAAAAAAAAAATTAAAATTAGAAGATAAACTAACAGCTATGGTAAGAATAGCAAAAGAAAATGAAGAAATAGACAGGAAAAAAGAAATAGAAAAAATAAAACAACAAACTACGGATGAAATACGAAAAATAGAAGAAATAAAAAATAATAGGATTACTGAATTAGAAAAAGAATTGCAAATACTAAAAGATCTATATGAAAAAAGAAAAAGAGAAAAAGACGAAAAGAATAAAGAACAGAAACAACTAGTTGAAATAAATCAATTTAAAGAAAAATTACAAACAAAAAATGAAGAATTAAAGACTAATGAATTAGAAATAAATACAATAGATACTGAAAAAATAAATGATTATGATTCAGAAGATAGTGAAACATATACAGAAATTTTAGAAAGAATAGAAGATCTAGAAATTAAGGAAAAAGAAGAAGCAGTTAATAAAGAAAATATAGAAGAAATAAATACTTTTGATAAAAAGGATGATGAAAACATAAAACCTAGTACATCAGAAATAAGAAAGCCAAAATATAATTACAAAAATAAGTACAATCCAAAAAATGAATATAGATGGACACCAAAATAAATAGTTAATAGAAATTACAAATAAAAATATTATTTTAGAAATTTAAGACTGAAATTAATAATTATTTTAAATTGTATCTTTAATATTAAAGAAATATTTCTTAATACTGCTCAATTCTAAAAATAAATAAATTATAGGGGTAACTTAATGAACTATATCTTATATTTATTATTTTACTTAATGAACCTGAAAAGAATTAAAACAATTATCCAAGTGAAATTGAACATGTAAAAGGCAAGATATATTTCAATTAGATATAAAATTTTATTATTTTTCAAATGCATATATTACTTATATAGTACATCCCTATAACAATTGTCTCAGTTGAAAAAAATCTTTTAAAAGTAAAAATTGATAAAAACTTGCTTAAGATGGAATCGAATAAATTAGGTATACTATTAGTTGAAAAGAAATTATTCGGATAATATATATATATATATATATATATATTTATAACTTCACACCTCAAAATAAAAATTTATCATAACTTCACACCTCAAAATAAAAATTTATCTAAAAATAATTTTTTTGAGTAAATAATGTAAGGCCTTATTTTGAAATTTCTCGTTACGCCACGATGATTGGCAATTGAATACAAAAATAATAACTTCAACATCAACAATAATTCAATACAAACTAATGAACTTCTTAGTCATATTACTTCCTCTAATACATATTAACTAAATACGTGAGATAACAACACATCTGTTAAAACAAATTAAGACATAAAATGAATATCACTTTTCATTTTTACTTTTTTAGTTATTCTTAAACTAGTCATGAAAATAGAGATAAATATATTGAAATGATTGTAAAATCATAAAAATGAGCAATTCACCCTTTTGAACGTATTACTTAGAAAATGTAAATAATGGGTAAAAAGTGAAAAAAAATTTCAATAACCTTCTTTATTATTAAACAATTAACCTATTTTAAATATTAAAAATTTAATTATTAGAGATTAGAGAAAGTAACGAAAATTTAAAAAAATGGCAAAGCATATCTTTTACGATTTTTTATTATTTAGGATGATATAGTAAAACTACGGAACAAGCAGATACGTCGACGAAGAGGTGTCTGCTTTACCATAGTTGGGGTTTTGAACTCAAAGTGATAGAAAAGTTTGAAAATGAGGTATAGGTAACTCAACTCTTAAAAATTGAGTGTAGGTGACAATCACTTTATTATGGATTAAGAAAGTTGAAAAAGTTTCAAAATAACCCACAAGTTTTTGAATTTATACTTTGATCCAAATGTTAGTTAATATAGTAGGAAACAGAGGGGAAAAGGCGTGTTTCTCTCTTTTCTCATCCATTGTTGTTTTCTCCTTCTTCATGATTTTTGTTGTTCATTGTTGCTACTGCTTTATTCATCATCTTCTGTTTCATTATCATCATCTTCTACTTCATTATCATCTTCATCTTCTTTTTGTCGACCATTGTTGTTGTTTTTACCATTACTGCTGCTACTTGACCAATTTTTTAGGTGAAATTTTGTTTCGCATATCAATTTCCACTTCGGCATTACTTCATAGGTGTCTTTGGTAAGTAAATTTTTAATTTTTAGTCGAATTTGTCATCTGGGTACACAGTTACTGCTATTTTTTCCAACAATGAATAGAACTCAATCATAAATCCAACATAAGAGCCCACAATTTAAACAGATCACTCATCTGTTGCATCAGATGAGTAATCTGTTGCAACGGAATACTCATATGTTGGATTCATGTTTATAGTTCTATAGTGCCCGTAACATGAATCGAACAGATGGGTAATTTGTTACGACAGAAGAGTTATCTATTGCAACAGACTAGTTATTTGTTGCAACAGACTTATTATATATTGCATCAGACTGATTATCTGTTGCAACAGACTATTTATCTGTTGCAACAGACTACTTATCTGTTGCAACACATGTGTAATCTGTTTAGAACAACACAATTCAGCTCATGCTACAAACCCAACAGATAACCAATATGTTTCAACTCTTGCAATTGCTACTGGATTCAAAATTATTCCTTACGTTCAATCGTCGACATGTTTGTTGAGAAAATAATAGACAGAATGAAAATTAAATATGAATTAAAACGTCAAAGTTGATCAAACATAATTTTTTATTAAACAAAACCAAATAAAAATACATAGACTAAAAGAAAAAAAATCTAATTATTATTATCATCATCATCATCATCATTATTATTATTGCCAGCCAACCAATCTTCAACCAACAGCAGCAGGGTCCTCCTCAGCCTGCGGATCTCCCGGAGCATCCTTGCTCTCACTGCTCCCAATTCCCATTGCAGGTCACTAATCTGCCTCCGAAGTTCATTCACGGCGTCTTGCAGAAAAGCACATCCCACACTGGATCCGTCATATCTAGAACACACATGAATTAACAAAAAACGTAAAAATAAAAGTAAAGAAAAGAATCTGAATGTAGTACAATGTATACTACCAATTGGGTATATTTACACACAAAGCAAGAAAAAAACTTACCTGCGTCAGGGAAGAGAAAATGGTAGAAGGTGTCATATGAAAAAGAAGATGAAATAAATAAATAGAGTGTAGTAGAATGAACGATTAAGGAGGGAACTATTTATAGAAGATTGAATTTGAATGAGTTAGGCAAAAAGGCGCGACTGTTCACCTCCATTTATTAATTATATTTTTGTTTATAGTGAAAAGTTATGACTTAATTAAATTAAGTTGTTGACTGACTTTTTGAATATTGTGATAAGTCATGACTTTTCATCTTATTATTATTAATTAGTTCTTTCCAAGAACGTTTTTATTGAGTTGTGGCAACAGATTCTATGTATGTTGCATCAGATAACTCATCTGTGTCAACAGATATATCATCTGTTGTAACAAATAGATAATCTATTGCATCACATAATCTATCTGTTGCAACATATAATCTATCTTTATTTTAATAATCATCATATCATTAATCCAAATTTGGTAATTTTTTTATTATATAAATTATAAAAATAGCGAAAGTCACTACTTGTCGCCTATTTAATATTAACGACAAATATTAAAATTAAATAATAATTTTTTTACGGTTATAAATTATGTTTATCATTTATTTTCTTATTATTTTCTGTGAAAAGAAATGACTTAATTAAATTAAGCTGGTGAGTTTTTTATTATTGTGACAAGTCATGACTTTTCAGTTTATTATTATTAATTAGTTCTTAAATTTAAATAATCTTTTTCTCAATTTAAAAATCGAAGACACCTTTTCAACAACCGTTTCTTTAATAAAATATTAACCATTTTTATTGAGTTGTGGCAACAGATTGTATATCTGTTGCACCAGATAAACCCATCTGTGGCAACAGATATACCATCCATTGCAATAAATCAACCATCTATTTTAGTAGATTTTTTTATTTCTTTTAACTGTCGATTCATCAGTCGCAACAGATGGAGAATTTGATGCATCAGCAACATTGAATGTGTTTAGACAAAAAGTCACATCTATTCACCTTTTTTTTAACAATCATCATATAACTTAATTAATCCAATGTTGTGACTTTTTTATTATATAATAAATAAATAATTTTAAAAAATAGATTGAAAAATAAAAATGGTGAAAAGTCACGATCAGTTATTAAAATTAAATAACCGTTCTTTTACGGTTATAAATTATGTTTATTATTTATTTTCTTATTATTTATTTACAAAACATTTTTCATATTAAATAATAAAAAAGTCATGACTTTTCACCCTCTCAATAACAATAATAACCCTTTTTTTATTAATAACCACCTGTTGCAACATATGATCCTTCTGTCACATCAGATTAATCATCTGTTGCAACATATGGTTCGTCGGATGCAACAAACGCTCAATCCCTACCTCCAACCATCAACATGTTAAGAATAAGGAATAGACAGAATGATAATTAAATATTAAATAAATCCAAAGTCGACCAAAAAGAGATTTTTGAATCCATTATGTACAAATATATACAATAAAAAAATATACCCTTGGGTAGATCCGATATAAAAAAACAAAATACATATGCTAAAAGAAAAAACATAACCTAATTATTATTAGTATTAGTATTAATATTATTATCAACCGGCCAATCGTCATCCGGCAGCAGCGGACCCCTTCTCATCCTTGCTCTAAAGTCGCCCAATTTCCTCTCGAGTTCATGAATCTGCCTTTCAGGTTCCCACAAGGACTCAAGATGAATTACCTTGTACAAATTTGGATCAGCCATATCTAGAAGTGGAGTAGAATGAACGAGTAAGGAGGGACTTATTTATAAAGGATTGAATTCGAATGGGTTATTCAAAAAGCCAGGACTGTTCACCTCTTTTTAAATAAAAATGATGACTTTTAAAGCTTATGTAAATTTAAAAAATGGATCTAAATACAACATTTTATCTTTATCGTATTTCGGAAAAAAAGAAAATTTCTCTAAAATAAATCTAATAGATGGGTAATCTGTTGTAAAATATATTCCATCTGTTTGTTAATTTACAATATATTGAAAATCTACTGCAACAAATGGATATATCTGTTTGATTTTTCTAATAGATAAGTCATATGTTGCAATAGGTTGATCATCTATCGTAACAGATGTCTATAATTATTTGATAATTTAAACAGATATGTCATATGTTGCAACAAGTTAGTCATCTGTTTATTCAAATTAAGTCATAGATGGGCTAGGAAGAATAAGGTGCGTGTAGATAGATGGATCCACTTTCATGTGTGGGAGTTAAGTATTACTGATAAGGTCATCAGGACAACACACACAAAGTATAATATTTTTGTGAATGCAGTTTTTAATCGATTAGGCACTAATCATTCAAACAAGATCCTGCATTGTACAGTTAAGTTTGATAGGTTCGAATTGATAAGGTCGAGGTCCCCATAAAGATAGTGTTGATCCCCTGTTACGAATTACTAATGGTTGTTTCTCATGTTTATGCATGTCAAGTTTTGAGAAGGGATCAATATTTGGTGTCATTACAGAGATCCAATAGCGATTGGACTTAACTTTAAGTGTGCATTGGACTCTGAGAAGGCCTTTGAAGCCTCGCACTACATCAAACAAGAACGAAAAAACAATAGAAATTCCTTTGGCTTAAATTTATATGGAAGGGTTGTTTGAGAAGATGATGATTATATGCTAGAAGGAACCGAAGGAGAATGCATGCGAGGGGAAGGGGATTTGATGAAAGACTATATCATCTGAGAGCTAATTGAAGAGGAAACATAGGGTATCAAGGAACTTCTAGGGAATCTGGCCGATGAAACTGAATTAAAACATGAGAAATCTGAATCAAGTGCAAATATAAAAGTGTATCCAGTAATGAAAATTTGTCTGTTATTTCTCTAAAAGAAAAATGATGCAGATGGACACTTTGCTAGGGAGCTACGACTCGGTAGCGTGGTCGGGATGATCACCTATATAGAAAATAGCAGAACACCAAGAAAGCATCTTTATGGGAACCGAGGGGTGAAATAATATACAGTAAGTTGAGAAAACTTACGCCAATAACAGCTGCAGTTAAAATAAGGAATCTAAGTGAAGGTGACAATTTCTGAATTTTAAATTGCATCCCATGCCTTCTTATTTGTGGTTTCGATTAGGTCCACTGCTATTGACCTGATCGAAACCACAAACAAGATTGAAAGGCAGATTGAGAATCATTACTTTCTTAGAAATATGGATTAATTGATTGTGTTTTCTTGCCTTAGCATGATTTCAACATATCTTAGAGAAGATCAGAGACTTGTTTTAGTATGTGAATCCCGATAATATTCAAGCTTACCTCCAACTTGTTGATTCAGTATTCAAGCTGGTGTTGCCGTCTTTGAGGTCATTATAGAGTTCTTAGTCTTTTGTGAGCTCGTCAATGAGGAACATTTTCTTCTAAGTTGTGGCATTGTAAAGGCCTTCAATAGGCTTCCAGAACAATTTCTTCAGAAGGCTTAAATGATACATAGAGGGTTCGCTATGTTTGTTTTAGGTAAAAATGTGTTAATGCACACTTAAGTGGTGGTCCCAATAGTTGAACAAACCTTCAAAGGATTTGGTAGATTTATTAGCCTGGAATTACGTAACGTTTGATCTTGATTCCAGTAATCCTATCAAACATTTCGTAAGTCCAGGCTCATTAACCTATCAAAACCTTTGCCCGAGTTAGTAAACAAATTAAACGAGTCCAATCTCTCAGTTTTTTTGCTAATCACTCTTCTCTTATAGAGGACAAGAGTGATCAGCAGAAAAGCTAAGAGATTGAGCTAGTTTGATTTGTGCGCTAACTCGGGCAATGATTTTAATAGGGTAATGAGCCTGGAGTTACATAACGTTTGATAGGATTAGTGAAATCAGTTTAGATCAAACGTTACGTAATTCCAAGATAATTGACCTATCAAATCCTTTGAAGATTTATTGAGCAAACTGCATTGAACAACGCTCGATAAAAGTGAGTTGTTAAACTGTTGGGACCACTGCTTGAGTGTGCATCAACATATTTTGATCTAAAACAAACATAGCGAACCCTCCATGTATCATTTAAGCATTCTGAAGAAATTGTTTTGGAAGCCTTCTGAAAGCCTTTTACAATGCCACAACTTCAAAAAAAGTGTTCCTCATTGACTAGCTCACAAAAGACCAGGAACTCTATACCAACCTCAAAGACTTCAACAACAAGCTTGAATACCGAATCAGCAAGCTGGAGGCAAGCTTGAAAATTATCAGGATTCACATACTACAAAAAGCCTATGATGTTCTCCAAGATATGATGAAAGCATGCTAAGGCTATAAAAGATAATCAATTATATACATATTGCTAAGGATGTAATGATACTCAATCTTGTTTGTGGTTCCGATCAGGTCAATAGCAGTGGACCTAGTTGAAACCACAAACAAGAAGGCATGGTATGCAATTTAAAATTCATAAATTGTCGCCTTCTCTTAGATTCCTTATTTTAACTGCAGCTGTTATTGGCACAATTTTTCTCAACTTACTGTACATTATTTCAACCCTCGGTGCCCGCAAAGCTACTTTCTTGGTGTTATGCTATTTTCTATATAGGTGATCATCCCGACCATGCTACCTAGTCATAGGTCCCTAGCAAAGAGACCATTTGCACTATTTTTCTTTCAGAGAAACAACAGACGGATTTTTCATTACCGGATACACTTTCATATTTACACTTGATTCAGATTTCTCATGTTCTAAGTCATTTTCATCAGCCAGATTCGCTAGAAGTTCCTTTCTGCCCTATGTGTCCTCTTTAATTAGCTCTCAGATAATATAGTCTTTCATCAACCCCCCATTTTCCCTTGTAGGCATTCTCCTACCGCACCTTCTGGCGTATAATCATTACCCCAAGCAACCCAATCGTATAAATTTAGGCTAGGGCAATAACTATATTGATTTCTATTCTTGGTTGGAGCAGTGAGAGGCTTCGAAGGACCTCTCAGAGTCCAATTCACCCTAAAAGTTAGTCAAATTGCTATCGAATCTCTTTACAATGCCACCAAAACTTGATCCCTTCACAATGCTTAACACATAAATATGGGGAAAAACTGACATTAAATCTTAACAGGGTATCAGAACTATATTCATGGTCCCTCAAACTTATCAACTTAGACCTATCAAACTTAAATGTAAAATTGTAGATATCTTGTTTGAGTGATCAAGACTAATCGGTAAAGATAGCATTCACAAAATCAGTGTACTCTATATGTGTTTTCACGATAACATTATCAGTAATATATACCTCCCACATATGAAGTGGTTCCATGATGCAAGCAACTTATTTCTCCGAACCCATCTTTACTGTAGCCTCTTGTGTTTGTCGGGCAAAAGTTAATCAACTTTCAGTTCCTTATATCTACAAAGTAGATGAAAAAATTGATGTCAAATAAGAGAAGAACAAAAAGAACACTATCCATCTATTGCAATAGATGTGAAGTTTATTGCAACAGATGTAGAGTCTGTTGGAATGCATCAAACCAGCCTTGCTAGTGGTTTGATTTGTTCCAACAGTTGCTCCATCTGTTGCAACATCAAAAATAGAATAAACTACAAAGAAACAACATCAACAATAAAGAAACAACATCATTTTATCCAACAACAACAACAACAAAAAAAAAAAGCAACATCCTTTGCTCCTACACCATCAACAACACCACACCACAAGTTCCAATCCCACCAACGACATTAATAACAGCATCGGCAATAAAGAAACAAACAAAATACATACCAAAAAAATAATACTGCCAACAAGGCTTTTAAACTTCTCCCAACAGATGACCTTTTTAGCATATTGTAATAAAAACAACCGTTTATTTATTCAAGACTTAAAAGTTCCTTCAATTTTTTTAAATAAATATGATATGGGTAAATGATAATTAAATAAAAAAATAGATGTAAATAACTTGCAAAGAAGAAGACGAGAATGAAATAGCAATAGTGAACCATACCTGTAATGTCAAAAGTAGGGGGATCAAAAAAGAAATTTTAGTCGAGAAAAGATATGGATCGATTTGGATATGAAAGGATCTTTATGAGAAAGAGTATAGACAAGAGACAAAAAAGGAAATGGTTGTAATAACCCTTAAGAGGAGAGAAAGAAGAAGATGAGAGATGAATAAAATAAATTTAGGGCTGAAGAAGAGATGAGATAATTCAAGATCTAGACATGGGTTTAAATATTCCTTAATATTCATTAATAACTTGAGGGTAACAGGGAAGACAGGTGACATTGAAAAGATAAGATAAGACTACTCAATGAGATTTTGAAGTTATCCAAGAAATATGTTTTACCGCTTTTAGTAGAACTATTTTATCTATCTTTCTTCTTTCGAACAAAATATTGCTTTAAAATTAAAATAAAAAGATATTTTCGAACAGATATGTCATCTGTTGCAACAGATATCAATATCTGTTTGAAAAAATTCCAACATCTTAGTCATCTATCACAACAGATGCAAATGTCTATCTGATAACTAAATCAGACATGTCATCTATTACAACAGATATCAATATCTATTAGAAAATTTCCAACAGCACAACCATCTATCACAACAGATGCAAATGTCTATTTGATAATTAAATTAGATATGTCATCCATTGCAACAGATATAAATATCTGTTTGAAAATTTCCAACAGCTCAGTCGTTTGTTGCAATAGATTTCTTTGCAATTGATTTAGATAGAACCAGGGATGAGTACATAGGGTGAACTACAACTTTAATAAAGTCTTTGCAATTACATAATTATAGGTATTGTGTTCCTCCCGACCCGAGTCATCAATCCATCACTCCGAGTCAAAATATTTTGTATTAACTTAATATTAAGCTAATACCTAATTTTATTTAGATAGATCTAGCGATGAGTACATAGGGTGAACTGCAACTTCAATTGAGTCATTGTAATTGCATGATTTGGGTATTGCGTTCCTTCCGACCCGAGTCGTCGATCCATCACTATGAGTTGAAATATTTTGTATTAACTTAATATTGAGCTAATACCTAAATTAATTTAGATATATATAGGGATGAGTACATAGGGTGAACTACAACTTTAATTGAGTCTTTGTGATTGCATAATTTGGGTATTGTGTTCCTCCCGACCCGAGTCGTCGATCCATCACTCTGAGTTGAAATATTTTGTATTAACTTAATATTGAGCTAATACCTAAATTGATTTAGATAGAGCTCAGGATAATTACATAGGGTGAACTACAACTTCAATCGAGTCTTTGTGATTGAATGATGTTGGTATTGCTTTCCTCCCAACCCAAGTCGTTGATCCATCACTCTGAGTCAAAATATTTCGTATTAACTTAATATTGAGATAATACCTAAATTGATTTAGATATATCTAGGGATGAGTATATAGGGTGAACTATAACTTCAATTGAGTCTTTACAATTTCATGATTTGGGTATTGCATTCCTCCCAACCCGAGTCGTCGATCCATCACTCTGAGTTAAAATATTTTGCATTAACTTATTATTGAGCTAGTACCTAAATTTATTTATATAGAACTAGGGATTATTACATAGGGTGAACTACAATTTCAATTGAGTCTTTGTGATTGTATGAGGTTGGTATTGCGTTCCTCCCGACTCGAGTCATCGATCTATCACTCTGAGTTAAAACGTTTTATATTAACTTAATATTGAGCTAATACCTAAATTGATTTATATATATCTAGGGATGAGTACATAGGGTGAACTACAACTTCAATTGAATTTTTGCGATTGGATGATTTGGGTATTGCGTTCCTCCCGACCCGAGTCGTCGATCCATCACTCTGAGTCAAAACATTTTGTATTAACTTAATATTAAGCTAATACCTAAATTAATTTAGATAGATCTAGGTATGATTACATAAGGTGAACTATAACTTCAATTGAGTTTTTTCGATTGCATGATATTGGTATTGCGTTCCTCTTAACTCGAGTCATCGATCCATCACTTTGAGTTGAAATATTTTGTATTAACTTAATATTGAGCTAATACATAAATTGATTCATATAGATCTAAGGATGAGTACATAGGGTGAACTACAACTTCAATTGAGCCTTTGTAATTGCATGATGTTGGTATTGTGTTCCTCTCGACTCGAGTCATTGATGATAGGCGAATTTACACGCCTATAGCACTATATTTTGCCCATATTTTAGCCTAGTTTTGAGAACAAATTATATATTTCATGCACTTTTAGTCCATTTTCCTGCAAGTGAGCTAACGAACATGATTAGCAAAGTTTCAGGTATAAATGATGCAGAATTCAGCATTTCATGGATAACTTGACGCCAAAGAAAGCTTCACGAAAGGAGAAAAGCCAATCTTGGACGCCAAGGACTAAAGATGGCGCATGGAAATTCTGTCCCGGGCTAAAACAACATTTCTGAAGACTTTGGGGACTAGCAGTAACTTATTAGGATTAGGATAATGATACATTAACCTAGTACAATTGGGTTAAGTATACATTAGCTTGTTAGGATTAGGATAATGATACATTAACCTAGTACAATTGGGTTAAGTATTTCATTAGCTTAGTAGGATTTGGTTAAGCATTTCATTAGCTTAGTAGGAATAGGATATGGGTATTATAAATAGCCTATCTTGCTAGAGATTTTAGGACATCTTCTTACATTCAATTCAATTCTATTCTACTTCTAAGACATTCTAGTTCTAAACAATCATTCTTCCATTAATTCTATTCATCTATTCTTAAATTCCACAACAAGAGAAACGTTACTTTGCTAAGGGATTCACGCCTAACGCCTACCACACCATTACAAACGTGAAATCTTTATTGTGGTATAACAACAATGTCAATTGTGATTTCCTTCGCACTCATGGGTAACTAAACTTCTCTGTTGGGGTTATGGAAGCCGAATGAGATACTATTTATTGCTGTGAGTTTGTGAGTTCGTGAAACGTATGTTGCTTATATCATTATTCTCTTCATCTTAATCTAAATTCTTTGTGGTTGCAAACGCAAGAATACGCCAGTATAACATTTAACTTGCTCGAAAGAAAGGTTATCTGTTTGGAAAAGAGATAATGTCAAGGTAGTAGGGTCTCATCCCCTATTAAAAAGTTAGTGCCGTAACTGGATTAACCTCTTGGAGAATTCGTACCGTTAGACACGCTTTAAGCTCGAAAGAGTTAAAGTGAAATAATCCTCGAATAGGTCGAAAAACGCCTGGATTTACTATTGAATACAATTCTCTATAAGCACATGCATGTCTGAATTCAACACACTCATAGTCAATAGAGACGTATAACTCAGAAGGTGGACATAACCCCAACTCCTCAATTCTCATTGTTTCACAACCTACTAAACATTCTTTCTTTTTACTTTGCTATTTTCAGTTTTTGCTTTAATAATTTGGTTACACATTACAAACCCCCCTTCTTACGAGACTTGCACTAAAAGTCTAGTAATCTTTGCTTACTTGTTAACCAAGCTATTCCCTGTGGGATCGATACCCAACCCAGTTGGGTTCTATATTTGACAAACAACCGCTTTACACTCCTACGAGAGCTGTAGATTGAGCGTTATCAGTCATCGATCCATCACTCTAAGTCAAAATATTTTGTATTAACTTAATATTGAGCTAATACCTGAATTGATTTATATAGATCTAGGGATAAGTACATAGGGTGAACTACAACTTCAATTGAGTCTTTGTGATTGCATGATGTTGGTATTTCATTCCTCCCGACCCAGTCGATCCATCACTCTGAGTCAAAATATTTCCTTTCTTTTAAAATTTTAAAAAATAATTAATATCGAACCAAATTAACATTTTCAAAACTTGACATTTTTTTCTAAAATACAAATCAACTCATATAAATCATTCATTTGGGGAAAAATATTTCAGAATTTGAAATCTCAATGTTCTCGCTCTTCTCTCTCAACAATACAGACAATAACTACTCAACAAATTGCTCAACCCTTCACAATAAATTAATTTTCTTCCTATTTCCGACTACATAGGTGTTATTTTTTACTTCATTCTTGCATGTATCCATCATCTTCGTTGTCTTCATAGGTAACAGAGTTCAAAAAGAGTTCTATATTTATTATTTTTTAAAAAAATTATGGCTTTTTAGTTAATGATGAAAAAGAAGACTTTTAGTTGTATTATCTTTGAGAATAGGTTAACAATTTTGAGTTTTGCTGCTAAAAATGTAGGAAGAACCCGAGAAAACCCTAGTTTTTATCGCAGCATTTCATTGAGTGTCGTGGTATTATTGGATGGTATTTATGGTGGTGGTGGTGGTTATTGGTGGTTGTTGGTGGTGGTGTCGGTATTGGTGGTTTTGGTGGTGGTATCGGTGGTCTTGGTGGTGGTAGTGGCAGTTTTGGCGGCCTTGGTGCGGGTATTAGTGGCATTAGTGGTAGTGTTGGTGGCCTTGGTGGCGGTGGTGGTATTGGTGGCTTTGTTGGTGGTGTTGAATGTGGTGTTAGTGGTGGCGGGTGGCGGTATTGGTGGTGGAATTGGTGGTCTTGGTGGCATTGGTAGTGGTCTTGGAGGTGATCTTGGTGGTCCATCTGTTGCAACAAGTCAAACATCTGTTGAGAGATATTAAATAGGTGTTCAAATAGATTCCCCATCTATTCCAACTGATGGATTATCCGTTGGAGTATTTATTTATAATGTGGCGTATGATAATTTATTGAAATTTGTCTTAGCATTTTTTAAAAAATTATGCAAACATCAAATGTAATGTATTTTTTTATTTTCTGTTGTTTGTAGTTAAAAGAAGTCTCCCAAAAGAAAAGAAATTAAAAATCAACTTCTAACCACCTAACAAAAAAAGTTTGAGTACAGATGGATTCGGAGGAACTTCCTGAACAATCTCAGTAATGGAAAAATAAGGCTGACAAAAGTTAAGAAAAAAAAGGTAGAAAAGGGTATATAAAGGCTGGTGAGGAAAATAAAAGTGAGGAGAAAGATGAAGTTAAACAAGATGATAATGCCTCACCAATAGGGAGTGAAATAAGATCAAAATCTCAGCATGAGGCTGTCAAAACTATTAGTATTGACAGGTTTCAAGTTGTGATGCCGATAGATGACCTTACAAAAGTAACTGGTGATCATGTACTTAAATGTTAGTTGGGGAAACCTTTTGATGAATTTAGGAATATTATGAAGAATGAAAACATAGACGGACCTTTTAAAAAGAGCTGCTTTGGACACTTTCTTGAGCTGCCTAAGGACCACACTATCTGTTTCCAAATAAGCATGGTATATAGTCTTCTCAAGCGTAGGATCATGTACGTGGGGGATGATAAAGATTTGAAGGGCGGCAAAAAAAGATGGATAAAATCTGGATCAACTACTGTGCCATGCCAGTTTGTTTTGGCTTAAAAGAGTTTGTCATAGTGACAAGCTTGAGATGCGATCATCCAAAAGAACCTCTCATCAAGGAAGCACCCCCCAAAAGGTCCAAGGTAAGCAGGAAAACCAAATCACCACCATCAAATAGACAGAAGGCATTGCCCAAGCAACCACCCACCAAAATGAACAAAGAAAATGAAAAAATAGATGGGTTGTTGGACATTGCTGAATGTAGATACAAAGCCGTAGATTTGATAGAAGATCTCAAGGATAAACCCATACCAAAGCAGTACACGGAGCAATTGTTCTTAGTTTGGTTTGCCCATGTCGTTATATTGGCAAGACACGTCAACAAAGTTATAGAAGATGATTTGTTCAAGCTTGCTGATGATTTTGAGAAATTCAACAACTATCCCTGGGGATATGACAGCTATGACTTGACTGTCAAATATTTACTGACAAAGTTATCCCCAAAGATGATCACATTATACGGCTTTCCTTGGGCTTTCATGGTAAATTTAATCTCTATTTGGTTACTCCTCCATTAATTTATATTGAATAATTATTATGACTATTTGTGCTTGCTTCCTGTTTACATATTTTAGGCTTGGTCATTTGAAGTCATTCCTCCCCTCAAAAAGCAGGTCAAAGATTACCCGGATGAGGTTTCCCATTCAAGAATCCTTAAGTGGTTGGCTGCAACGAGCAACACAAGAATTAAGAAGGATGATCCCTTTAACCCTCCGGATGATGCAGTACACCTTTTTTGAGTAAAATAATTTGACTCAAAGAAAGATCTTGAAACAGATGTGCCATCTGTTACGACAGATGGGTCGTCTGTTATATTAGATTACCCGTCTACTGCAACTAGTGTAATAGATGGGTAATTTGTTGCGATAGATAATCCATATTTCGCAGTAGATTAACCATCTGTTGCTCTAGTTCTCTGAACCCGACTCAACAGATTAACTATCTACTGCTAATTATGCAACAGATGAGTAATCTGATGCAACATATTGTTAATCTATTGTGATATACAAATCAGTTATTGTGGCAGATAGATCATCTGTTGTATAAGTTGACTGTGTTAACATGTAACCCAATTGAGTGCAAATTATTATTATATGATTTACATTAATTTATCTGTCTGTTTTATAGGTTGTGCATCCTTGGATCATGCCAACTGAGCAGGAGTTGGGGATGACTTCTTTTATTACTGTAGGTCTTGTTGATACAATAGCAGACCCAATGGTGGAGTTAATAAAGAAGGAATTGGCTGGAGAAACTGCCATAAAAAAAGCAGTTAGGCAAGGTCAGCCTAATGTTAAAGCTCTTCATGACCAACCTACTACAACAGATTCGGGTGCTTCTCCTGGGGGTGTTACCGGTAGAGTTGCTGATGTTGGTGGTAGCCATCCTAATGCTGATGTTGATGCCGTCTGTGATGATGAGCATGATGATTCTCAAGAAAAAAATACATTTGAAATCACCCCTTACATAGGTCCCTCTCGCCCATACACCGATCACTTCCACCCTTACAGTGGTCTCTCTCACCCCTCTTCACCCTCATGTTTTCATTGCAAATGCAATATGTGCAAAGACTGACAGGATAAACTAATTAAAAAATTAGAGGCCATCGCTGAAGCTACCGAGGAATTAAATTTCAAGAGGGGTGTCATACCATCTAAGAAGGTGAGGAGACATACACTCGTATAGTGGCGGTTAGGAGGAAGAAAAGAAAAATTAGCCAAATACTCTCCAGCCTAAAAACAAAAAAGATTGCAACTCTTCCCTCTCCAAAAGATGTTGAAGTTTTGGGGCCATTGAAAAAGGTGGACATATACGCGGCGCTTGGCGACCAAGAGAGGACGAAACTGTGAAATGCCAAGAATCCCAAGAAGAAGGAACCAACAGAGGAATACACCATGCATATGTTTGACGCCCAATACTTTAGGAGTATGACAGCTATGCATAAGTGTTACGTTGATAGGGTAACTTTACTTTTCCTAACCTAGACTTCTAATCTACTCTATGAAGAAGAAGCTACACAATAGATGTGTCATTTGTTACAACAACTGGGTATTCTGGCGCAGCTGGTGGTTGTTCTATTGCAATAGATTAAACATTTATTGCATAAGTTGCGTTAGCTGGATAATCTATTAACAGATTCAGAGAACCCTCTGCAACAGATGGACCATCCGTTGCATCTTTCCACTATGTTTTTCTTCTTTACAATTACTAACCTATTTAAAAATTGACTTCTTATATCACTGTATGTTGATGAAATTCTCTGCCTCATGAGGGGCAAGCAATAAGCATACCCCGATGCTTATGATGCTTCTGATAGGATAATAGACCTCAACTTCTACAATAATTTTAAAAATAGGTATAATTATCTCAGGGATCTAGATGAAACTCTCGGTGGCCCGAGATTTGATTGGTTAGTTTCTACATACGAATGGAAGGAAGATACGATTAACTATATTAGAGGGAAGAGGCCATATCCACACAGCAAGATCTGGACCAAGGCAAAGAAAATTCTTGCAGTCATGAATGTGGAAGTCAATTATTTTCTCATTGTTGAGATACTTCTCGAGAAGGGAAATATTAAGGTTTATGATGCAACTTATCTGTCTTTGACGAGGATGCTTTTTTATCCATATGAAGTCACTGTTGTTATTGCTCCCCATCTTATTAAGGCAAAGTAAAGTGATAGATTATTTTACAGTGGAAGTCTTGAAGAAGAAATCATGGGATTTTGAAGTTTGAAACAAGGGCATGCAGCTTTAAAAAAATAAAATCAGTGCCACATGCGCGTCGTACTCGCTTGCATACATCAAATATTTGTTGACCGGTACAGAAATATCTGATCTGTGCGACGCCATTGTGGAAAAGATGCAAGAGGTATGTACTTATGGGGTACTAACTAAATGCATGTATAAAGGCAAACACCATAACAAATTTTTATGTTTGAAGAAAGTTGATTTTTTATAATGCAACAGATTGTCTATCTATTGTAATAGATAGTATATCTGTTGTGACAGATTGATTTTCTGTTGTAATAGGTTGGTCATCTGTTGCATTAGACAGATGTCTCTCTATCTCTGTCGCAACAGATGTACAATATGTTGCAACATATAGTCTATCTGTTGCAACTGATAGGTAATCTATCGTAGAAAATCAAAAAGTAGAAAGACCTGTTTGATAATTTCCAATAGATGACCTACATGTTGCAATATATTTCTAAATCTGTTTGATAATTTCCAACTGATATATTGTCTATTACAACATATGTATTATATGTTGCGATATTTGAATCTAGTATTCCATTTCAATTAATAAATTTAGAACTAAGGATTAAATTATTGTCACGGACAACATTAAATAAATTGAAGCCTTTAGAAATTACATGAAATAACTCAACAAATAAATGAAATGTAAAAAAATTATCATGGGTATAAATGATCTACTCTACAAATAAATCAACAATTTAACCTTTGGTGCCAACAATTACCAAGGAGAGGTTATTACTTTGACAGACTTAAGCTATAAAGATATACTCAATATGGATAAGTTGTTCTTCATTCTCTGTTATGGAATTTGGCTTTGGTCATCGTGGATTTTTAGTGTCACTTACGTACCATTTCTGAGCTTCACTTCTTCGTATTTCCATAAAAGAGTAGCATATCTTTTGCAAAGTAATCTAGCATCAAGTCCATCATTTGGAACTTGTAATCCATCGCTCAAATACTTGGCATAAGCGGCAACAAAAATACCGCAATCCCTGCATTTAAAAAAAATTGATAATCCATATCTTACAGTTTATGTAAGCGTTGTGAAATTTATGAAATGAAACTAAATCATGATAACTTACAGGATACCAATGGGTTGTTGAGCAATTCCTTCAACATATTCTACATCAAATGGATTACCTATTTTATCCCGGTATGTTTTAATCGTCGACCAATCAGTACGAACCTTTTAGTCCAAAAAGCCACTTATATCAAGGTAAGTAGGCAATATTTTGGCCAGCTTTTGTATCTCCGACGACAGTGCAGAATGTCTCCTTTGGGTATATCGAGTCATAAACTCGGATGCGCCTCTCTTTTAGAATGACGATAGCCAACACCCAATGAAATTCTTCAGCACAATTGATTGGGATGTTCACTTCATCGACCAAATGCCAAGGTAAGCCAGCTAGAATGCTAAAACCTTTGATGATATTGATTAAACATTCCTCAATTCGGGAAACTTCCGGCTGCTTTCAAAAAAACCTATCATAGGAATTATTGATGTAAACTTTGTACAAACAATTGCCTACCATGTATCTGTATTGTTCTTGTATTTGCAACTTGGCCTTCTTTCGGAGGTAGTAAAAAATAACATCGATTATTGCACATGTTATTAAACATTTCAGATTATGTAACAATAAAATTAAAAAAAATATGCAATTAACTAAAGTATTAATTAATAGTAATATGTATGACAATTAAACTTCACCATTCCAGCAAGTTTGGGCTGTGACATCAAATAGAACCAGTTTTTCATTCCGGGATGTGCAATTACAAAGTTGAACATATAAAAACCAAGACTCGATTTGTTTACTTTGTAGTGTTCTTCATTCTTTTTTCTACATGATTTATATGTGTGAATGTTATTTTTACAACAAGAATTGTATAAATCAATATCTTTAAAAAAAATTATGTACCTGCCGGCGTAATGTTTTAACAGCCCATCGGCAATCTATTCTGAATAATCGTTGATCAACTTTGTTAGGTTTTTTAGAGCCTCGTCCAATATGTTGAACCCTTCAAATGGGTAAATCTTTCGTTCTCCTGAACTGATAGGCTCCACTTTTTCTTCTTTCATGGAAGCAGTTGATGGATTATCAACTGTTATATTATGTTGTTCAGTAGTAGCTTCTACTATGACATCCACCTAGAAATCTAGAATTATCAATGCTAATAATCATAGATATACAATAGATTATCTATTTGTTGTATCATATGGATCATCTATTAGGACAAACTCGAATAGGTAAAATAGAGTTGTACGATAATTTTGAATAGATTACCCATTTGTTACAATATATGACTCATTTATTGGAATAAATTAAAATAGTACGAAGACCTATTTGATTTGCTAAAACAGACGGACATATGTTGCAACAGATAACGCATCTGATGCAACAGGTTATATGACATTTGCAAAAGATGTATATATCTGTTTGATAATTTTCAGCAGATGTATAATCTGTTGAAACAGATATGTGTATGTTTGTTTATTGGAACAGATGACATACATTCATCTTCTTTATCTTATGCTGCTCTCCTGTGGCCCTTGTACATTGATAAAGGGTGCAATACAAAGATAGAGGAGTTGCAATTTTTCTTTTTTCAATGCTTTATGATGTCTTGGAAATTTCTTTCCTTCTCCTCTTAGCCACCTTGATCTCTAGTGAAGTGTATGGATATGAAATCCTTTTTGATGGAATGACACACCTCTTAGATGTTATTTCCTTTACAGAAGCAGTTAATGCATTAATGGCATTTATCACTCCATCATGTTTCACCTTACAGTCTTGATATTTGCATGTAGAACATTCGCTAGAAGTGGCAAAATTTGTATAAACAGTATGATCATAATTATAATGGTTTGTTGTTTCAAAACTGTAAGAGAAGTGCCACTACCACTACCATCATCAACAACAACAAGCCCACCCTCGAAAATTATTTTTCTTGTGATGGTTGTTGCTCCAAACAATTCCTCCTTTATTCTATCAATAACCTTAGGGTCCGATAAAGTTTGCATAGACCATAAAATAAGAAAAAATGGCATCTTCAACTCTCGATTGGTCGGAACAAGCAACAGATGGACAATCTAAAATAAATCAGTACATATATTAGAATGATGATGAAATCATTTTAAAAAATTATTAATTAAAATAAAAACTTAATTAGAATTAGATTTACTGCTTCCTTCGGGGGATTGAATAGATCAAGAAATTCTGCATTTTTATCAGTTTTGGCCGACAACCATCTCAGGATTCTTAGATAGGAAACTTCTTCCTGGTAGTTCACTTGTTCTCTTAAATAAGGAATGACTTCAAATACCCAAGCCTATAAAATAATGCCAATAAATCAAAAGCATTATCGAATAAAAAAAATTAATCATGTCATGATAAAAGAAATATTTACCATGAAAGCCCATGGAAAGCCATATAAGTTGACTGTCCTTGGTGTTAAAGGAGTCAACAAATATTTGACAGTCATATTGTAGCTTTGATAAAGCCAAGGATAGCTGTTAAATGCCTCAAGATCCTCGGAGAGTTATATCAAACCAAGTGGTATGTTGTTGTTAACGTCTCTCGCCCAAAGAACATTATGTACAAACCAAACCAAGCACAATGATTATGTGTGCTTCTTTGAAAGTCTTTTACCTTTCAACTCTTTTATCAAATTTATGTTTTTGAAGCTTGGACCAATAAGGGTCACCAGGTAATCACGATCACTCAACTTGCCTTTTCCTTTTTTGAGTGTGCGGGGTGCTTTTTAGGGGTTAGAATAGGTATAACTTGAGACGGAGAAGGTGGATAACATTTTAATCCAGTAACTATGGCAAACTCCTTCTAGCCAAAACAAACAGGCATGCCACAATAATTTATCCACACCTCATCCATCTTATCTTTGTTTTCATACATAAACCTACGCTTGAGAAGATTATATACCATTTTCATTTGGAAACGAGCAATGTTGTCCTCCGGCAAATCAAGATATTGCCCAAAGTAGTTGACCCTCAAATAAGCATTCAATTTTTGTTCTTGAATTATTTTTCTGAAGGCGTCAAAATATTTTCCCATAGCTGACTTAACCACGAAATCTCCCATTAAATCTGTGGCACCATCGCACTGCATTCTCATAGGGTAACGATCAATGCTGAAGGTTTTGACCAACTCTTCTGTGGAAGAGCTATTAGCATTTGGATCTTCTCTTTTGAAACATTCATATTTCCCATGTTCATCATCTTCTGCTTCTGATTGCGATAACGCTCATAAAGCAAGCTCATAGAGTGGTGGATGTAGCCTAGCTTCTTCACTTGTTCCTTCACTTGGTCTTAATTTGATTTTTTTTCTTTTGGGAGCTATATTATCTAAAATTAATAGGAACATAAAATAGATTATAATTGATTTATGTATCATTAAAAAAGGATAATAGTAAATCAAACATGTACAATAGTAAAATAACAGTTTCTACAAACTACACATCTATTACACGGGGTAGGATATCTGTTGAAACATATGACCAACCTGCTGCAGTGGATGAGTAATCTGTTGGAAACATTAAAATAGATCACTCATCTGTTGCACCAGGTAGGATATCTGTAGTAGCATATGACCAACCTGTTGCAGCGGATGAGTAATTCATTGGAAATAATAAAAATAGATCACTAATTTGTTGCACCAGGTAGGTTATCTTTTGCAGCATATAACCGACCAATTGCATCGGATGAGTAATCCATTGGAAATAATAAAGAAAGATAACTAATCTGCTACACTAGGTAGGTTATCTGTTGCAACCTATAACCAACATGTTACAGTGGATGAGTAATCCATTAGAAACAATAAAAAAGATCACTCATCTATTGCACCAGATCACTCATCTGTTGCCAAATGAGTAATTTATTGGATTAATATTGTTTAGATTTCTTTCAAACAGAAGTGTCCTTTATCGCAACAAATGAATGATCTATTAGATTGTTCATCTATTGCATCAGATTTTCATATATTGCATCAGATTTCTATCTGTTGTATCAGATAGTAACAGATCACTTATCTGTTATGACAGATCACTCATCTGTTGCCAAATGAGTTATCTGTTGGACCAATATTGTTTAGATTTCTTCCAAACAGAAGAGTCATCTGTCGCAATAAATGAATAATCTGTTAGAATGTTCATCAATTGCATCCGATTTTCATTGTTTCATTAGATTTTCATGTGTTGCATCAGATTTCCATCTGTTGCATCAGATGGTTCATATGTTGCATCAGATGGTTCATCTGTTGCAATACTATTTTTACCAAAAAAATAACAAATTAACCCAGCAACACCAACACAACACACACACACTAAGAAGATCAACGGTGACCAAAAATCACAAACAAATCGAATCAATAGTTCAACAATAAGAACTACAATAACAACAAAAAATTATATTTCACACCAAAAACTAGGGTTTCATTCAGTCCACATTTCAAATTTAGGATTTTATTCAATCCATATTTCAAATTTTAGCAAGAAATATTGAAATTGTTAATCAATACTAGAAGAGAAGTTGTCTCAAGTTCCTCTATTTCTTCATAACTAAAAAGACATAATTTTTTTACCTATGAAAGAAGAAATGGGACGACGAAGAACTCGAAGTTTTTGTCGTCTGAGAACACTGCTTGTCACGTCGATTGACGGTTGAAAGTCGAAAAGAAAATCGCCAAGCTATTTATCGCCGGATCTTAAAGTCGTCGGGGATTGAAAGAAGAAATTTTGTAGAACTGTTGGTTGGAAGAGAGTTGAGATGAGAGGAGAGAGATGATTGATTTGGAAAGGAGAGGTGTGGGTTGATTTGTATTTTTGAAAAGATTAGAAAGTTTTGAAAATATTCATCAAGTCCACAATTAACTTAATCAAGTTTCCTAAATACGTTTGACCCTTTAAGTTGGTCAATGTCACCAATCCTTCATTCAAGACTTAAATGACACCTTTCCTTCAATTTTCTCGTGCTTCTATATAGTACTAACAATATGTGCTATTTTTTGTCTTAGTTTATGTGACAAATAAATTTAGGTAATCAATTGTATTTTTAAAATATTTTTAGATATTTTAGTTAGCTATCGTAATTTATAATACTTTTTTGGCATCGCAATTTACTATTTTAAGTTGTTAGCTATTGAAATATATAATACTCTTCCTGTCTGAACGTTTGCGACATTCATAGTCAATTATATATTTAAAATAATTTAAGTTTTTAATTGTTGTGATTTATAATATTTTTCTTCTATTCCAATTTAAGTGACCCATATATAATTTCGACGGTTAATCAAATATCACAATTGAAGCAGCGAAACAAACATGTCTTAAATAACTCATAAAAACTTATAGAAGTGATATAGCAAAATTATATATGTTCAACAGAATGTTCATCTGTTGCATCCGATTTTCATTGTTGCATCAGATTTTCATATGTTGCATCATATTTCCATCTGTTGCATCAGATGGTTCATCTATTGTATCAGATGGTTCATCTGTTGTAATACTATTTTTACCAAAAAAAATAACAAATCAACCCAGCAACACCAACACAACACACACACTAAGAAGATCAACGGTGATCAAAAACTACTAATAAATCGAATCAATAGTTCGATAATAAGAACTACAATAACAACAAAAAATTATATTTCACACCAAAAATTAGGGTTTCATTCATACCACATTTCAAATTTAGGATTTTATTCAATCCACATTTCAAATTTAAGCAAGAAATATTGAAATTGTTAATCAATACTAGAAGAGAAGTTGTCTCAAGTTCCTCTACTTCTTCATAACTAAAAAGACATATTTTTTTTACCTATGAAAGAAGAAATGGGACGACGAAGAACTTGAAGGTATTATCGGCTGAGAACACTGCTTGTCACGTCGATTGACGATTGAAAGTCAAAAAGAAACTCGCCGAGCTATTTGTCGCCGAAGGTTGAAGCCATCGGGGATTGAAAGGAGAAATTTTGTAGAACTGTTGGTTGGAAGAGAGTTGAGAGAGAAAGAAAGGAGAGAGATGATTGTTTTGAAAAGGAGAGGTGTGGGTTGATTTGTATTTTTGAAAAGATTAGAAAGTTTTGAAAATATTAATCAAGTTCACAATTAACTTAATCAAGTTTCCTAAATACGTTTGACCCTTTAAGTTGGTCAATGTCACCAATCCTTCATTCAAAACTTAAATGACACATTTCCTTCAATTTTCTCGTGCTTCTATATAGTACTAACAATATGTGCTATTTTTTGTCTTAGTTTATGTGACAAATAAATTTAGGTAATCAATTATATTTTTAATATATTTTTAGATATTTTAGTTAGCTATCGTAATTTATAATACTTTTTTGGCATCGTAATTTATTATTTTAAGTTGTTAGCAATTGAAATTTATAATACTCTTCTTGTCCAAATGTTTGTGACATTCATAGTCAATTATATATTTAAAATAATTTAAGTTTTTAATTGGTGTGATTTATAATATTTTTCTTCTATTCCAATTTAAGTGACACATATAATTTCGATAGTTAATCAAATATCACGATTGAAGCAGCGAAACAAACATGTCTTAAATAACTCATAAAAACTTATAGAAGTGATATAGCAAAATTTATTTAAAAATTAGTTGTGAAAAAAATTTAAGCGGGTCTCATATAAGATGTCAAGTTAATTTAAAACATCACTAGTTAATTTATCAATTTTTTTTCTATCTTACATTTTTTATTAGATATGATTAATTTTTTTAGTAATTAAATAAATTAAGTAATTAATTAGGGATGTAAATGTAAAATTACTGTTGAAGTAGTTGATAGAGACATGTCATAAATATTATTAATTTTTTAATACATAAATAACATATAATAATTAATTAGGGATGATATAATAATATCACGGAGGAAGCAGGCATGGCGACTTTCACCTGCTTCCTTCATTCTTCTATATATTAGAATATAGTAATTTATATTGAATATTATTAATTTTTTTAATACTTAAATGACTTATAGTAATTAATTAGGGTGATACAGTTAAATCATGATTGAAGCAGCTGAAGCAGGCAACACAAGCAGACATATCTAACTCGTGCTTTCTTCAGCTGCTTAACTCCCTCTTATTATACTTGATATCGAAGGCCCGTGCTAGAACGGGCCCAATAGATGTTATTTTTTAGTTTCAATTTATAAGATACAAATAAAATTTTGATAATTAATTATATTTTAAATATTTTTTAGATATTTTAAGTTGTTAGATATTGTAATTTATAATAGTTTTTTGACTTTGTAATTTACTATTTTAAGTTGTTAGCCATTATAATTTATAATACTCTCCTTGTCCAAAGTTTTGTAGCATTGATAGTCTATTATATTTTAAAAATAATTTAAGTTTTTAATTACTGAAATTTATAATACTTTTTCTTCTATTTCAATTTAAGTGACACTGATATAATTTCGAGAGTCAATCAAATATCACGATTGAAGTCGCGAAGTAGATATGTCTTAAATAACTCATAATAACTTATTACAAGTGATACAATAAAATAACTATAAAAAATAGTTGTGAAAAAAATTTAAGCGGGCCTCATAGAAGATGTCAAGTTAATTTAAAACATCAATAGTTAATTTATCTTTTTTTTTTACTTTTTTATTAATTTTTTTAATATTTAAATGACTCATAATAATTAATTGGGGATAAAATAGTCAAATTACGATTGAAACAGCTGAAGCAAACATGTCATAAATGTCTATTTTACTTTTTTTTTATCAAATATTATTAATTTTTTAATATATAAATGACATATAATAATCAATTTGGAAATAACTTATTAGAAGTGGTATAAAAAAATTAATAAAAAATAGTTGTGAAAAAAATTTAGACAGGCCTTATATAAGATGTCAAGTTAATTTAAAAATTGAATAGTTTGTTTATAATTTTTTTGTTTATTTTATCTTTTTAATTATATATTATTAATTTTTTTAATACTTAAATGACTTATAGTAATTAATTAGGGATGAATTAATAAAATTACGGTTGAAGAAACTGAAGCAGACATGTCATAAAAGTCTATTTAATTTTTTTGTTAAATATTATTAATTTTTAATACTTAAATGACATATAATAATTAATTAGGGGTGATATAGTTAAATCGCGGATTAATACTTAAATGACCTATAGTAATTAATTAGGGATGAAATAGTAAAATTACGGTTGAAGGAGTTGAAATAGACATGTCATAAATGTCTATTTTATATTTTTGTTAAATATTATTAATTCTTTAATACGTAAATGACATATAATAATTAATTAGGGGTGATATGGTAAAATCACGGAGGAAGCAGGCATGACGACCACCTCCTGCTTCCCTTCACGCTTCTATAAATGACATATAATAATTAATTAGGGAGATATAGTAAAATCAAGGATTAATACTTAAATGACCTATAGTAATTAATTAGGGATGAAATAGTAAAATTATGGTTGAAGGAGATAAAACAGACGTGTCATAAATGTCTATATTATATTTTTGTTAAATATTATTAGTTTTTTAATACGTAAATGACATATAATAATTAATTAGGGGTGATATGGTAAAATCACGGAGGAAGCAGGCATGACGACCGCCTCAATCTTCCCTTCACGCTTCTCTCTCTCTCTCTCTCTCTCTCTCTCTCTCTCTATATATATATATATATATATATATATATATAATAATACTAAAACTCGTGCCTGCTTCATTTGCTTCCCAATGTATGTTATTTTTTGTCTCAATTTATGCGACAGAAATAGAATTTTGATAATCAATCATATTTTTTATATGTTTTTACATATTTTAAGTTGTTAGCTATTGTAATTTATAATACTTTTTATGTGATTTCAATTAATATATGTTACTCTCCTCATGTATGTCACACCCCTTTTTACGACTCCAAAAATTAATATGTATTTTAAGGTTTGAAAGGGTTTTTTATTAAAGTGACAAAATGAAGATTGGTTCCGAAAAAAGATTATTTTTACATTCAAAATCAGAGTCGCCACTTGGCATAATCTGGTGTGCCAAGTCACCATTGAAAAATCCTTTTCGAAACCATTTGACTCTTTAAACCGGTTTACGAACAGAGATTCCGGCTAAGGAATTCTGTTGACCGAGGGGAAGGTGTTAGGCACCCCTCGATCCCGTGGTTCGACCACGGTCACCTGGTGGAGCGTATCGGCTAATTTGATATTACAAATGTACAAACCACATAAACACACAAAACAAGCAAACAAATAAATCACACAAAATTCAAAACAAACAAAAATAATGTTCAGTCCAAATTATACAATCCAAAATAAAAGAGGTGCTGAAATATAAAACCTATTCTATTCTAAACTAATCCTAAACTAAACTCCATCCGACGTTCCGGGCCTTGATCACGAGACTCCTTTGCGTACATGTTACTTCAGGGCATTCCCCGGATAAATCAATACAAATCCTTCGGGGCATTCCCCGGATAAATCAATACAAATCCTTCGGGGCATTCCTCGGCCAAATGAGTACAATTTAAACTTTTCGTGCAATAAAGTAGAAAGTACCATTCACGCACATATTCAAACACTCCAACAACTCGTTATTCCTAAATTTGCCTACCAAGCCTACGTTTGCCTACCAAGTTCAACGTATCACAATTCTATCATGTTAAAAATTATCAATACATCAAAATTAATCAATATTCATTTTCCTCCATTTTTAATCCCCACCTTAATTCATTTTTAACCACGTGATTAACCCATTTCAATACACAATCCACCAATCGAGAATAACGAAAATTCATCAATCATGCTTAGCACATCACACACCCAAATGTCACCAACAGTTCACATCAACAAACAAACCACAATATCGAATCACACGCAATCATAATCACAATCACATAAGAATTAAATAAAAGAGAAAAAAGAATTGGACCTTAAATTTGAAGCTTTCAAACTCAATGTTATTCGAATAAAGAGAGTTCGCACCCGGAAACCTCGAGCCGAACCTTAACACCAACAATCCAACTCGACAAATAAAGATCCGTTCACCGTCACTTTTCACGCCGGGTACTGTTCACCGGGTGCTGTTCACCGGTTACTGTTCACGGTTACTGTTCACCGGTGCTTTTTTTTTTTTTTTTGTTTTTTTGTTTTTGTGAGGAAGATTATTTTGTCATTGTTGTTATTGTGGAGAAGATGATGATCAAAGCCTTTTTCTTTTCCTCTTAGAATTTTTCTTTTATAATGGGCATGGATTTGTTATGATGTGGGAATTTTGGTGGGTCCCCCATATATTCTTTCTTTGTGGACAAGAAAAAGGAGGGGGGGGGATCATATGGGTAGTTAGGGTAGGTGGAAGCTTTTGATTGGGTAGGTTGTTAGGATAAGATAAATTAGTTAGAGGTATTTTTTTTTTGTTTATTTTTGTATTTTTGTATTTTGTGGAGGGATAATTACACGGGGTAGGGTACACGGTAGGCTAACATAAAATGGGTAAAGTGAATAAAAATGGAACTTCAAGAGGACGAAATCACGTGTCTACATCATGCCCCCTTTGACTGTAAACACGCAGTGTTTTCAGACAAAGAAGTAGACAACGAGATAGAATTTTGTCCCGACCATTATTCAAAAGAAGAAACAGAAGAAAGAAGGACTATCGGGTTTTGAATTAGGACAGCCTACCCAACCAAGTTACGAGAGGATCGAGTGACAAGCATCTCAACTTTTGGACGGCGGTGGACTATACCGAGCTGGAGAGTCAAGTGAGGTTCCATCGAGGTTCCGGTCCGCGGCTCTGTTATTACATCAAAAATAAAGATTAAAAGCTAAAACATAAAGGAAATTACAAAAATCCTATCTAAACAGCTTTTGTTGGTTCTTGACTCGACTTTCATCACACTGTTCTCCAGGCGGGCTCCAGACTTGCAATTTCTTTCCCCTTGTTGCTTGGCTTTCAATTGCTTCACTTTGTTGCTTGACTCTTTTGTTTCTTCACCCTATTCTCCAGGCGGGCTCCTGACTTGCTATTTCATCACTTTGTTGCTTGACTTTTCATTTTCTTCACTCTGTTCTCCCGGTGGGATCCGAACTTGCTAATTCACCACCCTGTTCTTCAGGCGGGTTCCTGCCTTGCTATTTCATCACCCTGTTCTTCAGGCGGGCTCCTGTCTTGCTATTTCATCACCCTGTTCTTCAGGCGGGCTCCTGCCTTGCTATTTCATCACCCTGTTCTTCAAGCGGGTTCCTGCCTTGCTATTTCATCACCCTGTTCTTCAGGCGGGCTCCTGAAACTCAAAATTAAAACTAGAACGAAAATTATCCCAAACAAGAATTATAAATAATTAGTATTTCATTTTTTGAAAGCATTGTCCCATTTTCCAGGAGGGTCCTGACCAGAAGGTGGAATCCCATTTTTCAGGAGGGTCCTGAGCAGAAAGTAAAAATATCTAAACAAAAACTAAAGTCCCATTTTTCAGGAGGGTCCTGAACTGAAAGTAAAATCCCATTCTTCAGGAGGGTCCTGAACAGAAAGTAAAGTCCCATTTTTCAGGAGGGTCCTGAACATAAAGTAAAATCCCATTTTTCAGGAGGGTCCAGAACAGAAAGTAAAATCCCATATTTCAGGAGGGTCCTGAACAGAAAGTAAAGTCTCATTTTTCAAGAGGGTCCTGAACAGAAAGTAAAATCCCATTTTTCAGGAGGGTCCTGAACAGAAAGTAAAATCCCAGTTTTCAAGAGGGTCCTGAGCAGAAAGTAAAATCCCATTTTTCAGGAGGGTCCTGAACAGAAAGTAAAATCCCATTTTTCAGGAGGGTCCTGAAAAGAAAGTAAACTCCCATTTTTCAGGAGGGTCCTGAACAGAAAGTAAAGTCCGATTTTTCAGGAGAGTCCTGAACAGAAAGTAAAGTCCCATTTTTCAGGAGGGTCCTGAACTGAAAGTAAATTCCCATTTTTCAGGAGGGTCCTGAACATAAAGTAAAATCCCATTTTTCAGGAGGGTCCTGAACAGAAAGTAAAATCTCATTTTTCAGGAGGGTCCTGAACAGAAAGTAAAGTCCCATTTTTTAGGAGGGTCCTGAACAGAAAGTAAAGTCCCATTTTTCAGGAGGGTCCTGAACAGAAAGTAAAGTCCCATTTTTTAGGAGGGTCATGAACATAAAGTAAAATCCCATTTTTCAGGAGGGTCCTGAACAGAAAGTAAATTCCCATTTTTCAGGAGGGTCCTGAACATAAAGTAAAATCCCATTTTTCAGGAGGGTCCTGAACAGAAAGTAAAGTCCCATTTTTCAGGAGGGTCCTGAACATAAAGTAAAATCCCATTTTTCAGGAGGGTCCTGAACAGAAAGTAAAGTCCCATTTTTCAGGAGGGTCCTGAACATAACGTAAAATCCCATTTTTCAGGAGGGTCCTGAACAGAACGTAAAATCCCATTTTTCAGGAGGGTCCTGAACAGAAAGTAAAGTCCCATTTTTCAGGAGGGTCCTGAACATAACGTAAAATCCCATTTTTCAGGAGGGTCCTGAACAGAAAGTAAAATCCCATTTTTCAGGAGGGTCCTGAACAGAAAGTAAAGTCCCATTTTTCAGGAGGGTCCTGAACAGAAAGTAAAGTCCCATTTTTCAGGAGGGTCCTGAACAGAAAGTAAAGTCCCATTTTTCAGGAGGGTCCTGAACATAAAGTAAAATCCCATTTTTCAGGAGGGTCCTGAACAGAAAGTAAAGTCCCATTTTTCAGGAGGGTCCTGAACAGAAAGTAAAGTCCCATTTTTCAGGAGGGTCCTGAACAGAAAGTAAAGTCCCATTTTTCAGGAGGGTCCTGAACATAAAGTAAAATCCCATTTTTCATGAGGGTCCTGAGCTGAAAGTAAATTCCCATTTTTCAGGAGGGTCCTGAACATAAGGTAAAATCCCATTTTTCAGGAGAGTCCTGAACAGAAAGTAAAATCCCATTTTTCAGGAGGGTCCTGAACAGAATGTAAAGTCCCATTTTTCAGGAGGGTCCTGAACAGAAAGTAAGGTCCCATTTTTCAGGAGGGTCCTGAACATAAAGTAAAATCCCATTTTTCAGGAGGGTCCTGAACAGAAAGTAAAATCCCATTTTTCAGGAGGGTCCTGAACAGAAAGTAAAGTCCCATTTTTCAGGAGGGTCCTGAACATAAAGTAAAATCCCATTTTTCAGGAGGGTTCTGAACAGAAAGTAAAATCTCATTTTTCAGGAGGGTCCTGAACAGAAAGTAAAGTCTCATTTTTCAGGAGGGTCCTGAACAGAAAGTAAAGTCCCATTTTTCAGGAGGGTCCTGAACTTAAAGTAAAATCCCATTTTTCAGGAGGGTCCTGAACAGAAAGTAAATTCCCATTTTTCAGGAGGGTCCTGAACATAAAGTAAAATCCCATTTTTCAGGAGGGTCCTGAACAGAAAGTAAAGTCCCATTTTTCAGGAGGGTCCTGAACATAATGTAAAATCCCATTTTTCAGGAGGGTCCTGAACAGAAAATAAAGTCCCATTTTTCAGGAGGGTCCTGAAGATAACGTAAAATCCCATTTTTCAGGAGGGTCCTGAACAGAAAGTAAAATCCCATTTTTCAGGAGGGTCCTGAACAGAAAGTAAAGTCCCATTTTTCAGGAGGGTCCTGAACATAACGTAAAATCCCATTTTTCAGGAGGGTCCTGAACAGAAAGTAAAGTCCCATTTTTTAGGAGGGTCCTGAACATAAAGTAAAATCCCATTTTTCAGGAGTGTCCTGAACAGAAAGTAAAGTCCCATTTTTCAGGAGGGTCCTGAACAGAAAGTAAAGTCCCATTTTTCAGGAGGGTCCTGAACATAAAGTAAAATCCCATTTTTCAGGAGGGTCCTGAGCTGAAAGTAAATTTCCATTTTTCAGGAGGGTCCTGAACATAAAGTAAAATCCCATTTTTCAGGAGGGTCCTGAACAGAAAGTAAAATCCCATTTTTCAGGAGGGTCCTGAACAGAAAGTAAAAATCCCTGGATATGTATTTCCAATGGTAACTGAATCAAGTGAAACAAATTTGCCCCTGTTTCAATCAAAGAAATATTTGTCATTTAAAAACTTAGTGGTGGCTTGCAGATCTTGGCTTTTCAGGTATCTGCCCAACACTCGTTCCTTTCATCTTTGTTCCAAATTGCTAACACTTGTCGTGTCTTGCCGCATCATTGACCTGGATCCAGATTGAGGGAAATTAGTTCTGACTCAAACAATGGGTTTCCATTTTTACCATGCCCCTGAGGTGCACTCTTTTTCCAAATCTGAAATGCTTCTACGAATCCAATAGTCTGTCGGTTGATAGACTTCCTTTGCTTCGTGTTGAATTACGATCATATTTCTTTTCTGTGTTGTTCCTTGGCTTTTCCTCATATAATTGGAAAGACTGGTAGTAAATTTTGAAATCCTTTCTTGCTTGTTTTGACACAAACTTGACTTAAAATGTAAAGAAATGATGGTGACTCTTATTTTGATAAATGACATAAAAAAAAAAGCATGAATATGTAAATGAAAGAAAGAGGGAAATGTCCCATATTCAAGAAGAAAACTTATCTGAATACGACAACCAACTCCAATGAGTATGACATGCATTTAGGATTGAGCTGCCTGATCTTCCTATCCAAAACTCCCCATTTGTTGTCGAGTTTGTGCCTTTGCCGTTGAGCCGCTTCTTCAAAATCCATTGGACTCATACATCACATTCGACTGACGACATCTAAAAAGACTTTCGCCAACAAATCCCTTTCTTTTCACTTTCCGTCTTTCTCTTAAACTCTCTATCGCCCTACGGTGCCCATGAGGATTTTCACCAATAAGACTCTCATTTTTGTATTTCTCTCAACTCACCATCGCCTTACGGTGCCCGCAAAGGTTTTCACCAATAAGACTCTCTCATTTTTGTATTTCTCTCAACTCACCATCGCCTTACGGTGCCCGCAAAGGTTTTCACCAATAAGACTCTCTCATTTTTGTATTTCTCTCAACTCACCATCGCCTTATGGTGCCTGCAAAGGTTTTCACCAATAAGACTCTCTCATTTTCATTTTCTCACAACTCACCATCGCCTTATGGTGCCTGCAAAGGTTTTCACCAATAAGACTCTCTCATTTTTGTATTTTTTTTTCTGATTTCTTATGCTGAGGAAGACAAGCGGTACTTCGCAATATATCGTCATATCCATTGCATGCTTAGCCTTAACACTATCAAAAATTGATCTGAAGGACTTTCTTTGGTTGTAACTTGGCTTTTGGTCAAGGTTAGAAAAGATGGTAAGAGGCTCAAACGATACTTGAAGTGGGGGTGGGACTTACAACTTTTGGAATCGACTCAAACAATGCATTAACTCATGCCCCAGTTTTGTTGACTGGGTGAATCTTAAATCTTTATTTGGTTGGACCGAGCCCGAAATAGGGCAGCCTACGTATCTCACTCCTGAGAGAGGAGAATCAGGTCGCACGTAGTTCCATCAGCTTGTTCTTTATTTTGATTTGATTTTTTCTTTTATTTTCGAACTCTTTCTTTTATTCTTAATTTCTTGACATTTATCTTTGACTCTATTTTGATTCCAAAAGAGGGATATGAAAGAAAAATAAACGAGGCTCAAACGGGTAAACAAAGGGTGACACAATGTTGGATAGAAGAATAAAATGCCTTCATCATATCAATCTTAAAAAATGCAAGTACTAAACATGCAATAAACTCAAACAAAGGATCAAATATCATACATAGTATCTTTTGACCGCATCAGCATTGATAGCCATTTCTGCCATTTTGCCTTCAGTATCTGTCAAATATAAGGCTCCATTGGGTAACACTTTCTTCACAACGAAGGGACCTTTCCAGTTAGGGGAGAACTTGCCCTTCGCTTCAACCTGGTGAGGAAGGATACGTCTTAATACCAACTGACCAACTTCAAAATTCCTGGGACGGACCTTTTTGTTATACGCACGAGCCATCCTCCTTTGATACAACTGGCCATGACACACGGACGTTAGCCTTTTTTCCTCGATCAAACTCAAATGTTCCAGTCGGGCTTTTACCCATTCGTCGTCATCGATCTCTGCTTCTACAATGACCCTAAGAGAAGGAATTTCAACTTCTGCAGGGATGACTGCTTCTGTCCCATACACTAATAAATATGGAGTTGCCCCTGTTGAAGTGCGAACAGTGGTGCGATAACCTAGCAATGCAAATGATAACTTTTCATGCCACTGTCTAGAACCTTGTACCATTTTTTGCAGTATCTTTTTTATATTTTTATTGGCGGCTTCTACAGCACCATTGGCCTTTGGGCGATATGGAGTAGAATTTCGATGTGCGATCTTAAACTGTTGACACACTTCTTGCATCAAATAACTATTGAGATTGGCAGCATTGTCTGTAATAATCATCTTAGGAATTCCAAATCTACAAATGATATTGGCATTAACAAAATCTACCACAACCTTCTTTGTCACCGACTTGAAAGTTACTGCTTCCACCCACTTTGTGAAGTAGTCAATGGCTACCAAAATGAATCTATGTCCATTTGATGCCTTCGGCTCAATCGGTCCAATCACATCCATTCCCCAAGCTACGAACGGCCATGGAGCGGCCATTGCATGCAACTCAACAGGAGGAGAACGTATCAGATCGCCGTGCACCTGACATTGATGACACTTTCGAACAAACTGAATAGAATCCCTCTCCATAGTAAGCCAGTAATAACCTGCTCGAAAAATCTTCTTTGACAAGACGTGACCGTTCATATGCGACCCGCATACTCCAGAGTGTATTTCAACCATGATTGCCGAGGCTTCTTTTGCATCTACACACCTTAGAAGTCCCAGATCTGGGGTTCTCTTATACAAGATTCCCCCGCTCGAGAAAAATCCACTAGCCAAACGCCTAAGAGTCCTCTTTTGATCGTTGGTGGCATATGTTGAGTATTCTCCTGATTGAATGTACCGCTTGATATCCAAGAACCAAGGTTCTCCATCGATCTCTTCTTCAACCACATTGCAGTACGCATGCTGATCACGACTCTGTACATGCACTGGATCGATGTAGGCTTTGTCAGGATGTTGGAGCATTGAAGACAAAGTGGCCAAAGCATCAGCAATTTCATTACGAATCCTTGGAATGTGCCTAAATTTTACTAACACAAATCGTCGGCATAGCTCCTGCAAGCATTGTCGATACGGGATGAGCTTCAAATCTCGCGTCTCCCAATCGCCTTGAATTTGATGGACGAGTAACTCCGAATCTCCCAACACCAATAATTCTTGGACTCCCATATCAACAGCTAACCTCAAACCAAGGATGCAGGCTTCATACTCTGCCATATTGTTAGTACAGTAGAATCGAAGTTGTGCTGTTACCGGGAAATGTTGTCCCGATTCAGAGACAAGAACCGCACCTATTCCGACTCCTTTCATATTGACAGCTCCATCGAAGAATAACCTCCAACCTGGATCAACATCTATAACGACTTCATTGACACACGACACTTCTTCGTCAGGAAAATATGTCTTTAATGGCTCGTACTCTTCATCGATGGGATTCTCAGCAAGATGATCTACCAAGGCTTGGGCTTTCATGGCGGTTCGAGTCACATATACGATGTCGAACTCGGTAAGCAAAATTTGCCACTTTGCCAATCGACCTGTCGGCATAGGCTTCTGAAAGATATACTTCAAAGGATCCATGCGGGAGATGAGATAGGTAGTATAGGATGAGAGATAGTGCTTCAACTTCTGTGCTATCCAAGTTAGGGCACAACACGTCCTTTCAAGAAGAGTATACCTGGCCTCATAAGTGGTGAACTTCTTGCTAAGATAGTAAATAGCCTGCTCTTTTTTGCCTGTGACATCATGTTGCCCCAGGACGCACCCGAAAGAATTGTCCATGACTGACAAGTATAAGATCAAAGGCCTACCAGGCTCCGGGGGTACCAACACGGGCGGATTTGACAAATATCTTTTGATTCGATCGAACGCTTCCTGACATTCTTCAGTCCATTTTACCACAGCACTCTTTTTCAGCAACTTGAATATGGGCTCACAAGTGGTTGTGAGTTGAGCAATAAACCTGCTAATGTAGTTCAGTCTACCAAGCAAACTCATTACCTCCGTTTTATTCTTGGGTGGGGGCAAATCCTGAATGGCTTTGATTTTCGAGGGATCTAATTCAAATCCCCGACGGCTGACTACAAACCCCAACAGCTTTCCAGATGGAACTCCAAATACACATTTTGCCGGGTTGAGTTTGAGGTTATACCTGCGAAGTCTTTCAAAGAACTTTCTCAAGTCTTTTACATGGTCGGCCTGACTTTTTAACTTAATAATCACATCATCCACGTAAACCTCAATCTCCTTATGCATCATGTCATGAAATATAGTGGTCATGGCTCTCATGTATGTTGCTCCAGCATTCTTCAAACCGAACGACATCACCCGATAACAATAAGTTCCCCATGGTGTGATAAAAAATGTCTTCTCCGCGTCTTCATCATCCATAATAATCTGGTGATGTCCGGCATAGCAATCCACAAAAGAGGCAACCTCGTGTTTAGCACAGTTGTCTAGCAAAATATGGATATTGGGCAGTGGAAAATCATCTTTTGGACTTGCCCTATTCAAATTGCGGTAATCAACACACACTCAAATTTTTCCATCTTTCTTTGGTACGGGAACAACATTGGATAACCACATGGGATAACGAGCCACTCGAATTACTTTGGCTTCAAGTTGTTTCATGATTTCCTCTTTGATTTTAATACTTACATCTGTTTTAAACTTCCTCAACTTCTGTTTGACAGGAGGGAATGCGGGATCCGTTGGCAATTTGTGAGACACTAACTCAGTGCTTAAACCAGGCATATCATCATAAGACCATGCAAAAATATCCTTATAATCCATTAACGTTTGAATCATTTCATCCTTTAGCTGGGGCAAAACATGTACACTGATTTTAGTTTCCCTAACATCTTCTTGATCCCCTAGATTTATTGGCTTAGTCTCATTCAAATTAGGATTCGGTTTGTCTTCAAATTGTTCCAACCCTTTGCTTATTTCTTCTAATGCTTCTTTTTCATCATATTCCTCATCCTGCTCCATTACATCTGGATTATTTTGGATTTTAAGACCAGGCTGAAAATTCCGCATGCATGTCATGTCATTTGAATCAGCATAAAGAGAACTGTGTAAAAAGAAAAACAAACTATATTAGACACAAAACAAAAGGGACATTGCATTTCATTAAATAAAAGATAGAAGGGTTTAAACACAGACACCAATATAACATAAACAAACTAAAATCCAAATTACAACCCTGAAATAACTCGGATAAATAGAAAGGAAAACAAAATAAACTACCAAAACTCCCTCCTGACGGGGAGAGGAGTGACTTCCCAATTATTGAGCCGGACAGCTGGACCTATGAATTGCACATCTGCCATACTGGTACCTTCTCCTGCTTCAACCATATCAACTTTAATAAAAAAGTTCTGGAGGTCACCCACCAATTCAACTTCAGATCCCACATGCTTCGCGACATCGCTCTTAACGAATGACTCACTGAGTAGTGGCATTGGGCGAGGGAGTGACCATATTTCCTTCTTCCTTCCCCTGATTTTCTTCAGATCTTCAGCTGTAGGCTCAAATCCCAGACCAAACGTGCCCACATTCTCACTCGGACATATGGGATGAACTATACCATGCAGAGATGCTCCCAAACCTTTTCCTGGTTCAAATCCGTATTTCCAAAGTTCACTCACCATCATGATAGAAACAGAAGACAATTGCGGTCCCGGTATAGCTTACCACTCAGGGATACGACTCACTGGCACTGTATCAAAAATTTGATAGACGAATGTCTCCTCTACGTTATTTGCTTCAATAAAGGACAAGGGAGAATCTTCGTAGGCTGATAAATCTCCTTCACCATGAATAACTACTTCTTGCCTGTCATGCTCAAACTTAATCATTTGGTGCAGCGTGGATGCAACCGCCTTGGCCTTGTGGATCCAGGGCCTTCCCAACAACAGATTGTAAGAGGATTCTACGTTCAATACCTGAAACTATATGGCAAACTCAACAGGCCCTATGGTCAACATTAGTTCTATTTCGCCAATGGAATTTGACTTTGCACCATCGAAAGCCCTAACACATACATTGTTGGGCTTGATCCTATCAGCACCAACATTCAGCTTTAGCAAAGTAGAAATAGGGCAAATATTTGCACCTGAACCTCCATCAATCATAACATGAGTGACGTAGAAACCCTCACACTTCACTGTAATGTAAAGACCCCGATTATGCCCTGTACCTTCAACAGGCAATTCATCATCAGAAAAGCTGATCCGATTGACCTCAAAGATTTTTCCCACCATTTTCTCAACCTGGTTGATTGTAATCTCCCTTGGAACATATGTTTCATTCAATACCTTCAGCAAAACATCACGATGCTCCTCGGAGTGCAACAGCAAAGATAAAAGGGAAATTTGAGCAGGGGTTTTCTTCAGCTGGTCTAATACTGAATACTCTGGCAATTTCATCTTTTTCAAAAAATCTTCGGCTTCCTCCTCAGTGATAGGATTTTTGATAGACGACGGTTCACTCACCGTTGGCTTAGACTTTCTTAAGCTTTCAGGCACGAAGCATCTTCCTGACCTGGTCAAACCTCCTACCTCATCTACGTCTTCCACAACTTCTGTCCCGTGATAGGTCATCACGGTCCGCCCATAATTCCAGGGAATCCTTTTCATATCAACTATCGGAGGTTGGGTCACCGGTTTGAGGACAATAGGCGGTGCCAGTGCTCTTTTCACCGTCAAGATAGGCTGACTCAAAGCTCCCACCACTGTCAACTTAGGTTTATCCTGACTCGAATCACCATACCTTCTGGCGCCTTGTACTGTGATCAGGGGCTTCTTTGTGCTTTCTCGGGATTTATCCTCCCTCATTCCTTCCTGGCTCAATGACATTGCTTTCAAAGACTCCGCTACATTCACCGATTTCTCCTCAGTGGTGTGTATCTTGACAATAGGCTTATAACCCCTCGAAGACTCTTTCCCATCATATATCAATTCTAACATATTGGCTTCAGCATGGGTTGGCAACGGATTCTGGTTAATGTTTGGACCCTCTGGGGCTTGGACCAACATCTGATTTGTGTCAATCAAATCTTGGACAGCTCTCTTTAAATGCCAGCATTTCTCAATATCATGGCCTGGCATATCAGAACAGTACGCACACCTTAAAAAATAATCGAGATTCCTTGGTGGTGGATTTGAAAGCCTTCCTTGAATTGGGCTTAAAACCTTCAACTTCCTCAACCTATCAAACAAGCTAGCATATGACGCCCCAAGAGGTGTGAATTGATTTTTGACCATTTTCTCCTGCTTATACTCGGGCCTAGGCTGAAAACTGGGTCTGGGGGGGTTTTGGTAATTTGGTGGAGCGAATGGGCGATTTTGTGAAGTTTGCGCGCGCCACTGCGGGTAAGAAGGGGTTTGGGCATATGGTTGCGCACTATATACTGGGTAAGGGGGTGGTGGAATGGAATATAAAGGATTTTGTGGAGGGTAGTAATGGTGGGGAGGAATATATGGAGCTTGGGCGTAGACTTGGGCTTGGGATTGGGGATAGGGGCGAGGTGGCCTTTTAGGATAAGTATGGGTTCCGGCTACGACAGTCGCAACATCCTCTTTCTTCTTTTTTCCTCCAAATGCGCCAGATCCACCTTGAATCGCTTGTGTGGTAGCTTTTAATGCAGCAAAACTCACTATTCGACCGGTCTTAATCCCGTCCTCTATCATCTCCCCCATTTTGAGGACTTCCATAAAAAACTTTCCCATTGCCGGAAGTAAATGTTGAAAATAGGTCTCATCTTGCGCCTGAATGAAAACTTCTACCAACTTACTTTCCTTCATTGGAGGTTTTACCCTAGCGGCCTGTTCACGCCACCTTATAGCGTATTCCCTAAAACCTTCAGTGCTCTTTTTCTTCATGTTGACCAAAGATTTTTCGTCCGGAATCAAATCGATGTTGTACTGAAAATGTTGAACAAATTCAGAAGCCAAATCATCCCAACTGTTCCATTTATCGATATCCCGATCGATGAACCATTCTGAAGCCAGATCTGAAAGACTCTCGCCAAAGAAGGCCATGAGTAGTTCTTCCTTTCCTCCTGCAGCCCTCAACTGGTTGCAATAACGTCTCAAGTGTGCAACAGGATCACCGTGTCCTGCGTACTTCTTGAACTTAGGCATCTTAAAACCGGGAGGCAGGTTGATGTCTGGGAACATGCACAGGTCTTTATAGGAAACACTTCTATAATCTCCGATTCCTTGCAAATTCCTCATAGCTTGTTCCAAGCTTTTCAACTTCCGCGCTATGACTTCCTGTTCCTCTGTTGCAACAGGTTTCTCCGTATCAAATGGAAATGCAGGCGGCTGAGTGTACCCATACGGTTCATTCAATTGCAAAGTAGGCTCCGTAGCATAATACTGACCATCTGAAACCTTCAGTACTGGCTCACTGGAAGACTGAGGAAGCCTCATTGTGGGACGAACAACATATATGGGAATTTCATGTGGTGGCGGGGCCACGAATACCGGTGTGATCGGTGGCGCTAGCTGAGCAGCTGGTCTTGATTGGGGAGCTGCCAAGGGCACTCCAGAATTGCCAGGATAATAATGTCGCGGAGTGAATCCTGGCGCGTGCTCAGGTGACTCAGTAGGAGCAGAGAATTGTGCTTGAGAGAGCGGTGGGCAATTAGAGATATTCCCAAGACCTTCAGGGAGCGGAGGAGGAGGCATTCCGCTGGCCCATGCCCGGTGCAAATCTATCAATTGTTGCCTGAGCCTTACTACCTCATCATTGTGTTCTGAACTTTCTTCCCTGTGATCCTGATCCGGGTCAATGAGCGAATTTTCAATCTCCCTACTAGCCATTGCGAGCTTTGCTTTGGATCTAGTGAAGTATGGGTGACTAGCCAGAGTGCTGCAAACCTACCACTTTTATCTGAAAGAACATGCTCATCAAAGACGACATCCGTTAGGATTAGGGTATACCAAAAGCATGGGAATCACATTGGTAAAATTGCCCTAAATTCATGTTCATTTCTACCAGCTTTTGAGGGTAGCGAGGTCATTTCAATATCATCCCGATTTTTATTTACACACTTTTTTTTATCTACACCTATTACTATTTTTTATCAATATCTGCTCTTTTCCTCACGTTATATACCTTTATTTTATCATTCTTTATGGCTTTTGTTTTCCTTAAAAGAGGAAAAATAATGAAAAACAACGAAACAAAATGATTAGATCGAACCCAAAAGTAGGCTGCCTACGTATCATGTTGTACATGAATCAGATCTTGCGTAGTTCGGGCAGTTTTACCAAAATGACCAATTAAAATCTTTTTTTTCTTTTTCTTGAAACTTTAAAAAGAAAAGAAAATAACAAATTATCAAAAGAATTGACGAAAATCTTTTTGCATTTTTTTTAGGTTTAAACTCCCTATACAAAAATGGAATCTATGATTACCAAAGAAGAATCTTTTTGAATTTTCAATTTAGAATTTCATAGGAAAATGAAACTTGATACTATTAAAGAAAAATCTTTTTGTAGTTTTCTTTTAGAGATGTATATGAAACACCTACTCTAAATGAAGAGTGAAATTTTTTTATTTTTTGAATTTTTGAAATAAGATCCCCGAACCTAAAATAGGTTGCCTACGTATCTCACTCCCGAGAGAGGAGAATCAGGGGTGCGTAGTTCGTCCAGATTGGACAACTAACGATTAACTAATAAATTGACCCTAACTTAAGAGACAAAACCAAAAACAAACGAATAAAAACTTTTTTGGATTTTTTCAATTAGACACTTTAACTAAGACTGACACCATCCATTATGGAAAAAAAAATCTTTTGGTATTTTTGCTTTTGACAAATACGTAGAAAAAAACTTTTTCTCTTTTTTTTTTTTGAATTTACGGTACTTTGAGGAGACAAAAATGCAAAAAATGTAAAAAAAATCTTTTTGAGTTTTTGGATCGTGAAGAGCAAAAGCCATAAAGAATTCTAAAATAAACAACGACATTCCTTTTGATTCATTCTTTTCGACTCGCTTTCTATATTTTTTTTATTTTTTATTTTATAAAAATTCGTCCGTCAAATGACCACGTTACCCTCAAATATGCAACAGTTAGCACGTAGGGATGCTTTAAAGGTGAGTCTCCTACAAAGGACCGTGTAGGCCTCGTTTGGTCTCAATATGATGCACATAAGAATGACCTAAAGGCTGACCTACGTTGTGGTTTACTAACAAGGCCGTTCGGGGGAGCATATGGTCGATAGTGGCTGCTTTGCTTTCCACCTACTCCATACATCCAACGGCTCCCCCCCTAAAATAAAGGTGACTCAACTAGAGTTCGTGCGCTCGAAGTGCGCTCCGAGACTTGTTGCAGAAAGAAGGCCGGGGGGATGGACTCATGATGACAGATATAAAGCGGTAACACATAGGATAAATACTATAAACAAAGAGCATGAAAACGCACAAAAGTGAAAACAATAATAAAACAATAATCACAAACAATGTTTATACACTCGTAATGCCAAACAAAGCCGATACGACTAAAAAATAAGCTCGAATTCTGAAATTTCCCCAGCAGAGTCGCCAGAGCTGTCACACCCCTTTTTACGACTCCAAAAATTAATATGTATTTTAAGGTTTGAAAGGGTTTTTTATTAAAGTGACAAAATGAAGATTGGTTTCGAAAAAAGATTATTTTTACATTCAAAATCAGAGTCGCCACTTGGCATAATCTGGTGTGCCAAGTCACCATTGAAAAATCCTTTTCGAAACCATTTGACTCTTTAAACCGGTTTACGAACAGAGATTTCGGCTAAGGAATTCTGTTGACCGAGGGAAAGGTGTTAGGCACCCCTCGATCCCGTGGTTCGACCACGGTCGCCTGGTGGAGCGTATCGGCTAATTTGATATTACAAATGTACAAACCACATAAACACACAAAACAAGCAAACAAATAAATCACACAAAATTCAAAACAAACAAAAATAATGTTCAGTCCAAATTATACAATCCAAAATAAAAGAGGTGCTGAAATATAAAACCTATTCTATTCTAAACTAATCCTAAACTAAACTCCACCCGACGTTCCGGGCCTTGATCACGAGCCTCCTTTGCGTACATGCTACTTCAGGGCATTCCCCGGATAAATCAATACAAATCCTTCGGGGCATTCCCCGGCCAAATGAGTACAATTTAAACTTTTCGTGCAATAAAGTAGAAAGTACCATTCACGCACATATTCAAACACTCCAACAACTCGTTATTCCTAAATTTGCCTACCAAGCCTACGTTTGCCTACCAAGTTCAACGTATCACAATTCTATCATGTTAAAAATTATCAATACATCAAAATTAATCAATATTCATTTTCCTTCATTTTTAATCCCCACCTTAATTCATTTTTAACCACGTGATTAACCCATTTCAATACACAATCCACCAATCGAGAATAACGAAAATTCATCAATCATGCTTAGCACATCACACACCCAAATGTCACCAACAGTTCACATCAACAAACAAACCACAGTATCGAATCACACGCAATCATAATCACAATCACATAAGAATTAAATAAAAGAGAAGAAAGAATTGGACCTTAAATTTGAAGCTTTCAAACTCAATGTTATTCGAATAAAGAGAGTTCACACCCGAAAACCTCGAGCCGAACCTTAACACCAACAATCCAACTCGACAAATAAAGATCCGTTCACCGTCACTTTTCACGCCGGGTACTGTTCACCGGGTACTGTTCACCGGGTACTGTTCACCGGGTACTGTTCACGGTTACTGTTCACGGTTACTGTTCACCGGTTTTTTTTTTTTTTGTTTTTTTTTGTTTTTGTGAGGAAGATTATTTTGTCATTGTTGTTATTGTGGAGAAGATGATGATCAAAGCCTTTTTCTTTTCCTCTTAGAATTTTTCTTTTATAATGGGCATGGATTTGTTATGATGTGGGAATTTTGGTGGGTCCCCCATATATTCTTTCTTTGTGGACAAGAAAAAGGAGGGGGGGATCATATGGGTAGTTAGGGTAGGTGGAAGCTTTTGATTGGGTAGGTTGTTAGGATAAGATAAATTAGTTAGAGGTATTTTTTTTTTGTTTATTTTTGTATTTTTGTATTTTGTGGAGGGATAATTACACGGGGTAGGGTACACGGTAGGATAACATAAAATGGGTAAAGTGAATAAAAATGGAACTTCAAGAGGACAAAATCACGTGTCTACAATGTAAACTTTTGTGTCATCGATAGTTATATTTTATAAATAATTTTTATTTTTAATTGTTGTGATTTATAATACTTTTTATTCTATTTCAATTTAAGCGGAAGTAATATTATTTCGAGAATCAGCTAAATATTTTATATCTTTTAAATTTTTTTAAGTTGTTAATTATTGTGATTTATAGTATTTTTTGGAAATATACAGCAGATTAAACTAAACTTTTGTGGCATTGATAATCTATTATATTTTAAAAGTAATTTAAGTTTTAAATTATTGTGATTTATATCATTTTTCTTCTATTGTAATTTAAGTGACACTGATATAATTGTGAGAGTCAATAAAATATTTATATCTTTTAAATTTTTTAAGTTGTTAATTATTATGATTTATAATATTTTTTACGTATTTTTAAAAAATATATATCAAATTAAAGAAATAAGGCAAACAAATTAAAATGAAGAAAAAAAGATCAATGAAGAAGTGTCAAAGCAGGCAACAGGTCAACATGTTTGTTTTAACACTTCTTCATTTTGTTCATTGGGCCCTTCGCCCGCAAAGAAAAGTCTCACTCTTTACTTTACTACTTTTTATTTTTCTACTTAACAATAACTCGAAACCACAATAAGCCAAGAAATGAACAAAGTGACCAAAATAGGTTACCTATTTAATAAGTTACCAAAATAGGTTCAACGTAATAAATTATTATGTTTTCTACTTTTTTCTTAACGGAGATGTAACGGTTGCGTAGAGTGAAAAACTGTTTGTAAAATGTGATAAATTATTATGTTTTACAAAACTTTTTGTAAGATGTAATAAATTATTACGTTTTGAAAAAAGTTTTATAAAATGTAATAATTTATTATGTTTTAAATAAAAATAAAAAAAATAGTGTATTGTTCCATTAAAAATTTGGTAATTTATTACGTTTTATAAAAATTTTGCAAAACGTAATAAATTATTACGTTTTACACAAAAATCCCAAAAAAGTGACATGTTCAGTGATGAAACAAGAAATAGGAAGTAACTTGAGAAAATTGAACAACAGGTGTCTTTTAAGTTTCTATTTAAGTATTGGTGACATTGACCAACTTAAAGGGTCAAACATTATTAAGAAATTTGATTAAGTTAATTGTGGACTTAACGAATATTTTATAAACTTTCTAATCTTTTTAAAAATACAAATCAACCCACACCCACAAAACTCCTCTCTCTCTGCAAATCAACAGTCTCTCCTCTCTTTCTCTCGATAGTTTCTCTGTCTAACTTCTCCCAACCAACAACTTTGCTAATTTCTTCCTTCAATCTTCTGCAACTTCAACCTTCAGCGACAAATATTTTTGAGTCCTTGCCCATTCTTTTTTGACCTTCAATCGTCAGTCGAAGTGACAACATTTTTCCGGCAATAACAACTTTGAGTTCTTCATCATTTCTTTTTTATTTTCATAGGGAAAAAGTTAGGTTTTTTTAGTTATGAAGCAAATGAGGAACTTGAGTTAACTTCTCTTCAAGTATGAGTTATCAATTTCAATATTTGTTGCTTAAATTTATAATGGGAACTCAAGAATATCCTAATTTGTGGTATTTCTTTTCTTCTCTTTTCGGAGTGAAATATAATTTTTTATTGTTACTCTAATTCTTGTTGTCGAACATTGTTGTAAAAATAGCGAGAGTTGAATTTTAATTTTTTTCAAAGACATCTTTTGTGACCAAATCTAACAAACAACTATTGATTTGTTGGTGTTTGTTATTTATTTTTTTGATATTTTTTGTTATTTGTGTTTATACAATATTGATGTTGTTGGTAAATATTGATGTTCTTGGTGCGTGTTTGTCCAATGTTGTTGTTGCTGGTCTTGATAAAATTAGTGTATTGAGGACTTGATCTGTCCTCTTATTAAGGTGACAATCAAAATCTCTATCAATAATAAGGCAAGAACTCGGAGGATAATTAGGCTTCATGTCATCTATAACCCATTCACCATCATATATATCACAATCCCCATAAAAATCTTTGCCGTGGCCAATCAATGATTTTTCATCACTTTGAAACATCACGCCATCCGTTTTACCCTCAATCACTTTAACAACTTTCTATCCCATAACATCCTCAATGTAAGTTGAGGTCACATTATTCTTGATGGAATATTGGATATCATTGTTCCCCTTCAATTGAGGGGGTTTCTCTGTAATTCTTGATTCTTGAACAATAAAGCTTTCTTTTTTCACATTCTCAGTAAAATTTTCCACATGGATATTTCCTAAAATACCCCATTTTCCTCCAAAACAGTTCCTTCCCCATTCATTTAGGTGGTTTTCTTGGTAAATCTTGATTCTTGAACGACGAAGCTTTCTTTTTTCACTTTCTCAGACAAATTTTCTACGTGGGTAGTTCCTAAATACCCCCCAAAACTATTCCTTCCCCAAAAAAATTGAAAAATATTACATTTTTATCAACTAGAGATACATTCAATTCTTGAATATTCTTGGTAATCCCTAATTCATGAAAACAAAGGTTTTCATTTTTCACATTTTGTGAACCCTTCGAACTAAAACTAACACTAGTTAAGAAATGAGTGTACTATTATCACTATAACTAAAACCACTAAAAACGGGGCTAACAACGGGAGACTTTAAGGTATAATTCAACAATAGAATACAAAGAAAAATGACAGAAGTAGCAACACCTAAACCAAAACTAGAAACAACTACCTTCCTTCTTGGTAAAGAAGAACCAAAGTATGAAAATTGATCGGAAAATGGCAATTTCTTGAAGTCCATTGTAAATCTCAAGAAAATCCCATTAATCCAAAAAAGAAGAAAAAAATTATAATTTTCTATGAAAAAAATACAACAATTAGTGTAATATAAACAACTTAGTATAATATGAACGATATTTTTTAATTTTTAAAATAATAATGGAGATGGAAGGAATGGTATCGTTGAGAGATTTTAATAAAGGCAAAAGAAAAAATTTATGGGAGAATTCTAACAATTATATTTTGTTGAAAATAAAAGAAAGTGTAGCAATATGCTTGTACAATGTTGTTGTTGTTGGTCTTGGTAAGAATGATGTATTGATGAATGATAATTTGCTATTATTTCTATTAAATAAATCTTGCTACTGATTTATTTTATTCAACAGATGATCTATCTGTTATAACAAATGACCCTTCTATTGCAATAGATGAATAATTTGTTGCAACAGATGAAGCATATATTGCAAAAACAAATCAATTATTTCAATAGATGAGTCATATGTTCCAACAGAAGGGTCATCTGTTACAACAGATGGCCCATATGTTGTAACAGATAGATCATCTGTTGGAAGAAATCAAGGGTCATGATTTTTTGATTATTTAATTAAAAAAATGATTCGTAAATAAATAATATGAAAAAAATATGATAAACACAATTTTGTAGCTATTTAATTTAAATAACTAAATATTAAAAAGGTGAAAAGTTATAACTTTACACCTTTTTTGTATTTCAATCTATTTTTTAATTTAAATAATCGAAAAGTCACCAAGTTTGATTTAATTAAGAGATATAATTATTAAAAAGGAGGCGAACGATTGTGATTTTTTGCCTAACACACTACACTACTAACTCATTCAATCATTTATAAATAGGTCTCCTCATCTTTATCTCTTGCATCTTGTCTTTCATAAAAACGTTATTACATCTTCAACCACTTCTCTTTCAAAAATAATTTTTTTTTTTTTCGGTGAGGTATGTTTTATTTTCTTGTTCTAACATGAAAATTATTAACCTGCATCTATTTTCTAGTTAAGTTTCACATTTCATTGGTTAAACTACTAGTTGGTAGTATACGTGATTTAGTATTTTACATTATTTGTTCATGTATATTCTAGATATGGATGATCCGATTTGGTACATGGCGATTCTGCTTGACACCATGCAGGAACTTGAAAGGCTGATTCATGAACTCCAGTGAAAGTTGGGCACCACGATAGCAAGGGTGCTTCATGAGATTCGAAGGCTGAGGGGTCTGTTGCCCAATGGATTTTCGATTGATAATAATAATAATAATTAGGTTATGTATTTTTGTATCATATGTAATTTTTTTATCGGATCTATCTAATGTTGTAAATGTTTTTATGTAATGAATGAGAAAATCTATATTTGATCGACTGAGTTTATTCTTATTTTTTTTTCATTTTGCCTATTTTTTTTTCTTAAGATATTGAGAGGTGTAGGTTTTTGAGATTTTGGGAGTGGAAATGAATCAATTACAAGAAAGAAAGTGTTTGGTTGAAAGAAAAGGCATAGGCTAAATCAAAAAACAAGACAAGATTATTTGCTATTACAACAAAGTTAAAGACATATTGATAATAGGTGTCTATCTGTTGCAACAGATGGGTAATCTATTGGAAATAACCAAGTAGATAAAGACATCTATTGCAATAGATTGATCATCTATCACAATAAATTAGTGATATATTGAAAATGACCACACAGATAAAGACATCTATTGCAACAGATTGATCATCTATTGCAACAGATTAGTAATTTGTTAGAAATGACCAAACAGATAAAGTCATATGTTGCAACAGATTGGTCATCTGTTCCAACATGTTGATCATCTATTGTAACAAATTGGTCATATGTTGGAAATGACCAAACATATAAAGACATTTGGTATGACAAATGACCAATCTGGTGCAACAGATATGTATATTTGTTTGATAATTTTCAACAGATAACTCATCTGTTGTAACAGGTTAAATCTATTTCAATAGGTTATACACTTAAATGATCATATAATTACTATGAGATTAATTAAAATTGTAATTATTAGATCAATTTAGCTCTGACAAATAATGGGTTAATTTGAATTATTTCAAATAAAATTGAATAATTGATCACTCTACCCAGGACATATACACTAAGATGGTCATGTAATTAATATGAGAATAATTGAAATTGTAATTGAACTTATCAATTCATCTTTAATTTTACTTAAATCCATATAGTTATTACTAATAATGTCTTAATTTGAATCATTTTAAATAAATTGGTCAATTGACACTCTACTCCAGACGAATACACTTAGATGATCATGTAATTAAAATGAGATTAATTGAAATTATAATTAAACTTATCAATTCATCTTTAATTTTAGTAAAATCAATTTAGTTATTACGAATATTAGCTTAATTTTAATTATTTCAAATAAAATTGGTCAATTGATCACTCTACTCACGACAAATTCACTTAGTTGATCATGTAATTACTATAAAATTAATTAAAATTGTAAGTGAACTTATCAATTCATATTTATTTTGTTAAAATAAATTTAGTTATTACTAATAATGACTTAATTTGAATCATTTCAAATAAAATTAGTCAATTGATCACTCTCCTCGAGACGAATACACTTAGTTGATCATGTAATTACTATGAGATTAATTGAAATTTTAAGTGAACTTATCAATTCATCTTTAATTTTAGTATATCAATTTAGTTATTACAAATAATGACTTAATTTTATCCATTTCAAATAAAATTAATCCATTGATCACTCTACTCAAGATCAATACACTTAGATGATCATGAAATTACTATGAGATTAATTAAAATTGTAAGTTCATCTTTAATTTTATTTAAATCAATTTAGTTATTACTAATAATGACTTGGTTTGAATCATTTCAAATAAAATTGGTCAATTGATCAGTCTATTCAGGATGAATACACTTAGATGATCATGTAATTACTATGACATTAACTGAAATTGTAAGTGAACTTATCAATTCATCTTTAATTTTAGTTAAATCAATACAGTTATTACTAACAATGAATTAATTTGAATCATTTCAAATAAAATTGGTAAGTTGATCATTCTACTCAGGACGAAACACTTAGTTGATCATGTAATTACTATGAGTTTAATTGAAATTGTAATTGGACTTACTGATTCATCTTTAATTCTAGTTAATCAATATAGTTATTTATAATTATGGCTTAGTTTGAATCATTTGAAATAAAATTGGTCAATTTATCACTCCACTCAGGACGAACACACTTAGTAGATGTGTAATTATCATGAGATTAATTGAATCTGTAATTGAACTTATTAATTCATGTTTAATTCTAGTTAAATCAGTTTAGTTATTACTAATAATGAATTATTTTGAATCAATAGATGACTAATATGTTGCAACAGATGAGTAATCTATTAAAAATGATCAAACAGATAAAGACATCTATTGGAAATGACCAACAGATAAAGACATCTGTTGGAAATAACCAAACAAATATAGACATTTGTTGCAATAGATGACTAACATGTTGCAATAAATGACTCATCTATTGAAAATTATTGAACTGTTGGGTTCAAAATTGATAGGGCGTCATGCGGAAGCTTAAAGTTTGCAAATAATAAACACTATAATTCAGACGACATAAAACTAAACGAAAAAAACTTAATACAATTATATTATTTGGTCAATTGACCAACATATAAAACCTAATATTTAAAAATAGAAAAACTAACGAGAGAGGAAATCTCCCCCAAAACAAGCCTTTTAATGACTACATTGTGGATGCTACTATGTTATGGTATGAGAAGAGGGGTCTTTTATTTATAGAGTTCTAAAACCTTTCTTCCAAGAAAAAGGCTAACCAAATATGAAAAAGTTTTATATTTTCCTTTCAGGAAAAGTAAAAGTATTTATGGTTACTTTTATTTTCCTTCCTAGAAAAATAAAACTTAAATTTAGTAAGAAAATTAGGGCAAAAACCCTAACAAATCTCTCCTTTTTGGCTTGATTTTCTTCACTTGATCCACTTTTTTCACGTCAGATGCATGAACTTTGTTCTTGAGATAATCTTCATACCTGTTGCTTGCCATGGTTAAAAATAAAGTTTAAAATATCATGATTAAAAATGGGTTAAAAATTAATATTTTGTTTTTATTTTTAAAGATGCAGCAGCAGAAATATTGAAAATATGCTTTAAACTCCTTCTCCACATGTAGCTAGACAAAAATCTTCATTATCGCCAAACTGTTGCAGCATGATTTTGAAAATGCTTTGAACCTATTTAATCTCATTTCACCAAACCATTGGACCTTTGAACCATAGGCTATGATACCATTTATTGGGTTTAAAATTGAGAGGGCATCATGCGAAAGTTTAAAGTTTGAAAATCATAAAGACGATAATTTAAACGACACAGAACTAAACTAAAAAAAATTAATATTATTAGATTATTTGGTCAATTGACCTACATATAAAACCTAATATTTAAAAATAGAAAAACTAACGAGAGAAAAAATCTCCCCCTAAACAATACTCTTTAATGACTACATTGTGGATGTTACTATGTTATGGTATGAGAAGAGTTGTCTTTTATTTATAGAGTTCTAAAACCTTTCTTCCAAGAAAGAGGTTAACCAAATATGAAAAAAATTTATATTTTACTTTCAGGAAAAGTAAAAGTATTTATGGTTACTTTTATTTTCCTTCCAAGAAAAATAAAACTTAAATTTAGTAAGAAAATCAGGGCAAAAATCCTAACAAATCTCCCCTTTTTGGCTTGATTTTCTTCACTTGATCTGCCTCCTTCACGTCACATGAATGAACTTTGTTCTTGATATTGTAACTCCTCGGAAATGAGTCCCGAGACATCACACAGTTCTCTAGACTACAAGTATCCTTAAGCTAACCATGTTTACCTTCTAGTAAATCTAAAACTTATAATAGAGGAAATAAAGCTATGTAATCAAAAATAAGATGCGGAATTATGTATGAGCTAAGCTGAAAATATCTGAATATAATATCTAAAAATACTAAACTCAAGAGTCTGATTAATCAATACTGAAAATCTAAATCATATCTAGCAGTCTGACAAGCCTCTACTACTAATGCTAGAGAGTCACTGGACAAATCCTCAGCTGACTTGAACTGTCTAAAAATACTGAATCATCTATACTAATAAGCAAAAAAATTGAATGAGTAAGTCCCTCAATTATGAGGACTCACCAACTATCGGGATGCAGATAGAGATGCTCGAAATCACTCACGCTATTGAAACTGAGCACCTGAACCTACATTATGAGACAATGTAGCACATAGACATATATGTGGATCAGTATTTCTGGAATGTACTGAGTATATGGGGGTGAATGCACAAGTAAATCAATATCTCAATATTATTATAAATTTGTAAAAAAAAAATACATGCTAAATGTAGATAACTCACATAAGCTGGAATAACTGAAAACTAAGAATCGTAATCATGAGAAGCAAAACATACTTTATAAATCTAGTGAGTCGTAACATTTAGTTCTAAAAGTTGTACTAGTGTTCTGTCTATAAATCAATGGTGTCTAAGTGTAGAAAGGACTCACTCTAAATCTTTAAACTGAAAGCTGAAATCCCATAGATAATGTCTTTTCGTAAAAGAATATCTGAATAAAGTTTGATCCTCTACACTTACTTTCTAAAAGCTTTTATGTTATTCTTTACTCTTTTCTATAAGCTGTAGAGAAATACTTTTAAAAACTATTCTGAAAGTCTTTACTTTTAGGATCACTCTTTTCTATAGGGAGGTTCTTCTAACCGACATCACTATATGAGCTATCATAGTGTCCAACGTCTAGTTCCCTTATGGGAAACCTCACGTTGGGGACTGGTGTCATACTCTTGCCAAGGAGTATAACCTACTCTAAGTGATCACATCTATATCTGCCATCCATATAGAAATAAGAATAATCTGAACCTACGTTGGCTCGTAGTTCTGGGGCATATGAACATACCCAACTCGGTGCTAAATACTACTTCCTTTAATTTGTATGCTTATTTTATTGGAAATCCATTTTTAAAGACTAATATAAGGGCTACAATGAAAACCTCTTATAAATCTGCTTACTGTAAACTCTAGCTAAATTATCTAAGCTGAGATCAAAAGCTTAAATCTTCACTCAAAATCTGAATATAACAAGTCATGGGATGCTTAAAAGCATAATCTTCTTGAAATAACAACATTCAAACTAGGGCTAATAACCCATGTATCTATTTCATGTCAAATCATCATAAAATTAATGCTAAATAATGAAAATAATGATAATCAAATTATAAATCTAGAAATTACTGAATACGCATGAAAATACGAAAGTAGACATGCAATTCAACATCTTAATCTCTCAAAATCTCATAATCTTGCAAATAACAATATTGGGTATGAACCTTAATTCAAAACTCATGTAAACTCATGTAAAATTATCTTCAAAAAACTAATTTATAGCACGAAGATGAAAGGATTATCCTTGTTGAAAAAACCCACATACTTTAATTGATGATTAGATAAAGAAACTTGAACTTTGAGTTCCTATTTGTGCTCTTGAAGATAGATTCTTGAAGTTCTTGGTTTTGAAATCTTTAAATTTTGAGCTATCTTGGAAAAAGAATGGAGGAATTGGATTTCTTAGAGATGAAGATTTGAGTTCTAGGGTTCCCTTGGAGAGTAATTTTGATGAAAATATGCATATAATGGTTAGAATAGGATTAATTCTGTATTTTACACTATTTGGGGACTTGGAAAATGACTAGATTGCCCTTTTAAAATTTTACTCAGAACTAAAAAAATCCCGATTTTGGGCCCCACCGCGATGCGCCACTATCGTGGTGGCTCGCTGAAAATAGATTTTTGCTAACTGAAACTTTATCGTGACGCGGGGCTATCGCGGTAAGCCACTGGAAATTGACAAGTGCTTTAGTCACGGTGAGCTACTGAAATGGAACCAACGGGAACTGTGTCTTCATCGTGGCACGGGCTAATTGCGGTGCTCCACTGGAAATTGGACAAGTTTCATTTTACATGTCATCGCGATGCGGTGCTGTTCATTTTGAGATACCGTCTTCACTCAAAGGGCCATAACTTCTCACCCGAGTATTGGATTGAGGTGAAATTAGTATCGTTGGAAAGATGAGTCAATTATCTACACATTCGTGGGTCTAGATCTTGAAAATTTTATATGTACCAAGAGTTATTAATTTTCAAAGCTAACCCTTGACATTCTAGGAGCTAAACTGAGCTAGGAAAAGTATCGGTTATTACATTATCTCCCCCTTGGGAACATTTATCCTTGAATGAGACTAGTTAAACTGAAGATACTGAGGAACTAAAGCTATATGCTGGTATGCACTACTAAAACAAGCTGTTAGACTTAATCTGAAACATACCGAGCGACTGAACTAATCTGCAAAAGCATGAATTGATATGAAGATAACTATTTAGCTGAGTCTGAGACTAGAAAAGAACTGAATTAAGGAAGACTGTTACCTTCAGATGAATTTGAGTTCATGGAGAAGATATGAGGATACTTGGCTCTCACGTCTGCTTCTGTTTCCCAATTATCACCCTCAACAGACTGATTTCTCCACAGAACTTTGACCAAGGAAACTTCTTTGTTCCTTAGTCTACGGATCAGATGATCAAGAATCTCTATAGGAAGTTATTTGTATAAAGGCTATTCTGAATACCTGTTCTTTCTAGAAAAACTACAATAGCTGAATCATCCAGGCACTACTTCAATAAGGACACATGGAACACTTGATGAACTGACGACAAGTCTGCGGGTAGCTCAAGCTCATATGCTACCTTCCCAACACGACTCAAAATCTGGTAGGGGCCTACATAACGGGGACTGAGCTTCCATTTTTTGCCAAATATCTTCACCTCCTTCAAGGGTGAAACTTTCAAATACACAAGATCATCTACTTTAAACTCAAGATCTCTCTTTATTACGACTGCATAAGATTTCTGATGACTCTGAGATGCTTTCAATATCTCTCAAATCAACTGAACTTTCTCCATGGCTTCAAACATAATATCTGGTCCAATCAAAGTGGTCTCACCCACTTCGAACCAACCGACTAAAGACCTATACCTCTTCCCATAAAGAGCTTCAAATGGGGCCATCTTAATACTAAAATGGTAATTGTAATTGTAGGAAAACTCGATCAACGGCAAGTGGTCATCCCAACTACCATTGAAGTTAAGAACACAGGCCCTCAACATATCCTCTAAGGGCTGAATGGTCCTCTCTGCCTGACCATCTGTCTGTGGATGAAAAGTTGAACTGAGATGAATTTGGGTACCAAGCCCCTTCTGAAAAGCTTTCCAAAATTGAGAAGTAAACTGAGTACCCCTATCTGAGATGATGGACAAGGGAACTCCATGAAATCTAACCAACTTTCTGATATATAACTTAGCATAGTATTCAGCTGTGTAGGATGTGTGAACTGGCAAGTCCATATAACTCCATGCAATCTAACCAATCTGTCAACTATAACCCATATCGATCATGTTGACGATGCAAATGGGGTAATCCAGTCACAAAGTCCATATTTACCTCTTCCCACTTCTAAGTGGGAATACCAAAATCCTCTAATGTTCCACCATCTTTGGTGTTCTACCTTAACCTATTGACAAGTAGCACACTTGGCTACAAATTCTGCGATATCTTTCTTCATACTACTCCACCAATAGACTTCTCGCAAATCATAGTACATCTTGGTGGTTCCTGGATGAATGGGGTATCAGGCATCATGTGTTTCTACCATAATCTGCTGCCTCAAATCGTCAACACATGGCACACACAATCTACTCTGGCATCTCAACACACCATCTCCCCCTTGGGAGAAAACCTCTACCATTTGGTCTTTAACTAAACCCTTTAGTTTGAACAAACTAGGATCCCTATCCTGTTTTTCTTTCACTTCAGAAACTAGAGAAGATTCTGAACTACTCTGAACCCAAACATTACCTTCAGCTGAGTCAACCAACCTCACACCTAATCTAGCTAACCGGTGAACTTCTCAAACTAGTTCTCTCTTATTATTCTCCACATGAGCAACACTGCTCCTAGACAATCTAAGAAGGGCATCTGCCATTACATTGGCCTTGCTCGAATGATGCAGCACACTCATATCATAATCCTTCAAAAATTCTAACCATCTTCTCTAACGGATATTTAACTCCCTCTAAGTAAATATATACTACAAACTTTTGTGATCCATAAACACATCAACATGAACCCCATAAAGATAGTGCCTCCAGATTTTCAATGCAAACACAATAGCAGCTAACTCAAGATCATGGTTAGGGTAGTTCTTTTCATGAGTCTTAAGCTGTCAAGAGGCATAGGCTATAACCTTACCTCTCTGCATCAAAATATAAATCAGACCAATTCTCGAGGCATCACAATATACAACTAACTCATTTGTACAATCAGGTAGTACTAAAACAGGGGTTGAAGTGAGTCGAGTCTTCAACTCCAGAAAATACTTCTCACGGGAATCTGACCACTAGAACTTAACTTTTTTCTGAGTTAATCTACATATAGGGGATGTAATAGAATAAAAACCCTAAACAAAACATCTGTAATAGCCAGCTAAACCCAAGAAACTCTTAATGTCTGACTGAGAAATAGGTCTAGGCTAGTTTTTTACTGTTTTTGTCTTTTGGGGATCAACTCTAATACCATCACTGGAAATAATATGACCGAGGAAAGCTACTGATCTTAGCAAAAATTCACATTTACTGAATTTGACAAATAACTGATGATCCCTAAAAGTTTGCAACATATTTCTAAGGTGGTCTACATGATCATGCTCACTACGAGATTAGACAAGGATATCATCTATAAAGACTATGACAAACATGTCCAAATACTATTTAAACACTCTGTTCATCAATTCCATGAAGGTTGCTGGGGTATTTGTTATCCCGAAGGACATGACTAGGAACTCAAAATGACCATAACGGGTTCTGTAAATTGTCTTTAGAATATCACATTCCCCTACTCTAAGATGATGATAGTCGGATCTAAGGTCTATCTTTGAGAAGTAAGTTGCACCTTAGAGTTGGTCGAATAAATTATCGATCTTGGGAAGAGGATATTTGTTTTTGACTGTGACTTTATTCAGCTGACGATAGTCAATGCACATTTGCAAAGAACCTTCTTTTTTCGCACGAATAGGATGGGAGCGCCCCACGGAGAGACACTAGGCCTTATGAAACCTTTATCTAATATATCTTTAAGCTTCTCTTTTAACTCTTTAAGATCGGTTGGGTCCATACGATATAGAGGAATAGAGATAGGTTGTGTATCTAGGAGAAGGTCAATAACGAATTCCATTTCCCTATCAAGAGGAACCCCTGGCAAATCTTTGGGAAAAATATCAGGAAACTCATTGACTACACGGACTGACTGACTGTTGGATTTCGTACTTAGTGTCTTTGATTTGACTTAAATGATATATACACCCTTTTGAGATCAACTTTTTGGATTTGACATAGGATATGAAATGACTCTTGGGAGACACTAAATTACCTTCCCACTGAAAGACTGGCTCATCTAGAAACTAAAACTTCACAACTCAGGTGTGACAATATATAGATGCATAACAAGAATGAAGCCAATCCATGCCAAGAATAAGTTCAAAGTCGACTATATATCACTCTATTAAATCTGCTAACATGATTTTATGAAGGACAGTTATAGGACACTTTTTATAGATTTGTTTGGCAACAATTGATTCACCCACTGCGGTAGAAACTAAGAAGGGCTCAGGGATCTTTTTAGGACCTATTTCAAAACATACTACAACTAGTGGGGTCACATAAGAGAAACTCGACCCGGTATCTAACAACACATAAATATCAATATGAAAGACACGAAGCATACCAATAACAACATCTAGTGAATCCTCCTGCTCCTGAAGGAATGGTAAAGCATAAAATCAATTCTGGTGCTGACCGCCACCAGTACTGGATGATGCGCTCTGAGGAAGGACTGGGTGACCTAAAGGAGCTGGTGCTCTAGTAGCCTGAGTCTGGGGATGAAACTCCATGTTCCCTGCTTAGCATACGGGCTCTCTTTGATTCCATGTCCCAACTTACCATAATCATAACAACCTTTCTGTCCTAACAAACACTCACCAAGATGATTTTTACCAGACTAAGAAAATGGAGGATAACTGGGATTTCCACTCACACTATTCTAAGATCTAGACATAGAAAGAAATATTACCCTACTGTCTGCCTTCTACTAAATCTGAAACTCATAATAGAGAAAATAAAGATATGTAATAAAAGATAAGATATGGAGTTCTATACGAGCTAAGCTAGAGCTGTCTTAATATAATATCTGAAAATATTAAACTAAAGAATCTGATTAATCAACACTGAAAATCTAAATCATATCTAGCAGTCTGACAAGCCTCTACTACTAATGCTAGAGAGTCACTAGGACAAACCCCCAGCTGACTCGAACTATCTAAAAATATTGAATCATCTATACTAATAAGCTAAAAAGATGAATGACTAAATCTCCGAACTATGAGGACTCACCAACTATTAGGATGCAGGTAAAAATGCTCGAAATCACTCATGCTATTGAAACTGAGCACCTGAACATACATTATGAGACAATGTAGCACATAGACATGTATGTGGATCAATACTTCTAGAATGTACTGAGTATATGGGGGTGAATGCACAAGTAAATCAATATCTCAATATTATTATAAATTTGTAAAAAAGAATGCATGCTAAATGTATATGACTCACATAAAATGGAATAACTGAAAACTGAGAATTGTAATTATGAGAAGCAAAACATACTTTATAAATCTAGTGAGTCATAACATTTAGTTCTAAAAGTTGTTCTAGTGTTCTTTCTGTAAATCAATGATGTCTAAGTGTAGAAAGGACTCACTCGGTATTTGTAAACTGAAAGATGAAATCTCATAGATAATGTCTTTTCGTAAAATAATATCTTAATAAAGTTGTGAGCCTCTACACTTAGTTTCTAAAAGCTTTTCTGTTATTCTTTACTCTTTTCTATAAGATGTAGAGAAATACTTTTAAAAACTATTCTGAAAGTCTTTACTGTTAGGATCACTCTTTTCTGTAGGGAGGTTTTTCTAACTGGCATACACTTTGTGAGCTATCATGGTGTCCAACATCTAGTTTCCTTATGAATAAAACTCATGTTGGGGAGAGGTTTCTTACTCTTGCCGAGGAGTATAACCTAATCTAAGTGATCACATATGTATCTGTCATCCATATAGAAATGGGAATAATCTAATAATCTGAACCTATGTTGGCTCGTAGTTCTGGGGCACATGAACATACCCAACTCGGTGCTTAATACTACTCCCTTTAAAATATATGTTCATTTTATTGGAAATCCATTTTTAAAGACTAATATAAGTGTTTACAATGAAAACCTCAAGTAAGTCCATTTAATGTAAACTATAGCTTAATCTGTAAAGTGGATACAATATCTAAGTTGAGATCAAAAGATTAAATCTTTGTTCAAAATCTGAATATATCAAGTCATGAGATGCTTAAAAGCATAATCTTCTTGAAATAACAACATTCAAACTAGGGCTGATAACCCATGTATCTATTTCATATCAAACCATCGTAAAATTCATGCTAAATAATGAAAATATTGATGATAAAATTCTAAATCTGGAAATTACTGCAATACGCATGAAAATACGAAAGTAGACATGCAATTAAACATCTAAATCTCTAAAAATCTCATAATCTTGCAAATAACAATATTGGGTATGAATCCTAATTCATAACTCATGTAAACTCATGTAAAATTATCTTCAAATACTAATTTTGGACACAAGGATGAAAGGATTATCCTTGTTGAAAAAACCCACATACCTTAATTGATGATTAGCTGAAGAAACTTGAATTTTAAGTTCCTATTTGTGATCTTAAAGATAAATTCTCGAAATTCTTGGATTGAAAATCTTTAAATTTTGAGCTATCTTGGAAAAAGAATGGTAAAATTGGATATCTTGGAGATGAAGATTGGAGAGTAATTTTGATGAAAATATGCATATAACGGTTAGAAAAGAATTAATTCTTTGTTTTACACGGTTTGACAGCTTGAGAAATGACTAGATTGCCCTTTTAAAATTTTACTCAGAACTGGAAAAATCCCAATTCTGGCCCCCCCCCCCCACCGCGATGCACCACTATCGCGGTGGCTCATTGAAAATTGACTATTGCGAACTGGAACTTCATCGCGATGCGGGGCTATCGCGGTAAGCCACTGGAAATTGACAAGTGCCATTTAAAACCTACATATAAAACCTAATATTTAAAAATAGAAAAACTAACGAGAGAAAAATCTCCTCCTAAACAAGACTCTTTAAAGACTACATTGTGGATGCTACTATGTTATGGTATGAGAAGAGTGGTCTTTTATTTATAGAGTTCTAAAACCTTTCTTCCGAGAAAAAGGTTAACCAAATATGGAAAAGTTTTATATTTTACTTTCAGAAAAAGTAAAAGTATTTATGGTTACTTTTATTTTCCTTCCAAGAAAAATAAAACTTAAATTTGGTAAGAAAAACAATGCAAAAATCCTAACAAATCACTCCTTTTTGGCTTGATTTTCTTCACTTGATCCGCCTTCTTCACGTCACATGCATGAACTTCGTTCTTGATATAATCTTCATAACTGCTGCTTGTCATGGTTAAAAATAAAGTTTAAAATATCATGATTAATAATGGGTTAAGAATTAATATTTTGTTTTTATTTTAAAGATGCAGCAGCAGAAATGTTGAAAATATGTTTTAAGCTCCTTCTCCACATGTAGCTAGACAAAAATCTTCATTATTGCTAAACTGTTGCAGCATGATTTTGAAACCTCTTTGAACCTGTTTAATCTCATTTCACCAAACCATTGGACCTTTGAACCTTAGGCTATGATACCATTTATTGGGTTCGAAATTGAGAGGGCTTTAAGCGAAAGCTTAAAGTTTGCAAATCATAAAGATGATAATTTAAACGACACAAAACTAAACTAAAAAAACTTAATATTATTATATTATTTGGTCAATTGACCGACATATAGAAACTTATATTTAAAGATAGAAAAACTAACGAGAGAGAAAATCTCCCTCTAAACAAGACTCTTTAATAACTACATTGTGGATGCTACTATGTTATGGTATGAAAAGAAGGGTCTTTTATTTATAGAGTTCTAAAACCTTTCTTCCAAAAAAGAGGTTAACCAAATATGGAAAAGTTTCATATTTTCCTTTCAGGAAAAGTAAAAGTATTTATGGTTACTTTTATTTTTTTTCAACAAAAATAAAACTTAAATTTGGTAAGAAAATCAGGGCAAAAACCCTAACAAATCTCCCCTTTTGTGCTTGATTTTCTTCACTTGATCCGCTAAAACGCTCAGAAATCTGATCCCCAGGATGCCACACAGTGCTCCGAACTACAAGTAGTCCTGAGCTAACCCTGACTGCCTTTTCTTAATCTTAACCTCAAAATAGGGGAAAATATAAATGAAAAATAATAATATATGCGAAAAATTTTCTGAATCATCTAGGTATATTTGAATCATACTAATCTCAAAAGTCTGATAAAGCAAATACTGGAAATCTGAGTACTAAAATAAAAATCTGAATACTAAATCTGGTAGTCTGACAAGCCTCTACTATCTGCATCTAGAGAGTCAATAGGACAGGCCCCCGCTGACTCAAACTGTCTGAAATAAAATGAGAAACATCTGCTAATAAACTAAAAGTGAGAAAAACTAAGTCCCCGAACTATGAGGACTCACCAACAGCAGGATTGTAGAAGAGATGCTCGAAGATCACTCACGTTGCTGAGATTGAGCACCTGAACCTACATTATGAGATAATGTAGCATATAGACATATATGTAGATCAGTACTTTAAGGATATACCGAGTATATGGGGGTGCATGCAATAAGTAAATAATATCATCACAGTTTATAAAATCATGCATGATAAATGTAAATGACTCACACAGGCTTGAGTATTCTGAAATCTGAAAATTATAATCATAATTGATAAGACACATAACGTAAACCTTGTGAGCCATTACACTTAGTTCTGAAGTTTGTAAAATAGCTTATCTTAGGGCTTAAAATCTTAAGAACATAACTTCCAAAACATATGTTTTTATCTTAAATCTTTAAATCAATAAACTGTTGAAGAGTGGCGAACATCTGTTGAGAGGATCTTCTAACCGACATACACCATGTGACCATCCATGGAGTCCCACGTCTGGACCCCTTTAGGTAGGGTTGTTCTACCCTTGCCATCGGAATAGAACTTCTATCTTAGTGATCACAATCTGAGTCGTTCACGTAGAAGTGGGAATAAATTTGAATCCTACATTGGCACGTAGTTCTGGGGTCTAAAATCGTAGTAACCTACCCATCTCGGTGCTAAATACTACCCCCATTCTTATGCTCAAAATCTTAAGAAATCCACTTCAAAAATAGCACAAGGGTTTACAAGAAAACCAATTATGTTTTTCTTTCTTTAAATCTCAAGTTATCTAAACAAAGTGGATTCTTTATCTTACCTTAGGACCAAAAGGTCAAATCTTTATCAAAATCTGTGAATAATCTTATCTGAGGGTGCTCATGGCACAAATAATCTCAAAATAACAATATTAAATTGGGGCTTAATGATCCATGCATCAATCTCCTGTTAAAACATCTTAAAATTCATACTTTATAATTTAAACATTCATAATTCATCATAAAATCTGAAAATTTCTACATAATGCATAGAAATATGAATATAGTCATGTAATCCAACTTCTAAATCATGGGAAATCTCATAATCTTGCAAATAATGTTAATGGTCATAAACTCTAAGTTTAATTTCATGGGAAATCTCATAAATTGCAATAAATTTGTAATTAAAATAAAGTTTTGGGCACAAGGATGAAAGAATTATCCTCGTTCAAACCCCACATACCTTAATTTGTGATCATTGATGGAAAACTTGAATCTTGAATCCCTATTGATGTTTAGGAGATGACTTCTTGGAGCTCTTGAATTGGGGATTCTCAATCTTCTATTATCTTGGAGAATTGATAGAGGAAATTTTACGTTTCTTGGAGAGGAAGCATGAGCCTTAGGGTTTTGTTTGAGAGAGAATGATTAATAAAGCATAAAGTACTTTCAAATATGATTAATCTTTTATTTTTGGATAGATTGGGGGTTGGAGATTTACCAAAATACCCCCTTTAAACTTTGTAACGGAACTGTAAAACTTATATTTTCCCGATCTGGGGGCCACCGCGATGCGCCACTATTGCGGTAGCTCACTGAAAATCGACAAATGGAAACTGGGAAGACTCCGTGATGCGGAGACATCGTGGTGCCCCTTTGGAATGCCATTTTGGTACATGGCGCGACGCACAATTATCTCGCTGGATCTCTGGAAATTGACAAATGAGAAATTGACCCTCTCTACAATGCGTCAATATTGCGGAGGGCTACTGGAATGGGACAATTGGAAATTTACACTGATCCGCAATGGACTAAGGATTCAAAGAGAGGTGTTTTATGACTGGAACTTAAATAGCCATAACTTCTTACTCGGCTATCTGATTTAGGTGAATCTTATATCGTTGGAAACCTAATTCAATTTCCAACGCAATGAAAAGTCTAAATCTAAGGAATTATATGCGAAATAATTAGTATTCATTTTAGAAGCTATCCCTTAACATTTTAGGGACGAATTTAAGCTAGCAAAAGTGCGAGGTATTACAATATCTCCCCCTTGGGAAGGTTAGTCCTCGAATGTGGCTAGTTAAGCTAAAATTTCTGAGGAATTTGAGAATATAAGGTAGCATGCACAACAGAAATAAACTGCAAGTCTGAATCTAAATCATTATAAACTTCTGAGTAATTCTGAGAGTGCATGAACTTACATGAGAACAACTATATAACTGAATATATGAGTTGAAAAGAACTATATCAAAGAAGAGCATTACCTTCGGCTAAATCTGAGTTTGCAGAGAAAAGGTGAGGGTACTTGGCTCGTATATCTACTTCTGCTTCCCAAGTGGCACCCTCAACAGACTGATTTTGCCAAAGAACTTTGACCAATGGAACTTCTTTGTTCCTTAGTCTACGAATCTGATTATCTAAAATCTCGACTGGAATCTCTTCGTAAGAAAGACTGTTCTGAATATCTGAGCTTTCTAAAGGAACTACAACAGTGGAGTCACCGATACTCTTCTTAAGCATAGAGACGTGGAATACAGGATGAACGACTGACAAGTCTGCAGGAAACTCAAGCTCATAAGCTACTCTCCCAACATAACTCACAATTCTGAAAGGGCCAACATATCGAGGACTAAGCTTTCCCTTCTTGCCAAATCTCTTCCCCCTTTCATGGGTGAAATCTTCAGATACACTAAATCACCAACCTTAAACTCGAGGTATCTTTTTCTCACATCTGCATAGGATATTTGATGACTCTGGGTTGTTTTCAATCTTTCTCTAATCAACTTAACCTTCTCCATAGCTTTAAACACTGCATCAAGCACAAGAAAAGTGGACTCAGCCACCTCAAACCAACCTATAGGTGATCTACATCTCCTCCCATAAAGAGCCTCAAACGGGGCCATCTGTATGCTAGAATGATAACTGTTATTATAATCAAACTCAATCAATGGCAAATGCTCATCCCAACTACCCTTGAAATCAAGAGCGTATGCCCTCAACATATCTTTTAGAGTTTGGATGGTCCTCTCTTCTTGACCATCTGTCTGAGGGTGGAAAGCTGAGCTAAGACGGACTTGGGTACCAAGAACCTTCTAAAAAGCTCTCCAAAATTGGGAAGTAAATTGAGTACCCCTATCTGAGATGATAGACAAGGGAACCACATGCAATCTAACTAACTCTAGGATATACAATTTAGCATAATCCTTATCTTATAAGACATGTGAACTGGCAAGAAATGCACTGACTTAGTCAATCTTTCTACAATAACCCAAATTAAATCATGATGACGTCGCGATTGGGGTAAACCAGTCATAAAATCCATATTCACCTCTTTTTACTTCCAAGTGGGGATACCAAACTCTTGCAACGTACCACCAGGTCTTTGGTGCTCCACCTTAACCTGTTGACAAGTTGCACACTTTGCTACAAACTTCTCTATATCTCTCTTCATTCAACTCCACCAATAGATTTCTCGCAAGTCGTGGTACATCTTGATAGCTCCTGGATGGATAGAATAACGCGCACCATGCGCCTCAGCCATAATTTTCTGTCTCAAGTCATCAACACAAGGCACACACAATCTATTCTGGTATCTCAATACACCATCTCCCCCTTGGGAGAAAACCTCTACTTTTTGGTCTTTAACCGGCTCCTTCAGTTTGACCAAACAAAATCCTTATCTTGCTTTTCCTTCACTTCCGAAACTAGAAAATATTCGGAACTACTCTGAACCCAATCATTACCTTCAGCTGAATCAACCGAACTAACACCCAATCTAGCTAACCGATGAAATTCTCGACCTAACTCTTTCTTATCATTCTCCACATGAGAAAAACTACCCATAGACAACCTACTAAGGGCGTCTGACACTACATTGTCCTTGGTCGGATGATACAACATGCTCATATCATAATTCTTCATCAAATCCAACCACCTTCTCTGATGGAGATTTAACTCCTTCTGAGTAAACACATACTGCAAATATTTGTGGTTCGTGAACACATCAACATGCACACCATACAGATAATGTCTCCATATTTTTAAAGCAAACACCACAACAGCTAATTCAAGATCATGGGTTGGGTAATTCTTTTCATGAGGCTTTAACTGTCTAGAGGCATAGACTATGACCTTACCTCTCTGCATCAACACACAGCCTAAACCAACTATAGAGGCATCACAATACGTAAAAAATTTATCAGTACCATCAGGTAATGCTATAACTAGGGCTGAAGTGAGTCGGGTCTTTAACTCCTGAAAACTCTTCTCGCAGGAATCTGTCCACAGGAACTTAACTTTATTTTGGGTCAATTTAACATAGGAGACGCGACAGAGGAGAAACCTTCAACAAAATAGTGATAATAACCAGTTAGACCCAAGAAACTCCTATTTTCAGATAGAGAGATAGGTCTAGGACAATTCCTTATGGCTTCTATCTTTTGGGGATCGACTCTAATGCCATCGGCGGAAATAATATGACCTAGAAAGGCTACTGACCTTAGCCAAAATTCACACTTACTAAATTTGGCAAACAATTAATGATCTCTAAGAGTCTGTAAGACAATTCTAAGATGGTCTACATAGTCATCCTCATGACGGGAGTACACAAGGATATCGTCTATGAATATTATGACAAACATGTCTAGATATTATTTGAATACTCTATCCATGAGATCCATGAAAGTTTTTGGGGCATTGGTTAGCCTGAAGACATGACTAGAAACTCAAAATGACCATAACGGGTTCTAAAAACTGTCTTTGGAATATCACATTCCCTTACTTTAAGCTGATGATAGCCTGAATATCATATTCCCTTACTTCTGAAACCTTATTTAGCTGACGATAGTCAATGCACATTCGCAAATAACTATCTTTCTTTTGCACGAATAGGATGGGAGCGCCCCATGGAGAAACACTAGGCTTTATGAAGACTTTATCTAGAAGATCTTTGAGTTGCTCCTTAAGCTCTGTGGGAGCCATACGGCAAGGAGGGATAGAAATAGGTTGAGTATCTGAGAGAAGGCCAATACCAAATTCTATCTCTCTATCAGGAGGTACCCCTGGAGATCTTCTGGAAAAACATCAGGAAACTTATTGACCACTTGGACGGACAACAGAGTTGGAGTCTCAGACTTTATGTCTTTGACTCAAACTACATGATAAATGCAACCTTTGGATATCAACATTCTGGCCTTAAGGTAAGATATGAAATAACTCTTGGGAGACACTGAATTACCTGACCGCTCAAAGACTGGCTCATCTGGGAACTAAAATTTCACCACACGGGTGCGACAGTCTATAGAAGCATAACAAGAATGGAGCCAATCCATACCAAAGATAAGATCAAAGTCAACCATATCTAACTCTATTAGGTCTGCTAACATAACATTATGAAGGACAGTGATAGGACATTTTTTATAAATTTTCTTAGCAATAACTGACTCTCTTACTGGCGTAGAAACAAACAAAGGCTCAGGGATCTTTTCTGAATTTATCTCAAAATTTACTGCAACTAATGGGGTCACATAAGAGAAACTCGACCCAAAGTCTAACAACATATATACATCAAAATAAAAGACGTGAATCATACTAGTAACAATATAGGGTGAATCCTCCTGCTCCTGACGGGATGGTAAAGCATAAAAACAATTCTGGCGCTGACTGCCACCGGTACTAGATAATGCGCCCTAAGGAGGAGTTGGGCGACCTAGAGGAGCTGATGCACTATTTGCCTGAGTCTGAGGACGAACATCACTATTCCACTACCTAGCATGCAGGTACTCTTTGATTCCGTAACCCAGCTGGCCACAACTATAACAACCTTTTTGACCCCATAAATATTCACCTCTATGATTCTTACCACACTTAGCACATGAGGGATGATTAGGTCAATTACTCACACTATTTTGAGACCTGGACATAGAAGACTTACCCCACTGCTCTTGCCTATATTTGGATGCAGGAGCACTGGCTGAAGAAGGTGCAGGCATAGATGAACAATTCTGAAACAGCGAACGATTTCCTCCTCTAAACCTATTTTGACCATAATCAAACTACCCTATTCTAGCCCTCTTATTTGCACTCTCTTTCCTTCCTCTTTTCTTCCTTAATCTATTGAGCGTGAATCATCAATCTAGGAAGATCCATGTCTCCAATAAGCATATCATTCCTATACTCCTTAACTACCAACTCGGACACACCGGTCACAAACTTACTCATGCTTGACCTAGGGTCAGCCATTTGTTCAGGGGCATACTTAGACAACTGGTTAAACTTGAGGCAACACTCTTTCACTTTCATTGAGCCTTGCCTCAGTTTCATAAACTCTTCTATCTTAGCTTCCCTCATCTCATATGGGAAGAACTTGTCCAAGAATGCATCTTAAAAAATCTTCCAAGTTATGGGAGTTGCATTCTCCCCTATACTTTTCTTCCACATCACCACCCAATCATAAGCAACATCCCTCGGCCTATAGGATGCCAATTCTACACTTTTCTCTTCAGAAACATACATAATTTGGGTGATCTTCTTTACCTCATCTATATACAACTGTGGGTCCTCACCTGCCTTCGACCCAAAGAATTCTAGCAAATTCAACCACATAAAATATCGGATTCTGGCTGTGGCTAAGTCCCTATCCTGCTGAGGTAAGACTGCATCCTGACGGTTGCCCTGAACATTAGCTGTCATATCTTGGGCTAGCACCTAAAAGACAGCTCGGAACTCTGCATGTGACACGTTCTCATTCAAAGGATCTGCGGGCTAAGGTAGCTGGTTATCATTTATGTGGGCATGAGATCGGTGAGGAGGCATTTTTTGTCACGTAAAAGTATGAGTTAGAAGCAGATAGAAACAATGAGTGCACGATAGATTATGAAAGAAAAGATGATTTCCTAAAATACTCCATAGCCTCTTGCTCATAGATGTGGCGCACTTCACACCGATGATCAAGACTCTATGTAACGCGGCTTGTCTGACTCCTTAGCACTCTCTAAACCTGAGGCTCTGATACTATGTTTTTAATGCCTCAAAATATGATCCCCGGGACACCACACGGTGCTCCAAACTACAAGTAGTCCTTAGCTAACCCTGGATGCCTTTTCTAAATCTGAACCTCAAAATAGGGAAAAATAACAATGAAAAGTCATAATATATGCAGAAAACTGTCTGAATTATCTAGGTATATTTGAATCATACTAATCTCAAAAGTCTGATAAAGTAAATACTGGAAATCTAAGTACTAAAATAAAAATCTGAATACTAAATCGGGTAGTCTGACAAGCCTCTACTATCTGAATCTAGAAAGTCACTGGGACCCCAGCTGACTCAAACTGTCTGAAATAAAATCAGAAACATCTTCTAATAAACTGAAAGTGTGAGCAACTAAGTCCCCAAACTATGAGGACTCACCAACTGCGGGAATGTAGAAGAGATGCTCGAAGAACACTCATGCTGTTGAGATTGAGCACCTGAACCTGCATTATGAGACAATGTAGCACATAGACATATATGTGGATCAGTACTTTGAGGATGCACTGAGTATATGGTGGTGCATACAGTAAGTAAACAATATCATCACAGTTTATAAAATCATGCATGCTAAATGTAAATGACTCACACAGGCTTGAGTAATCTGAAATTTAAAAATCATAATCATAATTGATAAGACATATAACGTAAACCTTGTGAGCCATTACACTTAGTTCTGAAGTCTGTAAAATAGCTTATCTTAGGACTTAAAATCTTAAAACCATAACTTCCATAAATTTATGCTTTTATCTTAAATCCTTAAATCAATAAACTATTGAAGAGTGGGGGACATCTGTTGGGAGGTTCTTCTAACCGAAATCCACCATGTGAGAATCCATGAAGTCCCACGTTTAGCCCCCCTTAGGTAGGGCTGTTCTACCAATGCCATCGGAATAGAACTTCTATCTTAGTGATCACAATCTGAGTCATCCACGTAGAAGTGGGAATAAATCTGAATCCTACGTTGGCACATAGTTTTGGGGTCTGAAACCGTAGTAACATACCCCTCTTGGTGCTAAATACTACTCCCATTCTTATGCTCAAAATCTTAAGAAATCAACTTCAAAAATAGCACAAGGGCTTACAAGAAAACCAATTATGTTTTTCTTTCTTTAAATCTCAAGTTATCTGAACAAAGTGGGTTCTTTATCTTAGCTTAGGACCAAAAGGTCAAATCTTTATCAAAATCTATGAATAATTTTATCTGAGGGTACTTATGGCATAAATAATCTCGAAATAACAATCTTAAATTGGGGCTTAACGACCCATGCATCAATCTCCTGTTAAAACATCTTAAAATTCATGCTTGATAATTTAAACACTCATAATTCATCATAAAATCTGGAAATTTCTGCATAATGCATAGAAATATGAATATAGTTATGTAATTCAACTTCTAAAACATGGAAAATCTCATAATCTTGCAAATAATGATAATGGGCATAAACCCTAACTTTAATTTCATGGGAAATCTCATAAATTACAGTAAATTTATAATTAAAATAATGTTTTGGGCACAAGGATGAAAGAATTATCCTTGTTCAAATCCCACATACCTTAATTTTTTTTATCTTTGATGGAAAACTTGAATCTTGGATCCCTATTGATGTTTTGGAGATGAATTCTTGGAGTTCTTGAATTGAAGATTCTCAATCTTGTATTATCTTGGAGAATTGATGGAGGAAATTTTGGATTTCCTGAAGAGAAAGTATGAGCCTTAGGGTTTTGTTTGAGAGAGAATGATGAATAAAGCGTAAAGTGCTTTCAAATATGATTAATCTTTTGTTTTTGGATGGATTGGGGGTTGGATATTTTCAAAAATACCCCCTTTTAACTTTGTTACGGAACTGGAAAACGTATATTTTCCCTATCTGGGTGGCCACCGTGATGCGCCACTATAGCGGTGGCTCACTGAAAATCGATGAATGGAAACTAGGCAAACTTCGCGATGCAGAGACATCATCGTGCCTCTTTAGAATGCCATTTTGGCATATGGCGCGACGATCTATTATCTCGCTTAACCTCTGGAAATTGACAAATGGGAAATTGACCTTCTTTGCGACGTGCTAATATCGCAGAGGGCCACTGGCATGGGACAATTGGAAATTTACACTGATTTGCGATGCGTAAAGGGTCTTAACGATGGTGTTTTATGACTGAAACTTAAAATAGCCATAACTTCTTACTCGGTTATCGGATTTAGGCAAATCTTATATCGTTGGAAAGCTAATTCAATTTACAACACAATGAAAAGTCTAAATCTAAGGAATTCCACAAGAAATAAATAGTATTTATTTTGGAAGCTATCCCTAAACATTTTAGGGACGAATTTAAGCTAGGAAAAGTGCGGGGTATTACATCCACCTTCTTCACGTCACATACTTGAACTTCATTCTAGATATAATCTTCATAACTGTTGCTTGTCATGGTTAAAAATAAATTTTAAAATATCATGATTAAAATGGGTTAAAAAATAATATTTTCTCTTTATTTTTAAATATGCGGCAGCATAAATGTTGAAAATATGCTTTAAGCTACTTCTCCACATATAGCTAGACAAAAATTTCCATTATCTCCAATCTATTGCGGCACGATTTTGAAACCACTTTGAACCTATTTAATCTCGTTTCACCAAACCATTGGACCTTTGAACCATAGGCTATGATACCATTTATTGGGTTCAAAATTGAGGGGGTGTCATGCCAAAGCTTAAAGTTTGCAAATCATAAAGAAAATAATTCAGACGACACAAAACTAAACCAAAAAAACTTAATATTATTATATTATTTGGTCAATTGACCTACATATAAAAACTAATACTTAAAAATAGAAAAACTAACGAGAGAGAAAATCTCCCCCTAAACAAGACGACTACATTGTGGATGCTACTATGTTATGGTATGAGAAGATGGGTCTTTTAGTTGTAGAGTTTTAAAACCTTTCTTCCAAGAAAGAGGTTAACCAAATATGAAAAAGTTTTATATTTTCCTTTCAGGAAAAGTAAAAGTATTTATGGTTACTTTTATTTTTCTTCCAAGAAAAATAAAACTTAAATTTGGTAAGAAAATCAGGGCAAAAACCCTAATAAATCTCCCATTTTGGCTTGATTTTCTTCACTTGATCCGCCTTCTTCACATCATATGCATGAACTTCGTTCTTGATATAATCTTCATAACTGCTGCTTGCCATGGTTAAGAATAAAGTTTAAAATATCATGATTAAAAATGGGTAAAAAATTAATAATTTATTTTTATTTTTAAAGATACAGCAGCAGAAATGCTGAAAATTTGCTTTAAGCTCCTTCTCCACATGTAGCTAGACAAAAATCTTGATTATCATCAAACTATGGCAGCATGATTTTGAAACCGCTTTGAACCTGTTTAATCTCATTTCACCAAACCATTGGACCTTTGAACCATAGGCTAAGATACCATTTATTGGGTTTGAAATTGAGAGGGCGTCATGCGGGAAGCTTAAAGTTTGCAAATCATAAAGACAATAATTCAGACGACACAAAACTAAACTAAAATAACTTAATATTATTATATTATATGGCCAATTGACCTACATATAAAACCTAATATTTAAAAATAGAAAAACTAAAGAGAGAGAAAATCTCCCTCTAAATAAGACTCTTTAATGACTACCTTGTGGATGTTACTATGTTATGGTATGAGATGAGGGGTCTTTTATTTATAGAGTTCTAAAACCTTTCTTCCAAAAAAGAGGTTAACCAAATATGAAAAAGTTTTATATTTTCCTTTCAGGAAAAGTAAAAGTATTTATGGTTAATTTTATTTTCCCTTCAAGAAAAATAAAACTTAAATTTGATAAGAAAATCAAGGTAAAAATTCTAACACAAATAAATATAGACATTTGTTGCAACAGATGACTAAGTTGTTACAACATATGACTCATCTGTTGGAAATTATCAAACAGACAGGATATATGTTGAAAAATAATTTAAAATACTAATGCTCAAATATTTTTAGGAGGACTCAAGCGTTTATCCCCTTGTATAAGGTCTTGTCTTTAATTTTAGTTAAATCAATTTAGTTAGTACTCATAATTGCTTAATTTGAATCATTTCAAATAAAATTGGTCAATTGATCATTTTACTCAAGACGAATACACTTAGTTGATCATGCAATTACTATGAGATTAATTGAAATCATAAGTTCAGCTTTAATTTTAGTTAAATCAATCTATTTATTACTAATAATGACTTAATTTGAATCATTTCAAATAAAACTGATCAATTGATCACTCTACTCAGGACGATTACACTTAGTTAATCATGTAACTACTATGAGATTAATTAAAATTGTAAGTGACCTCATCAATTCATCTTTAATTTTAGTTAAATCAATATAGTTATTACTAATAATAGTTTAGTTTGAATCATTTCAAATAAAATTGATCAATTGATCATTCTACTCCGGAAGAAACACTTAGTTGATCATGTAACTACTATGAGATTAATTGAAATTACTAATTTATTTTTAATTTTAGTTAAATCAATATATAGTTATTTCTAATGATGGCTTAGTTTGAATCATTTCAAATAAAGTTGGTCAATCGATCACTCTACTTAAGACGAACACACTTAGTTGATCGTGTAATTACCATAAAATTAATTAAAACTATAATTGAACTTATTAATTCATGTTTAATCTTAGTTAAATCAATATATATAATACTAATAATGGATTAATTTGAATTAATAAATGACTAACATATTGCAACAGATGAGTAATCTGTTGAAAATGGCCAAACAGATAAAGACATCTATTGAAAATGGCCAAACAGATATTGACACCTGTTACAACATATGACTAACCTGTTGTAGTAAATGACTCATCTATTGGAAATTATCAAATAGATATAGACATCCGTTGCAATAGATTACTAAGTTGTTGCAACATATGACTCATCTGTTGGAAATTATCAATTAGACAAGATATATGATAAAAAGCAATTTAAAATACTAAAGCTAAAATATTTTTAGGAGAACTCAAATGTTTCTCCCTTTGTCTAAGGACTTGTCTTTAATTTTAATTAAATCAATTAAGTTATTACTAATAATTGTTTGATTTGAATCAATAAATGACTAACCTGTTATAAATATCTGTTGCAACAGATGTCTAACTTGTTGCAACAAATAGGTCATCTCTTGAAAAATAATTAAAATATTAGGGAACTCAAATGATTTTAGGAGAACTCAAATATTTGTCCCATTATCTTAAAGGCTTGTCTTTAATTTTAGTTAAATCAATTTAATTATTACTAATAATTGCTTAATTTGAATCAACAGATGACTAACCTGTTGCAACAGATAATTCATCTGTTGGATATTATCAAAAAGATAGATAATTTGTTGTAACAAATGGGTCATCTGTTAGAAAGCAATTAAAATATTAGAAAACTTAGACGTTTTTATGAGAACTCAAACGTTTGTCTCATTGATACTTTTGTACTTGATGTATGGTATACTATTTTTGTCTTCTTTACCTGTTTCATGAAATTTTTCATGTGTTTCACTTATTCGTTGTGCCCATGTTGAAAATTTTTAGATTTTTTTTAGGATCAAATTTTATTCGTATATCACTTGGACAGTACTTCATTGGTGATTTTGGTAAGTAAAATTATGATTTTTGTTGAATTTCTTATTTGATTTATCTACTACTACTACAATGGATAGTACCTACAACATGAATCCAACAGGTAAGTCATTTGTTGCAACAAGTGAGTAATTAGTTATAACAGATGATTCACTTGTTGCAACAGATGACCCATATGTTGGATTCATGTTACAACATTATAATATGAATCCAACAGATGAGTAATCTATTGCAATATATGACTCATCTATTGCAACAGATTACCCACATATTATTACGACATATGACTCATTTGTTGCAACAGATTACCCACATATTGCAACAGATGACTCATCTTTTGGATTCACGTTATATGTTTTATCCTTTGTTGAAAAAACAATAGTAGCAGATACAACCAGATGAGAAATTCAACTAAAAATCATAATTTTACTTACTAAAATTGCATATGAAGTAATGCCCAAGTGATATACGAATAAAATTTGACCTAAAAAAACTTTATCAAGTAGCAACGGTAGCTGTAACTGATGAGTGGTGATTTTACCACTCATTCGCACTCAACATTCGTGCACATTACCTTATTTTGAATGAATAAATGAGACATAATTGTGATTAAATGCACTAATATCCACTCTTTGTAGGCATAGAGTTGAGGGGATAGAAAGATATGGATTAGAGCTTAAAATGAACAAAAAGGTAGAAAGAAAGTGCAGCTGAAGACCTGGAGCAGAAGAGCCTCAGTTACCGTAGTAGCGGTCTACTGACCGCAATTGCGACAGTCAAGCAAGGTCAATAAATTGTGGTAGTGTAAGTCTATCGCGGTCGTGGAGGCCGCGGTCGCTGCCAAGCTGCTGCGATCGCGGCTTAGCAGAAGAGTTCAGCCTAAGGGCAAATCTGGAAATGCAGGTGGTTGATCCTAATTTTGACAAACAGACTCAAACCCTAGAATTATGGATCATAATCCCTCTTCCCCAATTTTTAGGTTTAGCTCTTGAGTTCATAGCCTCCACACTTGGAGAAGAAAATATTGTATAATTTTAGGTGAAGAATACATTGGAGACCTTCTAAGTTGAGGAATAGCTCACTTTTATTGTTGATTTGTGGGAGTGCAAAGTTTGAAGTAACATTGACTTAATCTTCAACAAGTCATTTCAATAGAGATTATGGGTACATCTATGCTTATTTATCTTATGTGTAGCTAGATCTCCCTCTTAGGGTTATATATGAATAGGGGTTAAAGTATGTGTGGATTATTATTGCCAGCCTCTATTTGGTATTTCATTTTAATGGGTTTTATCATTGCTATGCTAACTTGGTTGGGATTTGTGGGTGAAGGCCTTAAATACCCATATGGGTTTGAGGAGTGAAAGCTCCAAACTCTAGAAAGCTCAAGGCCATCTTCGAAAGAAGGGTTTTGGGTGAACTTTAGGAATTCACGTCATCCTTGAAAGAGGAATGTGGAGACCAAATCAATGATAGACAATTATGTGTGGAGTTTGCTTAATTTTCACTATCTTAGACATAAGGGTTATTGTGAAGTTAAATATCCCATGGGTATTATCCTCGAAATAGGGATGCCTAAATTGAGGTTTGGTTACCAAATATTAAATACACCCGTTAGGTATTCGAAAGAATCAAAGGGTGAAAGTTTGATGTTTTGTTGAAAGACTAGCATCAAAATCTATATCTGAAACCTACCCATATTTGATTTACTAAATTGATATTGATTACTAACACCTACATGTCATTCCCTTAGTAATACATAATCCCAAGATCCATGCTTAATTGTTTGAAAACTCTAATTATTCGTAACCCCGAATTTATACTTGAAAAAAACAAAAAGAAACATTAGTACAAATTTCTATCTCCCCCATTTTTATCTTTTTGTACTATTGGTTTGAATTTAACTTATAGAAATTATTTTGAATTAACTTGATCTCCACTCACATTGTTCCTCGTGGATTCGACCCCGACTCTAAAGTTTGGTAAATATATTGACGACGATCAGCTTGCACTTAAATTGACATGTAAGTTGAGCATTATCAAAAATGGCGTCGTTGCCTGGGAACAATCTAGCGTATTAATTTAGTTTGGAATTTTAGCTTACTTGTTTGAATTCAACCTTGTAAATATTTGTTTGTGATTTTCTTTGGTTTCTTGTCTTAGGTAAAAAAAAAAATTCTTTTACATGTATCCATGGCCATCTTCTGACAAATATGATTTTGGTAGTTGGAAGTCATATCTTGATGACCCATGTCCATATTGTGATGGACCCTACTTCAGGAGAGGTTGTAACTTTGCTCCCCGATAGAGATGAAATCACCACCTCGATCCTATTGGGAGTATGGTTGTTCTTTATGTGGTGGTCGAGATGGACATTGGAGTGATTGCCCAAATGCCCCCTCCTTTTTTTATGCTAACCGAGTTGCTAGTTTCTCTTATGAGTTTGATAGGTCCTATGATGAGGAGAAAGAACACCAACATACCGGGTCCAATAGTCTTAAAGCAATGCTTCAAACTATTTTAGATCGGGTAACTACAACAGGGGAGAACGTGCAAGACATGCATTGAGCACATGAGGCATTTGGAAGGGAAGTTGTCAAGATAGAGGAAATAATTAATGAAACAAATCTTGAAAACATCACTACCATGTCCATTTCCCAAGAGAAGGTTTATCAAGAAGAGAAACCAAGCTATGATGATGATCTTGGTAGAGAAGACTCCTCGGTGATCTCCCAATCTACTAAATCAAATACGGAAGAAGAAGACAAAATAAAAGGAATGGTGCTAGAGTCTTAAGAAAAATCAAGGCAAATCTCTTATGATGGCTCTAGCTCATTCCGGGGTAAAGATGCTTTGGAGGAAGCAATTCCAAAATTAGGGGTTGGACCTCATTCAACCCACTTTTCAACATTGTGCCTCGAGGATGTGATGAGAATCCATCCATCTATACAAATGATGGATTGTGCGGGACATAGTATGATTCCTACATTTTGGAATTTGATATTCCAAAGGAGCATATGGAACCCCATCCATCAATGGCCAAGGAACTCAACACCCGATGTGCAACTAGTGGCCTATTGATGTGCTCACTTTTATCCAAGGAACCAATTCAGAAATTTGATGTGAAGTTGGGTAAAAGATTCAAATCTTCAAAATAGCAAGATCGAAGGTTGTTTGCCATTTCATCACCTCTTCCAAGCCCCATCTTGGAAGATCTGAATCTTCCATTCCTCTGTCGCTCATTGCATATTGAACGAAAGCTAGGATGAAGATTTAAATCTTCTAAGTGAAAGCACAAAAACAAGTAGTGAAGGCGTCGTGCTACGACGTTAACCTAAGCATTCGATGGGAGGCACCCCATCACGCCACGAAAAGTGGCACATATCCTTTTTAATTCATGCATGGTAATATAGATTTTTGTTTTGTTTATACATGCACAATCCATGAAATGTTGGTGCTAAGAGGAATTTTAATTGAATTTGAAAAAAGAACGTATGAAATTGGCAGTTTGGACTGAACAAGATGTGAAAAAGACCCAGTTGTTTGGTCTCAGTTACCACAATCGTGAAACTAGGACCGCGATCAAGGTCAAATTAGTTTAAGTGGACATTCGAATGCCATTTTCTCTCATGCATCTCTTTCAATTTCTTTCAAAATTCCCTCAATTTTTGGCTTGGTGTTGAGTATCCAAGGATCAGTTCATTCCATTTTCATCATCAAACTTGGTATGTTCTCTCTATTCCCTTGTTCTTAATGTAATTACATGCTTAGAACTTATAGTTTAAGGAAAGTCCTGAAATATCATTTTTAATACTAAATGTATGATTGTTTACGATTATGGCTATGGTTAGCTATTTTAGTTAGTGTACACATTGATGGGGAAGTCTTAAGTACCCAGAGTTAGGCCTTAAATGGTTGAAAAGAACGTATGTACCATGTGTTCGATTCAATGCCCCTATGCATTCCATGTTAAATTTTTCAAGTTAGGGGTTATAATCATGAAATCTAGGCTTAAGTTCCTTAATCATAATGTTTAGGTGCCTAGTGGAACACAAATTTTGGGGTAAAATTGTGGTTTTAGTGAAAATTACAGAACAATCGACTATGGTCTCAGGTACCGCAATCGCGGTACCGCTGACCGTGATCGCGATTACTGACCGGCTATCGCCATAGCTGAGGGCAGTGTCTGTAGAAACCAAAATTTCTGCACAGCTATATCTTTCCCCAGAACCTTCGAACACACTACCACATATGACTATTTGATTAATCTAGAATGTTTTTAAGTGTGATAATGATAATGATGGTCTTGAATGTATGGTTTATAGGTTCTAATCCACCTCAGAGATGGAAGAATTTGACAACAGCAGATTGATGACCCCACAATGTCAGAACCTCTACAATGCGGGCTTGCACAGAACTAAGTTGCTCCCTAAAAGGGGTATCAACTTAGATAAAGTGGAGCAAAAGTTCCCAAGTTTTCATGCCATACTTAATCAGACTGGGTGGATGTGTTTCGCCCCAAACCCCTGTGTCGCTAATGAGCACTGGGTACGTGAATTCTATGCTAACCTACGTGTAGCTTCTTTCATAAATCCAGTAATGACTATTAAGGGAAGACAAGTGAACTTCGGGACAGAGCAGATCAATGAGGTATATGGGATCCTGGATGCTGACATGAAGCAGTTTCATGCAAAAGCATGTGAGCCAGGCACCTGGATGGCGGATATTTTATGTGTTGGAAAAGAGGTTCCTTAGGACACCACTAAGAAAGACATTATGATGAATGATTTCACAACTGAGGCTAGGCTTTGGTTGAATATCGTCTATAGCCGAGTATCACCGTGCACTCACATGACCATTTTCATAGACATGTGAGCTCGGATGGTGTCTTGTCTTCTCTCAGGCATCGCCCTGTATGTGGGAAAGATTGTGCATTCAGAATAGAGGTACTTCAGAAATCATAGAGGTATACATCTTCTCCACCCTTTCCTTATCACAGAGCTATGCAGGAAGGCACAGGTGGAGGAGTGTGCTACAAATACCTGGGTTCCCCCAGGCCCCCGCATTTTTCACTCAAATTTAGAGGTGAGGGTTCCCCAGGTCAAAACACGTAGAGGAAGTTGGACTCGAGCAAATCAGTCCAAGAAGATACAGACTCTTGCAGACCCTCATCATCCACCGCCTTTGACAACATCTCTGGTCAAATGCGAGTGATGAGGGAACTATTGTCCAGACTGCCTCAGGTACCGGGAGAGTCCTCCACCGCTCGCCACTCATACGTAGCTCATTCAGAATATGAGAAATACAATAATGAGCAGAAGAAGTAGGGAGTCACTATTTCCAGATTAGAGAGAGCCTACTCAGCCTTAGCCGGAGCACACAGGGACCTCAAGGATTCACATGAGAAGATAGTGAAAAGAGAGAAGAAGAGATATAAATTCTTTAAGAAGATATGGAAAAAGGTGAAGGGTATCTTCAAGGTGATCAAGCCCAATCATCTACTACCTTCACCCAGGTTGAATAGTGAGAACGAGGCCCCTGTGAATTGGTCTGCTGATGATGCTGATGGTGATGGTGCAGAGTCAGCAGGAGAGGATATCTCTTGATGCATATCCACTGAGACCCCTTTTACTCTTGCTTTCTTGCACATACAGTGAGGACATTATATTTTTTTAGTTAGGGGTGCCCCCGGATGTGTATTATTTTGGTGTTGTATGTCAAATATTTCTATAGATGTTATTTTGGGATGATATTTTGGATACTATTTTTTATTTTATTTTTAGAATACTGCATTTTTTGGTATCCTGATGGTGCCCACGTTTTATGGATTATCATATTTTTCTCTTAGTTTTAGTTTTTCTTTTTACTATACTTTTGGTGATGCATGACAAGCTTTGCCCTATGATAGATTGAGTAACGACATTCTTATGGGTAAAGCATCGTATTTGGGTTTTGAGACATAGGTATAGGAAAATTCTGAGTACCCGTAGCATAAATATCATCAATGCAAAGGAAGTCTGAGTACCTGTGGCATTGTAAATTGTAAATTTGGGATCATGTTATACATCATTAGCGAAGTCTGAGTAGCCATATGGGTAGTTTGCCCGCTTTGAGACAAAAGGTAAGGCTAAGGCTTTGGTTATAGCCATAATTTGGCAAATTGTTCTTAGTGCTAATGCAAAACAATAACCCCCCTCCGTCCAATATTTTTTAAAAAAATCAAGGGCATGGACATGAGCAGTGTTGTAACAAAACTTTTTCTCTTTTTGTGGCTCCATAAATTTTTGACTTGTGAATAAGAATAGACACTCCAAATTTATCTCTGGCGGGAGGGACATTTGAGCTCCCTTGGCGAATCTTGCATGCCATGAGTGGTGAGCTATTAGAATTCATCTCTTGTATACTTGTCTTATCTAGAACTTGCCCCATTTGTCTTTCAAAGCTAATTTTTATTTTATTTGATTGGACAAATGATCTTAGGCCATCTTTGTGACTTTAGAAACTACTCTAGCATAAAAATCCTACCCAAGCATGAATATAATCCCTAGCTACCCACTTTGAGCCTTTGGACCTTTCTTTGGGAAACGCATTACAAGCCGTGAATCATTCTTTTATCCCTCTTTTGAATCATACCCTCCTTGAACTTGAAAATGTAACTTGAGGCTAAAAGTCTAAGTTGGGAGTGGTAAATATTGATGAAAGTAAGTTTGGAGCCACGAAGTTGTAGTTATATGCATAATATACCTAAACTTTGAAAAGAAATGAATAGAAGAAATAAGAGTCCAACAAAGGAAAGAATTGTATGAAAGTTGCAAAAAAAAAGAAATTGGGTGAACAAAGAAAGCAAAAAGTAGGCATGATAAAAGAGAGAAAACAAAGAAGAGTGGCCCATAGTCAAAAAGGCGAATTGAATAAGGTGACATGAATGTTCAAGGAAGTGTGTAGCCATGTTGTTCCCAAATGATATCCTACTCTAACTCGAACCTGCGTTACAAGCTTAGAAAGCCCTTTTAGATCTCTGACCATTTACTTTCTTTGTAGTGGTGATGGAAAATAGGGGAAAGCCTATGGTATGACACTTGTTGCATATAGATTTCTTTTGTGTGGGAGAGAATTTTTACACTTAAAATTCTTTGTTGCATATTTGGTAGTTTGGTGTGTGAAATTTTTTTTCTTATGAGGTTAGCATATGAAACAAGTTGAGATGGGTGATTTTGTCACCTCTCGAGAGATGAGGCAAATGGAGTATGAGTTAGTTTTGGTCAAAAAGTGAGTCACTTCTAGAGCATTAGCTGTTGTTGTTTGATTTCTCTTTGAAGTCTTGTGTATCCTCTGATAGTGTATTTTATAAAGAGGGGAGTAGTGAAAAATAGCTTAGCCCATGTGCAATGAGCTACTTGTGGTAGTAACTAAAGTTGAAGTCATTATGATCTTTAAGGCATGAAGTTTGGGCATAAATAATTGTCTCATGGTAAGAGGTAGTGTTGCTTGAGGACAAGCAATAGCTTTTGGGGGTGTTGATGAGTGTTTATTTTACCACTCATTCGCACCCAAAATTCGTGCACATTACCTTATTTTGAATGAATAAATGATACATAATTGTGAAAGGTGTAGATTGGAGCTTAAAATGAACAAAAAGGCAGAAAGAAAGTGCCGCTGAAGACCTGGAGCAGAAGGGCCTCAGTTACCGTGGTAGCGGTCTACTGACCACGATTGCGACAGTCAAGAAGGGTCAATAAACTGTGGTAGCGTAAGTCTATCGCGGTTGTGAAGGCCGCGGTCGCTGCCAAGCTGGTGCGATCGCGGCTTAGCGGAAGAGTTCAGCCTAAGGGCAAATCTGGAAATGCAGGTGGTTGATCCCAATTTTGACAAAAAGACTCAAACCCTAGAATTATGGATCATAATCCCTCTTCCCCAATTTTTAGGTTTAGCTCTTGAGTTCATAGCCTCCACACTTGGAGAAGAAAATATTGTATAATTTTAGGTGAAGAATACATTGGAGACCTTCTAAGTTGAGGAATAGCTCACTTTTATTGTTGATTTGTGGGAGTGCAAAGTTTGAAGTAACATTGACTTAATCTTCAACAAGTCATTTCAATGGAGATTATGGGTACATCTATGCTTATTTATCTTATGTGTAGCTAGATCTCCCTCTTGGGGTTATATATGAATAGGGGTTAAAGTATGTGTGGATTATTATTGCCAGCCTCTATTTGGTAGTTCATTTTAATGGGTTTTATCATTGCTATGCTAACTTGGTTGGGATTTGTGGGTGAAGGCCTTAAATACCCACATGGGTTTGAGAAGTGAAAGCTTCGAACTCTAGAAAGCTCAAGGCCATCTTCGAAAGAAGGGTTTGGGTGAACTTTAGGAATTCACGTCATCCTTGAAAGAGGAATGTGGATACCAAAGCAATGATAGACAATTATGTGTGTAGTTTGTTTAATTTTCACTATCTTAGACATAAGGGTTATTGTGAAGTTAAATATCCCATGGGTATTATCCTCGAAATAGGGATTCCTAAATTGAGGTTTGGTTACCAAATGTTAAATACACCCGTTAGGTATTCGAAAGAATCAATGGATGAAAGTTTGATGTTTTGTTGAAAGACTAGCATCAAAATCTATAACCGAAATCTACCCATATTTGATCTACTAAATTGATATTGATTACTAACACCCACATGTCATTCCCTTAGTAATACATAATCCCAAGATCCATGTTTAATTGTTTGAAAACTCTAATTATTCGTAACCCGAATTTATACTAGAAAAATCCAAAAAGAAACATAGTATAGATTCCTATCTCCCCCATTTTTATCTCTTTGTACTATTGGTTTGAATTTAACTTGTAGCTATTATTTTGAATTAACTTGATGGTCACTCACATTGTTCCTCGTGGATTTGATTCCGACTTCAAAGTTGGGTAAATATATTGACGACTGTCTTATATTTAAATTGACGTGTAAGTTAAGTGTTATCAGTAACAACAACAACAATGGTCAATAATAAGAGGATGATGATGAACAAGAAGAGATGATAAAGAAGAAGAAGATGATATAATGAAGAAGAAAAGGATGATGAATAAAGCAACAACAACAATGAACCAAAAAAATCGTGAAGAAAGAGAAAACTACAATAAATGAGAAGAGAGATAAATACGTTTTTTTTTCCTCCATTTTCAGTTATATTAGGTTTTACTTTGAATCAAAGTATAAATTAAAAAACTTGTGGATTATTCTCAAACATCTCTTACTTTCTTAATCCTTAATAAAGTAATTATTACTTATACTCAATTATTAAAACTTGAGTCACCTACACCTCATTTTAAAACGTTTTTATCACTTTACTCAAAACCCCAAGTAACTTCGCAAGTCACACTACCACGCGTGCCAGCCTAGCTTCCCACCACTATTCTTGGAAAAAGAGTTTAGTCCAAAATAAAAAAATATTTTATACTACTATTTTGTTATTTCAAAAAATAATTATAGATGATTATTGTTTATAAAAAAAGTTAAATAACTAAAAAATAATATAGGTTTCATGTTTTTGCTTTGTTTTGTTTTGTCTTTTGTATCGTTGTATATATGTTAAATTCCAGTGAAATAGAGTCTTAAAATATCAAGATTTGCTATAAAAACATAGATTACAAGCACATAAAATAGCACATAATTTATATTTTGAGAAAAAAAAAACGTCCATTTCACAAGATTAAGCCTTGGCTAAACAAGGATATCACATTTTTCACGCTAAATAACATATCAACAGGACCATGCAAAATTTGAAAAAATGCAACCACTGTGCACACCATGATTCTTTACCTCTTTGTATATTTTTTTTAAGAAAAATTGGTTATACAAAACTTTTCATGGGATAATACACTATTTTTTCTTTTGAATTTTTGTATAAAATGTTATAATTTATTACGTTTTATTAATTTTTTTTGTAAAACATAATAATTTATTACACTTTACAAAACTTTTGATGGGACAATACATTTTTTTATTTTTTTTGTAAAACGTAATAATTTATTATGTTTTACAAAGTGTTTTTTCACTAGACACAACCGTTAAGAAAAAAGTAGAAAACGTAATAATTTATTATGTTTAAACTATTTTAATAACTTATTAAAGAAGTGACTTATTTTGATCATTTTGTTCATTTCTTGGCTTATTTTGATTCCAAGTTCTTTCTTTGCTATCTCAGGCCTCATTTGTTTGCACTTAATGTAGGTCTGAATCTGAATGATTCAAACTTTAGACCATTAAGTGCATTTATTTTTTATTAAGATTTTGGCTCTTAATAGGTCTGAATATGTCTTAATCATTCAGATCTTGAACTAAGTCTTAATTATTAATAGGTATTCTTGTATTGGATAATATTCACCACCTCTCTATCCTTAATCATCAGTCACCACCTCTGCCACCATCACAATTGTCAACCACTACCTAGCCACCAACCACCAACAACAACAACCACCTCCACCATCACAACTACCATTCACAATAGTAATTGCTACTAACTATTATTTTTAGTCGCTATCATATCTACCACCTCCATTATTTTAATTATATCCATCTCTATCACCACCGTCAATGCCAACGCCAATGTCAACACCATCAATACCACCACCATCATCAATCACTACCGGACAATCCCAATTATTAACCAACTCATCTATCACAACTAGCGTCACCGCTAACTACCACTAACACATCATTAGCATCCACACATTCTTCGGCCGCCGCCACCATCACCATTGTCACCAATGTCGCCATCTCTACCATTGCTTCAACCACCACCATCGCTACAGTATATCTCTACTAATAATCATCTCCATCATCACAACTAACATCATCTCCAACTACCACCAACACTTCGTCAACCATCATGCATTCATTTTAAAGCTATCACAATCAACACCTCCAACTACTAACATCAACCAATTTCACATCACTACCATCACCACTCTCAATCGCCACCATCATAACAGTCACTAAAATACCAAATATTTCTATCATCACTACTATCACCATCAACATTACTAATCTCTAACATCAATCATTACCACCACCAACACCATTACAAATCATCTCCATTATCACTAACAAATATAAATCTTTTTTTCAACCAAATAATAATTTTATTGTATAAAATCGAATATTTTTCTAATATCTAATTATTTTTTATTTGAATTATATTTTTTTATTATATATGCAAATAAATAAATTTTGCATATTCAGATATTGAAAAACAAATAGTCTTAACCATTTAGTTTTCAGATCTGAAGGTAACATCTTAATCATTCAGATATGCACTCAGATTCAGACATCTGAATCTTAATAAAATCAAATGCAGCCTTAGGCCCTATTTGTTTGCACTTAATGGAGGTCTGAATCTGAATGGTTCACACTTCAGCTCATTAAGTGCATTTGTTTTATTTTTTTAAAAAGCCTCTTAATGTATTTAAAAACATCTGAATGAGTCAGATATGAAAATAAGTCTGAATAGCATTCAGACTCTTTTTAAGACAGAATCCAATTAACAATTATTTTTTACTTTATCTTTAATATTAAAGAAATATCTTTTTAATACTGATCGATTCTAAAAAAAAAAATAGGGGTAACTTAATAAACTGTATCTTATATTTATTATTTTGCTTAATGAACGTGAAAAGAATTAAAGCAATAGTTCAAGCGAAATTGAACATAATGTGTAAAAGGTAAGATATATTTCAATCAGATATAAAATTTTATTATTTTGTAAATGCATATATTACTTATAAAGTATATTTTATAACAATTGTTTCAATTGGAAAAAGTCTTTTAAAAGTAAAAATTAATAAAAACTTGCTTAAGATGGAATTGAATAAATTAGGTACACTATTAGTTGAAAAGAAATTATTGGGATAACTCGATTATTAAAAAAAAAAAAAAAAATTATAACTTTGCACCTCAAAATAATTTTTTTCTAAAAATAAAAGTTTTTAAGAAAATAATATAAGACCTTATTTTGAAATTTCGCTTCACGCCACGAATTATATTGAGCTGCCCGGGCTGCCGATTGAATAAGAAAATAATAACTTCAACATAAACTAATGAACTTCTTAGTCATATTACTTTCTCTAATAAATATTAACTAAGTAGCCATTTGGCCATGGAAATTATTTACATTTTTTTGAAAAATTATTTCACTTTAGTGAAAAAGGTGAAAACAAGATGCATTTGGTCATGAAAATTTCAAAAATAATTTTAATTTATATTCATGTCCAAATACAACTCAAACTCCAACTCCGAAAAATTATGATTTTCATGGTCAAATGAGACCTTAATATGTGAGATAACCAAATATTTATTAAGAAAAACAAAATTTAAGACATAAATTGACATCACTTTTTACTTTTGCTTTTCTAGTTATTCTTGCACTAATCATGAAAATAGAGATAAATATATTAAATCGATTGTAAAATCATAAAAATGAGCAATTAACTCTTTTAAACTTATTACTTGGAAAATGCAAATAATGGGTAAAAAGTGAAAAAAAGGTTTCAACAACCTTCTTTGATATTAAATTATTAAGCTATTTTAAAAAATAAAAATGAGCTTAAAAACTCAATTATTAGATATTAGAGAAAGTAACGACTATTTTAAAAAATGTCAAAGCATATCTTTTACCAACCAGGACTTTTTCATTCAAATCCCTGACCCTTGAAATTTCATTTTTTAAGGAATAAGAACAATCATATTACATATACATTCAATGAATTCATAAAATTAAGATTAAAAATGATGGACAGTCAATTTTGATACAAAATGTAAGATATTATTTTTTTGTTTAGACAATCAATGATCTATTTCCTATAGCTGCACATTAATTCGGTGTATGCTCAGGCAAAGCGTGATTGGTAGAATGTCTATTAGGTGAACGGCACTAGATGGAATCCTGTGGGACAATGTTACTTATATTTATTTAAGTAGAAAAGAGTAAATGGAAAAATAATACCATCTTACCTGCAGAAATTTCTGGTCACTGAAATTATTTGTTTTTCTATAACTTTCAGTTATGTTCCAAACTCAGGAGAAGCAAATTACAGATATGAGTATGAGCACCTTCCTTGTCTCTTTTGAGACACATTTATCAAGAAAATATTAATTAAAAGTATATTTTATAAAATTAATTCTGTAATATCTTGAATTTTTAGATCTAATTATTATTATTATTTTCTAAATTAATCCTGTAATATCTTGAATTTTTAGATCTAATTATTATTATTTCCTTTAGTTATTTACTACTAAGGATAATATGTAAAAGAAGTAATAAAATATTTTTAATTTATGAAAATGAATAATTAATTTGAAACAAACATATTTAAAAAAGAATGCCAAATAAAATTTAAAAAAGGGAGTAGTATTCAATAGTTGTTTGACTATGATAATTTCACTTTATTTGAAACTAGGAAACTTAGTCGCGCTTTCCGCGATCATAAAATACGTTATTAAATATATACTTTAATCTATTTTAATATATTAAAAATAATCAAAGAACTTTAAATTATGAAACTCAACCGTGAAATATTTTGATTGTATACATTAATATCAAAAACATGTTGTATCATATTAATATAAAAAAAAAATACTTTTTCCACCCCAAATGTAGAATGTAAACCTTTTCAGTGTTCGGATATTATAAATTTGTGGTCAATTAAATTCACTTTGTTATCATCGTGTTCTAATACATATTCGATCTAGTCAAAATATGTTTATTGCATCAAATCTAAAATAATTGAAAGAAAAGCATCAATGATTTACACATAACTATTTAATAATTAATTGTCATATTATATATTATATATATAAAAAAAAAAAGAATGAAAATGAAATTAAGCATAATTGTTCACATTTAATGTATACTATTAATTGTAGGGGTAAAATGAAAAAAATGATTAATTCTATCCTAATTTAGTAAGTGATCAACTAATATGAGACATTTACTTTTAGTAAAATGACAAATTAAAATGTAATGGAGAAAGTATTATTTATGAGCACTTTTTGTATGTACCGTATTCTAAAGAACCCAAAAATCTTCTAATATATCTATTTAACTCTTTTCTTCCACTACAATATTATTTTATTTTAAAAAATAGTCTCAATCTATTATGAGATCAAACTTTTTCATTATCCTATTATTACTTATTTCTTATGCATTTTATATTTTTCTAATCATAATACATAATAAAAATGATTTCTTACTTCTATTAAACAAAGGAGAAAGACAATTAATTTCACAATTTTTTTTTTTTTTATAAATGCAATATGCAAAGAAGCAAATTAAGTTATAATATTAACTAAAAAGTTATTTTTAATAATATTTCAAAAACTAAATAGGTGAATAAACGTATAGCTTCAAATCGAACCATCTAAATTAGTGAAAAGTTGACAATTATAGAGAGAGATCGTAAATTTATACATCAATTTTTGGAGGTTATAAACATGAAAGGTTACACTGACAATTATGATTACAAAACAAAATTAATGAAGATAATTAAAAGTGGAAATTAAGAGTTTTAGTGAAAGGTTATCAATTATTTATAGAGAGAAGTATTATAAATTTATACATAAATTTTGGGGGTTATAAACATGAAAGGTTACATTGATAATTATGAGTATCATTAAAAATAAAAGTAGTAAAGATAATTAAAGGTGGAAGTTAAAAGCTTTAGTGAAAGATTGTCAATTATTTATAGAGAGAAGTATTATAAATTTATACACCAATTTTGGAGGTTATAAACATGAAAGGTTACATTGACAATTATGAGTATCATTAAGAACAAAACTAATAGAGATAATTAAAGGTGAAAGTTAAGAGTTTTAGTGAAAGGTTGTCGATTATCTATAGAGAGAAGTATCAGAAACTTGTACAATAATTTTGAAGGTTATAAACATAAAAAGTTATGTCGACAATTATGAATATCATTAAGAACAAAACTAAGAGGAGAGAAATTGAAAAAGATACAGTAACCACTACAATAAAATGAAAAAGTCATCATAACGTATAAGAACTAATAGTGACAATTTAGTTTTTTTTTAAAAAAAAAATGTAAATATATATATATATTCAAAATCTAACTATCCCATACTATAAACAAACTCTAATAAAACTACATGAAATATTTGTTTCTTTGACCTTTTTTCTTATTTTCTTCATTTTTAAATTTTCAAATCTAATAGAGTGTTACATTTTTCATGAATTAAAATATCTCAAAATTTTACATTAATTTTTGGAGGTTATAAACATGAAATATTAAGTTGGCAATTCTAAAATCATTAAAAATAAAATTAATAAAGATACTGATTAAAGGGAAAAGTTAAGAACTTTATCAAATTCATGTGCATGTTTTTATATTAGTTCCCAAACCTTTAGTTATTTCAACTTCAAAATACAAAAGCATTGAAATCTAAATTAAATTCTTATCAATAACAACTGTACTATCTTTGTTCTTCTTTGAATGTCACTATTCTTTTTTGGTAACTAACATTTTCATTTCATTACCAAAGTAGCATTACAATTCCTTTACCAAACCGTTGGCACAACCTAATATAGCCAAGGTGATCTTTCTACCAGACAGGGTAGTAGTTCAGCACACTAATCATATTTGCTAACTTAGGTCTAGTTGCAACAAGGCAAATGACATCCTGAATTACTAATCTAACCATCATTTCCTGAGTAGCACTAGAAGACCTGAAAATCCTACAATTTCTTTCCTTCCATATATAATAAACACTTGCAGCAAACACCATCCTGAATATGTGAGAAACAGTTGATCGTCCTTTGATATGGCTCTCTATCCACATATTTTCACTGGACCACGGCAATGCATCCCTTTGAATCGTCATCTAGCCAAGAAGGGCATTCCATATACCAGCAGTATACTGACATCTGAAGAATAAGTGCTCGGTAGATTCAACCTCATTTCCACAGAAAACATACATTTCATTAATCTGAATATGCCACTTCACCAATCTGTCTTTTGTGTATAACCGATTCATGATAGCTAGTCTTAGAATAAAGATCCACTTTGTAGCACCATAGTTGCTATATATCAACCTCCTCCAACTTACTTTCTGAAAATCACCTAACAATTTTCCATATATTTTCCTGATAGAGAACTGTTGGATGTTAGTCAGCTCAAAAATAACGAGTCCTTCTTCCTGAGCATATAGATGTGCTTTAAAGATTTTCTGCAGCAGCCATGAAGCTTGTTTAGGCATTACATCCCTTATAGGAGCTTCCTTAATGTAGTAGGCATAGGCCCATTGCACCTAGAGTTTTTCTTTCTTCTGACATAAATTCCACAAAAGTTTAAGTATAACAGCCTTATTCCACAGTGTAAGGTCAGTGAGGTTGACTACACCAGCCACCACAGGCCTACACAATGTTTCCCACGCTATTAAAGCTTTTTTAGACACTTCTGCTCTTTCAGTCCACAAGAATCTTCTACATATACCCTCCATAGCTTGCACAACTCCTTTAGGGAGCAGAAACACTTGCGACCAATAGGATTGTATTGAAAACAAAATACTTTGAATCAATTTTAACCTTCTAGAGTAAGATAGGTACTTAGCAGCTCAGGAAGTAATCTTGTCCATAATTCTTTCCACCAGAGGTTGACACTGCAGTAGAGACATTCTCTTGGTACTAAGAGGAACCTCTGGATATTTAAAAGGTAGTAGTCCTTCATTGAAGCCAAGGATATGTAGTATTTGTTGTCTGACATCACTCTTAACTTCTCCAAAGCATATTGAACTCTTATTAGAGTTTTCCTGCAAACCTGATACAGCAGAGAAGTTAGCATAACATTCAAACAGCTTTCCAACTGAAGTAACATCCATCCTACAGAACAAAAGTAGATCATCTGCAAAAGCAAGTTGTATTATTTTAAGTTTAGCACACTTTGGATGGTAGTGAAAACCTGGATCAGCATCTAGACCCTTCAATATCCTGGTTAAATACTCCATTATGATAGCAAAAATGTAGGGGGATAGTGGGTCCCCTACCTCAGACCTCTAGCTGCAAGGAAAGGGGGGTGTTGGAATACCATTTATCACCACAGAGTAAGATATTGTACTAATGCATTGCATAATCCAACGTACAAAAAGAGTTAGAAAGTTCAAAGCCTTAAGGATTTGTTCTATGTAAGGCCATTCCACAGAATCGTATGCTTTTTGGATATCGATTTTTAGCATACATCTTGGAGATACCCCTTTCCTTCCATAACCTTTAACCAACTCATGTCCTAATATGATATTATCCTGGATCATTCTTCCTGGTATAAAAGTCGCTTGACTGTAATCTACTAATGCATCCATCATATTTTTCAATCTATGAGTTAGAACTTTAGAAATGATCTTGTAAACTATAGTACAACAAGAGATTGGTCTAAACTCCTTCACAGTAGTAGAATTTTTAACCATTAGAATCAATGTCACACTAGTACAGTTCACAGTCTTAAACATGTTACCACTGCTGAAAAAATCAAGGATAGCATCAACAACATCATCACCAATAATATGCCAGGCTTTCTGAAAAAAAACAAGCATTCAGACCGTCGCAACCTGGAGCTTTATCTCCATTTGTCCCCTTCAGAGCATCTATAATTTCATCTCTTGTGACTGGCTTTATCAAATTAAGTTGTTGATTTCTATTCAAGACAGTCAATAGCAGGTAAGGCATGAGCAGCAGTACCAAGCAGAGAAGTATAGAAACTCAGTATCCCTTTCTTTACCTCTTCTGAATTACTTAGCATGACTCCTGATAAAGACACCAAAAAAAGTCTGTTTTTATAATAGTAGCTCAGTAGCACTTTAATAAATGTGAAAATAGAGCTTTTAAAATTATAGATTTCATACAATAATAAATAAAATAATTGCCGTTAGTAAATATTTATTTCGTCTTACTTGGATTATCCAAAATTAATTAGATATTAATATGTTTGTGGCTAGAACGATAAGGATGCAAGACTTGAAAAAAATAAGAACGTCATTAATAGAGAGCAATTGGAAAACAACGTCAAAATAAGAAATTAAATAAAAAAGTGAAACATATTTGAAAGGAGTTTCCTAATAGCGCAAACCTACAGAGCCAATTCAAAAAAAATATCTTTTTCAAGCAAGGGAAGACCTACACTATTTTTTGGAGTGCTCCGACACTCAGTAATCTCGACGTGGAATAGTATAATTACATAAGAAATATTCAAAAATAGATATAAAAGATGAAAAAGCACCCACTAAAACAAAAAGTTGGTTGGGTGCATTGGTATTTAGATTGATCTTAAGGTTCTCTATTGGAAGGGGCATCTTGGGTTCGAACCTCGTTGAGGTAATATTTTACTTTTTTCAGGTTTTTAATTTTTTAGGCACCCACAATCCGTAAATTCTGGGTCCGCCACTGTTTTCAAGTGAAATGAATATGAAAATAACTCCAACAAAACATTCAAATTTCTTGCAACATTGCGACAAAATATAAGGATTCATTTTGTCCTTGATCTTAATACCGAATGAGCCCTTAATAGTCCAGGTACTTACATAACATAGAATAAGTTAAAACAACTCAAGAATTAAACTACAACTCAAATTGAAAAGGAGACTATAATTAGTCAAAAGACATTAAAAAATATAGTAAGTTAAACGAACTTCTCCTTCTGATAAATTCAAAATGCATTGTGTGATTAGTACTTACACATATTATTTCACACGTGAACATTGTATTATATTATAAATGAAAAATTTACCTTAAACAACAATGAAAAGGGAAGAAAATTCTCTACTACTAACTTGAATCAAAATTTAGCAGTTTTCATTGATTGACTCATATTAGAAGATATCATGAGTAGAAATGAAATATGAAGGAAGGAGAATAGAAATGTACATCCAACACTTCATGATTGTTATTTATAGATTAGATGAGTTGTCACACCCCTTTTTTACGCGTACTCCAAAATATAATTTTTTAAGTTTCGAAAGGGTTTTATTATTTAAGTGACAAGAAATGAAAATTTATTTCGGAAAAGAATTATTTATATTTTATTCAAAGTCGCCACTTGGCATAATCCGGTGTGCCAAGTCACCTTTGGAAAATCCTTTTCGAAACCATTTGACTCTTAAACCGGTTTGCGAACAGAGATTCCGACTAAGGAATTCTGTTGACCAAGGGGAAGGTGTTAGGCACCCCTCGATCCCGTGGTTCAACCACGGTATCTTGGGCAGAGTGTATCAACTATTTTGGCATTACAAAATGTACAAACCCCACAAAAAGCACGCAAAATAATCAAACAATAACAAAACAAAACAAAAATGTAAAGTCCAGTCCAATTATTACAACCCGAAATAAAAATACTGAAATAACCTACACTAGTCCTAAGCCATGCTTTACCCAATGCCTCGGGCCTTGATCACGAACATCCTTAGCGTACAAAATTCTTCGGGGCATTCCCCGGTGAGTAAATACAAATTACCTCGGGGCATTCCCCGATTAAATAATACTCTTTTCAAATACGATAAACAAAACATTCAGCAAATATTCCAAACATTCCAACACTACACCAATTCTAACCTTGCCTACCCGAGCTTACTGTTTGCCTACCCGCTCGACGGCATATCACATTCAACATCAACAATGTATCAAAATATCATAATATTCACTTTTATCAATTTTTCGATTCCCGTCCCAAATTCATTCCCAACCAATGATTAACACATGTTTCGATTTATCAATTCACTTTTCAAAGTCCGAAACCAACATCAACCAACACATAACACATATGTGAACATACCAAACACGTAAATTATTCATGATTACGTAAAATTGAGAGGAGCAAGGATAGAATTGAACCTTCCGAATATCGATTTTTGTTGATAATAATATTTAAGAAAACCCGAATCCGAAAGCCTCAATACTGCTTTCAAGTATTATTCCGATTAAATCCGGTAGAGCCCGTGCCGATGAACCTCAAATCAACCCCAACAACGAAACTAATCCAACTTCGATATAACCCGACCCAAACAGCGAAAACAGCCTCAATAGATCTTGCTTCCATCGATAATATCAAAAACCCAGACCTGGAACTTCGAATAGAACATCAACAGCGATGATTCCGACCCGAATAGCGGAACAACGATCCAAAAAAAAACAAATCACACTAATCCGATTAAGACCCAAACAGTACCCAAATTTCCAGAAAAAAATAGTACAAAAACCGATGAGTCCCAAAATCTCCAGAATCCAACAGAAGAAAACAAATCAATACTAAACGGAGCTAAAACAGTCAGCTCTGGCGCAGAGGTCGCCAAAAAAATTAAACTCAAACCCACTAGACCCGTAGCGAATTTTGTTTACTTTTTCGATTCAACCCTCGTTTCTCTCTCTCGCATCCCAATCTCTCTCTCTCTGTTGTTTCCTTCTTCTTTGCGGTGTATTTGGTCTACAGGTATGTGTGTCCTTGGAGAAAATAAAATAAATGGTGCGTCTCTGTATGGTCGATGGAGAAGAAGAAAGCCTAGAAGGAATTCCCCCTCCCCCTCTTCGATCTGTTCCCTATGATTTCTAACTCGTGAAAAGATGATGATATGTATCTCTCAATTTTTGGTTACTGATGGTGCCAAATTCTGAGGTTTCTGTGAGTGGGTGCAACGGATGAGAGTATTTTTGGAGCAGAAAGGAAAAATTTGAGATCTCCTCTTCCTTCCTGTGTGTGGGTTGTGCGTGTATATATTAGGATGGGGTAGTGGGGTAGGGTAGTGAGGTAGGGGTAAGGGTAGGGATAGAGTTTGTTAGAGTAGGGTAGGTAGGTGTTATTTTTTAATTGGAGGGATAAGGGTTAGGTGTCCACTTTTAATTAGGAAGGTTGTTAATTTGTTATCAATTGGGATTATGTGGGAATTTTGGGATAAGATTTGTTTAGAGTTGGTTTTGATTTTTGTCATTTGTGGAAGGATAATTACATGATTGAGGGTACACGGTAGGATAAGGTAAAAAATGGGTAAAAATAATATTGCGGAGGGACAAAATTAGGTGTCTACATCATGCCCCCTTTGAATGTAAACACGGAGTGTTTTCAGACAAAGAAGTAGACAACAAGACTGAATTTTGTCCCGACCATTATTCAAAGAAAGAAATAGAAGGAAGAAGGACAACCGGGTCTTGACTTAAGACATCCTACCTACCCAAGTTACGAGAGAATCATGTCACGGGTATTTCAAAGGATTGGAAGAGGTGGACTATACCGAGTTAGAGAGTCGAGTGAGGTTCCGTCGAGGTTCCGGTCCGCGGCTCTGTTATTACATCAAAAATGAAAATTACAAGTTAAAACATAAATGAAATTACAAAAATCCTATCTATACAGCTTCTGTTGGTTCTTGACTCGACTTTCATCACCCTATTCTTCAGGAGGGCTCCTGACTTGCAATTTCTTTCAACTTGTTGCTTGGCTTTCAATTGCTTCACTTTGTTGCTTGACTCTTTTGTTTCTTCACCCTATTCTCCAGGCGGGCTCCTGACTTGCTATTTCATCACTTTGTTGCTTGACTTTTCATTTTCTTCACTCCGTTCTCCCGGTGGGCTCCGGACTTGCTATTTCATCACCCTGTTCTTCAGGCGGGCTCCTGCCTTGCTATTTCATTACCCTATTCTTCAGGCGGGCTCCTGAAACTCAAAATTAAAACTAGAACGAAAATTATCCCAAACAAAAATTATAAATAATTAGTATTTCATTTTTGAAAGCGTTGTCCCATTTTCCAGGAGGGTCCTAAACAGAAGGTGAAATCCCATTTTTCAGGAGGGTCCAGAATTGAAAGTAAATTCCCATTTTCCAGGAGGGTCCTGAACATAAAGTAAATTCCCATTTTTCAGGAGGCTCCTGAATTGAAAGTAAATTCCCATTTTTCAGGAGGGTCCTGGACTGGGAGTAAAATCCCATTTTTCAGGAGGGTCCTGAATTGAAAGTAAATTCCCATTTTCCAGGGGGGTCCTGAACATAAAGTAAATTCACTGAACAGAAAGTAAAATCCCATTTTTCAGGAGGGTCCTGAACAGAAAGTAAAAGTCCCATTTTTCAGGAGGGTCCTGAACAAAAGTAAAATCCCATTTTTCATGAGGGTCCTGAACAGAAAGTAAAATCCCATTTTTCAAGAGGGTCCTGAACATAAAGTAAAATCCCATTTTTCAGGAGGGTCCTGAACAGAAAGTAAATTCCCATTTTTCAGGAGGGTCCTGAACAGAAAGTAAAATCCCATTTTTCAGGAGGGTCCTGAACATAAAGTAAAATCCCATTTTCCAGGAGGGTCCTGAACATAAAGTAAATTCCCATTTTTTAGGAGGGTCCTGAACAGAAAGTAAAATTCCCATTTTTTAGGAGGGTCCTGAATAGAAAGTAAAATCCCATTTTTCAGGAGGGTCCTGAACATAAAGTAAATTCCCATTTTTCAGGAGGGTCCTGAACAGAAAGTAAAATTCCCATTTTTTAGGAGGGTCCTGAACAGAAAGTAAAATCCCATTTTTCAGGAGGGTCCTGAACATAAAGTAAATTCCCATTTTTTAGGAGGGTCCTGAATTGAAATAAAATCCCATTTTTCAGGAAGGTCCTGAACATAAAGTAAATTCCCATTTTTCAGGAGGGTCCTGAATTGAAAGTAAAACCCCATTTTTCAGGAGGGTCCTGAACATAAAGTAAAATCCCATTTTTCAGGAGGGTCCTGAACAGAAACTAAAATTCCCATTCTTCAGGAGGGTCCTGAATTGAAAGTAAAATCCCATTTTTCAGGAGGGTCCTGAACATAAAGTAAAATCCCATTTTTCAGGAGGGTCCTGAACATAAAGTAAATTCCCACGGATGTGCATTTCCAATGGTAGCTGAATCAAGTGAAACGACTTTGCCCCTATTTCAATCAAAGAAAAATTTGTCAGTTAAAAACTTAGTGGTGGCTTGCAGATCTTGGCTTTTCCAGGTATCTGCCCAGCACTCGTTCCTTTCATCTTTGTTCCAAATTGCTAACACTTGTCGTGTCTTGCCGCATCATTGACCCGGATCCAGATTGAGGGAAATGAGTTCTGACTCAAACAATGGGTTTTCATTTTTACCATGCCCCTGAGGTGCACTCTTTTCCCAAATCTGAAATGCTTCCACGAATCCAATAGCGTGTCGGTTGATAGACTTCATTTGCTTCGTGTTGAATTACGATCATATTTCTTTCCTGTGTTGTTCCTTGGCTTTTCCTTATATAATTGGAAAGACTGGTAGTAAATTTTGAAATCCTTTCTCGCTTGTTTTGACACAGACTTGACTTAAAAAATGTAAAGAAATGATGGTGACTCTTGTTTTGATAAATAGCATAAGAAAAGACAAAAACATGAATATGTAAATGAAAGAAAAGGGCAATGTTCCATATTCAAAAAGAAAACTTATCTGAATACGACAACCAACTCCAATGAGTATGACATGCATTTTGGATTGAGCTGCCTGATCTTTCTATCCAAACTCCCCATTTTTTGTTGAGTTCGTGCCTTTTGCCGCTGAGCCGCTTCTTCAAATCCATTGGACTCATACATCACATTCGACTGACGACATCTAAAAAGAATTTCGCCAACAAATCTCTTTCTTTTCACTTTTCGCCTTTCTCTTAAACTCTCCATCACCCTACGGTGCCCATGAGGATTTTCACCAATAAGACTCTCATTTTTGAATTTCTCTCAACTCACCATCGCCTTACGGTGCCCTCAAAGGTTTTCACCAATAAGACTCTCTCATTTTTGTATTTCTCTCAACTCACCATCGCCTTATGGTGCCTGCAAAGGTTTTCACCAATAAGACTCTCTCATTTTTGTATTTCTTTCCTGATTTCTTATGCTGAGGGAGACAAGCGGTACTTCGCAATGTATCATCATATCCATTGCATGCTTAGCCTTAACACTATCAAAAATTGATCTGAAGGATTTTCTTTGGTTGTAACTTGGCTTTTGGTCAAGGTTAGAGAAGATGGTAAGAGGCTCAAACGATACTTGAAGTGGGGGTTGGACTTACAACTTTTGGAATCAACTCAAACAATGCATTAACTCATGCCCCAGTTTTGTTGACTGGGTGAATCTTAAATCTTTATTTGGTTGGACCGAGCCCGAAATAGGGCAGCCTACGTATCTCACTCCCGATAGAGGAGAATCAGGTCGCACGTAGTTCCATCTGCTTGTCCTTTGCTTTGCTTTGATTTTTTTTTTTTTTACATATTTTCGAACTCTTTCTTTTATTCTTATTTTCTTGGCATTTATCTTTGACTCTATTTTGATTCCAAAAGAGGGATATGAAAGAAAAATAAACGAGGCTCAAACGGGTAAACAAAGGATGACACAATGTTTGGATAGAAGAATAAAATGCCTTCATCATATCAATCCTCAAAAATGCAAGTACTAAACATGCAATAAACTCGACAAAGGATCAAATATCATACATATTATCTTTTGACCGCGTCAGAATTGATAGTCATTTCTGCCATTTTGCCTTCAATATCTGTCAAATATAAGGCTCCATTGGGCAACACTTTCTTCACAACGAAGGGACCTTGCCAGTTAGGGGAGAACTTGCCTTTCGCTTCAACCTGGTGAGGAAGGATACGTCTCAATACCAACTGACCAACTTCAAAATTCCTGGGATGGACCTTTTTGTTATACGCACGAGCCATCCTCCTCTGATACAAATGGCCATGACACACGGACGTTAGCCTTTTTTCCTCGATCAAACTCAAATGTTCCAGTCGGGTTTGTACCCATTCGTCATCATCAATCTCTACTTCTACAATGACTCGAAGAGAAGGAATTTCAACTTCTGCAGGGATGACTGCTTCTGTCCCATACACTAATAAATATGGAGTTGCCCCTGTTGAAGTGCGAACAGTGGTGCGATAACCTAGCAATGCAAACGGCAACTTTTCATGCCACTATCTAGAACCTTGTACCATTTTTCGCAGTATCTTTTTTATATTTTTATTAGCGGCTTCTACAGCACCATTGGCCTTTGGGCGATATGGAGTAGAATTTCGATGTGCGATCTTAAACTGTTGACACACTTCTTGCATCAAATGACTATTGAGATTGGCAGCATTGTCTGTAATGATCATCTTAGGAATTCCAAATCTAAAAATGATATTGGCATGAACAAAATCTACCACAACCTTCTTTGTCACTGACTTGAAAGTTACTGCTTCCACCCACTTTGTGAAGTAGTCAATGGCTACCAAAATGAATCTATGTCCATTTGATGCCTTCGGCTCAATCGGTCCAATCACATCCATTCCCCAAGCTACGAACGGCCATGGAGCGGCCATTGCATGCAACTCAACAGGAGGAAAACGTATCAGATCGCCGTGCACCTGACATTGATGACACTTTCGAACAAATTGAATAGAATCCCTCTCTATAGTAAGCCAGTAATAACCTACTCGAAGAATCTTCTTTGACAAGACATGACCGTTCATATGCGACCCGCATACTCCAGAGTGTATTTCAACCATGATTGTCGAGGATTCTTTTGCATCTACACACCTTAAAAGTCCTAGATCTGGGGTCCTCTTATACAAGATTCCCCCACTTAAGAAAAATCCACTAGCCAAATGCCTAATAGTCTTTTTTTTATCATTGGTGGCATATGCTGGGTATTCTCCTGACTGAATGTACCGCTTGATATCTAAAAACCAAGGTTCTCCATCGAGCTCTTCTTCAATCGCATTACAGTAAGCATGTTGATCACGACTCTGTATATGCACTGGATCGATATAGGCTTTGTCAGGATGTTGGAGCATTGAAGACAGAGTGGCTAAAGCATCAGCAATTTCATTATGAATCCTTGGAATATGCCTAAATTTTACTAACACAAATCGTCGACATAGCTCCTGCAAGCATTGTCGATATGGGATGAGTTTCAAATCTCGCGTCTCCCAATCGCCTTGAATTTAATGGACGAGCAAATCCGAATCTCCCAACACCAATAATTCTTGGACTCCCATATCAACAGCTAAACTCAAACCAAGGATGCAGGCTTCATACTCTGCCATATTATTAGTACAGTAGAATCGAAGTTGTGTTGTTGCCGGGAAATGTTATCCCGATTCAGAGATAAGAACCGCACCTATTCCGACTCTTTTCATATTGACAGCTCCATCGAAGAATAACCTCCAATCTGGATCAGCATCTATAACGACTTCATCGACACATGCCACTTCTTCATCAGGAAAATATGTCCTTAACAGCTCGTACTCTTCATCGATGGGATTCTCAGCAAGATGATCTGCCAAGGCTTGGGATTTCATGGCGGTTCGAGTCACATATACAATGTCGAACTCGGTAAGCAATATTTGCCACTTTGCCAATCGACCCGTCGGCATAGGCTTCTGAAAGATATACTTTAAAGGATCCATGCGGGAAATAAGATAAGTAGTATAGGATGATAGATAATGCTTCAACTTTTGTGCTACCCAAGTTAGGGCACAACACGTCCTTTCAAGAAGAGTATACCTGGCCTCATATGCGGTGAAATTCTTGCTAAGATAATAAATAGCCTGCTCCTTTTTGCCTGTGACATCATGTTGACCCAGGACACAACCGAAAGAATTGTCCATGACTGATAAATATAAGATCAAAGGCCTACCAGGCTCCGGGAGTACCAGCACTGGCGGATTTGACAAATATCTTTTGATTCGATCGAATGTTTCCTGACATTCTTCAGTCCATTTTACCGCAGCACTCTTTTTCAGCAACTTGAATATGGGTTCACAAGTGGTTGTGAGTTGAGAAATAAACCTGCTAATGTAGTTCAGTCTACCAAGAAAAATCATCACCTCCGTTCTATTCTTGGGCGGGGGTAAATCCTGAATGGCTTTGATTTTTGAGGGATCCAATTCAATTCCCCGACGGCTGACTACAAACCCCAACAGCTTTCCAGATGGAACTCCAAATACACATTTGGCCGGGTTAAGTTTGAGATTATACCTGCAAAGCCTCTCAAAGAACTTTCTTAAATCTTTAACATGGTCGGCCTGACTTTTTGACTTAATAATCACATCATCCACGTAGACCTCAATCTCCTTATGCATCATGTCATGAAACATAGTGGTAATGGCTCTCATGTATGTTGCTCCAGCATTCTTCAAACCGAACGGCATCACTCGATAACAATAAGTTCCCCATGGTGTGATAAAAGATGTCTTCTCCGTGTCTTCATCATCCATAATGATCTGGTGATATCCGGCATAGCAATGCACAAAAGAGGCAACCTCGTGTTTAGCACAGTTGTCTAACAAAATGTGGATGTTGGGCAGTGGAAAATCATCTTTCGGTCTTGCTCTGTTCAAATCACGATAATCAACACATACTCGAATTTTGCCATCTTTCTTTGGTACAGGAACAACATTGGATAACCACATGGGATAACGAGACACTCGAATTACTTTGGCTTCAAGTTGTTTCATGATTTCCTCTTTGATTTTAATACTCACATCGGTTTTAAACTTCCTCAACTTTTGTTTGACAGGGGGGAACGCGGGATCAGTTGGCAACTTGTGAGCCACTAATTCAGTGCTTAAACCGGGCATATCATCATAAGACCATGCAAAAACGTCCTTATAATCAATTAATGCTTGAATCATTCCCTCTTTTAGCTGTGGAAAATCATGTACACTGATTTTAGTTTCCCTAACATCTTCTTGATCCCCTAGATTTATTGGCTCAGTTTCATTCAAATTAGGATTCGGTTTGTCTTCGAACTGTTCCAACTCTTTGCTTATTTCTTCTAGTGTTTGTTCTTCATCATATTCCCCATCCTGCTTCATTACATCTTGATTAGTTTGGATTTTAAAATCAGGCTAAAAATTCCGCATGCATGTCATGTCATTAGAATCAGCATAAAGAGAACTGTGTAAGAAAAGAAAACAAAATATATTAGACACAAAACAAAAGGGACATTGCATTTCATTAAATAAAATATAGAAGGGTTTAAACACAGACGCCAACATAACATAAACAAACTAAAGTCTGAATTACAACCATGAAATAACTCGGATAAACAGAAAGAAAAATAAAATAAACTACCAAAACTCCCTCCTGACGGGGAGAGGAGTGACTTCCCAATTATTGAGCTGGAAAGCTGGACCTATGAATTACACGTCTTCCATACTGGTACCTTCTCCTGCTTCGACCATATCAACTTCGATACAAAGGTTCTAGAAGTCATCAACCAATTCAAACTCAAATTCTACATGTTTCGTGACACCGCTCTTAACAAACGATTCACTGAGTAATGGTATTGGGCGAGGGAGTGACCATATTTCCTTTTTCCTTCCCTTGGCTTTTTCCAAATCTTCAGCTGTAGGCTCAAATCCCAGACCAAACGTGCCCACGTTCTCACTCGGACATATGGGATGAACTATACCGTGCAGAGATGCTCCCAAACCCTTTCCTGGCTTAAATCCGTATTTCCAAAGTTCACTCACCATCATGATAGAAGCAGAAGACAATTGCGATCCCGGTATAGCCTGCCATTCAAAGATACGATTCACTGGCACTGTATCAAAAATTTGATAGACAAATGTCTCCTCTACGTTATTTACTTCAATAAGAGACAAGGGAGAATCTTCGTAGGCTGACAAATCACCTTCACCATGAATAACTACTTCTTGCCTGTCATGCTCAAACTTAATCATCTGGTGCAGCGTAGATGCAACCGCCTTGGCCTTGTGGATCCACGGCCTTCCCAACAACAGATTATAAGAGAATTCTACATTCAATACTTGAAACTCTATGGCGAACTCAACAGGCCCTATGGTCAACATTAGTTCTATTTCGCCAATGGAATTTGATTTTGCACCATCGAAAGCCCTGAAACATACATTGTTGGGCCTGATCCTCTCAGCACCAATATTCAGCTTTTGCAAAGTAAAAATAGGGCAAATATTTGCACCTAAACCTCCATCAATCATAACATGAGTGACATAGAAATCTTCACACTTCACTGTAATGTAAAGGCCCCGGTTATGCCCTGTACCTTCAATAGGCAACTCATCGTCCGAAAAGCTGATCCGATTGACCTCAAACATTTTTCCAACCATTTTCTCAAGTTGGTTGATTGTAATCTCCCTTGGAACATATGCTTCATTTAATACCTTCAGTAAAACATCACGATGCTCCTTGGAGTGCAACAACAAAGATAAAAGGGAAATTTGAGCAGGGGTTTTCTTCAGCTGGTCTAATATTGAATACTCTGGCAATTTTATCTTTTTCAAAAATTCTTCGGCTTCTTCTTCGGTGATAGTCTTTTTGATAGATGACGGTCCACTCACCGTTGGCTTGGACTTTCTTAAGCTTTCAGGCACGAAATATCTTCCTGACCTAGTCAAACCCCCTACCTCATCTACATCTTCCACTACTTCTTTCCCATGATAGGTCATCACGGTCCACCCATAATTCCAGGGAATCCTTTTCGTATCAACTATCGGAGGTTGGGTCACCGGTTTGAGGACAATAGGCGCTGCCAGTGCTCCTTTCACCGTCAAGATAGGCTGACTCAGAGCTCCCACCACTGTCAACTTAGGTTTATCCTGACTCGAATCACCATACCTTCTGGCGCCTTGTACTATGATCGGGGGATTCTTTGTGCTTCCTTGAGCTTTATCTTCTCTCATTCCTTTCTGGCTCAATGACATTGCTTTCAAAGACTCCGCTACATTCACCGATTTCTTCTCAATGGTCTGTATCTTGACAATAGGCTTATAACCCCTCGAAGACTCTTTTCCATCATATATCAATTCTAACATATTGGCTTCAGCATGGGTTGGCAGCGGATTCTAGTTAATGTTTGGACCCTCCGAGGCCTGGACCAGCATCTGATTTGTGTCAATTAAATCTTGGACAGCTATCTTTAAATGCCAGTATTTCTCGATATCATGGCCGGGCATATCAGAACAGTACGCACATCTTAAAGAATAATCGAGATTCATCAGCGGTGGATTTAAAAGCCTTTCTTAAAATGGGCATAAAACCTTCACCTTTCTCAACCTATCAAACAAGCTAGCATATGACTCCCCAAGAGGTGTGAATTGATTTTTGACCGCCTTCTCCTTCTTATACTCGGGCCTAGGTTGAAAACTGGGTCTGGAAGGGTTTTGGTAATTTGGTGGAGCGAATGGGCGATTTTGTGGAGTTTGCGCACGCCACTGCGGGTAAGAAGGGGTTTGGGCATATGGCTGTGCGCTATATACTGGGTAAGGGGGTGGTGAAATAGAATATAAAGGGTTTTGTGGAGGGTAGTAATGGTGGGGAGGAATATATGGAGCTTGGGCGTAGACTTGGGCTTAGGATTAGGGATAGGGGCGAGGTGGTCTTTTATGATAGGAATGGGTTCCGGCTATGACAGTCGCAACATTCTCTTTCTTCTTTTTACCTCCAAATGCGCCAGATCCACCTTGAATCGCTTGTGTGGTAGCTTTTAATGCAGCAAAACTCACTATTCGACCGGTCTTAATCCCGTCCTCTATCATCTCCCCCATTTTGAGGACTTCTATAAAAGACTTTCCCATAGCCGAAAGTAAATGTTGAAAATAGGTCTCATCTTGCGCCTGAATGAAAACTTCTACCAACTTAATTTTTTTCATTTGAGGCTTTACCCTAGCGGCCTATTCATGCCACCTTATCGCGTATTCCCTAAAACCTTCAGTGCTCTTTTTCTTCATGTTGACCAAAGATTTTTCATCCGGAATCAAGTCGATGTTGTACTAAAAATGTTGAACAAATTCAGAAGCCAAATCATCCTAACTGTTCCATTTATCGATATCTCGATCGATGAACCATTCTGAAGCCAGATCTGAAAGACTCTCGCCAAAGAAGGCCATGAACAGTTCTTATTTTCCTCCTGCAGCCCTCAACTGGTTGCAATAACGTCTCAAGTGTGCAACAGGATCACCGTGCCCTGCGTACTTCTCGAACTTAGGCATCTTAAAACCGGGGGGGCAGGTTGATGTCTGGGAACATGCACAGGTCTTTATAGGAAACACTTCTATAATCTCCGATTCCTTGCAAATTCCTTATAGCTTGCTCTAAACTCTTCAGTTTCCGGGCGATGACATCCTGTTCCTCCGTTGCGACAGGTTTCTCCGTATCAAATGGAAATGCAGGCGGCTAAGTGTACCCATACGGTTCATTCAATTGCAGAGTAGGTTCCGTAGCATAATACTGACCATCTGAAACCTTCAGTACTGGCTCACTGGAAGACCGAGGAAGCCTCATTGTAGGACGCACAACATATATGGGAGTTTCATGTGGTGGCGGGGCCACGAATACTGGTGTGATCGGGGGCGCTGGCTGAGCAGCTAGTCTTGATTGGGGAGCTGCCAAGGGCACACCAGAATTGTCAGGATAATAATGTCGTGGAGTGAATCCTGGCGCGTGCTCAGGTGACTCAGTAGGAGCAGAGAATTGTGCCTGAGAGAGCGGTGGGCAATTAGAGATATTCCCAAGACCTTCAGGGAGCGGAGGAGGAGGCATTCCGCAGGCCCATGCCCGGTACAAATCTATCAATTGTTGCCTGAGCCTTACTACCTCATCATTGTGTTCTGAACTTTCTTCCCTGTGATCCTGATCCGGGTCAATGAACGAATTTTCAATCTCTCTGCTAGCCATGGCGAGCTTTGCTTTGGATCTAGTGAAGTATGGGTGACTAGCCAGAGTGCTGCAAACCTACCACTGTTATCTGAAAGAACATGCTCATCAAAGACGACACCCGTTAGGATTAGGGCACACAACAAGCATGAGAGTCATACTGGTAAAATTGTCCTAAATTCATGCTCATTTCTACCAGCTTTTGAGGGTAGCGAGGTCATTTCAACATCATCCCAATTTTTATCTACACTTCTTTTTTATTATTATTTTTTATTATTTTTTTGTATCCACCTCTGTTCTTTCCAATTCTCTCGTTATCTACCTTTATTTTATTATTCTTTATGGCTTTTATTTTTATTTTTTCTTTAAAAGAGGAAAAATAATGAAAAACAACGAAACAAAATGATTAGATCGAACCCAAAAGTAGGTTGCCTACGTATCATGTTGTACATGAATCAGATCTTGCGTAGTTCGAGCAGCTTATGCATAAACATTACACAATTGAAGGTTTTTTTTTTTCACGAAACACGAAAACAAGTAAACAAAAGAAAGACGTAACATCCTAACATTTTGATGAAAGACAGCAAAACATACAACGAATTTAGGACCACTTTAAAACTAAACAACAAATTCAAAACAACACTTTAAACCCCTAACGATATGCGTGCAATAAAGTCCCGAATATCAAAAACAACTTGACTCCGACTTAACACAGACACCAACCTACAATGACAGAAACATAAAAGACTCAAAACTACATAAAGATAAGACATGCTCTTTCAAACTGGTGCTCTGTGTGATGTCCCCGGCTGAGATGAACCCATCTGTGAAGTCCCCACTTTTCCACTTAGACTTTGCAACATGTCCTGCAACGAAGTTTTGATACCCGGAAGCAAATTTCTTGCCTGTATCCCCGCCTCTTGGAGAGTACACCCGCAAAGGTTTCTCTGACACCCATCCACAGTTGTGATCAAACGCGACAACTGAACTCTCAAAAACTCCACCTTGGCACCCGGATCTTCCTGCTCATCATCTTCTACCATGATTGGTTCCCGTATTCGCCCTCTAAGTTGGGCTGGTAAGGGTCCACTAATGCCACGAGGCAGAGATTGTAGCCAGATTTCATAGTTTTGAGTGCATCCTGGATTTTCCTCGAAAGTATCGACACCTAACTTTATCGCATTATTCCAGAATTGCTCATATTTGCTTTCCCCCACGGCTTGGTCTTTAAAGTACTCTACATCCTTTAGAAGGTCCATTATTGGGGGGACGTCTTCCATCCTACCCAACTGACGCATCACCCTTCATGGACTGTAAGGCCTAGTGCAGTTAAGTCCTATCAAAACTAGAAAGAGTTGCATTTGAGATCCAATCAAGTTTTTCTTAGGACAAAACCACATATAGCACCAAAGAATGTTGTTTGGAGTTCTTGATTCGAGAAATTCGATCCAAGAATTGACTCCAATAGGAAAAGAAAATTTGTCAAAACGCATTCTTTCTTGCATGGCTTGCACTCGATCATTCAGACAACGGTCGATCACATCTGTTCTAATCAAAGAAGGCGTATGCAAGTGCACCATCATCCACAGCTGCAATATCAGATTACTTCCCTCAAAAAATCGTACCCCTCCTTTTACTTCAGTTAAAGCCTTATATATTTCTGTTAAGATCATTGGTACAATGGTGACCTCATCTTTTTTCTTGAATAAAGCTATCACCACTGATTGCAGACGAGTATTGATACACCTCTCATCTAATGGGAACACTAAGATACCCAACAAAGCCAGACAGAAAACCTCAAGACGACGTTGTTCCCAGATTTTTTTGGTAGTACAAAATTCATCCCAAAAGCAGTCGAAACTCTCTAAAGACCCAAATCTAGCAAACAAATAGTCCAAGGAAATCCAAGATTTTTTGAGATATCCCAGATGTTTGTTATCTTTTAATCCACAGAATCGAAGGAATTTCTTACGAGTATGATTGCGGGCTAAAATCATCTGCTGGCCCATGTAAGTCAACCGAAACAAACAAGATATTTCTGCCAGGGTAGGAGTCAATTCACAACTTCCGAACCTAAACACCAAATTATTTGGATCCCAGAAAGTCAACGCAGCTTCTATTAAATCCGGACGAGGCGTGAGATCCATGAGTGTTACAAGATTGCCTAACACTTTCCTCACTTCGTGCTTTTCGGAGTAATTGAACGTGCCCCACCACTTGATCAACTTTTTGGGTACCTTGATAACCATAAGGACTCTAGACTTTGTGGACAGATCCATCCTGTAGTAGCAGATAAGAAATTGTCTCAAAATTTGATAAGAGCAAAAGGTTCCCAACCAATGGGAATTTGATGCGGACATACGTCAATGAGACAGACCGCTTCATGACTCCAAATCGCCGAACAGTAACGCTGAATAAAATCAGCCTACTTGGCAAACAACTCTAGGTTACGGAATAAAAGACCTAGCCTAAGACTAAGATGAAGACCAAAATAAAGGTTACCGGACCCACCGAGGGTTGCCTACGTATCCCGCCCCGAGGGACGGAAAACAGGTATGCGTAGTTCGTCCAGTTTGGACAACTAACGATTAACTAATAAATTGACCCTAACTTAAGAGACAAAACCAAAAACAAACGAATAAAAACTTTTTGGATTTTTCAATTAGACACTTTAACTAAGACTGACACCATCCATTATGGAAAAAAATCTTTTTGGTATTTTTGCTTTTGACAAATACGTAGAAAAAACTCTTTTTTTTTGTACGGTACTTTGCAAAAATGTAAAAAAAAATCTTTTTGAGTTTTGGATCGTGAAGAACAAAAGTCATAAAGAATTCTAAAATAAACTACGACACTCCTTTTGATTCATTCTTTTCGAATCACTTTTTTTTCTTTTCTTTTTTTTTCACACTTTACTTCTAACACATGTTTTCCCCAAATCGGTCCGTTAAATGACCACGTTACTCTCAAAGATACAATATTTAGCACGTAGGGATGCTTTAAAGGTGAGTCTCCTACAAAGAACCGTGTGGGCCCCGCTAGGTCTCAATATGATGCACATAAGAATGACCTAAAGGCTGACCTACGTTGTGGTTTACTAACAAGGCCATTCGGGGGAGCATATGGTCAATAGTGGCTGCTTAGCTTTCCACCTACTTCATACATCCAACGGCTCCCCCCCTAAAATAAAGGTGACTCAACTAGAGTTCGTGCGCACGACGTGCGCTCCGAGACTTGTTGCAGAAAAAAGGCCGGGGGGATGGACTCATGATGACAGATATAAAGCGGTAACACATAGGATAAATACTATAAACAAAGAGCACGAAAATGCACAAAAGTGAAAACAATAACAAAACAATAATCACAAACAATGCTTATACACTCGTAATGCCAAACAAAGCCGATACGACTCAAAAATAAGCTCGAATTCTGAAAATTCCCCAGCAGAGTCGCCAGAGCTGTCACACCCCTTTTTTACGCGTACTCCAAAATATAATTTTTTAAGTTTCGAAAGGGTTTTATTATTTAAGTGACAAGAAATGAAAATTATTTTCGGAAAAGGATTATTTATATTTTATTCAGAGTCGCCACTTGGCATAATCCGGTGTGTCAAGTCACCTTTGGAAAATCCTTTTCGAAACCATTTGACTCTTAAACCGGTTTGCGAAAAGAGATTCCGACTAAGGAATTCTGTTGACCGAGGGGAAGGTGTTAGGCACCCTTCGATCCCATGGTTCAACCACGGTCGCTTGGGCAGAGTGTATCAACTATTTTGGCATTACGAAATGTACAAACCCCACAAAAAGCACGCAAAATAATCAAACAATAACAAAACAAAACAAAAATGTAAAGTCCAGTCCAATTATTACAACCCAAAATAAAAATACTGAAATAACCTACACTAGTCCTAAGCCATGCTTTACCCGATGCCTCGGGCCTTGATCACGAACATCCTTAGCGTACAAAATTCTTCGGGGAATTCCCCGGTGAGTAAATACAAATTACCTCGGGGCATTCCCCGGTTAAATAATACTCTTTTCAAATACGATAAACAAAACATTCAGCAAATATTCCAAACATTCCAACACTACACCAATTCTAACCTTGCCTACCCGAGCTTACTGTTTGTCTACCCGCTCGACGGCATATCACATTCAACATCAACAATGTATCAAAATATCATAATATTCACTTTTATCAATTTTTCGATTCCCGTCCCAAATTCATTCCCAACCAATGATTAACACATGTTTTGATTTATCAATTCACTTTTCAAAGTCCGAAACCAACATCAACCAACACATAACACATATGCGAACATACCAAACACGCAAATTATTCATGATTACGTAAAATTGAGAGGAGCAAGGATAGAATTGAACCTTCCGAATATCGATTTTTGTTGATAATAATATTTAAGAAAACCCGAATCCAAAAGCCTCAATACTGCTTTCAAGTATTATTCCGATTAAATCCGGTAGAGCCCGTGCCGATGAACCTCAAATCAACCCCAACAACGAAACTAATCCAACTTCGATATACCCCGACCCAAACAGCGAAAACAGCCTCAATAGATCTTGCTTCCGTCGATAATATCAAAAACCCAGACCTAGAACTTTGAATAGAACATCAAAAGCGATGATTCCGACCCGAATAGCGGAACAACGATCCAAAAAAAAAACAAATCACACTAATCCGATTAAGACCCAAACAGTACCCAAATTTCCAGAAAAAAATAGTACAAAAACCGATGAGTCCCAAAATCTCCAGAATACAACATAAGAAAATAAATCAATACTAAACGGAGCTAAAACAGTCAGCTCCGGTGTAGAGGTCGCCAAAAAAATTAAACTCAAACCCACTAGACCCGTAGCAAATTCTGTTCACCTTTTTTATTCAACCCTCATTTCTCTCTCTCGCGTCCCAATCTCTCTCTCTCTGTTGTTCCCTTCTTCTGTGCGGTGTATTTGGTCTACAGGTATGTGTGTCCTTGGAGAAAATAAAAGAAATGGCGCGTCTCTGTATGGTCGATGGAGAAAAAGAAAGCCAAGAAGGAATTCCCCCTCCCCCTCTTCGATCTGTTCCCTATGATTTCTAACCCGTGAAAAGATGATGATATGTATCTCTCAATTTTTGGTTACTGATGGTGCCAAATTCTGAGGTTTCTGTGAGTGGGTGCAACGGATGAGAGTATTTTTGGAGCAGAAAGGAAAAATTTGAGATCTCCTTTTCCTTCCTGTGTGTGGGCTGTGCGTGTATATATTAGGATGGGGTAGTGGGGTAGAGTAGTGAGGTAGGGGTAGGGGTAGGGATAGAGTTTGTTAGAGTAGGGTAGGTAGGTGTTGTTTTTTAATTGGAGGGATAAGGGTTAGGTGTCCACTTTTAATTGGGAAGGTTGTTAATTTGTTATCAATTGGGATTATGTGGGAATTTTAGGATAAGATTTGTTTAGAGTTGGTTTTGATTTTTGTCATTTGTGGAAGGATAATTACATGATTGAGGGTACACGGTAGGATAAGGTAAAAAATGGGTAAAAATGATATTGTGGAGGGACGAAATTAGGTGTCTACATGAGCCATAAAGAAGAAAGTTCAAGAGACATATTTTTAAATGGAGAATGTATATAGATGGAGGTTTTTTGTAACCTATGAAATATAATTAAATAAATAAATGTGATAGAATTTTTTGAAAAAATTAATTAATGCAAAAATGAAAGGTGCCAGAGAAATCTAAATTAATTAATAAAGAAAGAAAAACATTCAAAAAAAAAATCACAAAAAAGACAAATATGAATGGAGGCCATAGAGAGGTGACAATTACCTCCTCTATGGTTTTCCTTAATATATATACTAGTTATAAATAGCCCATTCAAGGCACGGGCCAAACAGATATTTTTTAAAAATTTATTTTAATTATTGTGATTTATAATATTTTTAAAAAATATATAATAGATTTTTTTATAGATATTTGAAGATGTTAATTATTGTAATTTTTAATACTTTTTATGTAATTTTCAAATAATGTATATCGCTCTCGTTGTCCAAACTTTTGCGGCATTGATAGTCAATTATATTTTCTAAATAATTTAAGTGTTAAATTATCGTGATGTATCATATTTTTTCTTCTATTCCAATTTAAGTATCATAATGTTTAGATGAACATAATAATTAATTTTGGGTGATATGGTAAAGTTACGATTGAAGAAGAGAAGCAGACATGTCTTAATGACTCACAACAACTAATTAGAAGTGATATAGCAAAATTACTATAAAAAATACTTATGAAATTTTTTTGATTAACTTATCATTTTATATCTATTTTACCTTTTTTAGCAAATATTATTAATTGATACAATGCCTAAATGATCATAATAATTAATTAGGAGCGACATAGTAAAATCACGATTGAAACAATAAAACATACATGTCTAATTAGAAGTGATACAATAAAATTACTATACAAAAATACTTACGAAAAAAATTAAATGGGTCTCATATAAAACATCAAGTAAATTTAACATTAAATATTATTAGTTTTTTAATACTTAGATGACTTTATAATATTTTTTTAATATTTAGATGACTTATAATAATTAACTATGGGTGATACAGTCAAATTATGGGTGAAGCAGCTGAAGCAGACATGTCATAAATATCTATTTTACTTTTTTATTAAATATTATTAATTTTTTGATACATAAATAACTTATAATAATTAATTAGAGATGACATAATAAAAAATTACGGAGGAAGTAACTTATGAAGCAGGCAGGATAAGCAGACATGTTGACGGAGACCTGCCTACTTCTCCTTGGCATTCCCTCTTATAAGATATATATAGGGGTGTACATAGGTCGAGTTGGTTTGGTTTTTATTAAAAAAAAAAATCAATCATGTCGGTTTATTAAAATTATAAACCAAATCAAACCAACATAATATTGGTTTTTTCGGTTTAGGTTTTAGTCGGTTTTTTCGGGGTTTTCGGTTTTTTTGAAAAAAAAATTATAATCTTTAGTTTTTACGATTATATTGTGATCGAAGACTAGATCAAATATGTTTTCACTCATGTGCTAATGAAAACTCATAATATTGAAAAAATGAGGAGCGGAAAACTCTTTTGAAACTAAAAAGTGAGATGAAGAGTGAAAAGTTTAGGTTTTAAGTTTATATTGGGTTTTCGATCATTTAATTAACAATTAATGGACAAATATTACAACTTAAAGGACCAAATCTAAATATATATCTACATTTACTTTCAAATCATTGAAAATTACTAAAACTAGTTGAAAAAGTATTTAAAAAGTGGATTACAATTAATATTTTATGTAGAGATAATACCCAATTACCCCCCTGAACTATACCCAAAAAGGCTACGACACACCTCAACTTAAAGGGAGTCCTATTACTCTCCTAAATAAATTAAAAGTGTAATTTTGACACCCTTAGTGTCTACGTGGCACATACGTGGCACAACACAGTGAAGTGTCCACGTAGGCACACGTGTGTGCCACGTAGTCACTAAGAGTGTCAAAATTACACTTTTAATTAGCTCAAGGGGTAATAAGATCCCCTTTAAGTTGAGGTGTGTCATAGCTTTTTTGGGTATAGTTCATGGGGGTAATTGAGTATTTTCTCTTTTATGTATAAAAAAGTTCGAATATTATATATATATATTATGTCGGTTTGATTCGGGTTCGATTTGATTTTTTTTTTGTTAACATCAAACCAAACCAAGAATGGTCGGGTTTTTTTTCTAACACCAAACCAATCAAACCAAACCATAAGTCGATTTTTTTCTCGGTTTGGTTTGGTTTGGTTTGGTTCGTCGGTTCCATTTGACTTGACGGTTTGGTTTGTACACCCATATATATATATAACACTTCAAAAAATTGAGTTAGATTGAATATTAAACTTTGTGATTCTCTAATTGTATATATTTCGTATTCTACCTAACGTATTAGTTATATCTGTTGTCGTATAGTTGTAGTATATACTATCTTATATGTTTTGATTTCCAATTGCTTTACTTCTCATGTTTCAAGTGTCATTCTATAGCCTTAGTAATTTCTTTTAATATAGTTTAAAGTTGTTTTTAATGTTTTTATATGTTTATTAATGTTCTGTTTAAGTGTTTGTCATATTTAATAAAACCATCAATTCATTTATTAGTCCAGATATTATTTTATAATATTGAAGTGAATTCATTGAAGTGAGATACACACACGACGCACGTATTACTAAACTAGTATATATATATATCATCTCAATTAATATACCTGAGAATTCAAAATACTATGTTTTCACGTGAAACTTTAATATATCTTCTCATGAATTAATTACATACTTACTATTATCTAAGAGGTAAGTAGATCAAATTACCACGACTAGTGTATACTATTCAGGATAATTTATACATGATACATTGAGGATATTTTAATGACTCAAATAAATAGATCATTTTCATAAATCCTATTTATTTTAACCATAAATCATAATTCTCAATGCATGTATTCCTGATCTCATATGTATAAAATTTTAAAAATTTACAATAATTTCAAATAAATAGATAACTATAAGTACTTTTTATACAAGATTATATTATATGAGATGAAAAGAGAGAATAACAAGCTCATGTAATTTAACCTTTTCTTACTATTAATTAAAGAAACAAGCCTAACTTATATATTCGAAAGTGTTCTCTTCAACGTTAATCAGGTAACAGGCAATCAGGAGAACCATATTAAATTGAATAAATTGAAGGCAAGCTGTCCAACAATTTGTAGAACCATTCAAAATTAGTAGGCTAACATTAGCAATTTACATAGCCTAAACCACGTTATCAACAATTTCTTTTGTAATTAAGGAATTAATTAAAAAGAACCATTCAAAATCACATAAGACAAAACAAGTATTTTCACAGCAAATCCAAGGAAGACACGTTGTAGCTGGCACTGTAAAAACTGCAGCCAGACAAATTGAAAGTAAAATCATAATTGCCTTGATTTTGGTCAATTAATCCTTTACAGTCCAATTTAGCTACATTTCTTTTTTCAAAAAAGTTATGCGAGAAAGAATAATAAAAAAAATGAGTCAAACAAGTTTGCAATAAACAAAGGTTATATAACACCTATTTTGCAATTTGTCACGCTGCCACTACAAGTCAAGCGAGTTCATCCGCCAATCAATTTTTGTGACAACAGTTTATCAGTTCTTGGCTTTAAAGTCTACAATATGATTTTGTCCATCCATCACCTATAAAATAAAGGAAAATTATATTTGACTCCAATAAAATTGACTCGAATATCTCGAAACTCACTTTTTGATCAATATTTTAATAATTAAAGTAACAAGTAAGGATCATATTGTAATTTTATAAATTTTTGATATCCAAATTACCCTTTCCAATTCAAAATCACTCTTAATATTTACCTTATTTTGATAAACCATGATCCTACACATGATACTAGCTGACATCTTGGCCCCCACTTTCTCTTTATCTTTTCATCTTCCCACCCACTTTCTCCTTTATCTTTTCATCTCCCCACTAATTTTCTAATGCAATGTGAAGAACGAAATATATATGCCAAGTAGAAATTGGCATTTATTTCTTTCACTTTATTTTCTTTCATTTTTATCACTGTACACGATTTTATTTTATTTAGTTTTTATACTGCTTTGAATAACTTTACTATTTTAATCGATTAAATAATCATATTCAGTTTTATTAATTTATTTAATTAAAAATAATCACTATTTTTCTTTTTTACTGATTTTAAATTTTTGGGACAAAATAATTTTTTTTTATTGAATAAATATTGCAAAAGATTTTTATTTTCTTTAGATTATATTCTGTTTAATTTCACATGCAAAACAATTTATAATTACAGTATGTCATTATTTTACCCCTTATGGGTAGTAATAAAAGTGTCATTTTCTCGAATAATCTTATTTTAAATAAGGTAATTAACATAATTTAATTTGTATAAGTACATCACGAGATTCCATTAGCTATTACTATAACATATTATTTTCAGATTCTGCAATCGAGACTATTCATTATCCATTTAGCAAATTATTTTCGTATACCACTTTTTTCAATCAAACGGATCACACAATTCAATTTCAAACTGAATTTAATTTGAAAAATAATATTTCTAAATTCCAAACACCGAATCAAACGTTGAGTTTCTAGTTTAAATTTGTATTTAGCTAATTAACTTTTTTTTAAAAAATGTCAATATTAGAATATCAATTTGTGTTTTGCCAAAGTTGTAACAGTGCATTTGGTATTCTTTTTTAACCTTCTACTGCAACTCAAAAACATATATTACATGATTAAAAAAATGAATTAAAAATACTTTCTCCATTACATTTTATGTATCATCATTTTTTTTATCCGTCTCAAAAAGAATATCATCTTTCCTTAGTTGATAACTATTTAACTACACAATTTCACTTCTATCTTTATTGGTCCCACTTAATTAAAAAAAAATAGTAGCACATTTTTTGATAAAGAACAAGTTGGTAAACATTACCAAGTCTTTCCTTATTTCTTAAACTTCGTACCTGATCAAATGACGACACATAAAATGAGACGGAGGGAGTATAAAATTATACAAAACTATGAAAATCGTAAAATAATTTATTCAACTTGGATAAAAGAATCTGACTTGTAAGAATAACGAAGTAGGGACTTCTTATGAAACGAAAATTATGATTGGCACGAAGGATTCTGTTTGTTTTTTATACTATTTCGAATATCTTTACGATTTTCGTCAGTTAAATAATCATATCAGTTTTACTGATTTATTTAACTAAAAATAATCACTATTTTTTTATTGAGATAAAATATTTTTTCTCTTACAAAACTCTGAGACTAATCTAACGTTTGACAATATATTCTAATTAAATTTTTAAAAAATATCTTCAAAATTTTGTTTTGTTATGAAATTCATCATATTTTAAAATTTTATACTTTAAATATTTTAATTTTTCAAAAACATCAACAACAACAACAAACCCAGTGAATTCCCACCAAGTGGGGTCTGGGGAGGGTAAAATGTACGCAGTCGATATCGCTACTTTCGAAAAAGTAGAGAGGTTGTTTTCGATAGACCCCCGGCTCAAGATCAAGAATAGTTAACACGGTCATAGTAATACCTGAAGCAGAATGAATGGCATAACCGATATAAGAAATGAGAAATAATACAAATAGAGCTAAGAGATCTATGAAAATAAGAGCAATACGAAAGTAAAAAACAGTAAATAAGAAATAATAAAAGGCCACCCCCTCGTAGTAGCATACACTAACGGCTCCTACCAGTGAGCACAGTCGTAAGCTTACTAAGCCGGCTACACCAGAGCTCCCTAACTACTAGCTATAACCCACACACGCATTAACCTTCTACCTTAATTCACGGCCTCCATACCTTTCTATCTAGAGTCAAGTCCTCAGGAAGCTGTATCAGCCCCATGTATTGCCTAATCACTTCTCTCCAGTATTTTTTCGGCCTACCTCTACTCCTCCTGAAACCATCCAAAGATAGCCTCTCACGCCTACGAACTGAGGCATCCGTGCCCCTCCTCATCACATGCCCAAACCATCTCAGCCTTCCTTCCCGCATCTTATCCTCCACCGAAGCCACTCCCACCTTCTCCCGGATAATCTCATTCCTAACTCTATTTTCTCTAGTAAGTCCACACATCCAACGCAACATTCTCATTTCCGCTACCTTCAATTTTTGGATGTGGAAGTTCTTGACTGACCAACACTCCGCACCATACAACATGGCTGGACGAACTGTCACTCTGTAGAACTTGCCTTTAAGCTTTAAGGGCACCTTCTTATCACACAGCACTCCTGAGGCGAGCCTCCACTTTATCCAACTTGCTCCAATATGTTTAGAGACATCTTTCAAAAACATATCTCATGATTTTTGAAACTTTCATTTATAAAACTTCCAACTAAAAATTTAACATTTTTTGAGAAATAATACCTTATCGAACTAATCATTGATAGCGTGAGAAGTGATGAAACACAAATATATACGTAAAATAAGATTTTTGTGCTAATTATAATGATAAAATTTTAACATGACTTGATTTTGAGTTAAGTGTGAAAAAAACAGATGTAAATGATCAACATAACTATGTTGGAGTGTTCACAGATCGATTTGAATCAATTATTGATCAAAATTAAAAGTAAATCAATATAGTCAACTTATAAATTACTAAGAAAAAATTAAATAATATATTTATCAATTTGATTGTCATCAGTTTGAATTTGAGTTGGTCTGATTGCTTGATTATTAATTATGTATCCACAAAAATAAAAATAAAAATAAAAATAATTTATTCAAAAGAAAAAAAAAAGACAATAATTCATTTTTACCAAAAAAATAAAGAAATTCATATATTACCACATTAAATAGTAACATGACATAATCTAATACAAGATATTTAAATTATAAATAAATTTGATGAAAACACATACATACATACGTACGTACATCTATATCTATAATCTATAATATATTAAAAGTGTGAAGACCCTTAGAAAAGTGATTTAAACTTTTTACTCTTCATTAAAATACTCTTCTTTAGACAAAACTGTCTTTTCATTATTTTTTTAATTTATTATTTAATTATTTTTATTACATTAACTGGACTTTCTAAAATATATGGGACTCCTAAAATATATGGTAGGAGAATTAATTAGTATTTTTCTTTCTACTAGACTTTCAAAAATATATGGGACTCCTAAAATATATGGTAGGAGAATTAATTAATATTTTTCTTTCTACTGTTCGATTAAAAAAATACTCTTAAAATAGGACTCTATTACGGAAATACTTCTATAAATATTGAGATGTACGTTAAACTAGAGAACAAACCGATTTGCCTGTTGGGAGAGTATGATTGATGCTCATCTAACTTGATCCAATTGCATGTCTAAATTGGTGGATGCTTGATTTTCTAACCCTCTACTTCTTCACTGTTTTTGTCAGCATAATAGAATTCAACATGTGAGTATATATGTATCTTCTTTGTTTTCATTCAAAATCATCTTTAGGGTCAGAATTTTTGCTCAGATAAGAATTAGTTGAATCAAAATCGAAGCTTTGTGATCACTATTATATTTTTTTATAGTTTACAGGTCGTAGATGAATGTCGGTTGACTTTGAAGAATTTCTTATGTAAAAGTTAGTTTAATTGTATTGTTTTGATATCTTTATTATCTTATTATTTTATTTTAATTTACAAATGCTAGATGAATGTGGGTCGGCTTTAATTTTTTTTTTAGGTAAATAGTAGGTTTAATTGTATTATCGTAATAATCTCTATTAGTTTATTATTTTGTGGTAGTTTACGGTTCGTAGATGAATCCCGATCGGCTTTGAGAAATTTTTGTATGTAAATTTTAAGTTTAATTGTATTATTTTGATATCACTTTTATCTTGTTATTTTGTTGCAGTTTACAGGTGATAGATCAATGTTGGTCGGCTTTGAGAAATTGTTTTTATGTAAAGGTTAAATTTAGTTGTATTATTTTGATATCTCTATTATCGTATTATTTTGTTATTGTTTACAGGTGGTAGATGAGTGTCGGACGACTTTGAGAAAAATTTTCTAAGTAAAGATTAGATTTAATTGTATGATTTTGATGTCTCTATCATTGTATTATTTTGTTTAATTTACAAATGGTAGATGGATGTCGATAGACTTTTAAAAATATTTTTGGTAAAGATTAGGTTTAATAAATAAATTTCCCATCTTTACATACTCAAAAGATATTAAATTTAATTATTATATTTATTTTTATTATTTAAACAAATATCCTATTTAATGTAATGTTTGAACTCATTAAAAATAAGGTACACGCGCAAGACGCATATACCTAAACTAGTACATACATACATACATACATACATACATACATATATATATACATACATATACACACACACACACACACACTCACACACACATATATATATATATATGGCTTAGGTCATGGACAAAGACTTTAAGTTGTCCCGAAAATTCACTTAAACCCCTCAACTAAGGTCTATACCTATCAGGCCCCTAACCCACCCGAATTTTAATTCAATCAAGCCTTTTTTGTCTACATGGCACTCCGCGTATTTTTCACTCAATAGGGGTGCGTGAGGAGTGAATTTTTTACTAAATCACGAATAAAAATGTGCCAAGTGGCACTGAGAGCCCCAAAAAATTATTAATAAAATAAATTAAAAAAAAAAGCTCCCACGCCTATCCGATACCCCCCCCCTCTTCATCTTCTTCTCCCACTCCCCTCCCCTTTTTTCTACTCTCTTTTTTCTTAGTTTTGAATTTATGTTTGAATTTGATTTGAAATTTTTTTTGTTCTTAGTTCGATCTCATTCTTAATTCTTTCCTGCCATTAATTTGCCGGAAAAATATAAATTTATTTTTTTCCACAAATCAATAAAATTGTAAATTTAATAAAAAAAGAAAATCAAAATGCTATTTTCATAAATCAATAAGCTATTTCATATTCCTCAATCCATTTTGAGTTTCTCCATCTCATTTGTCTTTGTAGAAGAGGAAGAATTTTATCGGAAAAAATACAGTTATGCCGTAGGTTTTTGAGTACAAGATGAAGAAGAGGAGGGCGGTGGTGGTGGTGGTGGTGATTTTAGTTCTTTTAAAAAAACAAAAGTTATAATTCCTTTTTAATTATAAATTTATTAGTTATTGAATATTTTTTAATTGCTTTTGGATTCAATGCCAAGTGTCACCTTTTAATTCGTTGTTTTTGCCACATCATCGTGTGTGTATTGCACACACTTTAGCTTTTAGTTGATTGACAAAAAAAAGGTCTGATTAAATCAAAATTAGGGTGGGTTAGGGGCTTGATAGTTACAAGCCTTAGTTGAGAGGTTTAATTAAATTTTTGGGACAACTTAAAGTGTCTGTCGATGACTTAAACATATATATATATATAATGCCACATGTCTAATAAATAACACAATCTCATACAATTTTTGTTGGTTGTACGAGACTAAAAATAATTTTTTTTGTGAAGAACAATTATTAAAGTAGTGTCCAATTATACTTGTCCAGTTTAAAAGTTAATGAACAATTTATCTATCTGTGTCCATTTTATCCCTGATATTAAATCTATTCATTAGATTTAATATCATTCTTTTTTAGACTGAATAAAAAATGAATCATATAAATTGGGACGGAGATTTAAGTGACAATGATATAATTTCAAGAGCCAACCACATATTTTATATTTTAAAATTTTTAAAATTGTTAATTATGTGATTTAAAATATTTTTTACATAACTTTTCAATAAAATATGAATACTCTCTTTGTCCCAATTTATGCGGCACAGAAAAAATTTGGCAATTAGTCAATTTTTAAAATATTTTTATTAATTATTGTTATTTACAATACTTTTTATTTTCATTTTCAAATAATATATGTTGCTTTATACCTTCCTCTATCTCGTCCCAATTTATATGGTACTAATATAATTTTGATAGTCAATCAAATTTTTTATGTTGACATATCTAATACGTAAATGACTTATAATAAGGGGTAGTATAGTAAAATCATCGTTTGAAGGAAGACAATTTAATTTAAAAGTCAAGAGTTAATTTTGAATTTTATGTTTATTTTATCTTTTTATTAAATATTCTTTTTAATACTTAGATGACTCATAATAATTAATTTAGAGCGATTGATTATGTTACACCTATAAAAATTAACATGATTTTTTCATATCCAATAGTAATCATCGATAACCACAGGAGTAATATATTAATTAAATACAAAATGCTATAATTTGGATATACAAAATATGATATTATTAAACATTATTGAATAGTGCATTATGTTTATCTCTCACAATAATAAAATTTTATTATATATTTTCTTTCTTTCCTTTTTACTTGATACATATTGACCCAATACAAATCTTAAAAATATTCATTAGGAATTTATTTAATTAAATTTATTAATTTTGCACTTTAAAAATTTAAAGTTAAGTTTAAATAATAGTATTTCTATATAAGAAGAAAAAATTAAAATATAAATTAACTAAAATAAATAAGTAAAAAAATTAATTTTGAGTATAAAAGTCAATTAAGATAATAAAATTGATTTACTTTAAATATTTATTTGCAATAAATTAAAACAAAATTATTATATTACTAAATTACTTAAATTTAAATAAATTAAATTAAATCCTATGAAAAGTTGAAAAGTATTGTGGGACCCACCTACTTAAGTGTAGCTTGGAGGGCAAACTTGTAAATAAATAGAATAAGGTCGACTTTTTTAAGAGTATGATATGTAATTAAATAGAAGATTGTGGGCATTTTTTAAAGTTATTAATAAGATACAACTAACATAGCACAAAAGATAAATTCTTTAAGCAGATTTTTCTTGTAAAAAGACTAAAATGCCCTCAACTTTTCATTAAATTCCAAGAACCAGTCATGTTAAAGTTGGTTCTTGTTTGTCTTCCTCCGTTTCATCCCAATTCATGTGCATTAATATAATTTTGACAGTCAATCAAATATTTTATGTTGACATATCATTTGTGTCTATTTTATTTTATTTTATTTTATTTTTAATTAATTTAAATATTTTAATGCTTAAACGATCATAATAATTACTTAGGGGTGACATAGTAAAATAACGATTGAAGCAACGAAACAAACATGTCTTCAATGACGTATAATAACTAATTAGAAACAATATAGCAAAATTATCATAAAAGATACTTGTGAAAAAAAGTAAGTGGATCTCATATAAGACGTCAAGTTAATTTAAATATCAAGAGTTAATTTATCATTTTATTTTTATTTTATTTTTCTATTAAATATTATTAGTTTTAGTATTTAGATGACTTTTATAATTAATTAGGGGTAATATAGTAAAACTATATTTAAATTGAGCCGTAATTTGTCATGACTAAAGTTAACATAAATGTTTGACTTCTCTTTGAAAAATATTGATGCAATTTATATTTGACTAAACATCGAAGGACCCGTGCTAGCACAGATACAATATTATTATTATTTTTATCTCAATTTACGTGACACAAATATAATTTAGATAATCAATCATTAAAATAATTTAAATTTTTAATTATTTTGATTTATAATATTTTTTATTCTATTTCAATTTAAGTGACCCTGATATAAGTTCGAGAGTCAATAGAATATTTTATATTTTTTATGTGATTTATAGTGCTTTTAGCATAATTTTTCAATAAGATATCAATACTCTCATCGTCCCAAGTTACGTGTCTTCTCATTTTTAAATAATATATGTTACTTCATGTCTTCTTCTGTTCTATTGTAATTTTTGTGGCACTAATATAATTATAGTCAACCAAATAATTTATATTGATGTATCATTTTGAGTGTATTTTTTTATAAAATATTATTAATTTTTTAAATGACCATAAAAATTAATTAGGGGTGATATAATAAAATCATGATTGAAACAACGAAGCAGACATGTCTTAAATGACTTATAACAACTAATTAGAAGTGATATAACAAAATTACTATAAAAAATATTTGTGAAAAAAAATTAAATGAGTCTCATATAAGACATCAAATTAATTTAAAAATTTAAAAATTAATTTATCATTTTATGTCTAATTTATCCTTTTTATTAACTTATTAATTTTTTAATACTTAAATGACTTATAATAATTAAAATTATGATTGAAGCAGCTGAAGATGGTATCACAAAACATCAAGAGTTAATTTATTATTTTATTTTTATTTTATCTTTTTTTATTAAATATAATTATTTTTTAATACTTAAATGACTTATATAATTAATTGAGAATGATATAGTAAGATTACGATTTAAGCAGTTGAAGCAGACATGTTGAGACGTGCCTGCTTATTGCCCTTTATTAGTAGTAGTAAAATTAAACTAAGTCTCAATTTGTCACCACTATAATCAATGTAAATGTTTGACTTCTAATTGAAAAATATTGATTCAATCTATATTACAATTAAATTGAGTTTCAATTTATCACGATTATAATCAACATAAATGTTTGACTTTTTTATATTTTCTTTAAACCATGGTGTCCGGGTCAGCTTGCCGTACCAATCAATGCTAGGATTGGATTGTATCTTAATTTGTCTTGATCGACTATAGTCAACCTAAATGGTTGACTTTTATTTAGAAAATGTTGATTGAATCTACGTTAGGATTGAATTGAATTTCAATTTATCATGATTATAATCAACATAAATGATTTATAACTACTTAAAAATTATTGATTCAAACTCTGTTAGGATCAAATCGAGTCTCAATCTATCACGACTATAGTTAAAATAAAAGATTGACTTCTAAATGAGAAATATTGATTCAGTCTATGTTAGGATTGAATCATGTGTCAATTTGTCACTATAGTCAACATAAATAGTCGACTTCTATTTGAAAAATATTGATTCAGTATATACTGGGATTAAATTGAGTTTCAATTTGTGAATTTTATGACTCGCCAACACAAGTGATGACTTCTAGTAACTCAATTTCACTTCTTAAATTTATTTTTAATAAGAAGTGTAGTAGTAGTAGTAGTAGTAGCAGCAGAAGCAACAACAGTAGCAGTAGTAGTAGCAGCAGCAGTAGTAGTAATAATAATAATAAGATAAAATACTTTCGGCTTCAATTTTTACAAGCCAATTAATTTTCGGCTTCAATTTTTACAAGCCAATTAATTTTCTTAGATAAAATAATTATGAAAATAATTTATAATTTTAGTGAAACAAAATAAAAATACTTCCAAATATTAAATATAATTTAACTAAAATAAATTTGTATGTTATCGCGGCTTTCTAGTCTCAAAGCTGTGATTCAATTATTATAAATTTTTTAATTAGTTTGTTAGAATAACATTATGTGACAATCCCAATAATTTTTATTTATATACTTAATCTTTGCATACAGTTGAATTTTCAATCAAACCTATATAAACTCAACATGCGAGTTATTTAGAGTCAAGATAAAAATTACACTAAATTTTTTAAGTCAAACTTAATTAATTTACAGTTGAAATATCACGTTGATAACTACCAATTGAATTGCTAATTAAAGGCATTTTTTTTTGTTTGTAAGCAAAATAAAAATGAATTTAACTTTAAAAGTAATCATATTTGGATTTATGTTGATTATAAATTTAGAGACTGAACTATCACTATTTTCAATTCCAAAAATTTCATTCATGGTTTCTCTTAGTTAAATATTTTTGTTATATTGAATTCATTTTAAAAAGAAAAATTATAGGAGGAATTTTATAGATGAGATATATGGAGGATTTAAAATTAAAAAATAAAAAAGTTAAAAGATCTGTATAGTAAAACAACTAAAGAGATAGAAGTAATGGAAGAAAAAAAATATATACTACAAGTTAAAAATGATGATTAAAAGATTTCAAATTAAAAGAGAGAGCTTAGAATAAGTAAGGAAAAAGTAGAATGAAAAAGAAAAATATAAGGATTAAACATGAAAGAATAGTAAAAAAATGAGAAATAAAAGATAATAAAAAATATGAAAGAACAATAAAAAATAAAAAATAAAAGTTAAAGTGATTTTATTTTTGGAGGGAAAAATAAATGATTTTGGAGTTAAAAGGAAGTGGTTTTGCATTTTGGAGGGAAAAATGAGTGGTTTAGGAGTCAAAGGGCAAAGAAGTTATTTTACAAAATTCGAGTCATTCGAGTCATTTAGCAACACCCTAAAATAAAATTATTATAAAGGACCTAAAATATCCTTCAAATATGATAAATGATTCAAATATATCCTCTATACATCTATGGGTTTAAAAATGCATTTGTCGTTTACCTATATAGCCTAATTATACCCTTGTCACTAACAACATTATCTAAAAAAATTAAAATATTAAATGCAAATTTCATTTTGTTACATGGCAGCTTCGTATTGATTGTATTTTAATTAATCCAAACTCTACTAACCCATTACCAAACCCGAATCCCACATTAAATCTACCTAAACCAACTTCAAAAATCATGTAAATATGAGAGCAACATTCTGATACCTCTAAAATCGAAAAGGATAGCTATGGTAGCAAACTTACTTCAAAAAACCAAAATTAATCATTATTTGTACCAACAATGCATATTAAATTGGCCCAAGACCGAGCTTTATTATATGCTCGGTATGCAGAGTTGTCCAAAAAAAGAATATGCCAGATAGTAATGGTCTTGGAGGGGTATAACATCTCAGTAGAAGTAAGTGTTGTTCAGTCTTATATCAGATATTGAAGATAGCATTATGGGCTTTTACCAAAAAACAGAAGGCAAGCTTTGGTAATCAAGTGATGATATTACACTTGCTTTACACCAACAAAATGAGTAGAGAACTTCTATTGTACCCATTTATCAACAGAGGCATGTTATGACTAAAATCAATTTTCGATTGAATTTAGATGTATGATCCGGATGAAACCAAGAACAAAACTATCAATTTGCAATGAAACTCAAAAAGTATAACATTATTAGCATTTTGCAGCAGCTAAGATATGATTTATAGAACTCCAGATTATATTCACTATAATTATCCAATGTACAATTGATATTGGTGTATAAGAGGATTGCTTGTTCAAAGTACAAATATAGTGATGGGGCATGAAAGTTCAAACCACTAAACGCTGGATTATCCAGAAAACAAGCAAATCACGGTAGAATTCATCTTTAAAAAGTAATACTTAGCATAAGGTTTGGGTCGGATAAATTTAATATGGGATTCGAATTTGGGTAATGGGTTAGTAGAGTTTGGATTAATAGGAAGATGTCATATAATAAATGAAATTTCAATTTAATTTTTTTTAGATATTGTTGTTAGTGGTAAGAGTATAGTTGGGCCATATAGGCAAACTGCAAGGGTATTTTTGAGCTCATAGGTGGATGAAGGGTATATTTGAATCATTTTTAATACTTAAAGGGTATTTTAGGCCTTTTCCGATAAAATTATAATCTATTTTCCTTTGTTATTTCCTTTATTGTAAATCTAAACAGTGGATTCGAAACACTTTGCAACTCCACATCGCATTCAATACAAAAAAGGAAATTATGAATTATATACATAATCAAACATAAATACATATATACATACATATATATACGTACATATATATATATATATATATATATATATATATATAGGCTAAATACATATACAGGCCCCTGAACTATTTCACTTTTCCCGTATAGGCACCTCAATTAAGTCAGGTACCTATTGAATCCTTTACTCCTTCACAAAATATGTCAATTGAGCCCAATCACTGACGTGGCGCTGACATGGCGTGTCATGTGTAATGCACTCTCCTAAAGGAGAGTGAGAAACCATAATTAATTATCAATAATTAAACATAAAAATTTCAACCAATAAAAAAAATACATTAAAATATTTTTTTTTAAAAAAGAAAAAATAACTATTATCTTCTTCTCCATATCTTCTCTCCATCAATGGCTTCTTTAAAAATCATTCACTTATAAATTGAGTGAGAAACCACAATTAATCAACAAAATTAAACATAAAAAACCACCAACCAATAAAAAAAACACATTATAAACACTTTGTAGGCTTTTATGCCCTTTTTATATATTTGTGAAATTTTTGGGGGATAATGGATTAGTTTTAAAAGACATATACTTCCCTCAAATTCGCTAGGTCAACCCTTGGCTTAAAAGGGTCACCCAATTAAGACACACTTATTATGCTATTGTTTGTGATACACCTGTCTTATGTGATATAACTGTTTTATGAGCTTATGTGCATTATTGAATCAAAGGTAAATTGATCTACTCTTTAAAAGAATTTTAGAAACCCTCAAGGCAAAATTTACTCCTACCATCCAAAGTCCACCCAAAATATTTCAGGTCTCAAGTCTCCCAGAAAAGTCCTCAACCAGTCTTCACAAACTTTCTTTCTAAATGAATTCCAAGTCTTTCAGAAAAATTGATCATGAATTCAAGAACCATTCAACTGAAGAGACGGATAGTAGAGTTAGTCCAAGTATAGGAAATGTTAAAAGAAGAAACCAAGAGAGTGGTTTGGAAGATCAATCAACTTGACAAGGAAATTGCTAAAGTCGAGCAATTGATTGCACAATAAAAGAAGAATTTTGAGCATAAAACTGAAGATCCGGCTGAAGGTAACGAGAAAGAAGGTGTGGCACAAGCCTTACATTCAAATACAGGATGGGTTGAGCTGGAATTTCCGCCATACCCATAGAAGATCAGGATATGGAAGAAGAAGAATGAAGTGGGAATGTCCGCCTCTATCTAAGACTTAGGCATTTAATTCTGGTCCTCTCTGTTGTCGTTTTTCTTTCATGTTTCCATGATGGCATGAATCCTAATGAGATTTCAATGAAATTAAGTTTTATCCTTCCCTATTTGAACTACGTATGGACTGATTTCTCCTCTGTGAGATATGTAGGTAGCCTTTTGTCCCGACCTTTATTCTTTAAAATCGTTATGTCTCATTTTGTTAAAAAAATTCATATAAGTCCAAAGTCAATAGACTTAAGAAACATAGTGTTATAAACCCATTTATCCAAAAAAATCAATGGACAAAGTCCTGCACGTTAATTTCATTCGAGTAGATACCCTCTTGTGGATCATTTTACATAAGATGAAAACAACTTTATGTGTTTACTTTATATCGGATATCATGCATTACTTACCACTAATGGGAGCTAACATATTTGCCTTTTGATTCCTTTTTACTTTAACATGTAATAAAATAAGTAGAAATTAATCTGTGCTAACAAAAACTGGTTGAACATCAATACTTACAAAAAGATAAACATTCCTCCCTTGACTGTCGCTTAGTTTATAAAGAGGAAGGAATGACTGGTAGTAGTAATGAAAAGGAAAAGAAATTACTTCCGCTTTACTTACTATAAATTAATTTATACTATGATTTCACCTTACACGCACCAACTCAGAGAGTCAAAGCAGGAGTTAAAATTTAACAAACACATGAAGAAGATGAGAACCCAATGATGGCGATGATAGGAGCTAAAGATCGAGGAAGTCAACACAGATTGATTTTACTGAAACTATTAACTTTTCTATGGATGCAAGTTATCCAGAAGCCAACTAAAGCTAATAAGAGAACCGGTTATTCAATATATTTCTTTGGTTTAAAGGAATGGAACAATGCCAAAAATCCAAAGGCCGATAAGAAAGGGCCAAGATGGTCAGAAAGTAGAAAATTATTGAGTTTCCCAAAACTAACAGTTTTTTTTGTGGTTGCAGGTATCATTACAAATGAGAAGCAAAATGCTGACTTACTCACATACCCCAGTAAGTCAAGGATGGATGTTTGAAATAGTATATGCAGAAGGTCCAACATGCTAGTGGAATTGGCAACGTGATGTTTTCTACAATCGTTGCACGTTTATTTGCATTCCTCCTCCTCTTCCTAGTGCATCATATCATGCCCAGATGGCCATGCCGAGAGGTCCATTCTGAGGTGGCCATGCTGAGAGGGTTATTCCAAAAGGGTCATGCCAAAAGTTCTATGCTAAGAGGACCATGTCATAAGGGTCGTGTCCTGAAAACTATATCGCCTTTTTCGACTGGTTTCGAAGAGACAACAATCAAAGGGCATCTCCATATTGTATATGATGCCCATGATTGATTTAAAGCCTTCTATATTCGTTAATCACACAAAGGCAAAAGAGTCTATTATTGAAGAATATTCTGAAGCATTTCCATATATATCCGGTTGTCATGTGAAGACAAAAAGTCTGGCATTGAAGGATATTCTGAAGCATTCACATCTGATCAAATCATGCAAAGGCAAGACAATCTACATTGAGAGATATTCATAAGCTTAAAGTGCATCAATTACCAGAGATTTAATGGAATTCACTATTGGATCTCAAAAAGCATATGGTCCGAAGGATGTCTAAAAGTCACTATTTGAAGACGTATGATGTACGAGATTTTTTGAGAAGTGACAATCCGAGGGCCATATATAAGTCACATTATTTGAAATAAGATAGTCTGTAAGATTATCCACGAGTTGATAGCCCATGGGTCATCTGTAAGCCACAATCACATCCTAACCAAATAGTGTGCAAGGTTACCCAAAGATCGACAGTTTGAAGGTTATCCATAAGTCACAACTAAATCCTTACCAAAAAATATGCAAGATTATCAAAATTGATAGGTCCATGAGTTCTCTATAAGCCGCGTCAGATCCAAGATCGATTATGCACAGGATTACCCAAAGACCACTAATTTGAGAAATATCTATAAGCCATATTGTATCCAAGGTCGGATAATGTGCAAGAATACCTGAGAGCTAGCAATTGGAAGGATATCTATAAATCATATCTTATCCAAGGTCGGATAATGTTTAGTATTACTCAAAACCTAGAAACTCAAAAGATATCTATAAGTCGCCTCATATCCAACATAAAATGATATGCAAGATTACCCAAATACTGACAATTCGAGGGATATTTATAAGTCGTATCGATACGAAAGATGCACAAAACTCTCCGAGGTCAATTATGAGAAGTATTATAGGTGAACAAAAGGGTTACCACATCAGCATAATATTGTACGGTTGCAGAGATCGTTCTACACTAAGTATCGTCGGTACTCAAGAGGGCCACCCCACTTTGAAGAAAATTTTCAACCGTCAAAACAACTATTTTAACCAAAAACCAAGAAGGTTGTTGTGTCAGTTATCGCAAGAATTGTCTCCCTCTAAACAGGCACAAGAGAGGATAAGATCTTTTTTCGAATAGCAACTCACACGGGGAATGGTAAAAAAATATTTGCCCCTTAGTGAATTATGTTTATCACTAATAATTTTGTTTGGTATGTTGTCCAGAGCATCTGAAAGGATGAAAATCTCAAACCAAAACCACATGTGTGGACAACTCCAAAAGGATGCTCCACAACGTGGAACTTTTTCTTAGCAGCGAACTCAGACATACTCCGAAGAAGAATATCAAACTCGTGAATTCTTTGAAAATCATGCTTAAAATCAAGCTTTATGAACTAAAAGTGACCTGAGTTCTTATGTAACCTGAGATATGTATGAAGCCCGATACCGGAGTTCGATCATGACTCCATGAAACTCGTGCGAAAATCAATTTTTTTCGAAAGCAAATTTGTGGTAGGACAAAATTAGGAACATCAAGTTCCCTTTGACCAGAGTTACTTGCACCCACCCTATCCAAAGGGATGGAGCAATTGTTGACACCAAATTTTGACCTACACAATTAAAGTTTAATTTTGAGTTTCTTCGATTGTAATAAAATCATAATAATTTATTTTATCTGAATTAAAGTTTTCTAAATTTTTTTTTTTGGGAAATATCTGCCATTTTAAAAATTATTTTTGTACTCGTATATGTGAAATGACATAATTTTGTTACTTAAATATTTACTTTACGAAATATTGGATTTTAATCAAGGCTTATCTTGAAAGTAGATTCAACTGGTTAAAATCTTGATTGAAATGTAATTTTTTCTTAAAATAATTTATTTGAAAATTATCTGTTTAATTTTATTAAATCGAGATGCTAGGTATTAAATGAGGTATTGATTCGTATCGAAATTTGATTTGGTTTAGCCAATATATTAGATTTAGCCATAATTCAAATCAATTGGTCACAATTACAATGTAATTGGCCAATTGATTTTCAAAGTGGCCAAAATTTAAATGGGATTGGCCAAACCCCATAATTGACAAATCAGCCCCTATTGCTTCTTAAACAAGCCCAACAACAACAACCCACCGCCTCAGTCCAACAAAACACACCTCAACCCAGCCCACTCTTATTTCTCTCCTTCTATGCGTACAAACAATAAAACAGTCAACAACCACCACAAAAAATGATAACAGTGAACAATAATCCAACAACATACCATCTCAATACTATAACGCGTAACAACGTTCAATAATAACGTACAACAATCAACCAACAACAACAACACATGAACAACATATAGTGGCCAAATTCCAGCAACAACTTCAATGGCAAAACAACACCAAAAGATGTTAAATAGTAACGACAAACAACAGCTGCAACAACAACTCAGTAAGAATGGTCTATTTTTTTACCAACCTTATCTTCAAATCTTAAATTTCAAAACCCCTTTTTGAAATTCCTAAAATAACCCTCTATTTCCCCCTAAATTCAGTCCCAAAATCTCCTATAAATATCGGTTGAAGAACAATAGTTGAAAGGTAGGGATTTTAGGGAAAAATTTGGGGGTTCTGGAGGAGGTATCTCTAACCTCACGCAACCGAAATCCCGATGGAAAACTGAACTCCGGCAAAATTCACTGCGATTTTGATAGGTTTGAATTAAGTTTTAACAGTGGTGAAGTCATCGTCGACTCATTGTTCCCATTGGTAAAAACTTCATTCCTTTCGCATTTTATTTATCTTTTTATGGCAAGAAAGGACGTGAATTTCAACATACATGGTCATGGAAATGGTCTTGTTTGGGTATGTGTATGATGTTAGGTGATGAATGTGTGATGAATGTGAAAGCTGTTTTTCTGATTATTGACGAAAAACTGAACCTTACTAAATTTATGTGTACTGTGATGCTATTTTGGATGCCAGATGTTACTATTATTATCATTACTTTTAATTCAACATGGTTTTAAAGAAAAATTTATAAATGTTCCTCCTAATATGTGACCAATTTGTTCCCAAGCAGTGTTATGCAATACAACTTTGGGGAATATGTTTAGTATCTTATAAGCCTAAAGGGTTCAAGCATGCAACATAGTCCTATAATTTCAAGTTCTTATTGGATTGGCTATGTAGTTCTGTGTATCGTCTTGTTTGGATAAATAGGTGGCCTTCGCACCTCGTCGTGTGGTTTCAATTCTATCATTTGTGATACTTTGATTTCGAGCAATCCTATGCAAACTTTGATACGCTGCAAAACTTTCATTCGAACAATTACTATGACGTGGTTGTTTTTGTTCGAATAATGACATTTGAATCTTTGGATGTCTCTTTGCATGGTTTATGTCCCAATCCAAATTTCAACTTCTTTACAACTATTTTGATATAGAAGCTTAAAAAGCTCTTCATTTGGATCTCCTAGCCTTATTTAAAACTTTTCACTAATATGTCAAATCTTTTTATTTCTTTTGGTCATAGCCCTTGTCAATGATTCATATAGGATTAGAGAGTTAGTTTATGCTGCTAATCTCCATAAATTGGTCTGCTATTCTTGCATTATTATTTATCTCATGTGCAACAACCATGCTACTAGTTAATTGCATAATCATTTTGCAAAATCCATTGGAGAATTTGTTTGCCAAATGATGAACTTATTATCCTGTGTGCAATATACTTGAAAAAAATGATTAAGTTTCATTTTTTTTTTAAAAAATTTCATCCCGAACGGCATGATCTATCTCTAATATCCTTTTTTTTGTTTCATCTAAAATGAATCCGAGCCATTTGTACTCCATACAGTTGGATTTCTTTGGGACCAAGTCCCAAATCTTCTCCTATGTCTAAAAGGGACTAGTTCATGGATAAATAAGGTTAGTATACATCTGTATTCAGAAAATATACGAGTTTTCCAGGTCGAAGACGGATAATATATGTCAATATATGGTGCACAATAAAGTTGAAAGCAATTATATGGATGTTTATACACTGATATACAGTGTAGATACACAAAGACGTAGGAAAAATGGCTTTAATATACAGATGATATACATGCAGGAAAATGGACCTAAAGTCCATAAAATTGCAAGCCCAAGGGCTGGGCAGCTCACTGATGGGCCAAAAGGGCACAACTCCAACCTTAATCTTTTATTCTCCTATAAATTGCAACTTATACTTGTTTATTTGTACTAACTTTCGTTAATCTAGTGTTTCTCCATGTTGTTGCTATTTTATTTTATTTTGATTTTTATACTTGATTCATAATTTTCTCACCTAATTTATCTCGTCTAAATAGATTAAAGAGGGTCTTTCGATTTTTTCTTCCTAAAATTGAGTCTTTAAAAAATTAAATATTTCATCCAAAAATGGGATTTGTTTTATTCATGCAACTAATAGTCTACTTGGATAGCAGTTTTCTTCAAAATCAATAAAATAAAATAGAATATATATATTAGTTTTCTTGTAAATTCTAAATTTCTACAATTGATGAGATGTTTTTACATGATATTCCCTTGGCATTTAGCAAAGTTATTATTCATAACAAAATTGATGTTTTTTTTATAATCAAGAAGAATATAATTATGTAATCCTCTTTTTCATTAAGATCAAATTTATTTCCTCCTTAAATCCAAATATGCAACCTAGTTTAGATAAGCTTCTTTTTAGTTCAAATAGAATATCTCATAATCTTTCTAGAAATAATTACGAACTAAGTAGAAATTCCTCAATTAGCATATTCCTTGATTGTTTTCTCAAATTCTAACCTTTTTCCGTGATTAATTATGAATTAAGTGAAAATTTTCTCAAGTAGAATATTTTGGTAAATTTTCTCAAATAATTAACCATGAATTAATTGGAATATTTCGTTATTTTTTTTTTTTCAAAATTAACATCAGATTAAGTAGGACATGTTGTAATTTTTTCTAATTCAAGTTTCGCATTTGGATAATAAATGCCAATATGAAGCGTGTGAATAAATAATTTTAATATTTCAAAATCAATTTTTTCACAAAGTTAGTCACTTTTTTATTTAGTCAAAAAGATGATCTTTTGGTGAACTGTTTTGAATAAAAGCTCTTAAGAGCCTTAAAAACCTTCTTAGGGTATTAATGAACTCTTACTCAGTTTCACTTATTTTAAAGATTTGTTTCAATTTTTGAATCTTTGAAATATCTTTATGTTTTTCTTGATATTTTCCTATAAAATCAAGAGGCAACCCTCTAAATCTTTTCAAAATTATTTCTGAATTTTCTCAAATAGTTTGAAAAGGTCGAAATCATTTTCTTTAAAACAAAATCCGAAAAGGGACAAAACATCTTCTTATTTATTTTTTATTATATGCCAAAAAAGGGGAAGAAAGGAGTATTTATACAATCCAGGGGGAGCATCACATGAAGAGTCAGCTACAAGCTAAGAGGAGTCAGCTACAAGCTAGGGGAGCCTTATTTATAGTCAAGGAAGTTGTCTAATGTTTATTTTGTCATTATAAAAAAGGGGAGACTGTTAGCCTCCTAATAATAGCTAATGTTTTAATAATGACAAAGTAACAAAATAAACAAGCAGGAATATTTCAAGGTCAAAAGCAATTCATGGAAATCATGGCTACATATGGAAGGAATCAAATCATGGAATTGAAAAGAGCATGTATGGGAGGAATCAAATCAAATCCCTACAAATATGGAACCAGAAAGATACATATATATAAGGACCAATTCACGAAGCATTAATCAACATCACAGCGGGATGTTGGGGCTTTCAAATAAGGAAAAAAATTATATTAATTATATGGACATATCTGATATGGACATATAGAGATATGAATCATCAATTCACCAGAGAAAATAACATACCTTAATACACGGGCATATCTGATATGGACGTGTTATCGGTATATGCTCTCAAGGAATCTTATCAAATTCTTGATTGAGAAGAAATCCCTTGGGTTCTCCTTTTAAAGAAAATAAGTTGTTGAATGATACAAACCAGATGATTAGCTCCAATCCATTTACTAGAAGTCAAGCCCGAGAGCTTCAAAGGATCCAAGGATTGTTTGTGAAGCGAGAGGTACTTGAATAATCCTCCTTACCATCAAGATAGTGTCATTTGTTGATGATCTCACTCACATTGGTCCAAAGATCGTTGGATGAGGCAAGTGAAGGCAAAACGGGTCTAGAAAGCCCCTTGGAAGGGACTTGAACCCAAGACGCTTTGGATCGACTTTTGATCCACTCTAACATTTCAAGAGCGGATAAAAACATCTCCTAGTGGGACTTTTCTTGCAGTTGAGCCACTTTTGGGCCCTAAAAAAGTAATAATTATCCTAAACTATAAATACTTTAGAGGTTAGCTAATTTTCTTAGTTTTGCTTGATTACTGATGAATTGATGAATGCTTCTTCATTGAGTAAGAGTGTTGGACAACTTTTGTTGAAACATTGGTTAGGAAAAGTTGGTTTAGAGGGATATAATTTCCCTCTTGGTCATATAAGAGTTAGGTGTTTGAATTAGAATATGATTGAGGCTAATTGAGTTTGATATACTCTTTTGTTCTTAGTTACTTCTTCTTCTTGTGTCTAATTTCCATCCTTATTGATTATCTCCTTACTCGTTTTCTTAGTCATTTATAGTTTCATAGTTTTAATTTCTATAATTTGGTATAAAATCCAATTTTTATTTTATTCCTACAAAGTTAATCTTGGGTCTAGTCATCTTGAAAAATCAAGAATCACAAAAAAATTTACTATTCACATTTTTAGGGTTAGGTCACATTTTAAGTTTTTGATTTTGAGTTTTCTTGTTCTTATAGTGTTATATTTACCTTTCCTAACACTGTTAGAGACCATATATCAAATTCGAGCTAAATCTAAGTGAAAGCGAGTCTTATACTATAATTGGAGGGTTGGGTTTAAAGAAGTTTAAAGGGGATTGAAGATTTCAAAGTTGGTTGCAAGATTTGAAGTGTTAGGTGAGGAATTTGAGCAAAATAATTTAAGGAATGAGTTTAGAATTTTAAAAATTTCATAAGTTCAAATTTTCAACTCATTCTGAGTTAAGGTGTTCTTGGTGTGTTCTTGAGTTGATTGTTATATTAATATTGAAAGTTCATCAAAAGAGGGCATTTGATCCCAAAAGAAGGAACAAAAAAGAGTGAAGATATTTTTATTAGGGAATCTACAAAGATTCCAAGGATATTCCAATAAAAGAGGACACAAATAACCATTTGAGGGGTATTTTTAACCTTGAAACAAGCAAACGACGGCCAACTTGCTCTTGATCTTCGCCCAAGGTGCACTGTAGCTGATTCTAGCCTTCTACCATACCTTAAGGCAGTTTCAAAGGACTATCCAACTGCCAACCTACATATGTGGTGCGCTGGAACTGCTGCCACAACTCAAAGTAGTGAGCAACCTTCCCCACCTGCGTTGGAAGTGCTCTAGAGGTGCGTCCAAGGTGTGTGACACCTCCCAAACTGTAATACCCCATACTTTTCTAAGTTCAGTCTAGCTCATAGTACATGTATAAGAGGCTCAACACCTAAAAATTTAGCTAAGTGTTGGGGACTTAGTTTAATTTTTGGCCTCATAACATTGATGATTTTTAAAGTGACCTTCCTGACTCCGAGACGTAAGTTTTTGAGTTGATACATATTTAGGGGTGTAAGTAGCATGTCAAGGGTAAGTTTTATATTTTTCGGATGAGGTTTGGACCACATTTGGATTTCCAAAATACTAGCTCACCATGATTGTGGCGCGTCGCGGTGGCTATAGCATTGGTCACCTCACCGTATTGTGGTGAAGTTCAAAGTGGCAATTGTCAGATTTCAACAAGTCACAGCGATTGCATCGCATTGCAGTATAATCTCGATGACAGCCTTGGCGCATTGCGATGAAGGTCAAAATTGGGTTCCAGTTACAAATTTTAATTTCCCAAGGACAGTTTTGTCCTTTCCTATGGCCCCAATCTGTGAAAAAAAAATGGGATTAAAGCCCCCAAAAGCATATTTAGTCATGTTTTACTCAACTATCTCAATTGAAAACCGTTCTCTCTCGAGAACAAACTCTAGCCTTTCAAAGATTAAAGCTCAAGTTCAAGAAAAACACCAAGAACGTTCAAGAATTCTTCAATTAAGGTATGTTAGATGTTCATTCATGGATTCCTTTCACCCATGAAGTCCAAGAAGAATGATTTTTACATGTTATAATGTATTTTAATCATGAATTCCCATGAATTTTGATTTTTATATTATTTTTACACATAATTTGTTGTTGAAGTTAAACCCTACATGTTTGAATGATGCTTACTCGTTGGTTTGTACCATAAATTGTGATTTAGTATTGAAATCATGATATTACTACATGTTTAAAACTATACCCATGTTTAAACAATGAATTGCAAGTGTTTGATGAAATGCCCAAAGGAATAAGTTTCGAATAATGACTACTTATCATGTCCTTAAGGTTTTAGTACGGTCTTATTGTTATTGCTATCGAGTCCTGAGGGTTTTGTACACCCGAAACCTAGCTGCTTATCCAGTCTTCAGTATCTATAGAATAGTTCAGGATAGTTATGAGTATTTTCCATTCAGTCAGTCACCATAAATCGCTAAACATAGTTCAAACCAGTATTCAGTGTCTTTCAGTTGGGAGTAGGATTTAGCACCGAGTGAATGCAGGGATGACAACTTCCCCATCAATTAGGCAGAGCCGTTAGTAGCAGTTCCTATATTCCAAAACTATGTAGCCAGCTTAGGATATGAGGATTCACCCGTCAGTTTAGGCTTGACTACCTCTCAGGGGTCACCCGTTAGTTTAGGCTTGACACCCTGGTCCTTCAGGACATCAGTTTATGGATTGACACAACCATTGTTAGTACCCTTGGCACGGTACTAATGCCCTTCCAACCAGGGTTATAGATTGAACTCTGATAGTACATTGGAGCATGTCGGTTATAGTTAGCTACCACAGTCTTAGTTCAGTATTTAGTACAGAGTATAATTTTAGGTTTACTGACCATAGCATACAGTTATTAGTTATTTAGTATCAGTATTTCAGTACTTCAGTTTACAGATTAGTTTAATATCATGTTATATGCTTGGTCATGCATCCTCAGATTTTACAGTTTTCACGTATACTTTGCATCAGCTATCTTATACTATTCATTTAATTATGTACTATTCATGTTCATAAGCCCACGCATATCATCCTAACCTCATTTAGCATACCAGTACATTCAAAGTACTGACCACATACTCATTTCTTGGGATATGATATCTCATATCATAGGTTCGGATGCTTAAGTTCCCAACCACACTTAGACATTCTAGTGCATCAATAGTGGTAACAGTGGTGAGTCCTCATACTCTGAGGACTGATGATGTTTATGTCAGCATGTTTTTTCAATTTAGTAGTCAGTCAGAGTTAGTTGGGGACTTATTCCATCAACTCTACGGTCAGTCAAATTAGAGGCTTTCAGACCAGTACAGACAGACCATCAATTTTTAGTTGTTATTATCAGTTGTTTTATCAGTATTAACAATATGTTTCAGACATTTTAAACTATGATCCAGTATTGATTTTCAGTTGTTAAAAACCTATGGCATTTTTTAGTTAAGTTCTGCACATGTCTTTGTTAAGTTATTCAGTTCTCACAATAGGTACCAGCTCATGGGTTAGCTTATGGTCCTCCGGGGATGTAAGCACCGTGTGGTGCCCAGGGTGTACTCTTGGGGTATTACAAACTTGGTATCAGATCCTGGTTTTACAGTGTCCTAGGGAGTATGAAAGCTGCATTGAGTAGAGTCTTGTGTATGGGTATGAAACGAACCACACTTATGGACAAGAAGCTACAAGACGTTTTAGGAAAAGGTTTTCGTTCTTTCAGTATTCATGTCGTACGAATAAGCATGCGGTCAACTTAAACTCTCTTTCTAATTCAGACTTCTTTTCATTTACAGAACATGCCTCCCAGAAAGAAAATGGAAGATGAAACGGGAATCAGCCCGCACCTTTGCTTATTCAGGAAGATCCCCCAAATGAGAATGTCTCTCATGCCGAATTTAGAGCTGTCTTTACTACTTTAGCTGACTCAGTAGCAACCCAAAATAATCATCCAGCCATTTTCTCAGCCGTTCTAGTGGCTAATACTGCCACAGCCAGGATTCAGGACTTCTCCCGAATGAATCCTCTTTCATTTTTGGGATCGAAGTCTGACGAGGATCCACAGGAATTCCTTGACATAATTCAGAAAGTAACATACATTGTGGGTGTGACTTCTAGTAAAAGTGTTAAATTGTCTACTTACCAATTGTAGAATATAGCTCATACCTGGTTTAAGTAGTGAAAAGAGGATAGGGTCGTCGATGCAGGGCCTATAGAATGGGAGAAGTTTGCTATAACCTTCTTAGATAGATTCTTACCTTTGGAACTAAGGGAACATAAGGTGTTAGAGTTTATTAATTTGAAGTAGGGAAACATGAGTGTGAAGGAGTATTCTCTTAAGTTTACTCATCTAGCTAGGTATGCTCCTCATATAGTGGCTGATAACAGGTCTAAGATGAGCAAGTTTGTGTTTGGGGTATCTGATAGTGTGGTCAAGGAGTGTAGGACCACAATGTTGATTAAGGAGTTGGACTTGTCGAGGATAATGGTACATGCTCAGCAGATTGAAGAGGAGAAGGCTAAGGAGAGAACAAGGGAGAACAAGAAAGCTAGAATAGGTAGCTTTAATTTTACTTAACCAAGGTCAGAGGGTGGTAACCGTCCTTATTTTTATCAGAAATATTCAGTCCGAGCTCCATCTTTGGCTAGTGCACTAGTGTCCAAATTCAAAAATGATAATCGGGATAGGGCTCCAGGCTCTAAGTCCCAGGGCAGTATAAATAGTATTTGTATGAACCCTTTTTGCCAGAAATATAGTAAAAACCATCATGGAGTATACAGGGCTGGTAGCGATGTGTGTTTTGGGTGTAGCAAGCCAGGCCATAGGATTTGAGAGTGTTGAGTGGTGGCTCAGAAGGGTAGGGATGTACGCCATAAGGGCCAGTCTCATTTATTATCAGCACTAGCAGGTCGCTCGACTCAGCAGGGCACCAGTTCTAGTGCTACCAACAGTCAGTATCCGAACAAGCTTTATGCACTTTTGTCCCAACAGAATTCGGAAATTTCTCCTGATATGGTTTATCCTACGTTATAGGTCTTTCATTTATATATTTATGCTTTCCTAGATCTCAGAGCTTCTCTTTCTTTTGAAACCCCTTATATAGCTGTCAACTTTAGAGTCAATTTTGAAACCTTAACAGATCCTTTCTCAGTGTCTACCCTAGTGGGTAAGTTTATCACAGCCCGATGGGTATACAAGAGCTGCCTAGTTACAGTGTCTTAGAAATTTACATCAGTAGACCTTGTAGAACTAGAGATGATGGATTTTGACATCATTCTCAACATGGATTAGCTCCATTCATGCTATGCTTTAGTTTATTGTAGAAACAAAATCATTCACTTTCAGTTTCCAAATGAACCAATCCTTGAATGGGGGGTAGTACTACAGAGCTTAGGGGTCAACTTATTTTATTCCTTAGAGCGAGAAAAATGATATCCAAGGGGTGTGTTTACCATATTGTGTGAGTCAAAGACTCTAGTTTCAAAACTCCAATATTGAGTCAGTGTCTTTAGTAAGGGAATTTCCTGATGTGTTCCCTGAGGACCTTCCCGGAGTTTCTTCCGAAAGGGAAATTGACTTCGGAATAGACTTTCTTCCAGATACTCATCCTATCTCTATTCCATCATACTGAATGGATCTAGCCAAACTTAAATAATTGAAAGAATAGTTGAAAGACCTCTTAGATAAGGGATTCATTAGGCCCAGTATTTCCCCATGGGGTGCTCCAGTCATTTTCGTGCGTAAGAAAGATGGTTCTCTTAGAATATGCATCGATTACCGTCAGTTGATCAAAAACACAATCAAGAATAAATATCCACTACCCAGAATGTATGACTTGTTCGACCAACTTCAGGGTGCCAGTTACTTCTCTAAGATAGACCTTAGATCCGGCTATCATCAGCTCAGAGTTAGAGAATGTGACATTCCAAAAATAACTTTCAGAACTTGGTATGCTCACTTCGAATTCCTAGTCATGTCTTTTGGTCTTACCAATGCTTTAACAACTTTCATGGACTTGATGAACCGAGTGTTCAAGTAGTACTTGGACATGTTCATCATAGTCTTCATATATGATATTATTGTCTATTCTTATAATAAAAATGATCATGTAGACCACCTCAGAATAGTATTGAAGACTTTTAGAGCCCATCAGTTGTTTGCCAAATTTAGTAAGTGTAAGTTTTGGCTAAGATCAGTTACTTTTCTTGGCCATATTATTTTCGGTGATGAATTTAGAGTCGATCCTCAAAAGATCAAAGCAATGAGAAACTGGCTCAGACCCATTTCTCTATTAGATATCAGGAGTTTCTTGGGTTTGGCTTGCTATTAAAGATGTTTTGTTGAAGGTTTTTAGTACATTGTATCCCCCATGTCCAGATTGACTCAGAAGAAAGTCAAATTTTAGTGGTCAAATTCCTGTGAGAAGAGTCTTTAGGAGTTGAAGACTCAACTCACCTCAGCCTCAGTTTTGACGTTGCCCGATGATTCAGATGGGTTTGTTGTTTACTGTATACTTTTAGAGTTGGTTTGGGTTGTATGTTGATGCAGAGAGGTAAGGTCATAGACTACGCCTCTAGACAGCTTAAGCCCCATGAAAATAATTATTCTACCCATGATCTTGAGTTAGCAGCTGTTGTTTTTGCCTTGAAAATTTGGAGGCATTGTCTGTATGGGGTACATGTTGATGTGTTCACGGATCACAAAAGTTTGCAGTATGTATTTTTGCAGAAAGATTTGAATCTCTGTCAGAGAAGGTGGTTAGAGTTGTTGAAGGACTATATATGAGTATTTTTTATCATTCAGGCAAGGCTAATGTTTTGGCATATTCCCTTAGTAGATTGTCTATGGTTAGTGTGGCTCATGTTAAGAATGATAAGAAGAGGTTGGTTCAAGAGGTTCATCATCTTGCTAGAATAGGTGTTCGATTGGTTGATTCAGCTGAGGGTAGTGTTTGGGTCCAGAATAGTTTGGAATCTTCTTTGGTTGCCAAAGTGAATGAAAAGTAAGATAGGGATTCCAGTCTGTTTAAGTTGAAAGAGTCAGTCAGAGATCAAAAAGTAGAGGTTTTCTCCCAAGGGGGATATGGTGTGTTGCGCTTTCAGGGGAGACTATGTGTGCCATATGTTGACAATTTGGGATAGAGAATTCTTGCAGAAGATCTCGAAGCGCATTATTCCATTCCCCTAGGAGCTACTAATATGTACCGTGATTTGCAAGAAATCTATTGGCGGAGGGTATGAAAAGAGATATTGCAGAGTTTATAGCTATGTGCTCTATTTGTCAGCAGGTTAAGGTTGAGTCCCAAAATCCTAGTGGCACTATGCAAGAGTTCAGTATTCCCACTTGGAAGTTGGAAGAGGTGAACATGGACTTTGTGACGGGTTTGCCTCGTACTCGTTGCCAGAATGATTCAATTTGGGTTATTATAGACAGGATGACCAAATCAACCCATTTCTTGCCAGTCCATACTTTTTTTTTGAACAAAGGATTATGCCAAGCTCTATATTAGAGAGTTTGTTAGATTGCATGAAGTCCAGTTGTCCATTATTTTAGATAGAGGTACTCAGTTTACCTCTTATTTTTGGAAGGCTTTTTAGAAGGGTCTTGGTACCAAGGTTCATCTCAGTACTGCCTTCTACCCTCAGAAGATGGTCAGGTAGAGAGGATTATTCAGACCTTAGAGGATATATTGAGAGCTTGTGTTATTGACTTTAAGGGTAGTTGGGATGATCACTTGCCATTGATTGAGTTTGACTACAATGACAACTATCATTCCAGTATTTAGATTTCTTCGTTTGAGGCTCTATGTAGGAGAAGATGTAGATCTCCTATTGGTTGGTTTGAGGTAGGTGAGACTGCCTTGATAGGGATTGAGTTAGTATATGATATAGTGGATAAAGTTCAGTTGATCAGAGAAAGGCTTAAGATAGCCCAAAGACAACAGAAATCTTATGCAGATGTGAGGAGAAAAGATCTTGAGTTTGAGATTAGTGATTTGATATATTTGAAGATCTCTCCCATGGAGGGAGTGAAGAGATTTGGCAAAAAGGGTAAGCTCAACCCCCGATATGTAGGCCCTTTCAGGATCTTGAGTCATTTTGGGAAAGTAGCGTAGGAGCTTGAGTTGCCTGCAGATTTGGCATCAGTGCATCTAGTATTCCATGTTTCTTTATTAAAAAAGTGTATTGGTGATCAAGCAGTCATTGTTCTTTTAGAGAACTTAGATATTCAGAACGACCTTTCTTACAAAAAATTCCCAGTTGAAATGTTAGATCGCCAGATTCACAGACTAAGGAACAAAGAAGTTCCCTTGGTTAAAGTGCTTTGGAGGAATTAGTCCATTGACTGAGCTACTTGTGAAGAAGAAGCAGACATGCGTATCAAGTACTCTCTCCTTTTCTCTATGAATTCAGACTCAGCTTAAGGTAATAGTTTTCCTTTGATTATCTCTATTCCATTCTCATTTCCAACTATGTAATCAGTCTCATGTCATTTCATGCATTCATGAATCAGTTCAGTCATGTAGTCATGTTTCAGTTATGCATGTTCAGTATGCAACCTCAGTCCCTCAGTATTCTCAGCTTAATCAATCTAATTCGAGGACGAATATTCCCAAGGGGGAGATATTGTAATACCCCGTACTTTTCTAAGTTCAGTTCGGCTTATAGTACATGTATAAGAGGCTCAACACTTGAAAATTTAGGTAAGTGTTGGGGACTTAGTTTAATTTTTGGCCTCATAATCTTAATGATTTTTAAAGTGACCTTCCTGACCCTAAGACGTATATTTTTGAGTTGATTCATATTTAAGGGTGTAAGTAGCATATCTCGAGTAAGTTTTGGATTATTTGGATGAGGTTTAGACCCCATATGGATTTCCAAAATAGCAGCTCACCGCGATTGTGGTGCGTCGTGGTGGCTGTAGCATTGGTCACCTCACCGCGTCGCGGTGAAGTTCAAAATGGCAATTGTCAGATTCCATCAAGTCATCCCGATTGCACCGCATTATGGTGGAAATCGCGATGACAGCCTTCGCATGTCGTGGTGAAGGTCAATATCGGGTTCTAGTTACGAATTTTAATTTCCCAGGGGCTGTTAGGTCCTTTCCCATTGCCCCAATCCATGATGAAAATATGGGATTAAAGCCCCCAAAAGCATATTTGGTCATCTTTTACTCATATTCTCTCAATTGAAAACCGTTCTCTCTCAAGAACAAACCCTAGCCCTTCAAGATTCAAGCTCAAGTTCAAGAAAACCACCAACAACCTTCAATAATTCTTCAATTAAGGTATGTTAGATATTCATTCATGGGTTCCTTTCACCCATGGAGTCCAAGAACCCAATTTCAAGTTTAAAAGAACGATTTTTACATGTTATCATGAATTTTAACCATGAATTCCCATGAATTTTGATTTTTATATTATGTTTACACATAATTTGTTGTTGAAGTTAAACCCTACATATTTGAATGATGCTTACTCATTGGTTTGTACCTAAAATTGTGATTTAGTATCGAAATCATGATATTACTACATATTTAAAACTATTCCCATGTTTAAACCATGAATATCAAGTGTGTGATGAAATTCTCAAAGAAATGAGTTTTGAGTAATGACTACTTATCATGTCCTTAAGTTTTTAGTACGGTCTTGTTGTTATTCCTATTGAGTCCTAGGGGTTTTGAATACCTGAAACCTAGCTGCTTATCTAGTCTTCAGTATCTACAGAATGGTTCAGGAAAGTTATGAACATTTTCCATTTAGTCAGTCACCATAAACAACTAAACTTAGTTCAGACCAGTAATCAGTGTCTTTCAGTTGGGAGTAGGATTTAGCACTGAGTAAATGCAGGGATGACGGTTCCCCGTCAGTTAGGCAGAGTCATTAGTAGAAGTTCCTATATTCCAGAACTACGTAGCCATCATAGGATATGAGGAGTCACCCATCAATTTAGGCTTGACTGCCTCTCAGGGGTCACCCGTCAGTTAAGGCTTGATACCCTAGTCCTTCGGGACATCAGTTGTGGATCCACACAGTCATTGTTAGTACCCATGGCACGATACTGATGCCCTTCCAACTGGGGTTATAGGTTGGACCGTGATTGTACATTAGGGCATGTCGGTTATAGTTAGCTCCCACAGTCTCAGTTCAGTATTCAGTATGAAGTACATTTTTAGGTTTACTGACCATAGCATACAGTTATCAGTTATTCAGTGTCAGTATTTTAGTACTTCAATTTACAGATTATTTCAGTATCATGTTATATGCTTGGTCATGCATCCTCAGATTTTACAGTTTTCATGTATACTATTGCATCGATCATCTCATGCTATTCATTTAGTCATGTTTTATTCATGTTCATGATCCCATGCATATCAGCCAAACCTCATTTAGCATACCAGTACATTTAAAGTACTGACCGCATACTCGTTTCTTTCTCTATAATATCTTATATCATAGGTTCAAACTCTCAGGTTCTCAACCACACTTAGACATTCCGGTGCATCAGCAGTGGTAGCAGTGGTGAGTCCTCATACTCCGAGGACCGATGATGTTTATGTCAACATTTCTTTTCAGTTTAGTAGTCAGTAGGAGTTAGTTGGGGACTTGTCCCATCAATTCCACAGTCAGTCAATTTAGAGGCTTTCAGACTAGTACAGACAGATAGTCAGTTTTCAATCATTATTATCAGTTGTTTTACCAGTATTGACAGTATGTTTCAGACATTTTAAAACTATGATCAAGTATTTATTTTTAGTTTTTAAAACCTTATGAGATTTTTTAGTTAAGTTTTGCACACGTCTTTGTTAAGTTATTAAGTGCTCACAGCAAGTACCATCTCATGGGTTAGCTTGTGGTCCTTTGGGGCTGTAAGCACAGTGTGGCGCCCAGGGTGTACTCTCGGGGCGTTACACAAATGCATCTCAAGCCTCCCCAACATCAATTTAATGTCCCAAATGTATTATTATACTCTTTGTTAGTTTTGTGGCATTTTAACATTAATTATAAAGTTCTTTAGTGCCTCATTACCATGTAGTTAGTAGCCAAAATTATGACATTGAAATATGGGTAGTCTAGGAGTCTATATTTTTTAAACTCTTGAAGTTAGTGGCTGCCTATTTACTCCAATAACGTAGATGATTTATTCACCATTCACTTCATTTGTTTGGATAGTTTGCAGAGTTTTGTGCAACAGTTGTCTACTTTTCCCCTAAGTCATTATGCCTGATTACATTTAGGAGTTAGTGGCTTTTAAAGGTCAATAACCTGATACAATTAGATGCTATATTTGCTTATTGGTTTGTGATGGATGAATTTAGTCTTCATTTTCCTTGAGATTCTCGTAACTTCCCACTCTTTATTCCTTCATTATCCTACTCTTTATGTGTTGTAACTCTTGTAATATAAAGGCCCTTGATAATCCATCTTTACTACCCTTCATTAATTCTTATCATTCTTATTCATTACATGGAGGACTCCCTCTTCTATAAATAGAGGTGGTCTTGCATGTTTTTCAAAATAAAAGATAATATAGAGTTCATAAAAGTTAGTAAAAAAATGAGTTTATTAGTTGAAGAGAGGTATTATTTTTGTGGAGCTTTGAACTCAACTCTTGTCTAGAGTTGTTGTGTTGTTCTTTTTGAGAAGACTGTTGTATCCTTGATTGAACAAGTCAAGAAGATTATTGCTAGACCGGTGAAACAATGCTATTATATTCGTGCCTCAGCCAAAGAAGATGTCACAACCCAAATGTCATGTGTGGCACCCACACTAATCTTCTTGTGGGAGAACCACCTAAATCAAACCATTACCCAATCACTTGTCAATACTAAAATGACATTATCATAAAACCAACTTAGTAACAATAATCTGGAGCTAATCATTAGTAATGCGGAAATCAAACAAACTACTTATTAAAATCCCCAAGATCCGAAAGTCATCGTACAAAAACTTCTAAACAAAGATCATGTCTAAAAGAGATATCTAAAACTAAAGAAAATAAGAATGTTTCATTGCCCGAAAGATGGACAAGAACAAATAAGATGACCCATGGCAGCATGGAGACGGAGTGCTCACCCTTTGATCAAGATCTGCTATCAAACTCTAGAGGTGAGGTCGTGTCTGAGCCTCTAGAACACTTTCTGCACTCAACAAACAAAGAGCACAAGGTAGTATCAGTACAAACAACTATGTACTGATGGGTATCATAGGCCAACTCAATTTAATAGCATGTACATAACATAAATCAACTAACAAGTAGACATGCATCGTCACATATCAAGTATTCAATGAATCAATAATACATCAATAATAGGCCAAACAGTGCTTACAAACAAGCCACATAAACATCAAGAGTATCAACCATACTGTAAACATCCATAGAGTCAACAACAATACCATAAGTAACAACCACATACTTCAAAACCTCACAATTAGAATACCATTAGCTCGTTACGTCACAACCTGATTCACATGTTATGATGACACCTACTAAAACCCACAATAGGTAAGCCAACACCATAAGCCAGAGATAGGGCAATTGGTTACTTTGGTAGGAATGCCCAACTGGGCCTAAATACACTAACACAACCATAATCAATAGTGTTCCATTAAGAGAAGAAAATAAAAATACGGACACCAATCCCATGACCTGGTAATATTAGTACAAGAGCATATAAGTTTGATAATAGGAAATACAACTTATAAGTCTAAAATAGTCAATACATCTATCTCGTATACAAAAGACTAAACAAGGATAGAGGGAAACATGCGACTCGAAACTCTAAGAGCTCACCTTGTCTCCGAAATACCTACTCTGCACGATCTTAACTCAACGGGCGGCAACTAGTACTCGGTTCTGCACTAAAAAAGTACAGAAGTATAGTATGAGTACCATAACAATGGAAACTCAGTAGGCATCATCGGCCGACTAAGATAAATTATGATGAAAAGATGATATAAAACAAGACAATATCTCAAAGTCAAGGTACAGAATTGAACCTGAATCATCTGCATCTTTACTATATAAAATAAATGACCAACTAGAACAATAATATGACATCTCATATCAATTCATGCCAATACTATCATATATAATGAGTAATCGATTTAGAGGCGTATAGCAACACAAATATAATTACAACCGCATAAATAACTTGTTATCACATGTACATCCATTAGAGCATAAAGTAAAAGAACTCACCACGGTGTCCCATACCATCAGGGCGTACATCTAAAAGAATATAAAGTAAGGAACCCATCATGGTGTCCCATACCACCGGAAAGTGAATCAAAAGATCAAATCATCAACGTATATATATATATATATATAACCAACTTCTCATTATTAATGGTTTCCCATATTTCACACCAAAATTCATTTTCCAACATTCATAATCCTCATCAATCACCAATATTGAATAGTATTTACCAAAGTACTCATAACCATAATCATATCACCATTTAGAAATCTATCTCATCAATATACTCGATTTACGCACTAGTATTAACTAACCAATACCCATTATTAAACTATTAATTCGCTAGTCATCAAGGACCTCTAGTTATTAGTCCAACCAATTCCTTACATAATCTTAGTCACAGAATAGTGACTAACCTTTATTCCCAAATTAACCAATATCCAACAACTATATGAGGTTCACTATTTGACCATAGGAGCATTTATATATTACCAATTTCTAATCATCATAATAGCACTAATCACCATCTAGAAAAGGCCACAAACTTTCTTTATACTCTTATATATATGTAACCATTAGCATATTTTAGTATCTAGCATAACTAATATACAAATCCTCAATAAATGGCTAATCAGCATCATAACATAGTGATTAATATCATTAATCATCACCCATGCTAACCTATTTTCATCATTATCCACGTAACAACCACAATGGCTAATCACCACATTTCAACCAAACAAGGTTTACTAACTAGAATTCTAGACTTCAAGCCATCAAATAAGATAGTCACTTAGTAGTCAACTAGTCACCACATAACTCCCTTAAATAAATAATATACCTTAATTAATCCATTTATCCAATGCTATCTAAACTCACTTGGTGAATCCTCCAATTCTACACAATATTTTATTTACTAACTTATTCTAATTCAGTATTCAACATATACTACTTCTACTCACTGTTCAATACTAGCAAGAACTACACCACTAACAAGTGATTAGTATCGAAGAATTATTATCGACATCCCAAGAGTAACATCATACCTTCAAAGCACATGCAGATATAGTCATATAAAATAATCATCATGCATAAACATATATACATATGCTTACCATACATAACATCGTTATATCTTTTGGACTTACCAGACATCATCATAACGTCAGTATATTCTCCAGACTTATCAGACATTATAATAACATCAATATATCCTACGGACTTATCAGGCATCATCATAACATCAATATATCATTTGAAATTACCAGGCATCATCATATCATTAATATATCTCCAAACTTATTGAGCATCATCATATCATCAATATATCCTCCGAACTTACCGGGCATCATCATATCATATATAAGGAATCCAAACAATAGTAAATACAGGCCCAAACATTATCCCTACTATTTCAACACCTAAAACCCCTCCTAATCTTATTAAGATATCAAAGTCATGCTATAATAAAGCTCAATCTAACAATAAGTAAGCCTAACCTACCTTGAATCTATATATAGCTCGCGAACCGATAACTTTCGCTTTCTCTTTCCTTGAAGCTTCTTCAAGGAGTCAAGGTATTAAAAGAACAATCTATGCATTATTACCAGAATATCAATACCCATATTGCACCATTGTGCTTCAGGTCCAAAATAATACCAAACCTCCCCAAGTGGGTCCCACTTATGAAAAATGAGTTTTCGAGACCAACCCATTGTTCAAATACCATTAAGGAGTTATATCCCTAAAGAAATTGGTGCAAATTAAGAATATTTGGGCTAAAATAAAGCCTCAATACATTTGGGGTTTTGGGTCAAATAATCAAGAATTCAACACTAAAAATGAAGGATTCGTACCTTAGATTCGATGTTAATCACGATTATGCAAGTTATTCAAGCTCCCAATCAACACCCAAGACTTAATTTGACTGCAAGTTGAATATATTAGACATATAAAAGTGGAGGATGCTATTTTATGACAAAAGTCTCAATTGCACTGGCTTAAATATGGTTATGCAAATTCAAACTACTTTCATGATCTAATCAAAGATAGAAGAAGAAGAATATTTATTCACAAAATAAAGCTGAAAAAGGGGATTATGAAATAGCTATAGCAGCATGTAAATATTTCCATGATATTTTTCAGGGAAAACAGAATAGGTACAAGAAGAGATGCTATCTAATATTCCTAAAATTCTCTTAGATGGTCAAAATTCCACCATCGAGGTAATTCCCACTCTAGAAGAATTAAAATATGGTATTTTCAATGAATGGACACTCAGCAGCTGACACTGATGGAATGAATGAGAATTTTTTTCAGTCCTGCTACCATATCTTAGGTCAGGACCTTCTACAAGTTGTGATATCTTTCTTTTGTGGACATGCTATGCCTAAATACTTTTCATATACTTGCTTGATTCTCCTTCCTAAAGTAACCCAGCCTAACAAACTCTCTGAATATAGACCTATTAGTTTGAGTAATTTCACTAACAAAGTCATCTCTAAATTGATTTACCTTAGATTAGCTCCTATCCTTCCCACTCTTATCTCTAGAAACTAGTCAGGGTTTGTGAAAGGCAGGAATATTATAGAAAACTTCATGCTTGCCCAGGAAATTATTAGTGGCATTAAGAAGCCTGTTGTGGGTGGGAATATAGTTATACAACTAGACATGTCCAAGACTTATGATAAGGTATCCTGGTCATACACTTGTCTTGTCCTTAGAATATTTAGATCTGGAGAAATAATCATTGATTTGATTTGGAAAACCTTGTTAAACAACTGGTACTCAGTGCTTGTGAATAGTACCAAACATGGATTCTTTCATTCTACAAGAGGTTTAAAAGAAGCTGACCCTCTCTCCCCTACTTTATTCATTATTGGGGTTGAAGTTCTATCCAGAGCCTTGAATAATCTACATCATCATCCCTAATATTATGGATTTCACATGGACTATAAAGGGCCTCAGATTAATCATCTCAGCTTTGCTGATGATATTTTCATATTTAGTACTGGAAGGAGACACATACTAAGATTAATTATGAAGACATTGAAAAAATATGAAGAAGTGTCTGGTTAACGTATCAACAAAGACAAGAGTCACTTCTTGCTTCCAGACCAAGATGTTCATTCCACTATCTCAAGGATCAAAAGTGAAATAGGCTTTTAATAAAAGCATGGCCTGATTACCTACCTTAGATGTCCAATATATATTGAAAGGCAAAGAATTAGGCACTATTGTGGATTGGTTTGCAAAGTAGCTTCCAAAATTTTAGGATGGCAATCTAGACTTTTTAGTTATGAAGGTAGAGCTATTTTGGTGAGGTATGTCCTCCAATCAATCCCCATTCATATTCTCTTAGCATATATCTCCCCAAGACTATCTTGAAATAACTTTTATACATATTTGTTGACTTCTTTTAAAGATAGAATGACAACAAGATCAAGTTTCATTAGGCATCTTAGAGAAATCTTTGCTTCCTAATTACAGAAGAAGGGAATGGAATTAATCATGTCTCTGAAATATGCAAAGCTATGCAATTGAAGCAATGGTGGGTATTTAGAACTAGAGATACTCTATGGGGCAATTTCTTGCAAATTAAATCTTGCTAGAGAGTCAATGTTGTGGCCAAGAAGGGGTTTAATGGTCAATATTTGGTATGGACACACATGATGAGAAATAAAAGGGAAGCTAAAAAACATATCCTATGGAGAATCAAATCTGGTACATTCTACTTTTTGTAGGATAACTGGTCAGGTATGGGCCCTTTGCACAATTTCAGAAATGATGGTGTAAAATCAAATAATGCCAAGGTTTCTTCCTTCCTAGATGAAGGAACCTGGAATGTTCAAAAACTATTTGCAGCAATTCCCCCTCATCTATTACAAACTATTCTCAAAATTCCCTTTCAATTCCAAGAAGGGGTTCTTGATCATCCAATTTGGACACTAAATGCAAGTGATAAGTTCAGCTATTCCTCTACCTAGGGTGTTGTAAGAGAGCATAGAGAAGCAACAATGATTGACACATATATCTAGCATAGACTAGTCCCCTTTAAATGCTCATTCTTATTGTGGAGAGCTTTAAGAAGGAAACTACCTACAAATGAAAGGCTCGGTAGTTTTGATATAGCCCCTGCAATTTGTGGATGTTGTTATACCTCTGGTTTGGAAGCTATTCCTCATAAATTTATAGATGTTCCCTTGCAAATAACATTTGGCAATACTTTTTCTTATCTATGGGGATTACTCATGTCACAACTTCCCTTAGAGACCTGGTGTTGAAATGATGGAACTTTAAATCAATTAATATTGCTCATAAACTGGAGAACCAGGCTCTTACAATCATTATTTGTTGGCATTTGTGAAATAATAGATGTGTTGTTAAATATGGTGGAAAAAAGTCTCAGCTAGCCAGGGTGAAATTCTTGATCTACAAGGACATCTCTCACCTATTATGCACTTCTTTTCCTTACATCTCTTAGCCTACTGGGTGGAATAACCTGATAGCCTTTTTTAAGAAATGCAGACAGGAAACAAAAATTAGACCTGTGTATTGGTCTAAACCACCAGCCAAAGTGGTTAAGCTGAACTCTGATAGAAGTGAAATCAATAACTCTGGTAAAATTAGAGCAGGGGATGTCAGTAGAGATCACAATGGTGACCTCATCTATGCTTATGCTACCCCTAGGACATGGGACCAAAAACCAAATAGAGGTGGAGGATATTATATGGGGTCTCTCTTGGTGTCTAAATAGTGGTATACACTAAGTCATTCTGGAGGTGGATTCTGAACTCTTCATTAGATGGATAAGAGATCAAATCCCAACCTCCTGGCATCTATAAGCCTTAGTGGAGTCATTACTAAGGATCATATCAGAGTTCCAATTATGTATTTTAGACATGTATACAGGGAAGCCAATTTTGTTACTAATGCCCTATAAAAAGTTAGTCACTAATCAGAACATCCTCAAATTACTTCTATTCCAGTCAATATCCCTCAGATGTAGTAGGCTATTTTCAACTGGACAAGATGGGCATGCCAAGTTTTAGGAGGAGGAAATTGTGTAGACTTAAAGCACCACCTTAGATATGGAGTGAGTCGTGAAGCAGAAGTCTCATGTACATTTAGATTGACAACTTACTTTGTATCACAATATTGCTAGCATTGTATTAGTATCATACATTCCTTTGTTCCACTATTTTTGGAGGTCAGGTCTATGTCCCCCTCTATGTACAGATTTGTGAGTAATGATAAAGCCTGGGGGTGATGCTCAGCCCCTAAAATTAGCGATTACAAAAAGGGTCTACACATTTTATTAGGGTTTATGGGACTCAAGACAATAGAGAAATGGCCAATTCTCAACTAAAAGGCATTTTATATCCCTTCCCAGGCCGTCAATTAAGGCGATCGCGAACATACGAGCTGCAATCATGGCATCGCAATTGCAATATAGCTCTGCAATCACAGTACCTTTGTTGAACCAGATGACAACTGAAACTAAATTCCAAGTTTTGGCCAATGCCTCAGGATGTATCCATAATCCAATATGAACAACCAAAATATGCAACCACACTAATTTAACATTTAGAATGTATTGGTGTAGTTGGATTTTCAATCCGAGGTTGTTTCAACCAAAAGGGCACCCCACACCCAAATTTCCAATTTATCAATATAACTACTCGAGACTACCCCTAGTTGTTACATGGTGCTTACGGTCCCGAGGGACCACAAGCTAACCCATGAGTTGGTACCTTCTGTGAGCACTGAATAATATAATCATGAATGCGGAAGAATAACTGGAATGCCATAAGGTTTTAATAATGAAATGACTACTGAATTATAAATCTGGCATAATAATGAAATATGAATAATCTGAATAGCTAACTGTAGCGTCTGAAAAGCCTCTAAATAGAATACTGTGAGTTGATAGGACATTCCCCCAACTAACTCTACTAACTATTGAGATAAAGACATGAGGCAATATAATCTATCCTCGGATGATGAGGAATCACCATTCCTACTATACTGCTGATGATCTGAGGGACTAAGTACGATCTGGGAACTGAGCGTCAGCTCCTATATTATGATACATCATAGCGCAAAAGAAAGGTATACGATTAGTACTTTGAATGTACTGGTATGCTAAATGAGGTAGGCTGATATGTATGGTTTCATGAATAGGAATAATAATAACTAACTGATTATACATATAAAACATAGAGTACTGAGTAGAGAACATGAAATTTGTAGGTACTAAAAATATGTGGAAATCCGTAAATACCGAGTATGCATGACAGTCTATAAATACTGAAGATATGTAAAAATCTGTGGACACTGGGGATGCATGGCTAAGCATATAATATAGACTGAGTAAAATCTGTAAACTAAAATACTAACAAAATACTGATATCTGTATGCTTTGGCCAAACAACTCCAAGACTATATAACTGAACTGGGACTATAACTGAGACTACATCTGAGACTGTGGGAGGTATCATCTAATCGACATTCCCCAATTTGAGCTAATCAGGGTCCAACCTGTAACCCCAGTTGGAAGGATATTAATATCATGCCACGGGTACTAACATTGACTGTGTGGATCCACTAAACTGATATAATGTCCAAAGGACTAAGGTGTCAACCCTGAACTGATGGGTGACCCCTGCGAGATAGTCAAGCCTAATTTGACGAGTGACTACTCATATCCTACGCTGGCAATGTAGTTTTGGAGTATAGGGACTGATACTAACGACTTTTCCTATCTGATGGGGAAGCCTCCATCTCTGCACTTACTCGGTGCTAAATCTTACTCCCAACGGAAAGACATTGAGATACTAGACTGTTCTGAGTTTAATGATTGATATCTGACTATTCTGATAATGCTCATAATATAATCTGAAGACTATTCTGTAATGTATTGAGACTAGACTAAATAAACAACTATGATTTTTGGGTATTCAATACCCCCATGACTCAAAACAACAATACTGAAAAGACACTAAAGCTTAGGGGACAAAGCATGAAGGTTTTTATTAAATCAATCACTCTTGTAGGCATTTTATCAAACACTTGTAGTTCATGGTTCAAATCCATCATAGGAATGTCCTAAAACATATAGAAATAGTATGAATCCGACATAATAGAGTTAAATCGTGGTTTTGTTCAATAAATAATAACATTAAAACATAGAGGATTGAATAATAACAATAATTTTATGGTAACATGATATAAAATCATAGTTCATGTAGATTCATGGGTGAAATCACAATATAAAACATAATAACTTGAAAAGATCACAATTTTATAATTTAAAAAGGGTTGCTTGGACTCCATGAATGAAAGGGATCCATGGATGGACGTCTAACATACCTTAATTAATGGATTTCTTAAAGTTCTTGGTGAATTCTTGAGGATTGATCTTGAATTTGAGAGCTAGGGTTCTTGATTGGGAGAGAATGCCTTTTGATTTGTTAGAAATTAATTAAAGAATAATTTTAAAAGCGTTTTTAGGGCTTAAATATCACACCTGGACGGACTTAATTATTGGGGAAAGGACTGTTTTATCCGTGAACGAAATATTATTTTTTCATTAAATTTTTCCAAAATGGGCACCTGGCGCGACACAGCGCTATCGTTCCGTGTCATTTAAAACAGTCAACTGGGAATTGGGCTGACGGCGCAACACACTATTATCGCGGTAAGCTTTTGGATGCCATTTTGGCCACCTCCGTGACGTGCCAATATCGCGGAGGCCCACTGAAAATTGACAAATAGGAAATTGGCCTGCTCTGCGATGCTCCATGATCGCGGAGTCACAATGGAATTGACAATTGTTATTTGGACTACCTACACAACACGCTAAGGGTTAAAATGACGATGTTTAACAACTGAAACTTAAAATCACCATCACTTCTTACCCGATTATCGGATTTGGGCGAATTTTATATTGTTGGAAAGTTAATTGAATTTCCTACGCAATGACTGGCTCTAAACTGGAAAATAATGAGTGTTTCAAAAAATTTATATACGAATACTCATGTATTAGGATTTAAATGATGTTAGGGAAACACGGGGTATTATAATATCTCCCCCTTGGGATCATTCGTCCTCGAATGAGACTGGTTAAGCTGAGGGAAAACTAATGGACAGAGCTTACAGACTGAACATGCATATCTGATGCATTGAATGTATGACTGAACTGATTTCTACAGGCATGACTAACATAAACATGATGTGCAACTGAAACTGAGCATGATACAGAGAAATCTTAAGAAGATTAGTACCTTATACTGAATCTAGATTTGTGGAGAAGAGATGAGGGTACTTGGTCCACATATCTGCTTCTACTTCCCAAGTGGCTCCCTCAACGGACTGGTTTCGCCAATGAACTTTGACCAATGGAACTTCTTTGATCCTTAGTTACGAACTTTATGATCAAGAATATTGATTGGAACTTCCTCAAAGGAAAGACTATTCTGAATATCTACACTTTCTAAGGGAACAACTATATCTAGATCACCAATACACTTTTTCAACAATGAGACATGGAATACTGGGTGTACTGAGGCTAAATCTGAAGGTAACTCAAGCTCGTAAGCTACCATTCCGAAATGACTGAGAATTCTGAAGGGACCGACATATCGGGGACTGAGTTTCCCTTTTTTGTCAAATCTCTTCAATCCTTTCATTGGAGAGATTTTCAAGTACAAGAAATCACCGACCTCAAACTCGAGATCCTTTCTCCTCATGTCTACTGATAGGCGAATTTACACGCCTATATCAATATAGTTTGCCCATATTTTAGCCTAGTTTTGAGAACAAAATATATATTTCATGCACTTTTAGTCCTTTTTCCTGTAAATGAGCTAACGAACATGGTTAGTAAAGTTTCAGGTATAAATAATGCAGAATTCAGCATTTTATGGCTTACTTGACGCAAAAGAAAGCTCACAAAGGAAGGGAAGAGAGTTTACACGCCTAAGGACCAAAACTGCTGCATGGAAAATCTGTCCCGGGCTAAAACAACATTTCTGAAGACTTTGGGGATTTGCAGTAACTTAGTTGGATTTGGACAATGATACATTGACCTAGTACAATTGGGTTATGTATTTCATTAGTTTATTTGGATTATGATAATGTTACATTAACCTAGTACAATTGGGTTAAGTATTACATTAGCCTAGTAGGATTTGGTTAGATATTTTATTTATCTAATAGGATTAGGATATGGGTATTATAAATACCCTATTTTGCTAGAGATTTTACAACTTCGAATTACAACTCTCATTCTACTTTTAACATCATCTTCTTACATCTTCTAATTCTTCCATTAATTCTATTTTTCTTCTTCTACTCTTCTATTCTTAAATTCTACAACAAGAGAATCGTTACTTTGCCTAGGAATTCACGCCTCACGCCTACCACCTAAGCTACACGAAATTACTCAATCTTGTGGTATAACAACAATGTCAATCGTGATCTCCTTCGCATTCATGGGTAACTAAACTTCTCTGTTGAGGTTATGGAAGCCGTATGAGATACTATCTATTGCTGTGAGTTTGTGAGTTCGCGACACGTATACTGATTATATCATTATTCTCTTCATCTTAGTCTACATTCTTTGTGGTTGCAAACGCAAGAATACGCTAGTATAACATTTAACTTGTTCGAAAGAAAGGTTATTTGTCTGGAAAAGAGATAATGTCAAGGTAGTAGGGTCACCCCCTAAAATTCCCTACTAAAAAGCTAGTGCCATAACTGGACTAACCTCTTGGAGAATTTGTACCGTTAGACACGCTTTAAGCTCGAAAGAGTTAAAGTGAAATAATCCTCGAATAGGTCGAAAGACGCCTGGATTTACAATCGAATACAATTCTCTATAAGCAGTTACATGTCAGAATTCTACACACTCATAGCCAATAGAGACGTATACCTCAGAAGGTGGACATAACCCCAACGCCTCAATTCTCATTGTTTACAACTTACGTAACAATCTTTCTTTTTTACTTTGCTATTTTCAGCTTTTATTTAATTGTTTTGGTGACACATTACAATCCCCCCTTTTTACGAGACTTGCACCAAAAGTTTAGTAATTTTGCTTACTTGTTGGCCAAGCTATTCCCTGTGGGATCGACACCCAACCCAGGTTGGGTTCTATATTTGCTAACAACCGCTTTACACTCCTACGAGAGCTGTAGATTGAGCGTTATCAAAAATTGGCGCCGTTGCCGGGGAATACAAGTGACAATCAAGTTCGTGATAATTACTAGACCCTTTGGTCAAAGATTCTCGTACTTTTACGTTTAGTTTTTGTTTTTGTCTACTGCAGGTTTTTATTTTAGTGCATGCCCCATACTCGAAGTTCTGGTCAACCGTTATTACCAATCAATCCTGAACCACAACGCATTGGTAGAATGGAAGCACAAGCTGAAATCGCAAGGATGGCTGCTCAACAGGAACAAGCAAGATTGGCTGCCCGTGCCGCAACCCAGGTTCAACAGCAGAACATTGATAACCCTGCATGAGCAACAAATCCTGACGATGAGGATTTAGGTGATGACGAGTTACTAAACCCAAGTCATGATGCTGAAATCATAACACCTGCCAACAGAAGAGGTCGACAAGCTCGGTATAGACATGATCGCCAACCTATGCAGCCAACTTTCGACGATGATGATGATGATCTTGATGGTGCCGGAGCCACTGGAGCTATAATTCCACCACCATTAGCTCCCGGAGCCAAGTTCAACATCACAAGCACCATGATTCAGTTATTGCAACTCAAGGGATTGTTTGGTGGACTAGCAGGCGATGATCCAAATATGCATCTCATCAACTTTATTTCTACATGCAAGTCTTTTGACAATCCTGGTGTTGGTCAGAATGCAATTCGATTACGTCTATTTCCATTGTCTCTGTCTGGGGAGGCAACACTATGGTTGAATGGGCTGACTCCTGATTCAATTACAAATTGGAGGCAATTGAGAGACGCTTTCCTAGAAAGATTCTTTCTACCTTTCAAAAGGGCACAATTGAGAGATGAAATCAGCAACTTTCGTCAGCTTCCCACTGAAGCTCTTCATGAAACATGGGAGAGGTTCAAGACAAAGCTAGCGAGATTCCCAAACCATCACATGACTAATGTTCACCTCATGGAGATATTGTATAGATCCTTGAATTCAATAACTAAGCCAGTGGTGGATAACGCAGCTGGAGGATCCTTTATGGATCTCACCTTTGGTCAAGCAAGCAATATGCTAGATCGCATGACGAAACAAAGTAGATCTTGGCATAGCAGGGATTCCGAGGTAGCAAGCCCCACTTTATCTATAGGCATGACTGCAGACCAAAGAAGAAGATAAGAAGAACGTGATCAAGATTTAGCGCACATGAAAACACAAGTGGATCTTCTGACAAAGCATTTATTATCAGGGAAGACTGAAAAAGTGAAAGCTGTGGCGCTAAAAGGAAGAGACGAATCTGATTCGGGAGAGAAGGCCAACTACTTGAACAATCAGGGGGGTTTCCGTGGGAATACCCAAGGAAACCAAGGTCGGAACTATTATGATAAATCTGGAAGCAAAGAACAAGATAGTTGGAAGAAAAACAATGAAAAGAGTGGTTTGTACGTTTCCCCTGGTAGACGTGATACCACCACATCTAATTCTGGAAGTATGGAAGACATGATGGCTAAATTATTGAAAGGAGTGGAAGCAACGAGCGCGGGAGTTACTGAGGTAATTAATGATTTGTCCTCCATGAAACAACTAGTTGATTCTTATTCCACTTCAATCAAGCAAATAGAGCAGCAATTGAGCCAACTTTCAGCAGCACTCAATCAAAGAAAGGCTGGCACTTTACCTAGCGATACTGTGCAAAACCCAAGGAATGATGGGTCATGCTTGGCCATCACTACCAGAAGTGGTAAGGTGCTGGAACCTTCAGCAAAAGGCAAGCAAGTGGCTGATGAAGTTGCGGACATGGATGATAACGCAAAAGGAGAAGATGCCGCAACAACCAGTACCGACGTCAAGGACATCACGCCCAGTGATGTGCAGCCTGAAAAAATGGAAAAACGGAAGCAAGAGGAGAATAAAACCGTGGAGAGAACACTTCTATACCCACCACCACCTTTTCCCCAAAGACTAAAGAAGGTGGCGGATGACACTAAGTTCAGCAAATTCATGACTATGTTAAAGCAGCTGACCATTAATGTTCCATTGGTGGAGGCACTTGAACAAATGCCTGGGTATGCGAAGTTTATGAAGGATATTTTGACAAAGAAGAGGGCAGAAAGTTATGAGCTGAAAGACGATGTGCATCATTGTAGTGCAATTGCTACCCGATCGATAGTTCAGAAGGAGGCCAACCCCGGAGCTTTCACTATTCCTTGCACCGTCGGATCTTTGAACTTTGCCAAAGCATTATGTTACTTAGGAGCCAGCATCAATTTGATGCCATTATCGATCTACAAGAAGTTGGGGTTAGGAGATCCTACTCCAACCAATATGAGGCTCGTCATGGCAGATAGGTCGGTAAAACGACCTGTTGGTATTCTATGCGATGTCTTGGTAAAAGTTTCTTCATTTATCTTTCCAGCAGACTTTGTCATCTTGGATTGTGAAGCATATTCTGAGGTTCCCATAATCTTGGGGCGCCCTTTCCTTGCTACAGGAAGTGTGCTCATTGATTTGAGAGCTAATGAACTTTCATTCCGAATAAATGACGAAGTGGTTCGTTTTGATGTTTGCAAAACAATGAAGCAACCCAAAGATCTTAGTGTATTTTCGGTGGCTGATGTTTTCTTTGATGATGAGAAAGAACTACCTGAAGAAGAGCAAATTATTGATGATCCCTTGGAGGTTGTGCTCATGAATGGAGAGAGTGAAAATACTGAAAATTCTGAAGAAGCAATTTGTGCTCTATCGGGATTAGGAACATATCGCTATACTCCCAAGAAGCTGGATCTTGATCTCAAGAATCGGCCTACACCACCAGCTAAGCCATCTATTAAAGAGCCACCCACGTTAGAATTGAAGGAGCTGCCAAGTCATTTGAAGTACGCATTCTTAGGAAGCGGAAACACTCTTCCAGTCATTGTGGCAGCCGATTTGGGTGAGCGACAAGTTGCAGCTCTTATTGCTATTCTACGCAAGTATATTAGAGCTATTGGATGGACCATTGCAGATATTATTGGTATTCCACCTGGGATTTGTACACATAAAATTCAGCTTCAAGAAAATTGCACACCCACCATTGAGCATCAAAGGCGTCTAAACCCACCTATGCAAGAAATGGTGAAGAAAGAGATCATCAAGTGGTTAGACGCAGGAGTTGTGTATCCTATTTCTGATAGTACATGGGTAAGCCCTGTACTATGTGTTCCCAAGAAAGGAGGTATGACGGTGGTTGCGAATGTAAAGAATGAACTTATTCCACTCAGGCCCATCACTGGATGGAGAGTATGCATGGACTATCGCAAGCTGAATTCTTGGACACTCAAGGATCACTTCCCAATGCCATTTATGGACCAAATGCTAGATCGATTAGCGGGGAAAGGATGGTTTTGCTTCTTGGATGGTTATTCAGGCTATAATCAGATTTTTATTGCACCCGAAGACCAAGAGAAGACAACGTTTACATGCCCATATGGTACGTTTGCCTTCAAACGTATGCCATTCGGGTTATGTAACGCACCAGCCACCTTTCAACATTGTATGATGTCTATTTTCTCTGATATGGTTGAAGACACTTTGGAGGTATTTATGGACGACTTTTCAGTTGTTGGTGAGTCTTTTGAAGCATGCCTGACAAACTTGAGCATGGCATTACAAAGATGTGTAGAGTTCAACCTTGTGCTGAATTGCGAGAAGTGCCACTTCATGGTAAAAGAAGGAATCGTTCTTGGGCACAAGATCTCTGAAAGAGGAATAAAGGTTGACCGAGCAAAAATTGAGGTTATTGAGAAGCTACCGCCTCCAATTTCGGTGAAGGGAGTTCGTAGTTTTCTTGGCCATGCTGGTTTCTATCGTAGGTTCATCAAAGACTTCTCTAAAATTGCGAGTCCATTGTGCAAACTATTGGAGAAAGATGCAAAGTTTGTCTTCAATGACGATTGCTTAAAGGCATTCGAATGCCTTAAAGGAAAACTCATTGAAGCCCCTATTATGGTAGCACCAGATTGGACTCTCCCGTTTGAAGTCATGTGTGATGCTAGTGGTGTAGCCGTTGGTGCTGTTCTTGGTCAGAGAAAGGAGAAATTATTTCATCCTATCTACTATGCGAGTAAGGTCCTAAATGAAGCCCAAAGAAACTACACTGTTACTGACAAGAGCTCCTAGCGGTTGTGTATGCATTTGAGAAGTTTCGTGCCTATCTATTGGGTACTAAGGTGATCGTTCATACAGACCATGCAGCTCTTAGGTATCTAATGACAAAGAAGGATGCAAAACCAAGGTTGATTAGATGGGTATTGCTGCTGCAAGAGTTTGATTTCGAAGTCAAAGATAGACGAGGTTGCGAGAACCAAGTGGCTGATAACCTATCTCGACTTGAGAATGAGCATGTGGCGCAACCTGAAATTCAGATTGATGATGCATTCCCGGACGAAAAGATATTAGCGACAACAATGGAGAAATTACCATGGTATGCCGACTTTGCAAATTTTGTGGTGAGTAATGTGATACCTGCCAATTTATCTTACCACCAAAGGAAGAAGTTTATGCATGACGTACAACACTACTATTGGGATGAGCCTTATTTGTTTCGACGATGTGCGGATGGTATCATTCGACGATGTATATCCCATGAAGAGGTGCCTAATATCTTGGAAGCATGCCATACTTCGCAAGTTGGAGGACATCACGCAGGCAATCGGACGGCCAGAAAAGTATTGCAAAGTGGTTATTATTGGCCTTCGATATTCAGAGATGCCTACGATTTTGTTAGAAGGTGTGACCAATGCCAGCGTCAAGGTGCGATTTCAAAACACCATGAAATGCCCATGACCAAAATTCTTGAGGTAGAACTCTTTGATGTGTGGGGTATTGATTTCATGGGTCCATTCGTGAATTCGTTTGGAATGAAGTACATCTTGGTTGCTGTGGATTATGTTTCGAAATGGGTTGAAGCTGTAGCATTGGCCGACAATGAGGGAAAATGTGTTGTAGCATTCTTGAAAAAGAATATCTTCTCTCGCTTTGGAGTACCACGTACTATCATAAGCGATGGAGGATCTCACTTTTGCAACAAGCTATTCAAGTCCGTGTTGGCAAAATATGGTGTCAAGCAACATAAGGTAGCCACACCTTATCACCCACAAACTAGCGGACAGGTAGAGGTTTCCAATTGAGAGATCAAGCAAATCCTTGCGAAGACGGTAAATGCTAATAGGAAGGATTGGTCTCGGAAGCTGGACGATGCACTATGGGCGTACAGGACTGCATTCAAAACGCCAATTGGCATGTCCCCTTATCAACTAGTTTATAGGAAGGCTTGTCACTTACCCATTGAGCTCGAACACAAGGCATTGTGGGCATTGAAGCAATTAAATTTGAATTGGGATAATGTGAAGAATCTGAGGTTGGAGCAGCTGAACGAACTAGATGAATTTCGTCTCCATGCATATGAAAGGTCAGACCTATACAAGGAGCGGATGAAAAAGTATCATGATCAGCGGATTGTTCGACGAAACTTCCAAAGGGGTGATATGGTACTTCTCTTCAACTCCAGATTGAAGCTCTTCCCAGGTAAGTTAAAATCCAAGTGGTGTGGTCCATACAAAGTTATCCAAGTCTACTCATCTGGAGTAGTTGAATTGGAAGATAATAATGGTGTTGTCTTCAAGGTGAATGGCCAACGTGTTAAGCCTTATATCGGTCCTCTTGACTCGATGAATTCTATGTCCATCATCTATCTCGACGAAGTCTAAGTACTCGAGGTAACTATGTCGAGCCACGACAATAAAAAAGGCGCTAGATGGGAGGCAACCCATCATTTTATCGTTTTATCGTTCTTTTTTTACTTGTTTTGCTTTTGATAATGAAAATCCAAAAATAAGAGTCGTGCCACGACCAAAACTAAGGCGCTTGGTGGGAGGCAACCCATCATACTAATCGTTTTCATTTGGTTTTAAGAAAAAATAGGTGCAAGAGGTATTCAACGAGGAGATTGATTTCAATTGACGATTTAGACGCATTGTATGGTAAAGTTGGTAAGTTAGGAAAAGTGATGCATAAGGCTATGGATTGAGCATTGCTCATGCCAAACTAGGCATCGAGGAAGGCTAGGCCTAGGTAAAACTAGGCCACGAACGATGCACAACCTATCCTATAGCCTAAGGTCTCGGAATCTAGTGTGCTATACACTATGCGCCGCCCAGTCCTAAGTGTGCTTTTGACTATGCGCCGCCTATGCTATAGCATTAGGTCTCAGGATCTCATATGCCATAGACTATGCGGCACATATGTCCCTAAATGCCATAGACTATGCGGCGCATATGTCCCTAAATGCCATAGACTATGCGCCGCATATACCATGACTATGCCAAGAATTATGCGCCGCATATGTAGCATTTTTGTCTCCAAAACCGATTGTAAATGGGTCAAAACCCAACCCATTCTCTTCATATATAAAGGGGACTTAGTCTTGAAACATAAACACACTAGAAATTAACCTAAAGGCGCCGCATTCCCTCTCCAAACCACCCCAAAATTTTTCTTTTTGCTCTTCCAATTCACAAAACCATCTCCAAAAGCTTCAAGCAAGTAAGTACTCTCTTATTCTTCATTTATTTCTCGTAAGTACTACGTTGCTATGTCTATTATAAATTTCTACATCGTGTAAGATTGATTGGTGATGTTCATGTGTTTTGATCGTTGATACAAAATCATGTGAGTAAACATATACGTAGGAAAATCTTGACTTGTTTCCGACTTGAATTTGGTTTTAATAGCATTGTTATACGATTTGAGGAATTGCTATGGTGATGAACATTGATTATCATGTTATGATCTTGTTACTTGGATACTTACATGCTTACTTGTAGTATCTGAGTAATTGCAGTTGATACTTGGACTATCATGCCGGGGAATACAAGTGTCAATTAAGTTCGTAATAATTACTAGACCCTTTGGTCAAAGATTCTCGTACTTTTACTTTTAGTTTTTATTTTTGTTTACTGCAGGTTCTTATTCAGTGCATGCCCCATACTCGAAGTTCTGGTCAACCGTTATTACCAATCAATCCTGAACCACAACGAATTGGCAGAATGGAGGCACAAGCAGAAATCGAAAGAATGGCTGCTCAACACGAGTAGGCGAGATTAGCTGCTCTTGCCGCTGCCCAAGTACACCAACAAAACATTGATAACCCTGGGCGAGCAACAAACCTTGACGATGAGGATTTAGGTGATGACGAGTTACTAAACCCAAGGCATGATGCTGAAATCACAACACCTGCCAACAGAAGAGGTCGACAAGCTTGGTTTAGGTATGATCGCCAACCCATGTAGCCAGCTTTCGACGATGATGATGATGATCTTGATGGAGCCGAAGACACAAGAGCCATTATTCCTCCACCATTGGCACCCGGAGCCAAGTTCAACATCACGAGCTCCATGATTCAGTTATTGCAACTCAAGGGATTATTTGGTGGACTAGCAGGCGATGATCCAAATATGCATCTCATCAACTTTATTTCTACATGCAAGTCGTTTGACAATCCTGGAGTTGGTCAGAATGCAATTCGATTACGTCTATTTTCATTGTCTCTGTCTGGGGAGGCAACTCTATGGTTGAATGGGCTGACTCCTGATTCTATTACAAATTGGAGGCAATTGAGAGACGCTTTCCTCGAAAGATTCTTTCCGCCATCTAAAAGAGCACAATTGAGAGATGAAATCAGCAACTTTCGTCAGCTTCCAACTGAAGCCCTTCATGAAACACGGGAGAGGTTCAAGACGAAGCTAATGAGGTGCCCAAACCATCACATGACTAATGTTCACCTAATGGAGATATTATATAGAGCCCTGAATTCAATAACTAAACTAGTGGTGGATAATGCGGCCGGAGGATCTTTTATGGATCTCACCTTTGGTCAGGCAAGCAATATGCTAGATCGTATGATGAAGCAAAGTAGAGCTTGGCATACCAGGGATTCTGTGGTAGCAAGCCCCACTTTTTCTAGTGGCATGACTGCAGACCAAAGGAGAAGAGAAGAAGAACGTGATCAAGATATGGCGCACATGCAGACACAAGTGGATCTTCTTACAAAGCATCTATTATCAGGGAAGACCGAAAAAGTGAAAGCTATTGCGTCAAAAGGAAGAGACGAATTTGATTCGGAAGAGGAAGCCAACTACTTGAACAATCAGGGGGTTTCCGAGGTAAAACCCAAGGAAACCAAGGTCGGAACTATTATGATAAATATGGAAACAAGGACCAAGGTAGTTGGAATAACAAGAATAACAAGAGTGGTTTATACGTACCCCTGGAAGACGTGACACCACCACATCTAGTTCTGGAAGTATGGAAGACATGATGGCTAAAATACTGAAAGGAGTGGAAGCAACGAGCGCAGGAGTAATGGAGGTAATAAATGATTTGTCCTCTATGAAGCAATTAGTTGATTCTCATTCCACTTCAATCAAGCAAATAGAGCAGCAATTGAGCCAACTTTCAGCAGTACTCAATCAAAGAAAGGCTGGCACTTTACCTAGCGATACTGTGCAAAACCCAAAGAATGATGGGTCATGCATGGCCATCACTACCCGAAGTGGTAAGGTTCTGGAAACTTCAGAAAAAGGCAAGCAAGTGGTTGACGAAGAAGCGGAAATTGATGATAAGGCGAAAGGGAAAGATGCCGCAACAGCCGATCCTACCGTCCTTAACGTCACTCCTCATGACGTGCAACCTGGAAAAGCTGAAAAACGGAAGCAAGAGGAGAAGAAAGCCGTGGAGAGAACAATTCCATACCCACCACCACCTTTTCCCCAAAGGTTGAAGAAGGTGGCGGATGATACGAAGTTCAGCAAATTCATGACTATGTTAAAGCAGCTGACCATTAATGTTCCATTGGTGGAAGCACTTGAACAAATGCCTGGGTATGCGAAATTTATGAAGGATCTTTTGACAAAGAAGCGGGCAGCAAGTTATGAGTTGAAAGATGATGTCCATCCTTGTAGTGCAATTGCTACCCGATCGATAGTTAAGAAGAAGGCCGACCCAGGAGCTTTCACTATTCCTTGCACCGTCGGATCTTTGAACTTTGCCAAAGCATTATGTGATTTAGGAGCCAGCATCAACTTGATGCCATTATCTATCTATAAAAAGTTGGGGTTGGGTGATCCTACTCCAACCAATATGAGGCTCGTCATGGCGGATAGGTCGGTAAAACGACCTGTTGGTATCCTATATGATGTCTTGGTAAAGGTTTCTTCATTCATCTTTCCAGCAGACTTTGTTATTTTGGATTGTGAAGCGGACTCAGAGGTTCCCATAATCTTGGGACGCCCTTTCCTTGCTACAGGAAACGTGCTTATTGATTTGAGAGCTAATGAGCTCTCATTCCGAATAAATGACGAAATAGTTCGCTTTGATGTGTGCAAATCAATGAAGCAACCCAAAGAGCTAAATGTATTCTCGATGGCTGATGATGATGAGAAAGAACTACTTGAAGAAGAGCAAATTATTGATGACCTAGTGGCGGTTGTGCTCATGAATGAAGAGAGTAAGGATGCTGAAAATTACGAAGAAGCTATTTGTGCTCTATCAGGATTAGGGACATATCGCCATACTCCCAAGAAGCTGGACCTCGATCTCAAAAATCGACCCACACCACCAGCCAAGCCATCTATTGAAGAGCCACCAATGCTAGAATCGAAAGAGCTCCCCGATTATCTAAGGTATGTGTTCTTGGAAAGTATAAATATACTTCCGGTGAGTGCGAATGATTTAAGTAAACAACACGTAGAGGCTCTCATCTCTTCTCTGAAGAGATACATGAGAGCTATGGGTTGGACTATTGATGATATAATTGGTATCCCTCCTGGGATAGGCATGCACAAGGGTCATCTCGAAGAAGATTACATGCCTACAAGTAAGCCTCATTGTCGGGGATACATTATCCAAGTATCAACTGCAAGTAGTGATTTTCAGATATATCTAACATGAAATAGTAACTGCAAGTAATTGCCTCTTACCGACTTAGGAGGTTGCGATTGTTGAAAACATCCATACCATGTTACAACCCCTATGTAGTAGTGTTGTTATATCTAACATGAAAGTAGTGCAATGGCTGCAAGTAGTAATACATTACTGATTTTCTTGTCGGAATATAATCCTTAAAACGTATGTCGACGAAATCTGAGTAATCGACCACTTTCACTTCACTGATTTGTGTCAACAAAACTAAGTGTGGGGTGGCACCCCTACTGCTTGTTTATAGATTGTATCAACTGAGATTGTGCTGCCAATAACACTATTTCTAGTCTCAGGTACAATGGCACCTAAAGCGAGGCAAGGCAAGGAGAAGGCTACCACTTCCCAAAAGGGCAAGAAGAGAGGTAGAAAGGACCAAGGAGAATCATCCTCAACACAACTACCCCGCAGAATGTTTGGAATAAAATGGGTTCTTGAGGAGGAAGCCAAAGAATGGTACAGGAACAACAAAGAAAGAAGATATGTTCATGTCGACCTGATCAACAAGGACACCTTAGCAAAGAAGGAGCAGCGTATGTTGGCAAAAATCATGGCATTGAAGCTGGATTTCATCTTCCGCGATATGGGAGAATGTAATCTTGATTTGACAAGAGTGTTTTACGCCAACTGGTCGTCGAAAACAACAGGCAACGAAGTCAAAATTCGGGGCCAAGTGTTACAGCTCAACGCGGACTGGATCAACTCTTTTCTTGGCTTACCTTCGGTCGACCCAGCACCATTCAAAGAGCTGTACAGCAGGCCTCCTTATAGAGCAATTAGACACACACTTTGTGGAAGTAGATCGATGGCAAGGTGGGGAAGACATAAAGACACAGGATGATACAACACCTTCCCCTATGCTTCACTGAATAGGGAAGCAAGAATATGGATGCGTATTGTCAACTCATGCCTTATTCCTGGGACTCAATACACCAAGATATCAAGAGATAAAGTGTGTTTGGTCTATGCTTTGATGACGAATGTCCCTATCAACTTTGGGGCAATCATTTGCTCTACCATGAGGAAGGCCAGACTCCACAAAAGGTCCCACTTCACGTTTGGAAATCTGTTGACAACAATCTTGCGGAAGGAGGATATCGAAGAGGAACCAGCTGACCAAAAACTCCCACATAACCCAAAGAAGGTTGACCTTACTAAGGTCAAAGATGCTGAAACAACTCATGGTGTCAACCTTACTACTGCGGAAAGACATGCTCGTGATGAGAGTTTCTTCCGTCATCTTTATGGCATGACATGATTTACTATGATGAGTGGTGGACGTGTTCCAACTGCTGCAGAGCTCCAACAGCTGGACCACGACTATCCCATGAACATGCATGCACGGGAGATGTGTGGAGTGGGCGTATACTTTGAGGAACCTCTAGATGATGATGTGCCGACTAATGACGATCGACGCTTGCCAGACTCTGACGAGGAGGAGAACTCTAACGACGACTCTTATGATGATTCCGACGAAGGGGGTATGACCCCCGACAATGATGAAGAGTCCGACTAACCAGGTTCCTCGTATTTGGTTTCCACTGAGGGCAGTGTCCCGTTTAAGTGTGGGGTGGCGGTATCGTATGCTATACTTCTCTATCGCATCTATGTTTGTTTATTTTGTTGTTCTATGTTTGTTTATTTTGTTGTTTTTTTGTTTTTTTCGTATTTTAGTTTTTTGTTTTTGTTGTTTTTTCCAGATTCACATGAAATTATTTTGATAGGTAGCATGAGATTATAACAAGAGTATGTGCTACAATTATGACTATTGAGACGTTTAGGCTCTAATTGTGACTCATTATGTGATATTGTGTGGTTCAACTCCTTCACTTGTTGGGTCGAGAGTCTATATTACTTCCATGAAAGTCGACCATGTGCCTTGTATGTGTGAGATAATCGTATATTCTATGTGTGTGGCTGATGCTAGAACTTGCCTGGTATGTATGAAAAGCGAAAATAAAGAGTGTAAGTTTAGGATATGATTTAGGCATTTCTTTGGCAACCTATATTTGTTTACCTTCAGTTTTACCTACCCATGGACATCATCCTAGTTAAACCCTTTTGAGCCTTTAGCTTATTTTCTTTGACAACCTTGTATGTAAGCCTAATCTATTTTTTTCAAGACCGTAATTTGATCCAAACTCCTAAGTGCTTTAAAGTAAAAAAGTCATGTGACAACATTAGAGGAAATTGGGTGAGTATGATGCTATAAATTGTAATGGTGCTTGAATGTGTTATGAAAAAAAATGTGCTATCATAAGAGGTATGTTGTGAAAAGAAAAAGGAAAAGAAAGCTGAAAAGCAAGTTGTGCTTAAAATTGAAAAACAAAAGAGGAGAACAAGGGTGGTAGAATAAAAGAAAGAAAGGTTGAAAAAAAAAAGTGTCAATGGTACAAAGTGATGTATTAAAGCGCTTAGGAACTTAGTCACTCTTCCTGGCCAAAATAGTCCTACCCGTCCCTTAGCCTACATTACAACCATCAAAAGACCTACTTGATCCTAAGCTTAGCATTCTGACATTTAGTAGAGTATTACATTAAGGGCAAGCCTATGGTCATCAGTTGCTACATATGAATTCTTTGTGAGAGTGAGAGCAAGGACATTTTGATACCCATGTTTGAAAAATATGCTATACTTGTGAGTGATTATGGGTACTATAGTGTGAGACACACATGGTTGATGAGTTTTGGGTAGTTATATATGATTCCTTGTACCTTAACGTTTGCATGCGAGTTGATCACCATCACGAGTCTATGCTAGAGGTTAAATTGTTTCTACCTATAATCAAAAAGCTACTCTTTGTTGATAATTGTTGTGCTTGTCTTGACAAATGTTTTGTGTTGTTGCTGTGAAACCCTAAGTTGATGTTTAAAAGGACATGGTATTTCGTTCGAGGACGAACAAAGCTTCAAGTGTGGGGTGTTGATGATAGGCGAATTTACACGCCTATATCAATATAGTTTGCCCATATTTTAGCCTAGTTTTGAGAACAAAGTATATATTTCATGCACTTTTAGTCCTTTTTCCTGTAAATGAGCTAACGAACATGATTAGTAAAGTTTCAGGTATAAATAATGCAGAATTCAGCATTTTATGACTTACTTGACGCAAAAGAAAGCTCACGAAGGAAGGGAAGGGAGTTTACACGCCTAAGGACCAAAACTGCTGCATGGAAAATCTGTCCCGGGCTAAAACAACATTTCTGAAGACTTTGGGGATTTGCAGTAACTTAGTTGGATTTGGACAATGATACATTGACCTAGTACAATTGGGTTATGTATTTCATTAGTTTATTTGGATTATGATAATGTTACATTAACCTAGTACAATTGGGTTAAGTATTACATTAGCCTAGTAGGATTTGGTTAGATATTTTATTTATCTAATAGGATTAGGATATGAGTATTATAAATACCCTATTTTGCTAGAGATTTTACAACTTCGAATTACAACTCTCATTCTACTTTTAACATCATCTTCTTACATCTTCTAATTCTTCCATTAATTCTATTTTTCTTTTTCTACTCTTCTATTCTTAAATTCCACAACAAGAGAATCGTTACTTTGCCTAGGAATTCACGCCTCACGCCTACCACCTAAGCTACACGAAATTACTCAATCTTGTGGTATAACAACAATGTCAATCGTGATCTCCTTCGCATTCATGGGTAACTAAACTTCTCTGTTGAGGTTATGGAAGCCGTATGAGATACTATCTATTGCTGTGAGTTTGTGAGTTCGCGACACGTATACTACTTATATCATTATTCTCTTCATCTTAGTCTACATTCTTTGTGGTTGCAAACGCAAGAATACGCCAATATAACATTTAACTTGTTCGAAAGAAAGGTTATTTGTCTGGAAAAGAGATAATGTCAAGGTAGTAGGGTCACCCCCTAAAATTCCCTACTAAAAAGCTAGTGCCGTAACTGGACTAACCTCTTGGAGAATTTGTACTGTTAGACACACTTTAAGCTCGAAAGAGTTAAAGTGAAATAATCCTCGAATAGGTCGAAAGACGTCTGGATTTACCATCGAATACAATTCTATAAGCAGTTGCATGTCATAATTCTACACACTCATAGCTAATAGAGACGTATACCTCAGAAGGTGGACATAACCCCAACACCTCAATTCTCATTGTTTACAACTTACGTAACAATCTTTCTCTTTTACTTTCCATTTTCATCTTTTATTTAATTGTTTTGGTGACACATTACAATCCCCCCTTTTTACGAGACTTGCACCAAAAGTTTAGTAATTTTGCTTACTTGTTGGCCAAGCTATTCCCTGTGGGATCGACACCCAACCCAGGTTGGGTTCTATATTTGCTAACGACCGCTATACACTCCTACGAGAGCTGTAGATTGAGCGTTATCATCTGCATACGATTTCTATTAGCTCTGGGAAGCCCTAAGACTTTCTCTGATAAACTTAACCTTCTCTTATGCATTAAACACCAAGTCAGCCCCGACTACTATTGCCTCACCTACGTCAAATCAACTAATTAGAGATCTATATCTCCAATCATAGAGATCCTTAAATGGAGCCATACAGATACTGGAATGATAGCTGTTATTGTATATGAATTCAATCAAAGGCAAATGGTTATCCCAACTACCTTTAAAATCAACTGCGCATGCTCTCAGTATATCTTCTAGATTCTGAATGGTCCTTTCTGCTTGACTGTCTGTTTGAGGGTGGAAGGCAATACTGAGAAGGACTAGGGTACCAAGACCCTTTTGGAATACTTTTCAGAAATGAGAGGTAAAATGGGTACCTCTGTTTGAGATGATAGATAAAGGAACAACGATCAACCTAACCAACTCTCTAAGATAGAGTTTGGCATAGTCCTTGGCTGAATAAGAGGTATAGACTGGCAAGAAATAAGATGATTTGATCATTCTGTCTACAATAACCCAAATAGAATCATGGTGATGATGGGTACGAGGCAAACCTGTCACAAAGTCCATGTTCACTTCCTCCCATTACCACATGGGAATATTGAACTCTTGCATGGGCCCATTAGGCTTTTGGTGCTCAATCTTAACTTGTTGTCATGTAGAGAACTTAGCCACAAGCTCTGCAATATCTTTCTTTATCCCACTACACGAATAGATCTCTTGTAAATCATGGTACATCTTAGTGGCCCCTGGATGAATAGAGTAACGCGCACCATGCGCCTCTGCAAGAATTCGTTGCCTCAAGTCATCAACACCAGGCACACACAATCTACCCTGACAACACAACACACCATCTCCTTCTTGGGAGAAAACCTCCATTTTCTGATCTCTAACTGATTCTTTTAACTTAACTAGACTGGTATCTCTATCTTGATTTTCCTTTACCTCAGAAACTAGAGATGATTCGGCGCTACTCTGCACCCGCACACTACTCTCTACTGAGTCGACTAAGCGGACACCTAGTTGGACAAACTGACGATCTTCCTGAGCTAACTTCTTCTTACCATCCTTAAAATGAGCAACACTCCCCATAGACAATCTACTGAGAGCATTAATCACTACATTGTCCTTACCTGGATGATACAAAACACTCATGTCATAATCCTTCAATAAGTCTAACCATTTTCTATGACACAGATTCAAATATTTTTGAGAGAACACATACTGAAGGCTTTTGTGACCTGTGAACACATCTACATGAACCCCATACAAGTAATGCCTTCAAATCTTTAAGGCAAACACTACAGCTGCTAACTCAAGATCATGAGTAGGGTAATTCTTTTTATGGGGTTTAAGATGTCTGGAGGCATAGGCTACAACCTTACCTCTCTGCATGAAGACACAATCCAAACCTACTCTGGATGCATCATAGTACATAACAAAGCCATCGGAACCATCTGGTAGAGTCAAGACTTGGGCTGAGGTGAGTCGTTTCTTCAACTCCTGAAAAATCTTCTCGCAGGAATTTGAACACTGAAACTCAACTTTTTTCTGAGTCAATCTGGACATGGGGGATGCAATAGAAGAAAACCCTTCAACAAATTGACAGTAATAGCTAGCTAAACCCAAGAAACTCCTAATGTCTGATGGAGAGATGGGTCTAGGACAGTTTCTCACCGCCTTGATCTTTTAAGGATCGACTCTAATACCATCACCAGAAATAATATGGCCAAGGAAAGCTACCGATCTTAGCCAGAATTCACATTTACTGAATTTAGCGAACAACTGGTTAGCTCTAAGAGTTTGAAGCACTACTCTAAGGTGGTTTGCATGATCATTTTTGCTATGAGAGTAAACAAGAATATCGTCAATGAAGACTATGACAAACATATCCAAGTACTACTTGAAAACTCAGTTCATCAAGTCTATGAAGGTAGCTGGGGCATTTGTAAGTACAAAGGACATGACTAGAAATTTGAAGTGACCATACCGAGTTCGAAAAGCTATTTTTGAAATGTCACATTCCTTGACCCTGAGCTGATGATAGCTTGATCTGAGGTCTATCTTGGAAAAGTAACTAGCACCCTGAAGTTGGTCAAACAAGTCATCGATTCTAGAAAGTGGATATTTATTATTGATTGTGACATTGTTCAACTGACGGTAGTCAATACACATTCTGAGAGAACCATCTTTCTTACGCACGAATAGAATAGGTGCACTCCATGGGGAGATGCTGGGTCTGATGAATCCCTTATCTAAGAGATCCTTCAATTGTTCTTTCAATTTTTTAAGTTCACCTGGAGCCATTCTGTATGGCGGAATAGATATAGGCTGAGTATCTGGGAGAAGGTCTATTCTGAAGTCGATTTCCCTTTAGGGAGGAACTCCAGGGAGATCTTCAGGGAACACATCTGGAAATTCCCTCACTACTAAAACTGACTTAAGAGTTGGAGTTTCTGAGTTAGAGTCTTTGACTCGAACAAGATGGTAAATATACCCCGTCGATATCATCTTTCAGGCTCTAAGGTACGAGATCAACGAACCCTTAAGAGCTGTAGTACTACCCCTCCATTCAAGGACTAGTTCATTTGAGAACTGAAAATGAACTATTCTATTTCTACAGTCAACTGAGGCATAGCATGAGTGGAGCTAATCCATGCCAATAATGACGTCAAAATCAGTCATCTCTAACTCCACGAGATCAACTAAGGTAACTTTATGAGATATTGTGACCGAACAGTTCTTGTATACCTATCTGGATACAATGGAAACACCTACTGGGGTAGACACTGAAAAGGGCTCTGCTAGCATTTCGAGACTGACTCCGAAGTTGACAGCTATATATGGAGTTACAAAAAAAAGAGAAGCTCCAGGGTCTAGTAAAGCATAAACATGTAAGTGAAATACCTACAACGTACCAGTAACTATGTCAGGAGAATTTTTCTGAACTTGGCGGGATTGAAAAACATATAATCTATTCGGACGCTGACCACTGGTAGTACTAGAAGCGGCACCCTGATGAGTTGGGCGACCAGATGGAACTGACGACTAATGGGACTGGCCCTGTTGGCGCAAATCCCTACCCTTTTGAGAAACTACCCAACACTCCCAAATTCGATGGCCTGGCTTGCCATACCCGAAGCACACATCGCTACCCTCTCTACACTCACCCTGATGGTGTCTGCCACACTTATGTAAGGGATTGGTATAAACACTGCTAACACTGACCTGGGACTTAGAGCCTGGTGCCCTATCCCTATTATTATTTCTGAATTTAGGTACTAGAGAACTGGCTGAAAAGGTGCTGGGTCTGAAGACCTCTGATTAAATTGAGGATGGTTACCACCCTCTGACTTTGGCTGACTGAAATTAAAACTACCCGTCCTAGCTCTCTTGTTTCCTCTCTCCCTCTTCTTAATATTTTACTTCACTATCTATTGAGAATGGACCATCAACCTAGATAATTCTATCTCACTAATAAGAATTGCGGTCCTACACTCCTTGATCACACTATCAGATACGCCAGAGACAAACCTACTCATCTTGGACCTGTTATCAGCTACCACATGAGGAACATACCTAGCTAAATGAGTAAACTTGAGGGAATACTCCCTCACACTTGTGCTGCCTTGCCTCAAATTAACGAACTCTAACACTTAGGACTCTCTCAACTCCAATGGGAAGAATCAGTCTAAGAAAGCTGTGGCAAACTCTTCCCATTCTACAGGCCCTACATCTACACCCCTATCAACTTCCACTGCTTAAACCAAGTATGGGCTACATTCTGCAATTGATATGCAGACAACTCGACACTATGACTAGACGTCACCTCCATAGCATCCGTTACCTTATGAACCATATCTAAGATTTCCTGTGGATCCTCTTCAGACTTGGACCCCGTGAAGGAAGGAGGACTCATTTGGGTGAAGTCCCAAATTTTGGTTGCAGCAGTATTGGCCATTGGGTTGGCCAAAACAAAAGATGGTCATTTATTTTAAGATGCTACGAAGTTTGCTAGAGTAGTGAATGCAACCCTGAATTCCACGTGAGAGACATGATCATCCAGAGGATTTTCCTGGATGGGCTGAGGGGCTGGCTGAGTTCCTGTTCTTCTTCCATTCTTCTTGGGAGTCATGTTCTGTAAACAGAAGAAGGAAATAAATTAGACTGAGATTTTAACTTTAGCTCACGCTCAATCGCATGACATGATGACTGAAAGAAGTGAAACTTTTTCCTAAACGCCTTGTATGTAGCTTATCATCCATAAGTGTGGTGTGCTACACACCCATGCATAAAACTCTACTCGACGCGACTTTCATACTTCTAAGGACACGTTAAAACCTTGAGCTCTGATACCAAGTTTGTAACGACCTGAGACTACCCCATAGTCGTTACACGGTGCTTACGGTCCCAAGGGACCGCAAGCTAACCCTTGAGCTGGTACCTGCTGTGAGCAATGAATAATATAATCATGAATGCGGAAGAATAACTAAAATACCATAAGGTTTTAATAATGAAACGACTACTGAATTATAAATCTGGCATAATACTGAAATCTGAATAGCTAACTGTAATGTCTGAAAAGCCTCTAAACTGAATACTGTGAGTTAATAGGACAGGCCCCCCAACTAACTCTACTAACTACTGAGATAAATACATGAAGTAATATAATCTATTCTCGGATAATAAGGACTCACCACTGCTACGTACTGCTGATGATCTGAGGGACTAAGTGCGATAGGGAACTGAACGTCAACACCTATGATATGATACATCATAGCACAAAATAAAGGTATGCGATCAGTACTTTGAATGTACTGGTATGCTAAATGAGGTACGCTGATATGCATGGTTTCATGAATAGGAATAATAATAACTAATTGATTATACATGTAAAACGTAGAGTACTGAGTAGAGAACATGAAACCTGTAGGTACTAAAAATATGTGGAAATTTATACATACCGAATATGCATGACAGTCTATAAATACTGAAGATACGTGAAAATCTGTGGACACTGGGGATGCATGGCCAAGAATATAACATGGACTGAGTAAAATCTATAAACTTCAATACTAACAAAATACTGTGGGAGGTATCATCTAACCGACATTCCCCAATTTGAGCTAATTGGGGTCCAACCTTTAAACCTAGTTGGAAGGGTGTTAATACCATGCCATGGGTACTAATGCTGACTGTGTGGATCTGATAAACTGATATAATATCCAAAGGACTAAGGGTTTCAAGGCAGAACTGACGGGTGACCCCTACGAGATAGTCAAGCCTAATCTGACGGGTGACTACTTATATCCTACACCGGCTACGTAGTTCTGGAGTATAGGCTGCTACTAATGACTCTTCCTATCTGACAGGGAAGCCGCCATCCCTGCACTCGCTCGGTGCTAAATCTTACTCCCAACTAAAATACACTAAGATACTTGACTGTTCATAGTTTAATGACTAATAGCTGGCTATTCTGATAATGCTCATAATATAATCTGAAGACTGTTCTGTAATGTACAGAGACTAGACTAAATAAACAGCTATGGTTTTTGGGTATTCAATACCCCAAGACTCAAAACAACAATACTGCAAAGACACTAAAGCTTAGGGGATAAAGCATAAAGGTTTTTATTAAATCAATCACTCTTGTACTCATTTTATCAAACACTTGTAGTTCATGGTTCAAAACTATCATAGGAATGTCCTAAAACATATAGAAATAGCATGAATCTGATATAATAGAGTTAAATCGTGGTCATGTTCAATAAATAATAACATTAAAACATGGAGGATTGAATAATAACAATAATTTTATGGTAACATGGTATAAAATGATAGTTCATGGAGATTCATGGGTGAAATCACAATTTAAAACATAATAACTTGAAAAGATCACAATTTTATAATTTAAAAAGGGTTGCTTGGACTCCATGGATGAACATCTAACATACCATAATTGATGAATTTCTTGATGTTCTTGGTGAATTCTTGAGGATTGACCTTGAATTTGAGAGCTAGGGTTCTTGATTGGGAGAGAATGCCTTTTGATTTGAGAGAAATTAATTAAAGAATGATTTTAAAAATGTTTTTAGGACTTAAATATCACACCTGGGCGGATTAAAATAATGGGGAAAGGACTATTTTTTCCCTGAACAAAATATTAATTTTTCATTAAATTTTTCCGAAATGGGCACCTGGCGCTACGCGGTGCTATCACGCCATGTCACTGGAAAAATTGACATCTGGGCTAACGGCATGACGCGCCATTATCGTGGTAAGCCTTTGGATGCCATTTTGGCCACCTCAGCGACGTGCCAACATCGTGGACGCCCACTGGAAATTGACAAACAGGAAATTGTCCTGCTCCGCGATGCACCATGATCGTGGAGTCACACTAGAAATTGACAATTGTTATTTGGGCTGCCTACATGACGCGCTAAGGGTTAAAATGACGATGTTTGATGACTGAAAGTTAAAATTGCCATAACTTCTTACCCGATTATCATATTTGGGTGAATTTTATATCGTTGGAAAGCTAATTGAATTGCCTACACAATGGCAAGCTCTAAACTGGAAAATGATGAGTGTTTCAAAAATTTTATATATGAATACTCATGTATTGGGACTTTAATTATGTTAGGGAAATACAGGGTATTACAATCAACTTTGTAATCAATATGTCGAAATGAGTTCAGGTTCAGCAAGACCTGAACCAACATTCTACCCAACCTAAAATAGATATTCTGAAGCTGTTGGCGCAGTCAAAATTTGAATCTGACATCGTCTTACTGAGGTTTTTACTCGTTGTCTATTTAGAACCAATGAAGACTTTTAAACAAAGAAATGGTTTTAAAAAACAAAAGAACTGCCTGGTGACCGAACTATCAGTCCCAACAAGTTATAAATGACTTAGGGAAACTATGGAAAAGCTCTAGTAGTGAAAATAAGCATAATTATGAGAAATGGCCTGAAGGGTCATTACAACATCCACTACCAAGGAATTTCATCCCCATAAGTTAAAGATGAAGAAAATACCTAAAGTCTCGAACAAGTGAGGTTACTGGACCCGTATCTTGCTCTCGATCTCCCAAGTGGCCTCCTCCACTGGGCGGGGCTTCCACTAAACCTTAACTCAAGGAATCTCTCTAGTACGCAGCTGCCTCACATCGCTAGACAATATACGCACGGGCTCCTCCACAAAAGTCCACTGCTCATCTAACTGGACCGAGTCCCACCTAAGCACATGGAATGGATTAGAAATATCCTTCCACAACATAGATACATGAAAAAATGGATGCACATCAGAAAAATTTATAGTCAAGGCTAACTCATAGGCCACCTCGCCAATTGTGTGGAGAATCTCAAAAGGACCAATATATCAAGGGCTGAGCTTACCCTTTCTTCCAAACCTCATCACACCCCTAATGGAAAAAACACGAAGGAACACACGGTCCCCAACTCCAAATATCCAGGCATGAAGCCTACGATCGGCATAGGCATTCTACCTACTCCATCCTCCTCTCAGCCTATCCTAAATCACCCTAACTCTATCCAACGAGTCCTAAAGAAAATTCGTACCACAAAGTCTCACCTCATAAGTCTTAAACAATCCTATCAGAGAACAAAATATCCTACCATACAGAGCCTCATAAGGTGCCATCTCAATATTCAAATGATAGCTGTGGTTGTATGCGAACTCTACCAATGTTAAGTGTTGATCCCACTGTCCTCTAAAATCCATAACACAAGCTCAGACCATATCCTCAATTACCTGAATAGTCCCGCTTGAACTGACCATCTTTCACTCAAAGAAAAGTTGTACTCAAATCCACTCGAGTACCCAATTCCTCCTAGAATGCTCTCCAAAATTGTAAAGTAAATATAGAACCATGGTTTGATGTGGTAGAATTGGCAACTCCATGCAAACGAACTATCTCCCGCATATAAATATGGGCTAATCTTCCAGCACTGAAGGTCATCTGAATAGGAATGAAATGTGTCGACTTGGTTAAATAATCCATAATAACCTAAATACCATCAAGACTATAGGAAGTATGAGGCAAATAACTAATGAAGTCCATAGTAATCCATTCCCATTTCCACTCAAGAATGGGTAACCTCTAAGTCAACCCTCCTGGATATTGATGCTATGCGTTAACCTACTGAGAACACAGGCAACGAGCCACAAAGTCTGCCACATCTCTCTTCATACGGTCCCACCAGTAGTGCTGCCTTAAATCTCTATAAATATTAGTTGTACTAGTATAAATAGAATATCTAGAACGGTGAGCCTCATGAAGAAATGACTGAATCAAGTAATCAAGACCCGAAACACAAATACGGCCCTGAAATCTCAAAATACCCTTAAAATTAATGGTGTGCCTCTCAAGATCACCACTCACCACCTAGTCATAGAGTAAACACAGCTTGCTATCCTCATACTGATGATCACGAATCTGATAGAATAGGGAGGATCTCGTCTCCATACAAGCCGAAATCCTTCCAGGATCCAAAATATTAAGGCGAACCGTTAAATTGGATAAGGACTGAATGTCCCATGCCATAGGCTTTTAAGAAATTGATATGAAGCCAAGCTACCCATACTCACTACCTTGCGACTCAAGGCCTTAGCTATCACATTTGCCTTACCCGGATGTACAAGATGGAAATATCATAGTCCTTTAGCAACTTTATTTATCTGCGCTGGCAAGCATTAAGTTCTTGCTGGGTCATAAGGTGATGAATGTTATGATGATTGGTGAAAATCTACCAATTCACTACATATAAATAATGCCTCCAAATTTTTAGCACAAAAACTACTGCCGCCAATTTCCAATCATGAGTGGGGTAGTTAACTCAGGCACTTTAAGTTGTCTAAAAGCATAAGTAATGACACAACCCTGCTGCATCAAAACACAACCAATACCAACACCTAAAGCGTCATAAAATACGGTGCATCCCCCATCCTCAATATGAAGAGCTAAAATTGGAGCTGAAGTAAGACAATTCTTGAGCTTTCCAAAGCTCAACTCGCACTTCTTGGACCATTGGAAAGGAACTTTTTTTGAGTTAATCTAGTCATAGGGGCTGAAATAGTAGCAAAGCTCTTACCAAAATACATGTAATAACCTGCCAAACCAATGAAAATGCAAACCTAAGTTGGAGACGTGGGCCTAGCACAATCATAAATAATCAAAATCTTAGCCGAGTCCACTATGATACCGTCCCTAGATATAATATGTCCAAGGAACGACACTGACTCAAGCATAACTCACACTTAGAGAACTTGGCTAAAAGCACATGATCTCTCAAGGTCTGGAGCACTATCTACAAATGTTGCACGTGCTCCTTATTACTCCTCGAATACATAAGAATATCATCAATGAACACAATAACGAAGGGTTCTAGATAGGGTCTGAACACATAGTTCATCAAATCCATGAATTCGAGGGAAGGGGGCATTAGTCAACCCAAAAGATATCATCAAGAACTCATAATAACCATAACGGGTCCTGAAAGCTGTCTTTGGGACATCCTCATCCCGAATCCTCGACTGATGATAACTGGACCTCAAATCGATCTTAGAAAACATGACTTTACCCTAAAGCTAGTCAAACAAATCATCGATGTGTAGCATTGGGTAACAATTTTCACTGTCACCTTATTAAGCTGCATATAATCAATACACATACGGATGGAGTCTTTCTTCTTTAAAAACAACATCGGACCTCCCCATGGGGACATACTCAGTATAATAAAAACTTTACCAAGAAGATCATGAAGCTGGGAATTCAACTTCTTAAGCTCAACAGGAGCTATACAATAAGGTGTCATAGAAATAGGTCAGGTGTCAGGCTCAAGGTTAATAGCAAACTTAATCTCATGGTTAGGGGGAATACCAGGCAGGTCGGTAAGGAACACATCAGGAAACTCATAAACAATAGGAATATAGTCAATCGATGGACTCTCTGCACGAGATCATATATATAAGCCAGATAAGACTCACAACCTCTCGACATAAGTCTCCTAGCACAAACATAAGAAATAATCCCCGTTGGCTCGTGGCTAATCGATCCCTTCCACACGACATGGGGTACATCGGGCATAGCTAAGGTAACAGTCTTGCCAAAATAATTCATGACCGCAAGATAGTGGGATAACTAGTCCATGCCTAGAATCACATCAAAATCCAGCATATCTAGAATAATAAGATTAGAATAAGTATCAATATCACTTATTGTCATAACACATGATCTGAATACTCGATCCACTACTAAAGAATCACCCACAGGAGTTGATGCATGCAATGTCATAGATAATAAGTCACTAGTCAAGTCCAATCTTGGTGCATAATAAGTAGATATATAAGAATAAGTGGATATGATATCAAATAAATCAAGCCGACTCGCGGTACACCATAAACGTATCTGTAACTACAACATCCAAAGTCTCAGACTTGGGTCTAGCATGTACTATTTATAACTGACCACGCCTGCCACCTGGATGGGCACCTGACCGACCTCTTGTCCTGCTTTCCTGAGTACCACCTCGAGCACCTTAAGAACTACCCCTATAACCTCGCGAACCACCACTACCTAAGGGATAAACTACCCTAATAGAGGTAGCACTTTAGATTGATACAACAATCGCCCTACGACTAGGGTAATCTAAAAAAAATTACCAGGAATCCCACAAGTAAAACTAGAGTGACAAACAAAAATAGAACTCATAGATCCGGATGAACCTGAGTAACCATCATACATAGCACGACCGATAGATGAACCTCTCAAAGACTGATCACCGCCCTTAGAAGGGCGACTGCTAGTACCAAACTGACCTCCGTCAGTAGTTTGAAGAGTTGCCTAAACTAGTCGACTAGTCTAACTCTAAGGCTGAAAAGATAAATGTAGGGTATACCTAAAATGTGAACTACCACCTCTAAATTGGAAACCAGTACGGCTCTCATCAAATCTGCCCTGGTACTTGGACCTCTTATCATGATCCTCATGATGCATGTCCTCCATCATTCTAGCATGATCTAAAACCTCAGCAAAGGTCCTACCCATAACAACTAGACTCAGAATAGCCATCTGAATAGGGATTTTCCATCCTCTCACAAAGCAACAACCTCTTTCATACTCAGTATCCAAAATAGAGGTCGAATTCCTGGCCAACTCATGGAAATGGGCCTCATACTCAGCGACTGTCATAGAAACCTGCTCCAATCTGGTGAACTAATCCTTCAATCGATCTCTAAAGTTGTGTGGTATATACTTCTTTAAGAACATCACAGAGAACTGAGTCCATGATAAGAGAGAAGGACCAACTGTCCTAGAACTCATAACACCTTTCTTCCAGTGTCGAGCAGACAAATCCAACTAAAATATGGTGTAATACATACAACAAATCTCAACAAGGAATAATTCGCAGAGTCTATCCTTGCAAGCAGTAAGAAACTCATATGCATCCTTTCCAGGATCACCAGAAAACCTATACGGACCCAACCTAAAAAATCTACCCAGCATTTTCTTCTCCTTAACAGACATAATAGGCTGGGTCACAACTGGCTGAGCAGCCATCGGTTGAATAACTATCGGCATAGAAGGAACCTCAACTCCAGGAGTTGCAGTTGCAGGCTGCACTCTTGCCTAGTAGTATATGCACCATCAGACGATGCACCACCAATAATACCCAAGAGCTGAATCAATGCATCTCTGAGCAAAGAAAAATTATTATATCTTGGTGGAGCCTGGGATGGTCCCTGTCCTATCATTAGTTGTGGCGAAGGAATCTCTGGCTCAGGTGCAGGAATGGGGTTTGGGGGTGGTGGCCCATCCTGGTCCTTAACTAGTGACACATCATGAGGCTGTCCTCGAATAGGAGTAGGATCCCTGGGATAGTTTGGGGGAGGTGGCCCATCCTGGTCCTTAATTAGTGACACATCACGAGGTTGTCCTCAAACAAAAGTAGGATCCCTAGGCTCAATCTTGGGACCCTCTTTACGCATAGCTGAAGCATGTGTCCTGGGCATCTGTGAAAGAGTAAAGTCAAGAAAATATCCTACAAACCAACTCAGACTCTTAGCACGATATGAGTGAAAGAAGTGAAGGACTTCTATAAATGATCCATAGCCTCTCAAAGATAGGAAATGAACGTCAACATTTCGATCTATAGGAATCTATTAGACACTTGCACTTGTGCCGATGATATCGGTAAAACCTGGCTCTGATACTAATTTGTAATGACTCAATTCATATGTCGTGATGGCACCTACTAAAACTACCAGTAGGTAAGACAACATCATAACCCGGAGCTAAGGCAATGGGTTACTTCTATAGGAATGCCCAACTGGTCCTAAAGACACACACATAACCATAATCAATAGTATTCCATTAAAATAAGACAATCAAAATATGAATACCAATCCTACGACTTGGTAATATCAGTACAAGATCATTTAAATTTGATAATAGGAAATGCAACTCATAAGTCTATAATAGTCAATTCATCCATCTAGAATACAAAAGACTGAAAAAGGATAGACAAAAATAGGCGACTCAAAACTCCAAGAGCTCACTCTGTCTCTGAAAGATCTACTTTGCATGATCTCAACTCAGCAGCGGCAACCAGTACTTGGGTTAGCACAAAAAATAAACAAAGAGTAGTATGAGTACCAAAACAATGGGTACTCGGTAGGCATCATTGGTCGACTGAGATAAAGTATGATACAAAGATGATATAAAGAAAGACAATATCTCAAAGTCAAGGTACATAATCGAACCTGATTCATCTTTATCTTCACTGTATAAAATAAATGATCAACTAGAACAATAATATGATCTCTCATATCAATGCACGCTAATACCATCATATATAATGAGTAAGCAATACGGAAGCGTATAGCGACACAAGTATAATTACAACCGCATAAATACCAAGTTAACGCATGTACATCCATTAGCTCATAAAGTGAAAAAACTCACCATGACGTCCCATACCACCGAAGAGTATACCAAAGGAACATAAAGTAAAGAACCCATCACGGTGTCCCATACCACCTGAGAGTGCATCAAGAGATCAAATCATCAACGTATATAGATATAAATATATATAACCAACATCTCATTATCTAAGGCTTCCCATATTTCATACCAACGGTCATTTGCCAACATTCATAATCCTCATCAATTACCAATATTGAATAACATTTACCAAAGTACTCATAACCATAATAATATCATTATTTAGAAATCTATGTCATCGATATACACGATCTATGCACTAATATTAACTAACTAATATCCATTATTAAACTATTAACTTGCTAGTCATCAAGGACCTCTAGTTATTAGTCCAACCGATTCTTTACATAATCTTAATTCATGGGATAGTAACTAACCTTTATTTCCTAATTAACCAACATCCAACTTCTAGTCGAGGTTCACTATTTAACCATACACATATTTAAATAATACCCATTTATAATCAACATAATAGCACTAGTCACCATCTAGAAAAGACACAAACTTTTATTATACTCTTATAATATAACCATTAATATCTTTTAGTATCTAGCATCACTAATATACAAATCCTCAATAAATGGATAATGGATATCATGACTTAGTCATCAATATCATTAATCATCACCCATGCTAAGCTATTTTCATCATTAGCCACAAACAACCATAATTGCTAATCCCCACATTTCAACCAAACAAGGTTCACTAACTAGAATTCTAGACTTCAATCCATCAAATAAGATAGTCACTTAGTAGTCAACTAGTCATCACATAACTCCCTTAAATAAATAATATACCTTAATTAATCTATTTATCCAATGCTATCTAAACTAACTAGGTGAATCCTCAAATGCCACACAATATTTCGTTTACCAACATGTCCTAATTCATTATTCGGCATATACTACTTCTACTCACTATTCAACACTAGCAAGAACTACACCGCTTAACAAGTGATTGGTATCAAAGAATTATAACTGACATCCCAAGAGTAACACCATACCTTCAAAACCCATACAGTTATAATCATATAAAAGCATCATCACGCATAAACATATATACACATGCTTATCATTTTCATATCCTCCGAACTTACCAGACATCATCATAACATCAATATATCCTCCGAATTTACCGAGCATCATCATAATATAAATATATCATTCGGAGTTACCGGGCATCATTATTGAATCAATATATCCTCTGGACTTACCGAGCATCATCTTATCATCAATATATCCTCCAAACTTACCAGGCATCATCATATCATCAATATATCCTCCAGACTTATCGGTCATCATTATATCATATATGAGCAATCCAAACAATAGTAAATGTAAGCCCCACAGGGGATAAAGTGAAAAAAAGTAAGGAAGGACATATCATCGTACCTCATCATTCTTTATCAACAAAATATATTAATAGGTGTATGAACAAGTATATCCATATGGTATGAACAATCACTACTTTATCGGGCTTAACTTAATCCTTAGCATTTTCAAGTACAAAGCCTTAATTATATCTTCTAGAGCCCCTCTTTATTAGCATGATTCACATTATTAGCACAAGAGGATTTTTAGCATTAACATTAGTTTAGTCACTATGCTTGAACATAATATGAGTAATAACATAATCGAAGGCTCACATGGTAATTTAGTCAATGATTTAAGTAATGATGTACTCATGGGTTCAATCTATACAATAATTCATTGCTATCCAAGCATCATCAATAATCTAGCAACCAATCATGCATATCATTTCCAATACCAATATCATGAATAAACCATTTACCAGGGTTAGCCATCATATTACCAAAGGCATATTCTAAGAATTTAACAAGTATCTAGGTCACTAATGAAACTACAAAGTCCAAACTTATAGCGGGTCAAGTTTTTCTTCTAATAACCCAACTTCCTCAAATAATCTAATTTCTACCCGGGACTAAACTAAGCCGTCTAATTCATATCTTAGAGGTTTATCAATCCACACTAGTTCTATGGTACAATTCTTCCTCAAGTGTTACTTTTAATTCATCCAAAGCTACAAGGGCAATTTCCGCAACTATGCACAACTAAAGTCAACTTATTATTTAATGTGAGTAACATGGTCACTCCCATATAAGTAGAGCAACTAGAACATTCTCATGTTATTCATGAGATACAAGTCCAACTAACCAAGGTTCTAGACTATATGTCAAGTATCACACTTTATAAGTTTAATAGCCTAAGTGGTTCAACTAATCCCAAACATTATCACCTACCATTTCAACACCTAAAATCCCTCCCAATCTTATCAAGATAATAAAGTCATACTATAACAATTCTCAATCTAACAAGAAGTAAGCCTAACCAACATCAAATCTAAATATAGCTCGCAAACCAATAGCCTTCTCTTTCCCTTTCCTCGAAGCTTCTTCAAGGAGATAAGCTATCAAAAACATAATATATGCTTTATTACTAAAATATCAATACCCATATTGCACCATTGTGCTTCAGGTCCAAAATGACTCCAAAAACCCTCAAGTGGGTTCCACTTATGAAAAACGAGTTTCCGAGGCCAACCCATTGTTCAAATACCATAAAGGAGTTCTATCCTTCAAAACATTAGTGCAAAATAAGCATATTTGTGATAAAATCCAGCCTCAAGGTATTTGGGGTTTTGGGTCAAATAATCAAGAATTCAACACTAAAAATGAAGGATTCATACCTTAGATTCGATGTTAATCATGATTATGCAAGTTATTCAAGCTCCCAATCAACGCACAAGACTAATTTGAGGTTTACACACTCTATTACGGTTAATGGTACTCAAAATAATGGAGAAATGGCCAATTCTCGACTAAAAAGGGCATTTAAATATACCTTCCTAGGCCTTCAATTCAGGCAATCGCCGAACACGCCGACCGCAATTATGGCATAACGATCGTGATATAGCCTCTGCAATCGAGGTACCTTTGCTGCACCAGATGACAGTTGAAACTTAGAATAAGTTTTGGCCAATGACTTGGGATGCATTCAAAATCCAATAGAGCAAATGAAATATGAAACCACACTGATTTAAACATTCCACATGTATTGGTGAATTTGGATTTTCCATCTAAGGCTGTTTTGACCAAATGGGGGAACCACATCCAAATTTCTAATATATCAACTTTTCGACCAATAGGTCAAAATAAGTTTGAGTGCAGCGGGACTCGACCAAAGGTTTACCTAACATAAAATCAATATTTTGGAGTTGCTGGCACAGTCAGAATTTGCATCCAATATCGTTTTACTGAGGGTTTTGCTCAATGGCTATTTGGAACCAACAAAGACTTTTAAATAGGAAAATGGTTTTTAAAACCACACGAGCTACTCGATGATCGAGCTATCAGTATCAGCAAGTCATAAATGACTTAAGTCATAAATGGATTTAAAAACCACACGTTATCGGCTTAGTAAACTCCACAAACTCTCGAATCCATACTAATTTGTACATACATGCTAAGGGTTTTATTTTAGCCCAACTAGTCATAACCTGCAGGGGATAATCTAAGTCCATGTACCATACCATCTTGGCAGCCGTTCCTCCATAAATAAGTAATATCAATGTCATATTCGTACCAGTGTGGAATCTGATCCTCTATAAACAAATAATATCTATATCATATTCGTATCGGTGTGGTACCAAATCCTCCATAAACAAGGAATATCAATATCATATTCATATTGTCTTGATACCCAATCCTCCATAAACAAGTAACTCAATATCATATTCATACCGGCGTGGTACCCAATCCTTCATAAATAATATTCGGTATTTTTATCAAATTCACACTACATCTCTGGATAAAATACGATGAAATAAGTTTACAAGTACACTTAAAGTCATAAGACAATTCTATCAAGTAATTTTTAATAACTAGTTATACACATCTCAACAATCCAAATGTCATTAAATTCAAGCATATCTAAATACCAATCAACAAGCATCCAATTTAGGAGCATACAATTCCAATTAAACTGTAACCTACCTCAACCAATGAATTCAAATTTAGTTAGTCCACAAGATCTTTTCCCTTCCTCAAAGTTTCGAAACCTGTTCCAATATATAATTCCCATAACAATAAAAATCTAGTAACACATGTTGCATAAACTCTTACTTTAAAAATTTTCGACCCAAAGCCAAAGTTTTCTATAATAAAAAATTGGAATTAGTGTCTATGGGTTATTAAGATCATAACTATTGGGATTATCAAATCCTAGATTCTCACCTTTACATTATTCATCGTTCTAAGGCACTGATTAGCCATTATTGTATAATGATTAGAAAAATGATACAACTAATATATTATAATTAATTAATCCTAAGAAAAACTAACAGAAAGCTTTCAAGAAACTTATTCCTACATAACACATGTTATTGCCACTTTCAATTTATTCCCATGCACATTCACACTATCCTTAATACCACTTTTCGCATACCATGATCACCGTATACACCTATTGTCATCATAATTCTATTATTATCCATCAAATTAACCCTAGTTTTTACATCACAAAAGCATAAATTGGTCAATCCCTTGACATTTTCAAGACTTTACTCACCCATCATTCATTAGATATAAGAAATTATAACAATAGGAACAACTTCACAGAAACAAGAAAGAAATCATACACTAACTTGAAGGTGTCGACCCTTTTGAAGACATGAATAGGAGAAAATAGGTTATCTTAGAGAGAAAGTTTGAGCTTTAGTTTTTTCTTTTGAGAGAGAATTGATGAAACAAGCATATAGTGCTTTGGAATATGCTTAATTATGTGTTTTACACGAACTAGGGACTTGGGGATTGACCAAAATGCCCTTATTAAACTTTAAATCGGAACTAAAAAACTACCCAAAATCCTAATTTACTGGGCCACCATGACACATCACTATTGCGATGGCTCACTGGAAAAGGACGAGTGGGAACAGGGCATTAACTGCGACATGCCACAATTGTGGTGCCCCTTTGGATTGCCATTTTGGCCACTGGCGCGATGCGCCAACATCGCGTAAGCTCACTGGAAATTGCCAAATGTCAAATGGGACCCCCCCGCGACGCACCATGATTGTGGAGTCTCACTGGAATTTGACAATTGTGATTTTTCATTTCTCCGTGATGCTCTATGGGCCCAAATCACAGTGTTTTACAACTGAAACTTAAAATAACCATAACTTTATACTCGATTATCGGATTTAGGTGAATCTTATATTATTGGAAAGCTAATTCAATTTCCTACACATTGGAGGGTCTAAAACTGGAAAATTGAACATATATGGAAAGTTATTCTTTCTTGAAGCTAACGCTTGACATTCTAAATGTTAAATTGAGTTAAGAAAAGTATGGGGTATTACAATATCTCTCCCTTGGAAATATTCGTCCTTGAATGTTACTAGTTAGACTAAGAATACTGAAGAATTTGAGGATATATAATAGCATGCACAACTGAAATAAATTGCAAAACTGAATCTAAATCATTCTAAACTTCTGAGTAATTCTGTGACTGCATGAACTTATATGAAGACAACTATATAGCTGAATCAGTGATTAGAAAAGAACTAAATTAAGGAAAAGCATTACCTTCGGCTAGATCTAAGTTTACGGTGAAAAGGTGAGGGTACTTGGCTCGCATATCTTCTTCTGTTTCCCAAGTATCACTCTCAACGGACTGATTCTGCAAAAGAACTTTGACCGAAGGAACTTCTTTGTTCCTTAGTCTACGAATCTGATGATCTAAAATCTCAACTGGAATCTCTTCGTATAAAAGGTTGTTCTGAATATCTAATCTTTATAAAGGAACTACAACAGTGGAGTCATTGATGCACTTCTTAAGCATAGAGACGTGGAATATAGGATGAACGGATGACAAGTCCATGGGAAACTCAAGCTCATAAGCTAATTTCCCAACACGACTCAGAATTCTACAAGGGCCAACTTACCGGGGACTAAGCTTCCCCTTTTTGCCAAATCTCTTCACCCCTTTTATGGGTGAAATTTTCAAATATACTAAATCACCAACCTCAAGCTCGAGGCCCTTTCTTCTTACATCTACATATGATTTCTGATGACTCTGATCTATTTTCAATCTTTCTCTAATCAACTTAACTTTCTCCATAGCTTCAAACACTGCATCAGGCCCAAGCAAAGCGACCTCACCCACTTTGAACCAACCTATGAGTGATCTATATCTCCATCCATAAAGAGCCTCAAATGGGGCCATCTAAATACTAGAATGATAACTATTATTATAAGAAAACTCAATCTACGACAAATGCTCATTCCAACTACATTTGAAATCAAGAGCACATGCCCTCAACATGTCTTCTAGAGTTTGGATGGTCCTTTCTGCTTGACCATCTGTCTGAGGGTGAAAGCTGAACTAAGATGGACTTGGGTACCAAGACCCTTCTGAAAGGCTCTCCAAAATTAGGAAGTGAACTGAGTACCCCTATCTGAAATGATAGGAAAAGGAACTCCATGTAGTCTGACTAACTCTCTGATGTACAACTTAGCATAATCTTCAATTATATAGGACGTATGAACTGTCAAGAAATACGCTGACTTAGTCAATCTGTCTATAATAACCCAAATTGAATTATGTTGCCGACACAAATGGGGTAAACCAGTCATAAAATCCATATTCACCTATTCCCACTTCCAAGTGGGGATACCAAACTCTTGCAACGAACTACCAGGTCTTTGGTGCTCTACCTTAACCTATTGACAAGTTGCACACTTTGCTACAAACTCTGCTATATCTTTGTTCATAGCACTCCACCAATAGATTTCCTGTAAATCGCGATACATCTTGGTGGCTCCTGGGTGTATCGAATAACGTGTTCCATGTGCTTCATCCATAATTCTCTTTCTTAACTCATCAACACATGGCACACACAATTTACTTTGGTACCTCAACATGCCATCTCCCCCTTGGGAAATAACCTCTACCATTTGGTCTCTAATTGACTCCTTCAGTTTGAACAAACTAGGATCCTTATCTTGCTTTTCCTTCACTTCTGAAACTAAGGAAGATTCGGAACTACTCTGAACCGAAACATTCCCTTCAGCTGAATCGACCAATCTAACACACAATCTGGCTAAACGATGAACTTCCTGAGCTAACTCTTTCTTATCATTCTCCATTTGAGCAACACTGCCCATCGATAACCTACTAAGGGTGTTTGCCACTACATTGGCCCTACCCGAATGATACAATACACTCATATCATAATCCTTCAACAATTCTAACCATCTCCACTAACAAAGATTCAACTCCCTCTGGGTAAACACATACTGCAAGCTTTTGTGATCCGTGAACACATCAACATGTACACTATACAGATAGTGTCTCCATATTTTCAAAGCAAACACAACAACATCTAACTCAAGATCATGGGTCAGGTAGTTCTTTTCGTGAAGCTTCAACTATCTAGAGGCATAGGCTATGACCTTACCCCTCTGTATCAACACATAATCCAAACCAACTATAGAGGCATCATAATAAACAATGAATCCATCCATACCATCTGGTAGAGCTAAGATTGGGGCTGTAGTTAGTCGAGTCTTCTACTCCTAAAAACTATTCTCACAGGAATCTGACCACTGAAACTTAACTTTCTTATGGGTTAATCTAGACATAGGGGATGCTATAGATGATAAAACCTCAACAAAATATTGGTAATAATCAGCTAGACCCAAGAAACTCCTAATGTTTAATGGAGAGATAAGTCTAGGCCAATTTCTTACTACATTAGTCTTTTGGGGATCGACTCTAATGCCATCGGGGGAAACAATATGATCGAGAAAGGCTACCGATCTTAGCCAAAATTCACACTTTTTGAATTTGGTGAACAATTGATAAGATCAAAGTCAACCATGTCTAACTCTATTAGGTCCGCTAATATGTCTTCATGAAGGACAGTGATAGGACACTTTCTATAGATTTGTTTAGCAACAACTGACTCACCTACTGGGTAGAAACCAAGAAGGTATCAGGGATCCTTTCAGAACTTATCTCAAAATTTATTGCAACTAATAGGGTCACATAAGAGAAACTCGATCCAGGGTCTAACAACACATAAACATCAAAATAAAAGACACGAAGCATACCCATAACAATATCTAGTGAATCTTCCTACTCCTGGTGGGATGGTAAAACATAAAATCTATTCTAGCGCTGACCACCACTAGTACTGGATGACGTTTCCTAAGGAGGAGCTAGGCGACCTAAAGGAGCTAGTGCACTAGTACCCTATGTTTGGGGATGAACGTCTCTATTTCCCTTTCTAGCATGTGGGTACTCTTTGATTCCGTGACCCGGCTGGCCACAACCATAACAACCTTTCCTACCCTAAAAACACTCACCCAGCTGGGTCTTACCACACTTAGCACGCGGAGAATAACTGGTCCTACCACTCATACTATTCTACGATTTGGACATAGAATACTTACTCCACTATTCCTTCCTATTTCTGGGTGCAGGAGCACTGGATGAAGAAGGTGCAGGCATAGATGAACGATTCTGAAATTGCGAACAATTTCCTCCTTGAGATCTAGCCTGGCCATACTCAAACTGCCCTATTCTGGACTTCTTATTTACTCTCTCCCTTTTCTTCAACTTCTCTGCCTTAAACTACTGAGCATATATCATCAATCTAGCAAGATCCATGTCTCCAATGAGTATAGAAGTCCTACACTCCTTAACTACCAACCCAGACACACCAGTCACAAACTTACTCATGCTTGACCTAGGGTCAGCCAACTGATCAGGGGCATACTTGGACAACTGGTTAAACTTGAGGCAATACTCCTTCACTGTCTTTGAGACCTGCCTCAGGTTCGTGTACTCTTCTATCTTATCTTATCTCATCTCACATGGGAAGAACTTATCTAGGAACACATCCCAAAATATCTCCTAAGTCATGGGAGGTGCATTCTCCCCTCTACTTTTCTTCCACATTACTAACCAATCATATGAAATATCCTTCAGCCTATAGGATGCCAATTCTACACTCTTCTCTTAAAAAACATACATAATTTGAGTGATCTTCTTTACCTTATCTAGATAAAATTATGTATCCTCACCTTTTTTTGATCCAAAGAATTTTGGCGGGTTCATTCTCATAAAATATCAAATCCTGGCTGCGGCTAAGTCCTCGTCTTGCTGAAGTAGGACTGTAGCCTAACGGTTGCCCTGAACATTAGCTGTCACAGCTTGTGCTAGTGCCTGAAAGGCAACCCAAAACTCTACATGTGACACATTCTTATTTAAAGGATATGCGGACTGAGGGGGCTGGTTATTATTTCTGCGTGCATTAGCTTGACGAGGAGACATTTTCTATCACGTGAAAGCATGAGTTAGAAGAAGATAGTGATACTGAATGCATGATAGATCATGAAAGAAGAGAAAAGTTCCTAAAATGCTCCATAGCCTCTTGCTCATAGATGTGGCGCGCTTCACACTGATGATTAAGACTCTATGTAACGCAGCTTGTCTGACTCCCAAAGACTCTCTAAACCTTAGGCTCTGATACCAAGTTTGTAACGCCTCAAAATCTGAGTTCCCGAGGCACCACACGGTGCTTCGAACAACAAGTAGTCCTGAGCTAACCCGACTGCCTTTTGCTAAATACGAATCTCAAATTAAGGGAATATAAATGTAAAATCATAATAAATATGGAAAACTATCTGAATTATCTGAGTATATCTGAAAATACTAATCTAATCAGTCTGATAAAGAAAATACTAAAAATCTGAATACTGCATCTAAAATCTAACACTGAATCGAGTAGTCCAACAAACCTCTATTGACTAAAACTAAAGAGTCACTGGGACAGGCCCCAACTGACTCAAACTGTCTGAAATGAATACTGAATCATCTACTAATAAATACGAAATCTAAATAGCTAAGTCCCCAAACTATGGGGACTCACCAACTGCAGATATGTAGATGAGATGCTAAAAAATCACTCATGCTGCTGAAACTGAGCACCTAAACCTTTATTATGAGACAATGCAGCACATAGACGTATATGTGGATCAGTACTTTGAGAATGTACTGAGTATATAGGGGTGAATTCAATAAATAAACATTATCATCACAATTTATAAAATCATGCATGCTGAATATAAATGGCTCACATAGGCTTGAGTAAATTTGAAAACTGAAGATCATAAATCATGAACAACAAAACATATAATATAAATCTTGTGAGCCATTACATTCAGTTGTAAAATCTGTTCTTTCTGAAACTACTACGCTATCTTGTCAACTGTAAGGAACATACTTTATCTCAAGACTTTAAGAATCTTAAAATCCATAACTTTCAAAACATATTCTTTTATCTTAAAGCTTTAAACCAATAGAATATTTTAAGAGCAGGGGACTTCTTTTGGGAGATTCTTCTAACCGACATAAACCATGTGAGCATTCATGGAGTCCAACGTCTTACCTAAGCTAGGGAGAGCTTTTCTACCCTTGCCATCGGAATAGAACTTCTTATCTTAATGATCACAATCTTAGTCATCTACGTAGAAGTGGGGAATAATTTTAATACTATAACGGCACATAGTTCTGGGGAATGAAACCTTGGTAACATACCCATCTCGGTGCTAAATACTACTCCCATTCTTAAGCTCAGGATCTTAGGAAATTCACTTCAAAAATAGTACAAGGGTTTACAAGAAAACCAATTATGCTTTTCTTTCTTTAAATCTCAAGTCATATGAACAATGTGGATTTTTTTTTATCTTAGCTTAGGACCTAAAGGTCAAATCTTTATAAAAAATTTGAGAATAATCTTATCTTAGGGTGCTCATAGCGCAAACAATCTTGAAATAACAATCTTTAATTAGGGCTTGATGACCCATGCATCAAACTCACGTTAAAATATCATAATGTTCATGCTTGTTAATGTAAACATTAATAAATTAATTCAAAATCTAGAAATTACTACAATATGCATGAAAATATGAATAAAATCATGTAATTAAACTTCTAAATTACTGAAAATCTCATAAGATTGTAAATGACAATAATGGGTATAAACCCTAACTTCTATTTCATGGGAGATCATATAAAAATTCAGTAAAATTTAAATTAAAATAAAATTTTGGGTACACGGACGAAAGGATTGTCCTTGTTCATAACCCCACATACCTCAATTGATGAAGTAGATGCTAAGACTTGAATCTTGGATCCCTATTGATGCTTTGGAAATGAATTCTTAAAGTTCTTGAATTGGGAATCCTTAATCTTGAATTGCCTTGGAGAATTAATGGAGAAACTGGGTTTTCTTGGAGAGAAAGTTTGAGCTTTAAGGTTTTCTTTTGAGAGAGAATTGACGAAACAAGCATAAAGTTCTTGGCAATATGCTTAATTATGTGTTTTACAAGAACTAGGGTCTTGGGGATTGACCAAAATTCTCTTATTAAACATTAAATCAAAACTGAAAAACGACCAAAAATCTCAATTTACTAGGCCACCGCGATGCGACACTATCGCGGTGGATCACTGGAAAAGGACGAGTTTGAACAGGGCGTTCACTGTGACGCGCCACAATCGTGGTGCCCCTTTGGATTGCCATTTTGGCCACTAGCGCGACGCGCCAACATTTCCTAGGCTCACTGGAAATTGCCAAATGTGAAATGGGACTCCCTCGCGACGCGCCATGATCACAGAGTCTCACTGGAATTTGACAATTGTGATTTTTCACTTCCCCGCGATGCTCTACGGGCACAAACCACGGTGTTTTATGAGTGAAACTTAAAATATCCATAACTTCTTACTCGATCATCGAATTTAGGCGAATCTTATATCGTTGGCAAGATAATTCAATTTCCTACGCATTGGAGGATCTAAAATTAGAAAATTGCAGATGTATGGAAAGTCATTCTTTATTGAAGCTAACACTTGACATTCTAGACGTCAAATTGAGTTAATAAAAGTACAGGGTATTACAGTTAATGACTTAAATTACTTCCAAATAACTTAAGTATCTGATACTACTCATCACCTTAAGTCATAAATCATGTATACAAACTATATGGAGAGATAAAACTAAAAAGAGAAGTAAAATTTCATAAACAATTGGGAGGGTCATTACATCAGATACCAATTAAACGATTGTTCATTCCCAAATAAAAAAACACATGTCAAGAATGGGAAATTAGGAATTGCCTGAATAAAAAAAAATATGGATAATTGTTATGCTTGTCTTCTTCGGTCTCCCATGTGGCCTCCTCAATAAGATGATACTTCCACTGGACCTTCACAGACACGATCTCCTTAGTCCTCAACTTACGAACGTCACTTTCAAGAATAGCAATAGGTTCCTTTTCATAAGAGAGGTTTTCATCTAACAACATCGAATCCCAATGAATTATGTAATTACCATCACCATGAAACTTTTTTAACATAGATACAAGGAACACAGGGTGAACTCCCAACAAACTTGAAGGAAATCCCAACCAAAAAGTCACGAGCCCCACACGCCAAAGAATCTCAAATATACTAATATATCTAGGACTGAGCTTACCTCACTTCCCAAAATGCATGACACCCTTCATGGTTGATACCTTGAGAAACACTTGCTCACCCTCCATGAAATGTGTATCTCTCACTTTCTGATCCGCATACCCCTTCTGCCTGATTTTAGTTGCTATAAGTTTTTTCCTAGATGAACCAAACCTTCTCTAATGAGTCTCTCAATGGATTAGTACCCCACGGTCTCACCTCAAAGGAATAAAACCACCCAATAGAAGATCTAAACCTTCACCCATACAAAGCCTCAAACGGCGCCATATTGATACTCGAATGATTACTGTTATTATATGAAAACTTGACCAAAGGTAGAAATTGATCCTAATGATCACCAAAATCCATCACATACGTATAAAGCATATCCCCCAACACCTAAATTGTTCACTCAGACTTCCTACAGGTTTGAGGGAGAAAAATTGTACTAAGGCCCAACCATGTACACAACTCCTCATGCAAATTCTTCCAAAAGATAGAGGTAAATTGAGTACCCCTATCTAAAATAATAGAAATTGGGATCCTATGCAATCAAACAATCTCCTTTATATTAATCTTGGCATAGGGTCACCTGAACCGAAATGAAATATGCAAATTTTGTCAATCTATCCACAATAACCCCTATAGAATCATACTTCCCCAAAGTCTTAGAAAAACCAACATCAAACTCTATAGCTATCCTCTTTTATTTCCATTCAGGAATGGGCATCCTCTGAAGAGTACTACCCAGCTTCTAATGCTCGTACTTTATCTGATGGCAACTTTTCCATTTGGAAACAAAATCAACCATATCACGCTTCATTCGACCCCACCAATAATATTGCCTAAAATCATGATACATCTTAGTCTCTCTAAGATGTATGGAATACTTCAAACAATGAGCCTCATCTAGAACAATAGGAATCAGATCATCAACACGGGGCACACAAACTTGTCCCTTAATTCGCAACACACCATCACCATCAATAATGGCCTCCTTCACCTCACCCTACAAAACCTTATCACGAATCTTTCTAAACTTAGCATCCTCGAATTGTGTAGTCTTGATTTGATCCAAAATGTGGACCTTGCCTCAATACTAGCTAGAATTACTTCTCTCTCAGTCACCTCAAGTTGAATAAACTTATTAGCTAGAGTCTGAATCTCTCTAGCCAATAGATGCCCGCTAGCATTCAAATAAGTCAAGTTACCCATACTTGCTGACTTTCTGCTCAATGCATCAGCCACCATATTAGCCTTTACTAGATGGTAGAGAATAGTGATATCACAATCTTTAAGAAACTCAATCCATCTATGTTGTCTCAAATTCAAATCCCTCTGTGTGAACACGTACTATAAACTGCGGTGAGCTTTGAACACTTCACAATTAACCCCATACAAGTAATTCCTCCATCTCTTAAGAGAAAAAATCACAACAGCCAACTCTAAATCATGAGTTGGATAATTTCTCTCATAAGGCTTTAATTGCCCCAAAGCATAAGCAATCATATTTCTTTTCTGCATCAAAAGAGCACCTAAACCAGAACGTGAGGCATCACAGTAAATAATAAAATTCTTACCCTCTACCGACAAGGAAAGAAATAGAATGATAGTCGACAAGGTCTTGAGCTTTTAAAAGTTCACCTCACACTCATTAGACCAAATAAAATGTAAATCGTTTTGAGTCAACCACGTCACATGAGTAGCAATAGAAGCAAACCCTTTCAAAAACCTGTGATAATAACATGCTAACCCCACATAGCTACAAATCTCCATCACTAAAGTAGGCCTAGTCAAATTTGTAACCACTTTAATCTTTTGTGGATCTACCATTACCCCTTCCTTCAAAACCACATGCCTAAAAAGGGTACTGAAGAAAACCAGAATTCAAACTTAGAAAACTTTGTATAAAGATTTTTCTCTTTTAACAAACCCAAAACAATCCTTAAATGCTTCTTATGTTCCTCTTTACTCTCAGAATAAACTAGAATATCATCAACAACAACAATTATAAGAGAATCCAAGTAGGGCTTAAATATCCCATTCATCAAACTCATAAAAGCTACGGGGGCATTAATCAACCCAAAAGACATAACAAGAAACTCATAGTGCCCATACTGGTTTAAAATGCAGTCTTAGGAAATCATTAGGCCGAAACTTAAGTTGATGATACCCAAACCTCAAATCAATCTTATAAAATATGGATGCACCCTGCAACTGGTCAAATAAATCATTGATATAGGGAAAAGGATACTTATTATGGATCTTAACTTTGTTCAATTGCCTGTAGTCTATAGACATCGAATACTACCATCCTTCTTCTTAACAAATAAGACTGGAGCACCCCATGGAGAGGCACTCGAACAGATAAATCCCTTACTCAAAAAATCCTCTATTTGATTCTTTATCTCCTTCAACTCAGCCGGAGCCATCCTATAGGGAGGAATAGAAATAGGATGAGTACCTGGCTAAAGATCGATAAAGAAATCAACGTCATAGCCTGGTGGCATGCCAAGAAAACCTATAAGAAAAATCTCTTAGAACTCACACACCATATGAACTAACTCAATATGAGTGGGGTGCTAAAATTATAAGAGTACTCTCGATAGATTTCACCTATATAAGTGCAGAGGTAGGCCTCTTCCTAGGAGAATTAGGCTCATTCTCAAAGACACTCATGAAACTGAGATAGCACAAGTCCATAAACGTGCTGGCTATAAAGCTCATGTCAATACCTTGACTATTATGTGTAAGAAGTAATTTCTTACTTTCCTTGAGCATTTATAGTTCAATTCTGATACCACTACGTTTCTAGAGTAAAAATTAATGTTTTACTAAATTGAGGTTCAATGCAGAGCACACCTACATTATGCATGATAGTCTTTCTTCAACTAGTGGACTCTCTTATGTTAATATTAAAATGAGTGGGGGACTGTTAGTTTTTTGGCATTTTAACATTAATTGTAAGGTTCTTTAATGCCTCTTTACCATGAAGTTACTAGCCAAAATTATGACATTAAAATGTGGGTAGTCTTGGAGTCTATATTTTTGAAACTCTTGAAGTTAGTGGCTGCCTATTTACTTCAATAACGTGGGCGATTTATTCACCATTTACTTCATCCGTTTGGATAGTTTTTCAAATCTTTTTGCGGGAGTTGACTACTTTTCCACTAAGGCATTTATTCCAAATTACTTTTACGAGTTAGTGGCTTTTAAAGTCAATAACCTAATACAATTATCTACTATATTTTCTTAGTGGTTTGTGATGGATGAATTTAGTCATCATTTTCCTTGAGATACTTGTAACTTCCCACTCTGTATTCCTCCATTATCCTACTCTTTACGTGTTGTAACTCTTGTAACTCTTATAACATAAATACCTTTTATAATCCATCTTTAATACCCCCTCATTCAATCTTATTAATTGTATGAAAGACTTCTTCTCCTATAAATAGAGGTGGTCTTGCATTTTTTTTAAAATATAAGATAAAATATAGTGCACAAAAGTTAGTAAAAAAAGAGTCTATTAGTTAAATGGAGGTGTTTTTTGTGAAGCTTTGAAATTAACTCTTGTCCAGAGTTGTTTTGTTGTTCTTCATGAGAAGGTTGTTTTATCCTGGAGGGGACAAGTCAAGAAGATTACTGCTGGACCGGTGAAATAATTTTCTACTGAGGTCTTGAATCTCCTTAAAAAGAGCGAGATATCAGTGCCTCGGCCGAATATGAAAAAGAGGATAGCTTTTATTTTTCTTCACTTGTACCTTTTCAGTTGTAATATTATTGTAATTTCACCAACACTCCTAAACTTCAATTTGCTCAGGTTTGATTCCTTAGTTTCATTCTTTGATTCTTTAATTCATCACTTGATTCTAAAAACTATCAACAACTAGTAATTCACCTACTAAGTTGGATGATTAGTTCTTGAATTCGAATTCATTCATCATCCCATTTCTTTCAAGCTTTTCTCTTTTTAATATCGTTGTTAATTCTTGATCCAAGTCCTTACATATTTATTTGAGTCCTTCAAACAAGAATCCTATCTGATCAAGTGTTACGACCTAAAATCCAAGGGTCATGATGGCACTCATCCAGACAAACCTTGACGAGTAAGCCTATCACCTAAACTGATACACAAAGAGGAAAAGACAAAAATACACCCAAGGTAGGGCTTCTTAGAATGAAGCCAAACCATATAAGTATAATAAATGCAGAAGAAATATAATCAACAACATAGCCATAACTCTCAAAACCTGGTGTTAATAGTATAAGAATGTATCTAGTACAACTCGAATCCAAATAAAATACATAAGATATCCAAATTCAAGAGAAACTATCTCTAAAATCAAAGTGAGGACATGATCTAAAAGAAAGGTAATAGAAGACATCCAGATGGCTAGAGGCCAACTACTACCTTGAAACCTCCAACAATCGCCTGAGTCAAGCAAGATGAGGCGCAATTGATCTAGGACCTCCACCGAAAGGGTGCAGTAGGCATAAGTACGGTCCACTTGTACTTTAGTAGGTATCATAGGCTTACCAAGCAAAGTAGTAAATTAAGCTTACAAAATACACACTAAGGGCATGTCACCAACAATCAAAAAAATGTCCTACAACGGTAGCCCACGCCGCTTGCACTAACAGGTCTATAATATCCATACATAATATAAAACATACCAGATAGGGATACAAATATACACAATATCACATACAAGTAGAACAAAAGAGGAACATGTATAATCAAGATCATCAAGTAGGAGTAAATGAAGATAGAACAATTAGGCATTAACAGGTCAAGATTTGGAACAAATAGATAGATGACAAGTCAATATGGAAATACAAGCACAACAAAAACACAATAAAGAAATTGCAATATATATGATGATGATGATAATGATGCACGAGGTTGTTGCACAACCTCTGGGATCGACGCACAATCCCCGTATACACCCATGGTGGAAAACCTCCTAACATGGGACCCATGGGGGGATTGTAAATCCATATATAATCCATATATATATATATCCATATCTCCTCCCCATCATATCCCTCAAGGAGGGTTTTATAAGATGTCACATCTTTTGCCATAAAAAAGTATTGCCAATGTTTCTCATGTGTTGCCATGGTGGTACTATTTGTTTCATGGATGAGTATGATATAAGGATGTAATGCTCACAACAAATCACAATGAGTGTTTCCATAACCAACCACATCATCTATTTCCACATCCAACCACAATGATATATTTCCATAACCACATGAGCCAATATCCACTTAGTATTTCCATTCATCCACAAATTTCAACATGTTTTCATATGCCAAAAAGTATGAATATATATATATATATATGTATGTATATATTTAACACAATACATCAAAGGTACCATAATAGGCCTTTGAAACAAAACAATACAATTATTCACACATATTCAAAGCTATCAACATCTTATCGACCCCACACGGTCATACATATCACGTAATATCTCACTTTAAACAATCAAATTACATATAGGACCCCACACGGGCACAACACATAGATAGTTATTGTCCATGATTATTTCCTACCCTTAATATGCATTTTGTACCAACATTTACTACCCAGCCCAGTTTGAAAGAGTTAAGCCATATCCTACCTCGAATGCCAAAACTGATCTGCAACGCTTCAACTACAACCCCTACTTCTCGCGAACGGTCCCAAAATTAATAAAAACTAATAAATATAGAATCTATGCATCAATACAAAGCTAACGATACCTATATTGCCTACTTTTAATTTGGGGTCAAAATGGACCCCAAAATGTTTTTTCTAAAAAGAAGGATAAAATCATAAATTTATATTTAAAATGTGTTCCCCATATTTTTAGAAATCTACAGCTTCAAACTCAAGTCAATTCGAGCCAAAAACGAGGTTCAAATCAAAGAAAAACCCATTTTTAAGCTTTACCGGGTAAAATCCTTGAAATTTGTGTTAAAATAAAAAATCAAAGTTATTTTGAAGGTTAAATTGATGAAAAACTAGTAATTATAGGATTAAAACATTATTCAAGTAAAGAGGAGTGAAATTGGGGTTTAAAATCAAACCCTAAGATTTTGGGGTTTTGAAAAATCAATCAAAGAATTAGAGTAAAAAAGGATAAAATCTTACCTTAAATCTGAAATATAATCAAGAAATAGATGTTAATATAGATTTTCAAGATCCCACAAGCTTCACTTTTAAGTTCTCACACTATTTTAGGGTTTAACTCTCAAGACGCAAGGTGAAAGAATGGGCAAAATGGACAAAAAGGGCCCTTTTTATACTGTACCAGGTTACCTGGTACACAAAGCATACAACACACTCCCTATGTGCGATTTACCTTATGTGCATCAGGTTGCACTAGTAACCTGGTGCATCAGATTATTTTTTAAGTTCAAGAGAATTTTGAGGGAGTGTTCGGGATTCGTTTGGAGTCTGATATATGCAAATAAACTATGTACCCACACTAAATTCGATGCTTCATACTCAGTGGCAATATAATAATTTCGAATAAATGTCATTTTTTACAAATTTGATCCTGAAACTCGAAATCATAATTTTCCAAACTGAGGGTCGAAATGTGCCATAAACCATACCAAATATGTCACCACCCTAAAATCGACGTTCCAGACGCATTGGCGAAGTCGGATTTTTCATCTGAGATTGTTTTGACCTAATGTGGATCCCACACCCAATGTTTCAATTTTCCAACTTTCCAACCAACTGGTAAAATGAGCTAGGATGCATCGAGACCCAAATCAAAGGTCCACCTAGCCTAAATTTGATATTTCAGAGTTGATAGCACAGTCCATTTAGCCATCCGTTGGACGGATCAAAAGATAACTACACAAGTCCATAATAAGGCTCTCGAAGCCACCAAAACAATAATATTGCACAAAGGGCACCAAATTGCATCGGGAAAGGCCAATCACCCTTGAAACCCAAAATACCATAATGCAACTATGATGATGGGGGAAATAGTAAAATCATATAAAATAAAAAATTTCACATATTTCATCAAATTTTGAGGTCGTTACATCATCTACCATTACAAAATATAGTTTGTCCTCGAACTAAGGCAAAGAAATACCTAAATCAATGAAGATCCGGGGATAAGAACTATGCATATCAGGCTCAATCTCTCAAGTAGCCTTATCTACAGGTCAATGTGGCCACTTAACCCTAACCACAAGGATAACTCTAGAGCGTAACCGTCTAACATCTCTAGCCAAAATGAAGATTGGCTCCTCAACGAAATACAACCACTCATCTAACTAAACTGACTTCTAATGGATGACTGAAACTCATCAGGAATGTAACAACAATGCAAAGAAACATGAAAAACTTAATGAACAACTGATAAATCTGGAGGCAAAGCTAACTCATAGTCCACATCACCAACAACTCGAAGAATCTCAAATGGACCAATATACCTAGGGATAAGCTTTCCCCTCTTCCCAAACCTCATCACACCATTCATGGGCAAAACTCGAAGGAAAATATAGTCACCAACACTAAATCTCAAGGCGCAAATCCTATGGCCTGTATAGCACTTCTGCCTACTTTGAGCCGCTCGAAGTCTATCTTGAATGATCCGAACTCTATATAGAAGCAAGTCCGTACCTTAAGGACTGACCTCAGAAATATCAAACAAACCAACTGGCGGGTAACAACGTCTACCATACAATACCTCAAAGGCAGCCATATCGATACTGGAATGATATATGTAATTATAAGCAAACTCTGTTGGAGCTAAGTGTTGCTTCTATTGGCCACCAAAATCTATCACGCATGAGCGGAGTATATCCTTCAAAACCTGGATAGTCTGCTCTGACTGACCACCAGTTTAGGGGTGAAATGATGTACTGAGATCAACCTGAGTGCCCAACTCATCCTGAAATATCCTCCAAAAGTAAGATGTGAACACCAAACTATGATCTGAGATGATAGATATGGGAACACCATGATGTCTCACAATCTTACAAATATAGATACAGGCCAACCTCTCAACACTGAATGAGACCTGAACTAGAAAAATGGACTAACTTGATCAATCGACCCTCAATGGACCAAATGCTGTCAGAACAATGAGAAGTATGAGGCAAATCAGTCAGAAAGTCCATGGTAATTCATTCTCACTTCCACTCGAGAATGGGTAACCTCTGAAGCAAACCACCAGGTCTCATATACTCGTCCTTTACCTACTGACAACATAGGAAACAACCCATTAAATATGCTATATCTCGCCTCATACCACTCTACCAGTAGTGTTGTCTCAAATCATGCTACATCTTAGTCACATCAGAATTGATGGAATACCTAGAACAATGGGCCTCTACTAAGATCAACCTAATCTAATCACCCACTCTCGGCAAACACACTTGTCTCTCAACCCACAAAACTCCATTCGAATTAAGTGAGGCTTTCGTAGCCTCACAACTCAACACCTTATCTCGAATAAAACTCAATCCAACATCATTAAACTGATGTACACGAATCTGCTCCATCAAAGAAGATCTAGCCTCCACAAATGCCAAAATGTGCCTAGGTATTGAAATAACAAGCCTAACCATATGGTTAACTAAAGAATGAACCTTTAAGGCTAAAGGCCTCTCCTAGTCAAAAGATGTGCCAAGCTACCCATTCTAGTCAACTTCCAGCTCAAGGTATCTATTAGCCTTGCGTAGATGATAAAGAATAGTTAAGTCATAATCCTTAAGTAACTCAAGCCAACGGCGCTGCCTCATATTAAGATCTCGCTAGGTGAAGAAGTACTGAAGGCTATGATGATTTGAGAAGATCTCACAATGGACATCACACAAGTAATGCCTCCATAAATTTAAAGCAAACATAACCATGTACAACTCCAAATCATGGGTAGGATAATTCCTCTCATGAGGCTTCAACTGAAGAGATGCATAAGTAATTACCTTGCCCTCCTGCATTAGCACAACACCCAGTCCAATACCTGAAGTATTATAAAACACAGTGAAACCCATGCCCTCCTTGGACAAAGTCAATGTAGGAGCTGAAGCCAACAAATCCTTGAGCTTTTGAAAGTTTGACTCACAAGCATTGAACTACTGAAAAGAAATCTTCTTCTGAGTCAACTTAGTCAACTGAGCTACAATAGATGAAATTTCCTCAATAAAGCGCCTATAATAACCTGCTAAGCCAACAAAACTCTGAATCTCGGTGAGCAAAGTAGGTCTAGCCTAATCATGAACCGCTGCAGCCTTGGTTGTATCAACCATAAAACCTTCTTTAGTCACCACATGACCCAAGAAAGAAATAGATTCCAACTAAAATTCGCACTTAGAGAACTTCACATACAACTTCTCATCCTTGAATCTCGGAAGCACAATCCATAAATGCTTCTATGCTTAGCCTCTTTCTTGGAATAAACCAAGATATCATCTATAAATACAATAACAAAAAAGTCGAGATATGGTCAAAACACCTGGTTTATAAAATCCATGAACGCAAAAGGAGGATTGGTCAACCCAAAGGACATGACCAAGAACTCATAATGATCATATCAATTTTGAAAAGCTGTCTTAAGAATATCCAAAGCTCTAATCCTCAACTAGTGATAATTGTACCTCAAATCAATCTTTAAAACACTGCAACACCGTGAAGCTAATAAAAAAATCATCAATATGAGGAAGATGATACTTATTCTTAACTGTCACCTTGTTCAACTATCGATAATTATTACACATTCTCATAGACTTATCCTTCTTCTTCACAAATAAGACAGGCGCACCCCAAGGCAATATACTAGGTTAGATAATCCCTTATCCAACAACTCCTACATCTGAGCCTTCAATTTCTTCAATTCGGCTTAGGCCATCCTATAAGGAGGAATATAAATGGGTTTAGTGGCTGGCTCAACATTAATAGAAAAATTAATATCATGATTCGGAGTCATACTAGGCAAATCTGTAAGGAACACATCCATAAACTCACAAACAATACAGACAAAATCCAACGAAGGAGGTGGAACACTACTAGTATCATGAATATTAGCCAAATAAGCTAAACATCCCCTCTCAACTAATCTACGAGCCTGAATAAAAGAGATAACCCTCTTAGGACCCGAATGAAGTGCACCCCTTCAAGATATCCTTGGTACACCTAGCGAAGCTAAAGTCATAGTCTTGCAAAATAATTTAAGATAGCATGATAAGGAGCCAACCAATTTATACCTAAAATAACATCAAAATCAGACATATCTAACACAAGTAGATCTACTAAAGTCTCACGCCCAGCAAACTTCATAACACAATATCTATACACCCGATCCATAACTAAAGATCACCTACTAGGGTAGATACATAAATAGGCATGGCAAGAGGCTCACTAACAGAATCAAAACCTGAAGCAAAATACATAGACACAAAGGAGAAAGTCAATTCAGGATCATATAATACAGGCGCAGGTCTAAAACAAATGGGGACGATATTTATGATCACAATATCTGAAGCCTCTACCTCAGATCTAGCTAGTATTGCATAGCACTACCAATGATCACCAACTGCCTATGTGGCCTCGTAACCACCCCCATAAGCTCCACTACCTCTACCCTTCACACCTCTGGTAGCACCCCTACCCCTTACAGCTAAAATAAGAGTAGCCCTAATCATACTACATGCATAGTCCTTGGCCAAATATCCAATCTCATCACATACATAGCACCCCTTATGACCTAAATCAACAGGAGAAGACATAGTTGAGCTCAAACGGCCACCCTGAACTGCTGGACTAGAAGATCCAAAACTAGAACTCTGTAAAGCTGCCTGTACTGGCCTATACTGATATCTATGAAAATCTCTAAAATCTCTACCACAGGAACAATGACCTCTAAACTTCACCAAAATGATGCACCTTCTCTACGCCTCCCAGAGATACCGAAAGAATACGCTCAATTATCTTAGCCTGATCTACAATATACTAAAAAAAATGCCCTAAATACGACTATCTATGATGTAGACAATTGAAGAGAGATATCCAAACCCTTCACAAACTTCTAAATCTTCTTAAACTCAATGGAAATACTAGAAAAAGAATATCTGGAGAAGGTATAAAAGCATGCCTTATACTCTGCTACAGTCATAGAATCCTGCTCCAGTCTGTCAAACTCATCACGCATTTGATCTCTCGAACTGTAAGGTACAAATCTCTCTAAAAAGGCATCAGCAAACTGATCATGAGAAATCTCAGGAGCATCAATGGGTCTTTAACCAACAACCAATCTTCATAAATCTCTAACGGCATCTCACAGTTGATAGGTAGTATAAGCCACTCCATGCGACTCCAATGAACCTAAATTATGCAGCTTCTCTAGATAATCAATCAAAAACTCATAGGCATTCTCAACCACAACACCACTTAAACTTGGAGGACCCAAATGTGTAAATTTCTCAAACATCTTTTAATCATTAGAAGACATCATAGTACTCATAGAAAGAGAAGGCATAATGAATCTAGCAGGCTAAGATCTGAGGAGCTAACATAGATGAAGGCTCAACTCTCATCTCAGAACACCATGCTCAAAATCAATGCTAAAATAAGAATAGAACTTGGGGTCTGAGGAGTACCCAAAATAAAAGAAGGTAAAATAGGAGGATCCACACTCTAAACTAGAGGAACACCCAGCATAACCAAAAGAGAACTCTTTAAATGGGTCAGCAAATGCACCAACAATCCCTCAAACACCGGGGTAGACAAACTTCAAAGAAATGGAGTAGAGCCCATACCTACAACCTGCTCAACACGAGTCTCAGGGGAGAACCCCTTAGAACTCCTCTTAGACGAGGATGAACCACGGGCCCATCTCCTCCCTCAAGTCCATCCATGACTCGAGGCTCTCCCTCTCGCCTAAACTTACTTTCCAGAAATAGGCTTTGTATCATTGACCTCTGGACATAGTCAACACCATCTGCATGAAAAAAGTAAAACTCAACTCAGAACATAAGATATGAAATAACAACACATGGTAAGGAATAAAATTAAGGGAAGTTTCCAAAAGACATCCTATGCCCTCTCAAATATAGATATAGAAGTCTACGTACCGATCTGCGAGACTCTATTGGACATCCCATTCTTACACCATTGATTCCAATGAAACCTAGATGGTCTGATACGTCACGACCCAAAATCTAAGGGTCATGATGGCACTTGTCGTGGCAAACCTTGATGAGTAAGCCTATCTCCCAAAATAATACACTGGATGTCCAAGATTCGTTTGGAGTTTGATATACGCAAATAAACTATGTAACCACACTAAATTCGATGCTTTAGACTCAATAGTGATATCAAAATTTTGGAAAAACAACATTTTCACAAAGTTGACCCTCAAAACCCAAAATTATAATTTTCTAAACCGACAGTCAAAATAAGATTTAAAAGCCATAAAACCACACCAAACATGTTACCACCCTAAAATCAATATTTGAACATACTAGCAAAGTTGAATTTTCTATCCAAGGTTATTTTGACCAAATATGGATCCCATACTCTTATTTCTAATTTTACAACTTTCTGACCAATAGGTTGAAATGAGCTAGAGTGCATAGGGACCCAAACCAAAGGTCTACCTAGCCTAAAATCAATATTTTAGAGCTACTAGCATAGTACTTTTAGAAATCCATCACACAGATCAAAAGATAACCATACAGGTCTACAATAAGGCTTTCGAAGCCACCAGAAACTATAATATCGCAAAAAAGCCACCAAAATGCATCCAAAACTGGGCCAATCAACCCCACACACCAGAAATACCAAAATGCAAATATGAGGAGGCATAAGATAGTCAAATCACAAAAATCACAAATTTCACATATTTCATCAAATTTTTAGGTTGTTACATCACAAGTAGCACTAGACACCTCGATTACCACATGAAGTATAAACCCTCTTTCAATATTTGTGATCTAAGTGTGAGGTAAAAAAAGGTGTAAAGAGTTTTTGAGGTTAATTTCCTTAACACTAACGTGTTTGTTGTTTTTCTGAATGTCTTTCTTCATAGGTACAATGGCTATGGAAGGAAAAACTTAGCAAACCATGGATAATCACTCAACAAATGCTATCTTACCAGCTATTGAAACTCTTAATCATAAAATTAATTCTATGGAAGCTAAGATAAATTCACTTGACCTTAAGGTGGATTTTCTTTAAGGGAGTGTATCCCTTATAGGTGGAAGAGTGGATATCATGGAAGGTCAACAAAACACATCCCTAACCACGTCTCAACACTACCATGCTTTTACTAATGGACATTCTCTAAATCTTTTCATTCATATTTCCTTAAAAAATCATCACAAAATGATCAATCCACCAATACAAGAACATAATTTCATTTCTAAGGCCTCTACATACCACAAAGACAAAATCTTGTTCGACCATACTAACCACAATTCAACCAAACACATCATAATGAATCTCAAACCTAAATACCCAAACCTCTACTAAACCAAATTCCCTCATTCCAAGTACTCCTTAACCAAAACCAACCTATCCAAATAGATGAGAAAAAAAAAGAAGAATAACAAGAAGATTTCTGAAAATTCAATGAAGTTGACATGTTGGTAGAGAAAATAAGAGATAGGCTAATGGATCTATAAGTTTAGCGAGATTGAGGAGAATGATTTGGTCCAGTGCCTAATGGTAGAGGAAACTTGGGAAACTGACTCTAAGGTCATGAATAATGGAACCAATATGGTGGTAATAGAAGAGGAAACATGGAAAACTGACCCTAAGGTTATGATCAAAGAAACTAACATGGTAATAGGGATTGAGATATGGGTATCAATTCAATCAAGGTTAGTCTTCAAACTTTAAAAGGCAAAAATATTCTCGAAGATTATCTCTCATGGGGGTCCTCTTGTGAAAAGATCTTCCAAGTTAATGATATTACCAAAGAAAAGAAAAGTTGTTATGTCATAGCCAATTTTAAAGGGTATGTCAATACATGGTGGGATTATGTCAAGAGATTTGGAAATATATTGAATAAAGGACAACTCCCCCATGGGATGCATTGAAGGTATTCATGAGACAAAGGTATGTTCTAAAGAGGTATAGACATGAGCTACTTTCCAAGTTGTATAACTTAAGGCAAGGTAGCAAGAATGTTGTATCCTATTATGATGAATTCCAATAATTTATCTTGAAGCTCGATCATCAAGAGAATGTGAACTATGATATCATATGCTTCAAGGTTGGGTTGAACAAGAATATATCCTTATGCATGACTATACACAAGTTTGAAACCATAGAAGAAATCTTCCAAGAAGCCTTAGAGATTAAGTGAGATATTAAAGAAAGAGCGACTTGCAAACCAAAGGGGTAACCATCTACCAACACTTGGAGTAAAAATAAAGAGGTAGCTAAATCTTAATCGGGATAGAACAAGAACAAGGACTAAAAGTCCAATAACAAAAAGCTCGTAGAGAAGAGCACTCCAAAGTACCTACTAAGGAATAAAGGTAACAAATATCCTTTTCCCAATCCTAAAGATTTTCAATGCTTTAAATTCCAAGGATGGGGACATAATTCAAATAAATGTTCCAATCAAAGAAATATAATCCTTTGAATAAGGGAAATTGTATTACCTTGGAGAAGAGGTGGGATTAGAAGCGAATGAGAATGATGAAAAATACCAAGATGGAGAGAAATTTGAAGAAGAGGTATAAGAAGAAGGAGATAATAAAGATGTTTTATTTCAAGATAGAGAGTTTGAAGTGCCTAAATTGGTGGCAAGATGAGTGATGATTAGTAAGTCTTAAATAACCCAAGTCAAAGGGAAAATTTATTCCATACTAAGTGTCTTATCGAGGAGAATGTATTCTCATTGATCATTGATAGTGGTAGTTATGCCAATAAATAGTGCTACCATGTTTGACTTACTAAAGCTACCTACCACCAAGTGTGCTAATCCATACAAACTCTAATGGTTAAATCAATGTGGAGAGTTGAAAGTAACTCAAAAATTTATGATTTGTTTCAAAGTTAGGAATTACCAAGATGAGGTGGTATGTAATGTGATTCCCATGCAATCTTGTCACATCTTGTTAGGAAGACCAAGGCAATATGATCGGTCGACTAAGCATGATGAGAAAACCAGCTGATATTCCCTTAAGTTGAATGGTTGAAAGTTTACCCTATATCCCTTCTTACCCTCATAAGTGAATGAAGCCCATTAAAGATTAAGGGAGTTAAAGGAGAAAGAAACAAAGGTGAGAGAAGAGGAGACCATTGAAAAAGAAAGTAAATAAAGGGAGGAAAGAAAGAGGTTAAAGGGAAAGAATCAAATGGTGATGTTGTCTAGGAACAAAGATCTCTTCAAAGAGCATGATGATAAAACTCCCATGATCGTCATAGCCTATGTTTTTAATATTAACCCCTCTACTTATTGTATTCCCCATTCTATCTATCTTGTTTTATAGGATTATGAAGATATTCTCTCAAAGGAACTTCCAAGAGGGTTACCCCTACTTCGAGGAGTTGAACACCAAATAGACTTTGTGTTCGGCTCATAATTGCCAAACAATACAACTTATCAAAGTAAACCTATGGATACCAAATGGCTTTAAAACCAAGTTGAGGAACTCCTTAACAAGGTATACATGAAATAAAGTATGAGTCCATGTGTGGTTCTAGTGTTGCTAGTGCCAAATCAAGATAGTACATGGCACATGTGTGTTGATTATCGAGCCATTAATAAAATAATGGTAAAGTATCACCACCCAATTTCCTATTTAGATGATATGTTTGATGAGTTGAATAGTTCATGTGTGTTCTCTAAAATAGATCTTAGGAGCGGATACCACCAAGTTCGAACGCAACCGGGTGATGAGTGAAAGATCATATTCAAGAAGAAGTTTCGTTTATATGAATAGATGGTCACGCCTTTTGGTCTTACCAACTATCTTAGTACTTTTATGAGGTTGATAAATCATGTGATGAAATTTTTCATTAGAAATTTGTTGTGGTATACGTTGATGATGTCTTTGTTTATAACAAATCCCTAGAAGAGCATGTTTTACATTTGAAAAGTGTATTTGATGTGCTTAGAAGAGAAAAATTGTATGCTAATCTTGAAAAGTGCTCTTTTGGTGTGAATGAAGTAATATTCTTGGGACGTGTTGTATGATTAAGAGTAGTCGAGTTGGATGAGTCTAAGATAGATGCTATCAAGACTTGGCCAACTCCAAAATCCATTAGTGAAGTATAAATATTCCATGAGTTGGCAAGTTTTTATAGACAGTTTGTCAAAGTATTTAGTTTCATCGTTGCTCTCTTGACTGAGGTGATCCGTAAGGACAAACCTTTTAAATAGGATGATGAGCAAGCCAGTGCATTAGAAGATTTGAAGGTTATGCTTACCTCCACCCCCTTATTGTAATTACCCAATTTTGATAAGATGTTTGAAATTGAATGTGATACATGTAAGGTAGGGATAAGTGTCGTCTTAATGAAAGACCATAAAACTATTTCTTACTTTAGTGAAAAGCTCAAGGGCGTGACTCTAAATTATACCACTTAAGATCTAGAGTTATATGCCTTGGTTAGAGTATTGGGTAATTGACAACATTATTTGTGGTCCAAGGAGTTCGTGATTCGAACCAACCATGAATCATTGAACCATCTATGGACCTAAGATAAGCTAAACAAAAGAGATACCAAATAAATTTCTTTCCTATAGACTTTCCCTTATGTAATTTAATACAAAAAGGGGAAGAAAAATATGGTAGCCGATGCATTTTCTAGAAAACATGGGCTAATCTCTACATTGTTTTCTAAGTTGATGGATTTGAAAGACTAAAGGCAATGTACCCTGAGGACACCAAATTTTCCCAAATCTACTAAGTTTATGAGACATGGGGCAGGGAAAGGTGGGAGAGTGATAGAGATTATATGCCCTACTCCAAGTTTGATGGTTTTTTGTTTAAAGGAATAAGGTTATGTATGCCCTCTAGATCATAGAGAGAATTATTTATAAGAGAGGCATGTGATGGGGGTATGATGGGTCACTTTGGAATTTAGAAGACCCTTGAAATCCTAGAGGAATAATTCTATTGGTCCAAGATACATCAAGATGTTGCTAGAATTTATGGCCAATGCATGGATTGTAGAAGTGCAAAATTCATCCTTCTCCCTCAAGGACTATATACCCCACTACCTACTCCCCAACGCCCATGGATTGACATCTCTATAGATTTTGTTTTAGGATTTCCTAGGACGATGAAGGGTAGATATTGCATTTTTATTGTGGTTGATAGATTCTAAAAAATAGCCTAGTTTATTCCATGTCATAAAATTGATGATACTTTTAAAGTGGCTTCATTTTTTTTTGATCATGTTGTCAAATACATGGAATTTATCAGACTATTGTTAGTGATAGGGACTCTAAGTTCCTTAGTCACTTTAGGAGGTCATTGTGGGTTAAGCTTGGCACCAAATTGCTTTTCTCAATGTCTTGCCACCCACAAACGGATGGGAAAATGGAGGTGGTAAATAGAACCTTGGGTCCTATGTTGCGCACCTTAGTTAAAGAAAAAATGGACTCTTGGGACGACCACCTACCTCTAGTTGAATTTGCTTATAACCATGTTATCCATTTGACTATTGTTATGACTCTCTTTGAATATGTTTATGGTTTTAACCCCCTCACCCCTTTAAATATTACTCTTTGCCTAGTGACGTTGTGATAAGTTTAGATGGAAATAAAAGGGTAAAAACCATGAAGAAGTTGCATGAGATGGTGAGTATTTGCCTTGAGAAAAAGAATCAAGAGGTGGCCAAAAGAGTAAACAATGGAAGGAATGGCTTGTGATTAAATTGGGTGGTTTGGTGTGGGTGCACCTCCGAAAGGATAGGTTTCCAACCCAAAGAAAAGCCAAATTGATGCCACGGGGTGATGGTCCATTTTATGTGCTTGAAAGGATAAATTAAAAAGCCTATAAAATTGACCTTCCTCTAGAATATCAAGTGTACAATACCTTCAATGTGTACAATCTTTCACGCTTTGGCATGATAGAAGTGATCACCCCTTAAATTTAAGGTCAAATTCTTCTCAAGATGGAGAGGATGATACAATCCAGATTAGCTCTAAGCCATTTACTTAAAGTTAAGACCAGGAGATTCAAAGGATCCAAAGATTGTTCATGAAGCGGGAGGTACTTAAAGAAGACTCCTTACTATCAAGAAGGTTCCATTTGTTGATGATCTCACTCACAGTGGTACAATGATCATTGGAGGAGGCAAGGGAACTCAAAAAGGGGCTAGAAAGCTCCTTGGAAGGGACTTACGACCACAACGCTTTTGATCTACTCTAGCATTTCAAGAGTGGATCAAACAGTCCCTAGTGGGCCTTTTCTTGCAATTGGGTCACTTTTGAACTTTAAAAGTGTAATAATTAGCCTAAACTATAAATACTTTAGAGTTTAGATTATTTTCTTAGTTTTTCTGGATTATTGATGAATGCTTCTCCATTAAGTGAGAGTGTTGGGCAACTTTTGTTGAAACTTTAGTTTAGAAACGTTGGTTTAAAGGGAAATCATGTCCATATTGGTCACGTAAGAGTTAGGTGTTGGAATTAGATTGTAATTGGGGGTAATTGAGTTTGATATACTCTTTTTTGCTTAGTTACTTCTTATTTTTGTGTCTAATTTATATCCTTATTGATTATCTCTTTACTTGTTTTCTTAGTCATTTCTAGTTTCATAGTTTCGATTTCTATCACTAAAGATGAATACTATATTAAGACGACAGAAGATGAAGGCAAGGCACGTAACTTCAAAGAAAACTCTTAGTGTGTTTGAATCATTAGTCTTCATAAAGCTTTGTAATTTACAATTTACAGTAGTTTCAAAAAAGAGAAAGATCGAATCGACCTAGTTATACCAGTTAGTTTGTGTCACAAGATTTGAATAACAAAATAATGTTCAAAAATTATACAACCCCTCTATAATTCCATTCTCACATTGAAAGCTCTAAAGGAAGTTGACGAGTCACTGGCGTATATATATATATTTTTAACTCGCCCTCTGTCAAATAATAGTATAGAAAAATATCGAACCCCCAGGGATTGGTTTATCTATTCTATAGATGTTTCTTATTTTAATTACTATTTGAGAAAATCAGAAAAAAATTGAGTGGTAAATTAACTAATTAATAACTTGTAAGAGAGATTTTTATTATTATTATTATTACTACTATTATTATTAATATAAATTAAAAGGTGTTGGGATCATGACTTCACTCTATATTTCAGTAATAATGAAATTCTTTATTCTCAATTTATTTTTCTCGCATATGTATAAATACCTCTTACGATTATATTTATGTATAATTACTGAAATTGAGCAATTAAATGCACTCCTTTCGGTTATGCAAATTGATTGTCAAAATAGTAATGTTAAAGAACTAGAAATATGTACTTGAACTAAAACATGCTCATTTTTTAGCAAGTTCCTTTCAGTTACCTTACTTTTTATAACTAATTTCTTTACACTATTCGCCCCTCTCGGTTACAAATAAGTGTAGAATTAATTATAACATAAAATAGATAGATGTCATTAAATAAATATTAACACTCTAGCAATACTCCAATTAACAGTATTACTACTTCTGCCTCTCTCGATTACGTATTTAGTAATATGTCAATTTGTAATACAAAGTAGATAGATGTTAACATGTTAAATAACATCTATACGGACAAAAAATAGAAATTAAGTAGAAAGATTTAGCTTGGGTACGCAAAAAATTAGGAATAATATTTACTATTATATGGAAATATCAAGATTCACCATTCTCCTAACACAATAGAAAATTACTCCATTCTAGAATTGATACGATGAACGAAAATATTCTTCTCCATTAAATAATAAAAATAGATGAAAATATTAAGATGAATAATTTTGCTATTCAATTAAAAGAAGGAACTAGAAGTATTTTTCACATAAAATAATTAAAATAAAGAGCAAATAAGAACTAAAATATAATAAGTGTTGTGTTCTTCTCCCAAAATCTCTCTTCTAAAAATAAATGAAAGCCTTCTATTTTATTGATGAAGGTATGTCTCTCTCCACGAATAAAAATAAATTGTTATCATTTGTTAAAAAATTGGATTTAGCAAATCTGCACCCTCTAATCAACTTTCTTCTTTTCCTTACCTTTTCTTTTGTTTTAATTGGTGGGCCCCAATATATTTTTCATTGTTTTCTCAACAACTCTTGCTTCTTTTGTTTTTTTACTTTTTCGTACATTCTCCTTTGTTTTCCTTTCCTTTTTAGCTTATAGGTCCCACATAAAAAATAAAATTGCCTAACTTTGTTTTGCATATTTGCAAAAACTTTTCATTCCTTTGTTTTGCACTTCTTAAATATCTTCTTTTTTGTTAGATCATTTTTTGTAAATCATTACTTGTATTTGTTTTGCCACATACCTTATTTCCTGAAGTCTTCTTATTAAATTGTGGCATTTTCTGCAAAGAAGATAAAGAAATATTAATAATAAAATTAGATAATAACTAAATTTATATATGTTATTTTTCTCTTATAAAATTTCTCCATACTTAAGTATTTTCTTGTCCTCGAGAAAAAAAGAATTAATAATTATAATGTCTAAATTATATTAAAATAAAATCATGAAATTTTGGAGATAAGAATCGACTAAGAAGTCTGAACGAGTTCGACAACTTTTAATCGTACTCATATTTGTTAATTGAGAATTAAAATAATGATTTTATTCTAATCCCAAATGAGCCTTTCCAAATGAAGAGAGATGCCCATATATCACATGATATATCGATTGAACAAAAGGGAGGCATATTGTAATACCCCATACTTTTTCTAGCTCAGCTTAGCTCCTAGTGTGTCAAGGGCTAAATTTAGAAATGAATAACTCTTTATACGTGTAGAATTTTCCAGTTCTAGACCGGCCAAATTGTAGATAAATGAATCATCTTTTCAACAATATCAATTTTTCCTCAATTCGATACTCGGTTAAGAAATTATGACGATTTTAGTGAAAGCAGTAGAACACCGCGATAAGCACCGTGTCGCGGTGAAGGACAAATTCACAATTGTCCGATTTCTAGTTGAGCACCGTGATTATCCCACATCGCGGAGAAGTTCCAATTCACATTCTTCCCTTTCCAGTTGCTCAACTCGAATTGCCTGTATATCGTTAAAATTACCAATTGGACTGACAACAGATCGCGATGGAGTGAAAAATGGCACTGGTCCTTTTTCTAGTGACGTAACTTGATCATGCCACATCGCGCCAGAGCCCAAAATGGCAATTATCCCTTTTTCTTATGAGCCACCGCGATATCACCGCGTCACGGTGGTGTGCCAAATTGAAAATTTTCCAATTTTGAGTAATTTTTATAAAAGGCAATATAGTTATTTTCCCAAGCCTCCAAACCGTGAAAAACACTAGATTAATTCTATTCTAAGCGTATTATGATTATTTTTCATCAAATTATTCTGAAAGAAACCCTATAGCTTCAAAACTTAAACCCTAAGAAATCCAAATTTCACCATTCTTTTTCCAAGATAACCCAAAATTCAAGATTCACAATCCAAGGCATTCAAGAAATCATCTTCAAAAGAACAAATAGGAATTCAAGTTCAAACTTCTTTATCAATTTTATCAATTAAGGTATGTGGGGTTTTCAACAAGGATAATCCTTTCATCCTTGTGCCCAAAACTAGTTTTTAATTACCAATTCACATAATTTTATATTGCTATTTGAAGATTATGAGATTACAAGTGATTTGGATATTGAATTGCATGTCTACTTTCGTAAATTTATGTGTGTGACTATATTTTCCAGATTTTGAGTTGAATTATGAATATTTTCATCATCAAGTATGAACTTTATGATGATTTGACATGAAAATTGAAGCATGGGTACTAAGCCTCTGGTTGAGTATTGATAATTCAAGAATATCTTGCTTTTAAGCACCTTGTGACTAGCACATATATTCAGATTTTGAGAAAAGATTTGATCTTTTGATTCTTAGTTAAAATACGAAATCCACTTTACAGTTTTGATTGCAGTTCATCATAGATGATGCCTAATTGTTTTTTCTTATAAGACTTTGTACTAGTTTTAAAGTGGATTTTCTACAGACTGAGCATACAAAATAAATGGAGTAGTATTTAGGATTGAGCGAGAAGTTTGAGTTTAGCACATTCTACTTTTCTAGGACTACGAGCCAACATTGGTATAGTTTTAGATTTATTCCATTTCTATATGGATAACAGTTACAGTTGTGATCACTTAGCAGTAGGTTATACTTCTTGGCAAGAGTATGACACGTCTCCCCAACATGAGGTTTTCCCCTTAGGGGAACTAGACGTTGGACACAGTGACAACTCACATAGTGTATGTTGGTCAGAAGAACCTCCCTACAGTTTTAAAAATCCAAAAACATATGTCCTAAACTCTAAGCCCTATAAAAAAGAGTAATCCTTACAAAACAGTTTTTTTAAGAATTCCCTACTAGTACAGGATAATCGAAAAGCTTTTAGAAACTAAGCGTAAAGACTCACAATTTAATTTAAATAATGTTTATACAAATCACCAGCTACTAGATTTCAGTTTTTAATTTACTAATACAGAGGTGAGCCCTTTTACCCTTGGCATATTTGAAATGAAAATAGATTTCAAGAATAGATTTAGAACTAAGTGGGTGGCTCATAGTATTCAGATAGTATGTTTGTCATCCATGACTTACGATTACAGTTTTCAATTACTCAAGCCTAAGTGAGCCATTATTACTTAGCATGCATTATTTATGAGTAAAATATATATAGTTCCTTATTGTTTTACTTATGCATTCACCCCCATATACTCAGTACATTCTAGAAGTACTAATATACATATACGTTTATGTGCTACTTTGTCTCATAATGTAGATTCAGGTGCTCAGCTTTAGCAGCGTGAGTGATTTCGAGCATCTCCATCTACATCCTAATAATTAGTGAGTTCTCATAGCCTGGGAACCAATTCATATAGAATTTATAGTTTATTACAGTAGTTGATTTAGTATTTTTCAATCAATTCGATTCAGCTTGGGACTTGTCCCAGTGGCTCTCTAGTTCTTAGTAGTAGAGGCTTATCGGACTGCTAGATATGATTCATATTTATAGTGTTGATTGTTCAGACTCTTACATCTAGTATTTTCAGATATCATGTTCAGATAAATTTAGCTTAGCTCAGATAGAATTCCGCACCTTAGCTTTGATTAACTATATCTATATTTCTTTATTATGAGCTTCAGATTCAGTAGAAGGCTTACTCAGTTAGCTTAAGGCTACTAGTAGTCTTGAGCACTGTGTGACGTCTCGGGACCCATTTCTAGGGCGTTACAAACTTGGTATCAAAACCTAAGGTTTAGAGAGTCCCAAGGAGTTAGACAAGCTACGTTACGTAGACTCTTGATCCTGGGTGTGAAGTTCTCCACATATATGAGCAAGAGGCTACGAGGCATTTTTGGAAATTATGTCTTTTATTTCATAATCCATCGTGCTTACATCGATCTCTATATGCTTTTAACTTATGCTCTTTCATGACAGAATATGCCTCCTCGCAGAGCTAATGCCCATAAATATGATAACCAGCCACCCCATCCTGTTGATCCTCTGAATGAGAATGTATCTCATGCTAAATTTTGGGCTGCCTTTCAGGCATTAGCCCAAGCTGTGACTGCCAATGATCAGGCCAACAATCAGGTTGCAGTCCCGCGTTAGTAAAAAGGTAATTTAGCTATATCCAAACTTCATGATTTTATGAGGATGAATCCACCTTAATTCTTTGGGTCAAAGGTAGGCGAGGACCTACAGTTGTATCTTGATGAGATTAAAAAGATCACCCAAGTTATGCATGTTATTAAAGAGGAGATTGTAGAATTGGATTCTTATAGGATGAAGGATATTGCTTATGATTGGGTTGTTATGTGAAAGAAAGGTAGGGTTGAGAATGTTGGACCCATGAGTTGGTAGGTATTTCAGGATGTATTTCTAGATAGGTTCTTTCCGCGTGAGTTGTGGGAAGAAAAAATTAAGGAGTTTATAAACCTGAGGTAGGGATCGATGACAGTGAAAGAGTACTTCCTTAAGTTCAAATAGTTATCTAACTATGCTCCTAAGTTGATAGATGAAACTAGATCTAGTATGAGTAAGTTTGTTTCCAGAGTGTCTGGATTGGTAGTCAAGGAGTGTAGGACTACCATGCTTATTGAAGATATGGATCTTGCTTGGTTAATGACTCATGCCCAATAGATTGATCCATAAAAATTAAAGGGAAGAGATAGAGAAAATAAGAAGGCTAGAACTAGGCAGTTTGAGTATGGTCAATCAAGGTTTCTATGGGGAAACCGTTCGCAGTTCTAGAGTCGCCCGCCTTTACCAGTGCCATCTTCAGCCAGTTCTCCTGCACCAAGAACTAAACAGGAGCAATGGGGTAAGATTTTTATATCCAGGTCTCACAATAGTGTAGGTGGAATACCAAGTTATCCTGTATATGCTAAATAAGGTTATAATCACCCTGGTGAGTGTTTGTTAGGGAAGAAAAGTTGTTTTAGATGTGGTAAGTTGGGCCACAGAATAAAAAAGTACCCGTATGCTAAGCAAGGAAGCAGGTATGTTCATCCCTAAACTCAGAATACTAGTACACCAACTCCCATAAGTCGCCCAGCCCCTCCTCAGGGCTCATCATTCAGTATCGGTGGCAGTCAGTGCCAAAATCAATTTTATTCTTTACCATCCTATCAGGAGCAGGAGAGTTCACCAGATGTTGTTATCGGTATGCTTTAAGTCTTTCATTTTGATGTTTATGTGTTGATAGACCTTGGGTCAAATTTCTCTTATGTGACTCCATTGATTACGGTAAATTTTGGAATAGATTCTAAAAAGCTTTCTAAGCCCTTCTCGGTTTCTACCCAGTAGGTGAGTCAATTGTTGCCAAACAGATCTATAAGAAATTTTCTATCACTGTCCTTCATAGAATCATGTTATCAGATTTGATAGAATTAGATATAGTTGACTTTGACCTTATTCTTGGTATGGATTGGCTCCATTCTTGTTGTGCATTCATAGATTGTCGCACCCGAGTGGTGAAGTTTCAGTCCTGATGAGCTAGTCTTTGAGTGGGAAGGTTATTCAGTATCTCCCAAGAGTCATTTCATATACTATCTCAAAGCTAGAAAGTTGATATCTAAAGGGTGCATCTATCACTTCATTTAAGTCAAAAATGTTAAGTTTGAGGCTCCAACCATTCAGTCAGTCCGTGTAGTAAATGAGTTCCCTGAAGTCTTTCCGAAAGAATTGCCAGGGGTACCTCCCGATAGGGAAATCAAATTTGGAATTAATCTTCTTCCTGATACTCAGCCCATCTCCATTCCTCCATATCATATGGCTCCTGCCAAGCTTAAAGAGTTGAAAGAGAAGATCAAGGTCCTCTTAGATAAAGGTTTAATAAGGCCCAGTGTTTCTTCATGGGGAGCTCCCATCCTATTCGTGCATAACAAAGATGGTTCTTTGCGAATGTGCATTGACTATTGTCAGCTAAATAAAGTCACAGTTAAAAACAGATATCCTCCATCCCAGAATTGATGACTTATTTGATCAACTCCAAGGTGCAAGTTTTTTCTCCAATATAGACCTTAGATCCGACTATCATCAACTTAGAGTAAGGGAATGTGATACTCCCAAGATAGCTTTCAGAATCTGTTATGGGCATTTTGAATTTCTAGTCATGTCTTTCGGGATAACAAATGCCCTAGAAACCTTCATGGACTTGATGAACCGAGTGTTCAAATAGTACCTAGATATGTTTTTCATAGTTTTTATCGATGATATCCTTGTCTATTCCTATAGTGAGGTGACCATGCAAACTATCTTATAACTGTGTTGTAAACTCTTAGAGATCACCAGTTGTTCGCCAAATTCAACAAGTGTGAATTTTGGCTAAGATTAGTAGCTTTCCTTGGTCATATTATTTCTGGTGATAGCATTAGAGTTGATCCCCAAAAGACCAGAGCAGTGAGAACCTGGCCTAGACCTATTTCTCCATCAGACATCAGAAGTTTCTCGGGTTTATCTGGCTATTCTAGATGGTTTGTTAAGGGGTATTCATCCATTGCATCTCCTATGACCAGATTAACACAGAAGAAAGTTAATTTTCAGTGGTCAGATTCTTGTGAGAAGAATTTTCAGGAGTTGAAGGCTCGACTCACTTTAACCCCAGTTTTTATGCTACCTAATGGTATAGATGGGTTCATTATATATTGTGATGCCTCTAGAATTGATCTAGGTTATGTTTTGATACAGAGAGGTAGAGTCCTAGCCTATGCCTCTAGACAGATTAAGACTCACGAGAAGAACTATCCTATTCATGATCTTGAATTAACTACTGTTGTGTTTGCTTTGTAAATCTAGAGGCACTATCTTTATGGGTGTATGTTAATATGTTTACGGACCACAAAAGTTTGCAGTGTGTGTTTACACGGAGAAAGTTAAATCTCCATTAGATAAGGTGGTTAGAATTGTTGAAAGATTATGACATGGGTGTTTTATACCATCCAGGCAAGGACAATGTAGTGGCAGACGCCTTTAGTAGACTATCTATGGGCAGTGTTTCTCATGTAGAGGGTGATAAGAAGGACCTAGTTCGAGAAGTTCATCAATTATCCAGATTGTAGCTTCATTTAGTTGATTCGATTGAGGGTAATATTTAGGTTCAAAGTAGTGTAGAATCTTCTTTGGTTTTCTAGGTAAAAGAGAAATAAGATTAGGATCCTATTCTAGCTAAGTGGAAGGAGTCAATCAAATATCAAAGGTAGAGGTTTTCTCATAAGGGGGAGATGGTGTGTTGAGATACCAGGTAGATTATGTGTTCCGTTCATTGATGATTTGAGACAACAAATTTTGGCTGAAGTGCATAGTGCGCGTTACTCCATTCATCTAGGAGCCACAAAGATGTACTGCGATTTGTGGAAAGTCTATTGGTGGAATGGTATGAAGAAAGATATATCAAAATTTGTAGCCAAGTTTGCAACTTGTCAACAGGTTAAGGTAGAGCACCAAAGACCTGGTGGCACTATACAAGAGTTTAGTATTCCCACTTGGAAGCGGGAAGAGGTGAACATAGATTTTGTAACTGGGTTACCCCGTTTGCGTCATCAGCAAAATTTGACTTAGGCTTTGTAGCCAGGTTGACCACATCATCATATTTCATGCTAGTTTATACGTCCTACTCAGCTGAAAATTATGCTAAGTTGTACATTAGAGAGTTGGCCAGATTGCATGGAATTCCCTTGACTATTATTTTAGAGCCTTTAAGAAGGGTCTTGATACCCAAGTTCATCTTAGTTCAGCTTTTCATCCTCAGACAGATGGTTAGGAAGAGAGGACCATTCAGACTCTGAAAGATATGTTGAGGGCATGTGTGCTTGATTTCAAGGGTAGTTGGGATAAATATTTTCCATTGATCAAGTTCTCTTATAATAACAGTTACCATGCTAGCATTCAGATGGCCCCGTTTGAGGCTATTTATAAGAGGATATGTAGGTCACCCATCGGTTGGTTAGAAGTGGGTGAGGACACTTTGATAGGGGAAAATGTGATATTAGAAGCTATAGAGAAAGTCAAGTTGATTCGAAAAGGGTTGAAAACATCTCAAAGTCATCAAAAATCTTACGTAGATATGAGAAGAAAAGATCTTGAGTTTGAAGTCCATGACTTAGTCTATTTGAAGGTTTTACCCATGAAAGGGGTGAAAAGATTTGGCAAACAGGGGAAGCTTAGTCCCCGCTATGTTGGCCCTTACAGAATATCGAGTCTTATTGGAAAGGTAGCATATGAGCTTGAGATACCTGCGGACTTGTCATCCGCTCACCCTGTATTCCATGTGTCCTTGTTAAAGAAGTGTATTGGTGATCCAGCTGTTGTAGTACCCTTACAAATCACAGATATTCACGATAGCCTCTCTTATGAAGAGATTTCATTAGAGATTCTTGATCATCAGATCTGTAGACTAAGGAACAAAGAAGTCCCCTTGGTCAAAGTTCTTTGGTGGAATCAATCCGTCTAGGGAGCCACATGGGAAGCAGAAACAGATATGCGGACCAAGTATCCACTTTTCTTCTCCACAAATTGAGACTCAACCGAAGGTAACAGTGTTTCTAAATTTAGTTCTCTTCCAGTCTCAGTTTCAGCTATGTGATTATCTTCATATAAATCCTTGCATTTACAATTAGTTTAGTCATGCTTCAGTTGTGCAAGTCAGTTTATAGCCTTAGTTTCTTAGTATCTTCATCTTAGTTAGTCTCATTCGAGGATGAATGTTCCTAAAGGGGAGATATTGTAATACCCTGTACTTTTCCTAGCTCAGTTTAGCTCCTAGTGTGTCTAGGACTAACTTTAGAAATGACTAACTCTTGATACGTGTAGAATTTTCTAGATATGGACCCACCAAATTGTAGATAATTGAATCATCTTTCCAACGATACCAATTTGTCCTCAATTCGATACACGGTTAAGAAGCTATGACGATATTAGTGAAAGATGTAGAACACCGTGATAAGCACTGCATCACGATGAAGGACAAATTCACAATTTTCAGATTTTTTGTGGAGCACCGTGATTAGCCCGCATCGCAGAGAAGTTCCAATTACCATTCGTCCCTTTCCAGTAGCTCAACGCGATTTGCCTATATCGCGTCAAAATCCCTAATTGGATAGACACTGCATCGCGGTGGAGTGCAAAATGGCACTCGTCCTTTTTCTAGTGATGCAACGCAATTATGCCGTGTCGTTCCAGAGCCCAAAATGGAAATTATCTTTTTTTCCAGTGAGCCGCCATGATAGCGCCGCATCGCGGTTGTGTGCCAAATCAGGATTTTTCCAGTTTTGAGTAATATTTACAAAGGGCAATCTAGTCCTTTTTCCAAGCTCCAAAATCATGAAAATACTAGATTAATCCTATTCTAAGCATATTATGATTACTTTTCATCAAATTACTCTCAAAGAAACCCTATAACTTCAAAACTTAAACCCCAAGAAATCCAAATTCCATCATTCTTTTTTCAATATAACTGAAAATTCAAGATTCCCAATCCAAGGCATTCAAGAAATCACCTTCAAAAGAACAAATAGGAATTCAAGTTCAAGCTTCTTTATTAAATTCATCAATTAAGGTATGTGGGGTCTTCAACAAGGATAATCCTTTCATCCTTGTGCCCAAAACTATTTTTTAATGAAAAATTCACATGATTTTATATGTATTTCAATTTAGAGTTCATACCTAAATATTGCTATTTGAAGATTATGAGATTACAAGTGATTTGGATGTTGAATTGCATGACTACCTTCGTAAATTTATGCGTGTGACTATATTTTCCAGATTTTGGGTTGAATTATGAATATTTTCACTATCAAGTATGAACTTTATGATGATTTGACATGAAAATTAAAGCATGGGTTTTAATCCCCTGGTTGAGTATTGAAAATTCAAGAAGATATTGCTTTTAAGCACCTTATGACTAGCATATATATTCATATTTTGAGAAAAGATTTGATATTTTGTTTCTCAGTTTAAATATGGATTCCACTTTACATTTTTTATTACAGTTCATCATAGAAGATGCCTAATTGGATTCTTTATAAGCCTTTATACTAGTTTAAAGTGGATTTCTTACCGGATGAGCATATAGAAAAAAGGGAGTAGTATTTAGAACCAAGCAAAAAGTGTGGGTTTAGCGCATCCTACTTTCCTAGAATTATGATCCAACGTAGGTACAGTTTCAGATTTATTCCATTTCTTTATGGATGACAGTTACAGTTGTGATCACTTAGCAGCAGGTTATACTTCTTGGCAAGAGTACGACACCTCTCCCAAACGTGAGGTTTTACCTTTAGGGGAACTAGACATTGGACACTATGATAGATCACATAGTGTATGTCGGTTAGAAGAACCTTCCTACAATTTTAAAAGACCTAAAACATATGTCCTAAACTCTAAGACCTACAAAAAAGAGTAATCCTTACAGAACAGTTTTTTTTAAGAATTCCCTACTAGTACAGGATAATAAAAAAACTTTTAGAAACTAAGCGTATAGGCTCAATATTTTATTAAAATTATTTTATACAAATCACCAGCTACTAGATTTTAGTTTTCAGTTTACAGATACATAGGTGAGCCCTTTTAACTTGGCATATTTGAAATGTAAACAAATTTCAAGAACAGATTTATAACTAAGTGTGGTGGCTCATAGTATTCAGATAGTATGTTTATCATCCATGACTTACGATTATAGTTTGAAATTACTCAAGCCTAAGTTAGCCATTATTACTTAGCATGCATTATTTATGAGTAAAATGTATATAGTTCCTTATTATTTTACTTATGCATTCATCCCCATATACTTAGTACATTCCAGAAGTACTAATTCACAGATACATCTATGTACTACATTGTCTCATAATGTAGGTTCAGGTGCTCAGCTTCAGCAGCCTGAGTGATTTCGAGCATCTCCATCTACATCCCAACAGTTGGTGAGTCCTCATAGCCTGGGGACCCAGTCATTCAGCTTTTCTAGTTTATTGTAGTAGTTGATTCAGTATTTTTTAGTCAGTTCGAGTCAACTAGGTACTTGTCCCAGTGGCTCTCTAGTTATTAGTAGTAGAGGTTTGTCGGACTGCTAGTTATGATTCAGATTTCTAGTGTTACGTATTCAGACTCTTACATCTAGTATTTTTGGATATCATGTTCAGATAATTTTAGCTTATCTCAGACTGAATTCCGTGCCTTAGTTTTGATTATATAATTCTATATTCCTTTAATATTAGTTTCAGATTCAGTTGAAGGGTGATGTTGGGTGTGTTTACACGCCTAAAACACCATAATTTACCCATATTTTAGCTAAGTTTTGAGGACAAAATATATAATTCCTGCACTTTTAGTCCATTTTCCTGTAAGTGAGCTAACCTATGTGATTAGCATGTTTTCAGGTATTAATGATGAAGATTTCAGCACTTTGTGGACCTTTGGGTAGCAAAGAAAAACTTCACAGAAGAGGGAAGGCAGCTTTTGGAAGCTTATGGACTGAATGTGACGCATGGAGAAATTGTCCCGGGCAAAAGCAGTATTTTTAAATACTTAGGGGTGCAGCAGTAACCTAGTAGGACTAGGACAAGGATGTTATAAAAACCCTATTTGCTGAATTTTTCAGCATTCATTCATTCATTCATTGATTTATTCATTATTACTTTTGAGAATTCGGTCGACACTTTTAGTATTTATTCACGTTACAATTTTTGTAACTTGAACACAGAGAAACACGCTACATATTTGGGGAAGTCAGCTAACAGGAAAAACGTCATCCCTCTTTAACGTTAAAAGCATCCTCTTGCGAAGATTGTTCTAGTTTTGGTATGATGATGATGATGTCTTCGTTGTTTTCCTTTACAATCATGTGTAGCTAAACTTCTCTGTTAGGGTTATGGAAGCCTTTTGATATACTATCTATTACTATGAGTTTGTGAATTCTTGATGCGTATGCTACTTATATCATTATTCTCTTCGTTTTAATTAAATTCTTGTGGTTGCAAACATATAGAATACGACATTATAGCATTAACTTGTTCGAGAGAAAAGTTACATGTTTGGAAAAGAGAGTGTGACAAGGAAATAGGGCTACCAACCCCTATTTACACATTAATGCCTTAATTGGATTAATCTCTTGGAGAGTTCGTACCATTAGTTATACGCTTTAAGATCGAGAGAGTTAAAGTGAAATAATCCTTGATGGTTGAGAAACACTAGGATTTACCATTAGAATACGAATCTCTATAAGTGCATGCATGCCTGAATTCCGCATTACTCATAGTTAATAGATACGTAGAACTCATAAGGTGGACATAACCCTAACTTATTTTTCTCTATGATTAAATCTTACTAAACAAAGCATTCTGTTGTTACTTTGATAGCATTAATTCACGCCACAATCCAATCCCCCCTTTTCCGTGGAATTTTCGATCAACAGTCTACTAATAATTGCAACACTTAGTGACCAAGTATTCCCTGTGGGATTCGACACCCAACCCAGTTGGGTTCTATATTTGACAGCGACCGCTTACACTCTTACGAGAGCTGTAGTTTGGGCGTTATCAAATTTTGGCGCCGCTGCCGGGGAATACGGTTGTCAACTAAGTTTGTGATAGTTACTAGACCCTTTGGTCAAAGATTCTCGAATTTTACTTTTAGTTGTTGCTTTTGTTTTATTCAGGTTATGTTGAGTGCATGCCAAATACTCGTAGTTCTGGTCAGCCATTATTACCCATAAATCCTGAACCTTAACTTATTGGCAGAATGGATGCACAATATGACATTGACAGAAGGGCGGCTCAACAGGAGAAGGCTAGATTAGCTGCACTGGCAGCTGCTTAAGTACATTAACAGAATATTGATAACCCAGGGCGAGCAACAAATCCTGATGATGAGGACCTGGGTGATGATGAGTTACTGAATCCCAGGCGTACTGATGAAGTGGCAGCACCTATGCACAGGAGAGATCGTCAAGCTAGAATGAGACCTAACCTCCGAGCTATGCAGGATCCTTTTGATGGTGATGATGACGATCTGGATGGAACTGGTGCCACAGGGGATATTATTCCTCCACCCTTGGCACCCGGAGCTAAGTTCAATATCACTATCTCCATGATTCAGTTATTGCAGCTCAAGGGGTTATTTTGTGGACTCGCAGGCGATGATCCGAATATGCATCTGATCAACTTTATTTCAACATGCAACTCATTTGACAATCTAGGAGTTGGGCAGAATGCAATTCGGCTGCGCTTATTTCCATTGTCTCTGTCTGGGGAGGTAACTCTATGGTTGAACGGGCTAACTCCTGATTCTATTACTAATTGGAGGCAACTGAAAGATGCTTTCCTAGAAAGATTCTTTCCGCCATCCAAGAGAGCCCAATTACGGGATGAGATCAACAATTTTCGACAGCTTCCAACTGAAGCTCTCCACGAAACATGGGAGAGGTTCAAGAAGAAGCTTACGCGGTGGCCAAACCATCAGATGATGAATATCCACTTGATGGAAATATTATGTAGGGCTTTGAACTCGGTGACAAAGCCAGTGGTTGATAATGCTGCAGGAGGGTCATTCATGGACCTTACTTTTATTGAGGCGAGTGATATGCTGGATCGTATGACAAAGCAGAGTAGAGCTTGGCATATCAGGGATTCTGAGGTAGCGAGCTCTACTGTATCTATTGGCATGACTGCAGAGCAGAGACGAAGGCAAGAGGAACGTGACCAGGATATGGCTCATATGAAAATGCAGATGGATCTTCTTACCAAGCATTTATTATCAGGGAAGACCGAAAAAGTCAAGGTTGTGGTGTCACAGGGAAGAGATGAATCATATTCTGAGGAGAAAGCAAATTATTTGAATAATCAGGGGGGTTTTCGAGGCAATTCCCATGGAAACCAAGGTCAGAACTATTATGATAAATCTGGATACAAGGACCGCGATCAAGGTGGTTGGAAGAATAAGACTGACAGGAGTGGTTTGTATGTTCCTCCTAGAAACCGTGAGGCTGTGGTGTCTAGCTCTGGAAAGATGTCCATGGATGATATGATAGCTAAGCTGTTGAAAGGGGTGGAGGCAACTAATATGGGCGTTACTGAGGTAAAGAATGATTTGTCATCAATAAATCAATTGGTTGACTCGCATTCTACTGCAATAAAACAACTGGAGCAATAATTGAGTCAATTATCAGCGACATTCAACCAAAGAAAGGCTGGCACGCTACCCAGTGACACTGTGCAAAACCCAAGAAATGATAGATTATGTATGGCTATTACTACCCGGAGTGGTAAAGTGTTGGAAAATCCATCCAAAGGCAAGCAGGTGGTTGATGATATAGCAGAGAATGTTGATGAAGCAGAGTTTGAAGATGCCGTAGAAGCTGAAGTGAGTGCTCATGATGTTACACCTAGATGTCACTAGCCTAAAAAGAGTGATAATCGGAAGAAAGATAAAAAGGAAGTGGTGGAGAAAACAATTCCTCTTCCACCACCACCTTTTCCTCAGAGACTGAAGAAGAAGGGTGATAAAACTCCTGAAAAGGTTGATAATCGGAAGCAAGATAAAGAGGAAGTGGTGGAGAATACGATTCCCCTTCCACCACTACCTTTTCTGCAGAGACTGAAGAAGAAAGCTGATGACACCAGTTTCAGTAAATTCATGACCATGTTGAAGCAGCTGACTCTTAATGTTCCGTTGTGGAGGCGCTGGAATAGATGCCTCGGTATGCTAAATTCATGAAGGACCTGTTGACAAAGAAGCGGGAAGCAAGTTATGAGCTGGCAGATAATGTTCATCATTGCAGTGCAATCGCTACAAGATCTTTAGTATAGAAGAAGACAGATCCTGGTGCTTTCACTATTCCTTGCACGGTTGGATCTATGAATTTTGCTAAGGCATTATGCGATTTGGGAGCTAGCATCAATTTGATACCGCTATCTATTTACAGAAAGTTGGGGTTGGGTGATCCTACACCAACCAATATGCGGCTCGTGATGGCAGATAGGTCGGTAAAACGGCCTGTTGGTATCTTATATGATGTGTTGGTGAAGGTTTCCACCTTCATCTTTCCTGCAGACTTTGTTATTTTGGATTGCGAGGTGGATTCTGAAGTTCCCATAATCTTGGGGTGTCCTTTCCTCACAACTGGAAGTGTGCTTATTGATTTAAGAGCTAATGAGCTTTTATTTTGGCTGAACGATGAAGTGGTCCGTTTTGATGTATACAAATCAATGAAGCAGCCTAGAGATATAGATGTGTTCTCTGTAGCTGATGTTTATTATGAGGATGAGAAAGAATTATCTGTAGTGAAGCAGCTTACTGTTGAGCCATTGTCTGCTGTGTTGTTGAATTTTGAGCGTGAGGAGGTTGAAGAATATGAAGAAACCATTTGTTCTCTAACAGGAATAAAGTCCTATTCTCATGCTACTAAGAAGATGGACTTTGATCTTAGGGATCGACCCTCACCAACAGCGAAGACTTCCATTGAAAAGCCACCAGTGCTAGAATCGAAAGAGCTCCCCAGTCACCTAAGGTATGCGTTCTTGGGAAGTGGAAATACACTTTCGGTGAGTGTTGCGGCTGATTTAGGTGAACAGCACGTAGAGGCTCTCATCTCTGCTCTGAAGAGGTACAAGAGAGCTATGGGTTGGACTATTGATGATATAATTAGTATCCCTCCTGGGATATGTATGCACAAGAGTCATCTCGAAGAAGATTGCATGCCTACAAGTAAGCAGCAATGTCGTCTGAATCCATTCAGAAAATGATGCACCATCTATCTCGATGAAGTCTAAGTAATCGAGATAGCTATGTCGTGCCGCGACAATAAATCAAACGCTAAATGGGAGGCAACCCATCATTTTTAGTCATTTTGTTTTCCTAGGAGTTTGTTTTGTTAAATAAAAATCCAAAAAGAGTAGTCGAGCCACGACCAAAACTAAGGCGCTTGGTGGGAGGCAACCCATCTTTCTAATCGTGTTTGTTGTTTTTGATTAAGTGTAGGGGAAGACGTATAAAGGGGGAGCTTGGTCTCAAATTTTGATTTGAAAGTGAGCAATGTTAAAGGTGGTAAGTGAGTAATGAAGGAGCAAAAGGCTTTCAGTTAGGCATTGCCTATACAAATCTAGGCAATGGACAAGGCAAGGCCTATGTAAATCTAGGCAAGGGACAAGGCAAGGCCTATGCTATTGCCTTTGCTCTCTGAATCTACAATGCCATAGCATAGGCGCCTCCTATGCCCAACTAGGCCATAGCATAGGCGCCGCCTATGTTCAACTAGGCAAAGCTAAAGGCACCACCTATGCCATTGCCTATGCTCACTGTTTCAACTAGGCCATAGCATAGGCGCCGCCTATGCCCAACTAGGCAATACCATAGGCGCCGCCTATGCTAAGCATAGGCAAAGCATTAGGCGCCGCCTACTTATTATTTTTGACTCCTAACTCGATTTTTCAGGGATCAAACCCGACCCTAGCCTTGGTCTATAAATAGACCCTTAATCTTAGAACAAAATCTCATTGTTTGCTCAAGATAGGCGCCACCCAAGCTTCCAAATCCTCTCAATTTTTTTTTCTTTTTGCTCATCTAGTCTTGTGAGTTCATCTTCCGGATCCATCACCAAGTAAGTCATTCTTTTATATCCCCTAGTTGTTGAAATGCTACATTTATAATGATTTGTTAGATCTTGAAGTGGTGTTGGTGATTAGAATGTCGTTGGTTTGTTATGATACATCTAGTTGAGTGAAAGAATACGTGTGGGTGTTCTTTACTTTGTTCCGACTTCTATTTGATTGTTATACACTGTCATAGTTTTATGAAGTTGAAATTGTGAAGTTAATACATAATCTTATAAGTTGAAAGCTTGAAAGTTTGAATGACTCGTTCATCGAGATACCAATTATGATTGACCACAAGCATAAGATGGTGTGATTATGCCTATGCAATAACTTGTTTCTATTTGTGGTACGATCCTTATGTGGTAGTTTGGTTTAAAAAGTGCATTCATCCAAACATGAAAGTATAGATAAGATTACATGAGATAGAATTGGAAAGGATAGTTAAGATGACATGAACGTATGACTGTGCTGAACATGTTGTTGGAACATATCGCCTAAATGTATGTCGATGAAGTTTGAGTAATCGACATCACTCACTTAATTAGTCTGTGCCAACTAATTAAGTGTGGGGTGGCACCGCTACTGTTTGTTTTTCGATTGAATCTTCCGAGATGAAGCTAACATGACTCTATTTTAATCTCAGGTAGAATGGCCCCAAAAGGACGACAAGGAAAAGAAAAAGCGACCACCTCACAGAAGGGACAGAAAAGGTCAAGAAAGGAGTAAGCTGAGTCCTCCTTTCTACAAATACCTCGACGCACTTTTGGGATCAAGTGGGGTATATTTTGAGGAAACTCTGAGGATGACGACTCTGATGATGATTCCGACGTAGGGGGTATGACCCCAGACATAGAAGAAGAGTCCGACTAATCATGTTTTCCTTATTTATTTTCCACTGAGGGCAGTGTGTCCCGTCTAAGTGTGGGGTGCTGGTATTTATATGCTTCTTGTACTTCTTTGCCTACATTTATTCTAGTTCTTGTTTGTTTTAATTAGTCGTAATTAGTTAGTTTAATTTTAGATTTTTTAGATTTTGCATAAAATTGTTCTGATAGGCGTCATGATATTATGATAAGAGTTTGTGCCAAAATCATTACTATTGAGACGTTTAGGCTCTAAGTGTGACTCACTGTGTGATAAGTGTGTGGTTTAATTCATTCATCTGTTGGGTCAAGAGTCTATACTGCTCCCAATAAAGTTGATCATGTGCCTTGTGTGTGTGAGGTTATAGTATATTCTGTGTTGTGACTGATGCTAGAACTTGCTTGGTGTGTGTGTAAAGCAAAATAAAGAGTGTGAATTTAGGAGATGATTTAGGCATTTCTTTGGCAGCCTATGATTGTTTACCTTCTTTTTACCTACCCTTGGACATTATCCTAGTTAACCCCCTTTGACAGCCTCATATGTAGCCTAATCCATTTTTTTTCAAGACCATAATTTGAGCCAAATTCCTAAGCGATTTAAATTGTAGAGTCATGTGACAAAATAAGAGGAAAGTGGGTGAGAGTAACGCCTCAGAGTATATTGGTACTTGAAATTGTTGTGAATAAGAGTGGCTATCATAGAGGTGTTTTATATAAAAAAAATTGTTATTCAGAAAGAAAAAAAACAGAAACAGAAAAATAAAAAAATAAGTTGTATATTCTCATCTTTGTGTTTATAATTGAATAACAAAATAGGTGAAAAGGGGTGTTAGATGAAAAAAAAGGTAGAAGGGTTGTTTAAAAGAGAGTGTTAATGGCATAATGTGATGTATTAAAGCTCTTAGGGAAAATAGTCACTATTTCTGGCCAAAATAGTCCTACCTGTCCCTTAGCCTACATTACAACCTGTAAAGACCTATTTGATCCTAAGCTTAGCATTCTGATATTAGTAGAGCATTACACTAAGGGCAAGCCTATGGTCATCAGTCGCAACATAAGAATTCTTTGTGAGAGTGAGAGCAAGGAGAATCTTGTACCCATGTTTTGAAAAATGCAAAACTTATGAGTGATTAAGGGTGATATCTTGTGTGAGAAACACATGGTTGATGATTGTTGGGTAGTGTTACATGATTCTTGGTGCCTTAACTTGTGGATACGAATTATCCATCATCACGAGTCTATGTTGGAGGTTGAATGGTTTCTAGTAGTGATCTAGAAAACTACTCTTTGTTAATAATTGTCATGCATGTCTTGATGAATATTTTGTGTTACTGCTGTGAAATCCTAGTTAGATGTTTGCATGGACGTAATATTTTATTCGAGGACTAACAAAGATTTAAGTGTGGGGTGTTGATGTTGGGTGTATTTACACGCCTAAAACACCATAATTTACCCATATTTTAGCTAAGTTGTTAGGATAAAATAAATAATTCCTGCATTTTTAGTCCATTTTCCTGTAAGTGAGCTAACCTATGTGATTAGCATGTTTTCAGGTATTAATGATGAAGATTTCAGCACTTTGTGGACCTTTGGGCAGCAAAGGAAAACTTCACAGAAGAGGGAAGGCAGCTTTTGGAAGCTTATGGACTGAATGTGACGCATGGAGAAATTATCCCGGGCAAAAGCAGTATTTTTAAATACTTAGAGGTGCAACAGTAACCTAGTAGGACTAGGACAAGGATGTTATAAAAACCCTATTTGCTGAATTTTTCAGCATTCATTCATTCATTCATTCATTGATTTATTCATTATTGCTTTTGAGAATTCGGTCGACACTTTTAGTATTTATTCACGTTACAATTTCTGTAACTTGAACACAGAGAAACATGCTACATATTTGGGGAAGTCGGCTAAGAGAAAAAACGTCATCCCTCTTTAACGTTAAAAGCATCCTCTCACGAAGATTGTTCTAGTTTTGGTATGATGATGATGATGTCTTCGTTGTTTTCCTTTACAATCATGTGTAGCTAAACTTCTCTGTTAGGGTTATGGAAGCCTTTTGATATACTATCTATTACTATGAGTTTGTGAATTCTTGATGCGTATGCTACTTATATCATTATTCTCTTCGTTTTAATTAAATTCTTGTGGTTGCAAACATATAGAATACACCATTATAGCATTAACTTGTTCGAGAGAAAAGTTACATGTTTGGAAAAGAGAGTGTGACAAGGAAATAGGGCTACCAACCCCTATTTACACATTAATGCCTTAATCGGATTAATCTCTTGGAGAGTTCATACCATAAGTTATACGCTTTAAGCTCGAGAGAGTTAAAGTGAAATAATCCTTGATGGTTGAGAAACACTAGGATTTACCATTAGAATACGAATCTCTATAAGTGCAAGCATGTCTGAATTCTGCATTACTCATAGTTAATAGATACGTAGAACTCATAAGGTGGACATAACCCTAACTTATTTTTCTCTGTGATTAAATCTTACTAAACAAAGCATTCTGTTGTTACTTTGATAGCATTAATTCACGCCACAATCCAATCCCCCCTTTTCCGTGGAATTTTCGATCAACAGTCTACTAATAATTGCAACACTTAGTGACCAAGTTTTCCCTGTGGGATTTGACACCCAACCCAGTTGGGTTCTATATTTGATAGCGACCGCTTACACTCTTACGAGAGCTGTAATTTGGGCGTTATCAAAGGCTTACAGGGCGTAACGCTACAAAAACGGTAACACTTCTACTAGCATAACTCATAGGCAATTGAAAAAATACATAAATCTGAATGAAATAAGTGAAAGATGACTCTTTTCTGAATCTAATCAATACAGAACTAAATTAAAATAATTACAACCCTGCTTTTACAAAATAATACTGGAATCAATACATTAACTCTATTGACTGTCTATGAAGCCTCTACTAGTATTGACTTTAGGTAACCGGGACATGACCCCCAACTATCCCAAATCAATACGACTTAATAAAGAAAAATATAATGTTTCTCAAACTATATGACTGACTCGAGCCCTTAAATCATAAGGAATCATCACCTACTGAGTGGAAGCTGCAAACTGTCTGAATATTGTATGTGTGCTACTGAACTGATACCTACATTATGAGACAGTTTAGCACATAGACATATATGTGGATCAGTACTTTGTGGATGTACTGAGTATGTAGGGGTGAATGCATAAGTAAAAATATCATCTCATCATAATTTGTAAAACAATGCATGCTAATGTAAATGACTCACATAAGCTGGAATCTCTGAAATACTGAAATAATAAGAAGCAAATCATACTTTATAAATCTAGTGAGTCATAACATTTAGTTCTAAAAGCTGTGCTTGTATTATGTCTTTAAATCATACTGTCTAAGTGTAGAGAAAACTTACTCTAAATTTTGAAATCTGAAAGTTGAAATCTGTAGATAATATCTTTTTGTAAATCATAATCTGAGTAAACTTTGTGAACCTTTACACGTAGTTTTCTACAAGCTTTCTGTTATTCTTTTCTGAGAAACTATTCTGAAAATCTTTACCATTAAGCTGTAAGGAAAACACTTTATCTCAAGGGAATTCTTTCAAAGATTTTCTTTACTAGTAGGGAGGTTCTCTTAAGCGATATAAACCATGTGAGCTACATGGAGTCCAACGTTTCTTCATTCTAAGAAAGAAACCTCACGTTTAGGAGAGGTATTATACTCTTGCTTGGGAGTATAACCTTAGCTTAAGTGATCACTATCTCAGCCCATTATGGGCCCTTTAATCTCAAATCTATGGTGGCATATAGTTCTAGGGTATAAGACCTTGGAATCATACCCAACTCGGTACTAAATACTACTCCCTTTAATTTTCTACGCTCATATCATTGGAAATCCACTTTAAAACTAGCATAAGAGTTTATTATAAAACCAGTTATGCACTTTTCTGAATAAATCTATAAATGAAGCTATTCTGCTTTCTATTATTTGAAATAAATCTGTAAAGTGGATTCCAAAATTTATCTGGTGATCGAACGATCAGAGTTTTACTGTAAATCTATAAATAATCTAATAATAGAATGCTTAAAACATCATCTTTCTTAAAATAATAATATTCAATCTTGAGGTAATAAACCATGCTTCAATCTCATGTCAAAACATCATAATAATCATGCTTGATATTGAAAACAATGATAGTTCATCTCAAAAATCTGTAAATTACTGCAATAGGCATGAAAATATGAAAATAGACATGTAATTCAACTTCTAAAACACTTGAAATCTCAAAATCTTGCAAAGAGCAATAATAGGTATGAACCCTAATTCAAATCTCATGAATAATCATTCAAAATCATATTAATTTGAAATAAAAGCTAGATTTTGGGCACAAGGATGGAAGAAGATCCTTTTTCATAAACCCCACATACCTTGATAGATGATTAGATGAAGAAACCTGAATTATTGATTCCTATTTGAGTCCTTGATGATGAGTTCTTAATTATCTTGTCTTGGGAATCCTCAATTTAGAGTTTTCTTGGAGAAACAATGAATGATTTTGATTTCTTGAAGAGAAAGCTTTGAGCTTTAGGGTTTTTCTTTGAGAGAGAATTGATGAATAATGAGCATGATAGGCTTAGAATGGGTTTAATCTCATGTTATACACGAATTGGAGGCTTAGGAATTGACCAAAATACCCCCTTTAAACTTCTAAACCGAACTAGAAAAAGAAAAATTTTGGAACTGGTAGGTCACCGAAAAGCACCATTATCGCGGTGGCTTACTAGAAAGTGGATGAGTGGGAACTAGATGAACTCCGCTATGCGGAGACATTGGTGTGCCCTTTTGGAATGCTATTTAGGCCACTGGCGTGATGCTCTAGTATGGAGTTGGGCTACTGGATTTTGACAATTAGGAATTTGGACCTCTTCGCGTCGTGCCAATATCGCGAAGGTACACTGGAATTGATAATTATGAAATTGTCCTTCATCTCGACGGGGTGGTTGCTCAGGTGGGACACTGTCAACTTAAAAATACTCTAACTCCTCAACCGAGTATCGGATTTTGGAGAATTTGGTATCGATGGAAACCTTATTCAATTTCCCACACAATGGGAGGTCTAAATATGGAAAATTCCACATGAAATGAATATTCTTCATTTTGGAAGATATTTCTTAACATTCTAGGAACGAATTTAAACTAGGAAAACTATGGGGTATTACAATATCTCCCCCTTGGGAACATTCATCCCCGAATATGGATACAAAAGCTGAAAATACTGAGGGATCTGAGGCTATAAGCTACTATGCACAACTGAAATAAACTGAATAACTGAATCTCAACATAATGATCTACTGAACTGATTTGCTAGTGCATGAATTCTGACGAAATTAGCTACATAGCTGAATCTAAACTGAAAAATAACTGAATGAAAGAAAAACTATTACCTTCGACAAAATCTGAGTTCGTGGAGAAGAGATGAGGATACTTTGTACGAATGCCTGCTTTTGCTTCCTATGTAGCACCCTAAATAGACAGATTGGAATGGGAGTTCTGTACTAAGGCAATTCAGATTACATATTGAACATTCATATTTGGGAACATACTTACATGACTAAGTCTAGAACATTAGAAACCTCTATCATGAAACTGATTTCTGAGCTGACTAGCCTTTACTTCTTATAAGAAGCTGATTTATATTGAGAGTTTAGAATTCGCTTAATATGTTCATGATGCAATCATTCATGTAGAATTGTGAAGTGATAAATTATGCATCCATGAATCATGAGACAACGAGGCTAAGATCATACGATGGGTATTACCTTGTCTGAGTTGGGATGCTTGTAAAACGAAGATCATTCACTGAATACTTATGAACTGAATCATGACTAAATATCTGAATCTGAAATTGATGCCTGATGCATATACTGAGCTGAATTCACAATTTACCGGGATACGAATAAACTACCTCTTGAAATGGCGTACTCGTGAAATTTCAGGTAGTAAAGACTAGACTAAATCAGAATATGGAAAACTATAGAAATTTGCCTATCTGACTGTTAAACTGGATTGCTGGCTATACAGACTGAATCATATTAAATGCTCATACTCATATGGAGTATTTATCCAACACTCTTCTAAGAAATTCTAATGATATTAGGGAGTAAAGAACTTTGGGCATGATCTGAACAAAACATCTAATTAAGAAATCACAACATTGCTACCACTCTATAGCATGGAACATAGACCTATAAATCATAAGTTAGGATAGAATTACTAGGCCTTAAGCAATGCTACTTCTTACTTTCAAGATTAGCAACACTTCTCAAACACTCCCTCAACTATACTATTCCCCTCAAATACAATACTCACTTGATTCAACTTATAATTCTCACATAGGCATTGATAAATCTGTCTACGAAAGTCTAAACTGAACTAAATCCTCTTTATCTTGGTCAAGACCAACTTGGAATCACAAGGTACTGCACATAATACCATAATACTAGTCTGAACCATGGATTCAATACCCCAAGCATTGTCATAACTACTCACTCTAGGATATTCTTCTTATCACTTTAATAACTAAATTCAACCTCTTACTAGAAAATCTTTAGTGCACAATATGCCCATCCATTTATATACCAACTTAATGTTCAAGCCTATCTTCATAACCACATATGCACTTCTAAACAAATACCCATAAGAGTATCTTTATTATATTCTCTAATACCTTTATCAATAACAACTTCCATGCAATACTCAATTCTTAGGAAGACACACATAAAATATTCTCAACTAACCAAGTCATACATAAAAAGCTTCACCTCAATATTTCTTCACTTATAGACTTACATAAAACAAGCATACAACTATATTTCCCAACTTAACACATTTACTCTCTCCTATCCACTCAACTGTTCATCATCAATATCTTGAGCTAAGAGAAGGTCACTGAAAGGTTGGAATACCAGGGCCTGAAACATGAAGGGATACCAAGCATAACTTGACACTCTACCGAGGCCTGAAGAATAGAGTGTTCACGATATGGATTCATTAAAAAGATCTAATCTGAGGACATACATGATGTAGATTTGAATTTTGCTGATCGCTAAGAGTGTCTCCTGAGTACTAGAACTGAACATACTATAAAGCATAAGTACATGAGTCATGAGATGCATGACCTAAATTTTGGAGTTCATAAATTATGGAATGTGATTCCAACTGCTTGATGAACTAGAACTCCTCATACTAGGAATTGGGAGAGTACATGCTCCTCTATTACACACATTAACCTGAACTATGATCATAGAACTAACACGTAAGGCATGAGTAGATATTGGGATAATTGAAATACCAATACTAAAATAAGAATGGGTTGAGCCTCACCCCCACTTTCTGATGTTTTATAACATACTGGCATCATACTAGAATCTGAGAGCTTGAATTGGTTAATCATTCTATCATCTTCCCCTTAGCTTTAAGCCAACATTCTAAGTCTGAGGAACCCTTTACTAAACTCTTCACTGGATCTAGAGTCTAGAACACAATGATACACGCAAATAATACACTTACTCTAAAAGACCACCTGAAAATATAAAACCCACTTCGAATACTTCCTTCCGAGGTACAACTCTATATTTCTACAACCCCACAAATCATCATATAATATCTTGAATACTTACTAACTTAGAATCTTCATGAGTATCACTACATCCTAAGTTCACACCTTCTAGAGCTTCAACTCTCATTTCTATTCGCTCAATCTTCAAATATTCAAACTTAGATTCTAACACTTAACACAGATATTTTCAACTTTTAATAAACCATACTGTTTCTGTCATAGCCTACTAATATCGGATGTCTAAACTTATATTTCTAAACCATGAGAATTAAGATCATACCAATAGGGAGCAACATCATCTATCCATAACTCAACTCCTTAACTTAGCTATTAAGAACATCATATACTATATAACTAGTCTCCTTCCTCTTAGCAAATCAATGATACTACTAACCACACACTAAATGTAACAACCTTAGAAAATAATGCAACCCCATCTCATCTTGGGCATACTTTTTCATCACACATATAACATTATACTTAATTATGAATTAAAATGGACTCAAACTCTTGCACGTATTGTTCAAGCCTACTCGATCACTTCCATATAACTAGCATCACAAACTAAGAAATCATTACATCTACCTTGATGACCATCGACTGGTCAAACTTAATGTCTAGTGCTAAACATGACTTAACAACCCACCTTACATGCAATTCTCACTTGAAAGCTATAAAATAAAACATCAAGAGACACTAGTACACTAGAACTTCATAATAATAGTAATTGGTCAAAATCATATGACCTATCTCTTTATAATCCATTAGCACACACTACTTTTTCATATTGCTACTATTTACCCTTCTATACACCTAAATTAACGGTACTCAATCACCAAATACTTCATTAATATCCTATACTTTTAAATCACAATAAATACCATCAATAACACCTTTTGTACTTCAAGCAAACAACAATTTTCCTTAACTAATAACTCCTTCTCTACCTTTCACTAAACTAGCACATAAGGACATATCACCTTAAAAAAACTCAACAACATGCCTAAGTTTATCCTTATACTTTCTATCAATTGTCATTCCTACTTTCTTGCCACTACTCTTCTATACCCATACTTCCAATTATAATAAGCTTCTACAATTCATAAATCATAACACTAAAGTTCATAATAAAAAGGGTCCTATATAAAAAGGGTCAATGGGCAATCCAAATACATATTTAGTTCAGTCTCAATTGAACAACTCATAAGGATGGGGATATAACTTTCAACTTGAGAGATATATGATACTCTAGAGAGCTCCTCTCAAGCCCTTGGTGTGATTTCTGAGACTTTTACTAGAAAATCTGAGAGCATTATCTGGGGAGAAAATTGGAACTGGCTAATCGTGTTATCTCAAGAATAAGTCATAGATGAGGAATTTTGGGGTAACACATGAATAGACAGGAGAATCTAAGATAACAACTTTACTGCTCGATCTAGAGTAGGAAGGAGGAGAATTTTTTTCTTAAATACCATGTAGCCGCTCGAAGAAAAGTACAAACGTCTCTATACCATTCCGCAAGACTCTACTAGACACGGCTTCATAGACACCCTAGGCCAGTTGAACCTTGTTCTCTGATACCAAGTTTGAAACGCCCCAAAAATGGGTCCCAAGACATCACACAGTGCTTAGAACCACAAGTGATCCCAAGCTAACACTTCTATTGGCATAACTCATAGGCAACTTAATAAAATACATGAATCTAAATGAAATAAGCAAAAGATAACTCTTTTTTGAATCTAATCAATATAGAACTAAATTAAAATGATTACAACCCTGCTTTTACAAAACAATACTGGAATCAATACATTAACTCTACTGACTGTCTATGAAGCCTCTACTAGAATTGACTTTAGGTAGACGGGACATGACCCCCAACTATCCCAAATCAGTATGATTGAATAAATAAAAATACAATACTTCTCAAACTATATGACTGAATCGAGCCCTTGAATCAAGAGAACTCATCACTTGCTGACTGGAAGCTGCAAACTGTCTGAATATGGTATGCGTGCTACAACTGAACTGATACCTATATTATGAGACAATGTAGCACATAGCCATATTTATGGATCAGTACTTTGAGGATGTACTGAGTATATGGGGGTGAATGCATAAGTAAAAAAATCATCTCATCATCATAATTTGTAAAACAATGCATGCTAAATGTAAATGACTCACATAAGCTGGAATCTCTGAAATACTGAAATAATAAGTGGAAAATTATACTTTATAAATATAGTGAGTCATAACATTTAGTTCTAAAAGATGTGCTTGTATTATATCTTTAAATCATACTGTCTTAGTGTAGAAAGGACTCACTCTAAATTTTGAAATTTGAAAGATGAAATCTGTAGCTAATATCTTTCTGTAAAGCATAATCTGAGTAAACTTTGTGCAATGGATCCACTTTCATGCACGTGAGTTATGTATTATTGATCATTCTACCACGACAGACACATATAATGTGCAATGATTTTGTGAATGCAGTTTTTTCCTATTAGACACTGATCCCTCAAACAAGATCCTACATTGTACAGTTTAGTTTGATAGGTACGAACTGATAAGGCCGAAGGGTTCCAAGATGGTGGTGTCGATACCCTGTTATAATTTAATGACGGTCTATGGTCATGTTTTTATGTTAAGTTTAGGGAAGGGTTTAAGTTTTTGGAGACAGTGTAAATATCCAATAGTGATTGGACCGATTTTAATGGCTCAATAGACTTCTTAAAAGGCCTTCGAAGACTCGTACTGCAGGAAACACCGATAGAACTAACAGATATTTCCCTGATCCAAATTTATATGGATGGGTTGCTGGAGGAGACTATTATACAATAGTAGGTGCTTGGGAGAATAACTATGTGGGAAGGGGGGGTTGAGAAGGCCATATATTATCTCAAAACTTGTTTAAGAGGAAACACAGGGTAGGAAGCAAGGAAATTATAGTGAATCTGTCCAATGAAATTGACATGAGAAATGAAGAAACTGGATGAGATTCAAATATAGAAGTGTAACCAAATATAAAAATCCGTCAGTCATTGAAAAAAAAGAAAAATGGTCAACAGGACTGGAGCTGGACACTTTGCTAGAGACTGCAACTAGCGAGCATGACCTACTTCAAGACTCTCACAAAGTGCAGGACCAAAACTCTAAGGAAGAAGCTTCGCGAGCATAGGAAGTTGATACGATTGTCGGTCAGAATTGAAACCTGAACAAACAACTCCTGAATTAAAAATAAGGGAAGCCAAGGTGTCAATTTCTGAAGTCTAACTTGCATGCCATGGCTTCTGTTTGTGGCTATGATCAGGTCTATGGCATTAAAAACAAAAAGGTCTGAAGTTGGGTAGAAATCCCATGCCATGTTGTTTCCACTGCCTTTCCATAGGAGGCATGGGATGCATATTTAACATAAGAAATTTCCACCTTGGCTTGATCCCGTGATTTTAATTCAGGAGTAGTTGGTTCAGGTTTCAATTCTGACTGACAATAATACCACATTCCATGCTCGCGAAGATGCTTTCTTAGAGTTTTGGTCCTGCACTTTATGAGAATCTTCATTGAGGCCATGCTCGCTAGTTGCAGTCTCTAGCAACGTGACCAGCTCCTGTCCTCTTGACCATTCTTCTTTTACTTCAATGACTGATGGATTTTCATTTTTGGATATGCTTTTCACATTCCCAGCTCATCTAGTTTTTTCATTTTTCATGTCAATATCATCAGCCAATTTTGCTACACTTTCATTGCTTTCACCCTGTGTTTCCTCTTAAATAAGGTCTGAGATGATATATGGCCTTCTCAACCTCCCCTTCCCGCACAGGTATTCTCCTAAGAACCTACTGCTGTATAATAGTCTCCTCCAGCAACCCATCTATATAAATTTAGGATAGGGAAATTTCTATTAGTTCCATCGGTGTTTGCTGTAGTGTGAGGCTTCGAAGGCCTTTTAAGAAGTCCATTGATCTATTAAAACTGGTCTAATCACTATTGGATATTTACACTTCCGCTAAAAACTTGAACCCTTACCCAAACTTGACACAAAAATATGAGCATGAATCGTCATTAAATTATAACAGGGTATCGACACCACCTAATTGATCCCTCAGCCTTACCAGTTCAAACCTAATAATTTTAACTGTAAAATGCCATATCTTATTTGAAGAATTAATGCCTAATAGGTAAAGAACAAACATTCATAAAATCATTGTACTGAATGTGTGTTTTAATGATAGGTTGATCAGTAATACATACCTGCCACATATGAAGTGGTTCCATCTGCAAGCAACTTATTCCTCTGAACCCATCTTTACTCTAGTCTTTAATACTGGTCGAGCAAAAATAGATCCATTTTCACTTTCTTTTATCTACAAACAAGAGAAATACATTTGACATCAAACAAGAGAAGACGAAAAAGAACATTACAAAAGGGTAACACAAAATTGAGTGAATCAATAGATGACCAATCTGATGCAACAGATTACCCATCTGCTCAATCGATGAGGCATCTGTTGCAACAGATGGATGATATAGTGCAACAGATAAGTCATCTATTAGAATAACTCAAACCATCCTTGCTACTGGTTTGATTTCTTCAAACATTTGCTCCGTATGTACAAAAGGGTAACACAAAATTAAGTAAATCAACAGATGACTAATCTTATGCAACAGATTACCTATCTGTTCAATCGATGAGGCATTTTACAATAGATATAAAAACAACAGTTCATTCATTCATGACTTAAAAGTCACCTTTCCTTCAATTTTCTCAATAAATAGGAAACTGGTAAATGGGTAAATCATTAATAGCAACAGATGTAAATATCTAATTTAAATGACATACAAAAAATAAGACGAGATGAAAAGAGCAATAGTGAACCATACCTACAATGTGAAAAAAATAAAGGAGATCAGAACATCCAGTTCAGTCGAGAAAAAATATTGATCGGTTGAGATCTGGAGGATCCTCATCTGAAAGAATAGAGAAAAAAAGGGAAAAAGGAAAGAAAGAGAAAAAGAAGAAAGAGTGATAGATGAGTTGAGTCTTGAGTCTTACTTATGTCTGAAGGAGAGAGTATTCTTCTTGATATGGATTTTAAATATTCATTAATAACTTTTGACTTTTGAGGGGTATGAGGAGACGGTGATCTTGAAAAGACTAGATAAGACTACTCACTCAGGAGATTTTTGAGTTATCCAAGCAATATTTTTTACCGCCTTAGTATTTTAACTTTATTTATCTCAGACAGGAAAAAAAGGTCTTAAAACATCTAAGTGCAACAGATAACAATTTCTATTTGAAAATTTGCAAAGCTCGGTCATCTATCGCAATAGATATGTAACATGTTGTAACAGATGACTTAATTTGTTTGATTAAATCCAACAGGAAAGACATCTATTGCAACAAGTTGAACATTTATTTTTATACAATTTTAATTGATTTCACATATTAAACTAATACCTTAAGGGGTTATTTGGTAGAGTGTATTGTAAAATATAATGTGTGCATTAGTTAATGTGTATTGATGTACCTTGTTTGGTATGACGTTTTGCCTATGTATAACTAATGCAAGTATTATTTATAGTTATACACTATTTCCTATGTATTAGTAATACAAAGACTTTAAACACATGCATGAACTTATTAAATGACCTTAATACCCCTCAATTTCCCTCTCAAAATATTTCACCGTTCCTTTTTCCGCCATTTTAATTTGCACTAGTGAATCTTTTTAAAATACTTCACAATTTCTTTTCCCACTATTTGAATTTACAACAATGAATGATTGATTTAAATAACCATAACATATTTTTACTTTGCTTTGAGAGTCTTTAAAAAGATTTTAACAAAAAAATTGAAACTATTTCTTAATTTTATGTCTTGTATTTTATTTTTGTTTCGACTATGTCAATCCGTTGGTGTAATATTTTTGCGCAAAGATGAAGGTATTGCAATTAATCCTAAGCCTCTATATAATAGTTCAACAATATTAATTATGTTTGAAATAACAAAAGAACTTTGTTGCAAAAAAGTGTACAAAATCAAAGAAGGGTATTTTTGTAGACAAAAATTTCTTTTATAGAAATTATGTAAGATGTATTATTTCTTTTACATTAAACCAAACAATGTATAATAAATAATACATGCATAACTAATACAAGCATAAATAATACAAGTATTAATAATGGCAGCATTACTAATACACTATATTTTGCATTGTTCCTATACACTCTTCCAAACGATCCCTAATTGATTAATCTCATAGGGTCAACTACAACTTCAATTGAGTATTTTGGAAGTTGAATGATGAGAAGGTTTTGCGTTTCTCCTGGACAGAGTCGTCGATCGATCACTCTGAGCTGAACAGATTCTTACTACCTCAAATGTTAGACCAATACCCTAATTGATTAATCTAGGACCAGGGGTGAGTTCTCATAGGGTCAACTACAACTTTAATTGATTCTTTTAGCAATTGAATGATGAGACGGTATTGCATTCCTTCCAGCCAGAGTCGTCGATTGATCACTCTGAGCTGAACCGATTCTTACTACCTCATATGTTAGACCAATACCCTAATTAATTAATCTAGGACCAGGGTTGAGTTCTCATAGGGTCAACTAAAACTTCAATTGAGTCTTTTGGCAATTGAATGATGAGATGGTATTGCGTTCCTCCCATCCAGAGTCATCGATCAATCACTCTAAGCTGAACCGATTCTTACTACCTCATATGTTAGATCAATACCCTAATTGATTAATCTAGGACCAGGGGTGAGTTCTCATAGGGTCAATTACAACTTCAATTGAGTCTTTTGGAAATTGAATGATGAGACGGTATTTCGTTCTTTCCGACCAGAGTCGTCAATTGATCACTCTGAGTTGAACCGATTCTTACTACCTCATATGTTAGACTAATACCCTAATTGATTAATCTAGGACCAGGGGTGAGTTCTCATAGGGTCAACTACAACTTCAATTGAGTCTTTTGGCAATTGAATAATGAGATGGTATTGTGTTCCTCCCGGACAGAGTCGTTGATCGATCACTCTGAGCTGAACCGATTCTTACTACCTCATATGTTAGACCAATACCTTAATTGATTAACATATGGCAGCCCCTATTTGATAATTTACAACACATGGGTAATCTTTTGTGACATGTGATAATCCATTTGATAATTTACAACATATGGGTAATCTATCTCAATAGATTACTTAAACTATTTGATATTGTGCAACAGATGAGTATCTGATGCAACAGGTTGAACATTTGTATTTCTACAATTTCAATTGAGTTCATATACCTAAATTGAATAATTTAATCAAGGACCCGGGGTGGGTTGGTGAGTTCATAGGGTTAACTACAACTTTAATTGCATCTTTTGGCAATTGCATGATGAGAGGGTTAAAAATTACTCATATCTTTTATAATTTTAAAAAATAATTAAGATCAATTCGGACCAAATTAACATTTTCAAAACTTGTCATTCTTTTCCAAAATACAAATTAACCCATACAAATCATCCATTTGCGAGAAAAATGTTTCATCATTTCAAATCTCGAGTTCTCGCTCTTTTCTTTTCTCTTTCTCACTGAATTATACAGTACAGACAACAACTATAACTACTCAACAAATTGCTCAACCCTTCACAACAGATCGATTTTCTTCTCATTTTTGACCATATAGGTGTTATTTTTTACTTTATTTTTGCTTGTATCAGTCATTTTATCTGTCTTCGTAGGTTATAGAGTTCGATAAGAGTTCTATATTTGTAATTTTTTTCTAAAAAATAAGGGATTTTAAGTTAATGATGAAAAAGAAAACTTTTAGTTGTATTATCTTCGAGAATGGGTTTACAATTTTGAGTTTTGATGGTAAAATTGTAGGAAGAACTCAAGAAAACCTTAGTTTCTGTTGCAGTATTCCGTTGATTATCGTGGTATTGTTGGATGGTGTTTTTGGTATTTGTGGTGGTGGTGGTGGTTGTCATCATCATTGTGGTGGCACTGGTGGTGGCTGTTGGTGGCATTGGTTAGTGGTGTTTATGGTGGCATTACTTGGTGGTGTTTGTAATGGTTGTCGGTGGTATCGGTATTCATGGTGTTTGTGGAATTGATTGGTGGTGTTTGTGGTGGTGCTGGCTGTTGGTGTGTCGTTATTGGTAGTGTTTGTAATGTATTTTTTAAAATTTATTCATACATCAATTGTAATGTAATTTTTATTTTTCTGTTATTTGTAGGTAAAATATGTCTCCCAAAAGAAAAGAAAGTGAAAGTGGATCAACGTCTGACCACCCCAAAAAAAGGCTATAATACAGAGGGATTTGAAGGAGCTTCCTGAACAATATCATTCAGGGAAACAAAGTGAAGCTGAAGAGAGATATGAAAATATCATTGAGGGAGGTGGACTAGGGTCTGTAGATGGTGATGAAGAAAATAAAAGTGAGAAAGTGGAGGAATTAGAGAGTGAGAAAGAGAAAGAGAAAAAAAAAGAGGATGATCATCAACATGATGATAATGGATCACCAATGGGGCATGAATTAATATTGACAACCCAGCATGATCCTGTCAAAATATTTAGTATTGACAAGTTTCAAGTTGCGATGCCGATAAATGACAAAAAAGCAGAAGAAGAACTAACTAGTGAAATTGTACTTAAATATCAGATGGGGAGTAAATTTACTAATTTTAGGAAAATCATGAAAGACGGAAACATAGACTTATTTTTAAAGAAGAGCCGCTTTGGATGCTTTCTTGAGATGGATAAGGACACCCCTGACCATTTTCCAATGAGGATGATATATGGTCTTTTCAAGTACAGGATCAAGTACGTGGGGGATGATAAAAATTTGGAAGAGGGGGGAAAAATATGGATAAAATCTGGATCAACTACTGTGGCATGCCAATTTTTTTTGGCTTGCAAGAGTTTGCCATAGTGATGGGATTGAGATGACATTGTGCAGAAGAACCACCTATCGCCAAGGGAACACCCCGCAAAAGATCCAAGGCAAGAAAACGCAAGGAAAAAATAGATGGGTTGTTTGACATTGCTCAACATGGCTACAAAGCATTAGATTTGTTGATAGATCTCATGGATAAAACCATACCAAAGCGGTACAGGGAGAAATTGTGCTTAGTTTGGTTTGCCCATTCGGTTATGTTGGCAAGAGACATCAACAAGGTTATAGAAGATGATTTTTTGGTGCGTGTTGAAGATTTTGATAAATTCAACAATTATCCCTGGGATATGACAACTTCTACTTGACTGCCAATATTTATTGACAAAGCTATCCTCAAGGACGACCATATTATACGGCTTTCCTTGGGCTTTCATGGTAAAATTAATCACTATTTTAACTCATCCATTAAGTTATATTGAATATAGTTATTATGACTTTTTTTTGGCTTGCTTCCTGTTTACATTTCTTAGGCTTGGGCATTTGAAACCATTCCTCCCCTCCAAAAGTAGGTAATGGATTACCCGGATGAGGTTTCTCATCCAAGGATGTTTAGGTGGTTGGATGAAAATAGCAACACCAAAGTTAAGGAGGCTGATCTCTTTAACCCTCCGAATGATGCAGTACATCTTCTTCAAGTAAAATAATTTTACTCAATGAAAGATATTGAACAAATGTTATATCTGGTGCAACAGATGTTATATCTGATGCACCAGATGGAACATCTGTTGTGATAGATTACCCTTCATGTGCCAACCGGTGTAATAGATGGATAATCTGTTGCGACAGACGATTGATATCTTACATCAGATTACCCATCTGTTACTTTGGTTCTCTGAACCCGACTCCTAACAGATTAACCATCTACTGCAAATATCACATGTGTAATCTTATGTAACATATTATTAATACACATACAGATCATCTATTGTATAATATGTAACCGAACAGATTACCCATCTTGTGCAACTGGTATAACAGATTGGTAATCTGTTACAACAGATGATTGATATTTTGCATCATATTATCCATTTGTTGCTCTAGTTCTCTGAACCCGACTAAAATAGATTTTAACTATCTAACTGCAAATTATGCAACAGATGGATAATCTGATGCAACATATTGTTAATCTATTACAGAAGTTGACTGTTAAAATGTTAACCCAACTGTGAAAATTATTATATTATATGATTTAAATGTATTTGTCTTTTTTTTCTAGGTTGTGCATCCACGGATTGTGCCTACTGAGGAGGAGTCATTGATGACTTTTTATATTACTCTACGTCATGTTAATACTATAGCAGACCCAACGGTGGAGTTAATAAGGAAGGAATTGGCTGAAGCAATAGCCATAAAAAGAGCATTTAGGCAAGGTTAGCCTAATTTTGAGGCTCTTGATGACCAACCTACTAAGGCAGATCCTGGTGCTACTTTTGGTGGAGTTGTTGGTGTTGGTGGAAAGCATGCTGATGCTGCTACCACTAGTTATGATGATCATGTTGATGCTTAAGAAAAAATAAATATGTATGAACACACCCCTTTTCACCCTTACACAGGCCCCTCTCACCCCTCTTCACCCTCGTGTTCACGTTGCAAATACGGAGAGTGCAAGGACAACCAGGATAAACTCTTTGAAAAAGTAGAGGCTATCTCTAAAGCTATCAAGGAATTCAAATCTAAGAGGGGTGTTATACCATCCAAGAAGTGGAGGGATCGATACACTCCTACATTGTTGATTAGGAGGAATAAAAGAGCAATAACCGACGTACTCTCCTATCGTAAATAAAAAATAATCACAACTCCTCCCTCTCAAAAAGTTATTAAAGTTCAGGGGCCATTCAAGAATAAGGTGGACATATATGTGGAACTTAGCGCCAAAGAGAAGAGGGATCTACGACAGGCCAAGAATGCCTAGCCAAGTGCACCTGATTATCCCAGGCCTCCCTTTCCCCCCCAAGACTTCCAGACTATGATAGATATGCGTATACGGTATGAGGACAAGGCAAGTTTACTTTTCCTAACCTAGCCTTCTAATCTAATCTACCCCATGAAGAAGAAGCTACACAACAGATGTGAAATCTGTTGCAACAGCTGGGTATTCTGGTGCAACTGGTAGTGGTTCTATTGCAACTTACTATCCATCTATTGCATAAGTTGCGTTGGATTATTTATTCAGAGAATACTATGCAATAGGTGAACCATCTTTACAATTACTAACCTATTTAAAAATTGTCTTCTTATATCATAGCATGTTGTCAAAATTCTCTGCCTCATGAGGGAAAGACAATTAACGTACCCGAAAGCTTATGATGCTGCCGATAGGATAATGGACCTCGACTTCTGCAAGAAGCTCAATGATAAGTATGATCAACTCAATAATGTCGCATTAGAATGTGGCGCGAGATTTGATTTCTTAGCTTCTACATTGGACTGGGATGAAGAAGAAATGATAAAATATATTAGAGAGGAGAAGCCAAATCCACACGACAAGAGCTGGACTGAGGCAAAGAGGATTTTTGCAGTCATTAGCATGAATGTCATACATTATCGGGTTGTTCAGATACTACTCGAGGAGACAAATATCAATGTTCATGACTACAACGAACCTCTCGTCGACGATGTCGATCTTTTTCTCCTCATGGAGCCACTGATGGAGCTGTTACCCATCTTGTTGAGAGAGAGTAAACTGATAAATTATTTGCCAAAGAAAGTGTTGATGAAGAAATCATGGGATTTGGAAGTTTGAAACAAAGGAATGATCCTTTCAAAAAATGATGTCAGATACGCGAGCGACTCGCACGTTCTTGCACACATCGAATGTTTGCTGACCGGCATAGGAATGGCTGAGCCAACGACCTTTCTGTGTGACAACGCTATGGCAAACCTGCAAGAGGTCTGGGCTTATGGGGTACTAACTGGACACTTTGAGCCTGTGTATATAGAAGAGCCTGTGAAATAATAATTTTTTATTTCAAGTCACACTTCACTTTACTTTAAATTACATGTACATGTAGTGACAATAATTCTTTTTTGATAGAATGAAAGTTGAGTTTTTTTATAATGCAATAGATTGTCAATTTGTTGTAAAATATATTCTATCTGTTCTGGCAGATAGTTTATCTGTTGCAATAGGTTGGTCAACTATTATATTATTCCGATGTTATTTCTATCTAATCTAAGTGTAATATGTTACAACAACGGGAAGACCTGTTTGATAATTTCCAATAGATAACCTAAATTTTACAACATATGCCTAAATCTGTGTGATATTTTGCAGCAATACACGCTTGAATATCTATGTGCTCGACAATACCAAACCATTAGAAAATACACCACCCTGAAAATTTCAGCAATTAGGCTTGAAAATCCATGTGCCCAACACCACCAAACCAGTAGTAATAACGACAACAATGTAGTATCTTCTTGCTCAATTTTGTTTCTCTTCAGAAGCCTTGACTTTCTTCAACAAACCCCAGATTACACGATTTACTTGTGAAGGGTGTCATTCTTCATACTAATCAAAGTAATCGCATCCACCCAATTTCTATAAAAACAAGAACACAATTACAAAATAATTACAAGTCAATAATTAATCAACTAATTAAATAAAAAAAATATTACCTTTGAAATCTTATAAGTAAAAAACCTACGACTTAAATTTTGTTGAGTTCAAGAAGTCTTCAATAGAGATTCATGACCGCACTTACAATATCGAAAGTCATTATCTCAAAAAATAGTGGAAGATGCGCTCGACATTGTCAAGCTCAGTTGGAAAAAAAAAGATGAAGAAAAGAAAGACCAAATGAAAATAATTTGAAGAATTTGCATAGATAAAAAAAGATGACGATGAAGAAGAAGAATTGGGAATTTAGGATTAAATTTTAGGAAGAAGATGAATATATAATACATTAGGGGAAAAAAATGACCGTTGGCAGTAAAATCAGACGCCAAGTTAGCAAAAAGTGCCAACCTGACACATTTGTGTCTATTTTATTTTATGTGTTTAAAATAAACACTGTCTACTTGATGTTTATTTTATTTTAGGTGTTTGAACTGAACACTATCGATGGGTTCCGCCTTTTTTATTTCAATTCACTTTCACTTTTTCACATGTAGTGGCAATTTTTGTATGTCCAATGAAAGTTGAATTTTTATAATACAATAGATTCTCCATCCGTTGTAACAGATATTCTACCTATTCTGACATATAGTTTATCTGTTGTAATAGGTTGGTCATCTGTTGTATTATGTCGGTGTTTTTATCTAAGTCTATCTATTGCAGCAGTGGGAAGACTTGTTTGATAAATTCCAATAGATTACCTATCTGTTGCAACATATGTCAAATCTGTTTGATATTTTACAATAGATGTTCCGTCTGTTGCAACAGATACAGTATCAGTTGCAATATTTGAATCTAGTATTTCATTTCAATTAATAAGTTCAAATCTAAGGAAAAAATAAAATTCATAGACAAAATAAAATAAATTGAAGCCTTAAGAAATTAGCTAAAATAAAATCAACGAATAAATGAAATGTAAAAAAATTATTGTGAGTACAAATCTCAACAAATACATCAACAATTTAAGTATTGATGTCAAGGATTCCTAAGGAGGGGTGAGGTTATTACTTTGAAAGACTTAAGCTATAAAGATCTACTCAATATGGACAAGTTGTTCTTCATCCGGTGCTATGGAATTCAGCTTTGCTCGTCGTGGATCTTTATTGTTGCTTATGTATGGCTTTTGAGATTTCTATTCTCCATATTTTAATAAAAAAGTAGAGTACCATATTGTCAATGCTGTTCAGCAGTAGCTTCTACATCCACCTGAAAAGTCAGAATTGGTCAATGCTAATCATGGAGATACAACAAAATGGAAAATGATAACTCATTGGTTCAAGCAAATCAAACAGGTCTTCCTCCTATTTTAAATTGTCCTAAACAGATTATATTTATGTTGCAACAGTGAATCAACCATGAGGTCAAATTTCTACATGAGGAAGACCTGTATGATAATTTCCAATGGACGAACCATCTGTTGCAATATATGACTCATCTATTATAGGAGATAGGTCATCTGTTAGTACAAATAAAAGTTGTACAAAGAGTTGTTTTATTTGCTAAAACAGACGAGACATATGTCGCAACAGGTACTTTATCTGGTGCAATAAGTTAGTCAACTATTACAACAGATGTATATATCTGTTTGATAATTTTCAGCAGATGTGTCATCCATTGAAACAGAAATATGTATGTTTGTTAGTTAGTTAGAAGACATATATATTCACCTTGTCCTGCTCGTTCTGTTCTCCTTTGGACATTGTACATTGCTCAGTGTAACACACAGATAGAAGAGTTGCAATTTCGCTCTTTTGGGTGCTTGATAATGCCTTGGAAATTACTTTTCTTCTCCTCTTAGACTCAATCTCTAATGGAGTGGTTGGAAATAAAATCCTCTTTGATAGAATGACACCCCTCTTAGATGTCAATTCCTTTACCGAAACAGTTAATGCATTAATAGCATTAATCATTACATCATGTTTCGCCCTGCAGTCTTGACATTTGCATGCAGAACATTCGCTAGGAGAGGCAAAATCTATATAACCAGTATGATCATACTCATAATGATTTATTTTAAATACTGTAAGAGGAGAATTATTAGCACCAACAGTAGCACCACTACCACTACCAACAGCTCCATCACCACTAAGACCATCAACAACAACAAGCCTACCCTCCAAAACTATTTTTATTGTAATGGTTGTTGCTCCAAACAATTCTATTTTTATTCTGTCGATGATCTTAGGGTCCGAAAAAGTTTGCACAGATCGTAAAATAAGAAAAAATGGCATCTTCAACTCTCGATTGGTCAGAACTAGCGACAGATGCACAATCTAACATAAATCATTACATATATTAGAATGATGATTAGATCATTCAAAATATTATTAATTAAAATAAAATCTTAATTATAATTATATTTACTGCATCCTTCCGGGGTTGAAGAGATCAAGAAATTTTTTATTTTTATCAATTTTGGCCGACAACCATCTCAAGATTCTTGGAAAGAAAACTTCTTCTTGGTAGTTCACTTGTTATCTCAAATATGGAATGGCTTCAAACGCCCAAGCCTATAAAATAATGCCAATAAATCAAAACTATTATTGAGTAAAAAAAATGAATGATATCATAATAAAAGAAAGAAATGAAACATTTACCATGAAAGCCCATGGAAAGCCATATAAGTTGACTCTCTTTGGCGCTAATAGAGTCAACAAATATTGGACAGTCATTTTGAAGCTTTCATAACCCCAAGGATAGCTGTTAATCGCATCAAGATCCTCAGAGAGTTTTATTAAATCAACACTTGTGTTGTTGTTAATGTCTCTCGCCCAAATAATATTATGTACAAACCAAACCAAGAACAATGACTTCTTGTGCTTCTTTGAAAGTTCATTACCTTTCAATGCTTCTATCAAAAAAAAATTTGAAGCTTGGATCAACAATGGACACCAGGTCATCACGATCACATGACTTGACTTTGCCTTTTTAGGTGTGCAGGGTGCTTTTTTGGGTTAGAATAGGTATAACTTGAGAAAGAGGATAATATTTTAGCCCAGTAACTATGACAAACTTTTTCCAACCAAAACAAATAGGCATGCCACAGTAATTTATCCACACCTCATACATCTTATCTTTGTTTTCGTACATAAACCTATGCTTGAGAAATTCATATACCATTTTTATTTAGAAATGAGCATTGTTTTCCTCTAACAAATCAAGATATTTTCCAAAGCAGCTGTCCTTGAAATAAGCATCCAATTTTTGTTCTCGAAGTATTTTTTTGAAGGTGTCGAAAGATTTTTTTCATGGTTGACTTAACCACAAAATCACCCGTTAAATATGTGGGACCATCGTACTGCATTATCACAGGATAACGATCAATGCTGAAGGTTTTGACCAACTCTTCGGTGAAAGGGCTATTAGCATTTGGATCATCTCTTTTAAAATATTCCTCTTCCCCGTGTTTATCATATTCTGCTCCTGATTGAGATAATACTTGTAAAGAAAGCTCATAGAGTGGTGGAAGTAGCCTAGATGCTTCACTTGTTTCTTTACTTGGACTTGATTGGACTTCTGTAGTTTTGGGAGCCATATTATCTAAATTTAACAGGAACATAAAAAAATATATTATAGTTGATTAATGCATCATTAAAAGGGGTAATAGTAAATCTAACAAGCAAAATAATAAAATAATAGTTATAACAGATAACTTATCTATTACACCAGGTAGTATATCTGTTGCAACATATAACAAACCTGTTGTAGCGGATGAGCAATCTGTTGAAATTATACAAAATATATCACTCATCTTTTAAGACAAATGAATAGCCTGTGCAACAGATCACATATTGTTGCAACATGAGTGATATATTAGAATAGTTAAATAACCTATTGCAATGGATGAGTAATCTGTTGCAACAATAAAAAATATATCACTCATCTGTTGAGAAAAATGAATGGTCTGTGCAGAAGATCACACATTTGTTGCAACATCATCTGTTGTAACATATGAGTGATCTGTTAGAACAGTTAAATAACTTGTAGCAACGAATGAGTAATCTATTGCGATAATACAAAATATATCACTCATCTGTTAAGAAAGATGAATGGTCTGTGCAACAGATCATACATCTGTTCCAACATATAAGCGATCTGTCAGAATAGTTAACTAACCAGCAGCAACAACTGAGTAATCTGTTGCGACAATACAAAACATATCACTCATCCGTTGAGAAAGATGAATGGTCTGTGCAACAGGTCACACATCTGTTGCAACACATGAGTGATCTGTTGGAACAGTTATCAACGATCAATATTATTTAGATTTTTTCCAACATTGGGCCGTCTATCATGGCAGATGAATGATCAGTTGGAAAAGTCATGTCTTGGACATGTCCTGTTGGAAAAGTTAATAGGATTTTATCCAATAGGAGGTTCATCTATTACATCAGATCATTAATCCGATGGTTCTTCCGTTGCATCAGATGGGATAATCAGTTGCATAAGATTTTTTATCCGATGCTTAATCTGTTGCAACATGTGGTTAATCTCTTGCATTAGATATTTAAATTATTGCATCATATGACAAATCTGTTACATCAAATGATTAATCTGTTGCATCAGAATTGTAATATGAAGGTTCCTCTGGTGCATCAGATAGTTGATCTGTTGCATCATCTGACAAATATGTTGCATCAGATTGTTAATATGTTGCACCAGATGAATAATCTGTTGGATAAAATAAAAAACAGTAGCACAATTTTGTTCAATAGAAAAACAACAATATCACCATTTTTACCAAGAATAAGAACAAAACAAATCAACCCAAATTGTTGTTTTGTTTTTATAAACACAAACAACAAAAATCAAACTTCAAAAAAATGCAACAAACAACAAAAAAATTATAATTCACTTCGAAAATAGCAGAGAAGAAATACCAGAAATTAGGGTTTTGTTCAAACCACATTTCAAATTAAAGTAAGAAATATTAAAATTGTTAACCAATACTATAAGAGAAGTTGACTCAAGTTCCTCATTTTATTCAAAACTAAAAAGGCCATAAATTTTTACCTGTGAAAGAAGAAAAGGAACGATGATGAATTCGAAGCTATTGTGGCCGGAGAACAAGGCGGTCACGTCGATTGAAGGTTGAAGAATTCAAAGCTGTTATGGCCGGAGAGCAAGGCTGTCATGTCGATTGAAGGTTGAAGTCGAAAAGGAACTCGAAACCCAACTATTTATCGTCAGATGTTGAAGTTGCCGAGGATTGAAAGGAGAAATATGCAGAACTGTTGGTTGGGAGAGAGTTGAGAGAAACTGTTGAGAGAGAGGAGAGAGACTGGTTGATTTGGATTGAAGAGGGGTGTGGGTTGGGTTGATTTGTATTTTTGAAAAGATCAGAAAGTTTTGAAAATATTAATCAAGTCCACAATTAACTTAATCAAGTTTTCTAGTGATGTTTGACCCTTTAAGTTGGTCAATGTCACCAACCCTTTATTTAAGACTTAATCACCTTTCCTTCAATTTTCTCAAGAGTCATAAAGTTTAAAATATTTATTATCGTTACTTTAGTAAGAATTAAGAGGTGGTATAAATGTTGTGAACGTCTTCATGTTTAACCGTTTCACACATAATGAAATTTCAGAACCTTTTAACATTATAAATTTGATACTTAGAAGATTTAACTTCAATTAAAAAAAAAAATACATATGGAAAACTGAAAAAATAATAAACATTTTAAAGAAAGACATAAAAGAAGGAATGAAATTAGTACAGGTAGAGTAAAGAAGTGTAAAAGAAATACTGTGGAAAACCAATTTCGACTCCTTATATGTCGCTATAACTTCTTAATTTTCTTTTTTCTTTTCCACATTTTTTTTAATATCTTATTCTTACCTCATCGATCTTGTTTCTTCTTTACATTTATGGAATAATATCTACTTTCAAATAACAAAAATAACTTTTTCCTTGTTCTCTTCCTAATTCGATATGAATTTCACAAATAGATTGATTCTTTATCTAAATAATTTTTCTTGCTCGTTGACACTTTCATCACTCATCCTATAAATTCCTCAATTAAATTGGATGTTTTTCTCAGTATGTAACACCTATAGGAGGAATTTTTTGAGTCAACATAAAGTCTCATATTCTAATTATCTGTGATAGGTACAGACAACATATACATTCCAGTAGTTCACATAAGAAATTATGGTAATTAGAAAATAATTGAAGGCCCAAATTGCATCACACGTTACCAGGTTACCTCGTCTATCTTCAGTCTATCTTCGGAATATGCTATATCCTCCACCCTCCGAATCAGTTGTATCATACCTCGATTAATTTCATGAGATGCCTACTACCTTCATCAGTACAAGTAATGAGCAACTTTGTCGGGCATAGTTTGGACTACTCGAGGCCATACTTTGGGTCCTTTTGATGTTTATGTACCGGAAATTGAATAAAAAAATGATTTTTTTATCCATATAAAATGTACTCGTGCCAATATGATGTAATAGTGTGTGAACTCTTTAGTTCACCGTAGGGTCAATTGGTCCACAAAGGGACCTACTACTCTGTACTTTTTATCATGAGTTAATACATAAAAATGATCTAAAATTTGATACCAATTTATAATTTTGATAGTGCACAAATATGATCTTTAACTATTCAAAACTGCACAAATATGACCTCCAATCCTACGTGGCAAAACGCGTGTTCAACACGCAAAACTGGGCGCGTTCAGCTTAAAATCTAAGGACATAATACATAAATATGACCTTAAACTTTGACAGTGCACAAATATGACCTTTAACTATTCAAAATTGCACAAATATGACTTTTAAATGACTCTTCACTATTATTTTTTCATTATTTTCGGCTCAAAAATGAAAATGGCATCTAATTTCTTTTGTCATTGCGGAAAAGAGCAATATTTAAGATTTATTAATAAGGTGGGTCAGCCTCATACGAAAAAATAGAGCGGGTATGTATATATATTATAAAGTAGTGGATGAATTTAAGTTATATAATATATGTAAATATTATTTCTTTAAATATTAAATTAAAGATAAACTATACTAATAATAAAAAAAACTATAGTTTTAATAAGCCGTTATTAAATTAATGTTATTAAGGATAGTAGTAGTAGTATATTAAATTAACGTTATCAAATTAACGTAATTAAAATGTTATTAAATTAACGTTATTAAAACGTTATTAAATTAACGAGGGGCGGACCTACGTGATTTTCATGGGGTTCACCCGAACCCCCTCGGTAAAAAAATTACGTTGTATATATATTAGATAGAAAATATATATTTATGTACGTCTATTAATGTTGAACCACATGAAACAAGACACTTAAATAGCCCAGTGGTGTTATTTGCTTTTCTTGGGCGCTTCCTTCAGCCTACTGTGCGGGTTCGATCTCTGCTAGTGGCTTTTTTTTTTAATTAAAAAAAAGCTAAGTGTTGCTGCTATAGAAATAAATAAAATAATAATAATAATAATTTTTTTAAATAAAAAAAAGGTTAGGTGCTGCTACTATAGAAATATATAAAAAAATTATAACAACAACAACAACAGAACCAGCAACAGCAGCCACAGCCGTCGCAGCCGCAACCGCAGCAGCCGTAGCCGCAGCAGCAGAAGCAGCCGCAGCAGCCGGAGCAGCCGAAGCCTCAGTAGCAGCTGCAGCCGCAGCAGCCTCAGCAGCAGCCGCAGCCGCAGCAGCAGCAACAACAGCAACAACAACAACAACAGCAACAACAATAATAATAATAAAAACGACGTCATTTTAACACAAAAAGCAAAACTTTGACAGTGCACAAATATGACCTTTAACTATTCAAAACTACACAAATATGACCTTTAACTATTCAAAACTGCACAAATATGACCTCTCTCCAAGTCAGCCCTTTTAACGACGTGGCACCGTGTGATTGGATTACCTTTCCACGTAGGCGCGAGTGAGACTCACGCATGGGGTTGCAAAATTGGAGGTCATATTTGTTTAGGTTTTGAATAGTTAAAGGTCCTATTTATGCACTATCAAAGTTTAAGGTCAAAGTTATAATTTGGTGTCAAATTTTGGATCATTTTTATGTATTAACTCTTTTATCATTCATCCATAACTCTTCCTGCATGGATGGCCTCAACAGGCAGTGTAAGGACACATCTCATGTCATGTACAATGGGACAGGGAAATGCTATGTTTCTCTAACTCTTTTAAAATGTTAGATGTAGGCGTGTGTCGAATCCTTAAAAAGTAACATACTTTTGGATCGGAGGATTTAACACGGGTGCAACAACATTTATAAAGAGTCTAAGCAATATAGTAAAAATGAACATGACATGACATGTATATCATAACTGGTAAAAAGGATAATCAAATGACATTTGAAAGCAAAAATCTTTGTTTTACTGTAGTAGACAATAAAACCCATCACACAAGATATTACACTATAACGTAGAACTTTGAAAGGCTCTCTTGATATAAGAGAACAAACAAAATACTAAAAAGAATACACATCCAACAATTACAAAACTTTTTTTTCTTTATTTTCCCGGGTTTCATCATGACAAAGTAAAAGAGAAAAAATGAAGACATCAAACAGAAAATAAAATACCAATTTTATTCAGCACTTCCGCACAGGTTCCTTCAAAATATTAACAACATCTCCTATATCAAAGCAATTGCTGCCTTATTACTTGTCCCTTAAGGGAGAGCATTAACCACTTAACCCAACCTAAGCTAAAAATACTTCACTTCCTCCAGCCTGCACGAAGTTATTTAGGCAATAACTCATACTATTAGTGAGATATCGTAATAGTAGTAGTACCTTGTGATCTCAAAACTAGAAAAAAGTCCCAAGCCTTTGCATCTGCCTCTGACCAAGGGCGACTGACTTGCGCTTGAAAAAAGCTAGGTACAACAGTTCCTGGAACTTCTCCAGATGCCATTCCTCTCCAAGCCCTCTAAGAGACCTCCATTGATGGCGCAAGTTTAAAAATAGCCCACTGCCTCATAGGAGGAATTCTATTGCAACATCTTCTTCAAAAATCTTTTATCTTGAAGAGAAATGTTTGTACACAACCTCTTATCTTTTTTTAAAAAATAAAAAAATTCCGTCTCTTGTTCGGTACCTGTATTGAAATCCAACACTCTCAATTACTTTTTATACTCAAGTCTCAAAATAGAAGCCTATGATTAAGGAAGAAGGAGCGCCATCCACTAAACAACATCCTTTGATGGTCACAATTATTTTCATTAAACATTAAAAATGACATTTTCGTTAAAAATATATAGGTTGACCGTACTTGTGATGGTTCTCAAGAATACAATATAACTACCAGGGTGTAACGCCCCAAAATCTGATTCCCGGGAGATTCTTCATTAAATATTTTTTCCCATATTATTTTCTTTATCTCTTCTATTTCTAAGTCTTTAATGATATATAAAACAAGTATCTTAATTTCATGAGATATATAGCTTGTCATATTGTTCATATGATGCTTAGGTTTTAAGGGTTATTAAATGTTTTATCATAATGTTTACTGGTTGTTTGTTTTAATCTTAATAATTCTTGTATGTTTTCATTAAGGAATTCTATATATTTTATATCTTTAGTTCTCATATATTTTTCTAGATTTGTTTTCATTAGTTTTTCTGTTAATTGTATATTTTTTATATCCATTTTTCAATATTCTAAATATACGTTATTTATCATGGTTGATGTGTAAGTTTGGTATGTAGGTATTTGTAAGAGTAGTTAGGTAGGTATGGTATATAATTTATTCTAGTCAAAAAATATTTGTCAAATATTTTTTCCCATATGATTTTTCTTATATCTACAATTTCTATATCCTTAAATACATACAAAACAAGTATTTTAAATTTATCTACCATTTCATCGGATAAGTAGGTAGTCATTCTTTTTCACATGATACTATTTCAAAATATTCCTTCCAATCATGTACATAACAAAATATGATCATCTTAGATTACTATGTACTAGATTATTCTTAAGTAATTATGTTACTCTGTCACTATTAGCATGGTAATCTGGATACTTTTTCCTTAAACAACACCTCTACACTGGTTACTCCCCTATCACGACTTTCTTGCTACACCGGTTTCACCTTTAGGATGGCATAGTTCTTAGGGATTTTTATTTTTTTTCTCTTTGCTAATAAACTTTGTAACATATTATTCTTCGAATAATTCTACTATATAGTAACTAATATGAACTTATTTTATCATATTATGATTGTTAGGAATTTATGAATTTAGCTATTCATAATCATAAATGAAAATACCTGTTCTGGTAGGTTTGATAATTATGGGCTATGTTCATCCAAAGCTTTTCCTTTGAAATATACCTGTTTTTATTAAATATTCAAAAGTTGTTTGTGTACAACAAGAGAGAAGGCTTGCTTTCAATACATGAAAGTCTTGCATCTAACTTAGCCGGATGACTTACATATTTATAGGAGGAAAATAACTACTTACTATTCCTAACTTTACATCTGCCAAAGATTAAAAGACTAATAATGGTCCTAGGTCCTACGACTTTACACTTGTCAAAAAAAAGTAAAATGGCAAGTGCCAAAAAACAAGAAAAGTCAAAAAGTCTAGTCTGGCCTATATAATAAGTCAAAAAAGAATAGTAAATGTTTACATAATTTACTAATTTCACATTTCTCAAAGTTATCTTATTCTCCATATGTCATTTTCGTATTTCAATGCTTTGTCTTCTTATCTTTCTATTATTGCTCCGTGTCTTTTTATCTTTTGTCGTGTATCTTCCAGTTGTCTTCCTTATCTTCCTCTATTCCAGTTGAACTTCTGGGATAATATTATCTTCTCCATTACATCTCGAACATAAATGGTCTAGATATTTGTGTCCAATTAACTTGCAATATCTTGTTAATAATTCTTCTGAAATAAATCCCTTCCTGATTGCTCTTGCAGTTGGTTGTTTTTCTGGATTAAGTAGTGTCAAAATCCATTGTCTAGCTTCTTCTATATCAGACTGTCGTAGTTTTCTTGAATTTGAATAAATCATTTGATGATCTTTTGAATAATAACTCCATATTGGGTTCCCACTTAGGTAGTTATTTGCTAATTCTTGGACAATTTAAGATATTTCAATAATTCATTTATTTGCATAAAAATCAGGTATCTCAACTTTAGGTATTTCTGGCTGTTGAACAATATCTTCCGGTATAATCATATCTCTGGTTAATCCTATTTTTACAATTTGTATAACTGGTTTGATCTCGTCATATAATATCTTTATTGATGCAGTATAAAACTTTATAAAAAATAGATTTTTTTTTTGTTATTCTTTTATAAGTGGTGAATGCTCTATATAATTCTGGTATATCTGTTAGTTCATTTCCTTCATGGGTGTATACGGTGTTTAATAATCCATAACTGAAATAGGTTTTAACTAAGCTAGGGTTGATTTTTGCTAGTGCAATTAACTTGTTGTAACCTTGTAATCTTTGGGTTATATAGTTTGTGTTTGGTTCTTGGATATTTGTGGCTCTTGGTTTAAGGTTTAGATAAGTCTATATTTTGTGGATATTTTCTATGTATGCTCGGGTTATGTGGTTATAGGCTTTTCTATCTTGGTTTAAACTTTCTCGATATGTGGTAGTTTGTGGAGGTATGAACAATGGGTCTTTTTGTATTTTTGGTATAAATGTTTTTTCAAATATCTTATTGATGTTTATGGTCTGATATCTTTGTCTACTAACTCCTTTGCTTGTACCTGCAATTGTAGATTGATAAACGTTATGGGTTTTATGGAGTATCCCAATGTCTCCTTTTAGCTCAGAATTTTTTTTTCTTCCAATCGACATAGCTCTGCACACTGCTGAGTTAGATGATTCATAGCTTTAGACTTCAATTTAACTTCATTAGTCTTTAGCTTTTCTATTTCATTACCCATACTGTCCACTTTCATTGAAAGCATAGTTAGGGTTTTGAGTATCTTTCTAAAGCATCATCTTCTATTATATCAGTCTGTGTAGCTTTTTCTTGATATGTAATCTGCAATGACATTCTTGTTAGTTTTGATTACTTCAATTGTAAATGTAAAATTTAATATATTTAATACTAGTCTCCGAATTTTCTTTGTTGTAACTGAATTTTGTATTTTCTTTGTTAACCGTCAACGTACCTGTGTATTATCTGTTCGTACAATAAACTTGTTATATATAATATATGACTCAAATGCTAATAAACATTTATATAATGAACATAATTCTTTTCTATTTATTTCCCATTTTATCTCTGTTTCATTAAACGTACCTGAGTAGTATCTACAATGATGTTCTAATTTTTCTTCTTCATATTTATATTTAAGTACTCCTCCATAACTAGACTCACTTGCATCTGCTTCCACTATATATGTAAATTTTTTATTTTCGTCTGGGAGTTGTAATTTTGGTAATTCTTTATAAAGTATTTTTATTCTCTGAACTTGTTTTTTATCTTCTTCGTTGTAATTATATTCTACATCCTTTTTTATTTTTTTTTGTAATGGCTTTAGGTTTTCTGCTAATTTTGGTATATATTCTCTTACTTGGTTTACTAATCCTAAAAATGATTGTAATTTCTTTTTTGTATCTAATTCTTCTTTTGAATTTATTATTTTTTGTACTATATGTTGTTGCATTTTTACTCCACTTTTATCTATTTGTATTCCTAAAAGTTCTATATGGTTTTTCATAATTTCAACTTTCTTTTCACTTAAACTTATTCCTGATTTTTCTATTATAGCTGTAAATTGTTCTAATAATTTTAAATGTTCCTCTTTAGTTTTTGTATATAGTAGTATATCATCTATGTATACTATACAATTAAGTAATTATTTAAAATAACTATCCATAAAGTGTTGATATCTACCTGGTGCATTTTTGTATCCAAATGGTAACACATTCCATTCATAAAATCCTTGAGGTACTGTAAATGCAGTTATCTTTTTAGATTCTTCTTTTAACTTTAAATGGTAAAATCCTGACTTACAATCAAATTTACTAAAGTAATTATATCCTAAATATGACATATGTATTACTTTAGTAAATTTGATTGCAAATCAAGATTTTACCATTTAAAGTTAGAAGAAGAATCTAAAAAGATAATTGCATTTACAGTACCACAAGGATTTTATGAATGGAATTTATTACCATTTGGATACAAAAATGCACCAGGTAGATATCAACACTTTATGGATAGTTATTTTAAACAATTACTTAGTTGTATAGTATACATAGATGATATACTACTATATACAAAAACTAAAGAGGAACATTTAAAATTATTAGAACAATTTATAGATATAATAGAAAAATCAGGAATAAGTTTAAGTGACAAGAAAGCCGAAATTATGAAAAACCAGATATATCTTTTTGGAATATAAATAGATAAAAGTGGAGTAAAAATGCAACAACATATAGTACAAAAAATAATAAATTCAAAAGAAGAATTAGATACAAAAAAGAAATTACAATCATTTTTAGGATTAGCAAAACAAGTAAGATAATATATACCAAAATTAGCAGAAAACCTAAAGCCATTACAAAAAAAAATAAAAATGGATATAAAATATAATTACAACGAAGAAGATAAAAAATAAGTTCAGAGAATAAAAGTACTTTGTAAAGAATTACCAAAATTACAATTCCCAGATGAAAATAAAATTTTTACATATATAGTGGAAGCAGATGCAAGTGAGTATAATTATGGAGGAGTACTTAAATATAAACATGAAGAAGAAAAATTAGAACATCATTGTAGATACTACTCAGATACGTTTAATGAAACAGAGATAAAATAGGAAATAAATAGAAAAGAATTACGTTCATTATATAAATATTTATTAGCATTTGAGCTATATATTGTATATAACAAGTTTATTGTACGAACAGATAATACACAGGTACGTTGGCGGTTAACAAAGAAAATACAAAATTCAGTTACAACAAAGAAAATTCAGAGACTAGTATTAAATATATTAAATTTTACATTTACAATTGAAGTAATCAAAACTAACAAGAATGTCATTGCAGATTACGTATCAAGACAAAGCTACACATACTGATATAATAGAAGATGATGCTTTAGAAAGATACTCAAAACCCTAACTACACTTTCAATGAAAATGGACAGTATGGGTAATGAAATAGAAAATCTAAAGACTAATAAAGTTAAACTGAAGTCTAAAGCTATGAATTAGCTAACTCAGCAGTGTGCAAAGCTATGTCAAATGGAAGACAACAAAATTTCAGAGCTAAAAAGAGACGTTGGGACACTTCATAAAACCCATAATGTTTATCAATCTACAATTGCAAGTACAAGCAAAGGAGTTAGTGGACACAGATATCAGAACATAAACATGAATAAGATATTTGAAAAATCATTTATACCAAAAATACAAAAAGACTCATTGTTCATACCCCCACAAACTACCACATATCGAGAAAGTTTAAACCAAGATAGAAAAGCCTATAACCACATAACCCGAGCATACATAGAAAATATCAACAAATATAGACTTATCTAAACCTTAAATCAAGAGCCACAGATATCCAAGAACCAAACACAAACTATATAACCCAAAGATTACAAGGTTACAACAAGTTAATCGCACTACCGAAAACCAACCCTAGCTTAGTTAAACCTGTTTCAGTTATGGATTATTAAATACCATATACACCCATGAAGGAAATGAACTAACAGATATACCAGAATTATATAGAACATTCACCACTTATAAAAGAATAACCAAGAGAAATCTATTTTTTATAAAGTTTTATACTGCACCAGCAGAGATATTATATGACGAGATAAAATCAGTTATACAAATTGTAAAAATAGGATTAACCAGAGATATGATTATACCGAAAGATATTGTTAACCAACCAGAAATACCTAAAGTAGAGATACCTAATTTTTATGCAAATAAACGAATTATTGAAATATCTTCAATTGTCAAAGAATTAGAAAATAACTACCTAAATGGGAACCCAATATAGAGTTATTATTCAAGAGATCATCAAATGATTTATTCAAATTCAAGGAAACTACGACAATCAGATCTAGAAGAAGCTAGATAATGAATTTTTACACTACTTAATCCAGAAAAACAACCAACTGCAAGAGCAATCAGGAAGGGATTTATTTCAGAAGAATTATTAACAAGATATTGCAAGTTAATTTGACACAAATATCAAGACCATTTATGTTCGAGATGTAATGGAGAAGATAATATTATTTCAGAAGTTCAACTGGAATAGAGGAAGATAAGGAAGACAGCTGAAAGATACAGGACAAAAGATAGAAAAACACAGAGCAATAATAGAAAGATAAGAAGATAAAACATTGAAATATGAAAATGACATATGGAGAATAAGATAACTTTGAGAAATGTGAAATACGTAAAATATGTAAACATTTACTATTCTTTTTTGACTTATTATATAGGCCAGACTAGCCTTTTTGACTTTTCTTGTTTTTTGGCACTTGCCATTTTACTTTTTTTTTGACAAATGTAAAGTCGTAGGACCTAGGACCATTATTAGACTTTTAATGTTTGGCAGATGTAAAGTTAGGAATAGTAAGTAGTTCTTTTCCTCCTATAAATATGTAAGCCATCCGGCTAAGTTAGAGGCAAGACTTTCATGTGTTGAAAGCAAACCTTCTCTCTTGTACACAAACAACTTTTGAATATTTAATAAAAACAAGTATATTTTAAAGTAAAATCTATGGATGAACAAAGCCCATAATTATCAAACCTACCAGAACAAGTATTTTCATTTATGATTATGAATAGCTAAATTCATAAATTTCTAACAATCATAATATGATAAAATAAGTTCATATTAGTTACTATATAGTAGAATTATTCGAAGAATAATATGTTACAAAGTTTATTAGCAAAGAGGAAAAGGAGAAAAATCCCTAAGAACTATGCCATCCAAAAGGTGAAATCGGTGAGGCAAGAAAGCCGTGATAGGGGAGTAACCAGTGTAGCAGCGCTGTTTAAGGGAAAAGTATCCAGATTACCATGCTAATAGTGACAGAGTAACATAATTATTTAAGAATAATCTAGTACATAGTAATCTAAGATGATCATATTTTGTTATGTATATGATTGGAAGGAATATTTTGAAATAGCATCATGTGAAAAAGAATGACTACCTACTTATCCGATGAAATGTTAGATAAATTTAAAATACTTGTTTTATATATACTTAAGGATATAGAAATTGTAGATATAAGAAAAATCATATGGGAAAAAATATTTGACAAATTTTTTTTGACTAGAATGAATTATATACCACACCTACCTAACTACTCTAACAAATACCTACATACCAAACCTACACATCAACCATGATAAATAACGTATATTTAGAATATTGGAAAATGGATATGAAAAATATACAATTAATAGAAAAACTAATGAAAAAAAATCTAGAAAAATATATGAGAACTAAAGATATAAAATATATAGAATTCCTTAATGAAAACATACAAGAATTATTAAGATTAAAACAAACAACCAGTAAATATTATGATAAAGCATTTAATAACCCATAAAACCTAAGCATCAATGAACAGTATGGCAAGCTATATATCTGATGAAATTAAGATACTTGTTTTATATATCATTAAAGACTTAGAAATAGAAGACATAAAGAAAATAATATGGAAAAAAATATTTAATGAAGAATCATTAAGTCTAGAATGGTTAGAAGATATGCATGATCTTAGCTTATATTATTTAGATAGTTATTACTCAGATAATAATAGTTGTTATTCAGATGGATATTATATAGACTAAAAATGTTAGAATATATTAAAAGAGTTAGAGAAAAATAAAGTTGGCTATATGAAGAAATTAATTATAGAAACCAGCTTAGAAGAGGAAGAGAACAATTAAAAAAAGATTAATTTGGATAAATAAAACCATGAAACAACTAGAATTAAAAGACAGTTTAGACATAGGATTATTCATAGAAGAAAAAGACAAGATAATTAATGAAATAGATAACCTAGAATTTAATATCAGATATAGTACAATTAGAATAAATTATTACAAAAAAATTACAGTATTACAACTACTTTAGGATAAAATGATAAACTATGAATATTTAAAATATTGAAGACAAGATATGGAAGAAATAAGATTAACAGAAGTACTTATGAAAGAGAATTTAATTGAATATTTTAGAACAAAAGATATAAAATATTTAGAATACCTTCAAAATAATATACAAGAATTACAAAGACTAAGAGAAAAAACTAAAGAATATTACAGTAAAGCTTTTAGTCAAATACCATCTAATCACCCCCCAAGATATGAATATCAATAAAAATTAAAATTAAAATAAAAATATTTAGAAATATCCACACACGAATAAAAATAGATCCATTAGAGTTATAATATATCTATTTAAGTTATCCGAGTTATCCGCATCCCCCTTCAAATGGTATCAGAGAACTAAAGATATAAAATATATAGAATTCTTTGTATCCCCACATAGTATCATAAAGCAATACAAATCAACAATTGACAATGTAATATTTAAACTCAAGTTTTCAACCATTCATATAAAGATAATAGATTTCATAACAAGAGAGGGGATTTCATAAATCATGCTCTCATATAACTTCTCAAAACTTATAACATACATACACATGAATATAATTCAAGATTAGAAAAAAACTCATAGTTTAAACAAGATTTCATCAAAAAATGGGGTCCCCAATGCATTCTCTTTACCAATTTAAAAACTCATAATACATACATACATATACACTCTTAAATCTTGAAAAAACATTAAATCTTACACCTATGAGATTTAGGATAGTCCCACATACCCTGATAATGACAAGAACGTAAGAAAATTTGACGCTTTGGATGTTGAAATTCTAAAGACCTAAGTGTTTTCTTTCTCCTGACCAATAGAACATAACTTAGGGAATTCACAGAGGTCATAACATTTTTTGGGGATGTCTTAAATCATGGGGAATAGTTTAAAGGGAAAAAGACCAAAAAGTCCCTCTAATACATTTGAATATAACTATGGGAAACACAGCCTCCGCGATGTAGGGGCTATCGCGAGGACTACCCACCGCGACGAGGTACCCATCGTGGAACCATCCTTTGTGACACGGAGCTATCGCGGAGGTTTACTACCTCTGTGTCCCAAATATGCCTCAAACCCCGTCAAAAAATTCCGATATTCATTCGGGTTATCCTTTTTACATCCCCAAACATAATTTGAGTCAAAAATTGATATTTCAAGTATGGAAAGATCAAAAATAAAATAGATGAAATTTGAGGGCGTTAAATATAGTTTTTCTATAAACTTATTTTATGGTACTGCGTATATTACACTGACATTCCATTTTGATTTATTTTTAGCTTTTGTACCTTTATCTTATTTATTTTTTTGCTATGAGTAACTTGAAGCTACGAATACTGATAAACCCATGATATTTGGTGATATTCCTAAAACAACATAACTATTTGGTAAGAATTTGTATTGTTTCTCCTTTGCTATTAGAAAGTAGATATAAGTTGTACGTTCCTTTGTTAGATTGTATTTAATTTAGTCACTTAAATTAATGTTTATGTTCATTCACTATTTAGAATGGTGTTAATAAAATTTGAAATGTATCAACATAAAATATAAAAAAAAATCATGGTTGATTCTATTTCAGCAGTCTAGAATCTGGGTGGAGCTCCGTCCAAGTCAGCATATGTTTCACCACATCTCAAAACAGACCTTCAATCGATACTCCTACACAAGTCTCATATATTGGGGTTGCTTCATTTGATAATGACCATGGTGGTTATGGTGTCCCAAATGTCATTAGGAGGCATTAGAGTGGTCAAAGGAATGAATACAAATTTGGTTATACTAGTAGAGGAGGACGTGGTGGTGGTGGTGGAAATAGCAGAAGTGGTGGTTGGGATCGTGGGAGGAGTCATAAAGTTAACCCCTTTAAGAACGATTATAGTGAAGCATTTGGCGAATAAGGGAGTTCAGCGATCAATTTTGATGCATCTGAGGACATTCCAGTGGAAATGATCGGGAGAATGTGCCACAAAATTCTCCTGTTCTTTCAGGTATTTCTAACACAAAATTCTAGATTTTCTTGAAATTTTGTTTAATTTTTTATTTTATTTTGGTAATTCTACCTGATCCATACATGCGTGATTGAAAACAATTAACTGCTACATGTAATTACATATTATCTTAAATTACTGATCGCTAATGTATGTTTCTGACTTTAGGTACTAATTGATTACTACAAGTCAATTCTCTTGTGCAAAATTCTTTAATGTGAAGCTTGATGCTGGAAGATTAGCTTCTTGGTACATAATTTTTTTAGTTATTGATAGCATGATTTATCTATAAACATATTTTATGGTACTGCATATATTACACTGCATTTCATTTTGATTTATTTTTATCTTTTGTACCTTTTTCTTTTTTTTTCTATGAGTAACTTGAAACTACGAAGACTGATGAACCCAATATATTCAGTAATATGCCTGAAACAACTTAACTATTTGGTATGAATTTGTATTGTTGCTCTTTTACTATTAGAAAGTAGATGTAAGTTGTTCGTTCCTTTATTAGATTGTATTTGATTTAGTCACTTCAACTGAGTTTTATGTTCAATCACTATTTAGAATGATGTTAGTACAATTTGAAATTTATCAACATAAAATGTAAAAAAAAATCATGATTGATTCTATCTCTGAAGCCGAGAATCTAGATAGAGCTTCACCCAAGTTAACATATGTTCCACCACATCTTGAAACAGACCTTCAAATGATCCTCCTACACATGCTTCGTATGTTAGGGTTGTTGCATTTGGTAATGACTATGGTGTTTATGGTGTCCCAAATTTCGTTAGGAGTCGGAGTGGTCAAAGGAATGAATACTAATCTAGTTATATTGGTAGAGAAGGATGTGGTGGAGATGGGAATAGCAGAAGTGGTGGTTGGGATTGTGGGAGGGGTCGGTAATTTTACCCCTTTAAGGACGATGATAGTGAAGTTGTTGAAGAATAAGAGAGTTCTGCAATCATTTTGATGGATCTGAGGATATTCCAGTGGAGACGACCGAGGAGAATGTGCCACAAAATTCTCCTGTTCTTTTAGGGATTTCTGCCACAAAATTCTTGATTTTCTTGAAAGTTTGTTTTATTTTTTATTTTTTTTTATAATTCTATTTGATCAACATATGCGTGATTGAAAATAATTAATGGGTACATGTAATTGTAAATTATTTTAAATTATTGATCGTTAATGTATGTTTCCAACTTTAGATTCTAATTAATTACTGCAAGCCAAATTTTTTGTGTCAATTTTGTATTGTTAAGCTTGATGTTAGAAGATTAGCTCTTTGGTACATAACTTATTTAGTTATTGATAGCATGGTTTATCTGTAAACATATTTTTTGGTAATACGTTTATTACACTGACATTCCATTTGATTTATGTTTATCTTTTGTACCTTTTTCTTATTTTATTTTTTTTGCTATGAGTAACTTGACGCTACAAAGACTGATGAACCCAAGATATTTGGTGATATGCCTGAAACAACTTAACTATTTGATAAGAATTTGTATTGTTTCTCTTTTGCTATTAAAAAGTAGGTTTAAGTGGTATGTTCCTTTGTTAGACTGTATTTGGTTTAGTCACTTGAATGGATGTATATGTTCATTCACTATTTAAAATGGTGTTAATATAATTTAAAATGTATCAATATAAAATGTAAAAAAAATCATGATTAATTCTATTTCTGTCGCTGAGAATCTGGTTGGAGCTCCGCTCAAGTCAACATATGTTCCACCACATCTCAAAATAGACCTTCAACCGATCCTCTTCTACAGGCTCCATATATTGGGGTTGCTGCATTTGGAAATAACCATGGTAGTTATGGTGTCCCAAATGTCCTTGGGAGTCATTGGAGTGGTCAAATAAATGAATACAAATCTATTTATGTTGGTGGGGGGGTTGTGGTAGTGGTTAGAATAACACAAGTGATGCTTGGGATCGTGGGAGGGGTCGGGAAGTTAACCCCTTTAAGAACGATGATAGTGAAGTTGTTGGAGAATAAGAGAGTTTTGCTATCAATTTTGATGCATCTGAGGATTTTTCAGTTGAAACAACCGTAGAGAATGTGCCGCCTCCTCAGTGTTTTGGATGGTGAAAGGCGATAAATGGCGGCGTAGTGAGGCAGATCTCCTTTAGAAAGTGCGGCGACAATTAATATCAAAAAATAAAATATTTAATTGCATATATAAATATCAAAATTGTAATAACAAGCAAATGTTTAAGTCAAAACTAAAAATAGATGGTAGATACTAAAATTTTAGAACTCGAATGACTCAACAATTCATAAAATAAGTAATATTAAACTATAAAAATTTATTCTTATTCAAGATTACGATATTAAATTAGTATATTAATTAAGTTATAATTTATAAATAGACAAACCAGAAATTTTACTCAAAAGGCATAGATAGTGAATCCACTGTTTTTGAATCTTTGTGAAAACTGAAAAAAAAATAGAGGAAGAAGTAGAAGAAGAAATACAAAGGAAAACAACAGAGGAAGAAGAAAGTAGAAGAAAAAAATTAAGAAGAAATCAGTGGAGAAAATAAGAAGAATGAAAACAAAAAGAAATAGAGAATTGACTCGGTACTTACCAATTGTCGCCTCAGTTGCCTAGTCGCAGTCGCTTCTCAAATCTCAGTTGTAGCAGTCAAACAAAAATGAAAATAAAAACCCTAAAATTACCTTTTATTCTTAAAATTCAAATTTTAACAAAAAAATAAAAAGACGTCGCATTTAGAACCTCGCCGCCATTCTAGGTTTAGCGTCGTCTTTCACAGGTCAAATCGCCACAACGGCAGATGGCGACACTGCCTTACCTCGTCATTCACCATTGGTGATATGGCACTCTCCATTGATACACTGCTCCTCCTGTAAATACTTTTTCAGATATAGATTTAGGTGAAACTATTAACGAAAATATTATGAGATGCAAGTATGTCAAGCCAACCCCTATGCAACGGCATACTATACCTATTTCACTTGCAGGGAGGGATTTGATGACTTGTTCTCAGATTGGTTCTAAAAAAACTATTTCTTTATGCTTCTCCGTAATAAGTGGGATCATGAGCTGCCAATTTCCCAGACCTCCACGTCCACGTATGGCATTTCCTCTAGCTCTTATTTTCTCCCAAACAAGAGAGCTCTCATGTCAAGTAAGTTTTTTTAGGTTATATATATATTCTATCTGAAGGGTTGAGGGTTATGTCGTGATCTGCAGATTCATGATGAGGTTAAAAAAATTTCATATCAAACGGGTGTCAAGGTAGTTGTTGCCTATGGTGATTCTCCTATAAACCAATAGGTTCTATCTTTTCTTTTGTTTATTTGGTACTTCAGTGTGAATTTATTATGTTTTACTGTCATTCATCTTTTTCTTTTGAAATTTGAAAAAAAAGGTAGCAGTTGGGATCTAATGATAAACTAAAAGATACCAATTTGATATATTTTTTTCCACATTCAAATTAAAAAAAATAGTTTCTTGACTATTATAAGGCAGTTTAAGTAAACAATGTATCCTCTATTTTACGCCCCATATGAAACCCATGTCTGCGTAATTTAAAATTTTAGACATTGTTTGATAAAAATTCATTTTGATTTCTTGTGAACCCCGCTTATAGATACTAAAGACATCTATGAAAAATAAAATTACTTATTTGAATCAGTTTGTTTGTGAAAGCGTGATTTTCTTTACAGAACAAATTTACAGTTGTTAGCTCTTTCTATATCTCTGGCTTCAAAAGATGTATGTTGTTATTGATTTCATATTGTTGCTACTATTACTGTCTAATCCCCTTGCTCTAATTATTGTGTGGGTCTATTTGTTTATATCTTCTCTGTTATTTTATTTTGTGAATTTTTTAATTTTTCATATCACAACCTTGTTGATAAGTTTCTATTCATTTAGTAGACATAAGATCATCGCAAAAGTATGACTCATAAGTTTTTGAATGTGGCAGATGTTCAGGGTGGGGGAAAAAGAATTATGCTTGGGTCTACTCTAAGAGGTAATTCAAGTATTTTTTCCTTCAATGTCATACGCTTAGTTATACTGTTCAATTATTGTGAAAGCTATAATATATAAAATAAAATAATATGATCTGATGAAAATAGAAAATACCCATAGTCTGAAAGACTGGCCAGTAACATGTATGGGAGAGCAAGAAAAATGATTCATGGCATTGAGTTTCTAAGAGGACACATAGTTAAAGACCTTATTTGAGGGTTCTCGATATTTTTCTTAGACCGAAAGGGGCTAGAAAAAAAATAAGCAGAAACTTCTATTCAATTATTTTATCCAATCACACTCGATCAGATTATACTCCGTATGGACATTCATTGAATAATCAGAATGAAAGATTAAAATTTTCTCTTTATCCATGGTAAAAGGGGCAGTTGATAAATCAGTTGCTATATTTCACTCTTATGCTAAAGTCTCTCTACTTTAGGTCAGTAATCTATCCTTTTTCGAAACTCAGGAAAGGCACCATACACTATAGTTGGAGTAAATCTCTTATAACTTATTTTTAAAAAGGTCTATTCTAAAAAAAATTATCAAAGCAGGAAGAAGCCATAAACTAAAGTTAGACTAAATCTCTTATAACTCATTGTTAAAAGGGTATATTTTAAATAAAATTATCAAAGCAGGTGAAAGGTCTGGTGTTTGAGATTTTTCTTGTATTAGCAATCATGCACTCATTACTTCTATTCATATAAGCGATAAAATTTATGACTTCTTAAGGTTCAATGTTGTATCTTAGGATAAATTTTAGTGTACTCTGAAAAAACTAAAAAAATGCACTAGAGATATCATCACCTTCTTTGACTTTCTTCAACATCTAAATCTGCTTAATAATTTCAAATAAAAAGTATTCTAACTTCAAGTTTAAAGAATTCAAAAACAAGAAAGATATTTTTTTTTCACTCTAGATTGATGAATAACTATCATTGTCTTTTTTATGTTCCAACCATAAGAGATGAATAGACAAAAATTGCAAGATCCCACAAAATTCTAGTCATTTGAGTCCTTTAAAGCATGTCAAGAGTGGCCCCAAACTCAGAAAAATTTCAGCCAAGTGTTAGGACTTAGACTTTTCTAAACCCCTCAAACATTGAGGAATTTATTTACGACCTTCTCGACCTCAGAAAGTTAGTTTTTAAGTTGATTCATGATCGGAGAAGTCAATAGTACATCTCGGGTGAGTTTCGGAATTTTTGAATTAGCATAAGGGCGTGTTTGGAATTCAGAAATAGTGGCTCGAGGAGATAAGCCCGCGGTGCCCTGCCCAGATCGGGGTGCCAGAGCTAGCGACGCCTCGCCTAGAGCGGCGCTCCAGAGCCCGCGGCGCCCTGGCTAGTCTAGCCCGTGTATTTTTCTACAGTTTTGTTCAACATTTCTAAGGACAAATAGGTCATTTTTCCTCCATCCAATAGCTCCATAACACGGGATTAAAGCCCCAAATAGCAAAACTGCTTATCCTTTTCAAAAAATTCTCTCAATAACAAGACCTAGCTTTATCAAAATCAAGAACCAAGCCTCAAGAACTCACCCCAACCTCCACAAAATTTAAAATCAAGGTATGTTAGGTATTCATCCAAGGGTTTTCTTCCACTCTTGGAGTTCAAGAACCCTTTTTAACTACAAGATTAGTGATTTCATGATTTACATGTTTGAATTTAATTGTGTTCGTGTATGCATTGATGTTGGGTGTTCAATTCAAGATTTAATTTCTAGTTTCATGAATATAAAGTAGCATATGTGTGATAGATGTAATTTCCATGTCAAGAACCCTTGAATTGTGAATTGATTTTTGTAGTCATGATACATAAGCATGTTGTTCATGCCCAAGTATAAGGTTATGCCTCCTATGTGTTTGTCAAAATTCCTAAGTGAATAAATTGTGCATTATGACTTATTTGTGATCTTCATGATGAATTCATGCTAGAACTACAAGTTCAAAATTACTCCCATATAAAATTTATTCCTTGTAAGTGTTTGATGGAATGTACATGCGATTGAAATAGTGAAATTATGATATGTTAGCATGTTTTGTTTCCATTCTTGTACACTGTCCAAATATTTTTCAAAATGCCTTAGTGAATGCATTGTGGACAATTAATTATTGTTATGTTTTCAAGAATTGTCATATCTCATTATTATTGATGCTATCGAGTCCTGGGGGTATTTATTACCCGAAATCTAGTTGTTTACTTAGAATTACAATAGCTACATAATAGACTCAGTATTTTCATGAGTAGTACAACTCAGTCAGTTACAGAACTCAGTGAACTAAGTCCAGTTCAGTCAATCAAAATGATCAGTTTTAGTTCAGTCAAGCCTAGTACAGTTTAGAAATCAGTTCAGGGTCCATTTAGTTAGGAGTAGGATTCAGTACTAAGAGAACCCAGGGATGGGGGCATTCCTGCCAACAGAGGATTTGACCCTTAGTAGCAGTCCCTGTGTTACAAAACTACGTAGCCAGCATAGGGTAAGTCATCCTCCTGCCAGATTTGGGTTGACACGATCATATATATATACACATTCATGAGTCTTCCTACCATACTAGGGTTGACCCAGCATTGTTAGTATCCCTTGCCAAAGTGCTGACACCCTTCCAACTGAGGTCACAGGTTGGACCCCAAACTCAATTCAAAATTGTGGTATGTCGGTTAGATGAACACTCTCACAGTTGCAGTTTCATTCTCAGTCTCAGTATAGAACTCAATTAAGTTCTACAGAATCAGGACTATCAGATACAGTCATCCAGTTATCAGTATTCCCAGATATCAGTTGACCAGTTATTAGAACTCAGTACTTAGCTTCAGTGTAATCTCAGAAATAGTATACTTCTATATGTGTAGTGTTGCATACTCGGCATTTACAGCATGTTCAGTTAGTCATGTACTCTTATTCAGTTATATTCATATTACTCAGTCAGTTATTATTTATGTATATGTACCCATGCATACAGCCTTACCTCACCTAGCATATCAGTACATTTAAAGTACTGACGCATACCTTTTCTTTAGCACTATGATGTCTTCTATCATAGGTTCAGATACACAGGCTCTTGACCATACTTAGCAGCCCAGACTTTCAGTAGAAGATTTAGTGGTGAGTCCTCATAGTTCGAGGATAGAGTTATTATTCCAGTATTTTAGTAGTTTAGCCTGTTTAGTAGATGGACTTAATTGGAGACTTATCTCATCAACTCCATATTCAGATAATTAAAGGCCTTCAGACTAAATTATTTCAGACAGATGTTTAGTTTTCAGTATTCATTTTTCATTATTCCTTATTTGATTTCAGTTATAGAACCTTATGGCATTTCAATTATACTTCCACATTTATTTTACTATTATTATTCAGTGCTCACAGCAGGTACCAGGCATGGGTTAGCTTATGCTCTTTCGGGATCATAAGCACCTTGTGGCGTTCGAGGTATAGTCTTGGGGTATTACAAACTTGGTATCAAAGACTAAGGTCTAAAAGAGTCCTAGGGAGTCTAAAAGTCGAGTTAAGTAGAGTCTTGTGCATGGGTATGTAGTGCACCACACTTATGAGCAAGAGGCTATGAGGCGTTTCTAGGAAAAGTTTCTCTTCATTTAGTGTCCCTGTCGTGTGAGTGGGCATGAGCACAAGTTAAACTCTTTATATAATTATTTTCTTAGTTCTATTTACAGAACATACCTATTAAAAAGAATAACAGAAGAAGAACAGGAAACCAGCCAGCACCTCAGCCCGTTCAGGAAGATCCCCTGGATGAGCATGTCTCCCATGCAAAATTAAGAGTTGCATTCACTACTCTAGCCAATTCAGTAGCAGCCCAGAACGAATGCCCAACTGCTGTTCAGGACAACCTAATGGCCAATACTGTCGCAACTAGAATTCGGGCCTTCACCCGAATGAACCCTCCATCATTCACAGGGTCTAAGTCTGAAGAGGACCCATAAGAATACCTTGACATGGTGCAGAAGGTTACTGATATTATGGAGGTAACCACTAGAAAGAGTGAAGAGTTAGCTGCATATCAGTTGCAGGATGTGTCTCATTCATGGTTTAAGCAGTAGAAGGCAGAGAGGGTCACAATCCAGGATCTATAGAATGTGAAGAGTTTGCTACTTCCTTTCTAGATAGATTTTTCCCATTAGAGTTGAGAGAAGCTAAGGTGTTGGAGTTCATTAACTTGAAGCAGGTCAGAATGATAGTGAAAGAGTATTCCCTTAATTTTACTCAGTTAGCCAGATATGCTCCTCGTGTGGTAGCAGATAGCAGATCTAAGATGAGTAATTTTATGTTTGGAGTATCCGACAGTATGGTCAAGGAGTGTAGGACCACAGTGCTTATTAGGGAGATGGACTTTTTGAGGCTAATGGTCCTGGTCAACAGATAGAGGAGCGGAAAACTAAGGAGAAAGAGAGGGATAATAACAGAGCTAGAACAGGTAGCTTCAACTTTACTCAGCCCAAGTTAGAGGATGGTAGTCGTCCTCAGTTCCACTCAAAATCCTCAGTTCCACTCAAAATCCTCAGTTCTAGCTCTGTCCTCAGCCAGTGCTATGGTGCCAAAATTCAGGAATGGTAATAAGGATAGAGCACCAGGCTCTAAATCTTAGGGAAGTGTTAGCAGTTCCCAAACAAACTGTCTTTGTCAAAAGTGTGGCAGAAACCATTAGGGTATCTGCAAAGCTGGTAGTGATGTGTGTTTTGGATGTGGCAAGCCAGGCTATATGTTCAGAGAGTATCCTTAAGTGGGTTCACAGAGTTAGCATAATCATCCATCGGCTCAGTCCGATCACCCAAATCAGTAGGGTGCCACTTCCAGTGCCACCAGTGGACATCGCCCACATAGGCTCTATGTAGTTCAATCCCGACAAGATCAGGAAAGTTCTCCTGATGTGGTCACTGGTATGTTACAGATCTTTCATCTACATGTTTATGCTTTTCTAGACCCAGGAGCCTCTTTGTCTTTCATAACTCCTTATATAACTATTGACTTTGGAGTCAGTCCCAAAATCCTAGCAAAGCCCTTCTCAGTTTCTACCCCAGTGGGTAAGTCTATTATAGCTCGGCGGGTATACAGGAACTGTCCGTTTATAATATCTTAGAAAGTTACTTCAGCACACTTAGTAGAGTTAGAGATGACTGACTTTGATGTTATTGTCGGTATGGATTGGCTTCATTCATGCTATGCCTCAATTTATTGTAGAAACAGAATTTTTCATCTTCAGTTTCCAAATGAACCATTCCTAGAATGGAGGGGTAGTACTTCAGCACTTAGGGGTCAGCTTGTTTCATACCTTAGACCGAGAAAAATGATATCCAAGGGGTGTGTCTATCATCTCGTTCGCGTCAAGGACTCTAGTTCAGAGACTCTTAGGCTTGAGTCAGTTCCAGTAGCATGTAAATTTCTAGATATGTTTCCCGAAGATCTTCCTGGAGTTCCTCCCGAAAGGGAAATTAACTTTGGGATAGACCTTCTTCTAAATACTCAGCCTATCTTTATCCCACCATACAGAATGGATCCAGCAGAACTCAAGGAATTTAAATAACGGTTGAGAGATCTCCTAGATAAGGGATTCATCCGACCCAGTGTCTCCCCGTGGGGTGCATCAGTTCTATTCATGCGTAAGAAAGAAGGTTCTCTCAGAATATGTATCGACTACCATTAGTTTAACAAAGTCCACAGTCAAGAACAAGTATCCACTCCCCAGAATTGATGACTTATTTGAACAACTTCAGGGTGTCAGTTACTTTTCTAAGATAGACCTCAGATCAGGCTATCATCAACTCAGGATCAGAGAATGTGACATTTCAATAATAGCTTTCAGAACTCAGTATGGGCACTTTGAATTCCTAGTCATGTTATTTGGTCTTACCAATTCCCCAGCAGCTCTCATAGACTTGATGAATCGCGTGTTCAAGCAATACTTGGACATGTTCGTCATAGTCTTCATAGATGATATTATTGTCTATTCCCCCCAATGAACATGATCATGCAGACTATCTCAGATAGTATTACAGACTCTCACAGCCCATCAATTATTCGCCAAATTCAGTAAATACAAATTTTGGCTAAGTTCAGTAGCTTTTCTTGGTCATATAGTTTTCGGTGATGGCATTAGAGTTGATCCCCAAAAGACCGAAGCAGTGAAAAACTAGCCCAGGCCCATCTCTTCGCTAGATATCAGGAGTTTTTTAGGCTTGGCTAGCTATTACCGATGGTTTGTTAAAGGATTTTCATCTATTGCATCCCCCATATCCAGATTGACTCGGAATAAAGTCAAATTCCAGTGGTCAGATTCTTGTGAGGAGTTTTCAGGAGTTAAAAAATTTACTCACTATAACCCCAGTTTTGATTTTACCAGATGGTTCAGATGGGTTTGTTATTTATTATGATTCTTCCAGAGTTGGTCTAGGGTGTGTTTTGATACAGCTAGGTAAGTTCATAGCCTATGCCTCTGGACAGCTTAAGCCCCATGAAAAGAACTATCCCCCCATGATCTAGAGTTAGCGGATGTGGTATTTTCCTTAAAGATTTGGAGGCACTATCTGTATGGGATGAATGTTGATGTTTTCACCGACCGTAAAAGTCTACAGTATGTATTTTCTCAGACGAACCTAAACCTGCGTCAGAAAAGGTGGTTAGAATTGTTAAAAGACTATGACATGAATATTTTGTATCATCCGGGCAAGGCCAATGTTGTATCGGATGCCCTTAGTAGGATGTCTATGGGTAGTGTTGCTCACGTGAAGGATAGTAAGAAGAAGTTAGTTCAGGAAGTTCATCAGCTTGCCCGTTTAGGTATCCTCTTAGTCGACTCAGCAGAAGGTAGCGTATGGGTACAGGATAGTTCAGAATCATCTTTGGTTTCTGAGGTGAAACAAAAACAGGATTGAGACCCTAGTCTTGTTAAGCTAAAGAAGTCAGTCAGAGATCAGAAAGTGGATGTTTTCTCCCAAGGGGGATATGGTGTGTTGCGTTGTCAGGGTAGACTATGTGTGCCATGTGTGGATGGTGTGAGGCAGCGGATTCTTACAGAAGTGCATGGTTCACGTTACTTGATTCATCCAGGGGCCACTAAGATGTACCACGATTTGTGGGAGATCTATTGGTGGAGTGGGATGAAGAAGGATATCGCCGAGTTTGTGGCTAAGTGCTCTATATGTCAGCAGGTGAAGATTGAGCACCAAAAGCCCAGTGGTTCCATACAGGAGCTCAGTATTTCCACTTTGAAGTGGAAGGAGGTGAACATGGATTTTATGACTGGTTTGCCCCGTACTCGTCGCCATCCTGACTCGATTTGGGTCATTGTAGACAGGATGACCAAATCCTCCCATTTCTTGCCAGTTCATACCTCTTAACCAGCTGAGTATTATGCCAAGCTCTATGTCAGAGAGCTGGTCAGATTTCACGGAGTTCTGTTGTCCATCATTTCAGATAGAGGTACGCAGTTCACCTCTCATTTTTGGAAAGACTTCCAAAAGGGTCTTGGTACCCAAATTTATCTTAGTACAACCTTCCACCCTCAGACAGATGGTCAATCGGAAAGGACCATTTAGACTCTAGAAAATATGTTGAGAGCGTGTGTAACCGACTTTAAGGGCAGTTGGGATGACCACTTACCTTTGATTAAGTTTGCGTATAATAATAGTTATCACTCCAGTATTCAGGTGGCTCCGTTCGAGGCTCTTTACAAAAGGAGATGCAGATCTCCCATTGGTTGGTTCAAAGTAGGTGAGGCCGTAGTAGTAGGGACAGACTTGGTATTTGATGCCTTAGAGAAGGTGCAGTTAATCAGAAAGAGGCTTAAGATAGCCTAGAGCTGACAGAAATCGTATGCAAATGTGTGAAGAAAGAATCTCGAGTTTGATATTGGGGATTATGTGTATTTGAAAATATCTCCTATGAAATAAGTAAAAAGGTTTGGCAAGAAGGGGAAGCTCAATCCCCGATATGTCGATCCTTATCAAATTCTCAGCCATTTCGGAAAGGTAGCTTACGAGCTTGAGTTGCCTACAGACTTATCTTCAGTACACCCAGTGTTTTATGTCTCCCTGCTAAAGAAATGTATTGGTGACCTAGTAGTTGTAGTCCCTATAGAGAGTGTAGATATTCAGAGTAGTCTTTCATATGAGGAAGTCCCAATCAAAATCCTTGATCGTTATATTTGCAAACTACGGAACAAAGAAGTTCCTTTGGTCAAAGTTCTTTAGCGAAATCAGTCAGTTGAGGAAGCTATTTGGGAAGCAGAGACAGATATGAAAACCAAGTATCCTCACCTTTTCTCTGAAAAATCAGATTCAGCATAAGGTAACAGTCTTCCTTAGATTTTACTCTACTCTATGCTCAGTTATAGCCACATAACATTCTCATATCATTCATGCATTCATAAAATAATTCAGTCATATGTCATGTCTCCAAAATTTAGTCATGCTTCAGTTATGCATGTTAGTGTAGGTGCAGTTTAGTCAGTCTCATTCGAGGATGAATGTTCCCAAGAGGGAGATATTGTAAGATCCCGCAAAATCCTAGTCGTTTGAGTCCTTTAAAGCATGCCAAGAGAGGCCCCAGACTTAGAAAAATTTCAGCCAAGTGTTAGGACTTAGTCTTTTCTAAAGCCCTCGAACTTTGTCGAATTTATTTATGACCTTCCCGACCTCAAAAAGTTAGTTTTTAAGTTGATTCATGATAGGGGAAGTCAATAGTACATCTCGAGTGAGTTTTGGAATTTTTAGATTAGCGTAAGGGTGTGTTTGGAATTCAGAAATAGTGGCTTAAGGAGATAAGCCCGCGGCGCGCTGCCCAAAGAGACTCTCCAGAGCTCGTGGTGCCTCGCCAAGAGCGGCACTCTAGAGCCCGTGGCGTCCTGGCTAGTTCGGCCCATGTATTTTTCTACGGTTTTGTTCTGCATTTTTAAGGGAAAATGGGTCATTTTCCCTCCATCCAATAGCTCATAACATGGGATTAAAGCCCCAAATAGAAAAGCTGCTCATCCTTTTCACAAAATCCTCTTAAGAATAAGCCCAGGCTTCATCAATTTCAAGAACCAAGCCTCAAGAACTCACCCCAACCTCCACGAAATTTACAATCAAGGTATGTTAGGTGTTCATCCAAGGGTTTCCTTCCACCCTTGGAGTTCAAGAATCCTTTTTAACTACAAGATTAGTGATTTCATGATTTACATGTTTGAATTTAATTGTGTTCATGTATGCATTGATGTTGGGTGTTCAATTCAAGAATTAATTTCTAGTTTCATAAATATAAAGTAGCATGTGTGTGATGGATGTAATTTCCATATCTAGAACCCTTGAATTGTGAATTGAATCTTGTGGTCATGATACATAAGCCTGTTGTTCATTCCTAAGTATAAGGTTATGCCTCCTATGTGTTTGTCAAAATGCCTAAGTGAATAAATTGTTCATTGTGACCCATTGGTGATCTTCATGATGAATTCATACTAGAACTACATATTCAAAATTACTCCCATGTCAAAGTTATGCCTTATAAGTGTTTGATGGAATGTCCATGTGATTGGAATAGTGAAATTATGATATGCTAGCATGTTTTTATTCATTCATGTACAATGTCCAAATATTTGTCAAAATGCCTTAGTGAATGCATTGTGGACAATTGATTATCGTTATGTTTTCAAGAATTGTCATGTCTCATTATTATTGATGCTATCGAGTCCTGGGGATATTTATTACCTGAAATCTAGTTGTTTACTTAGAATTACAGTAGCTACAGAATAGCCTCAGTATTATCATGAGAAGTAGTACCCAGTCAGTTACAGAACTCAGTCCAGTTCCGACAATCAACACGATCAATGTCAGTTCAGTCAAGCCTAGTACAGTTTAGAAATCAGTTCAGGGTCCATTTAGTTGGGAGTAGGATTCAGCACCAAGCGAACCCAGGGATGGGGGCATTCTTGCCAGCAGAGGGTTTGACCCTTAGTAGCAGTCCCTACGTTACAGAACTACGTAGCCAGTGTAGGGTAAGTCGCCCTCTTACCAGATTAGGGTTGACGCAATCATATATATATACACATTCATGAGTCTTCCTGCCAGACTAGGGTTGACCCAGTATTGTTAGTATCCCTTGACAAGGTGCTTACACGCTTCCAACTGGGGTCACTTTTTGACCCCAAACTCAATTCATAATTGGGGTATGTCGTTAGATGAACACTCTCATAGTTACAGTTTCAGTCTCAGTCTCAGTATAGAACTCAGTTAAGTTCTACAGAATTAGGACTAACAGATACAGTCACCCAGTTATCAGTAATCCAAGATATCAGTTGACTAGTTATCAGAACTCAGTACTTAGCTTCAGTGTAATCTCAGAAATAGTATACTTGTATATGTGCAGTGTTGCATACTCAGCATTTACAACATGTTCAGTTAGTCATGTACTCTTATTCAGTTATATTCATATTACTCAGTCAGTTATTGTTCATGCATATGAACTCATGCATACAGTCTTACCTCACCTAGCATACCAGTACATTCAAAGTACTGAAGCATGCCTTTTCTTTTACGCTATGATGTCTTATATCATAGGTTCAGACGCACGGGCTCCTGACCGTACTTAGCCGCCCATACTTTCAGCAGCAGATTTAGTGGTGAGTCTTCATAGTCCGAAGACAAAGTTATCATTTCAGTATTTCAGTAGTTCAGCCTGTTTAGTAGACGGAGTTAGTTGGGGACTTGTCCCATCAACTCCATATTCAGATAGTTAGAGGCTTTCAGACTAGATTATTTAAGACAGATGTTCATTTTTTAGTATTCATTTATCAGTATTTGGTATTTGATTTCAGTTACAGAACCTTATGGCATTTCAGGTATACTTCTAAATTTATTTTTGTATTATTATTCAGTGCTCACAGCAGGTACCAGTCATGGGTTAGCTTGTGCTCCTTCGGGGTCATAAGCACCGTGTGGCATTCGGGGTACAGACTCGGGGCGTTACAAAAATATAGAAGAAGATTATGATTCTTCTGTAGCTGAGTGCTCTTTTTTTGGAAGAAGGTGAATACACTACTTTAACTTTAATTGAGTTCATTATTTCATTGACAATTTGATAGCAGAAATAAGGAGTGAAAAAATTCAATTCAAATCTCCTTCTGGAGCTGGGGTCATAAGAATATAATTCCTTCTTAATCATGTATTATTTCACTCTTAGAAGTGTATCACAAAATTCAGTTGTGCTTTTGATCTACTGTCAAAATATTTTGTTTAACTTGTAAATTCCTCTCATTTATATTACCTATATTATCCCTGGACATGTGCAAAAACAATAACAATTTTTCATATCATTTTTTCAACAGAAAGAATAGCTTATCATCTATATTTATACATCAAATGAAAGCCTCTCTCACTATTTCATAGAAGCATAATTACACTGACAATGTATAGAGTAGTACTTACAATTAACCTATGTGTCCAACTAACTTAGACTGATATTTTTATTACTCTTCTGTAAATTGAGTTATTGAATATTACGTTTCGCGGTTCAACAACTATTGTATTAGGACTTGATTAATGTAGATGTTTCATAAACTGTAGATAAAATATATTAGATATATTCTTGGATGATTTTTCAAGCCCTCTATCTCCTTCAAACACTATATGTATATACTTTATGGACAGTTTTGTAAAGTTTTCTTCGCCGCTCTTCAATGGAAGTGCTAAAAACTTTATGAGCTGGAGATCTATAGAAAAATTGTGATTTATTTTGAAAATAGTGGATAAACTATGATTAACTGATAATAACTTTGAAATTAAAGTGTGATTTTTACTATCCATGTCAGCAAGAGAATTCTTTTCAATTTTTGGTGTTTCACTATTAAAAAATGATGTCAATGCATTTTACTATTTTTTAAAGTGGGACTTAAATTAACAGGTAACTTTTTTTCTTATAAGACATTTTACAAATGTGGATGCAAAGGACAAGAAAAGATGCATGGTTCTTGAACAAACTTTAGATGAGCCCAACATTCGTTGATGCTGACGTGACAATGCCTGCATATAAAATCAGATGGTTTCATTAGCCACTTGATATATTCAAGGCATATTTTGTAGACAGTCAATGTAAGGTGCACTTAAATTTGTGAAACTGGTTGTTGTTAATGCTTATTTAATTTTGATATTTTTCTTTTTGTAGTCTTAGTATGATGGCTAGTGTCCACGACCTTACTTGAACAAGATATGTTCTATAGGCTCGTAACACTATATCCTTTAGGTTGGGTAGTGTTAGGCTGACTTTAGTATGAATTCAATTATTTTCTTTTATGAAACAAAGAGTGAAGTAACTCTTTAGCTTTCAAATTCAGCTTATAGTCTTGATTGGAGAGTTGATCTCCAAAAATTCTTTAAACATTATCTGATGGTATATTAACGAAGATGAATTCTTACTTCATGTCCACATCTATATATGTATGTATGTATATATATATATATGTATGTATGTATATCAAATTAAGAGAGAAAAGACATCAAATTCCCCCTTAACTTGTTAGCAAAACTTACTTTAGACCCTAAACTAATCTGACAATTATTTACCTCCCTTATGAGCTTTAAAGTGTATTATTTTGCACCCGTAATGGCTGACGTGGCAAAAAAAAATAGAAGCGTGTTTTACTGAAAAAAAAGTATAAACTTTTTTTAGTGGGGCTCACTTTAATATTTTTAACCATTATTCTTTTTTCCCTTCTTCCTCACACCCCACCACCCCATGTCTTTTGCTTCCTCTATTTTTTTTCTTTTTTTACTCCTATTCATCAAAAATGTTCAATCAAATACACAATCATAGGAAGAATAAAATACACAAATTATACAACAAATAAACTTTTATGAAGATCAAGAATCAACAAACTAATTTTATTTCGCACATCAAAATCAAATTTACTGAAATTACTGTCAAAAGTTTACAATTTTTACATGAATTTGTTCACAGGGAGCTTCTATACAACAATGTGCAAATGAAACAAATATTTGATTCCGTTGTCGGGACCAATTAGATGAAACGACGATCGAAAAGTTAGGCACAAAGCATTCAAAGCTCCGTTAACATAATCATTATTTTTAATCAAATGAACAGATTGACCAAATATACAAGGATTATCCAAAAAATCCCCCAGCCTTACTTTATAGAAAACCCCATTAACAATAGGTATTTACAAATTACAAATCTAATAGCAAATTTACCCCCCAAAAAATTGCTACAATCTTCAAATCAAATCTCCAACTTTAGGCCATCAACAAGGGGATGAGCTGGGGAAGGAGGTGGTGGGTTGGAATTTTGCTTAGTCAAAATTTTCACCGGCCGGCGATGGCAGTGACGGTGAGCTATTTCGCGGGTGTATTGGTCTTGGTGGGCTCCGGTTTGAGAGAGAAAAAGTGTGAGGGATGGTACAAGAGAAGAGGGGAGGAGCATCGACGATGGTGGTTGGAAGCGTGGAGCTTTGCCGGCCATCACCTCTGGCAAAGCAATGGTGGAAAAGTTGAGAAGAGAGAAAGAGAAGAAGAAGACGTTGAATATTTAACAAATTACATATATATATTCATATATATATATATATATATATATATATATATATATATATATGTATGTATGTATGTATGTATGTATTATCTAAAAAAAATAATTTATTTACGTGGCATTGATGTGGATCCGACGTGGCTACGACATGGCTCCAATGTGGCGCGAGTGTGATGCACTCTCCATAGTGAGAGTGATATAATTTTTTTAGGACTGTAAAAAATTAATATAAAAGTTGTTTAAGGGGGCAAATAATTAAAAGTGAAGTTTAATAACTAAAGTGAGTTTTCATTGCAACTTTAGGGGGGAAAACATGTCTTTTCTCAATTAAGAATACAATAACATAGAAGAATTAGAATCTTAAACACTCATAAATTTTATATTTTAACTCACCTTTTCTTCTAGCAACTAAACATAATTATCTAGCGTTAATTTGATTGTGAACAAATTGGACTTAGTTTCTTCAACTCTAGGTAAGAACAAAAGACATATTCAAAATTTCAAGTCAAATGTTTGATATTTGAACTATAACAACATTTTCCTAAAATAACAACATGGAGAAAATAATTTGTTAGCGTTCAAATTCTCACGCTCTCCGATTAATAATGATCACCCAGACCTTTTCTTTTCTTTCGTTCTATTTCTTCAATTAACTTCAGAGCAATTCATCTTAACCTATTTTTTTCAACCGTAAGTGCGCATTAGAGATCACCTTACTGATGTAAGCAAACAAGAGGAATTTATGGTTACTTAAGTAGCTAGATTCACTATATTTGTTAAATTGTGACTATATTTTTAATAATAGCCCTATAAGTGGTTGCATATGGAAAAATTATATAATAACACTGCTAACTTATCATATTTACATAAAATCTAAATCTTGTTATTTAATTCCATCTCATACCATATTTCTCTTTCTCTTTCTAATACTCATGGATACATCACAGAAGAATGAGTGATATATTCAGAAGAATGTGATGTATCCGTGCAAAATTAAGTGATGTATGCGAAAGAATATGGTGTATCTGTGTGGAATATGATGTATCTGTATATAATTAAGTAATGTATCCGGAAAAATGTGATGTATCTCTATAAAAAATTAAATAATCTTGTATCTGAAAGAAAGTCATATATTTGTGTAAACTAAATGAGAAATTTTTAATACTATTGAAAAGAGTTAAGATAGAAATTAATTTTGAGTACGATTTATGTTGTTTTTTACTATTATTATTCATACACTAGCAAACATATCCGCGCTTCGCGTGGACATAAATATATATGCATGTATATAACTATTTCAGTTTCTTTGTAATATATGGATCTCATTTTCTTTTCATTACATAATACAACAATTTTACTTATATACGTTGTTCGTCTCAATTTATTGATATTTTGTCTTCACACGAAGTTGAAGAAAATAAAAATTATTTTTTAAATCATGAGGTCTTAAATTAACGATATATTAAATGTATCAAAATTTTCTTTGACCTTGTGATCTTAAGTATGATAATGTGAAAATTTGAGATCAAATTGTTACTGTAAGAGGAAAGAGTCATTCTTTTTTATATAAAAAAATGAGCTAAACAAATTAAAGTATAGGAAGTAATATTTTCTTAATTCAAATAAAAGATGTGATGTTAAAACAGTTACATCTTTTTCCTATTCAAGATAAACCATTACTTACGTTCAATAATCTAGTTTTCTATTCGTTTTTTCTTTATCCTACTCTTTAAACCTTTTTTATTCTCACTTGATTTAATGAATTTTTCTTTGCTTCTTCAATTCTTTGATTTTTTTAAAAATAATTTTATTTGTTACTTATTTTTCTCCGCTAATTGAAAAGAGACATGTTTACTTTTGCCGTCAAGTTTAATGCTCTTCAAGGAGCAGACCAATTAAAGAGAAATTAAAATTATCAAAATATTTATAGATGAAATGAAAGGGGAGAATAAATGAAAAGCTAAAAATATTTCATGCAATAAATTATTTTGATCCGATCTCTTTATTGATTCCATGAGGTCTTTTGTACGCCGATCAAATTATTTTTTATTTTTTTAAAATATAATTATTCATGACACCATATTTTTTTGAATTTATCTTCTAATTAATATGTAGCAAACTTAATTTGTTGCTAATAAAAAGCATTGAATTCATCATCAAAGGTATCATAAGTTACAAAGAATTAAACTCTTAATTTTTTGAAATAAATAAGGTATTCAAACTCTTTGAAAAATAAAAAGATAAAGACAAAAGGTACTTTTACTCTTCAATAAGAGTGTTTGGTGATCAGAATTATATAAATATATCAAATAATACTATAATAGTAATAAATTGTATTTAAATTTATTGAGTGAAATATCTTTTACCATGATTTTTCAGACTCCTCCATAAATAAATTAATTTGACCAAATAAATTACCAGTATGCGAGAGATATAAATTAATGAAAAGGTAAGGAAATAAAAATTAATGAATAAGAGAAAATTATTGCTCCCTCCGTTTCTTTCTGTAAGGTCTTTTTATAGTATTTTATGACTGACAATTCTTTTTTTCTCTTTCTGAAAAAAAAAAAATGAAAGAACAAAAGTAGAAAAAGAAATAAAATAAAAAAATTAATAAAATACAATATACATACTTGCATATATCCTTTCATGTTTCCTTTAATGAAAGGAACAAAAAAAATGAAATAAAAAAATTAATAAAATACATATATACATACTTGCATGTATCCTTTCATGTTCCCTTTTATCCTCTCTAAAAACTTTGGTAAATAAAAGCTGGTCTATTTAATTTTTTTTTGCTTTCCTCCTTTTTCAATTATCTTCATTCTCACTCCAATTCTTCCACATTGTCATCATCCTATAAAAAAATTAAATATAATTTTTTTTCTTCAAATTTATTTTATTACATTACATACACATCATAAACATCGTAAGAGTAAATATTAATTGAATTTAATAATTACAAAAAGCAACAAAAAAATGAAATGAAAACAAATAAAATAGAAAAAAGAAAAAAGAGACTACCCTCAAATATCCCTAGTCATGGATATTTATCATTTTCCCTGCAGAAAAATAAAGAAAATATTTTTTCTCAACATAAAATATTAAACAAAGAAGAAATTAAAAGAATTAAAAGAAGTACATATAAGATGCATCTTGAACGTGTGTATATATACATAAATAATTTTTACTTGTGGTAAATTTTAGCAAGTTATGAATTTCATTTTATTGAAGATAGCGGGATCGAGAAACAAAGCTAACTGAGCCTCCAAATAACCACGAACATTTATACCCCATAATCAGTAATCCTACATCAACAAAGAAATATTGTGCAAACTTTAGTAAGAAAGTGTCAAAATAATATTAGGCAAAAAACTTGTATAAAATTATCAATTATATAGTTATTATATTAGTATAAAATTATCAATTACATAGTTATTATAAATCTATAATAAATATATTTTTCTGTTCAACTCACTTTTCATGTTATGTTATATTAGTATGTTTTTTATAATAATAGTAAAAAATATCTGGACAAAATGACTGCTTTAATTTGTTATATGCATGATATTTAGTAAAATATATTTGTACAGTATCAAAGTAACATATTCATAAGAATTACTAATAAAAAAAATAAAAAACATACATTACATAATTAGGATGAAGAGTATGACAAAGAAAAAGAAAACATATATAAAGCTTAACTATAGCTATTTGAATGATCTCAATTTATTAAACTTCTTCCATGAAGTAATCCTATTGCAAATTTTAATAACCATCATTCTCACCTTATTTGCTTCTTCCTTCTTCCTCCATTAATGGTGTTGTTATTCTTTTTAGCGACTTCTTTTGATCCATTAAATTATTAAAGAAGCTCATCATTGGAGACCCTTTGAACTTGCCACTGCATTTCAAGATAGATTATGACATGATGTTATCGTCTCATTTCTTGATCCAATAAAAAATGAGAATCTAATGAGAATTCTATCAATCATATTGGTCTAGTTATATTCTAATGAAGAATAGATAGCGATTATAGAAGAGATGAAAAGTTACAATTATTATAATTAAGAGATGAAAAGTTACAATTAAGATATGAAAGTTACAATTATAATCATTAAGAGGTATAATTAAGAGAATTAAGAGAGTAATTTTTTTTTAAGAAAAATGTACAACAAATTAATTTTAACATGAGGAAAAAATTAAAAAATCCACAAAAAAGATAAATGGTAATGGGGGCCTCTAAGGCATGCCACATAGAATAGGTTAAACTTCTCCTTTATATATACATATTGATTGTACTAGGTGTACGCTTTAAACCATTGATACTGATAAGTGTAACTTGATTACAAGCCATAATTTATGAACTGTGATGTAGCATTATTTGATCAAATAGTCATGCTACTAATCATAATTAAATTAATCAAGCACGTACACCATCCTACCTAATGCCCTAATTAGTTAGCCGAGAAGAACCTCTTCAATAGTAGTGTAGATTAAGGATATGCATCGATCGATTTAGTCCGATTTTATGTAATATCGATTCGATTTATCGATTTTTAATTTTTATATATGCTAAATCAATAACCAATCTATAAGATATTTTTTATTGATTTTTGGTTCCTAACGGTTCAATTTTTTATTTAACCAATAAAAAAATGCTCATAACACAAATATCAATGTGATGCAATAATTTTCAATGTTGTCTAACAGTAGCAACTAACATGACATCAATAAGAATGATCACAAAATAAAACAAAAACAACTAACATGACATATGCCTTGCAGTGCTACATTCCACAAAATAAGAAGTCCACCATCTTGTCCACAAACTATGCAACTGCCGACTTTGCAAAGCCACATTGTCGGTTTATCAGAGAGAAAATTGAAAAGTTTAATAGGATAAAGTAGTAATTTAGTATATTCTTATTTGGTATCGATTTATCCAATTATCAATAAGATAAAATCAGAATCGAACCAATAATCTGATAATTTTTTTTATCAAATCATTAAAAAAGTGTTAACCCAATAACAATAAATAAATAATATTTTTATCGATTCGATTTATTGGTCGGTTCAATTTTTGCACCCCCCTAATGTAGACCTGTAGTCAAAATTATCTTCGTTTCATTTTACTTGATTCTTATATTAAAATAAATGTCTTAATTTACTTGTTCATTTCACAAATTAAGAGAGTTATATTTGTATTTCTTTTCAATTTTACTCTTAATATTAAATAACTATATAAAATGATAGTAGCAGTAAAATTTAGAGATGCAAAATATCATTACTAAGATTAGTTTAGAAAATGTACCTCAAATCAATATATATATATATGTGTGTGTGTATATGTATGTAAATATATATATGTATGTATGTATATATATATATATATATAAAGGAGACTCTTAGACAATCCTATGTGGCATGTCTTAGAGGCCTTCATTTCCATTTTTCTTTTTTTTTTGAATTATTTTTCTCATTTTTTAATTATTTAATTAATTTAAATAATTATAACAAAATTCTATCATAATTATATTTAATATATCCAACTATATCACATGGGTTACAAAAAACCCTCCAACTTTTTACATTTTCTACTTAAATAATATGTCTTTTCACCTCTCTTCTATTTAAATTTTATAGTCTAACCATTCTATAAATAACAATCAACTATGAATTTGATGGATACTCATTTTTATTTTCTCCAAATCTTAAGAAATAAAATTATCGTGTTGAGATTAATGGTAAAAGCACTTGCACTTCTTCATATATATGTTCATATAGTCATTTTCAGCATCAAGAAAATAGATACAGTTTCAAGAAAAAATTGCAAGTTTCATTCATCATATTGTATCTTGAAGGCATTTTGCAATGTCCAAAACATTGTGAACATCTTTTGATTCTTGAAATCATATTCCAAATCAACATATTGAAAGTTATAGATTCCACTCTGAAAAAGTTGTTTTCCTTCTCTCTTTTTTTTTTTTTCAACATCTTCGATTTAATTTAATAGTCCAATTTTTAGAACTCTTAAAGTTCTTTATTTTGCTTCTTTTATAAGTGTTTCTTTTAAGTTATGGTTCTTAAAATATGAGGAATATTCATTATTAAGGATCATATTTATTATTTTTCTCTTATCAATGTGGCTTGGAACATCTTTTTAATCAAACATAATATTTTTATTTTTTTTATTTTTAATTTATTACTATATTATTGTAATAAAAATCATAACTATCAATCAACATTTTCTTTCCCTCCCTAATATTTATTTATTAGATGCATTTTAATAATTTATTTATGTGGTTTTTAATAGGTCAAATTTTATCCGCCCCTATGAGTTTTTCACTTATTAGAGGCAAATAATTTTGCTTAGTGAACTTTGTTAACTTTCATTATTTTGTTATTTTTTTCTTTCATATATAATTTATTACTCTTTGTTGTTTTGTTCAAACTCTATATTTGAAAAATAGTATAGAAGTAATAAAAAAAATGTTGTGACACTTTTCTTCGTCAAAAAACATCACTATCTTTTTTTTCTCTATCTTTTAAATTATTTTGAACTCTTTCTTTTAAAAATAAATTAAATTTAATATTCATAATGAATGAAATCGTATCGAAAATAATTTTAAAATTACAATCTGCAGGTATGACTGAATGAAACAGTTATAATAACATGTGTCTTTTCTCATTTTTACTTTTTACGTCTTTCGAAATGAAAATTCAAAAATTGCAACATAACAAGAATGAGTGGTATCTTTTCATATTCATTGTATTTTTCTTTATTTTTTTCTTTTGTGCATGTTTTGTTATATAAAGTCTAAATGTAATGTTATTGTAACTCTCTTAAGTTTTAATGACCAACCTCTCTTCCTAATATCGCAATACTTATACCTTATTTACTTTTGCTTTTATATCTTACATCGCCCTTGACCATGTAATTCATGAATGAGACTACTTCATGTTCATTAGTAAAAACAAAAATCAAACTTAAATATAAAGAACGACTAAATTTGATGGAGTGAAATGAAAAACAGAAGAAAGATAAATAAATATGACAAGAATGCACCTTAGAAAGAGAAAACGAAAGAAAATTAAATATAGAAAAAAAAGGGACTTTAAGACACAATAACTAACTAATGTTAGTGAACATGAGATAAATGGAACTTACAAAAGAGAAAACTGGAAAAAACACAAGGCAAAAGGAAAAAATTTTAGATATAAAAATAAATATTTAGAAGTAATAAATGAGTATATTTAATTTTATGCATAATCTATCGCATCAATAAATCATACATAAATTTATAAATATTTAAATTGAAGTGTGAACTATTAAACAAAAAAAATGGTGGGAGTAATTAAAAGAATAAAATAATAAAAAAAAATATTATTTTATTATATAATAAATAATTAGGGATTATTAAATGACTAAATTAATGATAATGAATTTTGTTTATCTAAATCGAACAACTGACAGATAAAATTTCTATGAATCACCCCAAATTTTGAGCACTAGCTCTCTCTCTCTCTCTCTCTATATATATATATATATATATATATATATATCTTTCACTGATTTTTGAAAATATGATATTAAAAATAAAGAGTTGAAATTGTTCTTCCTATATCATATCGTGAGGCAATTTTCAAATATACAATCTAAGATAATAATTTACATATTTTAATATTTTTGTTGATTTTGGAAATGAGATTACTAAAAATGAAGAGAATGATGAGTTAAAGTTGTTTTTTCTATCATATAATGAGGTAATTTTTAAAGATATTATCTTAGGTAAATTTATTAAGCATAAACTTTTTATTTGACAAAGATATAATTTGTCGTTGGAACAAAACTTTTCTTGTATATCAAGTGTTTAATGTTCTTTTATTATACATTTATATTACTTTTTTTTTTCTTAAAAGCTTCTCATATATCGCATTTCGAAATTACAATAACCTCATTTACGTAATGAGGTTAATCTTTTTATATGTAAGTAATCTAAAAAGGTTAATCAAATATAATTCAAATGAAAAATTAGATAATAATATATGTCGTATATGAAATTGAAAATTTTAAAATTCACAAGTATGTTATAATAAAAAGATAATTATCTATAAAATTAATTATTAATACATTTATCATGACTGCGCGAAGTCCGACACGATTCTCTAGTTAAAGTTATCTATAATCTATAATGTATAATATATTAAAAGTGTGAAGATCCTTAGAAAAGTGATTTGAACTTTTTACTCTTCATTAAAAGTTTATGCTTTAGACAAAATCAATATTTTATAATTTTGCTTCAATTATTATATCATTATATTATAAATTTTAAAATTAAAGAGTCCTATATATAAAAGAAAAATATCTTTTAAAAAATTTTCCTTAAAAAGCACAAAAACAAACTAATTACCATAAAGTTACAAAAAAAGAAAACACCTTATTTAAATTTTTGAAAAAAAAATTGAAGACACATTTTGTTAAATTTTGAAGGAAAAAAAATCCTTAAGTTTCCCAAAATAAAACCATAACTGTCCTAAAGTATTTCTTTCAAAAAAAAAAACGTTCTTTCTTTTTTTAAGGAAAAGTTTCCTTATAAATAAAAAAGCCATGCTTTTTATAAAACCTAAATAGCTATTAAGTTTTAGATTGTTTGGGTTTGAATCACTTTTAACGAAGGATTTCTTTAACTAATTAATTAATGATAGTTGTCTCTCTTTGTTTACATTATTCTATAAAATTTTCTTACTAATTGAAATCTTGATAGTATCTATGATTAAAAAGATAAATCTACTTGCTATTTGAGGTAAGCTTTTTTAAGAATTTTAGTACTATTATATTCTTGAAGTTTACAATGAACAAATTATCATGTATTCTTGATAACAATTGCCAATTGAGAAGTTGTTTTTTTGTGTGTATGGGAAACTTCAGATATTTTATGATTGTAGAGAAAAATTTGTTTGTGATTTGAGGTAAGTTTTCTAAAGTTTTTAGTATGTTCTTAATGTTTACAATCTTGATGTATCTATGATTAAAGAGATAATTTTTTTTTTTTATGATTTGATATAAGTTTTAAAATTTTAATACGTTCTTGAAGTTTGCAATAATAGACTATCATATATTTGTGATGGATAATTATTAATTAACAAGTTTTTATTTTAATATTGAGAATAGTCATGATTGAAGAGATAAATAAGCTTGTGATTTGAGGTAAGTTTTCAAAGATTTTAGTATATTTTTTATGTTTATAAAAATAAATTATCATGTATTTTAATTGACATTTGCTAATTGAGAAGTTTTCTTTAGTAAATTTAGTATGTTTTTGAAGTTTAAAATAACAAATTATCATGTATTCTCGATAGATTATTGTTTATTGAGATTTTTCTTGTGATTTTTGTTCATATTGACTTATTTAAAATTTTGATCAGATTTCTTGGATGTTAAATTCCATCACAATAAATTGGTTAGTCATTCTAATTCTATATGAATTCTCTTTTAAAATTTAATAATATGCAATTGTTTCAATTGTCAGTAAACTCATATCGTCATTATTTTTAGTATTCTTTTTTAGGTACAAGCTATATTATTTAAATAAATATAAAATTTAAAGACAAAAATCTACTATAATGGCTAAAACAATTGCAACGATATTTTTTTTTGTAGTATCAAACTAATTTTATAAAACTGAATTCACTGAAGCTAGGTACACACGGGCGTGCGTATTCTAAACTAGTAGTAAGAAATGTGTGAGTAATATTAAACGGAGGAAGTACTAACAGAATTGATAAAAACCCTTGAGATTCGAAGGTTTAATTGGATTTGTTTCCTCATATTCTCTTTCTTTCATTTCATTAAATATTAGCTAGTAACCAATAAGTACATCCGTTATACCAAAAACTCTCATGTATTGGTTTAATTTCCCACATTAATTTCATAACTCTTCATCTTCCTATTATTAATCCGCATATTCATAGGTTATCCTTTGATTTGTTCATATATATAATCCAACACATCCTCAATAATTTCTACAACAATCATCACACGAATCCCCACTACTCCATAGCTAAGTAACAACATGAATAGTACTCTCATGATCATCAAAATTGTACTACTATTTACCCTGATTTCATGGATTAATATTCTTCAAGCTCGACCATTAACCACTTATACCACTGATACTACTAGTCTCATGACACGTTTAAAGTTGCAAGATGAAGAAGGATCATCACCCTGTTGGGAATCATTGTTCGAGCTCCAAGCATGCACAGGAGAGATCGTGCTTTTCTTTGTTAATGGTGAAACCTATCTTGGTCAAGATTGTTGTGGTGCCATAAGAACTATTGAACGCCAATGTTGGCCATCTATGCTTGGCTCTCTTGGTTATACTTCTGAAGAAGGTGACATTCTACATGGATATTGTGATGCTAGTGAGTCTGGTTCAACCCCTGAGATACCATCATTTCCTAATTTGGATCCATAAGTAGATTAATATTGATGTTGCAAAAAATAAAATTAGTGGTTTAATTTTGAAGTATTGTTATGTATCACCAGTATATGGAAGAATTTATATAAAGCTTTGACATGGTTGATGCTATGAGTTTATTCCACATGCTTTCTGATCTTGTCATTGTATATGGTACTACTATTTGCTTTGGTCATGTTATATTTTGTTTCATCAAAGCGCAGTTACTAATGGTTGTTTATTACGATTAATTCGTCCAATTTCCAAACCTTACGGGAGTTCTATATTCCTTTCGGGGCGGAGCTACTTTTGGACAACCAGATTTATCCTAACCAACTTTCATGAGAAATTATAATATTTATATATGATTAAAATATTTTTTAAGCGCAAAGTTCATAATAACGAAAGAATAAACAACAAACAACTCTAGCTGTTAGAAGGCCTTGGGGTGCCGTTACTAGCAAAAGAGTGATCACCGGTGGAAGTGGCTGCTTGTCTTTGCTATCAATACAACGTAGCAATAGGACGTTCTTTTTCTTTATTGACTTTCCTTGAACCTTCCACAGCCATAAATTGAGGTAAAGGGTATCAAAATGCCTTTAGAATTTTGTGATTTGAGTGATCACAGGTGAAAGTGGCTACTTGTCATTGCTATCAATAAAACGTAGCAATAGGATGTTCTTTTCCTTTATTCGCTTTCCTTGAACCTTCCACGGCCATAACCTGAGGCGAAGCGGTATCAAAATGCCCTTTGAATTTCGTAATTTGCTGAAATTAAGAGTTTTAAAAAAATACGAATTATAACTAAAAAAAAAAGGGTTAAAATCATTTACTAAAAATCAAACATTTCCCTCAACCTTGAATAATAATTATTCTCCCTCCTTTTTCCTATTTGATTTTTTAAAATACCTATTTTATCCTTATATTTATATCAACATTTGTATCTCTCTTTTAAAAAAAAAAAAAAAAAACATATTTTTTTATAAAAGTTAAAAATTATTTTTAAGATTAAAAAATAAAAGTAAGAAATATTAATTGAGTATATAATTTAATGACAAAACTATAATATTATAAATGAGCAAAATAGTAAAAATTAATTTTATTAAAAATTAAAATTCTAATATATATTTATACGTGAAATAATTGGTAATTATAATCTTATAAACATATTTTAATGTAGGTATACAAAAATAATTAATCGACAAGGGTCTTTCGAAAACAATCTCTCTACCTCTCCAAGGTAGTGGTAAGGTTTGTGTACCCTCTACCTACCTCGGACCTCACTTAAAAAAATTCACTAAATATAATGTTGTTGTAGATGTATATTTGTTCACAAAAAAAGAAGAAGTATATTTGTTACAAATCAAATGATTGTTGTTGATGAATTTTAAATTATAATTTAAAAAATAAGTCATATTAACAACCAAAACTCATTTATCTATATAGACATTAAAGAATAAGAGAAAATCAAAATATGCATCTATATACCTAATTACATACTCACATACCTATTTAATACATATAATATAAAAAAATTTGAATATAAAAAGTACCTTTGGATTTTGTAATTAATTATAAAAGAATTTATTAGTAATGTTAAAAGGTGGGCTTGAGAATTTGTATACCAACATTGAAATATATTTATAAAATTATAATTACCTATTATTTTCACGTATAAATATATATTAGAGTTTAGATTTTTAATAAAATTAATTTTTACTATTTTGCTCATTTATTTCATTATAATTTGTCATTAAATTATATACTCAATTAATATTTCTCACTTTTATTTTTTAACTTAAAAATAATTTTTAATTTTTATAAAAAAATATGTTATATAGATTAAACAACAAAAAAATATTTTTATAAGAAAAAATTTTCTAAAAGAAAAAGAGATACGAATGTTGATATAAATATAAGAGTAAAATGGTTATTTTAAAAAATCAAATAGAAAAAAGGAGGGAGAATGATTATTATTCAAAATTGAGGGGGGTGTTCAGTAAAGTTCGGGGTGCAAACGATTTTAACCCAAAAAAATATGGTGGACAATTATATAAAGTTTCAGTAAAACCTATCATTTACGAGTTTAGTAATGAAATAAACTAATCAGAATGAGCTTAATCATGCAAGAAGCCAAGTGTTTTTGACATATTTCACTAGTGTTTCTTTTTTTAAAAAATAAAAAATAAAATTGACGTCAATGGGAGATAACGATTGTAGACAAAATTATTCTCAAGGACATAAGAAAATAACTTGCCCTTGTTTTTTCTCAAGAAATATATTGACAATTTTGTTTAGAAGTCTGAAAAAATCAAACCAATCGATAAATCGAACCGATAAAAATGTTATTGGTTTATTGTTATTGGATTAACGATTTTTAATGGTTTTATAAAAAAAAATTATTGGGTTATTGGTTCGGTTCGATTTTTTCTTATTGGGTTATTGGGTAAATCGATAACCCAATAAGAATATATATATATATATATATATATATATATATATGACTTATTATATATTTCTCTCTAATTTCTATAAATTAACAAACCTATTATTTCAATTATACAAACTCTTAATTTCTCCTAACAATATTTAGTTTAAACTTGAAGATTCTTGTAAATTAAAACACATCATATAGAATTTTTGATTGCAGCTAAGATTCGTTTTTTTTTTATGTTAGTTACTACTATTTCTATTTTATGAGTATTTTCTTATCGATTAAACCAAAAACCGAACCGTTAAAGACTAAAAACTAATAAACCAAAAACCGATAAAAAATATCTTATTGATTTGATTATTGGTTTGGTCGATGCACACCCTTAATTTTGTTACTTCAAAGAGGATATTTCTCCATCTTTATTTTATACAGAGTATGATCACCAACAAAAAAGATGGGAAAAAAACAAGACTAATTTATATTCTCAAAATGGAAATTCATAGAACTATTGATTTCATTTCCATTAATATTCACAATTAGTAATTCACGAGCAGTACAATTCAAAAGGACACTTTTACCCCCAGAAGAAAGCTACAAAATTACTGTAATGCCCCTAGAACCATCTTCTCAAAAAGATACTTTTACCCCAGAAGAAACCCAAGAATTACAGTAACACCCCTAGATATCATCTTCTTACAAAGACACTTGTACCCCACAAGAAATCCAAGAATTACACTAACACCCTTAGAAATCATTTTCACCACCGCAACCACCGTCATTACTCCGCCGGACACTGTAATTACTCTTCCAAATCCGGCGATACTGCAATCTCCTATGTTTCCTCATAACTTTTGAAAATCCTCCATTCTTCACCTCCGGCAACCCTACAGCCGACGTCGCCGTTGCCGCCGCAGAATTCCGGCTAGTGGGGTCAACTTTCTCCGGCGCAAAAAACCCTTTACCCATTTGACTAAGTGCGTCCTCATACATGTTGAACCCAGTAAGAAGAATTCCATCTAACCCATGAACAGCAAATCTCGACCCGATAAAAAGATTCGGGTCGGATACCCGAACACCATCAACCGTAACGAAAACGTCATCGGTATTGCTGTTTTCGACTAATATACTGTAATGGGGGAGAAGGGTAGAAAGGTATGGAGCAGTGAGGTTACGGAGTTGAGAGAAGGTTAGTCGGTGAGAAGGGATGACGTGGGATCGGAGTGCGGCTACGTAAGCATCGGCATTGGCAGCCATGTCGAGTGTGTAGAGGAAATGGTCTTTGGGGGCGAATATAGTGAATGATGGAGGCGCGTCGGCGGTGGTAGCGGCGGTGGCGGTGAGGATTTGGAATTGGACGTCGGAGGTGTCAATTGCGTTGCTGAAGAGAGGGTAGCCGCTGTATCGTAAGACACGCAAGAGGGTGTCGAGTTCGTGTGGGGAAATGGAGTATTTTGCGGCGGTGCTAGTGGTGTTTGTGGTGGATTCCGGGAAGTTGTCGGCGGTGGAGATGATGTCAATGGTAGAATTGACTGCCGCGGAGGTGGTGTTGGCGGTGGAATTGACGGCAGCGGCGGAGGTGGCGGTGGTGGTGATGGAGAGGAGGAGTAAGAAGAGAGGAAGGAGGAATTGGTTAGTCATTGCCATTGGCGAACGGTTTTTTCAGTTTTGGCGGTTTTTCTTTTGAAGGGTTGAAATTGAAATGAGGAGTTGTAAGGCGTTGGAGGGTGTATATGTAGGCAAATTCTTGGGTGGATTGAGGCCGTTGATTTGATTAGTTCGATTGTGGCCGTCGATTGGATTGGTTTAACTAATGTATATAGAGATTACTATTCTTCGGATGCTGATTTCTTACTTATTTCATTTACAGATTGATAAAAGAAAATTATTGTTTTAGATATTTTAGGCGTAAAATAAAGTTTTTTGGGTGAAAAAAATATTTTTTTATAAAAGAAAAAAATCAAAAGGATAAAAAATGTTCTTAATGTATTCATTAGAAATAGTCTAAGAATTTCTTTCACCTATTGAATCAAATATGCTCCTCATTTTTATTTGTAAGATTAAAAATAGCCTTAATGTACAACAAATAGGCTAGCACAAATATCGCAAATAAGGATAAAAAGTTAATAGATAATAATTATACATTATACTAGCATTACATTATTTGAGTAGTCTTTGGCTTTTGGTATTTAATAGCATCATTTGTTTACTATATTTGGGTCATAACACCTTGTCTTGTTGTTATAACTCCTTGCATATATTTTTTAAATTGAAGTCCTTGAAAGTTAGTTATCATGTTTGTCTTCATTATCATTTTTTCTTTCGGTATTTATTTTAATTTGCTTCAATTAAGCTTAACATCTTTCGAAAACAAATCTCTTTACCTTCAAAAGATATTGATAAGGTCTATATCTACAATATACTCATAAGGTCTATATCTACAATGTACACTCCACCCCACTTTATGGTATACCACAAGATATGTTGTTGTTGTCCTAGAAATAGCTAAAATTGTACTCCTTTCGACTATTAAATCAAATTTATTCTTAATTTTGTCCCTCAACTACCATCACAATTATAAGGCATTTCATTACATTTTAATTTAATACGTGATGTTTAGTTATTGATCAACATAAAATTATGAGCCTACCCAAAAAGATATGACCCAGCATGACTTAATTCAACACGAAACTTATGTAAAATTAACTCATTAGCGAGGATATCATTTTTGTTTTCATGATATTACTATCTTTTTTCCTTTTATTTTTCTGCCATAGAATCATTGTAGTATTTATCTAGTGAAATTATACATGCCTTAAAGTTGCATTTTTTTTTATGGACTACATTAATATTTCACATAGAAAATTAAATATAATTTTTCTCCTATATTTTATCTAATTATCCTCTATTTACCAACATATTCTTCTCAAATTACACCGATACACTTCCTCTAATTTATTATACATAGTGCATATAAGTAAATTTTAAATTTTCAATCTCAACTCAAAATACTGACGATTAATAATTATGTAGTTGGAATTATGAAACATCATCTCATTAGTGTAAGAAATAAAATATTTGTAGCTTTGAAAATATATATACGAATTAGTGGGAGTTCGATTAAGAAATAATTATATATAAAACTAAAAGCTAACATGTTCAAAACTTGGTCAAGAAAGTTGATAAATGACATGTTAAAATTTAAGAAAAGAGACGATTCTCTTAAAAAAATCATTTCCTTTATGAAATTAATATATAATATTCAATATCATGAAAAAAAAGTTTAATATGTGAAACTAGAGTACTTTTACACTATTTTTAATATGATAAGTACGTCTTGATTCAATAGATAAAAAAGAGTGATAAATTTAATCCAATAAATTAAAACACAAAAAAGGATATTTTGAACAATTTTTAACACGTTTAGCCTATTTTCTTTTGGGTAAAAATAAGATAAAATTAAAAATAAATTTATAACAACTACAAACTCAAGCTCAAAAATATTTCTCTTTGCCTTTTTGGGTCACGACATAATCATAAACTTCTCCCACTATTTTCGATTTTTCCCCAATTCCATTCTCCCAGAAGGTTGTAATTTCCACTTCGAAACAGCTTCTTAAGCTTATTTTAGACCGCTGCAAAACAAAAAAAATGTCACTTTTTTTTTTTGATATTTTTCTAATTCTAACTTTTCACATAACACATTAAAAGATTAAGAGATATTTTGGTGTATTCAGTATATATTTAGTTTAAGATGTATCTTGTAGGGATAAGGTCTGTGTACATACTACCGTCCAACAGACCTCGTTTGTGGGATTACACTGGGTATGTTGGTGTTGTCATCGTTGTCATCTTTAATTAAACGCCACAACATTCAAAAATCCTTTTTACTTTCTTAAATTTTGTGTCTAGTCAAAATCGAACAGACAAATTGAAATTGAGGGAATAATATTTAATATTTAATATTTAGTTATGATGGTTTATAAGCTTAGAAGAACAAGCAAGCAAATGTATTTAAAAGGTATTGACTGGAACGTTTGCTTTGCTTTGGCTGAATTAGTGGAAGCCATAGGTAAGGTTGTGTATACACTCTCCTCCCCTGACCTAAAATGTACTTATTGAGTATTATATTGAATAGTGATGCAATAGTTGGTTTGTTTGAATCTTCTTCTAGTGTTATATTTGGAACTTTCCAATTGTCCGGGCATGTAATAGTTTACATATAAGCCAATTTGATAATTTAGGGGTTAGTTTGACAATTTGATAGTTTACATATAAGTCAACGTCAGGACTAGATAATTGATAAAGACCAAACTATAGAAACTAGAACAAACTACGTTACTAAAAGATGGAGGATAGATGAAAGCAAGTAAAGATAGACACAAAGAAAGAATTGAAAAGCAAACAAAAGATATATTAAATCCTTAATCCTTAATTCAACAATCCAGTCTAAACACCTAAACTCCTACGTAGACCACAAAGGAATTGATTCCCAACCAATTAATGTTTCAAAACGAGAAATCAACGCAAGGTAATCCAAGCTTACACACTCCCACAAGAGTATAATTATTCATTAGCATCAAAGTTAGTCTAAAAATGAATGAGAAACTCCCATTCATAGCCTAAGGCTAATTATTAAAAATATGGGCCTAAAAGTGAGTCATTTCAACAAAATGGGCACATGCCCACGTAGACCCATCACATGCTCACGCATGTACCGATGCAGATTCCTCTGGAAAGGCCAATCTGGCCATCTACGGCTGCATGTGCTCCTCCTGCATGCCAATATGGCTACGTAGGTCCCTCCAGTGCTTCTCCAAGCTCATTTTTGCTTCTTTTTGACCTCATCAAGGCCCCTTGACCTTTCTTGGAGGTGATCACCATCCTTTGGCACCCTTTTGATAGTATTAAGAGGTCTTCTAACATTTCTCTCTTCATGTTCATCCTATCAAAGTGTCTGGAAGAATTTTGAATTGTATCATTCTCTACTTCTTGAATAAGATTCGACCTCGAATCTAAATCCTGAAAGCAAAAGAGACAAACAAACAACCCATATTTTCTCGAAGCGAAGCACAAGGGTTAGCACAAAGGTTTACATCAATATTATCATGCCAAGGAAACAATCACTTGATATATAACCAACATCCCTTATGTTTAAAGAAAAGAACTCATCATACAAGGAACCAAGGGATTGGCTATAAGAAGAATCATGAAACTCTTCCAAGGTATTTCCATGAACAAGATTACCAATAGGTTCAATTCAATTAGCAATCAAATCATTACATGTTGGAACAACCAAGCATAGAACAAGTAGTCATTAGGGCGTAAATTACCCTTCTTTTCACAACAAGCCATGTTTACACACAATAAATTCTCAACATAAACATGACAATCTCACAAACAAAGAGAATGGAGTGAGAAAAGCTAAGATCATCTAAGTTGCCATCAAGGAGAGAACACATGAAGGTTAGAACAAACATCTTATACACCTCACATATCTTTCACTTAAACAACTTTCCAAGAGAAGATCAATTTATTTATCCACATAAGTGTTACAAGGGACAAAAAACAAGAGTTGTTTACCAAGTAGGGACCATAGACTCTTCTCCAAATAATAAATAAATTGTCCTTCCGAGTTACAGAGGCCATACATTTTAAGCACATCTATGAAAAACCATGAAGTGGTTGGAGAGACATCAACACTTTATTTGTAGGGTTTGAAGTCAAGCACCTTTAAGAGAATGCCTATAATAAGGTAAATGTCATCATGATTCTAAGGATTGCATGGAATAAGATGGGGTAGGTATATACCTTTGTATCAAATCCTTGAGCTTGCTCTCTTTCCTTCCATACTTGCACCTTATGGACCTTCCTTTCTGGGCATAAACTTGGGATCCTTCATTCGATTCATGGGGTTAAGTTTTTGACTCCTAGCTTGTAAGTATCCACCAACTCACAAGAGTTTTATTAGGATCCTTATTTGAGCCAAATTGTCATCAATTTTGGAGTCCCTGAATAAGAACTCATCTAGGACTTCAAGTTTATACTCATGATGAGATTTCTTGGATTTTTCATTTGGAATCACCTCCTCATGACCTTATAAAAGAGAAACATGATGCTAGGCAAAATACTAGGACCATTGTCTGTAAACAACAAGGGCTTGGGTTTGGCACTAAGCTCCCCTTATCAAAGCCAAATAATCTTATCCTCACTACTCATCTCCCACCTCATCACAAAGCTAAAATTCATGATCTCCCTTTGTTTAGGCCAAATATCTTCACGGGAAACTTTCATAATCAAACTAGGGTACACTAATTTCCCCTTTACCTTCTGCAAGTTCTCCTTTTCTCCCAGAGTCTTCACTCTTCTGGTTTCTTCCTCACCACTCTATTCTTAGTTTACCTTATCCCTAACAAAGTAAGAATCACCTTTCACCAAAATTATTTTTCTTTGATTGGGATATTCACTTGCCTTATGACCCCAACTTTGGTATGAAACAAATAATACCTTTAGGATTCATGTTAGAGTATTGATTACCTTCATTCTTTGCTAGATACCCTAGGATAGCCTTCTCAACGGGCTTCTTCACAGGACTTTTTAAGCTTTTTGTTCTTGTTCAACGAATGAACTAGAGGATTTGTAATCTTTATTAAAAGAGTTCTTTCCATTATTGTCCTTTCAACCTTAATGAATGCTTTAATAAGGTCTTCTATACGTTCAAACTTGTGAAAAACTAGTTGAGAAACAATGTCATAATCCAAACCACTTTTGAATTGAGCCATGCAATGGTTTAGGGGTTCAATAATCTCAAGTCTAACGATCAAGTTTTGGAATTCTTCATAGTAGTCTTCCACATCTCTACCTCTTTATCTCAAGTTATAAAGTTTGGTGAGTCGTTATTATTTGTACCTTTCTGTCACATATTTCTTCCTCATATGTGATCTCAATTCATCCCAATCCAGAAGGTTGGGATTACCATTTCTTTCTTAATGTATCTTTTTGATCTCCCACCAAGTAAAAACATACCCTTAAAGTTGAGCAATGGTTAGTCAACTTTCTTGTGTTCGATAACTTATTAAGTTAGAAGATACTATTGTATTTTACTTCCCAATTATGGTAAATTGACGGATCACTACTTCTTTTGAAGATAGGAAAAGTGGATCTTATACAGTAAAGACCCGTGTCTCACCCAATATTTCTTCCTTGTTTCCCATTGATCTCCTTGACCTTGGCATTGGTTTCCTAAATTTCCCCTTCCATGGGGAACCAAACCAAATCTTTCTCCTCATCTTCTATGCCCTTCCCCTTAAATTCCTCTCCTAGTGGCCACCTCATCCATCACCGTATCTTCACTTTGGGGTCCATCTTCCCCTATATCTTCAACTTGGATGGGTTAATTTTGGTTAATCAGGGCTTGGGGTGGTAGAATTTGGTTAAGTAGAGCTCGAGGTAGTCCTTGGTTTTGGGGTATTTGGATAGGTGGCTCTTATTTTTTTGGGGTATTTTGGTTGAATTGGGGTTGTACTGGATGAACGAGATTTTGCTTATGTGGATAAGTAATGGTTGTAGGATGGGTTCATGGATTTGTGGTTGAGGATTGTACATTCGATAGAGGTCTTCGGGGATATGGAAGTAAAAGACTTTTGATCCTGTCCACTAGAAGAAGCTTGGTAGTTTTGGGGAGTAGAAAGGGTAGAGTTTTGTAGTTCTTCAAGCTAGTCATCTTCCCTTCTATGGATCCTAACTGATTATCCATATTATTGAGCTTTTACATGATGGTAGCTAAAGTCAATTGAAGGTCGGAATTGGGTATATTAACTTCCCCCACCATTGTACCTAACAAAAGAAACACCAAACAAAAACAACAAATAAGTTAGAATTAAGAGTACAACTGTAACACCCCAAAAATATACCCTAGACATCATATGGTGCTCAAGACTACAAATAGTCCCAAGATAACGCTTTTTAAGCCTGCTAACATCATAACTCTCTTTGTACATCAAAATTTCAAACAATGCGTGCTAAGTGTGAATGGCTTATCTCAAGCTTGAATAAACAAAGATATAAAATCATAATCATGAGTAGTAAGGCATAATAACAAACTTTGTGAACCATAACACTTAGTTTCTGTAAGCTGTAATGCATGCTAAGTGTAGGTGACTTACTTGGACTTGAATAAAATTGAAAACTAAAAATCATAAGACATGACTAATAAAGCATACTGAATAAACCATATGAGTCACACACTTAGTTTCTAAAAGCTTTACTTCTAATATTTATTAGGGAGGTTCTTCTAAATGACATACACCATGTGAACAATCATGGTATCCAACGTCTTCTTCCCTGTAGGGAAAAGCTCACATTGGGGAGAGCCATCTACCCTTGCCATAGGAATAGAACCTAAGCTAGAGTGATCACTATCTGAACCCATTATGGGTATTAAGATCCTAAGGTGGAATGTAGTTTTGGGGAAATAGGATGCGCTAAACCCACACTTCTCGCTCGGTGATCAAGTATTCGAAGTTAAGGAGTAAAAAATAAGGCTAAGTCTTCAACACTTAGTTAAAGATTTAGGTTCTAAGTCTCTTATGGAGGCACTATGAGCTGAACTAAACTAAGTCTAATATGGGGTATCATAATATCTCCCCCTTAGGAATATTCATCTTCAAATGAAAATACTTAATCTAAGAGTACTGAGGAACTGAGATTATGCACTAAACCTGCACAATTGGAAACATGACTACATGAATGAATTGATTTGAATACATGATTATGACATAAAGATGATTACATAAAGATAGAACTGAGAATGAAATAGAAAAAATATAAGGGAAACTGTTACCTTAGGCTGAATTTGAACTTGCTGAGAAAAGATGAGGGTACTTGGTTCGCATATCTGCTTTTGCTTCCCAAGTGGCACCTTCAACGGACTGATTTAGCCAGAGAACCTTGATCAAGGGAACTTCTTTGTTCCTAAGTCTACGAATCTGGTGATCAAGGATCTCAACTGAGATTTCTTCATAAGAAAGGCTATCTTGAATTTCAGTGTTTTCTAACAGAACTACAACAGATGGATCACTAATACACTTTTTTAATACGGAGACATGAAATACTGGGTGAATGAATGACAAATCTGCAGACAACTCGAGCTCCTATGCTACCTTCCCCACACGACTCAATATTCTATAAGGGCCAACATATCGGGGACTAAGCTTTCCCTTTTTCCAAATCTCTTTACTCCTTTCATGGTCAAAATATTCAAATAAACTAAGTCACCAACCTCAAGCTCAAGATCCCTTCTCCCCATATCTGCATATGATTTCTAACGACTCTGAGCTGTCTCAAGCCTCTCTTTAATCAACTAAACCTTTTCCATAACTTTAAATACCATATCTGGTCCTACTAAAGCTGCCTCATCCACTTCAAATCAACCAATAGATGATCTATACCTTCTCCCATAGAGAGCCTCAAATGGATCCATTTGTATACTAGAATGATAACTGTTGTTGTAGGAAAACTCGATCAATGGCAAGTGGTTATCCCAACTTTCTTTAAAGTCAAGAACACACGTCCTCAATATATTTTCCAGGGTCTGAACGGTCTTTTCTGCCTTACCATCTGTCTGAGGATGAAAAGCTGAACTGAGATGAACTTGGGTACCAAGACCCTTCTAAAAGGCTTTCCAAAAGTGAGAGGTAAACTGAGTACCCCTATCTGAAATGATGGACAAAGGAACTCCATGTAATCTGAATAAATCTCTAATATACAACTTAGCATAATCCTCAGCTGAATAGGAAGTATGAACTGGCAGGAAATGAGCTGACTTGGTCATTCTGTCCATAATAAGCCAAATTAAATTATGTTGATGATGCAAATGAGGTAACCCTTTTACAAAATCCATGTTCACCTCTTCCCACTTCTAAGTGGGGATACCAAACTCCTGCAAGGTACTACCAGGCTTTTAGTTCTCAACCTTAACCTATTGACAATTAGCGCACTTGGCTACAAACTCAGCAATATCCCTCTTCATGCCACTCCATCAGTAGATTTTCTTCAAATTATTGTATATTTTGGTGGATCCTGGGTGAATAGAGTAACGTACACCATGTGCTTCCGACAATATCCGCTACCTCAAACCATCAACACATGACATATACAGTCTACCCTGGTATGTAACACCATCTCCTCCATGGGAGAAACCTTCTACTTTTTGATCTCTGACTGACTCTTTCAACCTAACCAAACTAGAATACTTATCTTATTTCTCCTTTACTTCGGCAACTAATGAAGATTTCAAACTATTTCAAACCCATACACTACCTTTAGTTGAATCAACCAGCCGAACGCCTAGTCTAGCCAACTGATGAACCTCCTAAACTAACTTCTTTTTATCATTCTCAACATGAGCAACACTGCCCATAAACAGTCTACTAAGGGTGTCTGCCACTACATTGGCCTTGATTGGGTGATACAAAACACTCATATCATAATACTTCAACAATTCTAACCACTTTCTCTGACGAAGATTTAACTCTCTCTGCGAAAACACATATTGCAAACTATTGTGATCCGTTAACACATCAACATGCACCCCATACAGATAATTCCTCCCAATCTTCAAGGAAAACCAACAGTTGCTAACTTAAGATCATGGGTAGGATAGTTCTTTTCATGAGGCTTAAGCTGTCTAGAGGCATAGGCTATGACCTCACCTCTTTACATCAAAACACAATCCATACCAACTCTAGAAGCATAACAGTAAACAACAAATCCAGCTGTACCATCAAGTAACCCCAAAACTGGGGATGAAGTGAGTCGAGTCTTCAACTCTTGAAAACTCTTCTCACAAGAATCTGATCGCTGAAACTTAACTTTATTTTGAGTCAATCTAGACATGGGGAACACAATAGACAAAAACCCTTTAACAAACTGTGGGTAATAGCCATCTAGACCCAAGAAACTCCTGATATTCGATGGAGAGATGGGTCTAGGCCAGTTTCTCACGAATTCCGTCTTTTGAGAATCAACTCTAATGCCATCACCAGAAATAATATGGCCAAGTATAGCTAATGAGCTTAGCCAAAATTCACACTTACTGAATTTAGTGAATAACTGATGATCTTTAAGGGTTTACAACACAATTTTGAGATGGTCTGCATGGTCATTCTCACTATGAGAATAGACAAGAATATCATCAATGAAGACTATGATGAATATGTACAAATACTGTTTGAACACTCTATTCATCAAGTCCATGAAGGTTGTTGGGCATTCGTTAGCCCGAAAGACATGACTAGAAATTCAAAGTGACCATAACGGGTTCTGAAGGTTTTATTTGGAATATAGGATTTCCATCCAAACTGAACTCTAAAGTCATAGCACATAGATCATCCACGTCATCTTTGGATTCAATCATGTTTGTTTGATCATTTTTCTTGTCCTTCTTCGGAGTTTGATAATCTGCAGACTTATGGCCAACTTTGCCACAGTTAAAGCAACTTTCTTTGACTTTTCTCTTTGGAGGAGTGGCTTGTTGTCCTGATATTTTTTCTCTTTTTTGATTTATTAGGGTTATTTTCCATAATATTTGCTTCACCTATTAGAGAAATCTTATGAGACCTCTTCTTAACTGCCTTGTTGTCCCCTTTAATACTTAACCTCACAATAAGGTCTTCAACAGATGTCTCCTTGCACTTATGCTTTAAGTAATTTTTAGAGTCATTTCATAAAGGTGGTAATTTCTCGATTATAACAGCTACTTGGAAAGCCTCGTTCATAACCAAACCTACATCAAAGGTTATGTGAGTATAAAAAATAAACTTAATCAGTTCAATAATGGTATTGACTAAGTTTATACCTTCAGCTAGGAGATCATGGATTATGACTTGCAATTCTAGGACTTGGGTAACTACAATTTTACTGTCTACCAACTTAAAGTCCAGAAGTCTTGCAATAAAGAACTTTTCATTTGGCATCCTCTATTTTTGTACTTCTTTTTTAAACAATCCCAAAGTTCTTTTGAGATCTTCATATTACTATACGCATTGTACAGGTCATCTTGTATGTCACTTAGAATGTATTTCTTACACAAAAAGTATGAGTGCTTCCAAGCTTTGGTGACCAAGAAACATTCTTTTTTCGGAGTTTTTTCTGGCAAATCAGGAACACTTTCTGTGATGAACCTTTGTAGACTCAATGTAGTCAAATAAAAAAAACATTTTTTTCTTCCATCTTTTGAAATCTACATCTGTGATTTTTTTTTGTTTTTTCCATCGGTGCCATGATAGGAGAAACATTGTATGACTTGAAGTAGCAATGTTAGTTATTGCAACATTTATCGTTCCATCATTGAGTTGATTATTATAGTCATTTTCTACCACAATAAGACAAACAACTTTAGTATTTCAGAATACTAACAATAAAGTGTTTAAAACTTTAAGCAACTTATTTCTAATCTAACGATGAAGCTTTTATGTTCTTCTAATCATCAACTGAATGAACCTTGACTCTTGATGAAGTTTTTATATATTTAAATCAATATTAAGTTCAAACAGAGTTAAAATCCAAAGGCTTTAATATCCATAAATTCAAAATATAGATTACTGATTAAATTCCTTAAGCTTGTTATTTTTTGGGTACAAAATCTGTATTTAATCCACAAGAACTTCAACACAAGTTCAATCAACTTATTAACTCTCAAAATAATATTTCAAGAACTTCAAACACAAGTTTAAATAGTTTAAGAACTATCAATATGAAGTTCAAATAATTTTTGAAAAAAAATGGTTAAACCAACTTTAAGAAAAAAAATGAAGACAGAAACTATAGAATCAAGTCCACTGATTTTACGATGTGTTCTTAAGAAATTTATTTACCTGAGGTTATGAAATATATCCTCTTAGGATAAAATAATTTAATTCAACAAATAGCGGTACCTCAAATTTACTGAACAACGAGCTCACTCAATAGTTTGTTAATCACACTAGAGTTTTTCACAATAAGAAAATGGCTTTTCACATCAAAATTTCATACTAAAACCTGATGAAAAATTAGGTTTTTATATCCATAAAGAGTTGATTCAGAAAAGAAGCAATGGTTCATGAAAGTTACAACTTTTTAAAATGTTGGGATGACCTGCAGACCCCATTTGGGACCGCAGATGGGGACCTATGTCCACAGGTTATGTTTTTACCAAAACCAAAAACTTCTATCATGACCTGCACTATCCATCTGTGCCCGCAGATGGCCACCTATGCACACAAGTCATTTTCATTTCAAAACAGTGCCTCGAATGGTCATGCCCCTTTGAGGTGCGTTGCGACATGCGTCCTCACATGCCATGTGCATTCACAAATGAAGAAAATATTTTCTATCAAATTTTTGGGTTAAAAACTTCACTTGTTCTCATGTTTCAAATGAATTTTATCAAAAGTAATAATACAAATCCATCGTCGAACGACGACGATGCGAGTCTTGTCTTGTTCTTGCCTCACTATTTCACATGATGGAATGCTTCTCAATATAAGCATAAGAACGATTTTTTCTCCCACCAATGTGAAAGAACTTTACTTTCTTCAAATGAAAATACAATTCACTTTTTCCTCCATTTGTTCCCTCCATTTTTCCATTTACATTTCCACTTAGAACCTAACAACATTTAATTACCTTAGAAAAGTTAAGCTTGGATAATTTACAAGATCAAAGTTTGTGATACATCTTACCAAACTTCTTCTAGCCAATTCTCCCATGTTGGTGAGAATATTAATCAATTCACTGGTGGATGATGAACCTCTTGACACAAAAACAAAAGTACTCATCAAGGTATCCAAATCTTTTTATGCATCACCTGAAGCAGAAGTAGCCTACCAAACAATTTTCTGTGGAGGTTTTAATCAGATTGTGATTTTTGGCTGAAATATTTTTGAAGTTATTAGATAGAAATATTTGTTGATGTAGTAGCATAACATTTGTTTTGTTCTATGAACATATGTTTGGGAACATGACCTTTCTGGATGACTGTTTTGATTAGGTTCTTCTGTATATTATTGTCATTACATGTTAAAGATTTTTACATTCAGTTCCTACTCATGGATGATTTGAGAAATGTGGCATACACTTGAATAGTTTGTATCATTCATCTTATCGGTACAAATCCTAACTGGCAATTTTTTTCTTTTACCAAAAATTCCAAAAGGGTAAGGGACAAATGAAAAATTCAAAAGAAGCAAAGGTGTGGGCTTCCTCATGCCTTACTTTTAAAAGTTAACAAACATTTTAAGAAAAATTAAGACGTGAATAAGTTCATTCCTTGTAAGGGGAAAACTCTTCCACGCCTTAGCAGTGAACTGGCCTGACACACAGACAAGGGAATAAAAGAGAGAAGGGTAAGAGTAAAGGGAAGAAATGCTAGTTGGTTTTTATGGTACTTTTTTTTAACTAAGTAGTGGCTAGTCTCTTTGTAGATGTAATAATAGGAGGCGCAAAGCCTTTTCAGTAAAGACCTCTTTTTAAAGATTTCTCCCTCATTTCTTATTTTGTTGATAAAAAGAGCGTTGTTTTTCAATCACATAAAAAATTCATTGGGTATCAGGACCCTTATCAAAAATTGGTTGTTTGTTCCGATAAAATTAAACCCACCTTTTACTTGCAGATTTCAAAGTATAAAGAAGTAAATTCACAAATAAGGTAAGAAATTTAACATCTATAATTTACACATAATTTTTTTTTTTGACATTGTTTAATTAGTTTATTTTCTGAAAAAAGAATTCTTGGATCTACCCCGACTGTAGACTTAAAGATTTGAAATTTAATGTAATTTTTTCACCATGAATATTTTTATTCGTGTAGACTTGAATATCTAAAACTTCATGTATAATTTTTATCCATAAATCATTGAAGTCTTGGAGTAACTGGTAAAGTTGTTATGTGACCAGAAGGTCACGACTTCAAGCCTTGAAAACAAGCTCTACGGAAATACAAGTTAAGGATGCATACTGTAGACCCTAGTAGTCTGGCCCTTCCCGAAACATTGCGTATAGCTGGAGCTTTAGTGTATCGATTGAAAATTTTAAACTTTTGTCCATACATGCAAAACAATACTATATTGTAGAAGAAAAGAGTTGTGGGGACCACAGTAATTAATTTTTGTGTAATTAGTTAGAATTAGTTGTAACAAGTTAGTTATTAGCATGGTTAGTTAGTGGTAGTTGTGCTTAGCTATCAAAAGACAGCTATCTATACATGTAGTACTCTATACACTTTTGTTCATATATAAGATGAGATATTTCTCAAACTCTCTCTATTTCAATAATCTTCTCTCTACAAATTCATGACTAATACCTTTAACGTGGTATTAGAGCTAAGGCTCTAGAAGATTTGTGTATCAATCATTGAAACTTCTAGAGAATATTCAATAGACGAGCCAGTGTTCCACTCAATTCTTTGAGCCATTATTCAACTCAGATTCATCTTCGAGCCATTGCTCAACTCAGATTCTTCAATTCAAAGTACATCGGAGAATTCCTAGTAGAATCTCGAATTTGCATAAAGTAGAATTTTAATAATTGTTCAAAAATCTTTATAATTAGAGAAAATCATGACAATTGGGGTGGTTAATAGCTTAGTTAGAGGTTTAACTTAACATGCAACAACTCAGATGGAGGATTAAATTAATCATAATCATCCGTTGTACATTTATCCCTCTAATACTCAAGGTTTGGTGTTTACCTATATTCAACTTCTAGGAGCTGAGAACTATGCATTGTGGAGTATCTATGAAGTTAGTCTTAGGAAGAAAGAACACGTCGAATTTTTTTTACTTGGAGCTTGTAAGAAGGAAAACTTTGATTCTATTTTACACGAGATTTGGGAAAGATGTAATGCTATAGTCCTTGCTTGGATTATGAACACAATTTCTAAGGATCTAGTTAGTACTGTCATAGATGGATTCAATACACATACTATGTGGTGTGATCTAAAGGAGAGATTTGATAAAGTGAATGCATCTAAGCTGTTTTACTTGCATAAGGGGATAACAACCTTAACTCAAGGTGCAAGTTCAGTCTCTGTATATTTTTCTAGGATGAAAGAGTTAAGAGATAAGTTTGAGGACCTAATAACTCCTCCTACATGTGCTTGCGCTGAATCCAAGTAGTATGTAGAACACTTTCAGCAACAAAAATTGTGACAATTTTTGATAGGCCTAAATGAAACTTATTCTCAAGCTAAAAGTCAGATCTTAATATTTGTACCTCTATCCACTGTTAATCAAACATATGCTATGATTTTGAAAATGGAAATACCAGAAGATCAATCACAACACAGACAAGAATAGTAGTTTAGGTGGTTATAGTAGACCTAATGCACTACTGAATAATAGAATGGTATCTAAGGGTGTTAGATTAAAGAATTTTACTGATAAATCATTTCTAAAATATGACTATTGTCATCTAAGGTCCACACATAGGATGAGTGTTATAGACTTCATGGATATCCACCAGACTATAAGTTAGAAGAAAGGAGGAATTACAAGCTAATAATGTGACTGAGAGTGGATTTTCACATACAACTAATATTCAGACCTCATGTCCTCAGGCTTAAAAAAAACTCATTACATTAAAGCTACAACTCTTCTCATGTTTCTTTCCATATCCATATCCTCAGCTCTTTTACCCTGGTTTTCTCTATAGAAATTTCTCATATGGACCATAGTTTGATCAAGGAAGTTACTACCAGCTACCCTCTGCTCAGTATCTAGTAGACCATTAATATTTACCCCTAAGTAATAGTCTCAAGTTGCACATATGATGGATAATGGCGAAGCAGCAGAGTGTGTTGCTAATGATGCTCAGGTTGGTTTAATTAATGACAAATATGTTGGTGCAAATATTGTCACTTCCCTTATGACTAGTTTAAGTGACTGTAAATGGATAGTGGATACAAGTGATACAAATCACACGGTCTTGAATAAGTATATGCTAAGCAAGTTTAAATATATATCTGACCCGCCTAATAATAAATTACATCTCCCTATTAGGGAGCAAGTTTGTGTCAAAACTTCTGTAGATGCCTCAGTTTTCAGTAATATGACAGTGAAAGATGTATTACATATACCTGAGTTCAAATATAATCTTCTCTGAGTCTTAAAGATCATTAAAGAACTCAAATGTCTGGTTGGCTTATATCCTGATTTCTGTATATATCAGGAGCTCTTCACTAGGAAGGTAATAAGGATTGGTAAAGAAGATGATAGATTATACTTATTATAGGAACACATCACCAAAGAGCATCACATAGAAACAAGCACTTGTGGAATTTTAAAGCAACAGTCTATGGCGTTGGATAATTTTAGTGTTCAAAATATTACTCGTTCTATCAGTTTAATATTACATAATACTACATCCAGTAATAATGTAGTTAGTTATGATTTTACCTTACTATTTCATAGAAAACTAGGGCATGCACCCTTGAAGGTTCTTAAGAATGTTAGTGGCTTGAATTTTTCTCAACTCAATGAACATGCGTGCACTGTTTGTCCTATTGCTAAACAAATAAGACTTTCTTTTGCTGTAAGTCATTCATATGCTTTGATAATCAACTTACACATCAATTTAAGTACAAAGTGGTCGTCATTAATATATTTATCCAACTTTGGAGTTGGGATCGAATCTACAAGGAACAATGTAAGTGGTGACCAAATTAATTCGGAATAATAGATACAAGTTAAATTTAAATCAATAGTATAAGAAGATTAAAATGGGGGAGATAGGTATCTACACTAATGTTTCTTTTTTGGGTTTTCTAGTATAAATTTAGGGCTATGAATAATTATAATTTTAACAATTATGCACGGATCTTGGAATTAAGCATTATTAAGGGAGTGACATGTGGGTGTTAGTACTCAACATCAATTTAGTAGATCAAATATGGGTAGGTTTGGTTATAGGTTTTGATGCCAGTCTTTCAACAAAACACCAAACTTTAACCCATTTATTCTTTCAAATACCTAACGGGTGTGTTTAATATTTGGTAACCAAATCTCAATTTAGGCATTCCTATTTCTAGGATAATACCCATGGTATAGTTAACTTCAGAATCACCCTTATGTCTAAGATAGTGAAAATTTAGTAAACTACACACATAATTGTCTATCATTGCTTTGGTCTCCACATTCCTCTTTCAAGGATGATATTGATTCCGAAAGTTCACCCAAAACCCTTCTTTTGAAGATAGCTTTGAGCTTTCTAGAGTTTGGAGCTTTCACTCATCAAACCCATGTGGGTATTTGGGGCTTTAACCAACAAATCCTAACCAAGTTAGTATAGCAATGATAAAACCCATAAAAATGAACTACCAAATAGAGGCTAACAATGACAACCCACATACACTTTAATCCCTATCATACATAACCCCAAGAGAGAGATTTAGCTACATATAAGATAAATAAGCATAGATATACCCATTATCTCCATTAAAATGACATGTTGAAGATTAAGTGAATGTTACTTCAAACTTTGAACTCCCATAAATCAACAATGGAAGTGAGCTATTTTTTCACTTAGAAGTTATTGCAATGTAAACTTCACCCAAAATTTATACAATATTTTCTTCTCCAAGTATGGAGGCTATGAACTCAAGAGCTAAAACCTAAAAATTGGGGAAAATGAATTCTCATCAATGATGTTAGGGTTTTAGTCTTTTTTTTTTTCAAAATTGGGATCAACTATATGTATTTCTAGTTTTGCCCTTGGGCTGCTGTCTTTTGCCGAGCCACGATCACACCAGCTTGGACGCGACCGTGATAGGCTTACGCAACTATGGTGGATTTACCCTGCTTTACTGTAGTGATCGTGGTCAGCAAACCACAACCGCAGTAACTGAGGCCCTATGCTCCAGGTCTTCAGCTGCACTTTCTTGCTTCTCTTTTTAATCATTTTAGGCTCCAATCTATTTCTTTCTATCTCCTTAACTCTATGCCTGCAAAGAGTGGATATTAGTGCATTTAATCACAATGTTTTCTTATTTATTCATTTAAAACAACATAATATGCACAAATATTGAGTGCAAATGAATGGTAAGATTACCACTCATCATGCTTCTACTAGTTTTGCTCTTATTCATGTTTATGTGTGAGGCTTTTATAGAGTTCGTTCTCATGATGGTAAGAGATACTTTATGAATGTGGTAGATGACCACACCAAGTTTACTTAGATATTTTTTATGCATTCCAAGTCTGAGGTTTTGTTAACCTTTAAGACTTTCTAATAATGGTCAAAAATCAGTTTGCATGCTCTGTTAAGTGTCTCAGGATAGACCATGGTACTGCGTTCAAAGTTCATCAAAGGTCATGTGTGTAAACTCCTCAATAAAATGAAGTGGTTGAGAGGAGACACAGGTATATTCTGGATATGGATACAACTTTGAGATTTTACGGCTTAATTTTAGGGAGAATGTGTTACTACTGCAATGTATATTTTCAATCGATTACCATCTATTCTTCTTCATGGTAAATCTCCATTTGAGAAGTTAGATCATAGAGCTCCTTATTTGTAACACCCCATAGTTGTAACACTCTTTTAATGCATAAAAAATGACCTTTAGGACCCTCGTAGTGATGGTATATCATATGTTGACAATGTGGAAGGTGTTAGGGGTGTTTTAGGACTTCAAAACTAAGTAGGTGTTGCAAAGTAGAGCCTAGGCAATGGCTACGCATCGCATTGCCATCGCCTACCGCCACTTGAATGGCTAGGCGATGGCCTAGGCATCTACCACCTTGTTCTAGGCGATGGGTAAGGCACCACCCTCGTTATGGTTATGCCATGGTCTAGGCACCGCCCACTTGATGGTTAGGCCATGGGATGGGCACTACATGGCCAATGTTTTGGGGTATAAGGGCTCCATTTTTGAGTTATTTCAAGGGAAATAAAGTCTTTTACATTTCATAAATGTCCCTAAACATATTTACATCAAATTAAGGTCCTTAAATACATATTAACACTCTCAAATACCTAGTTCATCTTCCTTAAGCACAAGAGGAGAAAAATAACTTAGGGTTTGAGCATTCAAGCTAAAAGGGTCAAATTCTTCATGATTTCTTCGTCATTAAGGTATGTGGGACTATCCTAAACCCCATGGGTATATTGAAATTGTTTTTAATAAGTTTTAAAGTCATGAAATTTTTTATATATGAAGGGTTTTGAAATCACTTTAAAGAATATGTATCTGGAACTCATTTGATAAGATAATCATGAAGTTTTTCCACTGTTTTGAATTATTTACATGGGCTTAAATGTTATATGATTCTGATGACTAATATGAGAGCACGATTCATGAAATCTCCCTCTCCATATGAAATTTATTTGATTTAGGATGTTATCGGTTGTTCAATTGCATGTTCTAAAGCATGGGTTAAATGTTTTACCATCATTCATAGACTTGATGTTGATTATGAAATGAAGAGAGGGTATTTTATTATTACAAAAATTCTCCTAGTGTTAAATGAAAGAATTGCACATGATTTCTAAAATAAGTTGGCCACCGTATGTTGAAATCTTGAAATATGATATTTTGCATAAGTTTTCATATGCTACTGGAATAAGACCTATCATACATTGTTTAAATTTGTTGGGTGACCATTTACATGATTTTTGAATAAAAGGTCTATGAATATGTTATGACATGATTCAACTTGCAAGTCTAGGTATAATGATACCTACCATGAGATGACCTTGACACAAATGAATGTTTTGAAAGCATGAATCATGAGTTTTAAAGAACTAAAATTAGGTCGAAAGAGAGTTAGTTGGTTACCCAAAGAAGGCTTGAGTTCAAGTGACTCATAGACCAAAACTGTGTTTTGATGATACGGGTCTATAACATCCTAAACTAGGGATTTCACGCTGGCAATGGCCCTGTGGCATATAGTATGTCTGATTTTCCCCCCTTTTTGTGGCAAACTCAAATTGGGGGCCTGTCCGCTGGACTATGGACGGAATCCATATAGCCCGTGGATTTCTATGTATGTAGGGTGACCCATCTAACTTAAAAGTAAAATAAAGAGTGAGTCATGATTTCAAGAAGATGTTTTGAAGCTCATATAAATTATGCCCATGTATTTTAAATTGTTTTATGATGACATGCTTTTATGAAATGCTCTCACGTATGTTGTATAAAAATATTTTGTTTTTTTTATCGTTCTACGTACCAGTACCTTATGTATTGACCCCCTATATTTCTGGTTTTGAGGCCCAACCCCATGGTCCTGCTAAGCAGTAGATTGTTAGCAGATAGTTAGAGTTGGTGAGCCTCCCTTGTTTTCAGAAAGCGACTTGTTTACATATGTTGGTCCCTTTTGATTTTAGTTCATGGTCCAACCGGGGGCTTTGTCCTAGTTTTCCAGACATATTACTATATTTAGTTTAGTAGAGAATTTGTAGACTTGTTATAGTTGGGTTTTATTGGGTTTCTTATGAAACTATGTTCCACAACTGTTAAGTTTAAATAATAAGATAACCATGTTTCCAGTTTATTTCAGCATTATGATAATAGATGAATTATGCTTATGATTACAAGCTAAGGGATCTCTCGGGCCTTGATGGTTCGGGATTCCCGTCACGGCCAGGGTCTCAGTTCGGGTCGTGACATTCTCTGTATCATATCATAGCTTTTGGATGCCTTAATTTTGCAACTATTGTCAAAGGAACTGTAAGTTTAGTCCTAGAGTTGTACCTACTATTCTTCTTGGTTAATCCTCATATAGAAGGGATATATACTATATGATCTTGCCTTTAAGTCCTTTCTTGTTAGTTGAGATGTTCAGTTTTGGGAACATATATTTCTTTTTCAGCATTAGAAAGAATCTCTATAATATTTTTTCCTTGTCTTCTTTGCCAGTGTTGATGTTACTTATTCTGCTCCCTCTTTTCCAGTTAATGCTCCCTTACCTTTTCCTTTTTCTACTCCTATTCATCTTGCTCTATCTATATTTTTTTTCTCTTTATATTTTCCTCCTCAGCCTCCACCCGTTGATTTGAAAAGATCTCACAGACCTACTAAACCAGCTGTGTGGTTAGATGACTATGTCTCTTCTAAGAAACCTTGTTTGTATCCTATGACAAGTTATGTATGTTATGACCAACTTACTCCTTCTTATAGAGCTTTTCTTGCTTTATTTTCTGCTTTTTTGTTGAACTCAAATCCTTTGCTGAAGATAGCAAGGATATGGGTTAGTGCTAAGCAATCAGAAATTTTTGCTCTTGGGGAGAATAAAACTTACTTTATAGTGGATGTACCCCTTGGTCATATTTCCATTGGATATAAATGGTTGTTCAAGTCTAATAGAGAGGTAGAAAGGTATAAGACTAGGCTAGTAGCTAAGGGTTATTCTTAATAAGAAGGATTAGATTATATTAAAACTTTCTCATCAGTGGCCAAAATGATCACTGTCAGAGCTATTATTGCCCTTATTGCTTCTTCAAACTAGTATATCTTCCAAATGGATGTTCACAATGCCTTTCCTCAAGGTGATTTGGACGAGGAGGTATGTATGGTCATTATTGAGGGGTTTACAATCTAGGGAGACTCATAAGAAGGCTTGTAAAGTACATAAATCCTTATATGGACTAAAATAATCTTCTAGGCAGTGGAATCTGAAGTTAACTGAAGCCTTGATCAGCATGGGGTTCGCTCAATATCATTATGACTATTTTTTATTCACATAACAGTTTGAACATGAGCTTGTAGTCATACTTGTATATGTAGATGACTTGTGACAGGAAGTTCTTTAAAACCGATTCATCAAATAGGGAAGAACCTTTAATAAAAGTTCAAAATGAAAGATCTTTGAGAACATAAGTTCATTCTTGGAATTGAGTTTTCTAGGTCTGAGAAAGGCATACATATGTATCAATGGAAGTATGCACTTGAGCTGGCGTCTAAACTAGGTGTGTCTAGTGGTAAACCAACTTCTACACCAATGAAGTTTGATCACAAATTAACCTCAGTGGAGTTTGGCAACACGGTAGAGGTTTCTGATGGTTTGAATGATCCACAACTTGTAGATAAATGTGGTTATTAGATAATCATAGGCAGATTGATTTATTTGACTATGACTAAACCTGATTTGGCTTTTTTAATTCAAACTCTCAGTCAATACAAGCATGCACCTAAATAAAGTCATCTATAATATGCTTTGAGAGTTGTCAAATACATCAAAGAAAATCCAGGACTAGGACTCTTTATGCTTGCTAATGGAGATAAGGAGTTGACTGTATACTATGACTTTAATTGGGGTTCATGTGTAGAGCCAAGAAAATCTGTTACTAGTTACTTAGTAAATCTTAGAGGATCTTTGATTTCTTAGAAGTCAAAGAAACAAAATACAGTATCCAGTAGCTCTTCTAAAGCAGAATTTAGAAGCATGACAACAACAATTGTTGAAGTTATTTGGCTTCCTGGTGTATACAAAGAGTTAGGAGTCACTATTACATTGCATGTTCAAGTGTTTTGTTACATCAAGGCTACCATCCAAATAATAGCTCATCCAATATTTCATGAGAGAACAAAGTATATTGATATAGATTGTCTTTTTGTGAGAGAAAAAAGTTAGGAAGGACTGATACAAACACAACGCATCAGAACCAAGGTGAAGCAGTTTGATCCATTAACTAAAAGTCTGTATTTACCAACACATGATTATCTGGTGACCAAGATGGGATTGAAGAACATATTTTCATCCATTAGCTTGAGGGGGAGTATATAAGAAAAGAGGTGTGGGGACCATATTAATTAATTATTGTGCAATTAGTTAGAATTAATTATAACGAGTTAGTTATTAGCTTGATTAGTTAGTGGAAGTTATGCTTAGCTGTCAATAGCCAGCCGTCTATAAATGTTGTACTCTGTTCACTTTTTCTCATATATGAAAATGATATATTTCTCAAACTCTCTCTATTGCAACAATCATCTCTCCACAAATTCACGATTAATACCTTCTAACACATATAAATGACAATATGCAATTAGGAACGGATAAACTTTAATTGTCTAATAAAATGAGAATTATGCTAATTAACAAATAGAATATAAATAAAAATATGGACCTTTATTTGTATATAATTAGATGATAATATTTAGTTATATATTTATAACATGAGTTGATTAAGTGAATCAGCTATCCACTTACTCTTACCCGAGAAACGAGTCTGGCTGTGATTTTAGCTATTTTTATTTTATTGTATAATAAATTTGACTCATCCAAAAATTTTTTGGAAGTAAACTAATTCAGATCTTCAATATTTTTTATTTTTTGGTTAGGCATTACTATAGATGACAAATGGACGGGTTGGATTGGATTTGGATCGGTCAAAAAAGTTAATAAAATGGGCAGGTTATTGATGTTGACTTATGGGTCTTTTTCCTTTTCTATGTTGATAAATAAAAATCAGTTTGGACCAACTCACTTTTTCCTAAAGGCCCATTACTATGGGGCATATATATAAATCTTTTTAGATCTTATTTCACTATCCACAAAAGAGAGATTTCAGCAGCCAATGAGAGAAACTAGTGTAGATTTTTGCACCTAAAATTTCAGCCACAACTGTCAAATTTAAATTGAGATTTCCACTTCATTTATTGTTTGATTAAGATAAAACTGGATACCATGTTATTCTAATCTCAATCTTTGATTAGGAACTGACGGAGTTGGATTTGGTGTCCTGTAGCTCCTATTTTTCATCCCTGAATAGCAGTTGTATTTTGGTATTTTTGATTCTTTATTTCTCTAGTTTTTTGGTGTTGTGGTTTATGTGTTGCTTCTTGTTGTTTGACACTCATTTTATGGAAAATTTTGGAGAACAATATTGCAACTCTTGGTGATTATAATGGAGGTTTTGATCCCATGGTTTTTTACTATGCACATCAAAGGATTTTCCACATAAATTCGTGTCCCATGGGAATAGTTTATTCTTTTCTTATCGTATTTGTGTGTTTGATATGTTTGCTGCCTATTCTTTGTTTTGCTTGGATTTTATTGTCTCCTCTTAGTTTAAATTGAAAGAGAAAGTTTAAACTTAGGTATTCTTCCACTGCTACCCTGTCGTGCGCTTTGATAGTTCCCTTACTTCTTTTCCAACAAAGTAGAATCAGAGAGAGGTTGTTATTAATTGTCGATTTGAATTATGGAGGAAAATATTAGATAAATGGTATGTTTAAAAGGTAGTAATTATCATTCTTGTAAAGACAAGATGAAAGATCTTCTAGTTGTCAATAAAATGTATTTGCCTATATTTGCGTCTACTAAACCGTAGTCCATGGCAGATGTGGATTGAGAATTTGAGCACTAAAAAGTTTGTGGATATATCAAACAATGAGTTGAAGATAATATTAGAAACTATATTGTGAATGAGACATATGAAAAAAGTTTGTGGGACAAGCTCGAGACACTTTATGCTTTGAAGACTAGCAATAACAAGTTATTTCTGCTTAAACAATTGATGAATATCAGGTATAAAGAGGGAAGTCCTATTTCTGATCATATAAATGATTTTCAAGGTGTCCTTGACCAGCTGTCCAAAATGAGTGTAAAGTTTGATAAAGAAATTCAAGGACTTTGTCTTCTTAATACTCTCCAAACTCTTGGGAAACTCTTTGAGTTTTTTTTTAACTAATTCTTCTCCCAGTGGCATTGTAACTATGGAATATGCTAAGAGTGGTGTCTTAAATAAAGAGATGAGAAGAAAATCTCAGACCTCATCCTCTCCATCTTCACACTCTGATGTTTCAATTATTGAAGAGAGAGGGAGAAATAAGTCCAGAGGTTTGGATGATAGAGATATAAGTAGAAGAGAGTCGAAGTCTAAATTCAAGAATGTAACATGTGACTATTGCAATAAAAAGGGGCATATCATGAAATATTGTTACAAGCATAAGAGAGATATGAGACAACAAAATAAAGAAGGCAATACTGAAAATTGAGTTGTTGTTGTTGCTAATGATGATGTTCTTGTTGGATGTGGTAAGAATTCCATTAATATTGTTTGTGATAAGCCTAGCTGTTTGTAGATTCTGGTGCTACTTCTCATGTTACGCCAAAGGAGGAATTATTTTCTTCTTATACTTTAGGTAATCTAGAGATGTTGAAAATGGGAAATAATGATGAATTTAAAGTACTTGGAATTGGCACTGTTTGTATAGAAAGTAACAATGGTTCCAAACTAGTTCTCAATAATGTCAAACATGCCAGATGTCCACTTGAATCTGATTTCTGTAGGGAACCTTGATGATGAGAGCTATGTTAACTTCCTTGGTATTGGCCAGTGAAAGCTTACTAGAGGTTCGATGATTATGGCTCAAGGTGATAATGTAATGCCCCAAATCTGGTACCCGGAATGCTACACAGTGCTCATGACCCCGAAGGACCATAAGCTAACCCATGACTGATATCTATACATGTATAGTGCATAAAATACTTTATAATGCAGAAACATGAACTGAAAGGCCATAAGGTTCAATACTGAACATGATCTGAATGATATAACGTCTGTGTAGGGTAATAAAATACCCAAAACAAAACTGAACATACTGAAGTCTGAAACATGATAGCCTAGAAAGCCTCCAGCTGACTGAACTATCTGAGTAAGGAGTTGATGGGACATGTCCCCAACTAACTCCAACTAATAAACCGATTAATGAGATAATAGGGAAAATAATCATGTCCTTGAAAGATGAGGACTCACTTCTAACTCTGTCTGCGGATATCTGGAATCTACTATTGCTCTGGAGATCGTGTCTCTGAACCTACGGTATAAGAAACTATAAATGCGTCAGTACTTTGAATATATTGGTATGCATGTGAAGTAGGCTGAAGGCATGGGGTTCATATGCATGAACAATAATAATAACTGACTAACTATCATGAGCGTGAGAATACATGTATGAGACATAACAACTTACACTAATACTGTGATAACATGATTACTAAATCTGAATATAGCTGATAACATGAGTAACTGTATCTGACAGTCCTGAATCTGATGGAACTATCTGAGTTCCGGACTATATTTGAGTTGACTATATCTGACAGTCCTGAAATTTGAAGAACTATTTGAGTTCTATTACTAAGACTGAATGACTGTATCTGATAGTCCTGATTCTGTAACATAAAACTGTGGGAAGTAGTTATCTAACTGACATGCCCATGATACGCCATTATGGCTGAGTTGGGGTCCAATCTGTAACCCTAATTGGAAGGGTATCAATACTGCGCCACCGGTAAAGACAAGCTGTGGGAGACCCTCATCTGATAGTGTCTCCTATACGAGAATGGCGGGGCCCTTATCTGACAGTGCTTATCCACCTCATAACCCTCATCGGACAGTATTGATGTCTCAACCTATGCTGGCTACATAGTTCTAGAATACAAGGATGACTTCTAAGAATCACACCCTTATCTGATAGTATGTGTTCCCATCCTTGGGTTCACTTGGTGCTAATTCCTAATCCCATCTGAATAGACTCTGAATTATGATTTACTGAACTGAACATGGGCTGAGTTACTAAATTTTGTTTACTGACGAAATACTACTGATAGCTGATAACTGACTAAGTTCATGAGATCATGGAGATTTCCTGAGTCATAAGACTATCTGAAGTCTAAGGATCATAGCTTGACTGAGAGTATCATGAAAACATGACATGGCTCTAGGCACACAACTAATATTTCAGGTACAAGTACTCCCAGGACTCGATAGAAGGAAACTGGCAAAGCATGACTTGCTTGAATACATATTAATCACCATAATGCATTTACTGAAGCATTTCATCAAACATGTGATAGGCATAAGCTTGTACATACATGGAGATTTCATGACAACATGCTAGTTAGGCACTTTTTCTCCATTTAGGCATTAAATCAAACATATTGTAGGCATGATACATGTAAACATCATTGTACAACAATTAAACATCATGGTCACATTCTAATTTCATCATTCAAGGGTTTAGTCATAGGTTTTCATGAATCTATATCTATAATAATTAAACCTACATAGAAATTATCACCCAACATGGAGTAGAATTCAATTTCTCATTTATCAACATGAACAAGAACAACCCAATTATAAAATCATAAATAAAATCCATAACTTGAAGTTGGAAAAGGGATTCTTGGACTTCATAGACGAAAGGAGTCCATGAATGAACACTATGCATACCTTAGTTCGTAATTTTGTGAAGATTGACGGTGAAACCTTCTTGGAATTGGATTTTCTATGAAAACTCTAGCTTTTTCGTGAGAGGTTTTTGATCAAAGAGAGTGTATTTTGGGTGAAAAGTAGCTGAATCACGTGTTAAAGGGCTTAAATAGGGGTGGAAAGTTGACCCTTTTAACCCTGGACGCGTCATTTAATTTTAATAAAATTTTCCCGAACTTATCCCTGGCACGACATGGCACTATCGCACCGTGTTACTAGAATTTGACAATTGTGAAACTGAGGGATGGCGCGATGCGGAGCCATCATGTTGCCCCTTCTTTTGCGACCTGGAACTTTGGCGCGACGCGGTGAAAATTGCGCTAAGACACTGGAAAAGAACAATTCTGAATTTAGGCCCTGGCGCGACATGCCATAATCACAGACCCCTACTGGAATTTTCCAAATGCCATTTCCTCTTGTATCGCGATGCGCCACTGGCTAATATGGTGTTGTTTTACAATGGGAACTTGAAATAGTCGTAACTTCTGACCCGGTTATCGGATTTGGGCGAATCTTATATCAATGGAAATCTTATTGAATTTCCCACACAACAAAAAGTGAAAATATTAAAAATTCCTCATGAAATAACCATCATTCAATTTAGAAGCTAATACTAGACATTCTTGAGATAAAATTAGCTAGGAAAAAGTATGGGGTATTACAGTATCTCCCCCTTAAAAACATTTGTCCTCGAATGAGACTGACTGAGAGGGGAGAAAAGACCACTGACGGACATACTGATCATGAATAACTAGAACATGATCTCATGACTGACATGATTGACAAGATGAACATATAATACTGAACATGCATAGCTGATGCATGTGTAACTGATTCATGAATGCATGACTGGGTGTTCTGAAGAACTAAGTTTCTCACAATGAGAATGTATGTTTGATGCATAATTACATGACTGAACTGATACATGAGTGCATGACTGAATATGAAATGGTACTTGATACCAAGTTTCTAATGGGAACATGAGCATGAAACTGCATACCAAGTTTGTGATGAACACTGAACATGAAGCTGAGTAAGCTTAAGGAGAACTGTTACCTTGAGCTTGATCTGAGTTGGCGAAGAAGAGGTGAGGATACTTGGTACCCATGTCTTCCTCTATTTCCCAAGTAGCTCCCTCGACGGACTGATTTTTCCAAAGAACCTTAACTAGAGGGACTTCTTTGTTCCTCAATCTACAAGTCTCATAGTCAAGGATTTTGATTAGTATCTCCTTATAAGAGAGACTGTTCTGAACATCAATAATCTGAATAGGGACTACAACTGCTGGGTCACCTATGCACTTCTTGAGCAAAGAGATACGAAAGACTGGATGAACTGAGGCTAGATCTGAAGGCAATTTAAGCTCGTAAGCTACCTTGCCGAATCGACTGAGAATATTCCTTTCTTGCCGAACCGCTTCACTCCCTTCATGGAAGAGATCTTTAGGTAGACATGATCACCAATCTCAAACTCAAGATCTTTTCTACGAATATCTGCATAAGACTTCTGTCGGCTCTGAGAAGCCCAGAGTCTTTTTTTAATCAACTGGACTTTTTCTAAGGTGTCGAATACTAAGTTAGGCCCTATAACTGAGGCCTCACCAACTTTGAACCAACCAATTAGAGATCTATATCTCCTACTGTAGAGAGCTTCGAATGGAGCCATCTGAATACTGGAATGATAGATGTTGTTGTATGCAAACTCAATCAAAGGTAAGTGGTCATCCCAACTTTCATTGAAATCGATTGCACACACTCTTAGAATATCTTCTAACGTCTGAATGGTCCTTTCTGCTTGACCATCTGTCTGAGGATGAAAGTCTGTACTAAGATAAACTTGGGTACCAAGACCCTTTTGGAATGCTTTCTAGATATGAGAGGTGAACTGGTACCTCTGTCTGAGATAATAGATAACAGAACACTGTGAAATCTGACCAACTCTTTGATGTGGAGTTTGGCATAATCTTCGACTGAATAAGAGGTATGAATTAGAAAGAAATGAGTTGATTTGGTCATTCTATATACAATGACCCAGACTGAATCATGCTGATAAAGAATTCGAGGCAAACCCATCACGAAGTCTATGTTCACAACTTCCCACTTCTAAGTAGGAATATTGAACTCCTGTATGAACCCACTAGGATTCTGATGCTCTATCTTAACTTGCTGACATGTAGAGTACTTAGCCACAAACTCTGCAATGTCTCTCTTCATCCCACTCCACCAATAGAATTCCCGCAAGTCACGGTACATCTTTGTGGACCCTGGATAAATAGAGTTGCGCACACCATGCGCTTCTGCAAGAATTCACTGCCTTAAGTCATCTACCCCTGGAACACAGAGACGACCATGACAACGAAGAACACTATCTCTCCCTTAGGAGAAAACCTCTATTTTCTGATCCTGAACTGACTCTTTCAACTAGACAAGGTTGGGATCTCTATCTTGCTTTTGTTTTACCTCAGAAACTAGAGATGATTCTGAACTACTCTGAACCCATATATCACCCTCATCTGTATCGACTAAGCGAATGCCTATTTTGGTAAGCTGATGGATTTCCTGGGCTAACTTCTTCTTACTTTCCTCAACATGAGAAACACTACCCATAGATAGTCTACTGAGAGCGTCGGCCACTACGTTGGCGTTGCCCGGATGATAAAGGACACTCATTCATAATCTTTCAAGAGCTCTAACCACCTTCTCTGATAAATATTGAGATATTTTTGAGAAATGACATACTGAAGACTCTTATGATCTGTGAAGACATCTACATGAACACCGTACAAATAATGCCTCCAAATCTTCAAGGCAAAGACTACGGCTGCTAACTCAAGATCATGAGTAGGATAATTTCTCTCATAGGATTTAAGTTGTCTGGAGGCGTAGGATATGAACTTACCATACTGCATGAGGACATAACCTAGACCCACTCTGTATACATCCAATACACTACAAACCCATCTGAACCATCTGGGAGAGCTAAGACTAGAGCTGAGGTGAGTCGAGTTTTTAACTTCTGAAAACTCTTTTTACAAGGATCTGACCACTGAAACTTGACTTTCTTCTGAGTCAATCTAGACATAGGGGATGCAATAAAAGAAAATCTCTCAACAAACCATCTGTAATAGCCAGCCAAACCAAAATAACTCCTGATATCTGATGGAGAGATAGGGCGAGGCCAGTTTCTTACTGCTTTTGTCTTTTGAGGATCTACTCTAATGCCATCACCCGAAATGATACAACTAAGGAATGCTACCGACCTTAGCCAAAATTTGCACTTACTAAATTTGGCGAATGGCTGATGATCTCTGAGAGTTTGAAGTACTATTCTGATATGGTCTGCTGCATGATCACACTCACTACGGGAATAGACCAAAATATCATCTATAAAGACTATGAAGAACATGTCCAAGTACTTCTTGAACACACGGTTCATCAAGTCCATAAAAGTGGATGGGGTATTGGTAAGACCAAATGATATGACTAGGAATTCGAAGTGACCATATCGAGTACGAAAAGCTATTTTCGGAATGTCACAGTCTCTGAATCTGAGCTAATGATAGACGAATCTGAGGTCTATCTTAGAGAAATAACTAGCACTTTGAAGTTGGTCAAACAAGTCATCGATTCTGGGAAGCGGATACTTGTTCTTGACCATAACCTTATTGAGTTGACGATAGTCTACACACATCCTAAGAGAACCATCTTTATTACACACGAATAATACTGGAGTGCCCCACGGGGAAATGCTGGGCCTGATAAATCCCTTATCTAAGAGATCCTTCAATTGTTCTTTTAGTTCTCTGAGTTCTGCTGGTGCCATTCTATATGGTGGAATGGATATAGGCTGAGTATCTGGAAGAAGATCAATACCGAAGTCTATTTCCCTCTTGGGAGGAATTCCTGGAAGATCTTTGGGAAAAATATCTGAATATTCACCTGCAACTGGAACTGATTCAAGGCTGGGAGTTTCAAAACTAGTGTCCTTAACTTGAACAAGATGATAGACACATCCTTTAGATATCATTTTCCGTGCCCGAAGGTAGGAAACAAGCTGACCCCTGAAAACTGAAGTACTACCCTTCTATTCAAGGACGAGTTTATTTAGGAACTGAAATTGAACTATTCTCTTTCTACAATCGACTGTGGCATAGCAGGAATGAAGCCAATCTATGCTGAGAATGACATCAAAATCAGTCATCTCTAATTCGACTAAGTCCGCTGAAGTGACTTTCTGAAATATCATAATCGGGCAATTCCTGTATACCCGCCGGGATATGATGGTTTTACCCACTGGGGTAGACACTGAAAAGGGATCTACTAGGATTTCGGGACTGATTATGAAATCGCCTGCTATATAGGGAGTAACAAAAGACAAAGAAACTCCTGGATCTAGCAAAGTGTAAACATGCACATAAAATATCTGTAACGTACCAACAACTACATCAAGAGAATTTTCCTGATCCTATCAGGACTAAAGAGCATAGAGATTATTTGGGCGTTGCCTATTAGTAGCACTGATGGTGGAACCTTACTGATTCGGGCGACCGAAATAAGTTGAGGAGCGGAGATGACTATGATAACCTAACTGAGGGAAGTTTCAAACTCTGTGTCCTGACTTAGCACAACCAAAACAAATATCGCTACCAGCTCTGCAAGCACCCTTGTGATTCTTACCACAAGTCTGATAAAGGGGATTAGTTCGGGCACTACTAATATTTCCCTAAGACTTAGAGCCTGGCACTCTATCTTTGTTACCCTCTCTAAACTTAGGAACTGGAGCACAATCTAACAAAGGAGCTAGAACTGATGACTTAGGACGAATCTGAGAGCGATTGCCTCCCTCTGACTTAGGCTGACTAAAATTAAAGTTACCCTTCCTAGCTCTCTTATTCTACTTCTCTCTCTGCTTAATCTTCTGCTCCTCTATGTGCTGAGCATGAGTCATGATCCTGGCTAAAGTCATGTCACTATTCAACATGGCGGATCTGAACTCATTAACCACAGTATCATTCACCCCTGAAACGAACTTACTATTCTTGGCTCTGCTGTCTGTAACCACATGAGGGGCATATCTGGATAATTGAGTAAACTTAAGAGAATACTCTTTCACCGTCATATTTCCCTGACTGAGGTTGATGAATTCTAACACTTTAGCTTCTCTAAGATCTAGGGGAAAGAATCTATCAAGGAAAGCAGAAGCAAACTCCTCCCACTCAACAGGCCCTGCATCATTTGGCCTTTCTGAATTCCAATGTTTAAACCAAGTCTGAGCCATATCCTATAACTAATATACAGCTAGCTCAACACTCTCAATAGTAGTCACCCCCATGATGTCTGTCACCTTCTGAACCTGATCAATGAATTCCTGAGGGTCCTTATCTACCTTAGACCCGAGGAAGGATAGAGGATTCATTTAGGTGAAGTCCTGAATCCTAGCTACGGCTGAGTTGGCCACTGGGTTAGCCGGAATGACTGTTGGCCGTTCATTTTGAGTGGCAACTGACTGAGCAAGAGTAGTGAATGTGGCCCTGAACTCTGCATGAGAAACATGATCGCCCAAATGATCTTCGGGTTGGGGGGCTGACTGATTTTTGTTTCTTCTTTTAGGAGGCATGTTCTATAGAAGAAAGGGAGAAACAGATTAGATTGAGATATTGACTTGAGATTATACTCACTAGCACGACATGAATACTGAAAGAAGGAAAATTATTCCTAAAACATCTTATAGCCTCTTGCACATAAATGCGGTGCGCAACACACCCATGTACAAGACTCTACAAGATGCGGCTTTCTGACTTCCTAGGACTTTATTGAACCTTAGGCTCTGATACCAAGTTTGTAACACCCAAAATTTGGTACCCGAAATGCTACATGGTACTCATGACCCAGAAAAGCCATAAGCTAACCCATGACTGATATCTGTACTTGTATACTACATAAAATACTTTATAATGCAGAAACATGAACTGAAAGTCCATAAGGTTCAATACTAAACATGATATAAATGATATAACATCTGTGTGGGGTAATAGAATACCCAAAACAAAACTGAACATACTGAAGTCTGAAACATGATAGTCTAGAAAGCCTCTAACTGACTGAACTATCTGAGTAAGGAGTTTATGGGACATGTCCCCAACTAACCTAACTAATAAACTGATTAATGAGATAATAGGGAAAATAATCATATCCTCAAAAGATGAGGACTCACTTCTAACTCTGTCTGCAGATATTTGGAATCTACTGCTGCTCTGGAGCTCGTGTCTCTGAATCTATGGTATAGACACCATAGCGTAAATGCGTCAGAAATTTGAATGCATTGGTATGCATGTGAGGTAGGCTGAAGGCATGGGGTTCATATGCATGAACAATAATAATAACTGACTAAATATCATGAGCGTGAGAATACATGCATGAGACATAATAATTGACACTAATACTATGATAACATGATTACTGAATCTAAATATAACTGTAACATGAGTGACTATATCTGACTGTCCTGAATCTGATGGAACTATCTGAGTTTCTTACTGTATATGAGTTGACTGTATCTGACAATCCTGAAATCTGAAGAACTATCTGAGTTCTATTACTGAGAATGAATGACTGTATCTGACACTCCTGATTCTATAACATGAAATTATGGGAAGTAGTTAGCTAACTGACATGCCTCTGATACGTCATTACGGCTGAGTTGGGGTCCAATCTGTAACCCCAATTGGAAGGGTGTCAATACCGCGCCACCGGTAAGGATAAGCTGTGGGCGACCCTTATCTGATAGTGTCCCCTATACGTGAATAGTAGGGCCCTTATCAGACAATGCTTATCCACCTCATCAACCCTCATCGAACAGTGTTGATATCTCAACCTATGCTGGCTACATAGTTTTGGAATGCAAGGATGACTTCTAAGAATCATACCCTCATCTGATAGTGTGTGTTCCCTTCCTTGGGTTCACTCGGTGCTAATTCCTACTCCCATCTGAATAGACTCTGAATCATGATTTACTGAAATGAACATAGGCTGAGTTACTGAATTCCGTTGACTGACAGAATACTACTGATATCTAACAACTGACTGATTTTATGAGATCATGGAGATTTCCTAAGTCATAAGACTGTCTGAAGTCTAAGGATCATAGCTTGAATGAGAGTATCATGAAAACATTACATGGCTCTAGGCACACAACTTATATTTCGGGTACAAGTTCCCCCAGAACTCGATAGAAGGAAACTGGCAAAGCATGACTTGCTTGAATACATAATAATCACCATAATGCATTTATTGAAGCATTTTATCAAACATGTGATAGGCATAAGCTTGTACATACATGGAGATTTCATGACAACATGCTAGTTAGGAACTTTTCCTTCATTTAGGCATTAAATCAAACATATTGTAGGCATGATACATGTAAACATCATTGTACAACAATTAAACATCATGGTCACATTCTAATTTCATCATTCAAGGGTTTAGTCATAGGTTTGCATGAATCTATATCTATAATAATTAAACCCACATAGAAATTATCACCCAATATGTAGTAGAATTCAATTTCTCATTTATCAACATGAACAAGAACAACCCAATCATAAAATCATAAATAAAATCCATAACTTGAAGTTGGAAAAGGGATTCTTGGACTTCATATATGAATGGAGTCCATGAATGAACACTATGCATACCTTAGTTCGTAATTTCGTGAAGATTGACGGTGAAACCTTCTTGGAATTGGATCTTCTATGAAAACTCTATCTTTTTTGTGAGAGGTTTTTGAGAGAAGAGAGTGTATTTTGGGTGAAAAGTGGCTGAATCATGTGTTAAAGGGCTTAAATAGGGGTGGAAAGTTGACCCTTTTAACCCTGGACGCGTCATTTAATTTCTATAAAATTTTTCCGAACTGAACCCCTGGCGCGACGCAGTGCTATAGCACCGTGTCACTAGAATTTGACTATTAGAAAACTGAGGGATGGCGCGACGTGGAGCCATTGCGTTTCCCCTTCTTTTTTGACCTGGAACTTTGGCGCGATGCGGAGAAAATTGCGCTAAGACACTGGAAAAGGACAATTCTGAATTTGGGCCCTGGAGCGACGCGCCATAATTGCGGACCCCTACTGAAATTTGCCAAATGCCATTTCCTCTTGTGGCGCGGCACTCCATTGGCTAATATGGTGCTATTTTACAACGGGAACTTAAAATAATTGTAACTTCTGACCCAGTTATCGGATTTGGGCGAATCTTATATCGATGGAAAACTTATTGAATTTCCCACACGAAAAAAAGTGTAAATCTTAAAAATTCCTCATGAAATAACCATCATTCAATTTAGAAGATAATACTAGACATTCTTGAGATGAAATTAGCTAGAAAAAAGTACGGGATATTACAGATAAGTTGTCTAACTTGTATGAATTTTAAGGCTCCACTTTTTGAGGCTTAGTAAACTTGTTGAAGAATAATACTTCACCATAGTTATGTCATAGAAGGCGTCATATGAGTGAGAAGGGGATTGATAGTTTGGCTAATAAAAATTTGCTTTCTGGATTGAAACAAGAAAAGTTGAAGAAGTGTGTTCATTGGTTAACTGGTAAACAGAAAAGAGTTTCTTTTCAAAGTTATCCGTCTTCAAGAAAGCTTGATTTGCTGGAGTTGGTATATTCTGATTTGTGTGGTCTTTTTAAAGTAAGGTCTCATGGTGGTGCACTTTGTGTTTTTTTATTGATGATCATTCTCGCAAACTCTAGGTATTTTCTTTGAAGTCCAAAGATCAAGTACTTGATGTGTTCAAGGATTTTCAGGCCTTAGTTGAGAGACAGACAGGGAAGAAATTAAAATGCATCCACTCAGATAATAATGGTGAGTATATTGATTCTTTTCATAGATATTGCAGAGAGCAGGGTATTCAAAATTATAAAACTTCTCCAAAAACTCCTCAGTTAAATAGTTTAGCAGGTAGGATGAATAGAACCCTAGTGGAGAGAGTTAGATGTATGCTTTCAGATGCTAAACTGCCAGATTTCTTTCGGGCAAAAGCACTTAATACTGTTGCTTATCATATTAAGTTATCTCCCACTGTTGCTTTGAATGGTGATGTCCTTGATAGAGTTTGGTCTGATAAGAATGTTTCTTATGATCATCTTAGAGTCTTTAGGTGTAAAGTCTTTGTGCATGTTCATAAGGATGAAAGGTCAAAGTTTGATATTAAAACTAGCTAGTGTATCTTTATTGGTTATGGTCAAGATGAATTTGACTATCATTTCTATGATTTAGTTGAGAAGAAATTTGTTAGAAGTTGTGTTCTTTAAATACCTAACAATTGAAGATTTTGACAAAGCTGAGAAGGTTGATTCTCAAATTAGTGAGAGCCTAGTTGATATTGATCCAGTTCTTTTGACTACTGCTCTTGAAGAAAATCTTTATAATGATGAAAATCAAGTTGATAATGAAGATAATGATCATGTCTAGAATAACCAGCAAGATGTTGTTGATACTCCAGTGTAAATTTATATGGTTGATGAACAACCAGTTATTAATGCTCCAGTGAGTTCTATCAGGCGATCTACTAGAGAGAGAATACCTTTATATCATTATTCTCCCAGTGAGTATGTACTCTTGACTTGTAGGGGAGACCTTGAGAGTCTTGATGAGGCTATGAAAGGTGAAAAAAAATAAAAGTGATTTTATGATATGAAAGATAAGATTAAATATTTGCATGATAATCATACTTTTGATTTGATTAAGCTGCCTAAAGATAGAAAAGCTTTGAAAAACAAGTGGGTTTTTTGAGTGAAACATGAATATGGTAACCCAGTTCCACGGTACAAAGCTAGATTGGTTGTGAAGGGATTTAACCTAAAAATGGAAGTTGATTTTGTTGAGATGTTCTCTCCAGTTGTGAAGAGGTCATCCATTCACGTGGTTCTAGGATTAGCTATAAGTTTAGATTTAGAGGTTGAGCAAATAGATGTTAAAACTGATTTTCTCCATGATGGCTTAGATGAAAAAATTCATATGGATCAGTCGGAAGATTTTGAAGTAAATGGAAAAGAGAATTATGTTTGCAAATTGAAGAAGAGTACAGAAAGTTTGGTTGCTTTATGAGTCAACATGGCTTCAAGAAGACTACTTTAGACCATTGTGTTTTTGTGAAAAAATTCTCTGATGTTGACTTTATTATTGTTTTGATTTATGTTGATGACATGCTTGCTGTTGGTCATAATGCTTGCAAGATTGAAAAGTTGAAGTAAAAGTTGAGTAAATTTTTTTCTATGAAAGACTTAGGACCAATAAGGCAGATTCTTAGCATGCAGATTGTTCATAATAGAAAGGCGAAGAAGTTGTGGTTATCACAAGAGAAGTGCATTTAGAAAGTGCTTTAAAGGTTCACCATGGATAAGACTAAGATTGTCAGTACACCTTTAGCTATGCACTTCAAATTGAGCATAAAACAGTGTCTTTCCAATGATGATGAGAACAAAGATATGAAGAAAGTTCTTTATGCTTCAGTTATTGGTAGTTAATTTGATGTATGCTATGGTTTGAACAAGATCGTATATTGCTCATGTTGTTGGTATTGTTAGCCATTTTCTTTCTCATCCGGGAAGAAAACATTGGAATGCTGTTAAGTGGATTATGAGATATCTTTGTTACACTTGTAGTCTGAGTTTGTGTTTTGGTACAGGGAAGCTAATTCTTTGTGGTTATACTGATTCAGACATGGATGATGATTTTGATATTCGCAAATCTACTTCAAGGTATTTGGTTACTTTGCATGGGAGTTGTGTCTTGGCAATCTAGGTTGCAAAAATGTGTTGCTCGGTCTACTACAGAAGCTGAGCTTATTGCTTTTGTTGAAGCTTGTAAATAATCTCTTTGGATGAAGAGATTCTTTGGGGAACTTAGTTGTTCTCAAGAGAGGCATGTTCTGTATTACGACAGTCAAAGTGCTATAAATCTTGGCAAGAATTCTACATGGTCAGTCTAAATATATTGATGTGAGATACCGTTGAATTTGAGATGTATTGAATTATAAGTTGCTTGAACTTGAGAAGATTCATACGAATAATAATGGTTCCGATATGATGACTAAAGCTTTTCCAAGAGGGAAGTTTGAAGATTGTTGCATGATCGTCGGGATGATGGTCTCCTCCTCTTAGTCGGGAGGGAAAGAATTATTGGGTTATGAGTTTTTTTCCTTCCTATGTGGATAAATAAAGCTCAATTTGGACCAACCCACTTTTTTTCATATGCCCATTACTATGGAGCATATATATAGATCTTTTTAGGTCTTATTTCATTATCCACAAAAGAGAGATTTTAGCAGCCAAGGAGAGAAACTAGTGCAGATTTTCGCACCTAAAATTCCAGCCACAGTTGTCAAATTCAAATTGAGATTTTCACTTTGTTTATTGTCTGATTGAGCTACTTTTTGGATACCTTGTTACTCTCATATCAATATTTGATTAGGAACTGACAGAGTTAGATTTGGTAGCCTGTAGCTCCTGTTTTTCATCCATGAACAGTAGCTGCATTTTGGTGCTTTTGCTCCTTCATTTCTCTAGATTTTGGTGTTGTGGTTTATGTGTTGTTGCTTGTTGTTTGGCACTTGTTTTGTGGCCAATTTTGGAGAATAATATTTTAAATCTTGGTGATTATATATAGTGGAGGTTTTGGTCCCGTAGTTTTTACAAGGATTTTTCACGTAAATTTGGTGTCCCATGTGATTGGTTTATTCTTTGTTGCCTATTCTTTGTTTTGCTTGGGTTTTCTTGTCTCCTCTTAGTTCAAATTGAAAGGGAAAGTTTAAACTTGGGTATTCTTCTGCTGCTACCCTGTCGTGCACTTTGTTAGTGCCCTTGCCTCTTTTCCAATAAGTGATCCGCATGAAAGTTATTTGAGCTGAAGTGAGCTAAAAAGCGATCAAAACACAATCTGTCAAATTATTATTTAGTTTTAATTACTTTATTTATTTATTTTTCTAACTTTTAGTACCTAGTAAAAATTTTGTTGTTATGAGTTGTACATAACATATCAAATAAAAATAAGTGTTCTTTTGAAAATATTTTGACAAAATCCTCATGAATCAATTTGGACTAGATATCAACCGTAATTTTGATGGGCTGATATGGGTTGAATCAGAAACAGACTAAACTAATGAATGACTTAGAAAGATTGGTGGAATTATTATTTTATGAGCTAATTTTATCGCCATTATCTCTAAATATGACTGCATAAAAGTGAAAGATACATGCGAATTAATTAAAGCTTGTTTCATTTAATTTTACTTTTTCAAGTCAACCTCATCTTCATGCTGATAAAGCTACAAGATGATGATTGATTCGTCTAATACATTATATATTTTTTAATTAAACGAAATTACATAAACAAGATTAATTACGGTTATTTCTTGTAAAGCTTAACCCCTCTCCAACGAGACTCCGTACGATCAGACTCATTATCCTGTGCATAAACTTCAAATTTAAAATAATGGCGGTCTCCACCTCTTCCTGATGCTTGGTGCTTAAGTGTTCCATTAATATAAACCTTACCAACATCTTGAATCACATTTAATCTGAACCATCTATTATAAATATTTGATTCAATCACTTTTTCTCTATAATAATAAAGGTTTCCATTGTAAACTCTTAGCACTAAAGTGGTGGCTACTGGTGGTGATGCTCCAAATACTTGCATTATTGATACACCAGATGTACCTCTTGGGACATACAAATTTGCCACAAATTGCCAAACACCCGATGAATATTCATACCCCTATATATATATGTAACATTAATAAATCATTATAAATAATGGATCACAGATGAAAGGATCACTGTTTATGTGATATTGTTCAAATTTTGAGAGTCAAGTTCTATATTTAAAAAACACAGATGAAGTATCACCGTCGAAGAAAAACTTGATTGACTCTCAAAATACGAAAGACGCTACATAAATTATAAGATAGAGAGAGAGGGGGGTGGGGGTGGGTGTGGGGGGCTCTTTTTTCCTTAGTAACACATAATGACTTACGAACATGAATAGATTAATGTGAGAGTTATAGAGGTAAGTTGACGACTAGCATAAGAAAAACTTGACTATATCAATCTTTTGAAGGAACTCTTGATCATACATGCCGACCAAGTCGATCAAAAACTCATGTGAACCAAGGATTATATGTCCTAATGGTCAGATTAACTGTGTTATAAAGAAGTCTCGTCAAGGAAAGCGAGCGAGCATTAGCTCAAACCTTTTAAATTATCTCTTGAAAGCATTAATTTTATCTTAATCAGTCATATTATAATAACACACAGAGTGCATAATTAATACTTAAAACAATATAGCTGACCACAACTAACTTGAAACCACGACACGAGTAATTGAAAATTGATAAATTTCCTTTTGAGCTTTACCTTTATAAGAATTTCAGTACGGGGTTTTGTTTGGCTAGTGGGAGCATGAGGCTTGTCAGTCTTGAAAACCCAGAAATTGTGAACTCCATCAATGAAGGATTGATTCACAGGCACATCATAAGGCTTTTGCATTTGGAAGTTGCTTTGGTTAAGTGGTAGAGGAGTGAAACCATCAGTTGGATGAGCTCTGCAAGACAAATGGTTTTGGACAACAATTAGTTGGACAAGAATGAATAGTAGCAATGGGAGATGGGAAGAAGAGTAAACCATGTCGTCTTGATTCAATTTTTGTGGACCAATATGGAATGAAACTAATTTGAGAACCTAACTAGTCTATTTATTGGGAAAATGATTGATATGGTGACACTTACTTCCTTCGTCCATTTTTACTTGTCCATTTTCCAATTGACACAAGAATTAAGAACCACTAAATGATAGAAGTAATTTCTCTTTGAATATAATAAATTTAATACTTTAAAAAATGTATTAGATTATGAATCGTACTTGATGTTATGGATAAAATGGATAAAAATAGATAAATTATCTCATTTTATAAACTAGACAATAGTACATTCCAAAATAGGAAAAGAAATAAGTAAAGATGGACGGACAGTGGCGGAGCCACATTAAATTGAGGGGTTCATAACCCCTTTGTCGGAAAATTATACTATTTTACATGGTTAAAAATATTTTTTTCTATATATAGTAGATGTTGAAATCCCTTCAACTAGTCCCTATATTTACTTCTGAACCCCCTCAATGAAAATTCTGGCTCTGCCACTGTTGTGGACGGAGAGTTAGTATAATTAACATCAGAGATATCAATATGAATTGATAGGAGTAGTAACCTGTTTGGCCAACTTTTGGGAGATCAAAAGTTTTTTTATTTTTTATTTTTAAAAAGTAAGGTGTTTATCAAATTTTTGGAAGAAAGTAAGTATATTTTAAGAGTAGTAGAGGTTGTTGTTTTTACTTAAAAATATTTTTTGACAATTTTCTTTGAGAAAAATATACTTACAAATACTTCTAAAAAAATTGACAAACACTAATGGTTGGACAAAAGTGTTTCTAAAATTTAATGGCAAAGCATAGATTAGTTTTGAAATATGCATATTTTAGAATTTTGACCAAGCAAATTATAAAATTAAAAATGCTAAATGTAAATAGTCTTCATCACTTGGCTTCGTACGTTTCTTCACATTCAATGATCTTAAATGGGCTAATGTACCTGTAGAGAAACCTAATTCAGGCGGTGGCACCGTTTCCTTATAGTCGTGCGGTGGCAACTTTTCGTTATAGTTGTACTGGCTTATGCATGATTTTTCACTTGTTAGTATCGGATTATATTGGTGAGTTTAGGTATAAAAAGACTTCATGCATTATAGTCTCAAAATGATATTTAATTTCTAGAGTATCATTTGAAAATGTGTCGTCTTATATACCGTGGTGAGGTTACCAATTCGTATTTAGAAATTCAGAAAATTACCAGAGTTCCGCAACTAGCTATGATTTGAATACGTGACTTACTTGGAGGTCTGAATAAAATCGGACCACAAATTGAGTCAAATCAAAAAAGAATTCGACTAATGGTTTGGTTTGTTGTTGAAAAAAAAATCAACTATAATTGATTTGGATTGATTTTAATTAAAAGAAAAAGACGAATCATGGCGAACCAACTTGATATTATATTTATATTTTTTAAAAATATTTACTACATAAAAATTATTTACTATGATATAATTTATATATATTTCTTAAACTTTTTCATTATTTTCATCTTTTAACATGTTATTTCTATTGGAAAAGGCTACAATATTGATATTGGATAGGAATTAATAATAGTAAGAAAGTTATCACAAACACTGTGTCGTGGCAAGCCATTGCCTTGAAAGCGATTTCGTCTTGACTTCGGTGAAAATCCTTCAAGCCGATCGCTTCCCAAGGTTCCACAGCTACTTCCAAACACGTGCACTCGTGGCTGGAAGTTTGGAGTTGCCCAAACTATTGCCCAGAAATTCACAAGGAATAGAATATCAATGATGAGAAAACAATTAAGAGAGAAATCAAAGAATAGGCAAATGGTATATCTTTCTTTGGATGTTGTTTATTCATCAAGTGAAGACACAATTATATAGGTTTGGAAATGAACATTTTTGGTGAAGAAAAAATGAGACCAGTTATTATCTCATTTAAGAAAAGTGTTTCATTTCATCTCATTAAACAATGTATGTCTTTTTACTTTGCATTTTAATCTACATAATTAATTGGAGAGAAATGAATGCAATGAATTCATTGTCATTCATGAACGAAAAATCTCACAGTCCCCCACAAAATGCAATGATAAATAAATAAATAAATAATAGGAATAGTTTTTGGGCAAAAGAAAGGAACATGTAGTTAAGTATCAATATCTTTCAATTTGAATTGATACGTAGTGAAATGAGGCAACAACAAATATCCACAAAGTGAAGTACTCTTGAACAAAATGGATATAAGCTGAGACCCCCACAACACATACCATATCCTTGATTTTATGCAAACTCCGCGATACTCATAAAGTGCTTTTATGGTCATGCACACAAACCTTGGGTCTCATGAGTGCTCTAGAAAGACAACCCAAGTCTTTCATAAAAAGGTGACCAACCTTTTACACTCACATAGGTGATCCATCAAGTCTATCTCATAGACCACCTTAAGGTTATGGATCATTAAAAGTAAAAATAAGCTCAACCTTATAATACACTACCTCACGCTATAGGGATAGGATAAGTAGTGTTTATTGATGGCCTACATGGCTTCGTTTGACCACAAATGGGTATCCACCATATTACCTCAATCCATGGGCTTTAGCCCCATCCCCTTCGACGATTCAAGGATCATTTTCCTTGTCAAACCCTTGGTCATAGGATCCGCCAAATTTCTTTCGGATCTTACATATTCTAAGAAAATAACACCATGTTTCAACAATTGTTTAATTGCACCATATCTGATGCGAATATGTCTCTTTTTACCATTGTATACACTATATTTAGAAATCCCAATTGCCGCCTGTGAGTCACAATGTAAAGAGACTGGTGACATTTGTCTTCCCCATAAACGCACATCTGTCAAAAGATTTCTCAGCCACTCAGCTTCTTGCCCTGTCAACTCGAGAGCAATGAATTTAGATTCCATAGTAGAAGGTTCTATACAAGTCTACTTTGAAGACTTTCATGAAATAACACCTGCACCCAAAGTAAACACATAGCCACTAGTATAGCTAACTTCATCATTTTTAGTCACCCAGTTTGCATCACAAAAGCCTTCTAAAACAGTAGGAAATTTATTAAAATGCAAACACCAATCCATAGTACCTCTCAAGTGCCTTAACAAGCGATGACGAGCATGCCGATGTTCATTACTGGGATTATGAGTATATCTACTCAATCTACTAACAACATAAGCTATATCAGGCCGAGTATAGTTCATGAGAAACATTACACTCTCAATTATTTTAGCATAGTTTGAGAAACACTGAAATCTTTATTCTTTTTCAAGTGTATGCTAGGATCATAAGGAGTTCTCATTGAAACTACATCAAAATAATTAAACCTTTTAAACATTTTTTCAATATAATGAAACTGACATAAAGAGAAACCATTAACATTTCTTTTGATTTTTATTCCTAAAATCACATCAGCTACTCCAAGGTCTTTCATTTCAAATTTAGAAAATAAAAATTTCTTAGTCTCATTTACAACATTCACATTAAGGCCAAAGATTAACATGTCATCCATATATAAATATATAATCACACAGTCTAATCCTATTATTTTAGAATAAATACAAGTATCAGGTGAATTAACAACAAAGTCATTATCTATTAATGTGAAATCAAATTTTTCATACCACTGCTTAGGTGCCTGGTTAAGTCCATATAACGACTTTCTTAATTTGCATACTTTATCCTCTTTTCCTGGGACCACAAAGTCCTCAGGTTGAGTCATATAGATCTCTTCTTCTAAATCACCATTTAAAAATACTATTTTGACATCCATTTGGTGTACCACTAAATTGTGAATAAAAGCTAGAGCAATAAGAGTTCTAATGGTCGCTATTTTAGTCACAGGATAATAAGTATCAAAATAATCAACACCTTTCTTTTGGTTAAAGCCCCTGATCATAATTCTAGCCTTATATTTATCAATTATACCATCAGGCCTCAATTTCTTCTTGAATATCCACTTGCTACTTATGGGTTTACAACCTTTAGTCAAATCATACAAGTCCCATGTGTGATTAGAAACTATAGAGTCTAATTCACTTTTAATAGCCTCTTTCTAAAATATCGCATCTATTGAACTCATTGCTTCATCATATGTCTTAGGGTCTTCTTCTATTAAGTAGATAGACACTAATTTATCATTTAAAGTATCAATATCAAAATCCTCAGTTAAGAAGGTGGTGATTAAATCAGGACCAAATCTAATCTCAGTTCTACGTCTTTTACTCCTTCTAAGTTCATTTTCATGCTCATTAGCATTAACATCAGAAGCAGGCATAACATGAGCGTTAACAGACACAGATACAGAAGTATTATTTTGCACATCACTAGGAACATCATTTTTCAAAGGAAAAACATGCTAAAAAATTTTTGCATCTCTAGATTCACAAATAGAATAATCATTTAAAGACATAAATTTATATGCAACACTGTTTTGAGAATAACCAATAAAGATAGTATTAAAAGTCTTAGAACCTACATTTACTTGTTTAAAATTAGGTAGACCAATCTTATTCAAACACCCCCACACTTTTAGAAATTTCAAGTTAGGAGCAAATCCTTTCCATAACTCATATGAGGTCTTGTCTAACTTTTTATGAGGGACTCTATTAAGAATATAGCATGTAGACAAGACAACTTTCCCCCACATATAGTCAGGTATACCTAAGCTTAAAAACATAGAATTCATCATTTCCTTAAGAGTTCTATTCTTTCGTTCAGCTACACCATTTTGTTGGGGAGTATAAGGAGCACTAAACTCATGGATAATACCATTTTTCTCACAAAAATCTTCTAGAGTCTTAGTATTATATTCACCACCCCTGTCAGATCTAAATCTCTTGATTTTCCTGTCTAATTAATTTTCTACTTTTGTTTTGAATTTTAAAAACATGCTTTCAGCCTCATATTTAGGCTTAAGGAGATATACCTTAGTGTATCTAGAAAAGTCATCAACAAAAGTAACGTAATACTTGTTTCCACTTTTACTAATAGTGTTCTTAAAATCTACTAAGTCTGAATGTACTAGTTCAAGCAATTCGGTCTTTCTACTAGTAATATATTTAAAAGGTTTCTTAGCATGCTTTGCTTCTACACACACAGGACATTTAGAAATATCATCAATATTTACTGTAGGAATTAATCCCATTTTTCTAAGTCTTTTAATAGCAACAATATTAACTTGACCTAACCTCTCATGCCATAAATTAATAGACTCAGTAATATAAGCAGAATTAGGAATATTTGCATTATTGACAATCTCATGATCAATGTTCAGTACAAATAATCCCCCACTAAGGTATCCCTTCCCAATAATATTTTCTCCACAAAAAATAATTATTTTATCAGCTTAAAAAACAAGTTTAAGGCCTACTTTGTTGAGAAGTGCTCCAGAAACTAAGTTTCTACGGAGCGAGGGAACATACAAAACATGGATAATATTTTTCAGAAGTTAATTTAAGTAAAATTTTTCCTTTATCCATAACTCCAACAGAAGTGGAGTTACCCATGTAGACGCACTCTCCATCAGTGGATTCCTCAAAGTCATGGAATAATTCTTTGTTAGCGCAGAAATGTCTTGAAGTGCCTGTGTCCAACACCCAATCAATTTTATAAGCTACCAGATTTGACTCGACGATTACTACAACAATTACTTCATCACCCTCAATAATATAAGCTTGGACATCATCTTGTCCTTCCTATTTTATCTTTTGTCCTTTTCTTAGATAACATTGGACAACCTTGTGACCAAGTTTTTCGCAAACAAAATAAGGCCCCTTTGATTTTTTAATTTAACTCTCTGGCTTGTTGAAATTATTTTTCTTCTTCACTTGTTCCTTACTATGGACATTCTTTTGTTTGCCTTTATACCTGTCTTTTTTAATAGTACTAGAAGATTCAACAAGGTTAGCTTTAGAAGAATTAAGAGAAAGAGCTTTCATTTTATCTTTGAGACGATTTGCCTCCTCTGTTCTCATGTAACTAATAAGTTCTTGGAGAGTTAAATTCTTTTTCTTATGTTTCAATTGATTTTTGTAATCACTCCAGGATGGTGGAAATTTTTCAAGCAAAACATTAGCCTGAAGAATCTCACACATCTTCATGACCTCATTGAGAACATCAGCAGTTAAATTTTAATATTCATGGACTTGTTACATGATTGATTTATTGTCAACCATTTTAAATTTAATCCATTGTCCTACAATATATTTTCTCTTTCCTGCATCATCGGCACCATATTTCTTTTCTAAACTGTCCCATATTTCTTTAGCAGATTTATAGGTAACAAATAAATAAAACAAATAATTAGTCATATGGTTCAACAAATGTCCTCTAACTGTTTTGTTATCCTTTTTAAATTTATTTTTAGAAATGTTATCAACCACAACAGTGTTAGATCCAGTAGTAATGTTAGAACCATCAGTTGGAGGTTCATTAAACAAAACATAATCAACTTCTAATTGTTCGAAAAAAAATCAGAAGTTTTTGTAACAAATGTTTAAAATTATTTCTGTCCAATGGCTCTAGCTTTGACAAATCAGGAAAAATTTTGTTCAAAGAAATAGCCATTTATCAATATTGTATGTAAGAAAATCGCTTTCAAATTATTGGAAAAGGCTACAATATTGATATTGGATAGGAATTAATAATAGTAAAAAAGTTATCACAAACACTGTGTCGTGGCAAGCCACTACCTTGAAAGTGATTTCGGCCTGACTTCAGTGCAAATCCTTCTAGCCGATCACTTCCCAAGGTTCCACAGCTACTTTCAAATACGTGCACTCATTGCTGGAAGTTTGAAGTTGCACAAACTATTGCCCAGAAATTCACAAGGAATAGAATACCAATGATGAGAAAATAATTAAGAGAGAAAGCCAAGAATAGGCAAATGGTATATCTTTATTTGGATGTTGTTTATTCATCCAGTGAATACACAATTATATAGGAAATGATTTTGGTGAAGAAATAAATGAGATCAGTTACTATCTCATTTAAGAAAAGTGTTTCATTTCATCTCATTAAACAATGTATGTCTTTTTACTTTGCATTTTAATCTACATAATTAATTGGAGAGAAATGAATGCAATGAATTCATTGTCATTCATGAACGAAAAATCTCACAATTTCAAGTTTAAAATTATAATTTTGAATGGTCCAATAAGTTTTATAACACATAGATATAGTAACTCAGTCTTGATTGATGAAATCCCTGGTGGAGTTAATACTAAGTTGGAGGTCTAGAGGAAAACCCTAGAGTCTAAAGAGTATAGGTTCATTAGTTCCAAGACAAAATATTTAAAGTGTAAGTTTAGTGAGGTGTCGCATTAGGCTAATGTGGTTGTAAAGCTTGATACTTGAGTCATTCAGAACAGAGCTAGTTTCAATTATCTGGGGTTTATGATTCAAAAAAATCGAGATATTGATGAGGATGTCACTCATTGGATTGGGGTAGGATGGATGAAATGTAGGCTCACTTTTGGAATCTTGTGTGACAAGAAAATGACTCCTAAAGACAAAGGCAAGTTTAATAGAATGGCGGTTGGATTGACTATGTTGTATTGGTCGGAGTGGTGACCAGTCAAGAAATCTCATATCCAAAAGATAAAGGTTGAAAAGATGAGAATATTATGGTGAATATGCGGATGTACTAGGAAATATGATTAGAAATGAGGTTATTCGAGATAAGGTGGGAGTGGCTTCATTGAAAGCCAAGATGAGGGAAGTGAAATCAGGATGGTTCGAACATGTGATGAAGAGGGGCACAGATACCCCAGTATAGAGGTAAGAGAAGTTGAATAGGGATATATTCAGGCGAGGTAAAGGTAGATGGAAAAATATTGGAGGGAGGTGATTATACATGACATGGAGGAGCTTCAGCTTACTGTGGACATGACCCTAGATAAAAAGGTGTGGAGGAGGCGAATTAGGGTAGAAGGATAGTATGAAGGAGTGCATCATTGATGGTAGTTAGGAGGACTTTATTTTGTTATCCGTGCTAGCAGGTATATTACTATTATTTCAAAGTGTTTTATCATTTGTTGTATTACTTGGTAAGTCTTGTTTAAGTCATCATTGGGTGTGGTAATTCTTATTGTTTCTTATCCCTTTACTATTTCTTTTCTAGACTGTTTTATCTTGAGTTGGCGGTCTATCGAAAAAAGCCTCTCTATCTCACCTTTGAGGTAGTGGTATGGACTGCATACACTTACCCTTCCCAGAACCCATTTAGTATAAATATACTGGGTATGCTGTGATTGTTGTTGTAGATATTAGTAACTCAATTAAAGTTCAAATCAATACTAATGCTAATAAAAATATTCAATTAAACATTTGGAATGACAATAATATTGGATATCTATTCTTTAGTTTTGTATAAATATACAATCTAAATTTATTTTTATTTAATATTTAAAGTTATTTTTTTAAGAAACACCTAAGATAGTTCTATCTTGCTAGGATAAAGAAATATTTGAAGCACAAGTTAATTATATGTTTGTATGAAGACTTTACTGGAAAACAATAAAAAAATTTGAAAATTCGAGAAAATTGAAAAATCTTAAAAAACTCGAAGTTAATTTTTTTTTTTTATTGGTTTGATTTAGTTTATAGATTTCAAAGCCCGACGATAATGATTTGACTTGATATTTACAAAATTCAAACCAACCCCGTCATATACACCCTTACCTACTTGTATATAACTAAAATAATTATTTTTACTCTATTTGCATAGGATGATTTTTTTAGTGAAGAGAATTCAATTGAACCTCTTGCCTCTTTTTAGCATCACCTCTGATTGTACATACACATATTATTTTTAGAATAAATTTTTACATAAACATATGAAAGAAAAGTTTTTGCCAATGAATGATATTGAATGAGTCGCCGGTACAACGGTCACCTATATATGCCATTATCCTATCCAAAAAGAATACCAAAATTTAAGGTATGTCTAGGCAACAAATTGGAAAAAAAATACCTAGGGCTCTGAAGAGTTGCAGTGGGTTATTCCTCAACTCTGGGATATGTTCCCAAATAAACTCACACAACAATAACTAGGAGAAAACCTAAGCAATAAAATGTGTGGAGAAAGTAAATAGAAGACACAAAAGTTTTACATGGAATCTTCTTGCTCAAGGGAGAAAAACCACGACCTGCCTCCAGAATTTCTAAGTTACACTATATCCTAGCAAAGGTTAATACAGACTCCAAACTCCAAAGATTAAACTCCTAATCCTTAATCTCCTACTAATAAATCTATTACAAGAAGACACAAACAGAAACTCTACTGCTTCAAAATCCAGCCAACTCTGACTGGGAAACCAAGCTAATTCTAGCTTGAGAATCACCTAGCTCTAGATGATTACAAGGAAATCAGGTTTAAACACAACACCTAATACCAACCATATAATCAAAAGTAGGCTACATTTAAGAACACCTTAAAAAGACTCAAATACAATAAGAAAATAAAATATAACTTGATGAGCTATTAGTTTCTTGTTGGAAAAGGATTCTTTGATTCAAGATATTCAAGAGAAATATTTGTTGTAAGTATATGGAAGCTTAATTATCTTGTTGAAGAAGATGATCAATATATATGTATGACACAAGAAAAGCTAAGATGGATATCATTGGTTGTGACAAAAAGGTGGCAACAACTTTTTCACCAACTTTTGTACTTTGCGCCAGCTGTGAAAGTTGACTATGATAGTGACAGGCGAGCCCAACTTGTTTCCTAAGTAACAATAACTTTGTCATTAAACGATCTCTAGGAAATAAGTCCCAACATACAATTTGTCAATCATCAAAACTAAGGACTTAATAATTTCACCCTTTTTAATGATGACAAACCCATGCAAGCATTCAGTATCTTCAAGCATTCACAAAACATAGAACATACACAGCTGGACTCAACAATATATGTGGAAGACCCCACAAAATTCTAAGCTTAATTCAGTCCTTTAAGTTTGTTAAGAGGTGCCAGACTTAGAATATTCTAGCTAAGTATTCAGACTAAGTGTCATTCTAGCCTTCAAAAGTTGGAAATCTTATTTCATGGACTTTATGTCCATTATAGGTGTATATTTAGGTTGATTCATGATAAAAAATATCCATAGGTGTTTTCGAACAAGTTATGGATTTTTTGGACTTCTTTTGAAGCCCTTTGGAATCTTAAAGTAATGGATCAACGCGATCTTGGCGTACCGCATCGACTATTGCATTGATAAATGTTTTTCCCATCTCCCAACATTAATTTCCAGTGAGTTGATGTGGACTCGACGTGATGCATTAGCTATCACATCGATGCTAACAACGCGGCACGTCGGTCTGCACGTCGATGGTGCAGTTTTCAATCATTAAAAGACCGCATCCTTGGGGGTATTGGGTATTTTTCCTCAATATTCAGCCCCCAAAACATAAAATTTATTACCTTAGAGAGAAATTAAACTTATCTTTTCTTAAAATTTCTCAAGAACAAAACCCTAGAAGATTTAATTTTGAACCAAGAACTCAAGATTTCCACCATCAATTTTTAGAAATCCCATAACTAAGGTATGTGAAGTGTTCATACAAGGGTCCTTTCCACACTTGGAGTCTAAGAAATATTTTTAAACTTCAAGCATGATTGATTTCATGATTTCCATGTTGAGTTTGATAATATTCATTGTTTAAAATGACTAATTTGGTTTCAAATCCATGTTTTATGATAAGTTTTATGTGGGGTTAATTGATCTATATATGTTATCATATGAAATCATGTTAAGGCTTTCAAATTGTGACTTTGGTATTTGGAATTGTATGCTCACATGTTATTTAGTAATATGTGCGTATTTTATGCCCTTCAAGTGATTGATGAATTGACCATGTGAGTTAATAGCGAAAGTATGTCATTTAAACATATATTCTAGTTCATGTCATGCAAGAGTTTGTTAAAATGCCCCAATGAATGAAGAATGATCAATTTCTTAGTTTACATGTTTCAAGTTTATGCCATGTCTCTTATTTTATGCTATCGAGTCCTGGGGTACTTGTACCCAACAATTTAGCTGATTATCTAGAGCCATGGTTAGTCATAGAACAATGTTAGTCATATCACGAACAATAGTACTCTCAGTCAGTTACAGAAACTCAGGAAATCTCAGTAGTGTTCGTAATTCAGTCACAGTACTCAGTTTAGACCTCAGTAGTACTCTGTGCTTAGTCAGCTAATAAAATTCAGTAGTATTTTGTCAGTCCACGGATGCCAGTTCGGTTCAGTCAAATAGCAATATCAGTAACAACTCAATCCAGCCTAGTATAGACTAGAAATTAGTTTAGTGTCTATTCAGTTGGGAGTAGGATTCAGCACCGAGTTAACCCAGGGATGGGGGCATTCCTGCTAGTAGAGGTTTGACCCTTAGTAACAATCCTTGCATTACAGAATTACGTAGCTAATGTAGGTTGAGATATATTCCTGCCAGATATATTAAGGGTTGATATACCTTATTCAAGTTATCCTACCAGCGAGGTTGACGGAAGAGCTTCCTGTCAGAGAGGGTTAACTCATACTTTGTCCTTACCCGTGGCACGATATTGATACCCTTCCAACTAGGGTTATAGGTTGGACCCCAATAAGTTTAAAGAGGGAAATGTCGGTTAGATGATTACGTCCCACAGTCTTAGTTCCAGTCTCAGTCTCAGAATAAAACTCAGTTCAGTTCTACAGAATTTAGGACTATCAGACATAGTCACTCATCTCAGTACGAAACTCAGTATAGTTCCACTAAATTCAGGATTGTCAGATATAGTCATTCCGATAATCAGTAATATAGTATCAGTAAACTCATATATCCATTATTAGTATTTAGAATCAGTACTCAGTATTATCATGATCTCAGTTACTGTCTATGTATTTATGCATGTACTCTTATTCAATCATACTCATATTATTTAGTTAGTATTGTTCATGCATATAAAACCATGCATTTCAGCCTACCTTAATAAGCATACCAGTACATTCAAAGTACTGACACATGCTTTTTACGCTATGATGTCTTATAGCATAGGTTCAGACACACGGGCTCCAGAGAACCATTAGCAATTTAGATCTTTAGCTTTCAGAGTAGTGGTGAGTCCTCATAGTTCGAGGACGTGCTTGTTATTTTTAGTATTATTTTTAGTAGTCGGAGTTAGTTGGGGACTTATCTCATCAACTCCATAATTCAGACAGTTTAGAGGCTTTTCAGACTAGAGTATTTTCAGACCGTTGTTCAATTTTTCAGTACTTATATTCAGTTTTGGTATTTTGATACCACATTCAGAATTATTTGTAGATTTGATCCCTATGACATATGTTTCTGCCTATTTTCACAATAATTATAGTATTTATTAAACAGTTATTACAGCAGGTATCAGTCATGGGTTAGATTGTGGTCCTTTGGGATTATGAGCACCGTGTAGAATCTGGGGTACAGACTCGGGGCGTTACAAACTTGGTATCTGAGCCTAAGGTTCAATAGAGTCCTAGGAAGTTTGAAAGTCGCATCTAGTAGATTCTTGTCCATGGATATGTTGCGCACCACACTTATGGACAGGAGGCTACGAGATATTTTAGGAAAAGTTTCCCTTCTTTCAGTATTCATGTCTTCCAGAACATGCCTTCCAGAGAAGATAATGAGAGAAGTAATGAAAATCAGTCAGCCTCTCCGCCCGTTCAGGCAGATCCCCTGAATGAGCATGTCTCCCACTCTGAATGTAGAGATGCTTTCACCGCTTTAGCTTATTCAGTAGCTGCTCAGAACAATCAGCTGGACATTATCCTATCAAGTCTTATGGCTCATGCTCCACATAGTGGGAAGGAGAGTCATATAAAAGAAGGGAGAAAGAATAAGAGTGCCAGAATATCTAGACCAAAAAGTGGCTGAACAAATCCACTCTGCCAGCAGTATGGCAGAAACCACAAGGGTATCTGCAGAGCTGGTAGTGATATGTGTTTTAGATATGGTAAGCCAGGCCACAGAGTTAGATAATGTCCTTAGGTGGGTTCACAAATTCAGCATACCCATTCCCTAGCTTAGTCCGGTCGCCCGAATCAGCAGGGTGCCTCTTCCAGTGCCACCAGTGGTGTAATACCCCATATTTTCCTAGCATAATCTAAGTCCCAGTGCATGAGTATTCGCATATGAAATTTTTGAAAAACTCATTATTTTTTAATTTAGAGACTTACATTGTGTACGAAATTGAATTAACTTTCCAACAAAATAAAATTCGCCAAAATCTGATAAACGGGTAAGAAGTTATGGCGATTTTAAGTTTTAGTCTTTAAATACCATCATTTTACCCATCAGTACATCGCATAGAGATTCAAAATAGTAATTGTCAATTTCCAGTGAGGTATCGTGATGTTGGCGCGTCACGCCATAGGCTAATTTGGCATATGTCATTTTCCAGTGTTGCAGCGCGATGTCACCGCGTCGCGGAGAACTTCCAGGTCCTAATCAGTGAAGGACCGCAATTTCCCCGCGTTGTACCACAGACTAGTTTCCCAGTTGTCAGTTTCTAGTGACACGGCGCGATAGCACCGCGTCGCGCCACGGACCCAAAGCGAAAAATTTTCACGAAAATCTAATATTTCATCCAGGGTTAAAACAGTCTTATCCCATTATTTTAATCTACCCAGATGGAATACTTAAGCCCTAAAAACATTTTAAAAGTTCATTGTTTATTAATTTCTCCCAAAATTCAAGATCTTTCTCTCCAAATTACAAACCCTATCTCTCAAGAAACTAAGAGCAATCTCAAGAATTCACCAAGAACTTCAAGAAATTCATCCGTTAAGGTATGTTAGATGTTCATCCATGGATTCCTTTAATCAATGGAGTTCAAGTAACCTTTTCAATTTTAAAGTTATGATCTTGTAAGTTATTTGATTTTAAATCATGATTTCATCCATTAATATCCATGAACTTTGATCTAATACCATATTTTAATGAAGTAATTATTGTTATTCGATTCCTCATGTTTTAGTGTTATCATTTGTTGAATTAAATCATGGCTTAGTGTTTTACATGATAATTTCATGTCAATTATGCCGGTCCTTTAGTAATTCTATCATTATTTTAATCCATGAACTATAAGTGTTTGATAAAATGCCTACAAGAGCAATTGATTTAATAAGTGTCTTCATTCTATGTCCTTCAATGTTTTAGTGTCATGCTACTACTATTATTTAGAGTAAGTTCAGATTATATCCTACCCAAAATCGTAGCTGTTTACTTAATGTTGTCTCAGTATCTTTAGAGTAAGTTCAGATTATATCATGAGATTACCAGAACAGTCAGTTAAACTCAGAATAGTCTAGCATTTCAGTGTCATTTTGTTGGGAGTAGAATTTAGCACCGAGCAAGGATAGGGATGGAGACTTCCCCGTCATATAGGCAGAGTCATTAGTAGCAGTCCCTAAACTCCAGAACTACGTAGCCAGCATAGGATATGAGTAGTCACCCGTCAAATTAGGCTTGACTATCTTGCAGGGGTCACCCATCAGTTCAGGCTTGATACCCTTAGTCCTTTGGACATGATATCAATTTAGAGGATCCACACAACCATCGTTAGTACCCGTGGCACGGTATTAACACCCTTCCAACTCGGGTTACAGGTTGGACCCTAATTAGCTCAGATTGGGGAATGTCAGTTAGATGATACCTTCCACAGTCTCAGTCACAGTTCCAGTTCAGTTCTTCAGTCTTAGTATTGCTTAACCAAAGAACACATATTTTTGTTATTTTCAGTATTTTAGTTTGCAGATTTCATCCAGTTCATGTCATATGCTTGCTCATGCATCCTCAGTGTCTACAAATTTTCATGTATTTTCAATATTTTACAGACTTTCATGCATGTTCAGTATCTATAGAGTTCATGCTCTCTATTCAGTATTCCATGCTTTACATGTATATTTAGATAGATCATTACTCCTATTCATTAAACCTTGCATGTTATCCCACCTCATTTAGCATACCAGTACATTCAAAGTACTAATCTCATACCTTTATTTTATGCTATGATGTCTCATATCATAGGTGTTGACGCTTAGTTCCTGGATCGCACTTAGTCCCTCAGATTCTCAGTAGTACAGTAGTAGTGGTGAGTCCTCATCACCCAAGGACAGACTATCTTATTTCATGTCTTTATTTCAGTAGTCAGTAGAGTTAGTTGGGGGCTTGTCCTATCAACTCTCAGCCAGTAAGTCTTAGAGGCTATTCAGACATTGCAATTAGTTAATTATTTAGTTTATGAGTATTTTATCAGATTCAGACAGTCGTTTTTCCTAGATTTATATTTCAGTTTGAATTTAGCCCAAGGACAGACTATCTTATTTCATGTCTTTATTTCAGTAGTCAGTAGAGTTAGTTGGGGGCTTGTCCTATCAACTCTCAGCCAGTAAGTCTTAGAGGCTATTCAGACATTGCAATTAGTTAATTATTTAGTTTATGAGTATTTTATCAGATTCAGACAGTCGTTTTTCCTAGATTTATATTTCAGTTTGAATTTAGATATTTAAAACCTTATGGAACTTCAGTTATCCTTCTGCAAATTCATGATTATATTATTCAGTACTCACAGCAGGTACCAACTCATGGGTTAGCTTATGGTCCCTCAGGATCGTAAGCACCGTATAATGACTAGAGGGTAGTCTTGGGTCGTTACAAACTTAGTATTAGAGGCTAAGGTTTTAAAGTGTCCTAGAAAGTCTGAAAGCTGCGTCGAGTAGAGTATTATGCATGGGTGTGTAGCGCGCCATACTTATGGACGAGAGGCTTCAAGGTGTTTAGGAAAAAGTTTTCCTTCTTTCAGTATTCATGTCGTGCGAGTGAGCATGAGCTCAAGTTAAACTCTCAGTCTAATCCACTTCTTCCTTCTATTTACATAACATACCTCGTAAGAAGAATAGAAGAAGAATAGAAACTTAGCCAGCCCCTCATCCCGTCTAGGCAGATCCTCTAGAAGAGCATGTCTCTCATGCAGAATTCAGGACTGCATTCACTACTCTAGCGAACTTCATAGAAGCATAAAATGAACGGCCAGCTGCTGTTCTGGCCAACCCAATTGCCAATACTGCTGCAACTAAAATTTGTGATTTCACCCGAATGAATCCTCCTTCTTTCATAGGATCGAAGTCTGAAGAGGATCTACATAAATTCTTAGATATGATTCAGAAGGTCACGAATGCTATGGGAGTGACGTCTAGTCAGAGTGCCGAGTTAGCTGCATATCAATTGCAGGATGTAGCTCATACTTGGTTTAAGAAGTGGAAAGTTGATAGAGGTGTTGATGTAGGGCCTATAGAATGGGAAGAGTTTTCCATGACTTTCTTGGATAGATTCTTTCCATTGGAGTTGAGAGAGGCCAAAGTGTTAGAGTTCATTAATTTAAGGCAAGGTAGCATGAGTGTGGAGGAGTATTATCTTAAGTTCACTCAGTTAGATAGATATGCTCCTCATGTGGTAGCTGATCGTAGGTCCAAGATGACTAAGTTTGTGTCTGGCATATCTGATAGTGTGGTAAAGGAGTGTAGGACCATAATGCTTATTAGTAAGATGGACTTGTCTAGGCTGATGGTCTATGCTCAATAGATAGAGGAGCAAAAGATGATATCATTCACATATACTTTAACAATGAGAAGATTTCTTCCTCTAGCTTTGAGAAACAGTGTTTTTAATCTTTCCTCTTTTGAGCCTATTATCAAGCAAGAATTTGGACAACTTTTAATACCAATCAATGGGAGCTTGTTTCAATCCATACAAGGCTTTGTACAGTTTGAACACATGATTAGGAAAATCAATATTTTCAAAACCTGGGGGTTTCTTGAAAAACACTTCTTCCTTGAGTAAACCATTAAAAAGGTCACTCTTTACATCCATCTAGAACAAATGTTTCATCATAATCTATGCCTTCCTCTTAGTTATAACCCTGCCCAACAAGACTAGCCTTGTTCTTAATAGTATTCCCATGTTTACCTACTTTATTTTTGCAAACCCATCTGGTCCTTTTGATAGTTCTATCTGATGGCCTTGGGAACAGGTGTCAAACCTTTCTTCTCTCAAACTCATGGAGTTCTTATTGCATAACATTAATCGAATCTACATCCATTAATTCTTTCTTTACATTCTTAAGTTCAATTTATCACAAGAATGCAGAGAAAGAACAAAGGTTCTTGGCTTTATTCCTTATTTGCATGCCTGAGTTTAGAGAAGACAATAGATTGTTAAGAGGATGTGAGTGCTTTCAACTAGATCTGAGAGGAGTGGGTTGACTAGAACTGGGAACAGTTCCCACTGAGGTGTTTCCTTCGAGAGAATGATCAGTTCTTTCACTGGATGGAGGATCAAGATATGAAGGAACAACTTGTGATGTGTCACCATTTTGCTGATCTTCTGCATCTTCATCTTCAGTACATGATTTTGGACTCTGAAATACAACATCATCATCTCTTATATAGCTTTTTTGAAACCTTTACAAGATTTCCTGACTCATCATCCTCATCATTAGGAGAGCTGTCCTTGCCGATATTCCTAGCTTTATCAAATACAGCATGAATACTTTTTTCCATAAATTATGTCCTTTTGTTTTGATTCTATAAGCTTTATTGGTTAATGAGTAACCAACAAGTATTCCCTCATCACTTCTTTGATCAAATTTTTAAAGATCCTCCTTGCTATTATTTAGTACTAAACTCTTACAACCAAAAGGTTTAAAGTAGTTCAGCTTAAGCTTTATTTTGGTTAGAAGTTCATAGGGTTTTTTTTCAGAATAGATCTCACAAGACACCTTTTAGTCACATAACAGGCTATGTTGATTGCTTCAGCCAAAAAATTGTGAGCAATCCTAGCATCTATTAACATGGTTCTTCCAACATCCACAAGAGTTTTATTTTTTCCTTTCACAATACTATTTGGCTGGGGTGTTCTAGGAGTTGGAAAATTATGACTGATTCCTAGTTCAGTGCAGAATTGATTGAACCTAGCATTCTTATATTCTGTTCCATGAACATACCTAATTGCTACCATTTTCTTATCATATTTCACTTGCACTTGTTTGACAAATGCTTCAAACACATGAAATATGTAACACCCCAAAAATGGGTCCCTAGATGTCACACGGTGCTCCTAACTACAAGTAGTCCAGAGCTAACCCTGTAAGCCTGTTAATTATTTTGAAACTTATAGTAAAGGAAATATAATTATGCAAAATACTTAAATACTGAAATACTGTCTGAACTTGACTGAGTTTAAATGGACATAGTGTCTGAAAGTATTTAACTAGGAAATCTAACTAGAGATTTGCTGGGACAGACCCCCAGCTGACTCGAACTGACTGAAAACAACTAAAAGAACTACTCTATAAAGCTGAAAGTCTTAATAACTGGGTCCTCAGACTATGAGGGCTCACCAACTGTCGGGATATAGATAAAGTTGCTCACGGTAAGTCACGCTGCTAGCACTGAGCACCTGGACCTACATTATTAAATAATGTAACACATAGACATATATGTAGATCAGTACTTTTGGAATGCACTGAGCATATGTGGATGAATGCATAAGTTAAACAATACTGCAATATTCAAGCAAATTTTCAAAGAAAGAAACTATATGCTAAGTGTAAGTGACTCATCTTCGCTTGATTAATCAAAACTGTCAAATCGTAAATCATGAATAGTAAGGCATAAAAGTAATTCTCGTGAGCTACCACACTTAGTTCTAAAAAGTTGTACTCTTATTCTATTTTTAAATCATGCAAGCTAAGTGAAAAAAAACTTACATTTATCCTATGAGACTAAAAGCTAAAATCTGATAACTGTTGTCTCATGTAAGACAACATCTGAGTAAATTTGTGAGCCTTTATACTTAGTTTCTAAAAGCTGTTCTGTTATTTTGATTTATGACTTAGAGAGTTTCTTATAAAAAGATTTTCTGTTAGTTTTTTCTATTAGGGAGGTTCTTCTAACCTCCATACACTATGTGAGCTGTCATAATGTCTAATGTCTAGTTCCTCTAAGGGGAAAATCTCACGTTTGGGAGAGGTGTCATACTCTTGCCAAGGATTATAACTTGAGCTGAGTTATCACAATCTACATCTGCATCCATATAAATGGAAATAATCTTAATTTGTACCTACATTGGCTTGTAGTTTTGGGGCATGTGAATTAGGGCACATACCCAACTCAATGTTAAATAGTACTCCCTTTAATATGTATGCTCATTTTGTAGGAAATCCACTTTAAACTAGTATAAGGGTTTACAATGAAAACCAGTTATACATGTGTTTACTTTAACTATAATCAAAACTGTAATAAAAATTGTAAAGTTGATTCCATATCTTAGCCGGGGATCAAAAGATCAAATCTTGCTTAAAATCTGAGTATAAACTAATCATAGGGTTCTTAAAAGCATAATCTTCTTGAAATATCAATACTCAACCTTAGGGCGTAAAGCCCATGCTTTAAACTTATGTAAATTCATAGCAAAATAGCATTCTCAATATACTTCTTGAAGTACTTCAACAATATCAAGATAATAAAATCAAAATCACAATATCATGCTTAAAGTCAACTGGAAATCTGTAATTAATGTCTTAAGTCATAATCATGGTATTCAAATCATAAAATATAATTCTTTGAATAAAAAAATATGAAATTTCATACTTCAATCACTTTATAAATTTATAACTCAAAATAAGATACTTTGGGTATGAACCCTAATTGCAATTCATGTAAATTTATCTTTAAAAGCTAGTTTTAGACACAAGGATGAAAGAAGTATCCTTGTTCATAACCCTACATACCTTATTTGATTAATTAAATGTAGAATCTTGAACTTTGAATTCCTAATGATATTTTTAAAGCTTTCCCTTGAAGTTCTTGAACCAGGAAACTTGAATTCTTGGTTATCTTAAAAAAAGAATGGTGAAACTTTGCATTTCTTGATGTTAACGTTAAAGCTCTAGGGTTTTCTTGGAGATAAATTTGGTGAGGAATGAGTGTAATATGCTTAGTATAGGGCTAAATCTTCTATTTTTATGATTTGGGGGAGTGGAAAAAGACAAATCTGCCCCTAGAATTTAAAATTCGTAAATGGAATGCCGTTTAAGGTTTCACCATGACGCGGTGATCCCCTCATCGCTATACACACCGCGACGCAGTGCAATCACAGTGAGTCACCAAAATATAGCAATTGTTGATTTGTTCTCCACCGCGACGCGCCAAGGCAACCATCGCTATAGCAACCCCGACATAGTGGAATCGCGGTGGGCTACTATTTTGGGAAATCGAATGGGGTCCAGTCATTATTTGAAAAATATGAAACTTACCCGAGACATGATACTTACACCCTTGAACATGAATCAACTTAAAAACTTACTTCTCGGGGTCGGGAAAGCCTCTTTAAAAATCCTCAAAGTTAAAGGGAGTCAAAATGTGACTAAGTCCCTCAACACTTAGTTAAATTTCCAGGCTATAAGTCTTATGTGAAAATAGTAGGAGATAAATTAAGCTAAGTTTAGGGTATTAAAAAATGTTTCGTCTTTTGATCTCAGAAAAAAAGTCCAGGTAAATTTGGAGTAATCATCAACAATAACCAAAATGTACTTCTTTCCATCTCTGCTGGCAAACTTTACAGGTCCACAAAAATCCATGTAAAGAATTTGCTAAGGCCTGGATGTACTTACTTCCCTTTTTGGATTGAAGGAAGACTTTTTCTGCTTTCCATTAGCATATGAATCACATACCTTGGAGCTGGAAAACTTTACATTTGGCAAACCTCGAACCAGGTCCTTCTTCATCAATTTGTTCAGCAATTTGTAACTAACATGACCTATCCTTATGTGCCATATATCAGCAGTATCTTCTTGCATACTTAGGCATGTCATGTTTGTGGACTCATAGGAACCTAAATCAACAGAATACATATTGTTATTTTTCCATGCTGTTAAAATTTCTTTACCATCTCTGAATCTGATGATAGTGGATTTGTCTGATCTGAATCTAATTTTATTTCCTTTATCATAGATTTGGCCTACACTCAACAGTTTGAACTTGATTCCATTTACAAAATGGACATCATCAATTGCCTCACTCAAACCATTCCTAATTTTCCCAATTCCAATTATATATCCTTTGTTACCATCACCAAAGGAGACACTACCTCCTTCATGGGCTTTAAGCGAGAGTAAGTTTTCAATTTTTCTAGTCATATTCTTTGAGCAGCCACTATCCATGATCCAGTAGTGGTGGATCCTTCTTCTAGCTTTGCCCTATTATAATAATTAGTGATCAGTTTTGGGAACCAATTTAGCTTGAGCTCCCAGTGGGGTGATAGTGGAAATATTAGGCTTTTTTTTATCTATCCATGTAAGTTTACACTTCTTCCCTTTTGAAAGGACAACCCCTTCATCCCATTTAGCAGCAGCTCTAGCAGGACATGACTCCTTTGTGTGTCCATTTTTTCCATAATGAAAGCATAACAAATTATCCTTGACTGAGACATATTTGCTAAAAGGATTGTAGCCAGGTTACACACCATGGAACCTAAACCTTCTTTTACTGGTTGAACTTTGACTAACAAGACTTGTCAATGACTATTATGAAGTGGTCTATTTTGAGGCTTTATCAAGACCAACCTTCATTTTAATATGGTCCCTATCCAGTTCACGACTCCTCTCAAGTGAGACAATTATATTTTTCATTAGCCTTAGTCAGTTTCTCTTGTAGATCAAGTTGAATTTGGGACTTTTCATTCTTCTCTTTTGAATTAACTCTAGATACTTCATTCAGTTTTTCACTTAGGGACTCTCTTTCAACAGACAAAGATTGACTAGTTGTTTAAAGTTATAGTTACTAGCATGTTCAATTCAACCATCTTTTCTTTACATTTTTTCAAGTTTAGCTTAAAGTATTCCTTGTTTCTAGTGAGATCATTTACAGTATCAATTAGTACAACAACAAGAGACTTTATCTAATTAAGAGAATAATTTTTGAGGTTTTCTTTGATGTCCAAGAGTGTTACCTTATTATCTTCATCCTCATTTGAGTTTGCCATCAAGGCAAAGAGAGAGTCATATACTTGAACATCATCCTCCATCACTTTCATGGAGACATCTTCATGCTCCTCAGACTTATCAACATCAAAAGAGAATTACCCAGAGTAGGTATGACTTTCATTGCAACTCTATCAGCTTTAGCTTTTCTGCTATACTTTCTTTAAACCTGTTTCCTGCGTCTTTATTTCTCATTGCTATGCTTGGCATATTATTTGTAATCTATCATGTGCATAGGACAATCTCTGATGTAGTGACCATTCTTTTCACGTTTGTGCCATGTATCATTTACCTTCCCATCTGTGATAAGTATGCCAGATTCTCCTTTTCTAGGGATAGCCCCTGACTTCTTTAAGGCCTTGATAACCTGCTTAGCAATGTAAGTAGTTTTCTCATCTTCATCACTTGAGGTTATTTTAGTAGCCTTAAGAACTAGGTTCTTTTTAACCTTAGGCTCATCCTTTAACTTCCCAAGTTTTCTTAACATCTAATATGTTTTGAGATTGCCAATAAGCTCATCCATAGATATTTTATTTAGATCCTTAGCTTCAGTGATCGCATTCACCTAGATCTCCAACCTTTTAGGGAGAATGATTAATACTTTCCTAACCTGCTTGTGGGTTGGAATATCTTTACCCATATAATGCAGCTCATTGATTAATGCAGTGAACCTTGTGTGTATCTCTTGAATGGACTCTCTCCCTTTAATAGTGAAAATATCATATTGATTTGCCAGCATATCCATCTTGGACTACTTAAACTGAGTAGTTCCTTCATGGGTTGTACGAAGACAATCCCAGATCTCCTTAGTAGGTTTGATAGACAGAGATCCTGTTGTACTCATCAGGACCAATACCATACACAAGTATTTTCTTAGACCTATAGTTCTTTTTTATCTTCTTTCTATTTTCATAATCAAAATCCTTGTTGGTATTGGGAACTTGTGATGTCACATCACTAATCTTTGCTGCCCTTGTGGGACAAAAAGATCATCCTCAATGACATTCCATAGCTTTGAATCTTCATCCATGATGAAGTCATGCATTCTTGTCTTTTATCACCCATAATATTCACCATTAAATCTTGGTGGTCTAGTGGTTGACTGGCCTTCTTCTAAATTTAGAGGAGATGCTATTTCTAAGGATCCTTCCAAGGTGTTAGCCATTTTAGGAAGACCTTACTTTGATACAAAATGAGGAATTGTAGTGAGTTGCTCCTCCACCCTGGGACTTGTTCCCAAATGAATTCGCACAACAAGAAATAGGAGAAAACATAAGCAATAAAATACGTGGAGAAAGTAAATAGCAGACACAAGAGTTTTACGTGGAAACTCCTTGCTCAAGGGAGAAAAACCACGACCTACCTCCAGATTTCTAAGCTTCACTATTGTAAAGCCCCAAAACCTAGTCCCGAGGCATCACACGGTGCTCAAGACTATGAGTAGCCTTAAGCTAACCCTGTCTACCTTCTACTAATTTAGAATCTCATAATAGAGAAAATATAGATATAATATCAAAACTAGAATATGAAAGATCTATCTGAACAATCAATATCGAATAATCTGAAAACATATCTAACAGTCTGACAAGCCTCTACTACTAATAACTAGAGAGTCACTGGGACAAACCCCCAGCTGACTCAAACTATTTGAAAATACCGCATAATCTATGTCGAAAAGCTAAAAAGAAACTGAATGACTAAGCCCCCAAACTATGAGGAATCACCAACTATAGGGATATAGATGAAGATGCATAAAATCACTCATGCTGCTGGAACTGAGAACCTGAACCTACATTATAAGAAAATGTAACACATAGATGTATATGTGGATCAGTACTTTTGGAATGTACTGAGTATATGGGGTGATTGCATAAGTAAAACAGAGTCTCAACATTATCATAATTTATAGCAAACAATGCATGCTAAATATAAATGACTCACATACGCTAGATTATCTATAAATAATAAATCAAATCATGAATAGAAATACATGCTATATAAATCTAGTCATAACATTTAGTTCTAAAAGTTAAATTGGTTTAAATCATGTTGTCTAAGTGTAAAAAGGACTCACTTCTGTATCTATAAACTGAAATCTGACATCTCATAGCTAAATCCATATGTAAATCAATATCTGAATATAAATGTTAGCCTTTACACTTTGTTTCTAAAAAATTTTCTGTTATTCTTTTCTATTCTGAAATCTGTAGTCTGAAAGCTTTAGGGAAATTTTTTGAATAAAACTATTTTGAAAATCTTTACTGTTAGGATTACTCTTTTGACATAAACTATGTGAGCTATCATAAAATCCAACGTCTAGTTCCCTTATGGGAAAACCTCACGTTGGGGAGAGGTGTTATACTCTTGCCATGGAGTATAACCTAATCTAAGTGATCACATATGTATCTATCATCCATATAGAAAAGGGAATAATATGAACATACGCTGGCTCATAGTTTTTTCTAAATAGGATGCACTAAACCCACACTTTTCGCTCGGTGCTAAATACTACTCCCTTTAATCTGTATGCTCATTCTGTTGGAAATCCACTTTAAAATCTAGTATAATGGTTTATTTCAAAAACCAACTATATATTTGCTAAGTTAAACTAAAACTGAAAAGTGGATTTCATATCTAAATTGAGATCAAAAGATCAAATCTTTCTCAAAAATCTAAAAATAATCTAGTCATAGGGTGCTTATAGAACAATCAAACTTGAAATAGCAATATCCAATTAGGGCTTAATGACCAATGCATCAAATTCTTGTTAAAACATCATAATGTTCATACTTGATAATGCAAATATTGATAATTCAACTCAAAATATGGAATTTACTGCATTACGTATGAAAATATGCAAATTGACATGCAATTCAACATCAAAATATCTCAAAAACTCATAATCTTGCCAATAGCAACAGTGGGTATGAACCCTAATTTGAATCTCATTAAAATCATACAAAATTTAGCTTTAAAATAAATTTTTGGCACTAGGATGAAAGAGTATTCTTGTTCATAAACCCCACATGCCTTAATTGATGAAATTTCTAAGGAAGCTTGAACTTGAATCTTTATTTGTGCTCTTGAAGATGAACTCTTGAGTATCTTGATTTGAGAATCCTCAATTTTGGGTTTTCTTGGAGAAATAATGGAGCAAATTTGATTTCTTGGAGAGTAAGTTTTGAGCTTTAGGGTTTTCTTTTAGAGAGAATTGATGAAAATATGCATAAAGTGCTTAAGAATAAGCTTAATTCCTTGTTTTGGACGAATTGGGGGATTGAGAATTGACTAAATTGCCCTTTTAAAATAATTTTTGAAAAGCTGGAAGAAGAAGGAATTTCTCGATTTGGCATGCCCCCGTGATGCGCCACCATCGCGGTGGCTCACTGGAAAAGGGATGACTAGGAACTGGAAATTCATCACGACGTGGGGCTATCGCGGTAAGCCACTGGAACACCATTTAGGCCATCACTGTGACACGCCACCATCGCGGTGAGCCACTGGAAATTGTCAATTGGGAAATGGGGCTTCAACGCGATGCGGGATTATTACTGAGGTCCACTGAAATTGGATAATTTCCATTTTGGCATCCACCGTGACGCGGTGATTGTCTAAATGCCTCACCACTTTACTAAAAATGCCATAACTTCTCAACCGAGTGTCATAATTAGGTGAAATTGGTATTGTTAGAAAGCTAATTCAATTTTCTACACATTGTAGGTCTAGAACTAGAAGATTCCATGTGTATCGAAGGTTATTCATTTTTGAATCTAACCCTTAACATTCTAGAAGCTAAATTAATCTAGGAAAAAGTGTGGGGTATTACAATATCTCCCCTTTGGGAACATTCGTCCTCGAATGTGGCTAGTTAAATTGAAGATACTGAGGAAACTTAGACTATATACTGACATGCACAATTGGAACAAGTTGTATGTCTGAATCTAAAATATACTAAGCGACTAAGTTAATATGTGAGTGCATGAATCTACATCAAAATAGATATATAGCTGAATCTGAGACTGGAAAAGAACTGAATTAAGGAAGACTGTTACCTTCGGCTGAATCTGAGTTCGTGGAGAAAAGATAAGGATACTTGGTACTCATGTCTGCTTCTGCTTCCCAAGTAGCGCCCTTAATGGACTGATTTCACCACAGAACTTTGACCAAGGAAACTTCTTTGTTCCTTAGTCTATGGATCTGACATTCAAGAATCTCTACTTGAAATTTTTTGTATGAGAGGTTATTATGAATATTTAGGCTTTCTAGAGGGACTACCACAACTGAATCGTCCATGTATTTCTTTAATAAGGATACATGGAACACTGGATGAACTAAGGACAAGTCTATGGGTAGCTCAAGCTCATATGCCACCTTTCAAACACGACTTAAAATCTAGTAAGGACCCACATATCTGGACTAAGTTTCCCCTTTTTGCCAAATCTCTTCACCCCTTCATGGGTGAAACTTTCAGATACACAAGATCATCTACTTTAATCTCAAGATATCTCCTTCTTATGTCTGCATAAGATTTCTAACGACTCTAGGATGCTTTCAATCTCTCTCAAATTAACTGAACTTTCTCCATGGATTCAAACACCATGTCTGGCCCAATCAAAGCAGCCTCACCCACTTCGAACTAACTGACTGGTGATCTATATCTCCACTCATAGAGATCCTCAAATGGTTCCATCTCAATACTAGCATGGTAATAATTATAGGCAAAATCAATCAACAGAAAATGGTCATCCCAACTGCCTTTGAAATTAATAACACTGCCCTCAATATATTATCTAGAGTCTGAATGGTCTTTTTTGCCTGGCCATCTATACCATCAGGTAATGTTATGACTGGGGCTGATGTGAGTCAAGTCTTCAATTCCTGAAAACTCTTTTCACAGGAATCTGACCACTGGAACTTAACTTTCTTCTGGATGAAAACCCTTCAATAAACTATCTATAATAGCTAGCTAAACCCAAGAAACTTCTAATGTCTGATGGAGAAATAGGTCTAGGACAGTTTTTAACTGCTTATATCTTTTGAGGGTCAACTCCAATACCATCACTGTAAATAATATGATCGAGACCTTAGCCAAAATTCACATTTACTAAATTTGGTGAACAACTGATGATCTCTAAGAGTTTGTAACATAATTCTAAGATGGTCTACATGCTCATCTCCACTACGAGAATAGACAAAAATATCATCGATAAAGACTACGATGAACATGTCTAAATACTATTTGAGCACGCGGTTCATCAAGTCCATAAAAGAAGCTGGGGCATTTGTTAGTCTGAAGGACATGACTAGAAACTCAAAATGACCATAACGGGTTCTAAAAGTTGTCCTTGGAATATCACATTCCCTTACTCTCAGCTGATGATATTCGAATCTAAGGTCTATCTTTGAGAAGCAACTTGCACCTTGGAGTTTGTTGAATAAGTCATCAACCTGAGGAAGAGGATATTTGTTTTTGATTGTGACTTTATTCAGCTGACGATAGTCAATGCACATTTGCAACGAACAATCTTTCTTCTGCACGAATAGAATGGGAGTGCCCCATGGAGAAACATTGGGCCTTATAAAACCTTTATCTAAGAGATCCTTAAGCTACTCTTTTGAATCTTTAAGATCGACTGGAGCCATACGATATGGAGGAATAGAGATAGGTTGAGTATCTGAAAGAAGGTCAATAATGAATTCTCTTTCCCTATCAGGAGGTACCCCTGGAAAATATTTAGGAAAAATGTCAGGAAACTCATTGACTACTCTGACAGACTGAACTGTTATAATCTCAGACTTAGTGTCTTTGACTCAAACGAGATGATAGATATACCCTTTTGAGATCAATATTCTGGCTTTAAGGTAGGATATGAAATGACTTTTGGGAGACACTAAAGTACCTTCCCACTCAAAGGTTGGCTCATCTGGAAACTAAAACTTCACCACTCGGGTGTGACAATCTATAGAGGCATAGAAGGAATGGAGACATTCCATACCAAGAATAAGGTCAAAGTTAACCATATCTAACTCTATGAGGTCTGTTAACATGATTTTATGAAGGACATTGATAGGACACTTTCTATAGATCTGTTTGAAAAAACCCGACTCACCCACTGGGGTAGAAACCAAAAAAGGATCAAGGATCTTTTCAGGACCTATTTCAAAATTTACTGCAACTAATGGGGTCACATAAGAGAAACTCGACCCAGGTTCTAACAACATATAAATATCAAGATGAAAGAAAAGAAGCATACCAGTAACAACATCGGGTGAATCCTCCTTCTCCTGATGGGATGGTAAAGCATAAAACCAATTCTGTTACTGACTGCCACCGGTACTTGATTATGCGCCCTGAGGAGGGACTAGACGACCTAGAGGGGCTGGTGCACTAGTAGCCTATATCTGGGGACGAGCATCCCTATTTCACTGCCTAGTATGAGGACACTCTTTTATTTTATATCCCAACTTACCATAACCATAACAACCTTTCTGTCCCAATAAGCACTCACCGAGATGATTCTTACCACACTTAGAACATGAAGGATAACTAGGCTTTCCACTCAAACTATTCTCAAATTTGGACATAGAGGAATTAATCCACTACTCCTTCCTAGCTTTGTGAGTTGGAGCACTAGCTGAAGATGGCACTGGCATAGATAAATGATTCTGAAACTACGAATAATTTCCCCCTCCAGACCTAGTCTGACCATACTTAAACTGCTTGATTCTGGCCTTCTTATTAATTCTTTCTCTTACCTTCAACTTTTGTGCCTCAATCTACTGGGCATGAATCATTAACCTAGAATTATTCACGTCTCCAATAAGCATGGCAGTCCTACACTCCTTTACTACCAAACCAGATACTCTAGTGAAAAACTTACTCATACTTACCCTAGGATCAGCCATCGTATCAGGGGCATACTTAGACAACTAGTTGAACTTAAGAAAGTACTTCTTCACCGTCATTGAGCCTTGCCTCAAATTCAAAAACTCCTCTATATTAGCTTCTTTTATCTCACGCAAAAAAAACTTGTCTAGAAAAATATCCTGAAACACTTGCCAACTCATAGGAGCGACATTCTTGCCTCTACCATTCTTCTACATAACTACCCAATCATATGATACATTCTTTAATCTATAATATGCCAACTCTACACTTTCTACCTTAGGAATATGCATAATTTGGGTGATCTTCTTCACCTCGTCTAAATAAAGTTGTGGGTCCTCACCTGCTTTCGATCCAAAGCAGTTTGGTGGATTTATTCTTATAAAGTCTCTAATTTTGGATGCTACTAAATACCATTCTGTCGAAGTGGGACTATGGCCTAATGGTTGCCCTAAACATTGGCAGTCACTTCCTAGGCCAATGCCTGAAAAGCAACCCAAAATTTAGCATTGGATACATTTTCATTCAAAGGGTCAGAAGGCTATGGTGGATGGTTATCATTTCTGCAGGCGTTAGTTCGATGAGGAGAAATATTCAACTATCACGTAAAAGCACGAGTTAAAAGCAGATAGAGATACTGTAAGCATGATAGATCATGAAAGAAAGAAATGATTTCCTAAAAACATCCCGTAGCCTCTTGCTCATAAATGTGGCGCGCTTCACACCCATGATCAAGACCCTACGTAAGTGGCTTGTCTAACTACATAGGACTCTTATAAACCTTAGGCTCTGATACCAAGTCTATAACACCCCAAAACCTAGTCCCTACGCATCATACAGTGCTCAAGACTATGAGTAGCCTTAAGCTAACCCTGTCTGCCTTCTACTAAGTATGAATCTCATAATAGAGGAAATATAGATATAATATAAAAACTAGAATATAGAAGATTTGTTTGAACAATCAATACTGAATAATCTAAAAATATATCTAGCAGTCTAACAATCCTCTACTACTAATAACTAGACAGTTATTAAGACAAACCCCCAGCTAACTCAAACTATCTGAAAATACTAAATCATCTATACTTAAAAGCTAAAAATAATTGAATGACTAATTCCTTGAACTATGAGGACTTACCAACTGTAGGGATGTAGATGAAGATGCTCAAAATCACTCACACTACTGGAAATGAGCACCAAAACTTACATTATGAGATAATGTAGCACATAGACGTATATGTGGATTAGTACTTTTGCAATGTACTGAGTATATGAGGGTGAATGCATAAGTAAAATAGAGTCTCAAAATTATCATAATTTATAGAAAAAAATGCATGCTGACTCACATATGCTGGATTATTTGAAAACTATAAATCAAATCATGAATAGGAACACATGTTGTATAAATTCAGTGAGTCATAACATTTAGTTCTAAAGTTGAACTAGTATTGCGTCTTTAAATCATACTGTCTAAGTATAGAAAAGACTCACTTTTGTATCTATAAACTGAAATCTGAAATCTCATAGCTAAAGCCATATGTAAAGCAATATCTGAATATAACTATGAGCCTTTTGTAACACCCCGGGTCTATACCCCAGATGCTACATGGTGCTTACAACCCCGAAGGACCATAAGCTAACCCATGACTGATATCTTCTATGAACACTAAATAATGATACTGTAATAAATATGGAAAATAGACTAAAATGCCATAAGGTTCAAAATCTATAAATACTGATAAAAGACAACCTCTGCAATAATATTTAATAAAACATCTTAAAACTGAAATACTGTCTGAAAGTCTAGTCTGAAACGACTCTAACTAAACTATCTGAATGTGGAGTTGATAGGACAAGCCCCTAACTAACTCCAGCTACTAAAATACTGATAAACTGAAATACTAAAATAAAAGTATGTCGTCGATAGATAAGGACTCACTACTAAAACTAATGCTAATAACTGGATCTGTCTATGCGTGGTCAGGAACCTGAGCGTCTGAACCTATGATATGAGACATCATAGCACAAACAAAGAGTATGCATCAGTACGTGGAATATACTGGTATGCTAGAATGTACTGGTATGCTAGAATGTACTGGTATGCTAGATAAGGTTAGGTTGAATGCAAGAGTTCATATACATGGACAATAACTAACTGAATGATATAGAGTAACTGGATATGAGAGTACATAGATAACTGAACTGCTGTAAATAATGAGCATACAATACTGTGCATGTACGTGTATACTATAACTGAGCTTATATGAAGCTAAACACTGAGTTCTGATACTGAGTAACTGATATCTGATGATACTGATAATTTAGTTACTTATTCTGATTGACTGTATCTGACAGTCCTAATTATGTAGAATGAAATTGAGTTCTATTCTGAAGACTAAAACTTAATCTGTGGGAGGTAATCATCTAACTTACATGCCCTAAATAAGATAACTGAGTTGAGGTCCAACCTGTGACCCCCAGTTGGAAGGGTGTCAGTACCATGCCACGGGTAAAGACACTGAATAGTTACCCTCATCTGGAAGGTACTCTAATGAGAATTGTGAAACCCTCAACTAGCAGGTTAAAATACCTCATCAACCCTGAGCAGGAAGGTTTGATGTCTCAACCTACCCTGGCTACATAGTTCTGGAACATAAGGATTGCTTCTAAGGATCACACTCTCTACGTGCAGGTGAGCCCCCACCCTTGGGTTCACTCGGTGCTAAATCCTACTCTCAACTGAAAGACACTGGTTTGATTATACTGAATTGGACAAGATAGATACTGAGTTTACTGAGTTTTTTTGAGTTCTATAACTGACTGAGTTCTACTGAGTTCTGTAGCTGACTGAATTCTACTGATCATGACATGACTGATACTATTCTCTAACTGGCACTGGCTCTAGGTAAACATCTAGATTGTCGGGTATAAAATACCCCCAGGACTCGATAGCATGAGAAGTAAAGCATAGAAAAATCTTAAATAACATAACAATGTATACTTGTTCATAATTCATTCATAGAGGCATTTTATCGAACACTTGTAGGGCATAAGCTTGTACATATACTAGCATGTCATGATTGTATCATTTAATTCAAATGGATATTCTATCAAACACTTGGGGAGTACAACTTAATGCACATAATCATGGATAACATATAAACATTGCAACTACAATGCCCAAACATGCAATTGCCTGGATTCAACATGCAATTCATAAAATTCACCATAAATACTATTCAATTTTCATGAATCTTATCATAATCATGGATTGAAAACTAAATTAACATCATAGACATGCATAAAATCAATTTAAAACATGGGAATTCATAATTCCATAAACTTGTAGTTTTAAAAAAAGATTCTTAGACTCTATGGGTGGAAGGTACCCATATATGAATACCTAAAATACCTGAATTGATAATTTCTTGGAGTTCTTCGTGAGTTTCTTAAGCTTTGTTCTTGATTTATTGAGACTAGATTTCCCCTTTTTGAGAGAGAATAACTTAATATTTGAATAAAGTGAATAAATAATGAGATAATGGGTTATTTAGAGGTTTAATTTCATGTTTAGACTGATTAGGGCCATGGAAAATACCCATTTACCCCTGGGAATGACTTAAAAGTCGTCACTGGAAAAACCCAACCTGGAACCCTAACGCAACGCGGTGCTGTCGCACCGTATCACTAGAAATTGACACCTAGGAAAATACATGGTGGTACAACATGGTGGTATCATGTTGCCACACTGGATGCGACCTGGAAGTTCACCGCTACGCGGTGACATCACGTAGCTTCATTGGAAAGAGGATAATTATGAAATTGAGCCTTGGAGTAACGCGCCATGATTGCGGAGGCTCACTGAATTCGAAAATTACCATTTGGTCATGATCCACGACGCACTGAAGTGCCAGTTGGCACACTACTTTACAAAAATGGCTTTAACTCTTCGCCCGGGTATTGGATTTAGGTGAATTTTATATCGTTAGAAAGCTAACTGAATTTACTACGCATTGGGAAGTTCTAAACTAAAAAAATACTGAGTATTTAGAATAATTTAAATCAAATAACTCATGTAGTCAGAGATAAATAAGCTATGGAAATAAAAGGTATTACAATATCTTCCCCTTGGGAACATTCGTCCTCGAATGAGACTGATTAAGACAAGAAAAACTGTTAGACTGAGTTTACACACTGAACATGCACATTGAAGCATGACTTACTAAACTACTAACAAGCTGAGTTCTTGTACTGGACATTCATATCTGATGCATGGAATACATGACTAAAACTATTGATAAGCTAAATTTTCATACTGAACAAGCATATCTGATACATAAGTACATGTCTGAACTGATTCATGAATGGATGACTGAAAATGTAATGGTAACGAATACCAAGATTATAACTGGAAGTGAAAATGGAACTGAGTATAGCTAAGAAAGACTTTTATCTTAAGCTAAATCTGAGTTCGCAAAGAAGTGGTGAGGATACTTAGTCCGCATATCTGCTTCTTTTTCCCAAGTATCTCCTTTAATGGACTGATTCCTCGAATGAACTTTGACCAAGGGAACTTATTTGTTCCTCAGTGTGTAAATCTGACAATCGAGGATCTGGACCGGAAACTCTTTGAAAGAGAGATCATTCTGAATATTTACATCCTCTCAAGGAACTACGATAGCTGGGTCACCAATGTATTTCTTTAGCAAGGAGACGTGGAACACTAGGTGTACTGAAGCTAGATGTAAAGTCATCTCAAGCTCATAAGCTACCTTTTCGAAACAAATGAGAATTCTATAAGGATCGACATATCAGTGACCGAGCTTTCCCTTCTTACCGAACCTCTTTACTCTCTTCATAGGAGAGATTTTTAAGAACACAAAATAACAGATCTCAAACTCAAGATCTTTTCTCCTCATATCTGCATACGATTTCTGTCGGCTCTGGGTAGCCTTAAGCCTCTCTATGATCCGCTGAACCTTCTCTAAGGCATCAAACATAAATTTAGGCCCTACTACTGTGCCTCACCTACCTCAAACCAACTAATTGGAGATCTATATCTCCTACCCTAGAGAGCCTTAAACATAGCCATCTGAATAGTGGAGTAATAACTATTATTGTATGCGAATTCGATCAAAGGCAAGTGATCATCCTAACTACCAATAAAATCGACAACACAGGCTCTTAGCATATCTTCTAGAGTCTGAATGGTCCTTTCTACTTGACCATCTGTCTGAGGGTGGAAAGCTGTACTGAGGTGGACTTGGGTATCAAGGCCCTTTGGGAATGCTTTCCAGAAATAAAAGGTAAACTGGGTACCTCTATCTGAGATTATGGATATTGGGAATCCGTGTAACTTAACTAACTATTTGATATAGAGTTTGGTGTAGTCTTCAATTGAATAGGAAGCATGAACTAGCAAGAAATAAGATGATTTAGTCATCCTATCTATGATAACCCAAATGGAATTATGATGATGATGAGTACAAGGAAAACTTGTCACAAAGTCCATGTTCACTCCTTCTATTTCCATATGGGATTACTGAACTCCTACATGGACCCACTAGGCTTCTTGTGCTCAATTTTAACCTGATGACACGTAGAGCACCTAGCTATAAATTTTGCAATATCTCTCTTCATCCCACTCTACTAATAGATCTCCCGCAATTCGTGGTACATCTTAGCGACCCCGAGATGAATAGAGTATCGCGCACCATGCGTTTCTTCAAAAATTTGTTGACTCAAGTCATCTACATCGGGCATACATAAATGACCCTGGAAATGCAACACACCATCTCCCTCTTAGGACAAAACCTCTATTTTTTAATCTCTGACTGACTCTTTCAACTTAATAAGATTGGTATCTCTATCCTACTTTTCCTTTACTTCGGAAACTAGAGATGATTCTGAACTATTCTGCACCTACACACTGCTCTTTTCTAAATTGACTAAGCGGACACTGAGTCAGTCAAGATGATGAACATTCTAAACTAACTTTTTCTTATCATTCTCAACATGAGCAACACTGCCCATAGACAATCTACTGAGAGCATTAGCCACTACATTGGCCTTGCCCAAGTGATACAAAACACTTATATCATAATTTTTCAATAACTCTAACTACCTTCTCTGACGCAAGTTAAAATCTTTCTGACAAAACACATACTATAATCTTTTGTAATCTGTGAACACATCAACATTCACCACATACAAGTAGTGCCTCCAAATATTGAAGGCAAACACTACAGCTGCTAACTCGAGATCATGAGTTAGGTAATTCTTTTTATGGGGCTTAAGTTGTTTGGTGGCATAGGCTCTGACCTTACCTTTCTGTATGAGGAAAAAACCCAAACCTACTCTGGATACGTCACAGTATACAACAAACCCATCTAAACCATCTAGTAGAGTCAAGACTGGGGATTAGGTGAGTCGAGTCTTCAACTCCTGAAAACTATTCTTGATACAATCAGACCACTAAAATTGGAATTTCTTCTGAGTAAATCTAGACATGGGGGACGCAATAAATGAAAACTCTTTAACAAACCGATTGTAATAGCTAGCAAAACCTAAGAAACTCTGGATATCTGATGGAGAGATGGATCTAGGCCAGTTTCTCACCGCCTTGGTCTTTTAAGGATCAACTCTAATTCCATCACCAAAAATAATTTGACCAAGGAATACTACTGACCTAAGTCAAAATTCACACTTACTGAATTTGGCGAACAACTGATGAGTTCTGAGAGTCTAAAGTATGATTCTGAGGTGATCTATATGAGCATTCTCGCTAGGGGAATAGACAAGAATGTCATCGATAAAGACTATAATGAACATGTCCAAGTACTGCTTGAATACATGATTCATTAAATCCATGAAAGCTGCTGGGGCATTTGTAAAACCGAAGGACATGACTAGAAACTCGAAGAGACCATACCGGGTTCTGAAAGCTATTTTCAGAATGTCATATTCTCTGACTCTGAACTGATGATAGCCTGATCTGAGGTCTTTCTTAGAAAAGTAACTAGCACCCTGAAGTTTGTTGAAAAAGTCATCAATTTTAGGAAGTGGAAATTTACTCTTGACTATGACTTTGTTCAACTAACAGTAGTCTATACACATTCTAAGAGAATCTTCCTTTTTATGCACGAATAAGACTGGTGCGCCCCATGGGGAAACACTGAGTCTGATGAATCCCTTATCTAGGAGATTCTTTAACTATTCTTTTATCTCCCTGAGTTCTGCAGGTTCCATTCTATATGGTGGAATAGATATAGGCTGAGTATCTAGAAGAAGGTCTATTCCAAAGTCTATTTCCCTAACGGGAGGAACTCCAGAAAGATCTTTGGGAAACACATCTGAGAATTCATTTATTGCTGGAACTGTCTTAAGCCTGGGAGTCTCTGAACAAGAGTCGTTGACTCGTACAAAATGATAGACACATCTCTTGGATATCATTTTTTTTTCTCTAAGGTATGAAATCAATTGACCCTTAAGCGTTGTAGTACTACCTCTCTATTCAAGGACTGGTTTATTTAGAAACTAAAAATAAAAAATTCTATTTCTACAATCAACTGAGGCATATCATGAATGGAGCCAATCTATGACGAGAATGACATCAAAATCTGTCATCTCTAATTCTACTAAGTCTGCTTAAGTAAATTTCTAAGATATCATAACCGGACAGTTCTTGTATACTCATCGGGCTATGAGAGATTTACCAACTAAGGTAGAAACTGAGAAAGGCTCTACTAGGATTTCTGGACTAACTCCGAAGCTAACGGCTATATAAGGAGTTATGAAAGATAAAAAAGCTCTTTGATCTAGCAAGGTATAAATATGTAAATGGAAGATTTGTAACGTACCAATGACCATATCAGGAACATTTTTCGAATCTTGTCTGGACTGAAGTTCTTAAAACCTATTTGGGCGTTGCCCACTGGTGGAACTGGAAGCACCACCCTACTGATTTGGGTGACCTGACTGAGCTGAAGGATGATTATACTGACCCTGAGAACCTGACTGAGGACAATCTCTAATTCTGTGACTTGGCTTGATACACCCGAAATAAACATCACTGCCAGCTCTGCAGATACCCTGATGGTTTCTACTACAAGTCTGACCAAGAGGATTTATTTGAGCACTGCTGACACTACCCTGAGATTTAGAGCCTGACACCCTATCTTTGTTTCCATTTCTAAACTTAAGTACTGGAGCACTGGCTGAGGACGGAGATGGAACTAAAGATTTTAGGTAAAACTGGGAACGGTTACCGCCCTCTGACTTAGGCTGATTAAAATTGAAGCTACCTATTCCAGCTCTCTTGTTCTGCCTCTCTCTCTCTATTCTTAACCTCTTCTATCTGCTGAGCATAGACCATGATCCTAGATATGTCCATATCCTTAATCAACATCATAATTCTGTACTCTTTAACCACACTATCTGACACCCCAGAAACAAACTTGCTCATTCTGGACCTACTGTCTGCTACGACATGGGGAGCATACCTGGATAACTGAGTAAGCTTGAGGGAATACTCTTTCACACTTATACTGCCATTCTGAGATTGATGAACTCTAACATCTTGGCTTTTCTTAGCTCTAAGGGAAAAAATCAATCTAGGAAAGCAGTATCAAACTCTTCCTACTCTATGGGCTCTGCATCTGTGCCCCTGTCTACCTTCCACTTCTTAAACCACGTATGAGCTATATCTTATAGTTGATAGGTAGATAACTCAGCACTCTCAGTGGAAGTCACTCCCATAATATCTGTGATTTTCTGAACCTGATCGGGGAACTCTTGTGGATCCTCTTCTAACTTAGATCCTGAGAATATGGGAGGATTCATTCGGATGAAGTCCTGAATCCTGGCTGCAACAATATTAGCCACTGGGTTGGCCTTAACAACAGCTGGCCATTTATTCTATGTTGCGATAGAATTGTCTAGAGTACAGACTGCAACTTTGAATTCTACATAAGAGACATGCTCGTCCAGGGCATCTGCCTGAACGGGCTAAGGTGCTGATTGATTTCCGATTCTCCTTTCGTTAGTCATTTTAAGAGGCATATTCTATAAACTAAAGGAAGAAATAGATTAGATTGAGAGTTCAACCTGAGCTCATGTTCACTCGCATGACATGAATACTGAAAGAAGGGAAACTTTTCCAAAAATATTTCATAGCCTCATGTCCATAAGTATGGCGTGCTACACACCCATGAACAAGACTCTACTTGATGTGACTTTCAGAATCCCTAGGACTCTATTGAACAAGACTACACACCCATGCACAGGACTCTACTTGATGCATCTTTCATACTCACTAGGAATCTGTTCAACCTTAGGCTCTGATACCAAGTTGGTAATGCCCCGAGTTTGTACCTCAGACACTATACGGTGCTTATGACCCCGAAGGACCACAAGCTAACCCATGACTGATATCTTCTGTGAGCAGTGAATAATGATACTGTAATAAATGTAGAAAATAGAATGAAATGCCATAAGGTTCAAAATATGTAAATACTGATAAATTACAACCTCTGCAGTAATATCTGATAAAATATCTGAAAACTAAAATATTGTTTGAATATCTAATCTGAAAAGCCTTTAACTAAACTCTCTGAGTATCGAGTTGATGGGACAAGCCCCAAACTAACTCCAACTACTGAAATTATAATAAACTGCAATACTGAAATAAAAGCATGCCCTCGATAGATGAGGACTCACTACTAAAACTACTATTGATAACTAGATCTGTCTATGCGTGGTTGGAACCTGAGCGTCCGAACCTATGATATGAGACATCATAGCACAAAAAAAGAGTATGTGTCATTATGTGGAATATACCAATATGCTAAATGAGGTAAGGCTGAATGCAAGGGTTTATATGCATGAACAATAATTGACTGAATGATATAGAGTAACTAGATATGAGAGTACATAGATAACTGAATTGCTGTAAATACTGAGCATGCAATACTGTGCATGTACGTGTATACTGTAACTAAGCTTGTTTGATGCTAAGCACTTAGTTCTGATACTAAGTAACTGATATCTGAAGTTATTGATAACTAAGTTACTGATACAGATTGACTGTGTCTGATAGTCCTAATTCTGTAAAACAAAATAGAGTTTTATTCTGAAGACTGAAACTGAAATTGTAGGAGGTAATCATCTAGCCGACATGCCCCAAATAACATAACTGAGTTAGGGTCCAACCTGTGACCCTAGGTCGAAGGGTGTCAGTACCGTGCCATGGGTAAAAACACTGGATAGTTACCCTCATCAGGCAGGTACTCTAATTTGAACGGTGGAACCATCAACTAGCAGGTTAAAATACCTCAACAACCCTCAACTAGCAGGTTTGATATCTCAACCTACACTTGCTACATAGTTCTGGAACACAAGGATTGCTTCTAAGGATCATACTTTCTACTAGCAGGTGAGCCCCCATCCTTGCGTTTACTCTGTGCCGAATCCTACTCCCAACTGAAAGACAATGAACTGAGTACATTGAACTGGATTGGACTGATACTGAGTTTACTGAGTTTTCTTGAGTTCTGTAACTGACTGATTTCTATTGAATTCTGTATCTGACTAAATTCTACTAATCGTGACATGGCTGATACTATTCTATAACTGACACTGTCTCTGGGTAAACAGCTAGATTGTCGGGTATAGAATACCCCCAGGACTCGATAGCATGAGAAGCAAAGCATATCATAATCCTGAATAACATAACAATGTATACTTGTGCATAATTCGTTCATAGAGATATTTTATTGAACACTTGTAAGGCATAAGCTTGTACATATACTAGCATATCATGATTGCATCATTTAATTCACATGGATATTCTATGAAACACTTGGGGAGTATAAATTAATGCACATAATCATGGATAACATATAAACATTGCAACTACAATGCCCAAACATGCAATTTCATGGATTTAACATGCAATTCATAAAATTCCCCATAAATACTATTCTATTTTCATGAATCTTATCATAATCATGGATTGAAAACCAAATTAACATCATAGACATACGCAAAATCAATTTCAAATGTGGGAATTCATAATTCCATAAACTTGTAGTTTTAAAAAGAGATTATTGGACTCGTGGAAGGTACCCATAGATGAACACCTAACATATCTGAATTGATAATTTTTTGGAGTTCTTCGTGAGTTTCTTGAGATTTGTTTTTAATTTATTGAGACTAGTTTTCCCCTTTTTGAGAGAGAATGACTTAATCTTTGAATAAAGTGAATAAATTAGGAGATAATGGGTTATTTAGAGGTTTAATTTCATGTTTAGACTGATCAGGGTCATGGAAAAATACCGATTTACCCCTGGGAATGACTTAAAAGTCGTCACTGGAAAAACCCAACCTGGACCCCTAGCGCGATGCGGCGCTATCACACCGTGTCACTGGAAATTGACAACTGGGAAAATGCATGGTGGCGCGCCGTGGTGGTATCGCTTTACCACACCGGATGCGACTTGGAAGTTCACTGTGATACGGTGACATCGTGTAGCTTTACTGGAAAGAGGACAATTGTGAAATTAAGACTTTCTATAATGCTCCATGATTGCAGAGGCTTACTGGATTTGACAATTTCCATTTGGAAATGCTCCGCGACACGCTGAAGTGCCAGTTGGCACACTACTTTACAAAAATAACTCTAACTCTTCGCCCGGGTATCGTATTTGGGTGAATTTTATATTGTTAGAAAGATGACTGAATTTTCTACGCATTGGTAAGCTCTAAACTGAAAAATACTAATTATTTAGAATAATTTATATTGAATAACTCACATACTCAAAGATAAATGAGCTATGGAAATATGGGGTATTACAATATCTCCCCCTTGGGAGCATTTGTCCTCAAATGAGACTGGTTAAGATAAGAAACTATGTTAGACTGAGTTTACACACTAAACATGTATACTGAAGCATGACTTACTGAACTACTGACAAGCTGAGTTATTGTACTAAAAATGCATATCTGATGCATGGAATACATGACTGAAGCTACTGATAAGCTAATTTTTCATATTGAACATGTATATCAGATGCATGAGTACATGTTTGAACTTATTCATGAATGCATGACTGAAAATGCAATGGTAACAAATCCCAAGATTATAACTATAACTGAACATGAAACTGAGTAGAGCAAAGAAAGACTGTTATCTTAAGCTGAATCTGAGTTTACGAAGAAGAGGTGAGGATTCTTAGTCCTCATATCTAATTCTTCTTCCCAAGTATCTTCCTCAATGATATGATTTCTCTAAAGAACTTTGACCAAGGGAACTTCTTTGTTCCTCAGTCTGTGAATCTGACGATCGAGGATCTGGACTGGAACCTCTTCAAAACAGAGATCAGTCTAAATATTTACATCCTCTAAATGAACTACAATAGCTGGGTCACCAATGCATTTCTTTAGCATGGAGTCATGGAACACTAGGGGTACTGAACCTAGATCTGAAGGCAACTCAAGCTCATAAGCTACCTTTTCAAAATGACTAAGAATTCTGTAAGAACCGACATATCGGTGACTGAGCTTTCCCTTCTTGCTAAACCTCTATACTCTCTTCATGGGAGAGATTTTCAAGAACATAAAATCATCGAACTCAAACTTGAGATCCTTTCTCCTCACATCTGCATACGATTTTTGTCGGCTCTGGGCAGCCTTAAGCTTTTTTCTTATCCACTGAACCTTCTCTATGGAATCAAACACAAAGTCAGTCCCTACTACTGCAGCCTCACCTACCTCAAACCAACCAATTGGAGATCTATATCTCCTAACATAGAGAGCCTCTAATGGAGCCATCTGAATATTGGAGTAATAGCTGTTATTGTATGCGAATTCTATCAAAGGCAAGTGGTCATCCTAACTACCTTTAAAATTGACAATGTAGGCTCTTAGCATATCTTCTAGAGTCTAAATGGTCCTTTCTTCTTAACCGTCTGTCTGAGGGTGAAAGGCTATAATGAGGTGGACTTGGGTATCAAGGCCCTTTTGGAATGCTTTCCATAAATAAGAGGTAAACTGTGTACCTATATTTGAGATAATGGATACTGGGACTCCGTGTTACTTAACCAAGTCTCTGATATAGAGTTTGGTGTAGTCCTTAACTGAATAGGAAGCATGAACTTACAAGAAATGAGCTGATTTGGTCATCGTATCGATGATAACCCAAATGGAATCATGCTGATGACGAGTAGGAAAACCCGTCACAAAGTCCATGTTCACTCCTTCCCATTTCCATGTGGGAATGTTGAACTCCTACATGGACCCACTAGGCTTCTGGTGCTCAATCTTAACCTGCTCACACATAGAGCACTTAGCTACAAACTCTACAATAACCCTCTTTATCCCACTCCACCAATAGATCTCCCGCAAATTGTGGTACATCTTAGTGGCCCCTAGATGAATAGTGTATCACACACCATGCGCTTCTGCAAGAATTCATTACCTTAAGTCATCTACATCGGGCATAGATAAATGACCCTGGACATGCAACTCACCATCTCCTAGTAGCCTGAAGTCATCTACACCGGCCACACATAAATAACCCTGGCAACGCAACACACCATCTTCTCCATGAGAGAAAACCTCTATTTTCTGATCTCTAACTGACTTATTCAACTTAACAAGACTGGGATCTCTCTCCTGATTTTCCTTCACTTGAGAAACTGGAGATGATTTTGAACTATTCTGCATCCACACACTGCCCTCTGCTGAATTAACTTAGCTGATATCGAGTTGGGAAAGCTGATGAACTGCCTGAACTAACCTCTTCTTGTCATTCTCAACATGAGCAACACTACCCATAGACAATCTATTGAGAGCATTAGCCACTACATTGGCCTTGCCCAGGTGATACAGAATATTTATATCATAATCTTTCAATAACTCTAACTACTTTCTCGGATGAAAGTTTAAATCTTTCTGAGAGAACACATACTATAAGCTTTTGTGATCTGTGAACACATCAACATGCACCCCATACAAGTAATGCCTCCAAATTTTTAAGGAAAATACTCTAGCTTCTAACTCGAGATCATGAGTCGGGTAATTCTTCTCATGGGGCTTAAGTTGTCTGGAGGCATAAGCTATGATATTACCTCTCTGTTTGAGAACACAACCCAAACCTACCCTGGATGCATCACAGTATGCAACAAACCTATCTGAACCATCTGGTTGTGTCAAGACTAGGGCTGAGGTGAGTCAAGTCTTGAACTCCTAAAAACTCTTCTTGCAAGAATCAGACCACTGAAATTGGACTTTCTTCTGAGTCAATCTGGATATGTGGGACGCAATAGATGAAAACCCTTCAATAAACCGATAGTAATATCCAGTTAAACCCAAGAAACTCCAAATAGATGATGGAGAGATCTGTTAAGACCAGTTTCTCACCGACTTAGTCTTTTGAGGATCAACTCTAATGCTATCACCGAAAATAATATGACCAAGGAATGCTACTGACCTTAGCCAAAATTCATACTTACTGAGTTTGGCAAACAACTGATGAGTTCTGAGAGTCTGAAATATGATTCTGAGGTGATCTGTGTGAGCATTCTCACTACGAGAATAGACAAGAATGTCATTGATGAAGAATATAACCAATATATCTAAGTAATGCTTGAACACATGATTCATTAAATCCATGAAAGTTACTGGGGAATTCGTAAGACCAAAGGACATGACTAGTAACTCGTAGTGACCATACTGGGTTCTGAAAATTGTTTTCAAAATGTCACATTCTCTGAATCTGAGCTGATGATAGCTTGATCTGATGTCTATCCTAGAAAAGTAACTAGCACCCTGAAGTTGGTCGAACATGTCATTAATTTTAGAAACTGGATATTTATTCTTATCTGTGACGTTCTTCAACTGACAGTAGTCTATACACATTCTAAGAGAACCGTCTTTCTTACACACAAATAAGACTGGTGTGCCCCATGGGGAAACCCTGGGTCTGATGAATCCCTTATCTAGGAGATCCTTCAACTGTTCTTTTAACTCCCTGAGTTCTGCTGGTGTTATTTTGTATGGTGAAATAGATATGGGCTGAGTATCTGAAAGAAGGTCTATTCCAAAGTCTATTTCCCTAATGGGAGGAACTCCAGGAAGATCTTTGGGAAACACATTTGAGAATTCATTTACTACTGTAACTGACTCAAGCTTGGGAGTCTCTGAACTAGAGTCATTGACTCGTACAAGATGATAGACACATCTCTTGGATATCATTTTTGTTTCTCTAAGGTATGAAATCAACTGACCCTTAAGCGTTATTGTACTACCTCTCTATTTAAGGACTGGTTCATTTGGAAACTGAAAATAAAAAATTCTATTTCTACAATCAACTGAGGCATATCATGAATAGAGCCAATCTATGCCAAGAATGACATCAAAATCTGTCAAGACTGGGGTTGAGATGAGTCGAGTCTTTAACTCCTGAAAACTCTTCTCGCAAGAATTAGACCACTGATATTGGACTTTCTTCTGAGTCAATCTGGACACGGGGGACGCAATAAATGAAAACTCTTTAAAAACTGATTGTAATAGCTAGCTAAAGCTAAGAAACTCTGGATAGCTGAGGAGAGATAGGTCTAGTCCAATTTTTCACCGCCTTGGTCTTTTGAGGATCAACTATAATGCCATCACTGGAAATAATATGACCAAGGAATACTATTGACCTTAGTCAAAATTCGCACATACTAAATTTGGAAAACAACTCATGAGTTCTGAGAGTCTGAAGTACAATTTTGAGGTGATCTGCATGAGCATTCTCGCTACGAGAATAGACAAGAATGTCATTGATGAAGACTATAACGAACATGTCCAAGTACTGCTTGAACACATGATTCATTAAATCCATGAAAGTTTCTGGGGCATTTGTAAGACCAAAGGACATGACTAGAAACTCAAAGTGACCATACCGAGTTCTGAAAGCTATTTTTAGAATGTCACATTCTCTAACTCTGAACTGATGATAGCCTGATCTGAGGTCTATCTTAGAAAAGTAACTAGCACCCTAAAGTTGGTCGAACAAGTCATCAATTTTAGGATGTGAAAATTTATTCTTGACTGTGACTTTGTTCAACTGACAGTAGTTTATACACATTCTAAGAGAGCCATCTTTTTTACGCATGAATAAGACTAATGCGCCCCATGGGGAAATGCTGGGTCTGATGAATCCTTTATATAGGAGATCCTGTAACTATTCTTTTAAATCCCTGAGTTCTTCTGGTGCTATTCTGTATGGTGGAATAGATATGGGTTGAGTATCTGGAAGAAGGTCTATTCCAAAGTCTATTTCCCTAACGGAAGGAACTCCAGAAAGATCTTTGGGAAACACATCTGAGAATTCATTTACTACTGGAACTGACTCAATCCTGGGAGTCTCTGAACTAGAGTCGTTGACTCATACAAGATGATAGACACATCTCTTGGATATCATTGTTTCGCTCTAAGGTATGAAATCAACTGACCCTTAAGTGTTGTAGTACTACCTCTCCATTCAAGGAATGGTTTATTTGGAAACTAAAAATAAACAATTCTGTTTATACAATCAACTAAGGTATATCATGAATGGAGCCAATCTATGCCAAGAATGACATCAAAATCTGTCATCTCTAATTCTACTAAGTCTGATTAATTAACTTTATGAGATATTATAACCGAACAGTTTCTATATACCCATCGGGCTATGATAGATTTACCCACTAGGGTAGAAACTGAGAAAGGATCTACTAGGATATCTAGACTAACTCCGAAGTTAATGGCTATATAAGGAGTTACGAAAGATATAAAAGCTCCTGGATCAAGCAAGGCATAAATATGTAAATGGAAGAACTATCATGTACCAGTGACCATATCTGGAGAATTTTCTTGATCTTGTCTGGACTGAAGTGCATAAAGCCTGTTTGGGCGTTGCCCACTGGTGGCACTAGAAGCGCCACCCTACTGATTTGAGTGACCTGACTAAGCTGAATGACGATTATACTAACCTTGAGAACCTGACTGAGGAAAATCATTGACTCTGTGGCCTGGATTGCCACACCCAAAATAAACATCACCGCTAGCTCTACAGATACCCTGATGGTTTCTACCGCAAGTCTGACCAAGAGGATTTGTTTGAACACTGCTGACACTACCCTAAGATTTAGAGCCTGGCGCCCTATCTTTGTTACCTTTTCTAAACTTAAGTACTGGAGCACTGGCTGAGAACGAAGCTGGAACTAAAGATTTTGGGAAAAACTGGGAATGATTATCGCCCTCTAACTTAAGTTGACTGAAATTAAAGCTACCTATTCTAGCTCTCTTATTCTTCCTCTCACTCTCACTATTCTTAGCCTCTTCTATCAGGGGAGAATGGACCGTGATCCTAGATATGTCCATCTTCTTAATCAACATCACAGTTTTGCATTCTTTAACCACACTATCTGACACCCCAGACACAAACTTTCTTATTCTGGACCTACTGTTTGCTAAAAAATGGGGAGCATACCTGGCTAATTGAGTAAGATTAAGGGAATACTCTTTCACACTTATACTGCCCTTCCTGAGATTGATGAACTCTAATATCTTAGCTTTTCTTTGCTCTAAGGGAAAGAATCTATCTAGGAAAGCAGTAGCAAACTCTTCCCACTCTATCGGCTCTGCAACTGTTCCCCTGTTTACCTTCCACTACTTAAACGACGTATGAGCTACATCTTGTAGCTGATAGGTAGCAAACTCAGCACTCTCACTGGAATTCACTACCATAATATTTGTGACTTTCTGAACCTGATCGGGGAACTCCTATAGATCCTCTTCTGACTTAGATCCTGAGATTAGGAGAGGATTCATTCGGATGAAGTCCTGAATCTTGGCTGCAGCAGTATTGGTCACTGGGTTGGCCTGAATAGTAGCTGGCCATTTATTCTAAGTTTCTATAGAATTTGCTAGAGTAGAGACCATAATTATGAATTCTGCATAAGAGATATGCTTGTCCAGGGGATCTGCCTGATCGGGCTAAGGTGCTGACTGATTTTCAATTCTCCTTTCGTTAGTCTTTTTATGAGGCATATTCTATAAACGAAAGGAAGAAATGTATTAGAATGAGGTTTTAATTTGAGGTCATGCTTACTTGTATGACATGAATACTGAAAGAAGGGAAACTTTTCCTAAAATATTTCATAGCCTCCTGTCCAAAAGTATGGCGTGCTATACACCCATGCACAAGACTCTACTTGATGCAACGTTCAGACTCCCTAGGACTCTGCCGAACAGGACTACACACCAATGCACAAAACTCCACTTGATGCAGCTTTTAGACTCACTTGGACTCTGTTGAACCTTAGGCTCTGATACCAAGTTTGTAACGCCCCAAGTTTGTACGTTGGACGCTATATGGATCTTACGACCCCGAAGGACCACAAGCTAACCCATGACTGATATCTGTTGTGAGCACTGAATAATGATACTATAATAAATACAGAAAATAGACTGAAATGCCATAAGGTTCAAAATCTATAAATACTAATAAAATACAACCTCTGCAGTAATATCTAATAAAATATTTGAAAACTAAAATACTGTCTGAATGTCTAATCTGAAAAGCCTCTAATTGAACTCTCTGAATATCGAGTTGATGGGACAAGCCCCAACTAACTCCAGCTACTGAAATACTAATAAACTAAAATACTGATATAAAAGCATGCCCTCAATAGATGAGGACTCACTACTAAAACTACTGCTGATAACTGGATTTGTCTATGCGTACTTAGGAACCTGAGCATCCAAACCTATAATATGAGACATCATAGCGCAAAGAAAGAGTATGTATCAGTATGTGGAATATACTGGTATGCTAGATGAGGTAAGGCTGAATACAAGGGTTCATATGCATGAATAATAACTTACTGAATGATATAGAGTAACTAGCTATGAGAGTACATAGATAACTGAATTATTGTAAATACTGAGCACGTAATACGGCGCATGTACGTGTATACTGTAATTGAGCTTGTTTGATGCAAAGCACTGAGTTCTAATGCTGAGTAACTGATATTTGAAGTTACTGATAACTGAGTTACTGATACTGATACTGATTACCTATATCTGACATTCCTAATTCTATAAAACAAAAATGAGTTCTATTCTGAGGACTGAAACTGAAACTGTGGGAGGCAATCATCTAACCGATATTCCCCAAATAAGATAATTGAGTTGGGGTCAAACCTGTGACCCTAGGTCGAAGGATGTCAGTACTGATCCACGGGTAAAGACACTGGAGAGTTACCCTCTTCTGGCAGGTACTCTAATTTGAATGGTGGAACCATCAACTTGCAGGTTAAAACACCTCATCAACCCTTAACTAGTAGGTTTGATGTCTCAACCTATGCTACCTACGTAGTTCTGGAATGCAAGGATTGCTTCTAAGGATGATACATTCTACTGGCAGGTGATCCCCCATCTTTGGGTTTACTCAGTGCCAAATTCTACTCCTAGCTGAAAGAGACTGAACTGAGTACATTGAACTGGATTGGATTGATACTGAGTTAACTGAGTTTTCCTGAGTTCTGTAACTGACTGAGTTCTACTGAGTTCTATAGCTGACTGAATTCTACTGATTGTGACATGACTGATATTATTCTGTAACTGACACTAGCTCTGGGTAAACAACTAGATTATAGGGTATTAAATACCCCTAGGACTCGATAGCATGGGAAGTAAAGAATATCATAATCTTGAATAACATAACAATGTATACTTGTGCATAATTCATAAATAGAGGCATTTTATCGAACACTTGTAGGGCATAAGCATGTACATATACTAGCATGTTATGATTGCATCATTTAATTCAGATGGACATTCTATGAAACACTTGGGGAGTATAACTTAATGCACATAATCATGGATAACATATAAACATTGCAACTACAATGCCCAAACATGCAATTTCTTGGATTTAACATGCAATTCATAAAATTCCCCATAAATACTATTCTATTTTCATGAATCTTATCATAATCATGGATTGAAAACCAAATTAACATCATAGACATGCGTAAATCAATTTCAAATGTGGGAATTCACAATTCCATAAACTTGTAGTTTTAAAAAGAGATTCTTGGACTCTATGGGTGGAAGGTACCCATAGATGAACACCTAACATCCCTGAATTGATAATTTCTTGAAGTTCTTCGTGAGTTTCTTGAGCTTTGTTTTTAATTTATTGAGACTAGTTTTCCCCCTTTTGAGAGAGAATGACTTAATCTTTGAATAAAGTGAATAAATTAGGAGATAATGGGTTATTTAGAGGTTTAATTTCATGTTAGACCGATTAGGGACTTGCAAAAATACCCATTTACCACTGGGAATGACTTAAAAGTCATCACTGGAAAAACCGAACCGGGACCCCTAGCGAGATGCAGCGCTATCGCGCCGTGTCACTGGAAATTGATAACTAAGAAAATTCATGGTGGCGCGATGTGGTGGTATCGCTTTACCACACCGAATGCGACCTGGAAGTTCACTGCGACGCAGTGACATCACATAGCTTCACTGGAAAGAGAACAATTGTGAAGTTGAGCCTTGGCGTGATGTGCTATGATTGCAGAGGCTCACTGGATTTGACAATTTCCATTTGGAAATGCTCCACGACGCGCTGAAGTGCCAGTTGGCACACTACTTTATAAAAATGGCTCTAACTCTTTTCCCGGGTATCGGATTTGGGTGAATTTTATATCGTTAGAAAGCTGACTAAATTTCCTACGCATTGGTAAGTTCTATACTGAAAAAATTCTGAGTATTTGGAATAATTTATATTGAATAAGGTCTAAACTAAATTTTCATACTAAACATGCATATCTGATGCATGAGTACATGTCTGAACTGATTCATGAATGCATGACTAAAAATGCAATGGTAACGAATCCCAAGATTATAACTCTAACTGAACATAAAACTGAGTAGAGCTAAGAAAGACTGTTATCTTAAGCTGAAACTGAGTTTGTGGAAAATAGGTGAGGATATTACGTCCCTATATCTGCTTCTGCTTCCCAAGTATCTCCCTCAATGGACTGATTCCTCCAAAGAACTTCTTTGTTCCTCAGTTTGTGAATCTGACAATCGAGGATCTGTACTGGAACCTCAACGAAAGAGAGATCATTCTAAATATTTACATCCTCTAAAGAAACTACGACAGATGGGTCACCAATGCATTTCTTTAACAAGGAGACTTGGAACACTAGGGGTACTGAAGCTAGATCTAAAGGCAACTCAAGCTCATAAGCTACCTTTCTGAAATGACTAAGAATTCTGTAAGGACCGACATATCAGCGACTGAGATTTCTGTTCTTGCCGAACCTCTTTACTCCCTTCATGGGAGAGATTTTCAAGAATACAAAATCACCGATCTCAAAGTTAAGATCCTTTCTCCTCACATCTACATACGATTTCTGTCAGCTCTGGGAAGCCTTAAGCCTTTCTCTGATCCACTGAACCTTCTCTAAGGAGTCAAACACAAAGTCAGGCCCTACTACTGCAGCCTCACATACCTAGAACCAACCAATTGGAGATCTACATCTCCTACCATAGAGAGCCTCAAACGGAGCCATCTGAATACTAGAGTAATAGCTGTTATTGTATGCAAATTCGATCAAAGCCAAGTGGTAATCCTAACTACCTTTAAAATCAACAACGCAGGCTCTTAACATATCTTTTAAAGTCTAAATGGTCCTTTCTGCTTAACCATCTGTCTGAGGGTGAAAGGTTGTACTGAGGTGGACTTAGGTATCAAGGCTCTTTTGGAATGCTTTCCAGAAATGAGAGGTAAATTGGGTACCTCTATTTGAGATAATGGATACTGGGACTCCGTGTTACTTAAACAACTCTTTGATATAGAGTTTGGTGTAGTCCTCAACTGAATAGGAAGTATGAACTGGCAAGAAATGAGCTAATTTGGTCATCGTATTGACGATAACCCAAATGGAATCATGCTGATGACGAGTACGAGGCAAACCCGTCACAAAGTCCATGTTCACTTCTTCCCATTTCCATATGGGAATATTGAACTCCTACATGGACCCCCTAGGCTTCCGGTGCTCAATCTTAACCTGCTAACACGTAGAACACTTAGGTACAAACTTTACAATATCCCTCTTCATTCCACTCCACCAATAGATCTCCCACAAATCGTGGTACATCATAGAGGTCCTTGGATGAATAGAGTATCGCGCACCATGCGCTTCTACAAGAATTCGTTGCCTCAAGTCATCTACACTAGGAACACATAAATGACCCTGGAAATGCAACACACCATCTCCTCATAGCCTGAAGTCATCTACACTGGGCACACATAAATAACCCTGGCAACACAACACACCATCTCCCCCATGGGAGAAAACCTCTATTTTCTGATCTCTGACTGATTCATTCAACTTTACAAGACTGGGATCTTTATCCTGTTATTCCTTCACTTCAAAAACTAGATATGATTCTAAACTATTTTGCATCCACACACTGCCCTCTGCTGAATCAACTAAGCGAACACCGAGTCGGGCAAGCTGATGAACTTCCTGAACTAACCTCTTCTTATCATTCTCAACATGAGCAACACTGCCCATAGACAATCTACTGAGAGCATTAGCCACTACATTGGCCTTGCCCAGGTGATACAAAACACTCATATCATAATCTTTCAATAACTCTAACTACCTTCTCTAACGCAAGTTTAAATCTTTCTGAGAGAACACATATTGTAAGATTTTGTGATCTGTGAACATATCAACATGCACCCCATATAAGTAATGCCTCCAAATATTTAAGGTAAACACTACAGCTGCTAACTCGAGATCATAAGTCTGGTAATTCTTCTCATGGGGCTTAAGTTGTCTGGAGGCAAAGGCTATGGCCTTACCTCTCTGTATGAGGACATAACCTAAACCTACTTTGGATACGTCACAGTACACAACAAACCCATCTAAGCCATCTGGTAGAGTCAAGACTAGGGCTGAGGTGAGTCAAGTCTTCAACTCCTGAAAACTCTTCTCGCAAAAATCAAACCACTGAAATTGGACTTTCTTCTGAGTCAATCTAGATATGTGGGACGCAATAGAAGAAAACCCTTCTACAAACCGATGGTAATAACCGTCTAAACCTAAGAAATTCTAGATAGCTGATGGAGAGATGGGTCTAGGCCAGTTTCTCACCTCCTCAGTCTTTTGCGGATCAACTCTAATGCCATCATCGAAAATAATATAACCAAGGAATGCTACTGACCTTAGCCAAAATTCGCACTTACTGAATATAGAGAACCATTGATGAGTTCTGAGAGTCTAAAATATGATTCTGAGGTAATCTGCGTGACCATTCTCGCTACGGGAATAGATAAGAATGTCATCAATGAAGACTATAATGAACATATCCTAGTAATGCTTGAACACGTGATTCACTAAATCCATGAAAGCTATTGGGGAATTTGTAAGACCAAAGAACATGACTAGAAACTCGTAGTGACTATACCGGATTCTGAAAGTTGTTTTTAGAATGTCACATTCTTTGACTCTGAGATGATGATATCCTGATCTGAGGTCTATCCTAGAAAAATAACTAGCACCCTGATGTTGATCGAACAAGTCATTAATTTTAGGAAATGGAAATTTATTCTTGATTGTGACTTTGTTCGACTGACAGTAGTCTATACACATTCTAAGAGAACCGTCTTTCTTACACACTAATAAGATTGGTGTACCCCATGGGGAAATGTTGGGTCTAATGAATCCCTTATCTAGGAGATCCTTCAAATGTTCTTTTAACTCCCTATGTTTTGTTGGTGCCATTCTGTATGGTGGAATAGATATGGGCTGAGTATCTGAAAGAAGGTCTATTTCGAAGTCTATTTCCCTAATGGGAGGAACTCTAAGAAAATCTTCGGGAAACACATCTGAGAATTCATTTACTACTAGAACTAACTCAAGACTGGGAGTCACTGAACTAGAGTCATTGACTTGTGCAAGATGATAGACACATCCTTTGGATATCATTTTTCTCACTCTAAGGTATGAAATCAATTGACCCTTAAGCGTTGTTGTAATACCTCTCCATTCAAGGACTGGTTCATTTGGAAACTGAAAATAAACAATAATGTTTCTATAATCAACTAACGCATATCATGAATGAAGCCAATCTATGCCAAGAATGACATCAAAATATGTCATCTCTAATTCTACTGAGTCTGCTGAAGTAACTTTCTGAGATATCATAACCGGACAGTTCCTGTATACCCGTCGGGCTATGATAGACTTACCCACTAGGGTAGAAACTTAAAAGGTCTCTACTAGGATTTCTGGACTAACTCCGAAGTTAACGGCATAAACATATAAATGGAAGATATGTAACATACCAGTGACCACATTAGGAAAATTTTTCTGATGTTGTCTGGATTGAAATGAATAAAGCCTGTTTGAGCGTTACCCACTGGTGGCACTTGAAGCGGCACCCTGTTGATTTGGGCAACTTGACTGAGCTGAAGGACGATTATACTGACCTTGAGAACCTGACTGAGGAAAATCTCTGACTCTATGGCCTGGCTTCCAACACTCGAAATCAACATCATGGCCAGCTCTGCAGATACCCTGATGATTTCTGCCGCAAGTCTGTCAATACTAATAGTTTTGACAGCCTCATGCTGGGATTTTGATATTAATTCACACCCCATTGGTAGTGCATTATCATCCTTTTTCTCACTTTTTTCTCCCTCTTCTTCTTGTTCATAGTCTTCTCCTCCTACCCACTTTCATTTTTCTCATCACCATCTACAGACCCTTGTCCATCTCCTTCAACATCATTTTCATAACTTTTCTTAGCTTAACTTTTCCCTGAATGAGATTGTTAAGGAAGATCCTTCGAATCCTTCTGTACTGTAACCTTTTTTGTTAGGTGGTTAGAAGTTGATCCACTTTCACTTTCTTTACTTTTGGGAGACATATTTTACCTACAAACAACCAAAAAGGAAAAATTAAATTACAACTGATATATGAATAGATTTTAAAAAATACATTACAAACACCACCAACTAATGCTACCAACAAACACCACAAACACCACCAGTTCCACGATGACGACGACCACCACCACCACCACCACAACCACAAATACTACAAATACCATCAAATAATAACACGATAGTCAACTGAACATTGTGATAAAAACTAGGGTTTTCTCGGGTTCTTTCTACGATTTTACCATCAAAACTCAAATTTGTAAACTCATTCTCGAAGATAATATAATTAAAAGTCTTTTTTCATCATTAACTTAAAAGCCCTAATTTTTAGAGAAAATAACAAATATAGAACTTTTATCAATTTTTGTTACCTACGAAGACAGACAAAACGACTTATACAAGTGAGAATAAAGTAAAAAATAACACCTATATGGTAAAAATTGAGAAGAAAATTGATTTGTTGAGACGGGGTGAGCAATTTGTTGAGTAGTTGTTGTCTGTATTGTTGGGAGAGAGAAAATAGCTAGAACTCGAGATTTAAAATTATGAAATATTTTTCTCTCTAATGGATGATTTATATGGGTTGATTTGTATTTTGAAAAAGAATGACAAGTTTTGAAAATGTTAATTTTGTCCGAATTGATCTTAATTATTGTTTAAAATTTTAAAAGATATGCATAATTTTTAACCATCTCATTATGCACTTGCCAAAAGACTCAATTGAAGTTGTAGTTGATCCTATGAACTTACCCCTAGTTCTAGATTAATCAATTTAGGTATTAGCTTGACAATGAAGTAATAAGAATTGCTCAACTCAGTGTGATCGATCGACGACTCAGGTTGTGAGGAACGCAATACCAACATCATGCAATTTCCAAAGAACCAATTGAAGTTGTAGTTGACCCTATGACTCACCCCTAGTCCAAGATTAATAAATTTAGGTATTAGCTTGACAATGAGGTAATAAGAATTGTTTTAACTCAAAGTGATAGATCGACGTCTATGGTCGGGAGGAACGCAATACAAATATCATACAATTTCCAAACACTCAATTTAAGTTGTAGTTGACCCTATGAACTCACCCATAGTTCTAGCTTAATCAATTGAAGTTGTAGTTGAACATATGAACTCAATTGAAATTGTATAAAAATAAATGTTCAACATATTGCAACAGATGACTTATCTTTTGGACTTTATCAAACATATTAAATCATCTATTGCAATAGATTACCTATCTGTTGTAAACTATCAAATAAGCATTGCCATCTGTTGCGACAGATAACTGAGCAGTTGAAAATTTTAAAACAGAAATTGTCATCGGTTATAAAGTATGACTTATATTTTATAAGATCATTTTTTATTAATATTTTAAAGCAATTTTGGTATTAGCTTGACAATGAGGTAATAAGAATTTATTCAACTCAGAGTGATCGATCGACGACTCTGGTCAGGAAGAACGCAATACCAACATCATGCAATTGCCAAAAGACTCAATAAGTTGTAGTTGACCATATAAACTCACTCCTAGTCCTAGATTAATCAATTTAGAAAATATCTTGATAATGAGGTAATAAGAATTGCTTCAACTCAGAGTGATCGATCGATGACTCAGGTTGGGAGTAACACAATACCAACATCATGCAATTGTCAAAGACTCAATTGAAGTTGTAGTTAACCCTATAAACTCAATTGAAATTGTATAAAAACAAATGTTCAACCTGTAGTAATAGATGACTTATCTATTGGAATTTATCAAACAAATTAAGTCATTTGTTGCAATAGATTAACCATCTATTGTAAATTATCAAATAGACGTTGCCATTTGTTACCACAGATGATCGAGCCATTGGAAATTTTCAAATAGAAATTTTCATCTGTTGCAAAGTATGACTTATATATTTTAAGTTCTTTTATTATTATTATTTTAAAGAAATTTAGATATTAGCTTGGAAATGAGGTAATAAGAATCCCTTCAACTCAGAGTGATCAACCGACGACTCTGGTCAGGAGAAACGTAATACCAATATCATGCAACTATAAAAATACTCAATTGAAGTTGTAGTTGGCCCTATGAACTCACCCTTAGTCCTAGATTAATCAATTTAGGTATTATCTTGACAACAAGGTAATAAGAATCGCTTCAACTCAGAGTGATCAATCGATGACTCTGGTCAGGAGGAATGCAATTCCAACATCATGCAAATTTCAAAAAACTCAATCAAAATTGTAGTCGACCCTATAAACTCACCCATAGTTCAGGCTTTATCCATTTAGGTATTTGTTTGACAATGAGGTAATAAGAATTGTGTAAACTCAGAGTGATCGATCGACGACTCAGGTCGCAAGAAATGTCATACCAACATCATGCAATTGCCAAAGACTCAATTGAAGTTGTAGTTGACCCTATGACTCACCCCTAGTTCTAGCTTAATCAATTGAAGTTGTAGTTGAACATTTGAACTCAATTGAAATTATATAAAAACAAATGTTAAACTTGCAGCAACAGATGACTTATCTATTGGAATTTATCAAACAGATTAAGTCATCTGTTGTAATAGATTAACCATTTGTTGTAAATTATAAAATAGGCGTTGCCACCTGTTGCGACAAATGACCGAGAAGCTAAAAATTTTCCAACAAAAATTGTCATCTATTGCAAAGTATGACTTATATGTTTTAAGATATTTTATTATTATTTTTAAAGTAATTAAGGTATTAGCTTGATAATAAGGTAATAAAAATCACTTTAACTCAGAGTGATCGATTGATGACTTAGGTCGGAGGAACGCAATACCAATATCATGCAATTATCAAAAGACTCAATTGAACTTGTAGTTGACCCTATGAACTCACCCCTAGTCCTAGATTAATCAATTTAGGTATTAGCCTGACAATAAGGTAATAAGAATCTCTTTAACTCAGAGTGATCGATTGACAACTCTGGTCGGCAGAAACGTAATACCAACATAATGCAATTGCCAAAGACTCAATTGAAGTTATAGTTAACCCTATGAACTCACTTCTAGTTCTAGCTTAATCAATTTAGGTATTAGCTTGACAATGAGAAAATAAGAATTGCTTCAACTCAGATTGATCAATCGACTACTCTGGTCAGGAAGAATGTAACATCAACATCATGCAATTGCCATACACGCAATTGAAGTTTTAGGTTACCCTATGAACTTACCCCTAGTTCTTGCTTAATCAATTGAAGTTGTAGTTGAACATATGAAATCAATTAAAATTGTATAAAAAAATGTTCAACCTGTTGCAACAGATGACTTATCTATTGGAATTTATCAAATAGATTAAGTCATCTGTTAGAACAGATTAACCATCTGTTAAAAATTATCAAATAGGTGTTTCCATCTGTTGCGATATATGATCGAGCTGTTAGAAACTTTAAAAATAATATTGTCATTTGTTACAAAGTATGGCTTATATGTTTAAAGATCTTTCTATTATTATTATTTTAAAGCAATATAGGTATTAGCTTAACAATGAGGTAATAAGAATCGCTTTAACTTAGAGTGATCGATCAATGACAATGGTCGGGAGGAACGCAATACCAACATCATGCAATTGCCAAAAGACTCAATTAAAGTTGTAGTTGACCATATGAACTCACCCCTAGTCCTAGATTAATCAATTTAGTTATTATCTTGATAATGAGGTAATAAGAATAGCTTTCACTCATAGTGATCGATCTACGACTCTGGTTGGGAGGAACATAATACCAACATTATGCAATTTCTCAAGACTCAATTAAAATTATAGTAGACTAATAACGCCCAAACTACAGCTCTCGTAAGAGTGTAAGCGGTCGCTGTCAAATATAGAACCCAACTGGGTTGGGTGTCGAATCCCACAGGGAATACTTGGTCACTAAGTGTTGCAATTATTATTAGACTGTTGGTCAAAAATTCTACGAAAAAGGGGGAATTTGAATTATAGCGTGAATTAATGTAAACAAAATAACATTGGAATGCTTTGTTGAGTAAGATTCAATCTATGAGAATTATAAGTTAGGGTTATGTCCACCTTATGAGTTCTACGTATCTATTAACTATGAGTAATGCAGAATTCAGACATGCATGCACTTATAGAGATTCGTATTCTAATGGTAAATCCTAGTGTCTCTCGACCATCAAGGATTATCTCACTTTAACTCTCTCGAGCTTAAAGCGTATAACTAATGGTACGAACTCTCCAAGAGGTTAATCAGTTACGGCACTAATGTGTAAATAGGGGTTGGTAGCCCTATTTCCTTGTCACAATCTCTTTTCCAAACATGTAACTTTTCTCTCGAACAAGTTAATGCTATAATGGCGTATTCTATAAGTTTACAACCACAAGAATTTAATTAAGATGAAGAGAGTAATGATATAAGTAGCATACGTATCAAGAATTCACAAACTCATAGTAATAGATAGTATATCAAAAGGCTTCCATAACCCTAACAGAGAAGTTTAGCTACTCATGATTGCAACGAAGATCACAATAGACATCATCATCATACCAAAGCTCGAATAATCTCACGGTGGGGATGAGATTGGCGTCAAAAGGGATTGACGATTTTGCTCCCCTCGTTGCTCACGTGTTTGCCGTTTTTCCCTGTCTTAAAACTTACAGATTCTGTAACGTGAATAATACTCAAAGTGTCGACTAAATTCTGAAAAAGAAAACGTGAATCAATGAATGAATGAATGCTGAAAAATTCAGCAAAATAGGGTTTTTATAACATCCTTGTCCTATTCCTACTAAGTTACTGCTGATCCCCAAGTCTTTAAAAATACTATTTTTTCCCGGGACAAGTTCTCCATGCATCACTTTCAGTCCATAAGCTTCCAAAAGCTGCCTTCCCTCTTATGTGAAGTTTCCCTTGCTACCAAAAGGTCCACAAAGTGCTGAAATCTTCATCATTAATACCTGAAAACATGCTAATCACGTTGGTTAGCTCACTTACAGGAAAATGGACTAAAAATGCAGGAATTATATATTTTGTCCTTGAAACTTAGCTAAAATATGGGTAAATTATTGTGCTTTAGGCGTGTAAATACGCCTATCATCAACACCTCACACTTAAAGCTTTGTTCTTCCTCGAACAAAATATTACGTCCATGCAATCATCTACCTAGAATATCACAGCAACAACATAAAATATTCATCAAGACATGCACGACAATTATTAACAAAGAGTAGTTTTCTTTTTCACTACTAGAAATAATTCAACCTCCAACATAGACTCGTGATGATGGTTAATTCGTATCCATAAGTTAAGTCACAAAGAATCATATAACACTACCCAACAATCATCAACCATGTGTGTCTCACACAAGATATCACCCATAATCACTCACAAGTTTTGCATTTTTTGGAACATGGGTATTAGATTCTCCTTGCTCTCACTCTCACAAAGAATTCATATGTTGCAACTGATGACCATAGGCTTGCCCTTAGTGTAATGCTCCACTAATATCAGAATGCTAAGCTTAGGATCAAGTAGGTCTTTACAGGTTGTAATGTAGGCTAAGGGACAGGTAGGACTATTTCGGCCAGAAATAGTGACTATGTTCCCTAAGCGCTTTAATACACTACGTTATGTCATTAACACTCTCTTTTAAACAATCCTTCTACCTTTCTTTTCATCTAACACCCCTTTTCACCTATTTTGTTATTCAATTATAAACACAAAGATGAGAATATACAACTTATTTTTTTTTTTCTATTTCTGTTTTTTTTTTTTTTTATAAAACACCTCTATGATAGCCACTCCTTTTCACAACAATTTCAAGTACCAATACACTCTGAGGCATCACTCTCACCCAATTTCCTCTTATTTTGTCACATGACTCTACAATTTAAAGCGCTTAGGAATTTGGATCAAATTATGGTCTTGAAAAAAATGGATTAGGCTATATATGAGGCTGTCAAAGAAAATAGATAAAGGCTCAAAGGGGGTTAACTAGGATAATGTCCACGGGTAGGTAAAAAGAAGGTAAATAATTACAGGCTGCCAAAGAAATGCCTAAATCATCTCCTAAACTCACACTCTTTATTTCGCTTTACACACACACCAGGCAAGTTCTAGCATCAGTCACAACACAGAATATACTATATCCTCACACACAAGGCACATGGTCAACTTTATTGGGAGCAGTATAGAATCTTGACCCAACAGATGAATGAATTAAACCACACAATTATCACACAATGAGTCACACGTAGAGCCAAAATGTCTCAATAGTAATGATTTAGCACAAACTCTTGTTATACTACCGTGCCGTCTATCAGAACAATTTTATGCAAAATTTAAAAAAATCTAGAATTTAAACTAACTAATTACGACTAATTAAAACAAACAAGAACTAGAATAAATGTAGGCAAAGCAGTACAAGAAGCATACAAATACCAGCACCCCACACTTAGACGGGACACACTGCCCTCAGTGGAAAATAAATAAGGAAAACCTGATTAGTCGGACTCCTCTTCTATGTCTGGGGTCATACCCCTTGCGTCGGAATCATCATCAGAGTCGTTATCCTCAGAGTTTCCTCAAAATGTACCCCACTTGATCCCAAAAGTGCGTCGAGGTATTTGTAGAGAGGAGGACTCATCTTGCTCCTTTCTTGACCTTTTCTGTCCCTTCTGTGAGGTGATCGCTTTTTCTTTTCCTTGTCGTCCTTTTGGGGCCATTCTACCTGAGATTAAAATAGAGTCATGTTAGCTTTATCTCGGAAGAGTCAATCGAAAAACAAACAGTAGCGGTGCCACCCTACACTTAATTTGTTGGCACAGACTAATTAAGTGAGTGATGTCGATTACTCAGACTTCATCGACTTACATTTAGGCGATATGTTCCAATAATATGTTCAACACAGTCATACGTTTATGTCATCTTAATTATCCTTTCCAATTCTATTTCATGTAATCTTGTCTATACTTTCATGTTTGGATGAATGCACTTTTTGAACCAAACTACCACATAAGGATCGTACCACAAATAGAAACAAGTTATTGCATAGGCATAATCACACCATCTTATGCTTGTGGTCAATCATAATCGGTATCTCGATGAACGAGTCATTCAAACATTCAAGCTTTCAACTTACAAGAGTATGTATTAACTTCACAATTTTGACTTCATAAAACTATGACAGTGTATAACAATCAAATACAAGTCGGAACAAAGTCAAGAACACCCACACGTATTCTTTCACTCAACTAGATGTATCATAACAAACCAACCTCATTCAAATCACCAACACCACTTCAAGCTTTAACAAATCATTATAGGCATAGTATTGTAATAACTACGGAATATAAAAGAAGAACTTACTTGGTGATGGCCTCGGAAGATGATCTTGCAAGGTTAGAAGAGCAAAAAGAAAAATTTTGAGAGATTTGGAGAGTAAAGGTAGCACCTAGGTTGAGCAAATAAGTGTGTTTTGTTCTAATGTTGAAGTTTTATTTATAGGACAAGGCTTGGGTCGGGTTTGACCCATTTAAAATCGGATTAGGAGACCAAAAAGTAAGCATAGGTGGCGCCTAATGCTTTGCCTATGCTTAGCATAGGCGGCGCCTTTTGCAAAGCCTAGTTGAGCATAGGAGGCGCCTATGCTATGGCATTGTTAGGCATAGGCGGTGCCTATGCTATGTCATTGTAGATTCAGAGAGCAAAGGCAATGGCATAGGCGGAGCCTATGCTATGGCATTGTTGGGCATAGGCGGCGCCTATGCTATGGAATTGTAGATTCAGAGAGCTTAGGCCATAGCATAGGCCTTGCCTTGTTCGTTGCCTAGATTTACATAGGCCTTGCCTTGTTCGTTGCCTAGATTTACATAGGCCTTGCCTTGTTCGTTGCCTAGATTTGCATAGGCCATGCCTAACCAATAGCCTTTGTTTCTTTATTCCAAACTTACCACCTTCAACATGACACAATTCCACATTAAAATTTGGGCTAGATCTCCTCCTTTATACGTCTTACACCTACATTTACTCAAAAACAACAAAAATAATTAGAACGATAGGTTGCCTCCCACCAAGCGCCTTAGTTTTGGTCGTGGCTCGACTCTTCTTTTTGGATTTTTATTTAACAAAAATAAACTCTTAGTAAAACAAAATGATTAAAAACGATGGGTTGCCTCCCATCTAGCGCTTGATTTATTGTCGCGGCACGACATAGCTATCTCGATTACTTAGACTTCATTGATATAGATGGTGCATTATTTTCTGAATGGATTCAGACGACGCTGCTGCTTACTTGTAGGCATGCAATCTTCTTCGAGATGACTCTTGTGCATACATATCCCAGGAGGGATACCAATTATATCATCAATAGTCCAACCCATATCTCTCTTGTACCTCTTTAGAGCAGAGATGAGATCCTCTACATGCTGTTCACCTAAATCAGCCGCAACACTCACCGGAAGTGTATTTCCACTTCCCAAGAACACATACCTTAGGTGACTGGGGAGCTCTTTCGATTCTAGCACTGGTGGCTCTTCAATGGAAGTCTTCGCTGTTGGTGACAGTCGATTCTTAAGATCAAGGTCCAGCTTCTTAGGAGCATGAGAATAGGACCTTATTCCTGTTAGAGCACAAACAATTTCTTCATATTCTTCATTCTCCTCATGCTCAAAATTCAACAGCACAACAGACAATGGCACAACAGTAAGCGGCTTCTCTACAGATAATCCTTTCTCATCCTCATAGTAAACATCAGCTACAGAGAACACATCCATATCTCTAGGCTGCTTCATCGATTTGCATACATCAAAACGTACCACTTTGTCATTCAGCCGAAATAAAAGCTCATTAGCTCTTAAATCAATCAGCACACTTCCAGTTGCGAGGAAAGGGCGTCCCAAGATTATGGGAGCTTCAAAATCTACCTCGCAATCCAAAATAACAAAGTCTGCAGGAAAGATGAATGTAGAAACCTTCACCAATACATCATATAATATACCAACAAGTTATTTTACCGACCCATCTGCCATCACAAGTCGCATATTGGTTGGTGTAGGATCGCCCAACCCCAACTTTCTGTAAACGGATAATGGCATCAAATTGATGCTAGCCCCAGATCGCACAACGCCTTAGCAAAATCCAACGATCCAATCGTGCAAGGAATAGTGAAACCACCAGGATCTGCCTTCTTCTGTACTAAAGACCTCATGGCAATTGCACTGCAATGATGAACATTATCTGCCAGCTCATAGCTTACTGCCCGCTTCTTTGTCAAAAGGTCCTTCATGAATTTAGCATACCCAGGCATCTGTTCCAGCGCCTCCACCAATGGAACATTAATAGTCAGCTGCTTCAACATGGTCATGAATTTACTGAACCTGGTGTCATCAGTTTTCTTCTTCAGTGTCTGCGGAAAAGGTGGTGGTGAAAGGGGAATCGTTTTCTCCACCACTTCCTCTTTATCTTGCTCCTTCATGAATTTAGCATACCCAGGCATCTGTTCCAGCGCCTCCACCAACGGAACATTAATAGTCAACTACTTCAACATGGTCATGAATTTACTGAACCTGGTGTCATCAGCTTTCTTCTTCAGTGTCTGTGGAAAAGTTGGTGGTGGAAGGGGAATCGTTTTCTCCACCACTTCCTCTTTATCTTGCTTCCGATTATCAACCTTTTCAGGAGTGTCATCAGCCTTCTTCTTCAGTCTCTAAGGAAAAGGTGGTGGTGGTAGAGAAATCATTTTCTCCACCACTTCCTTTTTATCTTGCTTCTGATTATCACTCTTTTCAGGCTGGTGACGTCTAGGTATAACATCATGAGCACTCACTTCAGCTTCTACGACATCTTCAAACTCTGTTTCATCAACATTCTCAGCTATATCATCAACCACCTGCTTGTCCTTGGGTGGATATTCCAATACTTTACCACTCCGAGTAGTAATAGCCATACATGATCCATCGTTCCTTGGGTTTTGCACAGTGTCGCTAGGTAACGTTCCAGCCTTTCTTTGGTTGAATACCACTGACAGTTGACTCAATTATTGCTCCAGCTATTTTATTGCAGTAGAATGTGAGTCAACCAATTGGTTTATTGAAGACAAATCATTCTTCACCTCGGTTACACCCATGTTGGTTTCCTCCACTCCTTTCAACAGCTTAGCCATCATATCTTCCATGGATATCTTCCCATAGCCAGATGCCACAGCCTCACGATTTCCAGGAGGAACGTACAAACCACTCCTGTCGGTCTTATTCTTCCAACTACCTTGATCACGGTCCTTATATCCTTATTTATCATAATAGTTCCGACCTTGGTTTCCTTGGGCATTGCCTCGGAAACCCCCCTGATTATTCAAGTAATTTGCTTCCCCCTCAGAATCGGAATCATATCTTCCCTGTGATACAATGACTTTAACCTTTTCGGTCTTCCCTGATAATAAATGCTTGGTAAGAAGATCCATCTGCATTTTTATGTGAGCCATATCTTGGTCACGTTCCTCTTGTCTACACCTCTGCTCAGCAGTCATGCCAATGCCTATAGTAGAGCTTGCTACCTTAGAATCCCTGGTATGCCAAGCTCTACTCTGCTTTGTCATACGATCTAGCATATCACTTGCCTTAAGAAAAGTAAGGTCCATGAATGACCCACCTGCAGCATTATCAACCACTGGATTTATCACCGAGTTCAAAGCCCTATATAATATTTCCATCAAGTGGATATTCGTCATCTGATGGTTTGGGCACCGCATAAGCTTCTTCTTGAACCTCTCCCATGTTTCGTGGAGAGCTTCAGTTGGAAGCTGTCAAAAATTGTTGATCTCATCCCGTAGTTGGGCTCTCTTGGATGGCGGAAAGAATCTTTCTAGGAAAACGTCTTTCAGTTTCCCCCAATTAGTAATAGAATCAGGAGTTAGCCCGTTCAACCATAGAGTTGCCTCCCCAGACAGAGACAATGGAAATAAGCGCAACCGAATTGCATTCTGCCCAACTCCTGGATTGTCAAATGATTTGCATGTTGAAATAAAGTTGATCAGATGCATATTCGGATCATCGCCTACGAGTCCACCAAATAAACCTTTGAGCTGCAATAGCTGAATCATGGTGCTAGTGATATTGAACTTAGCTCTGGGTGCCAAGGGTGGAGGAATAATATCCCCTGTGGCACCAGCTCCATCCAGATCATCATCATCATCATCAAAAGGAGCCTGCACAGATCAGCGGTCAGGTCTCATTCTAGCTTGACATTCCCTCCTATACATAGGTGCCTCCACCTCATCAGTACGCCTAGGATTCAGTAACTCATCATCACCCAGGTCCTCATTATTAGGATTTGTTGCCCGACCTGAGTAATCAATATTCTGTTGATGCACTTGAGCAGCTGCCAACGCAGCTAATCTAGCCTGCTCCTGTTGAGTAGCCCTTCTTTCAATGTCACGTTGTGCATCCATTCTGCCAATAAGTTGTGGTTCAGGATTTATGGGTAATAATGGCTGACCAGAACTACGAGTATTTGGCATGCACTCAACAAAACCTGAATAAAACAAAAACAACAAACAAAAAGTAAAATTCAAGAATTTTAGACCAAAGGGTCTATTAACTATCACAAACTTAGTTGACAACCGTATTCCCCGGCAACGGCGCCAAAATTTAATAACGCCCAAACTACAACTCTCGTAAGAGTGTAAGCGGTCGCTGTCAAATATAGAACCCAACTGGGTTGGGTGTCGAATCCCACAGGGAATACTTGGTCACTAAGTGTTGCAACTATTATTAGACTGTTGGTCGAAAATTCTACGAAAAAGGGGGAATTTGAATTATGGCGTGAATTAATGTAAACAAAATAACACTGGAATGCTTTGTTGAGTAAGATTCAATCTATGAGAATTATAAGTTAGGGTTATGTCCACCTTATGAGTTCTATGTATCTATTAACTATGAGTAATGCGAAATTCAGACATGCATGCACTTATAGAGATTCGTATTCTAATGGTAAATCCTAGTGTCTCTCGACCATCAACGATTATCTCACTTTAACTCTCTCGAGCTTAAAGCGTATAACTAATGGTACGAACTCTCCAAGAGGTTAATCCAGTTACGACACTAACGTGTAAATAGGGGTTGGTAGACCTATTTCCTTGTCACACTCTCTTTTCCAAACATGTAACTTTTCTCTCGAACAAGTTAATGCTATAATGGCGTATTCTATATGTTTGCAACCACAAGAATTTAATTAAGATGAAGAGAGTAATGATATAAGTAGCATACGTATCAAGAATTTACAAACTCATAGTAATAGATAGTATATCAAAAGGCTTCCATAACCCTAACAGAGAAGTTTAGCTACTCATGATTGCAACGAAGATCACAATAGACATCATCATCATACCAAAGCTCGAATAATCTCACGGTGGGGATGAGATTGGCGTCAAAAGGGATTGACGATTTTGCTCCCCTCGTTGCTCACGTGTTTGCCATTTTTCCCTGTCTTAAAACTTACAGATTCTGTAATGTGAATAATACTCAAAGTGTCGACTGAATTCTGAAAAAGCAAACGTGAATCAATGAATGAATGAATGCTGAAAAATTCAGCAAAATAGGGTTTTTATAACATCCTTGTCCTATTCCTACTAAGTTACAGTTGATCCCCAAGTCTTTAGAAATACTGTTTTTTCCCGGGACAAGTTCTCCATGCATCACTTTCAGTCCATAAGCTTCCAAAAGTTGCCTTCCCTCTTATGTGAAGTTTCCCTTGCGACCAAAAGGTCCACAAAGTGCTGAAATCTTCATCATTAATACCTGAAAACATGCTAATCACGTTGGTTAGCTCACTTACAGGAAAATGGACTAAAAATGCAGGAATTATATATTTTGTCCTTAAAACTTAGCTAAAATATGGGTAAATTATGGTGCTTTAGGCGTGTAAATACGCCTATCATCATAGACCCTATGAACTCACCCCTAGTTCTAGCTTAATCAATTTAGGTATTAAATTGACAAAGAGTTAATAAGAATCACTACAACTCAGAGTGATCGATCGATGACTCTAGTTGGCAGAAATAGAATACCAGTATCATGCAATTGGAGAACAAAGACTCAATTAAAATTATAGTTGACCTTATGAAATCACCCCTATTTCTAGCTTAATCAATTTAGGTATTAGCTTGTAATAAGCTAATAAGAATCGCTTCAACTCAAAGTGATCGATCGACGACTCTGGTCGAGAGAAACACAATATCAATATCATGCAATTTCCAAAAACTCAATTAAAGTTATAGTTGACCCTATGACTCACCCCTAGTTCTTGCTTAATTATTTGAAGTTGTAGTTGAACATATGAATTCAATTGAAATTGTATAAAAATAAATGTTCAATCTATTTCAATAGATGACTTATATATTGGAATTTATCAAACATATTAAGTCATCCAATACAATAGATTAACAATCTATTGTAAATTATCAAATATGCATTGCCATCTAATGTGACAGATGATCGAGCCATTGGAAATTTTCAAATAGAAAATGTCATCTGTTGCAAAGTATGACTTATATGTTTTAAGATCCTTTTAAATTATTTTAAAGAAATTTAGGTATTAACTTTACAATGAGGTAATAATAATTGCTTCAACTCAAAGTGATCGATCGACGACTCTAGTCGGGAGAAACACAATACCAGTATCATGCAATTGCCAAAGACTCAATTGAAGTTGTAGTTGACCCTATGAACTAACCCCTAGTTCTAGCTTAATTAATTTAAGTATTAGCTTGACAATGAGATTATAAGAATTGCTTCAACCCAGAGTGATAGATCGATGACTCTTGTCAGGAGGAAAGCAATACCAACATCATACAATTGTCAAACACTCATTTAAAGTTGTAGCTGACCCTATGAACTTACCCCTATTTCTAGCTTAATCAATTTAGGTATTAGCTTGTTAATGAGGTAATAAGAATCGCTTCAACTTTGAGTGATCGATCGATGACTCAGTTCGGGAGGAATGTAATACGAATATCATGCAATAGCCAAAGACTCAATTGAAGTTGTAGTTGACCCTATGAACTCACCCCTAGTTCTAGCTTAATCAATTGAAGTTGTAGTTAAACATATGAAATCAGTTGAAATTGTATAAAAACAAATGTTCAACCTGTTGCAACATATGACTATCTGTTGGAATTTATCAAACAGATTCAGTGACCTATTGCAATAGATTAACCATCTATCATAAATTATAAAATAGGTGTTTCCAACTGTTGCTACAGATGACCGAGCCATTGAAAATTTTTAAACAAAAATTATCATCTATTGCAAAGTATGACTTATATGTTTTAAGATCTTTTTTTTTTAATTTTAAAGCAATTTAGGTATTTCCTGTTCGAGATAAAAAAGGATAAATACTAACGTGGTAAAAATATTATTTGGATAACTCAAAAATCTCCTTATAGAGTAGTCTTATATTGTCTTTTCAATGTCACTATCTCCTCGTTGCCCCTCAAAAGTTATTAATGAATATTTAAAACCCATATCTAGAATTCTCTCTCCTTCATCCATAAATTAACTCAACTCATCTCTCTTCTTTATTAAGAATTCTCTTTCTCTCCTTTTTCTCTCTCTGTTCTCTTCTTTTTTGGATGAGGATCCTTTCGGATCTCAATCGATCAATATCTTTTCTCAACTGAACTAAGTGTTCTGATCCCTTTGCTTTTTTGACATTGCAGGTATGGTTCACTATTGCTCTTTACTTCTCATCTTTTTCTTTGTATGTTATTTAAATTAGATATTTACATATGTTGTTATTATTGATTTACCCATTACTAGTTTTTTATTTATTAAGAGAATTGAAGGAAAGGTGACTTTTAAATCTTGAATGAACGAATCATTATTTTTATTAAAATATGCAAAAAAAGTCATTTGTTGGGAGAACTTAAAAAGCCTTGTTGTCAGTATCATTTTTTTTGTCTTTTGTTCTTTACTTTGGTGGTGCTGTTGTTGGGGGTATTGGTGTTGTTGGAACATATGGTGTTGTTTATTTGTTATTGATGTTGTTGTTAATGTAGTTGGTATTGTTGCAATAGTTTCCTCAACTGTTCAACTGATGAAATAGTTGTAGGAATAGACAGAGCAATTGATGGAAGAAATCAAACCAGTAGAAAGTATGGTTTGATTTATTCCAATAGATGACCCATCTGTTGCAACATGTCACCCAACTATTTCCATAGATATATCGCCTGTTGCAACAAATGACTCATTGGTTGAATAGATGGGTAATCTGTTGCATCAGATGGGTCATTTGTTAATTCATTCAATTTTGTGTTACCCATTTTAATGTTCTTTTTATTCTTCTCTTGTTTGATATCAAATGTTTTTCTCTTGTTTTCAGATAAAAGAAAGTGAAACTGGATCAAATTTTTCCCGACCAACAATAAAGGCTAGAGTAAAGATGGGTTCATAGGAATAAGTTGCTTGCAGATGGAACCACTTAATAAGTGGAAGGTATGTATTACTGATCAACCTATAGTGAAAGCACATATCACGCACACTGATTTTGTGGATGTTGGTTCTTTACCTATTAGGCATTAATAATTCAAATAAGAGATGGCATTTTATAGTTATGATTGTTAGGTTTGAAATAGTAAGGCTGAGGGACCAAGTAGGTGGTATCGATACCCTAATATGGTTTAATACAGATTTTTCTAATGTTTATGTGTTAAGTTTGGAGAAGGGTTAAAGTTTTTGGTGGCATTGTAAACATTCAAATAGGGATTGGACTGATTTTAAGGGTTCGATAGACTTTTAAAAGGCCTCTGAAGCCTCGCACTGCTGCAAAAAAGAATGAAAATAAATATAGTTATTGCTCTTATAAAAATTTATATGGATGGGTTGCTCGAGGAGACTATTATACAGCAGTAGGTGATTGGAAGGATACATGTGCGGGAAGGAAGAGCTGGAGAAGACCATATATCAACACAGACCTTATTTAAGAAGAAACACAGGGTAGAAAAAAAAGCAAAGCAAAACTGGCTGATGAAATTGACATAAAAAATAAAAAAAAAATTGAATGAGTTGCAAATATGAAAATGTATCCAAAAATAAAAATCCATCAATGCAATTTGAAAAGAAAAATGCTGAAGTGGACTGGATCTATGCACTTTGTTAGGAACTGCAACTAGCTAGCGTGGCTTGAATGAAGACCCACAAAATACAGGATCAGAACTCTAAAGTTTCAGCTTCGCGAGCATCGAGGTGGTAAGATTGTCGGTTGGTATTGAAACCTAAACCAGCAACTCCTGAAGTAAAAATAAGGGATCAAGCCAAGGTGGAAATTTTTGAAGTTAAACTTGCATCCCATGCCTCCTGTTTATGGCTCTGGTCAGGTCAAAGGTAGTGGAAACAATAAGGCATGGGATTTCTACCAACTTCAGACCTTTTTGCTTCTACTTCCATTGACCTGATCATAACCACAAATAGATGGCATGGGATGTAAGTTAGATTTAATAAATTGATGCCTTGGCTTTCCTTATTTTTACTTCTAAAGTTGTTGGTTCAGGTTTTATTCTTGACTGAAAATCTTACCAGTCTCTTATGCTCGCAAAGATGTTTCCTTAGAGTTCTAGTCCTGTACTTTGTGAGTCTTTATTTAGGCCACGCTCTCTAGTCTTAGTCTCTAACAAAGTGACTAGCTCCAATCCTTTTGAGCATTTTTTTTTCAAGAATGACTGGCAGATTTTGATATTTGGATACAGTTCCGCATTTGAAGCTCATTCAGATTTTCATATCTTAAGTAAATTTCATTGGCTAGATTCTCTAGAAGTTCCTTACTTGCTTCCCTGTGTTTCCTCTTAAATAAGGTCTAAGATGATATATGGTCTTCTCCACCTCCCCCCTTCCCACACAAGTATTCTCCTAAGCACCTTGTGTTGTATAATAGTCTCTTCGAGAAACCCATCCATATAAATTTGGACCAAGAGAATTTCTATTGTTTTTTCATTCTTGTTTGCTGCAGTGAGAGGATTTGGAGGCCTTTGAAAAGTCCATTGGACCTTTAAAATTGGTCCAATCACTATTGGATATTTGCACTACTGCTAAAAACTTAAACCTTTCTCCAAACTTAACACATAAATATGAGCAAAACTATCATTAAATTATAACAGGGTATCGACACCACCATCTTGGAACCCTTTGGCCTTATCAGTTCACACCTATCAAACTAAACTATAAAGTATAGGATTTTGTTTGAAGGATCAATGTCTAATCGGTAAAAAACTGCATTCATAAAATCATTGTACTTTATGTGTGTCTGTCACAATAGCCTGATCAATAATACATAAATCCTATGCTTAAAAGTGGATCCATTCATCTGTACATACCTTATTCTTCCTACTCCATCAATGTCAGACAGTGTTTATTCTTCACTTCCCATCGTTAAGTAGTGTACAAAACTACGGAGGCTTAAAGGGTAACCATCTTCAATGTCAGATGACTACTTGCCCTTTAAAATAAAATCAAGTGCTACAAGTTGTGACTTTTAACCCTTTTGTTTTTAAATATGTTTATATAATAAGTCACCAATTTTTATTAATTAGGTATGTGATGACTATTAAAAAAGAGGTGAACAGTTATGACTTTTTGTCTAACACATTCAAAACAGCTGATGAATCAAATCCCCCATCTATTGCAACTGATGAATCAGCTTTCAGAAGAAACTAAAATATATCCTCCAATAAATAGTCCATCTGTCGCAATAAATAATACATATGTTGCAACAAATGTCTCATCTGTTGCACATACGGACCATCTATTATGACAAATGGTAAATCTGTTGTGCTAGTGGGTTATCTGTTGTGACAGATGGACGATCTATTGCAATATCTCAATAATAACTGCTATTATTAAGTCTCAAGCCATTTTGAAAAGGCCAGAATTTTGAATGTAAAACAAAAAGTCATGACTTTTCACAAAAAACAAAAAGCCAATAGTTTGAATGTAATTAATACATTGGAGCTGAACAATCGTGCCTTTTTGCCTAACACATTCAAATTCAATTCTCTATAAATAGGTCCCTCAATCTTCATTCTACTCTACTTTTATTTATTTTTTACATTGTCTTTTCGTATTACATCTTCAACCACTTCTATTCAAAGAGAATATTCCTTTCTTGTTGAGGTAAGTTTTTTTTCTGTGTAAATCTACCAGTTGGTAGTATACATTGTATTACATTCAGACACTTTTTTTTACTTTTGTGTTTACATTTTTTGTCAATTCATGAGTGTTCTAGATATGGTTGGTACTATTTGGGACATTACTATTCTATGCGACACCGTGTGGGAATTTCAGAGGCAAGTTAACGACTTGCAGAGAGAGTTGGTCTTTATGAGAGCAAGGATGTTCAGAGAGATGCAGAGGATAATGAGGGCCCTGCTGTTGTCAGTTGATGATTGACCGACCGTTAATAATAATGATGATGATAATAATTAGAATGTATTTTTTTCTTTTAGCATATGTATTTTAATTTTTCTATATCGGATCTATACCTAATGTATTTTTTTGTTTAATGAAAAATTTATTTTTGATCGACTTTTGCTTTTTAATTTTTATTTAATTTTAATTCTGTCTATTTCTTCTTCTAAACATGTTAACATGTCGATGGTTGGAGGTAAGGAGCAATTTTAAATCCTGTAGCAATAGAAATTTTGGCTTTTGAGTTCTTTTAAAAGATAGACCATGTGTTAGAATAAATTGGTTATCGATTGGGTTTATGTCAACAGATAATTGTGTTATAATGTCCATCTGTTGCAACAAATAGGTAATCTATTGAAAATAGTTTTGTGTCTGTTGTATTTAGTTCATGTTTTGCCTCTTTTTATTGATGCATAAGTTATTAAAAAAGATATTTTATCTAATAAATGATAACACTTATATTCACAGCAATGATTTAAATACATAAAAGTCCACAACAAACAACAACACAAGTTTTTACAATTACAACGATCATGGTAGATTACGATCCGAGCATGTAGTTCTTTTGTGGCCAGCGCACTTACATACGAAGCACTTATTTCTTCTTCATGGAAATAATTCTCTAACTCCACGCCTCCTCTTATATGGCCTTCTTCCTATTTTGATAGTGCTTGGATCAATATATAGAGGAGGTATTAATATCTCTAAAAGCTCTACAGGGATAACCAAAGATTCTTCGGGAGTCACCGGAGTAATATGACCACTATATGGCATTGTATATTTTTCCACCGAATTATATAGAGAGGAGTACTCATAAATTTTAGTTCCATATTTTGCATCGTATTAAGCTCGAAGTACTGCCATAGCATGTGACTAGGGTATTTTATCCAAGTCAAAAACTCTGCTCGTACAAGATCTTGTTTAAAGATTGGTCGTGGCAACATCACCATAACCGTTTATACTGAACTTATAATCTTTTATTTGATGATATAATAACCTATTCCCCAGACTGATGTGCATTTATATTATTTTTTCCGTTTCTAGAATAAATGGGGTTCCTAGGTCCTCGTACTCCACATGCCTTTCGTGAAAAAATTGGTCATACTTCTTGTTTATTATTTCAAACAAAGCCTTGATGGGAAATTCTCGTTCATCACCAACAATGAATTCACTGATTTGGATATGTTTGACGTCATAATATTGTACCTATACAAAATAATCACTTAGTACGACATCATACTAAACTTGTAACTAAAATAAGACATTAAATTTGTAAGAATGTACCTATTTGTCGGATAGAATGCCCGATTCTATCTCTCAAAATCAACACGTATAAGATGTTCTGCTTTCTTGGGATGCATAGCCGCTATTTGATTGAAATGATCTAAAAACTCCTCTCTATTATATATTTTAGATGCTCTATAAAAAAGGGTCATGACCCTTTCGTTGTGAAAGTTGGTCCGAATGTTCTCTCCAAGATGCCTGATGCAACAACCAAAGTAAGCTGAAGTGAAGAAAATTGAACCCATCTTTGGAATACTTGGATGCCTATCTGAAACAAAACACAACTCTTTGATATCTTCGATGCAACTTTGTAGTTGTTCAAGAAAAATACATAAGAGGCATCACATTTCTTGTTCGCTACACAAAAAGAGATAGAAAAATGTGATTTTCCGCATCCTGTGCCACCGCCGCTAGCAGAACTTCATTATACCTGCTCCTTAAGAAGGTATCGTTGACGGCTATGCCTTTTCTCAAATGTAGAAAACCTTGAGTCCAAGCACCATAGGATACAAAAAAAGTACTTGAACCTTCCATTTTCATCAACATGCAACTCCATCTTACTTTAGATATTTGTGGACTCAAGCATGTAATGCTCGACATTAAGGACGGCATACCCATACTCGTGTGTCCCCCTAACCAAGTCCTTGGAAATCCCCATGGTTGTATATATCTTCCAATAATTGACCAAGACACCCAATTTTGTTAGGATTTGATTGGCCATAACCCTTGTAGAAAGGCCTTTGCCATCGGGGAATCTATTCTTGAAATATTCATCGAGGACCTTTGATGTGGTGTGAGGATTTTGGCCGAAAATGTGCTTTGAACCACATGTGTGATACTTTTTATGTTTATGAATTAAGAATCTATCATAACTTAAGTACTTCACCTCTCTCAACCACCACTTGCAGTTCAAATTAGCATATTTGTAGCAAAAAACTTTGCTTGAATTAATCACCTTCATTATTCTGAATTTTTTTTCCAAGAAAGAAATAAACAAAGTAGTAGATAGTTCTTTCTTGTCCTTGAATGACATTCCTTTGTAAAAGCCGATCTTGTCATCTTGAAGATTGCCAGACTGTGTCGATCGAGAAGAACTTTCCACCATATTGGTCGCATCAATGGGTGTAGGTATTTGATAATCATCTGGAATTTTCATGTCTAGATCATCCAACCTATCATCAAAGATGTCTTATTGTTGTTCTTCTTCTACATTATGGTTCTTATTCTCTCTCATATTTTCAACCACATACACCCTGAACACCGGCCTGGATGAATCACTAAGATAGCACGCAATCGAACCTGATTGGTTATCTTAAAAAGTAGTACCCTTGGATTTTCAAATGAGTTGTGCATGTAGCTGATGATGAGTTCTTCCGATTGACAGTTCAATCCATAATAGTTGATGATTAAGTTCACAAAATCATCATACGAAACATCACTTTGGACTGTTATAGCTATCGTCTCTAGAATTTCACCTTCCTTTCATCGACATACATGTCAATTGCTCTACTCGATCCATTGACCATGACAATCCACCCCTATTTTTTTTTATCCCTCCATTTGTGGAACCTAAATAAAGTTATTTGTTAAAAAAAGTTAATAGTTATTTCATAGTGTCGTAACATAAATCCAATAGATATGTAATCTGTTGTAACAGGTAAGTGATCAATCGAAATAGATTACTTACCTGTTGGGATTCATGCTACACTCCTGAAGAAGATTTCAATAGACGAGTCATCTATTGTAACAGGTGAAACATATGTTGCAACAGACTATACATCTATTGCAAGAAATGATGCATCTGTTGGAATAGAGTACAGGTTCTATTGCAATAAGTTTTTAATCTGTTGCAATAGATATTTACCCTGTTGTAACAGATAACTAGTCTATCGAAATCGAGTTTAGGTTCTATTACAATAGGTTACTAATCTGTTGCAACAGATAACTAATCTGTTGCAATAGATAACCCATTTATTTGATTCATGTTACAGCACTAGAGAACCATAAACATGAATCCAACATATGTCTTCCATTGTAACAGATGAGCCACTTGTTGCAATAGATGATTGATCTGTTTAAACAGATGTCTCTTATATTGCATTTATGTTCGCGTGCTATCTATTGTTGAAAATACAGCACAATAACAGTTACCCAGATGTCAAATTTAACTAAAAATCATAATTTGACTTACTAAAGTCTCCTGTGAAGTAATGCCAAAGTGGAAAGTAATGTATGAAACAAAATTTGACCTAAGAAATTGGTCAAATAGAAGCAGTAGCGGTAACAACAACAACAATGGTCAATAAGAAGAAGATAAAGATGATAATGAAGTAGAAGATGATGATAATGAATAAAGTAGCAGCAAAAATGAACAACCAAAATTGCTAAGAGAGAGAAAACAACAATGGATGAGAAGAGAGAGAAATGTGCCTCTTTTTACCTCTGTTTCCCATTATATTATGTAAATATTTGGATCAAAGTATAAATTTAAAAACTTGTGGGCTAATCTCAAACTTACCCAACTTTCTTAATCCATAATAAAGTAATTGTCACCTCCACTCAATTATTAAAACTTAAGTCACCTATACCTCTTTTGAAAACTCTTTTGTCACTTTTAGCTCAAAGCCCCAAGTAACTTAGTTATATTAATCCTGTGAAAGGATTCTAATAAAATGATCCCAACTAGGTCAGTCAAAAATTTATGTGAACTAAGTCCCAAGAGTTATAGGTTCCAATGGTCTAACTGTAACGCCCAAAATCTGGTACCCGAAACGTTACACGATGCTCATGACCCTGAAGGACCACACACCCATGGCTGATATCTGTACCTGCATACTGCATACATACTATATAATGCAGAAACATGAACTGAAAGTACATAAGGTTTAAAACTGTAACATAAGATCTGATAAATCATAATATATGGATGGGGTATGAAATACCCAAAACAAAACTAAAATAAGTTATCTGAACATAATGTAGTCTGAAAAGCTTCTAAACATGACTGTTTGAATAAGGAGTTGATGGGACATGTCCCCAACTAACTCCAACTAATAAATTAATTAACAAGATAATAAAATGATGATCGTGTCCTCGAAAGATGAGGACTTACTTCTAACTCTGACTATTGAGACTGGAATCTACTGATGCTCTGGAACTCGTGTCTCTAAACCTATGATATAAGATACCATAGCGCAAATACGTCAGTACTTTGAATATACTGGTATGCATGTGAGGTAAGATGAATGCATGGGGTTTATATGCATGAACAATACTGGCTAACTAACTAATATGAACGTGAGAATACATGCATGCATACATAGTAACTATATCTGAATTATGATCACATAAATTTACTAATAACTAACATAACTAATGACTGGGTTCTGATAACTGATATAACAGATAACATGAGTGATTGTATCTGAGAGTCCTGAATTTGATGTAACTAGCTAAGTTCCATACTGTATCTGAATTGACTGTATCTGACCGTCCTCAGATCTGAAGAACAATCTGAGTTTTATTACTGAGACTGATTGACTGTATCTGATAGTCCTTATTATGTAACATTAAACTGTGGGAAGTAGTCATCTAACCGACATGCCCCTAATACACCATTATGGCTGAGTTGGGGTCTAATCTGTAACCCTAATTAGAAGGGTGTCAATACCGCACCACCGATAAGGATAAGCTGTGGGTGACCCTCACTGATAGTGTCCCCTAAAAGAGAATGGTGGGACCCTCATATGACAGTGTTTATCCACCTCATCAACCCTCATCGGACGGTGTTGCTGTCTCAACCTATGGTTGCTACATAGTTCTGGAATGCAAGGATGATTTCAAAGAATCACACCCTTATCTAAAAGTGTGTGTACCCATTCTTGGGTTTACTCGGTGCTAATTCCTACTCCTATATGATTTGAATCTGAACATGATTAACTGAACTATACATCGACTGGGTTTACTAAATTCCTTGACTGGCGGAATACTACTTATATCTGATAACTGACTGAGTTCATGGGATTACTAAGGTTACTGAATTACTGAGATTTCCTGAGTCACATGACTAACTGAGTTATATGGATCATGGCTTGACTGAGGATATCATTTAAACATGACACTAGATCTAGGCACACAGCTATGTTTTTGGGGTACAAGTACCCCCAGGACTCGATAAAAGGAACTGACAAAACATGACTCTCTTGAATACATGACCAACATCAACAATCCATAATACAATAAGTTAGCGATTTCATGAAGTACATGGTTATCATATTCTTGTACATGAATGGAAATACATATCAACATACCAATATTTCATCAACTAGTCCCCTAAGTAATCCTCCAAACATTCATAATGCACAACAATATCATAGAAGTCAGTTTGATAATAAAGGTAAAGCATGCATTTATCATTTGGATCACAATTTAGCTATAAGGCATAATTTATATCCCTTTTTGGCATTTTATCAAACACCTTACATGTACAACTTAAGGCATAGGTAAAATCAGCAAATTTCACAACTCATAAACCACCAAATTCATGGATTTCAATTTATATGCTAACATAATTTCATAATTTCACATAAAGATCCCAACTTGGGAATCAAACAACAACCATCACATAAACTTGAACAACCCACAACATAATAACATGATTCATAGTTTAAATAGGGTTCTTGATCTTTATGGATAAAAGAAATCCATAAATCAACACAACGCATACCTTAGTTCATGATCCTATAAAGATTGATGGAGAAACTTCTTGAATTTGAATCCCCCAAATGGAACCCTAGCTTGTTCTTGAGGGGTTTTTGAGAAAAAGAACTAAATTTTGCTTCAATTGGGGCTAAATCCCATGTTTGGGATCTTATAAATGGGTGGAAAAGGACCAATTTGTCCTTAAAACGATTCAAAAATAGAGTGTTTACATCACTTGGGCCATAGGATATGCGGCACACACCTTATCGCATAATCTAGATTGTGCGGTGCACACCTTATCGCATACATTAGGTTGTGCGTCGCACAACTTATGGCATAATTTAGGTTGTGTGTCACACACCTTATGTTAGGTGACGTACTCCACTTTGCAAAGCCATAACTTTTTGCTCGGGTGTCGGATTTTGGTAAAATTGGTATTGTTGGAAAGCTAATTTTATTCTATACAATTTGGTTGGCCTAAATCTGCCAAAATACCACATATAAAATAAGTTATGCTCATTCAAAGATGACTCTTGCGGAATCAAACACTAAAACTTGAGGGATTCAAAGGCTCCTAGCTTGCCTTACTCTAAGTAGCTCTTATGAACATGCTTAACACATAATGATCTTTCTTCTCACTTGGATACTCATTGTAAGTCATGTACTCAAATATGAATCACAGAATAGGAGGTTTCATACATAGGAACAATGGTTCATTGTTTAGCTTAGAAATATAAGGGGTATTACAATATCTTCCCCTTGGAAACATTCGTCCACGAATGAGACTAACTGAAAGGTGAGAGATGATAAACTGAAGTACGTACAAAACATACACTACTAAAACATGATTTCATGATTGACATGACTGATAGGTTGAACATATCATACTGAACATGCATATCTGATGCATGGATAACTGATTCATGAATGCATGACTGAGATTTCTGATAAACTGGATTTCTCATAATGAGGATTCATATCTGATGCATGACTAATAAGCTAAATTCATGTATATCTAATGCATGATTATATGACTGAACTGATACATGAATGCATGAATGAAGATGCAATGGTACTTAGTACCAAGTTTATAACGGAATTTTGAGCATGAAACTGAATACCAAGTTGGTAACAAAACTGAACATGATAACTGATACCAAATTTGAAACTCAAATTTGGGCACGAAACTGAATAAACTTAAGGAAAGCTATTACCTTGATCTGAGTCTGAGTTATTGGAAAAGAGGTGAGTATACTTGGTCCGCATGTCTGCTCCTGCTTCCCAAGTAGCTCCTTCAACGGACTTGTTCCAAAAAAGAACTTTGACTAGAGGGACTTCTTTATTCCTCAGTCTGTGAATCTGATAGTCTAGGATTTCAACTGGAATCTCTTCAAAAGAGAAGTTGTTCTGAATATCTATGCCCTCTATAGGGACTACAACTGATGAGTCACCTATGCACTTATCTAGAAAAGATACATAGAACACTGGATGAAATGAGTCTAGATCTGAAGGCAATTCGAGCTCATAAGCTACATTGCCAAAATGACTGAAAATTTTAAAGGGACCGACATATCGGGGACTAAGTTTTCCCTTCTTGCTAACTCTCTTCACTCCCTTCATGGGAGAGATCTCTAGATACACATAGTCACCAATCTCGAACTCGAGATCCTTTACTGAACATGCATAAATAGGAACATGAGAACATAGCTGAGTCTGAAACATAATGCATGAACTGAATACTGTTAACTGAATATCGTGAACTAAATCGAGCCCCTAAATACATGGCTCATGGATGATATTGAAGATTAAGGGTCAACTTATGAGTGCCCCCTACTCTAAATTGGATTCATTACATAAAGAAAGAATGGGATATTTATGTCATGAAAGTTCGGAGGTTCATAGTGTATCTCCCCCTTGGGACGCTATGTCCCTTGAAAAATGCTGACTTGGCTGAGATGTTGAGAAAACCTAGGGCGATGCACAAGGCAACTATGAACTGAATCGTGATTGATTATTTGAGATCTAAAACTGAGTCATGATACATAAACTGAGCTGAGCTTGCTTCTATCTAGTTGGTTCATCTGAGAATAGTTACATTCATGAGACTTCGGATAGTACATCTGGATAGAAGGGACGGGAACCCAATCCATGTGTACTTATCCATCTGACTGCTAAAATAAATTATTGGCTTTGCGGATTAACTCATGCTGAAAACTTATAATCAACAGGAGCCTTTCTTTAAAACTCTTTCTATAGAGTTCTAGTGGCTTTAGAGTGCAAGGAAACCTTGGCGTGATCTGATTAAGGTAGCTGAATGAGAAAATCATCACTTGGCTAAATTTTGGTAAGATGAGTTGAGTTCTACGAACACAATTTAAGATGAGGTGACTAAGCCTCCTGTACTGCAATTGAGACTACTCAAGAGGTTCACGTGGGTGTTAAGCATGAGTGCATAAATATTTTGACTTATCTGATTAACTGGATAACTGATAGCTGAATACTAGGCATATAAGACAACACTGTACTTAGTCTGAATAGCTGGACTAACGCTGTAGAATATTATGCATAGTAGTTAAGAACTAACTGAGTAACATGAGGTAACTTTAGCATGGATTCATAAGGTCTGTATTATTTGTGAATGGGGGACCAAGTGTACGACATGATTTGGAAACATTCTATAAACTGAGGTACTGAAATACTAATAACTGAGTAACTGACAATTATACGCTAGGGTCGAGTAAGTCTAAAACTTAACTAAGTTTTTGATCTGATTACTGAACTGAAGCTGACATTATAACTAAGGCTCTAACTAGGACTCATAATGGAACTAAATGTTGGGTCCTGATAACTGAATACTGATAACTAAGGTTTAGACTAATACTGAAGTACTTAATTCTGAGACTGAACACTAATCACTGAGTACTGAATACTGAAATTGTAACTGAGATGGCAAATAAGTTTTGATAGTTACGTAATAAGGACTGACATAAGTCAAGGATCTGAATGTACACTCACACTCTGTACTTTCCCAACTTCTAAATACTACCTATTCCTAGCCATTTACTTGCATACTAACATGACATTCAAGCCTATCTTCATAACTACACCCTCGTGTACAATAAGCATGCAACCATCTTATCTTAATATGTAACATCTACTCTCGCCCATCCATGCAACTGCTCATCACTACACAGTTTTCATAAAGAGAGCTCACTGAAGGGTTGAATCAGGAGGACCTGAAGTATAAATAGACACTAACTGAACTTTGACACTTGACTAAAGCATGAGGAATAGAATATAAATATCATGGATTCACCAAGAGGTCTAAACTGAGGATATGCATAACATAGTCTGAATTTAACTGATTAGTAGGGGTGTAGCAGGAGTCATAGAAGCTGAGTATACTGTAGAGCATGATATGTGTACATGAGTCATAAGCTACATGACCTGAGTTTGGAGTTTTCTGTATTCGTGGGACATGATTTGTACTACTGAGGGGAATAGAACTAAACTCCTTATGCAGAGAACTGGAATCGTATATGATTCTATGAAAAGCGTGCGAATATAAGCTGGGTTCATAGAACTGAGATGTGAAACATATGTAGGCATCATGCTGACTTGAGTACAAAACTTTACACTAAGATAAGAATGGGTCTGGAATCATTTTCCCCTTACTTCCTTTCTATACGTACTGGCACTACTACTGGTATCTGAGGGCCTAACTTGGTCACTTGGTCTATCATCTCCCCCCTTAAATTTAAGCCATTATCATAAGTTTGTGAACACTTTACTAAACTCTGAACTGAACTGCAATCATCATTACATACTTATACTCTGTTCGACACATGGTTGTCTTACTAAATATACCATCTACTTCTGTTTCTTCATAGACTACTAATATCACATCTCCTAACTCGTATCCCCACCTTCATACTTAGTATCAAATCAATAAACTTAAATTCTTGCTAGCACTGTTCAAGCCTACTGATTTACTTTAGTACAACTATCCCTACGAATACATAGTCAATTCAATACGGATAATATTATCTAAACTCTACTACTGCTAAACTCCCAGGTTTATGCATCTAACTCTAGGTCATATTCTATCATAGGATTCTGAGAGGGGGTCTGATGGCATATCTATATTTGGGTTCGTGGATCAGTTCTCATGATCATGAATGAAATCTATACAACTTTGGAACATAATTGAACTGATGGGATACTTGTGAGCCTGTGGGAAATCCCATAATTCTCTGTGGGGACTCTCTAAGAAAACCCTATCTCTAGGACTTTGAGCTTCACTATTTTTGTTACCTTGAAATTAAGGTGGAGTTGACATAAGTGAAGCATGATGAGAATCTTCATGAGTTTCCTAAAGAACCTTTCTATAGCACGATCTGAGACATGAAAGAAGGGAAGCTGTTCCTAAAACATCTCATAGCCTCCTGCACATAAGTGTGGTGCACAACATACCCATGCGCAAGACTCTACTAGATGCGGCTTTCAGACTTCCTAGGACTTTATTGAACCTTAGGCTCTGATGCAAAGTTTGTAACGCCCCAAGTCTGGTATCCAAAACGTTATACGATGCTCATGACCCCGAAGGACCACAAACTAACCCATGGATAATATTTGTACCTGTATACTGAATACATACTGTATAATGCAGAAACATGAACTGAAAGGCCATAAGGTTAAAAAATGTAACATAAAATCTGATAAATCATAACATATGGATGGGGTATGAAATACCCAAAACAAAATTGAAATAACCTATCTGAACATACTGTAGTCTGAAAAGCCTCTAAACATGACTGTCTAAATAAGGAGTTGATGGGACATGTCCCCAACTAATTCAACCTAATAAATTAATTAACGAGATGATAAAATAATGATTGTGTCCTCGAAAGATGAGGACTCACTTCTAACTCTGACTGTTGAGACTGGAATCTACTGATGCTCTAGAACTCGTGTCTTTGAACCTATGGTATAAGACACCATAGCGCAAATGCATCAGTACTTTGAATGTACTGGTATGCATATGAGGTAAGCTAAATGCATGGGGTTTATATGCATGAACAATAAATGATAACTAACTAATATGAACGTGAGAATACATGCATGCATACATAGTTACTATATATGAAATTGTGATCACATAAATTTACTAATAACTAACATGACTAATGACTGAGTTCTGATAACTGATATAACTGATAACATGAGTGACTGTATCTAACAATCCTGAATCTGATGGAACTAGCTGAGTGTCATATTGTATCTTAATTGACTATATCTGACAGTCCAGAGATCTGAAGAACTATTTGAGTTTTATTACTGAGACTGATTGACTATAGCTAACAGTCCTGATTTTGTAATATAAAACTGTGAGAAGTAGTCATCTAACCGACATGCCCCTAATACGTCATTATGGCTGAGTTAGAGTGCGATCTTTAACACCAATTAGAAGGGTGTCAATATCGCGCCACCGGTAATACAAGCTGTAGGTGACCCTCATCTGATAATATCCCCTAAAAGAGAATGGTGGGACCCTCATCTAACAGTGTTTATCCACCTTATAAACCCTCATCGAATAGTGTTAATGTCTCAACCTATGCTAGCTATATAGTTTTGGAATGCAAGGATGATTTCTAAGAATCACACCTTCATCTGACAGTGTGTGTCCCCATCCTTGGATTCACTCGATGCTTATTCCTACTTCCATATAATTTGCTCTGAACATGATTAACTGAAATGTACATCGACTGGGTTTACTGAATTTCATGACTGACGGAATACTACTGATATCTGATAATTGACTGAGTTTATAGGATTACTGAGGTTACTGAATTTCTGAGCTTTCCTGAGTCATATGACTAACTAAGTTGTATGGATCATGGCTTGACTAAGGATATCGTTAAAACATGACACTATCTCAAGGCACACATCTATGTTTTTTGGGTACAAGTACCCCCAGGACTCGATAGAAGGAACTGACAAAACATGACTCTCTTGATACATAACCAACATCAACAATCCATAATACAATATGTTGGGGATTTCATGAAGTACATGGTTATTATAATCTTGTACATGAATGGGAATTCATATCAATATACTAATGTTTCATCAACTAGTCCCCTAAGTAATCCTTCAAACATTCATAATGCACAACAATATCATAGAAGCCATTTTGATAATAAAGGTAAAGCATGCACTTATCATTTGGATCACAATTTAGCTATAAGGCTTAATTTATATCCCTTTTTGTCTTTTTATCAAACACCTTACATGCACAACTTAAGGTATAGGTGAAATCATCAAATTTCACAAATCATAAACCACCAAATTCATGGATTTCAATTTATATGCTAACGTAGTTTCATAATTTCACATAAAGATCCCAACTTGGGAATCAAATAACAACCATCACATAAACTTGAACAACCCACAACATAATTACATAATTCATAGTTTAAATAGGGTTCTTGAGCTTTATGGATGAAAGGAATCCATAAATCAACACAATGCATACCTAAGTTCGTGATCCTACGAAGATTGACGGAGAAACTTCTTGAATTTGAATTCCTCAATTGGAACCCTAGCTTGTTATTGAGAGGTTTTTGAGAAAAAGAAGTATATTTTTCTTTAATTGGGGCTAAATCCCGTGATTGGGAGTTTATATATGGGTTGAAAAGGACTATTTTGCCCTTAAAATGATCCAAAAATGGAGTGTTTACCTCACTTGGGACATAGGATATGCGGCACACACCTTATCACATAATCTAGGTTGTGCGGTGCACACCTTATCTTATACATTAGGTTGTGCGTCGCACACCTTATGGCATAAGTTAGGTTGTGCGTTGCACACCTTATGTTAGGCGACGTACTCCACTTTGCAAAGTCATAACTTCTTTCTCGGGTGTCGGATTTTGGTAAAATTGGTATCGTTGGAAAGATAATTTGATTCTATACAATTTGGTGGGCCTAAATATACCAAAATACCACATATAAAATAAGTTATTCTCATTCAAAGATGACCCTTGTGGAATCAAATACTAAAACTTGAGGGATTCAAAGGCCCCTACTCGTATGAAAATGCTTAACACATAATGAGCTTTCTTCTCACTACATACTCATCGTAAGTCATGTACTCAAATATGAATCACAGGATAGGAGGTTTCATACATAGGAACAATGGTTCATTGTCTAGATTAAAAATATACAGGGTATTACACTAACTTTGACTCAATCGAGTAGGTATTCATGTGACCCGTGTGGACATCAATTGAATTTACTAACAAGAATGGAGTCATGAGGGTTAGAAGCTCATGATTTACAAACAATACACAAGTATACATATAGTCAATTGTGTCGAGATCAGAACATAACTATGTCAGGTAATGATGATATAATTACTTTATTTGAGTAGCATAATCTAACACCATCATAATTATGTTTTGTGATGACGTCTTATGAAGAAATTCAAATTACCCAAGTGTCAACTCAAATCTTTTGAGCTATCTCTTAATTAATCATATAGAAGAAACACATATAGTGCACAATTAATGTAACTTAAAATAATATAACCGACCACAACTAACTTAAAATCGATACATGCAAGTAATGGAAAATTGATGAATTTTTCTTTGAACTTTATTGTTATATGAATTTTACAATGGGGTTTGGTTTGGCTAGTGGTAGTATGAGGCTTGTCAGTCTTGAACACCCATAATTTGTGAACTCCATCGATGAAGGAATACCTTTTGATTCATAGGCCCATCATGAGGCTTTTGAATTTGGAAGTTGCTTTGGCTAATAGGTACAGGAGTGAAACCATTAGTGGGATCAACTTTGTAAAATAAATGGTTTTGGATAACAATTAGTTGGATAAGATTGAATAATAGAAATGAGAGATGGGAAGAAGAGTAAACTATGTTTTCATGATGGAATTTAATATAATAAATTCAAATTTTGTGGATGAAACTCGAGTACCTAAGTTTTCTATTTATACAGAAAATTTTGAAATAGTTGCGCAAATTACATGATAACGACACTTATATCTAACACAGTTCATTGAGACATCAATATGATATAATAGGACTAATATTGAGTGTGCTAATATTTCATTTTTGCCACTTGTCTTTGAAGGTTTCTTCACAATCAAAGACTTATAAATGGACAAATGACTTGTAGAGAACCCTAATTCAGGTGGTTGTAGATTTTACTCATTAGCGGTGGCCTATGCAGAATTTAATGTTAGTAGCAGAGGTGAATCCAGTAATTATGGTAGTTCGATAAAAATTAGCATTAGGCATGTAAGGGTTTCAAATTAGACCACAAATTTACAAATGTCTAAAAAATTTTAATGTTATATCATGACCGAACCACTTTAAGTGATGAATATCTTTCAGATTTTGAGCCAAAAGAACACCTTTGCTATCAAAATATCCAATATTTTGAAAAATTTCAGAGGACTGCCAAGTTAAGGCTAAGCACCAACTTAATGTTGGATGTTCTAAAAATAATGCAAGTTGATGTCAATTTAAGACTAGGTGCCAACTTAGCATCAATATTAGCATGTATGTGTTATACGTATTTTACAGCTTAATTAGTTTTCCATATTTATTAGGACTAGGGTTTACTTGTTTATCAATAAAATTATTGTTCTGTTGCATTTTAGCGTGATATCAAAGACACGATCGAACCAAACCATAAGAAACTTGAAATGACGTGTCAATGGAAATAGGAAAAAATTGTAAAGACACCGCCTCTACTAGCAAGTCCGATGAATAAAGAGAAAAATAAACATCACCTAATGATTGGTGATACACACTTTGATTAAAATTTGATATGGTGTGTATATGTTAGGTTTTTAGGAGGTGTGAATGGAAATTGTATAGGTAATTTTTTGAAAAGACACGAAGAAAAAGGATATAATTTGAATAGGCACATTTTTTATTTGGATCGTTTTGATCTTTCCAATGGGTTGTGACATTTCCGAAAAGTTGTACCATTATGAAGGGGTGCACCTTTTTGAACCATTGCTTCTCTTAATGAAGCAATATCTTGATGGTTATAAATACCCAAATTTTTTCTCAGGTATAGACAAAAAAATCTTGAAGTAAAAACACTCCTCTTTCTCAAAAAACTCTAATATGAATTACTACCATTGAGTGCATTAGAAGTACAAAAATTTTTTGGTACTGCTATTTTCTGAAGTGAATCATTTTATCTTGGGAGGAAATATTCCATTAACCTCGGGTACTTGAGGAAAATAAATTTCTTAAAGACACACCGTGAATTTGGCAGACTGGATTCTACAATCTTGTTGTTTCATCTTCATTTCTTAAGTTAATTTTACTGTTTTTCTGAAAATAGTAGAAACTTTATTTTGATAGTTCATTTGATCATTCATTTGAACTTGTGTTTGAAGTTGTTCAACTTCATTGTAGTTCTTGAAGTTGTTCTTGAACTTAGTGTTGAAATTTATATTGATATATACAAATTTTTTACCCGAAAATAACATTTTGAATCTTCTAATCTTTATCCTTTTCTAAATGTTTGATTTTGTTATTTTCCAAAAAATAGTTTGATCTTTATTTTATTGATATTCATAAGTTGGGTTGAACTTATTGTTGAAGTTCAAAGTTCTGAATACAGAGTTAACACTTCATTTGATTTTTCATATGTTAGTTTGAAAATGTGTTTGAAGTACTTGTAGTAAAACACAGATTTACTAAACCTGAAAAACAACACTACATTCTTCCTTTTGTTTAAAATTATGTCACGTGGTACTCTATATGGAAAAATAATATAATTCCACTGTAATGACCCTTCAGGTCATTTTCCGTGTTCCTAGTTATTTTTACTGTTAGAGCATTTCCATAACTACTTGCTGGAACAGATAGTTTGGTTATTAGGAAGGTCGTTTGTTTATTAGGACCAATTCCTCATTTAGAAATCTTCACTGGTTTTGAATGGCCATCAAGCTAAAACTTAAGGAAAATCACCTCGAATGCAAATTCTGAATATACCAACAGCTCCAAAATATTTGGTCTGGGTCCAAATACACCCGATTTCATTTCGACCAATTGGTCGAAAAGTTAAAAAATTAAAAGATATGGTGCGGGACCCACAATTAGTCTTGACGGCCTCAGATGGAAAATTTGACTTCAACAATGCATCCGTATCATCGACTTTAATGGAATTACATAGTTTATTTGTGAAAACAGAGCCTGAATAAATCCGGGAGGTCAAGAATAAGTTTTGACCTTGCGAACCCCATTTAAGCGCGTATAAAAAGCCTCTCTGGTTGAATTTTTGCCATTTTTCACTTTTCTTTGAACCCTAGAAACTCTAAAATGACTTGGTAACTTCAAATTGATTCTTGGGGGTGATTTAGAAACTTGATTAACATATATATATTCGTATTTAACAATTGATTTGAGGTAAGAATCCTTCCATTTATTGCTCTAATTTCTTGAATTTTTTACCAAAACCCTAATCATCTTGAGGGCATGATTTTATCCTAAATAATCTTGGTTTTTACTTGATTCTTGAGGGTTATGATTCCCTGATGATAGTTGAACGTTAGGCTGATCTCGAAAATATGTTTTTCATATATAGGACCCACTTGGAGGTTTTTGTGTCGTTTTGGGACCCGAAGCAAAATGGTGCAATATGGATATCAAAATTCTCATAATTATGTGTAGATTATATTTTTGATAGCTTTGCACCTTGAAGAAGCTTCTCGGAAAGGAAATCAAAGGTTTAGAGATTCGTGATCTTTCTTTGGATTTTAGGTAGGTTAGGCTTACTTCTTGCTAGATTGAGCTACATTATAGTTTAATTGTGATATTTTATTGGTTTGGGAGGGGTTCTAGGTGTTGGATTGATTAAATGGTAACACTTGAGATTAGTTAAATTATTTAGGCCATTTGAACTCATATTTTGGAATACTTGACTTGTAAGCTAGAATCTTAGTTATTTTGACTCCACATCTCATGGATAGAATAAGAATGCTCTAGTTGCTTTAGTTGGATGAGAGTGACCATGTCACTTATGTTAGGGGTAAGTTGGACCTAGTTACCTGTAATACCCCGAAAAATCCAAACTAATATTAGAGCCATGAACCAAGCTCATGCATAGTACATCATGGTTCTTTTATAGTTTTATGAGTAGGTTAGATGTATATTAAGGCTTCAAATAACTCCTAGCTATCAGACGAATCAAAACATTCCTCACCAATCGAATTCTTGAGAAAGATATTGCCATAGTCAGTTTCAAATGATCATATCTCTTATTATACTTTGAATTTTTAGATCATAACCTATCAAAATATAGATAATTGAATTAGCTTTCCAACGATACTAATTTCTCCTAAATTTGATATCGGAGCAAAGAGTTATTCCTATTTTACTCCAGCATGTCAAGTTGGAAACTGTATGACGACATTCGTGGTAGCTTACCACATTTGTGACGCCCTACCACGAAAGGTCGTCAGCCTTAGGCAGAATCCAACTCCTGTGTGATGACATTCGTGGTAGCTTACCATATTTTTGATGCCCTAACACGAAGGTCGTCAGCCTTAGGCAGAAACCAGCTCCTAAATGATGACATTCGTGGTAACTTACCACATTTGTGATGCCCTACCACGAAGGTCGTCAGACTTAGGAAGAAACCATCAGTTCCAGCTCCTGTGTAACAACATTTTTTATGGCTTACAACACTTTTGACGCCTTGTCATAAATATCGTCAGGTATGATTTTCAGCAACTGGGAATTTATTTCATAAGGGTATTTTGGTCTTTTCTCTTCACTTCTCACAACTTATAACCCTCAAGGAACATATTATATTCCATTCTTTTTAGTTAAAACATCTTAAAAATCCTCTCTTACATTTTCAACCACAAGATTAGGGTTTCCTCTCAAGATCATCTCCTTAGGAACAAGAGCATTCTTTACCAAAGGGGTTAAACGCTAGTCAAGAAAAATCAAGGGCAAGCCTAAGGAATTCTTCAGAAACCTTCAGAAACCTTAGATCTCTTTTAAGATCAAGCTTTAAGGTATTCGTAGTGTTCATCTATGGATTCAATTCGTTCATAGAGTTCAAGAACCATGCTTTTAAATGTTATTTTGTAAACTTTTGTGGTGATATAAGTATGTACACGTTGATGATTGTGGTTCAAGTTTCAAGATGATATCTAAGGATGTTTTTCATGGAATATATGTGATTATTGGTTGAAAATCATGAACTTTGGGTGGGTTGAACTAATGCAAGTATGAAATCCACCTATGCCTTAAAGAATGCATGTAAGGTGTTTGATAAAATGCCTAGAATGTTAGAAGTTCATATTTACATGATTTCATGATATCTAAATGACAAGTCCATGTTAGCGATACACTTCAATATGAATAACCATGCTATTTATGTATTCTTATGGTGATGGCATGAAGTATGTATGATAATGAAAATATGAATTTTGTGTGTGAATTATGTCCATGCTTTCCCTACCATGTTTGAGGTGTTGATTAAATACATGAAGTGTACTATCCCCTACTTATGATATAGCAAATTGTGGACTCCAATCTTGTGGTCAAGTCATGTCATGTGTGTCAGTTTTCTTCTATCGAATCTTGGGGGTATTCATACCCAAAAAACATAGTTGTGTGCCTAGAGCCATGTCATGTTTTCACGATAATCTCAGTCAAGCTATAATCTATAGAACTCAGTCAGTCATGTGACTCAAGAAACCTAAAAAATCTCATGATCCCAGTTAACTCTCAGATAATAGTACTACTCCATCAGTCAACAAAAGTTAGTTAATCTGTCCATGTACAGTCAGTTGAATCATGTTTAGTCTCTTCAGATGGGAGTAGGAGTTAGCACCGTGTGAACCCAAATATGGGAACTCACCTGTATATGAGGGTGTGATTCTTAGCAGTCATCCTTGCGTTCCAGAACTATGTAGCCAGCATAGGTTGAGACATTCCAGCCTGTTATATGAGGGTAGATGAGGTGGCTTAACCTATTATATGAGGGTTCCCACCGTTCTCACTAGAGTTACCTGTTATATGAGGGTTGCTCACATGTTGTCCTTACCAGTGGCGCGGTATTGAGACCCTTCCAGTCAGGGTAGATATTGGACCCCATCTTAGACATAATGGCACATATGGGGCATGTCGGTTATACAACTACCTCCCACAGTTTCAGTATCAGTCTCAGTAAAAGAATTCAGACAGTTCTTTAGATATTAGTAGACCAGGACTGTTAGATACGGTCAAATTCAGTTATAGCATGGAACTCAGAGAGTTCAACCAGATTCAGGGCTGTCAGATATAGTTATCCATGTTATCAGAACTACGGTTCCAGCCATGTATTAGCGTACAAATTTATCCATCACGTACTCACAATCTTAGTTACTATGTATGTATGTTTGTACTCTTACATTCATATCAGTCAGTCAGTAGTATTATTCATGCATGTAAACCCTTGCATTAGCCTACCTCACTCGTATACTCAGTACTCCAGTTGTACTGATGTATTTACGCTATGGTGCTTTCTTTTTATATTACACCATAGGTTCAGAGGTACGAGTCCCAGACCAGCAGTAGTAATCACATTCAGCATACAGAGTTGTAGTGAGTCCTCTTCATTCGAGGACGACATTATTTGATTTAGTCATTTATTTCTTCAGTTCAATTTTATGGAGTTAGTTGGATACATATTCCTTTAACTCCTTATTTCATACAGTACTTAGAGGCTTTCGTATTTACGCTCAGATTTAGCTTTCAGATTCAGTTTTTAGTTGTTTTGGGTATCTTTCACCCACACGGATATTACTATTTTACAAATTCTTTATTCTGTTGAACCTTATGGCCTACATGTTTATATTTTCCGCATTATTACATTATATATTGTAGTGCGCAAGTACAAATATCAGTCATGGGTTAGCTTGTGGTCCTTCGGGGTCATAAGCATCGTGTAACATTCTGGTTCAGAAACTCGGGGTGTTACAAACTTGGTATCAGAGCCTAAGGTTCAATAGAGTCCTAGGAATTCTGAAAGCCGCATCTAGTAGAGTCTTGTGCATGGGTGTGTTGCGCACTACATTTATGTACAAGAGGCTATGAGATGTTTTAGGAACAGTTCCCTTTCTTCAGTAGTCATGTCGTGCTAGTAAGCATAATTTCAAGTCAGTCTCTCAGTCTAATCCGCTTATCTCTTATTTCAGAAACATGCCTCCAAAGAGAAGAAATCAGCCAGCTCCTCAACCCGAAGATCCTTTGGGAGAACATGTTTCTCATGTGGAGTTCAGGACCACATTTACCGCTCTTTCTCATTCTGTAGCTGCCCAGAATGAATGACCAACAATCATTCCAGCCAACCCAGTGGCCAATTAAGCAGTATCTAGGATTCGGTACTTCACCTGAATGAACCCTCCATCCTTTGGGTCTAAGCCAGACGAGGATCCTCAGGAATTCGTTGACCAAGTCTAGAAGGTCATTGATATCATGGGACTCACTTCTTCTCAGAGTTCTGAGTTAGATGCATACCAATTGTAGGATGTCGCTCACACTTGGTACAAGCAGTAGGTAGCAGAAAGGTTAGAGGATGCAAGTCCTGTTGAGTGGGAAGAATTCGTCACGGCTTTCTTAGATAGATTCTTTCCCCAAGAGCTAAGAAAGGTCAAAGTTCTTGAGTTCATCAATCTCAGGCAGGGAAATATGATAGTTAGAGAGTATTCTCTTAGATTTACTCTGCTAGCCAGATATGCCCCTCATGTGGTTGCAGACAAAAGAGCTAAGATGAGCAAGTTTATGTCAGGGGTGAATGATAGCATGGTAAATGAGTGTAGGTCTACAATATTGAACAGTGATATGACTTTAGCCAGGCTCATGACCCACGCTCAATAGATAGAGGAGCAGAAGTTTAAGACTGGGAAGAAGCAGAACAAGAGAGCAAGAGTTGGCAGTTTCAGTTTTGCTTAGCCCAAATTAGAGGAAGGAAATCATTCACAGTTTCATCCCAAGTCAACAATTCTATCCCCTTCCTCCGCTAGTGCCCCAGTGCCGAAGTTCAGGGACGGCAACAGAGACAGAGCACCAAGCTCTAAATCTAAGATCAGTATTAGCAGTGCCCGCACTTATCCTCAGTGTCAGACCTGTGGTAAGCACCATCAGGGTGTGTGTAAAGCGGGTCAAGGCATTTGTTTTGGTTGTGGAAAGCTAGGCCACAGAGTTAGGGACTGTCCTAAGCCAGGTCCTCAGGGTCAGCATAATCTTTCCATAGCTCAGTCCGGTCGCCCAAACCTGCAGGGTTCCAATTCCAGTGCTACTAGTGGGCAACGCCCAAACAGACTCTATGCTCTTCAGACCCGACGGGATCTGGAAAATTCTCCTGATATCGTTACTGGTACGTTACAGATTTTCCATGTTCATGTTTATGCTTTGCTAGATCCAGGTGCATCTTTGTATTTGGTCACTCCATACATAGCAGGTGATTTCGGATTAGTCCCAAAATTTTAGCAGATCTCTTTTCAGTCTCTACCCCAGTGGGTAAAACTATCATAGCTCAGCGAGTATACAGGAACTGCCCGGTTATGATATTTTAGAAATCCACATCAGCAGATTTAGTCGAGATAGAGATGGCTGATTTTGATGTCATTCTCGGCATGGATTGGCTTCATTCCTGCTATGCCATAGTCAACTACAGAAATAGGATAGTTCAGTTTCAGTTCTCAAATGAGCCCATCCTAGAGTGGAAGGGTAGCACTTCATCTTTCAGGGGTCATCTTATTTCCTACCTTCGGGCAAAGAAAATGATTTCTAAGGGGTGTCTGTATCATCTCGTGCATGTTAAGGATTCCAGTTCTGAATCTACCAGTCTCAAATCAATCCCAGTGGTTAATGAATATTCAGACATTTTTCCCAAAAATCTTCCAAGCATTCCTCCCAAAAGGGAAATAGACTTCGGCATAGACCTTCTCCCAGATACTCAGCCTATTTCTATTCCGCCATACAGAATGGCACCAGCAGAACTCAAGGAACTAAAAGATCAGTTGAAGGATCTCTTATACAAGGTATTCATCAGGCCTAGTGTATCCCCATGGGGTGCGCCATTCTTATTCGTGTGCAAGAAAGACGGTTCTCTCAGAATGTGTATTGATTACCGTCAGCTCAACAAAGTCACGGTCTAGAATAGGTATCCGCTGCCTAGGATAGATGACTTGTTTGACCAACTTTAGGGTGCTAGTTATTTCTCCAAGATAGACCTCAGATCAGGCTATCATCAGCTTAGAGTTAGATAATGTGACATTCCGAAGATAGCTTTTTATACTCGGTATGGTCACTTTGAATTTCTAATCATGTCCTTTGGTCTTACCAATGCCCCTGCAGCTTTCATAGACTTGATGAATCAGGTGTTTAAGAAGTACTTGGACACATTCATCATAGTCTTCATAGATGATATTCTACTTTATTCTCGCACAGAGCGTGATTATTCAGACCATCTCATAATTGTTCTTCAGACTCTCAGGGATCACCAGTTGTTCGCCAATTTCAGTAAGTGAAAATTTTGTCTAAGATTAGTAGCATTCCTTGGCCACATTATTTTTGGTGATGGCATTAGAGTAGATCCTCAGAAAACCAAAGCGGTAAGAAACTGGCCTTGCCCTGTCTCTCCATCAGATATCAGGAGTTTCTTGGGTTTGGCTGGCTATTACCGACGGTTTGTTGAGGGATTTTCTTCTATTGCATCTCCTATGTCCAGATTGACTCAGAAAAAGGTCAAGTTTCAGTGGTCAGAACCTTGCGAGAAGAGTCTTTAGGAGTTGAAGACTCGACTCACCTCAGCTCCAGTTTTAGCACTTCCCAACGGTTTCAATGGATTCGTAGTATATTGTGATGCATCAAGAGTAGTTTAGGTTGTGTACTCATGTAGCATGGTAGAGTTATAGCCTATGCCTCCAGACAGCTAAAGCCCAATGAGAAGAATTATCCTACTCATGACCTTGAGTTAGTAGCAGTTGTCTTTGCCGTAAAAATTTGGAGGCATTATCTAGACGGTGTTCATGTGGACGTCTTCACAGATCATAAGAGCCTTCAGTATCTCTTTTCCCAGAAATATCTCAATCTTCATCAGAGAAGGTGGTTAGATCTCTTGAAAGATTATGACATGAGTGTCTTTTATCATCCGGGCAAGGCCAATGTAGTGGCCGACGAACTCAGTAGACTTTCCATGGGTAGTTTTTCCCATGATGAGGATAGTAAGAAGAAATTATCTCAGGAGATTCATCATCTTGCCAGACTAGGCATTCTCTTAGTCGACTCTTCAGAGGGTGGTGTATGTGTTAAGAGTAGTTTAGAGTCATCCCTAGTTTTCTAGGTGAAAGAGAAGCAAGACAGGTATTCTATCCTTGTCAAGCTAAAAGAGTCAGTTCAGAGTCAGGAAGTAGAGGTTTTCTCCTAAGGGGGAGATGGTGTTCTTCATTGTCACCGTCTGTGTGTTCCCGGTGTAGATGACTTGAGGCAACGAATTCTTGCAGAAATGCATGGTGCGTGATACTCTATTCATCCAGGGTCCACTAAGATGTACCACAACTTGCGGGAGATCTATTGGTGGAGTGAGATGAAGAGGGATGTTACAGAGTTTGTGGCTAAGTGCTCTACATGTCAGCAGGTTAAGATAGAGCATCAGAAACCTTGTGGTTCCATGAAGGAGTTCACTATTCCTACTTGGAAATGGAAGAAGTGAACATGGACTTCGTGATGGGTTTGCCTATAACACGTCATCAGCATGATTCAGTTTGGGTCATTGTAGACAGAATGACCAAGTCAGCTTATTTCCTTCCAGTTCGTACCTCTTACTCAGCCGAGGATTATGCCAAACTCTATATCAGGGAGTTGGTCAAATTACACGGTGTTCCACTATCTATCATCTCAGACAAAGGTACCCAGTTCACCTTTCACTTTTGGGAAGCATTCCAAAAGGGTCTTGGTACCCAAGTTCATCTCAGTACAACGTTTCATCCTCTGATAGATGGTCAAGCAGAAAGGACCATTCAGACTCTAGAAGATATGCTAAGGGTGTATGTAATTGATTTCAAGGGAATCTAGGATGACCACTTGCCTTTGATTGAGTTTTCATACAACAACAGCTATCACTCCAGTATTCAGATGGCTCCATTCGAAGCTCTCTATGGTAGGATATGTAGGTCTCCAATCGGTTGGTTCAAAGTTAGTGAGATCGTAGTCATAGGGCCTGACTTAGTATTCGATGCCTTAGAGAAAGTTCAGTTGATTAGAGAAAGACTCCGGGCTTCTCAGAGCCGACAGAAGTCTTATGCGGATGTTCCTAGAAAGGATCTCAAATTTGAGGTCGATGATTATGTCTATCTTAAGATCTCTCCCATGAAGGGAGTGAAGAGATTCGGCAAGAAGGAAAAGCTCAGTCCCCGATATGTCGGTCCCTTCATGATTCTCAGTTGCTTCTGCAAGGTAGCCTATGAGCTCGAATTGCCTTCAGATCTAGCCTCAGTTCATCCAGTCTTCCATGTCTCTTTTCTTAATAAGTGCATAGGTGACCCAGCAGTTGTAGTCCCTATTCAGAGCATTGATATTCAGAATAGCCTCTCTTATAAAGAGATTCCATTCAAAATCATCGACTATCAGACTCGTATGATGAGGAACAAAGAAGTCCCTTTAGTCAAGGTTCTTTGGCGGAATCAGTCCATGGAGAGAGCTACTTGGGAAGCAGAAGCAGACATGCAAACCAAGTACCCTCATCTTTTTTCCGTTAATTCAGGCTTAGATCGAGGTAACCATTTTCCTTAAGCTTATTCAGTTACATGTTCAAAATTCCAGTATAAAATTGGTATCAAGTATCAGTGCATATCTTATAATGCATTCATGAGTTCAGCTTATCAGTTATGCATCAGATATGCATGTTCAGTTGGGCTATATTTATTTTAGAATTCAATTCAGTACTAAAATCATGTACCAATTGATCATGATCAGTGTATGCGTCATTTTATCTTTTCTCCCCTCTCAAGCAGTCATCATTCAAGGATGAATGTTTCCAAGGGGGAGATATTATAATACCCCAAAAAATTCAAAACAATATTAGAGCCATGTACCAAGCTCATGCATATTACATCATGGTTCTTTTATAGTTTTATGAGTAGGTTATATGTATATTAAGGCTTCAAATAACTCCCAGCTATCAGACGAATCAAAACATTCCTCACCGATCGAATTCTTGAGAAAGATATTTCCATAGTCAGATTCAAATGAGCATATCCCTCAGTATACTTGGAATTTTTTAGATCATGACCTATCAACATATATATAATTGAATTAGCTTTCCAACGATACCAATTTTGCCTAAATCCGATATCGGAGCAAAGAGTTGTTCCTATTTTACTCCTGCATGTCAGGCTGGAAATTGTGTGACGACATTCGTGGTAGCTTACCACATTTGTGACGTCCTACCACGAAAGGTCTTCATCCTTAGGAAGAATCCAACTCCTGTATGATGAAATTCATGGTAGCTTACCACATTTGTGACGCCCTACCACGAAGGTCGTCAGCCTTAGGCAGAAACCAGCTCCTAAGTGACGACATTCGTGGTAGCTTACCACATTTGTGATGCCCTACCACGAAGGTCATCAGACTTAGGCAGAAACCATCAGTTCCATCTCCTATGTGACGACATTTTTGACGGCTTACCATACTTTTGACGCCTTGTCACAAATATCGTCAGCTATAATTTTTAGCAACTTGAAATTTATTTCATAAGGGTATTTTGGTCTTTTCCCTTCACTTCCCACGACTTATAACCCTCAAGGAACATATTATATTCCATTTTGTTTAGTTAAAACATCTTAAAAACCCTCTCTTACACTTTAAACCATAAGATTAGGGTTTTCTCTCAAGTTCATCTCCTCAGGAACAAGAGCATTCTTTCCCAAAGGGGTTAAACCCTAGTCAAGAAAAATCAAGGGAAAGCCTAAGGAATTCTTCAGGAACCTTCAGAAACATTAGATCTCTTTCAAGATCAAGCTTTAAGTTATGCGTAGCATTCATATATGGATTCAATTCGTTCATAGAGTTCAAGAACCATGCTTTTAAATGTTATTTTGTAAACTTTTGTGGTGATATAAGCATGTACACATTGATGATTGTGGTTCTAGTTTCAAGATGATATCTAAGGATGTTTTTCATGGAATATATGTGATTGTTGGTTGAAAATCATGAACTTTGGGTGGGTTGAACTAATGAAAGTATGAAATCCACCTATGCCTTAAAGAATGCATGTAAGGTGTTTGATAAAATACCTAGGATGTTAGAAGTTCATATTTACATGATTTCATGATATCTAAATGACAAGTCCATGTTAGCGATACACTTCAATATGAATGCCCATGCTATTTATGTATTTTTATGGTGATGGCATGAAGTATGTATGATGATGGAAATATGAATTTTGTGTGCGAATTATATCCATGTTTTCCCTACCATGTTTGAGGTGTTGATTAAATACATGAAGTGTACTATCCCCTACTTAAGATATAGAAAATTGTGGACTCCAATCTTATGATCAAGTCATGTCATGTGTGTCAGTTTTCTTCTATCGAGTCATGGGGGTATTCGTACCTGAAAAACATAGTTGTGTGCCTAGAGCCATGTCATATTGTCACGACAATCTCAGTCAAGATATAATCTATAGAACTCAGTCAGTCATGTGACTCAGGAAACCTCAAAAATCTCATGATCCCAGTTAAATCTCAGATAATAGTACTACTCTGTCAGTCAATAGAAGTCAGTTAATCTATCCATGTACAGTCAGTTGAATCACGTTTAGTCTCTTCAGATGGGAGTAAGATTTAGCATCGAGTGAACCCAAGGATGGGAACTCACCTGTATATGAGGTGTGATTCTTAGCAGTCATCCTTGTGTGCGAGAACTATGTAGCCACCATAGGTTAAGACATCGCAGCCTGTTATATGAGGGTAGATGAGGTGGCTTAACCTGTTATATGAGGGTTCCCACCGTTCTCACTAGAGTTACCTGTTATATGAGGGTTGCTCACATATTGTCCTTACCAATAGCGCGGTATTGACACCCTTCCAGTCAGGGAAGAGATTGGACCCCATCTTAGCCATAATGGAACATATGGGGCATGTCGGTTAAACAACTACCTCCTACAGTTTCAGTATTTGTCTCAGTAAAAGAACTCAGACAATTCTTCAGATATTAGTATACCAGGACTGTTAGATACGTTCAAATTCAGTTATAGCACGGAACTCAGAGAGTTCAACCAAATTCAGGGCTATCAGATACAGTCATCCATGTTATAAGAACTATGGTTCCAGCCATGTATTAGCGTACAGATTTAGCCATCATTTACTCACGATCTTAGTTACTATGTATGTATGTTTGTACTCTTACGTTTATATTAGTCAGTCAGTAGTATTATTCATGCACGTAAACCCTTGCATTTGCCTACCTCACTCATATACTCAGTACTCCAGTTGTACTAATGTATTTGCGCTATGGTGCTTTATTTTCATGTTACACCATAGGTTTAAAGGCACGAGTCCCAGACCAATAGTAGTAGTCACATTCAGTATATAGAGTTGCAGTGAGCCCTCTTCATTCGAGGATGACATTATTTGATTTAGTCATTTATTTCTTCAGTTCAGTTTTACGGAGTTAGTTGGAAACATATTCCTTCAACTCTTTATTTCAGAAAGTACTTAAGAGGCTTTTGGATTTACGCTCAGATTTAGATTTCAGATTCAGTTTTCAGTTGTTTTGGGTATTTTTCACCCACACGGATGTTACTATTTTACAGATTCTTTATTCAGTCAAACCTTATGGCTTACATGTTCATGTTTTCTGCATTATCACATTATATATTGTAGTGTACAGGTAATGATATTATTAATAGGTTAGCTTGTGGTCCTTCGGGGTCATAAGCACCGTGTAGCATTTCGGTTCAGAAAATTGGGGTGTTACATTACCTACACTTATGGAAATGCTTTAGTTTCCATGAAGGAGTTAGGATTAATGTTTGAGATATACTTTTACCTTAAGACTATTGTGGATCGCTATTCATCTAAGACTTGACTTAGACACCTTAGCTTAGTCCTGGGTAGAAGATGCACTTAGTGCGTACTTTGGTGGATTAGTTGTAGTTTCTTGACCCATCTTAAGTTTGGACCTATATAGTTTCCTTGGAGGCCTTAGATGCTTGTTAAATGCTTATAGAATGCACTTGGGAACATGATGGATAGCTTCAGTAAATAAATTATGGTGACAACATTAGAAGTAATAAATTTGGTTGTTGACTAAATTATGTTTAATGTTATGAGTAGGTATGGATTTTTCTATTAATCAAAGTCCATGACTATGTTACCATTTGGGTGATTGACTAGACTTTTATTTTGGGCTTTGGGCTATGATATTATTTATTTTATGCTTTTGTCTTAGTAATTAAACCATTGATTATGCTAGAAATCCCTCTCGTTGCTAATATTGTGAGTCTTGATACTAAGGCTCTAAGAGGCATATTTATTGATTTCATGAGAGGCTATGCTACTAACCATGATGAACCCGATGATGCATTATAATATTCATTCTATATATAGTCATACATCTATGGGTAAATTGTCCTCGAGGACGAATGACAAGATGTGGAGTTATGATCTTTTTTACTTCTCTTTTACTTTAGCCCCGTGGTACTTGTCATTTACTTTAGCTCTTGTGGGACTTGCACTTTACTTTAGCCCTTGTGGGGCTTGTCATTTACTTTAGCTCTTATGGGTCTTATCTTTTATTTATTGGCATCTATTTATATATATTGGTGTTATAGTGATGCCCGACAAGACCGCAGGATATATTGATATTATGATGATGTCTAGTAAGGTCGAAGGATGTATTGACTTTATGATGATGCCAGGTCTGAGTCTGAAGTATATGTTGGTGATATTGATACCCAATTTGAGTCCGAAGGATATGTTGATGATATTGATACCCGGTTTGACTCCAAAAGATATATTGATATTGATATGTATGGTAAATATATATATATATATATGTGTGAGTGTGCATGCCCGTGTATGTGTACATGCTTTTAGATATATATATATATCTACATGAGAAATGAGGGTTTGATATTGACCTTAAGGCATCGGTTATGGATCACTAGAGTTAAATACTTATAAAGTGGAGTAGTCAATGTTTAATGATAACTAGGGAGTAGTAACAATTATTGGTTTAATGATGAATCAAGAATAGTTGCTATGTGGGATCTAGTTGTAAAATAAGGATCCACCAAGTGAGTAATGTTAGCATTAAATAATGATTTATGAAGGAATGTTGGCCATTATAATAAGCTATATGTTGACTAGTTGACTATTAAATGATTATATGACTTGATGACTAGAGGTTAATGGACTAGTCAATGACCTTTGTTTAATAATATACATTAGTTAGTAAAATGGATAAACTCATGGCTAATGATCATAATATGGAATGATGACCGATGATCGAGGTTGTTGCCTAATAAAAGATGAGAAAATGTTCGATTATGATAAATGCAGAAAATGATCGAATAATGTTGAGTTTTGGATACATTGTTGGCTATGTATATATTGTTATTATTTCCTTGGGTGTACTCTCTAGTGGTATGGGATGTCGTGATGGGTTCCTTTACTTTATGCACTAGTTGGTGTATGGGCGCCAACTTTGTACTTGTGTTACTTGTGAATGTATTTGTGTTGCTTTATGATTTCGAATCATTTATTTCTTATGCATGTTGGTATTGATATGTGATCATGCATTATAATACATTATTATTTTGGTTGATTATTTATATTATATATAGTGATGAGGGAGATGATTCAGGTTTGATTATGTACCTTGACTTAGATATGTTTATCTTGCATTATATCATGACTTATCTAAGTCAACCGATGATGCCTATTGAGTACCCATTATTTTGATAATCATACTACACTTTTGTACCTTTTTTTGTGTAGATTCGAGTACTAGCTGCCGCCGTTGAGTTGAGTTTGTGCAGTGTTGACATTCCATAGATAGGGTAACCTCTTGGAGTTTTGAGTCGCCTGTTTTCTTCTATATTTGATTAAGTGTTTTGTATTCAAGATAAATGTATTAACTATTTAAGATTCTTAGGTTGTATTTCCTTTACTATAGTATTTAGGTACTATTGTACTAATATTATCAGGTCGTGGGATTGGTATCCATAGTTGATTATCTTTCTACATTAGAACATTGTTTATGTAAAACATGTGTTCTTTGATTTTGGCCTAGTTGGGCAATTCCTACCTAATTAACCCATTATGTTAGCTCTGGGTTATGGTATTAGTTTACCTACTGGCGGAAATTGGTAGGTGCCATCATGACCTGTATATCAGATCATGACAAATTGGTAGCAGAGCAAGGTTTCACAGGTATTGTTGGCACAAGAGTAAGTGGCTAATAGAGTCCTGTGGATTGGAACATTGAAGCTTATTTCCTATCTTTGATAGGCTATGTGACATGCTTAGGAGTCCTTCACTTCTTTTATTCATATCGTGCTAAGAGTCTAAGTTGGTTTGTAGAATATTTCCTTTACTTTACTCTTTCACAGATGCTAAGGAGACGTGCTACCTCTAGCGAGATGAGAGTCTCGAGACTGAGCCTAGGGATCCTGCTCTTATTCGTGGATGACCTAGAGGTTAAGTATGTCCTCATGATGTGTCCCTAGCTATGGTCCAGGATAGGCCACCTTCCCCGGACCCTATCCCTATACCTGAGCCAGAGATTCCTCTTCCATAGCCAGTAGTGTTCTAGGGACCAGCCCAAGCTCCACCAGGTTTTATTTCTTCTTTATTTCTCACAGATACCTTGATTCAGATACTTAGTATGGTTGGTGGTTTACCATCTGATGGTGCACAGACTGCTGGGACAAGGGCTTAGGATATAGCTACAACTCCAAGAGTTGAGATTCCTCCTGCACCAAAAGTCGTTCAGTTGGTAGATGCACAACCAGTTGTGACCCAGCCTGCTATGTATTCTAAGGAGCAGAAGATATTGGGTAGATTTTTGAGGTTGTCTTTGCATAAGTTTTTAGTGCTCCTGGAGAGGTTGCATTTGAGTTTCTTACAACTTGTGAGGATAGGTTTCATAGTATAGGCCTTGTTGAGACTTGTGGTGTGGATTACACCACTTTTTAGTTGGATTTGTCTGCTCATCACTAGTAGAGAGGTTTTATGGATTCTAGACCATTTAGATCTTCTCCCTTGTCATGTACTCAATTCTCCGTGATATTCTTAGAGAAGTATATGCCATACAACCTTAGAGATCAACTGAGGGATCAGTTCTTCAGATTAGAGCAGGCTCCATGATAGTCACCAAGTATGAGACCCATTTTCATGAGTTTGCTAAGAATGAGACTTTTATTTTAGATAATGAGTATAAGAGAGTCCATTGTTTTGTCAGAGGGTTGAGACTCCCTATTCAGATGGATACTCAGAGTCTAGTTGTTGCGGGTAGGACTTTTACTAAGGTTTTAGATCATACTAGAGTGGTAGAGGAGATGCACAAGGAGAGTCATACGGGGCGTGATAAGAGGCCTAGGTTCCAGGGAAGATTTGGTGGTACTCGTAGTGGTTTTCGACTCAGAGATGATAGTTCTCATGTTGGGTATCCTCCGCGTCCATTTTCTCAACCTCAGAGTCTGCTTAGCCAACCAGTTAGGGTAGCTCTTCAAACTACTGATGGAGGTTAGTCTAGTGTTAGTGGTCACCCTAGTAAGGGTAGTGATCAGTCTTTTAGAGCTTTGTCTGCGGGTAATTCTAGATGTGGTGGTTATTTTGGATCAACCAAATCTATAGGCGTTGGTTCTACTCTTAATTCTTGTTATTCTTATGGGTTTCCTGGTCATTATTCGCAGGAGTTCCTTAGTCGTAGGGCGATGGTTATTTCAGCCCAAGGTGTTTCACCTACTAAAGTAGTTCATCCCTAAGGTAGAGATGGTTCTCATGGTCGCAGATGTGGTTATAAGGGTGCTCGAGGTAGTACTCAAGCAGGCAGGATAATAAGTTGGTTAGGTATCTAGTGAGGTACCGGGCGTGGTCAGTTATATGCAGTACCTTCTAGACCCAAGGCTGAGAATTCAGATATTGTGGTTATAGGTACTATTTTTGTGTGCCGCAAGTCGGCTCTTACTTTATTTAATCCTCGATCCACTTATTCTTAAATATCTATTTATTAGGCACCACAGTTAGAGTTGACCAGTGATTTATTATCTGTGCCATTGTGTGTATCTACTTCCATGGGTGATTCTTTAGTAGTGAATTGAGTATTCAGCTCATGTATTGTATAGTGATCTTGGTACTTGTACTGATCTTATTATTCTGGATATGGTAGATTTTGATGTAATTTTGAGGATAGACTGGGTATCCCACTATCATATAGTCATGGATTATTTTTCCAAGATCGTTACCTTGCCATGCCCATTGTACCCCTAGTCGTGTGGCAGAGAGCGATTAGTCATGGGCCGACAGGGATTATTTCATATGTCTATACTAGGAGACTTATCTCCAGGGGTTGCGAGTCTTATCTTGCTTATATTTGTGATACTCGGGCGGAGAATCCATTGCTTGACTCTGTTCTTGTTTTTTGTGAGTTTCCTAATGTGTTCCCTACTGACCTACCTGGTGTAACGCCTCGAATCTGGTACCCAGAATGCCACACGGTCCTCATGACCCATGACCCCGAAGGACCACAAGCTAACCCATGACTGATATCTGTACAGAGCACTGCATAACATACTATATAAATGCAGAAAAAGGCTGAAAGTCCATAAGGTTCAAATATCTAATAAAACATAACATCTGGAAATGCAGTATATCAATACCAAAACAAAACTGAAATAACTATCTGAACATGATATAGTCTGGAAGCCTCTAAACTATCTAAAAACCGTGGAGTTGATGGGACATGTCCCCAACTAACTTCGAACTACTGAACTAATAAAGTAATAAAATAATCATGCTATCCTCGAATGATGAGGACTCACTGCTAGTCTGGCTACTGAACGTCTGATCTACTAAGGATGCTCTGAAGCACGTACTTTTGAACCTATGGTATAAAACACCATAGCGCAAATGCGTTAGTATGATTGAATGTACTGGTATGCAAGTGAGGTAGGCTGAATGCAAGGGGTTTATATGCATGAACAATACTAACGGACTGAATAACATGAACGTGAGAATACATGCATGAATACGTGAACTATAACTGAGATCCTGACATCACTGAATCTAAATACTGATAACATAAGTTTTCATATAACTGATATGCTATTATCTTAATGACTGTGTCTGACAGTCCTGTTTCTGATGGAAATAGCTGAGTTCCGTACTGAGCTGGGTGACTGTATCTGACAGTCTTGAATTCTGTAGAACTATCTAAATTCTATTACTGAGACTGAGACTGAGACTGTAACTATGGGAAGTAGTCATCTAACCGACATGCCCCAAACAAGATAATATAATTGAGTTGGGGTCCAATCTCTAACCCCAATTGGAAGGGTGTCAATACCGCGCCACTGGTAAGGACAAGCTGTAAATAATCTCTCATCTAACAGGCACTCTAAGGAGAATGGTAGAACCCTCATATAACAGGTTAAGCCACCTCATCTACCCTCATCTAACAGGTTTGATGTCTCAACCTATGTTATCTACATAGTTCTGGAGTGCAAGGATTGCTTCAAAGAATCACACCCTCTACTCGCAGGTGAGTTCCCATCCTTGGGATCACTCGGTGCTGAATGCTACTCCCATCTGATTAGACACTAAATTAATTATACTGAATTGTCTGGACTGAGTTCACTGAGTCCCATTAACTGACAAAATATTACTGAGATCTGATAACTGACTGAAGTTACTGAGATTACTGAGATTACTGAGTTTTCCTGAGTCATGAGACTAACTAAATTCTACTGAACATGGCTTGACTAAGAGTATCTTGAAAACTGACACTGGCTCTAGGCACACAACTAAATTGTCGGGTACAAGTACCCCCAGGACTCGATAGCATAAAACTGACAAGACATGACACTTCTTGACACATGACCATAGTCAACAATTCATAGTACAATCATTGGGGATTTTCATGAAGTATTCGCATGCTATAAGTTTACAAATAAATAGGAATGCATGTAAACATATCATAATTTTATAAGCTTAATCTCATGAGCATTACGTCAATCCATTACAAAGCATAACAATAACGTAGGAGTCATATCAAACATAAGAGAGAAACATGGATTCATCAATTTTGGTCACAAATAAGTCATAAGGCATAATTCCTATTCTCTTAGGTATTTTATCAAACGCCTTGCATGCATATCTTTAGGCTTAGGCATGAATATTGAAATAATACATCATGGAAACATTTTTCACTTCCAATGTAAGAATTTCAACCACATACTAACATATTTTCATGATAATCATTAAAGACTTCAACTTGGAAATCAAACAACAACATAAACATGGATATAATTCAATTCATACCATGGAATCCAAATTTTATATTTCAATAGGGTTTCTTGAGCTTCATGGGTGAAAGAAACCCATGAATCAACACTTGACATACCTGGGTGGATAATTTCTTGAAGATTCGTGGAGGAAAGCTTGAATTCTTCACTTGAAATTAAACACCTAGGTTTTCTTGTTCTTGGGAATTGATCTTTGAGAGAAACCCTAATTTGGTGTTATAGATGAATAAAGAAGTTATGAGCTCTGATCTGGCATAATTAGGGGTCAAAACGGGTGGAAAAAGTCCCAAATACCCGTCTAAAAATGGTTTAAAATGGCTGATCAGAAGTGGCAATGGTTTGGTCGATGGTCCATTGCTGGCTTGACGGTCCGTAGGTCCTTACCATCGCACTTGGCCAGAACCTGAACTTTCTGCCTCGTCTGCGACGGTTTGCGTGATGGTCCATCGCTAGCTCGACGGTACGTCGGTCCTGACCGTCGTACTTGGCCATAAGATGGGTTCACTACCTTATTAGCGACGGCTTAGGTGATGGTCCATCGCTAGCTTGACGGTCCGTCGGCCTGACCATCACTTCTGGGCAGTTCCGACAGTTCTCTGTAAAACGTCCATAAATTTTTACTCCAATACCAGATTTGGATGAAATTTGTATCGTTGGAAAGATAATTCAATTTCCCACATGATAAAAAGTAAAAATTGGAGAAATTCTATCTGATTTAAACAATAATTATTTAGGAAGTCATCACTAACTCTTCTAGAGACTAGATATGACTTAAAGAAAATTCAGGGTATTACACCTGGTTTTCCCCCTATTCATGAGATTCAATTTTCTATTGACCTCGATTCTGGAACCCAACCTATTTCTATGGCACCTTACCATATGGCTCCTGCCGAGCTTAAAAATTTGAACTTTCAGCTTTAAGATCTTCTTGGTAAGGGCATAATTAGACAGAGAGTGTCCTCGTGTGGAGCTCCTATATTATTTTTGAAGAATAAATATAGATCCTATCATATGTTTATCAATTATAGGTAGCTTAATAAGGTGACGGTGGAGAACTGTAATCCTATGCCTCACATTCATAATTTGTTTGACCAGCTTCAAGGTGCAGCAATATTTTTGAAGAGTGACTTCAGATATGGTCACCATCTGTTGAGGATTCGGGATGAAGATATCTGGAAGACAACTTTCAGGACCCGTTATGGTCATTATGAGTTTTTAGTGATGTCTTTTCAATTGACTAATGCCCCAGCCACATTCATGGATCTGATGAACCGCGTGTTCAGACCCTATCTAGATTTCTTCATTATTATGTTCATTGATGTTAGTTTTGTTTATTTGAGGAGTATTGAGGAGCACGTGCAGTATTTGAGAGTTGTGATTCAGACTTTGAGAGATCATATTCTTTTTGCCAAGTACTTTAAGTGTGGCTTTTGGCTTGAATAAATGGCATTCCTTGGGCATGTGGTGTGTAAGGCTGGTATTATGGTAGACTTGGATAATATTAAGGTGAATCGTGATTGGGATAAAGTTACGTCATCGATAAAGGTCTGCAGTTTTATTGATTTTTCTGATTATTATAGGCGTTTTATTGAGGTCTTTGCAACTATTTCAGCCCCTATGACCAGATTGACTCGAAAGGATATTCCTTTCCAATGGCCTAAGGAGTGTGAGTTGATCTTTGAAAAGCTCAAGGATTTTCTCACTTCAGCTCTTGTGTTAGCTCTTTCAATTGAGGGTGAGGGATTTATTGTGTTTTGTGATTCCTCTGGTGTTGGTCTTGGTTGTGTTCTGATGTAGTAGGTTTGTGTCATTGCCTTTTCTTCTAGACAGCTTAAGGTGCATGAGTGGAACTACCCTACTTATGACTTAGAGTTGGCGGTGGTAGTTTTTGTGCTTAGGATTTGGAGGCATTACTTGTATGGTGTGCATTGTCATATTTTCACCGATCGTCGTAGTTTTCAATATTTTATGACCCAGCGAGAGCTTAATGCTAGACAGTACAGATGGATGGAGTTGCTTAAGGACTATGATATTTCTATTTTGTATCATTCGGGTAAGGTGAATATGGTAACTGATGCCTTGAGTCACAAGATATAGGTAGCATGGCCTGCATATCAATTTCTCAGAGGCCTATGGCACAGGACATTCAATCTTTAGACAATTTCATGATTTGTATTGATATTTTAGATCCTATGAGGATTTTTGCTAGTATGGGAGAGAGGTCCTCCCTATTTGAGTAGATTTGTGATCGTCTGTACGAGGATAGCAATCTTTGCCTACTTCATGATCAGGTTATGAGTGGCACGTCCAAGAGGTATACTATTGATTCTGAGGGCATTTTAAGATTTTAGGACTGTATTTGTGTTCCTCAGATTGGTGATGTGATTCAATAAATTTTACAAGAGTCTTATACCTCTAGATAATCTATCCATCCCGATGCAACTAAGATGCATAGAGATTTGAGACAACATTATTGATGATACGACATGAAAAGAGATATAGTAGACTTTGTAGCTCGTTGCTTATGTTATCAGCAGGTAAAGGATGAGCATCATCATCCAGGTGGTTTGTCTCAAAGATTGCCCATTCTCGAGTGGAATGGGAACGGATTACTATAGACTTCATTAGTGGTTTACCTCGTACTTCCTATGGTTCCAATGACATTTGGGTTATAGTAGATTTTTTGACCAAGTTAGCATATTTCATTCTTATTTATATGACTTTATATGCTGAGAGATTAGCCCATATCTATGTTTGGGAGATTATTTGCATGCGGTGCCCATTTCTCTCATTTCAAAACGTGGTTTTGTGTTTAATTTAAGGTTTTGAGGAGCATTCCATGAGGATTTGAGTAATCGAGTGGATTTAAGTACAACCTTTCATTCGCAGACCAATAGTTAGTCCTAGCAGACTATTTAGGTGCTCGAGGATATGCTTAAAGCCTGTGTTATAGACTTTGTAGACTAGTGAAATCAGCACTTAGCATTGGCAGAGTTCGCCTATAAATAAAGCTATCATTCATGTATTAAGAGGACGCCTTATTAGGCTTAGTATGGTAGGATAGGTCATTCTCTGGTCAGTTGGTTTGAGACTTCCTAGGTGAGGTCTCATGGTACGGATTTGCTTCTAGACTCGTTGGATAGACTCAGGGTAATTTAGGATAGGTTGAGAGAAGCTCAGAGTAGGCAGAAGGCCTATGCAGATCGTCGGCTTCATGCCTTTTGATTTAGAGTTGGTGACCTTTTATTTCTCTGTGTATCACCCATGAAGGGTGTGATGAGGTTCGGGAGGAAGGGTAAGCTCAGTCCTCGATACATTGGCCCTTTGGAGATTCTCCGTGCAGTTAGTGAGGTGGCTTATGTGTTAGGTTTACCCTCAAATTTTGATGTTTTTCATCTAGTTTTTCATGTCTCTATTTTACGGAAGTATATTCCAAATCCATCTCATGCACTTAGATGGGGCTCAGTCCAGTTAGATGAGCAGTTCACCTTTGTGGAGAAACCCGTGCTTATTTTGGCTAGTTATGTGAGGTGGTTTCATACTAGAGAGATTCATGTATTTAAGGTTCATTAAAGGCTTCGCCCAGTGGAGGGTTCCACTTGGGAGATCGAGAGCAAGATGAGAGCCCAATATTCTCACCTATTCGAGACTTCAGGTATTTCCCCATCTTTAACTTTTAGGGATGAAAGTTCCTTAGTAGTGAATGTTGTAATGACCCTTCAGGTCATTGTCCATGTTCTCACTTATTTTCACTATTAGAGCTTTTCCATAGTTGTCCCAAGTCATGTATGGCTTGCTGGAATTGATATTTTGGATACGAGGCAGATCGTTTTGTTTTTAGAATCAATTCCCCATTTAGAAGTCTTCGTTGGTTCAAAATATCCACTGAGCGAAAATTTCAGCAAAACAACCTCGGATTCAAATTTTGACTGGACCATCAACTCTGAAATATAAATCTTAGGCTAGGAAGACCCTTAGTTCAAGTCCTAATACACCTGAGTTCATTTTGACCTATTGGTTGAAAAGTTATAAAATCAAAAGATGTAGGTGTAAAGCCCACAATTGGTCTAAACAGCCTTCGATGGAAAATCTGACTATACCAATGCATCTAAAACATCGAATTTAGTAGGGTTACATGGTTTGTCTGCGAAAAACAGAGTCCTAATAAGTCCGAAAAGTCAAAAATAAGTTTTGACCTTGTGAACCCCATTTAAGCGCATATAAAAAGCCCCCTTGGTCGAATTTTGGCCATTTTCCACTTCCTTTTAAACCCTAAAATCTCTAAAATAACTTGGAAACTTCAAATTAATTCTTAGGGTGAGTTAAAAGATTGATTAACATATTTATATTCGTGATTAACAACGAATTTGAGGTAAGAAACATTCAATTTAATGCTCTAATTTCTTGAATTTTGGACCGAAACCTCAATTAACTTGAGGGAATAATTTTATCCCAAATAAGCTTGGTTTTTATTTGATTCCTAAGGGTTATGATTCACTAATGATATTAGAATGTTGGATTGATCTCGAAAATGTATTTTTCGTATATGGGCCCACTTGGGAATTTTTGGTGTCGTTTTTGGACCCGAAGCACAATGGTTAAATATGGGTATCAAAATTATCGTAATGATGTGTATATTGTGTATTTGATATCTTGTCACCTTGAAGAAGCTTCTCAGTAAGTAAAAGCAAAGATCTTGGTTCATCAGCTTTCTTTGAATTTGAGATGGGTTAGGCTTACTTCTTATTAGATTGAGCTATGTTATAGTACAATTGTGATATTTTGTTGGATTGGGAGGGGTTCTCGGTGTTGGATTGATTAAATGGTAACACTTGAGTTTAGTTGAATTATTTAGGCCATTTGAACTCATATTTTTAAATACTTGACTTATAGGCTAGAGTCTTGGTTATTTGAACTCCACATCTCATGGATGGCATAAGAATGCTCTAGTTGCTTTAGTTAGATGAGAGTTACCTTGTCACTCATGTTACAAGTAAGTTGGCACTATTTACCTACACTTGTGGGGATGCTTTAGCTTTCATGAAGGAGTTAGGAGTAATGCTTGAGATAGACTTTTACTTTAATACTATTGTGGCTCGCTATTCATCTAAGACTTTACTTAGACACCTTAGCTTATTCATGGGTAGAAGATGGACTTAGTGCATAATTTGGTGGATTAGTTTTGGGTTCTTCACCAAACTTAAGTTTGGATCGATAAAGTGTCCTTGGAGGCCTTAGATCCTTGTTTAATGCTTAGAGAATACACTTGGGAACATGATGGCTTGCTTCGGTAAATGAATTATGGTGACTATATTAGAAGTAATAAATTTGGTTGTTGACCAACTTATGTTTAATGCTATGAGTAGCTATGAATTTTTCTACTAATCAAGCCCATGGTTGTGTTATCATTTGATCCGTCGACTAGACTATTATTTCGGCCTTTGGCTATGATATTATTTATGTTATGTGATGTGTGAGCTAAGGCTAACACATTTGAGGCTTTTAACTAAGAATAATTGTGAAGTCTTAAGCAACTTTTGTCGTTTTAGATTGCTTTATGTTTGATTTTGCAGTAGAAGCTAAGATGCTAGAGAACCAACAAGAATGGAAGCAAATGAGCTAAAATCTGAAGTAAATAGAGGCAAAGTGTGGCTGACGACATTTGTGATAAGTCATCAGCCCTGTGATAAGCTATCAGCTTCATCATCAGCCATAGACAGAGAATTGGCCTAAGTTGAAAGTTGTGACGACATTTTGTGATAGGTCGTCAAGGAGCTGATAAGCCATCAAGAATGTCGTCAGCCTAAGACAGCACATGAGAACTGAAGTAAAGACTTGACGACATTTATGATAAGTCATCAAGGAGTTGATAGGGCATCACCATTTATCGCCAGCGTTAGGCAGCAAGTGTCCAAAGCAAAGAGGAAGCTGATGACATTTGTGATAAGTTATTAGCCTCCTGATAGTCTATCACAAATGGCGTCACCTAATCCGAATAATTTCTAAATTTTATTATTTTGTTTCCATAATTAGGGTGAACTATTTAAATCCTTGTTTAGGGTTTTCTTAAGAGTTCCGAACCTTGAGTTTTGAGACACGATACTTTTATATTTTCTCTCTCTAACTTCTTGGCTTGAAAAAGAAATTATTTTGAAGAGAATTTAATAATTATTTTGGGATTTTCTGTTGTGATCTAATCTGAGATTCACTAGTTATTGTTCATCTTATGGTAAGTTTATCTTTCAAAGCATGAATTCATCTAGTTGCTTCGATTATTATGTCATGAGTAGCTAAATTCCTTTAACCTGAATTATGGGATCTAGGGGTAGGTCTTGATAAGGTGCTGAGTGTTTAAGATTCGAAAGGTGGTAGGACTCCTTGATAATTCTGATGTTTTAATTATTGTCTGTTGGTTGCAAATGATAAATAATACCTTCTTTGATTTTCTTGAGAAAGAAAACAAATATAGTGGGAAGTGAATTATCAACAGGGACTTGGAAATGCTAAACTTCCGTTTAATAATCAGCGTTGTAACAAGGTTGGTTAACCTGAGGTAAAATCTGGGCAGTGAATATAAATTCCCTAAGTCCAAGAGGATTAGGTAATTAAATGCTTAAGTAGGTCGAGATACATTTAAGCATAACTTCGATAAAGATAACTTGTTGTCCTACCTATCATGAGAATCTTGAACCACTAGAAGCATTTGTCAAGTACCAAAATCCCTAGTGAACATAATTCTGGTTTTTTCATAAACTCTTGATTACAAACATTTAAACTAAAGTGACCAACAATTACTTGTTAACTAAAAAACCCCTTTTTCTGGAAACATCCAACTATCAGTTGATTAAATCGAAAACGACATACGTTAACACCATATTTCCTGTGGGATTCGACACCAACCTAGTTGGGTTTTATATTGAAAACGATCACTTACATTCTCGTTGAGAGGTGTAGTTTGAGCGTTATAAAAAATGGCACCGTTGCCGGGTAATACGGTTGAAAACTGAAGTTTGTGTGCGCTAATTGACTGTTAGTCAAGTTTCCTAGTTTTACGTTTATTTGTTTTTTTTTGTTTATTTATAGGATCTTTATAGTGTATGCCAAAAACCTAAAGTTTTGGAGAACCGTTATTACCACCTAATCCAGAACCACAACGAATTGGAAAAATGGCAGACTAGCAAGAGGCTGACAAGTTGGCAGCCTTAGCTAGAGCTCAGGTAAATGTGCAAAATGTCGGGAAACAAGCACAACATCCAAATCCTGAGGACGAATATTTGGGAGACGAGGAGTTGTTGAATCCTGGTAACCCAAGGCATGCAGAGCAAATAGCTGCACCAGTACGACGTAATGTTAACAGAAATCGTTTGTTCCGAGAAAGGCAAGAGTACCAGCCGGTCCAGTATGATCTCAATGATGATGATGATGGAATGGACGGAGTAGGTGCAACGGGTGCAATTATTCCTCCACCGTTGGCACCTGGGGAAAAATTCAACATTACGAGTTCTATGATTCAACTCTTAAATCTGAAGGGGTTGTTTGGTGTCCTTCCTGGGGATGACCCAAACTTGCATCTGGTGAATTTTTTTCACTATCTGCAAATCTTTTGATAACCCAGGAGTGGAATAGAATGCTATCCAGTTGAGATTGTTTCCGTTGTCTCTATCTGGGGAGGCAACATTGTGGCTAAAAGAGCTGACACTCGATTCTATAACTAACTGGAGGCAGTTGAAAGGAGATTTCCTAGAAAGGTTATTTTCGTCTTCCAGGAGGGTACAGTTGAGGGACAAGATCAGCAACTTTAGGTAGATCCCGACTGAAGCCTTGCATGAAACCTGGGAAACATTCAAGAAGAAGCTGACACAGTGTCTGAACCATAACATGACGGATATACATTTGATGGAGACTTTGTACAGGACTCTTAACTCCGTTACAAAGACAATTGTTGTCAATGTTGATGGTGGTTCGTTTGTTGATCTTACATTCCTAGAGGCATCAGAGATGATGGACAGAATGACCAAATAAAGTCGGGCATAGCATACCAGAGCCTCTGTGGTGGCCAGCCACACTGCTTCTGTAGATATTATTGCAGAACAATGCAAAAGAGAAGAGGAGCATGACCAATACATGGCTCACCTTACAACACAGATTGACTTACTAACCAACCACTTGCTATCAGGCAAGATTGAAAAGGTGAAAGTTGTGGGATCTCAGGATAAAAGTAAGGCTGATGCAGATGAAGAGGCTAACTATGTTAATAATCAGGGGGTTTTTTTAGGCAATAGCCAAGGAAATCAAGGTCGGACTTACTATGATAAGCCTGGTTTTAAAGATAGGGAGCAAGGAAATTAGAGGAATAACAATGACAGGAGCGGGTTATATGTTCCTCCTGGAAATCATGAGGCTGCTTCAACAAGTTCTGAAAAGATGTCTATGGAGGACATGATGGCTAAGTTGTTGAAGGGAGTGAAAGCTACCAACTCTTGTTGGTGCACTCAGTCAGTTGGTGCACTCACACTCCACCACAATCAAACAGATGGAGTAGAAGATGAGCCAATTCTCTGTAGCATTCAACCAGAGGAAGAGCGGAACGTTACCAAGTGATACGGTCCAAAATTCATGGAATAATGGCTCATGCATGGTTATTACCACTAGAAGTGGTAAGATATTACCTAACCCTTCTATGGTCAAACCTGTAGTAGATGAGGTAGTTGATGTTGAACCGTAAGAAAATGGTCCAGTGGAGTCTGAGAAGCTGGATAATTTTGATGATGCTTCGGATAAAGACAAAGAGAAGGAGAAGGAGGTAGTTATGAAAACTATCCCAAGACCACCACCTCCATTTCCTCAGCAGTTGAAGAAAAAGGTTGATGATGCAAAATTCAGCAAATTCATGGCAATGCCCAAGCAATTAACAATAAATGTGCCTTTGGTTGAGGCACTTGAGCAAATTCCAGGATATGTGAAGTTTATGAAAGACCTTGTGACTAAGAAATGGAAGGTTAGCTATGAGCTATAGGACAATATCTTTCATTGTGGCGCTATCTCTACAAGGTCTTTAGTGCAGAAAAAGGCAGATCCGGGAGCATTTACCATCCCGTGTACTATTGGGTCCCTGAATTTCACAAAAGCACTATGCAATTGGGGAGCCAGTATAAACCTAGTGCCACTCGTTGTGTACAAGAAACTGGGTTTGGGGGATCCTATCCCAATGAACATGCGATTGGTGATGGCAGATAGGTCTATAAAGCGGCCAATAGGTATATTACACGATGTATTGGTAAAGATGGCCGACTTTATTCTGCCTGCTGATCTTGTAGTCCTGGACTGTGAGGTGGACTTCAAAGTGCCCATCATTTTGGGTAGACCATTCCTTGCAACTAGGAGAGTGATAGTAGATATGGAACTGAATGAGCTGAAGTTCAGGTTCAATGACAAGGAAGCAAGATTCAAAATACACTCATCCATGACACCGACAGGAGATGAGTGTTTTCTCAATCGTGGATGAATTCTATGAATATGGTAAAGGGGTATCAACAGGTTGTCTTGGCAAAGTCTGAGTAGTCAAGATAACCAAGTCGTGCTGCGACAGTAAATTAGGCGCTATTAGAAGGCAACCCAAAATTTTTATATTCCAACAAATTATTTATTTTTGTAGTTAGGTTCTAGTTCAAAGAAGGTGGAATCGATATATCCAGCCAAGTACTCCTGATGACATTTTTGACAGGCTGTCACAATTGAGATAAACCGTCATCTTTGTCATCAGAAACAACAGCTCTGAGGTAATTTTTGTTAAGGATGACGATATTTGTGATAAGCTATCAAAATTTTGACGGCTTATCAGAAATGTCGTCACAAAAGGCCCAACATTAGCTGAAACTGTGGGCCAAATTAAAAAGACTCGACCCGGTCCACAGCTTGGCCATTCCACCTTCCCGCTTAGTTTTTATTACCTTTAAGTTATTCTCTTTCCATCTTTGGTATATTTTCCTTGTATGTGTGGGTTTGCAATCAAAATCAAGAACCTCTCTTTATTTCCTCTTGCTCGTGTAACCACATTGAAGGCTCCCATCAGGTATGCTCGAAACCTAGCCTTTCTTTAAAAGTGGTAAGTGATAAATTGATGAAACCCCAAGTTCCCAAGAAGCTTGAACCAAGTTCATCTTGCAAAAATGGCTAAAAATTGAAACTAGGGTTTATTGTGCAAGCTTAAGGTTTAAAAGTTCAGCTCAAAAATGAAAATCGAGTGGATTTTAAGAAAAAAATGGGACCAAAATTGAGTTAAAATCAAGTTGGGGTTCTGTTTATAACTGACGACATTAGTGATAAGCTATCACAACTGTGACGGATTTTCAGAAATGTCGTTAGAAGTCGATAAGAATTTTGTGGGTTCTGTTTAGGGCTGACGACATTCACGATAAGCTATCACAACTGTGACGGCTTATTAGAAATGTCATCACACCTGGGACATGAAGTATTACTAAACCCTTTCAAGGGGTGTGGAATTTCAATGATCAATGTGTTTGTGTTAATACTCTTGAGGGTCAACTAATGGTTTTTCTCTTGCTACAGGTCTTGAAATAGAACCCAAAGGAAAGAACTCAAAATCCACAAAGAAAGTGACCAAGGAAAGTGTACCTCGGAGACTCTTCAACGAAGATTTTGATTATGAAGAGGAAGAGCCTCTGCTCAGGAAGAAAAACAAGAAGCAAAGAACTAAAAAACCTCTACCACCCTTACCAGTTGAGGTGGAGGAGAGTGAAGAAAGTGACACTGAGCCAACAACATTCGAGCATACTACTTTTAAGAAGACGATCTTTGAGCAACAAGAGTCTGAACATGTTGAATCTGAAGAGAATGATTCAGATCATCCTGATTCTGAGGGGCATGAGTCTGAGGAACCATCAACTGAGTCACCTTCTGCTGAGCCACAAGATGATGAAGACTCTCCGATTCGGGGAACTATGGTCAAATGCAAGAATCCTGAAGTCTGAGATAGAACTAGATGGAAGATTCCCAAAGCTCAGAAAATCTTCTTTGATGGGCTTTCCAGAACCAACAGAAGAATTGTCAAGAGGCCAATCTTTGAGGAGAAGAGAATCATCACTAAGGGGTTGAGCAGGTACCCAGAGGTGGAGCAGAAATTTCATGGCTATAATTTGGGATAGACTACACGAGGAGAAAATTCATTTTGCCCTACACTAGTTAGGGAGTTCTATGCAAACTACCAAGCTCGCTTGGAAAATATGTGTAGAGAAGGAGAGAAAGCAGCTGACCAACCTTTGTTAGATAAAGTTCCGATACGGGGTGTAATGGTGGATGTTTTTGAAGCAACAATCAACAGGTTCCTTCATGGCCCAAACTTCACTCCTCAGGCCACTTCACCTACTTTCTATGCCCGGTTGAAGCATCAGGAAAATTAGCGGAATTGGTTAGCCACACTCATAGCCGATGGAGAACCGAAATGGCTAACAAATCTGAGTGAAAGGATCTTCAAGGCCTCCCTGACATCAGAGGAAAGATTTTGGTAGGGTATTGTATGTATGTGGTTGATTCCCATAGATGGTGATAATATCCTCAGAGATGATAGAGCAATATTAGTCGCAAGTTTTATGGCTAACCTCAAATTAAATTTTGGAGAGATTATTGCAGAAGAGATAATAATTTAGGTTTCGAGGTCTGATACAATATATCCCATCCCTTGTTTAATTACAAGGTTATATAGGGCAGCAAATGTGCCGAAGATTGTAGGGTTAGTAGAAAAACTCTTTGCTAGGAAGACCCACAATCCGATCCGAAATAAGGAAAATTAGCCAAGGCTAATGCTTGACTGGGATGTAGAGATTCCAACTGATCCACCAGTTATAGGTACTAGTTCAGCACCTAATGCAGAGTTGTCTAATTCTAAAGCTGTAACTCCAACATCCACAACAATGGAAAAATCATCAGTGCCCAGAACTGAGACAATTCCTCCAGTTGCAGTGCCTACAAAAGAATTTTCCTTCAACCTAATGAATTTCAGGAGAGTAGCAAAGCAGTCCAAGTGGTGCGAGGCTCAGCTTAAACTCTTTTCCAAGCAATTCGTAGCTGCAGTTAACAAAAGAGTTAAGGCTGCGCTTGAGCCTTACAAGGCTCTGCCGGGCCGGATTGATGAATTAGAGAACCGCTTCAATGCATAGTCGAGAGAGAGGTCAGCTCCAGAGATGACATTATTCAGATCAGACCTAGACAAAGTAAAGGCGGAGGTTGGAAAGCTACAGAAGCACCAATTTATGGTGTCAATAGATCTAGTAGCTGAGGATTCTGAGGGAGAAATCCCGATGCTTGATCTCACGGATGAGACAATGAAGAAAAAGAAGAAGAAAGGTAAGAAAAAAAGAAAAGAAAAGAGAGAGAGGCCCAACAATGATAAAGAAAGAAAAGCAGAATAGAGGGCAAGAAAGAAGTCTGAAAATAAGGAGATGAAAAAGGCGAGAATTGAGTCCTTAGTGGAAAATGAGAGATGGGAGGCAGTCATCCGAGCGAAAGCCGCAGGTGCCTCTACTAGTAGGCCTTCAGAGACTGATAGACCATCTACAACAGAACAGAGAGAGGCCCCTAATGGAGATATGGCAGAAGGTCCAGGAACCCATGACCCCCGTGATTGATCTATTCTAGGTATACTCTAACCCTTAGTTTATATTTTCTTTGATTTTAAGTTGAGGGTGTAGGGTAAAGTTGTTGTTGTAAATTTTGTAGTCAACTATGAGAAATACTTGTACTTGAGGCATTTGAATTGTTTTTGTGATTTTTGTACCCCTCTTCAAGTGGTCTGCTACTTTAAACTAAGTGATTTGCATTTAAGTGTGACCACTGTGCATCTTTGTATGGCATTAGTTCTAGTAACATAATAATCATTGCTAAATAGTTGCAACAAATTGAATGAGTAGTCGAGTGCAATATACCTGTGCGCCAAGTGTGTGTGTGAGATGTTACTCAGTTCCCTCTGTATGCTAAAGCCAAAACTTTCTCGATTAGTCTTACTTAGGTTGAAGGATAGGGGTTAGGAAAGGATCATAAGCCATTTTAATATTAGCTCACTTTAGCCTAAATGACCTTTCCTATGTGTATTAAATCCCTTGATCCCTGTTTTAAGCCTAATTAGCCTATTTCTTTGTATGACATCTGTCACCTTCTCATTTAGATCATAATGAACCTTTTTTCGCCCTGGTCCTCCTTGGACACTATGCACCTTGACTTAGGTAAATGGCCTAAGTTGAGGGTGGCTATCATAGGGGTGCGTGCTATAGAATGAGTATGAAGAAAGATAGAAAAAAAGAAAAGAAAAAAAAGCTGGGTGCCGAAGAAAAGAGCAAGAAAAAGAAAAATTATGAAAAAGAATAAGTAATTGAGAAAAGACTGCACCCATCCTAAATAATTGTGATAAAAAAAGAGAAGAGCGGAAAAGGCTAATGAGTGAAACCCCAAAAATCTAGTGTAGTGTCAAGGAGTCTTAGTCATGTTAAATACCATCGAGTATCATACTAGCCCCTAGCCTACATTACAAGCCTAAGAGAAGTCCTATAGTGATCCTACTGTCCTATCTGAAGATCTGGGTAATGAAAATAAGGGCAATCCTATGGTACTTGGCATACACTGATTGGAAATTCATTCTGAGAGTGAGTGTTTTGATTGTCCCAATGGTTACATATATAATTCCTAATATGAGATAAGGGGGATTTTTGCAGTAAGAGCACACGGGTTACATTGCTAGTTACAAACTTGTTCGGGTAGTGTAATACTGGTCTATGCATAGTTGTTATAGCTGAATTGATGCCATATATTGATTCCTGTGTGTTTCATTGGTGTACTTCATTGTACTTAAATTGAATGACTTTGGAGATGGTGAAAATGTTTTGAGATGATATGGATGATTGACTGTAAAATGTGCTTTGTATTCTCTTAGTTGTGCTAAGTTGCTTGAGGACAAGCAATTGTTTTAAGTTGAGGGTGTTGATGTGTGAGCTAAGGATAACACATTTGAGGCTTTTAACTAAGACTAATTGTAAAGTCTTAAGCAACTTTTGTCATTTTTTATTTCTTTATGTTTGATTTTGCAGTAGAAGCTAAGATGTTAGAGAACCAACAAGAATGGAAGCAAATGAGCTGAAATCTAAAGTAAATAGAGGCAAAGTATGACTGACGACATTTGTGATAAGTCGTCAGCCCTGTGATAATCTATCAGCTTCATCGTCATCCATAGATAGAGAATTGGCCTAAGTTAAAAGCTATGACGACATTTTGTGATAGGTCGTCAAGGAGCTGATAAGCCGTTAAGAATGTCGTCAGACTAAGGCAGCACATGAGAACTGAAGTAGAGACTTGAAAATATTTTTGATAAGTCGTCAAGGAGCTGATAGGGAGTCACCGTTTGTCGTCAACATTAGGCAGCAAGTGTCCAAAGCAAACAGGAAGCTGATGACATTTGTGATAAGTCGGCAGCCTCTTGATAGGCTATCACAAATGGCGTCACCTAATCCGAAGAATTTCTGAATTTTATTATTTTGTTTCAATAATTAGGGTGAACTATTTAAAGCCTTGTTTAGGATTTTCTTAAGAGTTTTGAACCTTGAGTTTTGAGACACGATACTTTGATATTTTCTCTCTCTAACTTCTTGTCTTGAAAAAACAATTATTTTAAAGAGAATTTAATCATTATTTTGGGATTTTCTGTTGTGATCTAATCTGAGATTCACTAGTTATTATTCATCTTATGGTATGTTTATCTTTCAAAGCATGAATTCATCTAGTTGCTTCGATTATTATGTCATGAGCAGCTAAATTCTTTTAACCTGAATTATGGGATCTAGGGGTAGGTTTTAATAAGGTGTTGAATGTTCAAGATTTGAAAGGTGGTAGGATTCCTTGATAATTCTGATGTTTTAATTATTTTTTGTTGGTTACAAATGATAGATAACACCTACTTTGATTTGCTTGAGAAAGAAATCAAATATAGTGGGAAGTGAATTACCAATAGGGACTTGAAAATACTAAACTTCCGTTTAATAATCAGCATTGTAACAAGGTTGGTTAACCTGAGGTAAAATCTGGATAGTGAATATAAATTCCCTAAGTCTGAGAGGATTAGGTAATTAAATTCTTAAGTAGGTCGAGAGACATTTAAACATAACTTCGATAAAGAAAACTTGTTGTCCTACCTACCGTGAGAATCTTGAACCACTAGAAGCATCTGTCAAGAACCAAAATCCCTAGTGAACATAATTTTGGTTTTTTCATAAACTCTTGATTACAAACATTTAAACTAAAGTGACCAACAATTACTTGTTAACTAAAACCCCTCTTTTCTGGAAACATCCAACTATCAGTTCATTAAATTGCAAACGACTTACGTTCACACCATATTCCCTGTGGGATTCGACCCCAACCTAGTTGGTTTTTATATTGACAACGATCCCTTACATTCTCATTGAGAGGTGTAGTTTGAGACTTATCATTATACTTTTGTCTAGTAACCAAATCATTGATTATGCTAGAAAGCCCTCTCGTTGATAATATTGTGAGTCTTGATACTAAGGCTCTATGAAGAATATTTATTGATTTTGTGAGGGGCTATGCTACTAACTATGTTGAACCCGATAATGCATTATAATATTCATGCTATATATATATTCATACATTTATGAATAAATTGTCCTCGACGACGAATGATGAGATATGAAGGTATGCTTTTTCTTACTTCTCTTTTACTTTAGCCCTCGTGGGGCTTGTTATTTACTTTAGCCCTCGTAGGGCTTGCTCTTTACTTTAGACCATGTGGGGATTGTCATTTACTTTAGCCCTTGTGGGGCTTGTCTTTTATTCATTGATATTTATTTATATATACTGATGTTATGATGATGTTTGGCAAGGCCGGAGGATATATTGATGTTATGATGATTCCCGGCAAGGTCGGAGGATGAATTGATGTTATGATGATGCCCAACTCGATTTCGTAGAATATGTTGGTGATATTGATATGTGATTCAAGTCTGAATGATATGTTGATGATATTGACACCCGATTTGAGTCCAGAGAATATGTTGATATTGATATGTATGTTAAATTTATAAATATATATACACGTAGATACTTTTATACGTATATATACATGTTCATACTTTTATAAATATATATCCACATGAGAAATGAGGGTTTGATGTTGACCTTATGTAATGCCCCAAATCTGGTACCCAAAATTCTACACGGTGCTCATGACCCCGAAGGACCACAAGCTAACCCATGACTGATATTTGTACCTAAACACTGCATAATATACTATATAAATGTGGAAATAGTAGGTTGAATCATGCCATAAGGTTCAAAACTGATTAATATCTAATAAAACCATATCTGAATAATGTGGTACGACGGTACCAAAACTAAAACAATGTCTGAAAACATCTAGTCTGAAAACACTTTAGTCTGAAAGCCTCTAAACTGTCTGAATAAGGAGTTGATCGGAGAAGTCCCCAACTAACTCCAACTACTGAAATAAACTAAATAATGAAAAAATAAAGTAATGATCATGTCCTCGAAGGATGAGGACTAGTTGCTAACTCTGACTGCTGAAACTGGAATGCTACTGATGCTCTAGAGCTTGTGCTTCTGAACCTATGGTACAAAATAAAACACCATAGCGCAAATGTGTAACTACGATGGAATGTACTGGTATGCATGTGAGGTAGGCTGAATACAAAGGGTTCAAATGCATGAACAATGCTAACTGACTGTATAATATGAACGTGAGAATACATGCATGAATAAGTGATAGTGACTGAATTTGTGATGGCACTGACAACTGAGTTTGATTACTGATAACATGAGTCACTAATAATGGATATAACTGATACTAAGCGATTGTATCTGACAGTCTAGGTTCTGATGGAACTAACTAAGTTTCGTACAATTCTAAGTTGACTGTATCTAACAGTCCTAGATTCTGAAGAACTATCTGAGTTCTTTTCTTGAGACTGAGACTGAGACTATAACTGTGGGAAGTAGTCATCTAACCTACATGCCCTAAATAAAGAAATATAGCTAGTTTAGTGTCCAATCTGTATCCCCAATTAGAAGGGTGTCAATACCGCTCCACTGGTAAAGACAAGCTGTGAGTGACCCTCATCTGACAGTGTCCCCAAAAGAGAACGATGGGACCCTTATCTGACAGTGTTTATCCACCTCATCAACCCTTATCTGTCAGTATTAATGTCTCAACCCATGTTGGCTACAAAGTTCTGAAATGCAAGGATTGCTTCTAAGGATCACACCCTCAACTGTCAGTGTGTGCCCACATCCTTGGGTTCACTCAGTGCTAATTCCTACTCCCATCTGAATAGACACTGAACATGATTAACTGAACTGGACTTAGTTCATTGAGTTCCATTGACTGACGAAATACTACTGAGATCTGATGACTGACTGAGAGTAATGAGATTAGTGGACTGATACTGAATTTACTGGATTTTCCTGAGTCACATGACTGAATGAATTCTACCGAATATGGCTTCACTGAGGATATAGTGAAAATATGACACTGGCTCTAGGAACACAGCTAAATTGTCGGGTACAAGTACCCCCAGGACTCGATAGCATGAAACTGACAAGACTTGACACTTCTTGAACATATGACCAATATGAACAATTCTCCATACAATAAGTTGGGGATTTTATGAAGTACATGGTATCATAATCTTGTACATGGTAGGAATGCATATAATCAATTTCATAATTTCATACTCTAACATCATGAGCATTCCAAAAAACATCTACATTGCACCACAATAGCATGGGAGTCATTTGAACATAAGGGTAAAACATACATTTATCATATGGGTCACAATTGAGCTATAATACACAATTTCTATCCTCTTAGGCATTTTATCAAACACCATGCATGCACAACTTAGGGCATAGGTGTAATCATCAAATTACACATCATAAATAACTCAAATCATGGATTTTAACTTGCATGCTAACGTAGTTTCATGAAAAACACGTAAAGATTCCAACTTGGGAATCGTAAAACAAGATAAACATGGTTACAAAATAACCCACAACATAAACATCATGATTTATAATTTGAAATAGGGTTCTTGAGCTTTATGGATGAAAGAAATCCATAAATCAACACTATGCATACCTTGGATAGAAGATTCTTGAAAACTAATGGTGAAATTCTAGAAATTGGATCCTCAGTTGAAAACCCTAAGCTTGTTCTTGATGGATTTTGAGAGTGATAAGTGTATTTAGGTTGAAATTAGGGTTTAATCTCGTGATTTAGACTTATATAGGTGTGTAAAATTGACCATTTTGCCCTTAAGGACGCGGTTATTTAATGACTAAAAATTAGGTGCCGACGCTACAAGGGATGGGCATGTTGATGGCTGCGACATGATACTTAATGCGTCGTGCCATGATCGCGTCAAGTCTCATAAGTTTTGGCTCTGGCAGCCTGCACAAATGTTGACCAATGTGATTGGCAAAGCGGCGCACCATGATCGCGTTGGTCCACTATTTTAGGACTCCGAACATGATCTAAACGTGTTTCAAAAAATCTGAAACGTGTCCGAGAACACCTATTGACCTTCCTAATCATGCATTAATAAAAATACGGACCATTAAAGGATGTTAAGGTGGCGAAATGAGATTGCCAAGTTTCGAAGGCCAATAATAGGCTATGTCTGGGAACCTAGCTAGAATTTTCTAACTTTGGGTCCCCTTGAAAAGCTTAAAGGACTGAATTAAGCTTTAGGATTTTATGGGATCTTACAATATCTCCCCCTTGAGAATATTCATCCTCGAATGAGACTAACTGAGAGGGGAGAAAAGATAAACTAACGTACATACTAAACATGAACAACTGAAATATGATTTCATGACTGACATGACTAATAACTGAATACATCATACTGAGCATGCATATCTGATACATGTATAACTGATTCATGAATACATGATTGGGCGTTCTAATGAACTGAGTTTCTCATAATGAGAATGCATATCTGATGCATGATTATATGACTGAACTGATACATGAATTCATGAATAAATATACATTGGTAATCGATACCGAGTTTATAATGGAATTCTGATCATGAACTGGATATCAAGTTGTGGCTGAAATCTGAACTTGAAACTTAAAGCTTAAGGAGAACTGTTACCGTGGGTTGAGTCTGAGCTAGCGGAGAAGAGGTGAGGATACTTGGTATGGGTGTCCGCTTCCTCTTCCAAAGTAGCTCCCTCAATAGACTGATTCCTCCAAAGAACTTTGACTAGAGGGACCTTTTTGTTCCTCAGTCTACAATTTTGATAGTCAAGGATTTGGACTGGAATCTGCTCATAAGAGAGGTTGTTCTGAACAACTATGCTCTGAATAGGGACTTCAACTGCTGGGTAACCTATGCACTTGTTGAGCAAAGAAACATGGAAAACTAGATGAACTAAGGCTAGATCTAAGGGCAACTCGAGCTCATAAGCTACCTATATGAAATGATTGAGAATTTTGAAGGAACCAACATAACGGAGACTGAGCTTTCCCTCCTTGTTGAATCTCTTCACTCCTTCATGGGAGAGATCTTGAGATAGACATAGTCACCAATCTCAAACTTGAGATCCTTTCTGCGTGCATCTGCATAAGACTTCTATCGGCTCTGAGCAGCCCGAAGTCTTTCACTGATCAACTAGACTTTTTCTAAGGCATCGAGTACTAAGTCAGGCCCTATGATGGAGGGCTAACTAACTTTGAATAAACCGACTGGAGATCTGCACCTCTTACCATAGAGATCTTCAAATGGATCCATCTTAATACTGTAATGATAGCTATTGTTGTATGCAAACTCAATTAAAGGTAAGTGGTCATCCCAACTACCCTTGAAATCAATTGCACATGCCCTTGGCATTTCTTCTAAAGTTTGAATGGTCCTTTTTTCTTGACCATCTGTCGGAGGATAAAAGGTTGTACTAAGATAAACTTGGGTATCAAGACCCTTTTGGAATGCTTTCCAGAAATGAGAGGTAACTGGGCACCTCTGTCTGAGATAGTAGAAAATGGAACACCGTACAATTTGACCAACTCTCTGATGTAGAGTTTGGCATGATCCTCGGCTAAATAAAAGTTATAAACTGGAAGGAAATGAGTTGACTTGGTCATCCTGTCTACAATGACCCATACTGAATCATGCTGGTGATGAGTACGAGGCAAACCCATCACAAAGTCCATGTTCACTTCTTCCCACTTCCAAGTAGGAATATTAAAATCTTGCATGGACCCCTAGGCTTTTGATGCTCTATCTTAACTTGCTGACATGTAGAGAACTTACCCACAAACTCTACAACATCTTTCTTTATCCCACTCCACCAATAGATCTCTTGTAAGTCCCGGTACATCTTTGCGGCCCCAGGATGAATAGAGTAACGCATCCTATGTGCTTCTACAACAATTCATTACCTTAAATCATCTACACCAGGAACACACAGACGACCCTAACAATGCAATAAACCATCACCCCCTTGGGAGAAAACCTCTACTTTCTGATCCTTGACTGACTCTTTCAACCTGACTAGACTGGGATATCTATCCTATTTTTCTTTCACCTCGGAAACTAGAGATGATTCTAAACTATTCTGAACCCATATACTACCCTCTGAAGAATCGACCAAATGGACATCTAGTCTGGCAAGCTGATGAAATTCCTAAGCTAACTTCTTCTTACTATCCTCAACATAAGCAACACTACCCATAGACAGTCTACTAAGAGCATCAGCCATTACATTGGCTTTGCCCAAGTAATAAAGGACACTCATGTCATAATCTTTCATGAGCTCTAACTACCTTCTTTGATGGAGGTTGCAATTTTTATGAGAGAATATATACTGAAGGCTCTTATGATCAGTGAAGACATCTATATGAACTCTGTATAGATAATGCCTCCAAATCTTTAAGGCAAAAACTACGACTGCTAACTCAAGATCATGAGTAGGATAATTCTTCTCATGGGGTTTAAGATGTCTGGAGGCATAGGCTATGACCTTACCACGCTGCATGAGAACACAACCCAAACCTACTCTGGATGCATCACAATATACTACAAACCCATCTGAACCATCTGGTAACACTAGAACTGGAGCTGAGGTGAGTCGAGTCTTCAACTCCTGAAAACTCTTCTCGCACGGATCTGACCATTAAAACTTGACTTTCTTCTGAGTCAATCTGGACATAGGGGATGCTATATAAGAAAACCCCTCAACAAATCATCTATAATAGCCATCCAAACCCAAGAAAATCCTGATATCTAATGGAGAGATAGGGCGAGGCCAGTTTCTTACTGCTTCAATCTTTTGAGGATCAACTCTAATTCTATCACCGAAAATGATATGACCAAGAAATGATACTGACCTTAGCCAAAACTTGTACTTACTAAATTTGGTGAACAACTGATGATCTCTAAGAGTCTGAAGTACAATTCTGCGATATTCTGCATGATCATGCTCACTGCGGGAATGGATGAGGATATCATCTATAAAGACTATGACAAACTTGTCCAACTACTTCTTGAAAACACTGTTCATCAAGTCCATGAAAGATACAAGGGCATTGGTAAGACCAAAGGACATGACTAGGAATTTGAAGTGACCATACCGAGTATGGAAAGTTGTTTTCAAAATGTCATATTTTTTGACTCTAATCTAATGATAGCCTGATCTGAGGTTTATCTTAGAGAAATAGCTGGAACCCTGAAGTTGGTCAAATAAATCATCGATCCTGGGAAGTAAATACTTGTTCTTGATCGTGACTTTATTGACTTGATGGTAATCAATGCACATTCTGAGAGAACTATCTTTCTTTCATATGAATAAGACTGGTGCGCCCCACGAGGACATACTGGGTCTGATGAATCCCTTATCTAAGAGATCTTTCAACTACTCTTTCAATTATCTGAGTTTATCTGGTCCTATTCTGTAGGGCAAAATAGATATAGGCTGAGTATCTAGAAGAAGATCAATGTTGAAGTCTATTTCCCTTTTTGGGAGAAATTCCTAGAAGATCTTCGAGAAAGACATCTGAATATTCACTCACGACTGGGAGTCTCGGAACTAGAAATATTAACATGAACAAGATGATAGACACATCCCTTAGATATCATTTTTCGTGACCGAAAGTAGGAAATAAGCTGACCTCTGAAAGTTGAAGTACTACCCCTCCACTCTAGGACAGGTTCATTCAAAAACTGGAACTGGACTATTCTGTTTTTGTAGTCGACTGTGGCATAGCAGTAATGAAGCCAATCCATGTCGAGAATGACATTAAAATTAGTCATCTCTAATTTGACTAAGTCTATTGAGGTGACTTTCTGAAATATCTTTACTGGCCAGTTTATGTATACCCGCCGGACTATGATAGTTTTACCCACTCAGTAGATACTGAGAAGGGCTCTGCTAGAATTTTAGGACTGACTCTGAAATCAACTGCTATACAAGGAGTAACAAAAGACAAAGAAGCTCCTGGATCTAGCAAAGCGTAAACATGCAAGTGAAATATCTGTAGCGTAAGAGTAACCACATCAGGAGAGTTTTCCTGGTCCTGCCGAAATTAGAGAGCATAAAGTTTTTTTGGGCGTTGCCCACTAGTAGCACTGGAAGTGGCACCTTGCTGATTTGGGTGATCGAACTGGGATGAGGAACGGTTCTGCTGACCCTAATAACCTGACTGGGAACAATCTCTGACTCTGTGGCCTGGCTTGCCACATCCAAAACAAACATCACTGCCAGCTCTGCAAGTACCCTTGTTGTTCTTACCACAAGTATGATAAAAGGGATTAGTTTAGGCATTTCTGACACTGCCCTGAGACATAGAGCCTGGCGCCCTATCTCTATTACCATCTCTAAACTTAGGAGCTAGGGAACTAGCTGAAGAAGGAGCTGGAATGGATAACTTAGGACAGAACTGAGAATGATTTCCTCCCTCTAACTTAGGCTGAGTAAAGTTGAAACTACATGTTCGTGCTCTCTTATTTTGCTTCTCTCTCATCTTAATCTTTTGCTCTTCTATCTGCTGAGCATGGGTCATAAGCCTGTCTATATTTATGTCACTGTTCAACATTGCGTACCTGCACTCATTGACCACACTATCATTCACCCTATAAACAAAATTATTCATCTTGACTCTGCTATCTGCAACCATATGAGTAGCATATCTGGCTAATTAAGTAAACTTAAAAGAATACTCTTTCACCATCATGTTTCCCTACCTGAGGTTGATAAACTCTAACACCTTAGATTCTCTCAGATCTAGGGGAAAGAATCTATCTAAGAAGGCAGTGGCCAACTCCTCCCACTCAACACGCCCTGCATCAACTGACCTCTCTGACTTTCACTATTTGAACTAAGTGTGAGAAACATCCTACAACTGATATGTAGCTAGCTCAGCACTCTCACTAGAAGTAACCCCCATGATGTCCGTAACCTTGTGAACCTGGTCTAGGAACTCCTGAGGATCCTCTTCTAACTTAAACCCAAAAAAGGATGGAGGATTCATTCGGGTGAAGTCCCAAATCCTAGCTACAGCTGAATTAGCCACTGGGTTGGACGAAATGATAGTTGGTCGTTCATTCTGAGTAGCAACTAAATTATCAACTGTGGTGAATGCAGCTCTGAACTCTGCATGAGAAACGTGTTTGTCCAAGGGTTCTGCTTAAACAGGCTGTGGGGCTGACTGATTTCTGTTTCTTCTTTTGGGAGGCATGTTATGTAGAAGAAAGGGATAAACAGATTAGACTGAGAGTTAAATTTGTTTTCACGCTTACTGGCACTACATGAATACTGAAAGAAGGGAAACTATTCCTAAAACATCTCAAAACCTCCTGCACATAAATATGCTGCGCCACACATCCATGAACAAGACTCTATTAGATGCGGCTTTTAGACTTCCTAGGACTCTATTGAACCTTAGGCTTTGATACCAAGTTTGTAACTCCCTGAATCTGGTACCCAGAATACTACACGGTGCTCATGACTCCAAAGGACCACAAGCTAACCCATGACTGATATTTGTACCTAAACACTACATAATATAATGTATAAATGCAGAAATAGTAGGCCAAATCATGCCATAAGGTTAAAACTGATAAACATATGATAAAACCATATCTGAATAATATGGTACGACAATACCAAAACTGAAACAATGTCTAAAAACATCTACTCTGAAAACACTGTAGTCTGAAAGACCAAACTGTCTGAATAAGGAGTTAATGGGACATATCCCCAACTAACTCCAACTACTGAAATAAACTAAGTAATGAAGAAAAAGTAATGATCATGTCCTCGAAGGATGAGGACTCACGGCTAACTCTGACAGCTGAAACGAGAATACTACTGATGCTCTGGAGCCCGTACTTCTGAACCTAGAGTATAGAATAAAACACCATAGCACAAATACATCAGTACGATGGAATGTACTGGTATGCATGTGAGGTAGGCTGAATGCAAAGGGTTCAAATGCATGAACAATACTAACTGACTGTATAACATGGACATGAGAATACATTCATGAATAAGTGGCTATGACTAAATTCGTGATGGCACTGACTACTGAGTCTGATTACAGATAACATGAGTCACTGATAATGAATATAACTGATACGAAGCGACTGTATCTGATAGTCTAGCTTCTGATGGAACTAACTGAGTTTCGTACTGTTCTAAGTTAACTGTATCTGACAGTCCTAGATTTTCAAGAACTGACTGAGTTCTTTTATTGAGACTGAGACTGAGAATGTAATTGTGGGAAGTAGTTATCTAACCGACATACCCTAAATAGAGCAATATAACTAGGTTGGGTTCCAATTTGTAAGCACAATTAGAAGGGTGTCAATACCGCGCCACTGGTAAAGACAAGCTGTGAGTGACCCTCATCTGACAGTGACCCCAAAAGAGAATAGTGGGACCCTCAACTTACAGTGTTTATCCACCTCATCAACCCTCATCTGTCAGTATTAATGTTCCAACCTATGTTGGCTACATAGTTCTGAAATGCAAGGATTGCTTCTAAGGATCACACCCTCAAATGTCAATGTATGCCCACATCCTTGGGTTCACTCAGTGCTAATTCCTACTCCCATCTGAATAGACACTGAACATAATTAACTAAACTGAATTGGACTTAGTTCATTGAGTTCCATTGACTGACGGAATACTACTTAGATCTGATGACTGACTGAGAGTAATGAGATTACTGGACTGATACTAAATTTACTGGATTTTCTTGAGTCACATGACTGAATGAATTCTACCAAACATGGATTGACTGAGGATATCATAAAAATATGACACTGGCTCTAGGCACATGGCTAAATTCTTGGGTACAAGTACCCCCAGGACTCGATAGCATGAAACCGACAAGACTTGACACTTCTTGAACACATGACCAATATGAACAATTCATCATACAATAAGTTGGGAATTTCATGAAGCACATGTTTATCATAATCTTGTACATGGTAGGAATGCCTATAATCAATGTCATAATTTCATACTCTAACATCATGAGCATTCCAACAAACATCTATATTGCACCATAATAGCATGAGAGTCATTTGAACATAAGGGTAAAATATTCATTTATCATATGGGTCACAATTGAGCTATAATACACAATTTCTATCCTCTTAGGCATTTTATCAAACACCATACATGTACAACTTAGGCCATAGGTGTAATCATCAAATTACACATCATAAACAACTCAAATCATGGATTTTAACTTGCATGCTAACGTAGTTTCATGAAAAACATGTAAAGATTCCAACTTGTGAATCATACAACAAGATAAACATGGTTACAAAACAACCCACAACATAAACATCATGATTTATAATTTGAAATAGGGTTTTTGAGCTTTATGGATGAAAGGAATCCATAAATCAACACTATGCATACCTTGGATAGAAGATTCTTGAAAACTAATGGTGAAATTCTAGAAATTGGATCCTCAGTTGAAAACCCTAAGCTTGTTCTGGGACCCCTTGACAAGCTTAAAAGACTGAATTAAGATTTAGGATTTTATGGGGTCTTACAATATCTCCTCCTTGAGTACATTCAACCTCGAATGAGACTGACTAAGAGGGGAGAAAAGATAAACTGATATATCTACTGGACATGAACAACTGAAACATGATTTCATGACTGACATAATTGATAACTGAATACATCATACTGAGCATGCATATCTGATGCATGTATAACTGATTCATGAATGCATGACTGAGTGTTCTGATGAACTGAGTTTCTCATAATGAGAATGCATATCTGATGCATAATTATATGACTGAACTGATACATGAATGCATGAATTAATATACATTGGTAATCGATACCGAGTTTATAATGGAATTCTGATCATGAACTGGATACCAAGTTGTGGCTGAAATCTGAATATGAAACTTAAAGCTTAAGGAGAATTGTTACCTTGGGCTGACTCTGAGCTAGCGGAGAAGAGGTTAGTATACTTGGTATGCATGTCCGCTTCTTCTTCCCAAGTATCTCCCTCAACAGACTGATTCCTCCAAAGAACTTTGACTAGAAGGACTTCTTTATTCCCCAATCTACGAGTCTGATAGTCAAGGATTTTTACTAGAGTCTCCTCATAAGAGAGGTTGTTCTGAATAGCTATGCTCTGAATAGGGACTACAACTGTTGGGTTACCTATGCACTTCTTGAGCAAAGAAATATGAAAAACTGGGATGAACTGAGGCTAGATCTGAGGGCAACTCAAACTCATAAGCTACCTTTCCGAAATGACTGAGAACTTCTTGACCAACGCGATTGGCAACACATCACGCCATGATCACATTGGTCCACTATTTTGGGACTCTGAATATGATCTAAACATGTTCCGAAAAATCCAAAACTTGTTCGGGAACACCTATTGACCTTCCTGATCATTAATTAATAAAAATACGGACCATTAAAGTATGTTAAGGTGGAGAAATGAGATTGCCAACTTTAGAAGGCCAATAATAGGCTAAGTTTGGGAACCTAGCTAGAATTTTCGAAGTTTGGGATCCCTTGACAAGTTTAAAGGACTGAATTAAGATTTAAAATTTGATGGGGTCTTACACCTTAGGATGTCGGTTATGGATCACTAGTTTTAAATACTTATAAAATAGAATAATTAATATTTAATGATAACTAGAGAGTTGTAGCGGTTAATGATTTAATGATGAATCAAGACTAGTTGCTATGTGGGATCTAGTTGTAAAATAAGTATCTACTTAGTGAGTAATGTTGTCATTAAATAATGGTTAATGAAGGAATGTTATCCATTAGAATAAACTATGTGGTGACTAGTTGACTATTAAATGATTATATGACTTGATGACTAGAGGTTAATGGACTAGTTCATGACCTTTGTATAGTAATATACATTAGTTAGTAAAAATGGATAGACTCATGTCTAATGATGATAATATGGAATGAGGAACTATGATTGAGGTTGATAAATACAGAATATGATCGAATAATGTTGAGTTTTGAATGCATTGTTGGTTATGTATATATTGTTATTATTTTCTTGGGTGTACTTTCCAATGGTATGGAATGCAATGATTTATTCCTTTACTTTATGTGTTATCTGGTGTATGGACGCCAACTTTCTATTTGTGTTGTTTTATGATTTTGAAACATTTCTTTCCTAGGCACGATGATATTGACATGTGATGATGTGCTATGATATACTATTGTTTCGGTTGATTATTTATATTATATACAGTGATGCGGGAGATGATTTAGGTTCGATGTTGTACCTTAACTTAGATATGTTTATCTTACATTATATCATCTCTATATCATAGTTTAGCTCAGTCGACCGATGATGCCTACTGAGTACCCTTTGTTTTGGTACTCATACTTTCCACACCCCTTTTTCGTCCGCAGGATCGAAGTCGAAGGGTTTTTTCAATTAAAGTGACAGTTTTGAATAGGGATTAATTTATTTACAGAGTCTCCACTTGGAATCAAGTTATGGTGTTTCAAGTCGCCTTATTGAATCCCTAATTAAAAGGGAATGACTCTTTGTTGGTCTGCAAAAATAGAAGACAGGGTAAGGAATTATGTTGACCGAGGAGAAGGTGTGAGACCTCCCTAGAATCCCGTGGTTCTAGCATGGTCGTTTTATGGACTTATCTTGACTTAAACTATTTTAAATAAATTGTGTTAAGGACTAAATTTACTCATTTTTTTATTATACCCAAACTTATTATCTTATATTAAATAGATTGATAAAAGTTAATTTAAGAAAGATATTTGCCAAGGTGCATTATAGTATCCTTGAATTTTAAATATCTCAGAAAGATGTGTATGTCATATTCTTAATCGAGACAAGAAATTTTAAACGTGTCTAAAATTTGCCTAAAATTAAAGGCTTTAATTTATTTCTTGTAAAATCGTAACAATTTGATCTATCCAAAACGCTATTTAACTTTGATAATAAATTTGAGCAAAATTCGTTTTAAGGCGATTAATTAATAATTAATATAATAAACAATTATCAAGTTTGGTAATAACAATAAAATAGAATAAAATATAATAAAATAAAACAAAAATCAAATAATAATAATAAAAATATAATAATACAAATACACAAAAATTAATCATGTTATCTTAATTTTATGATAATAATATTCACTTTAAAATAATACAGATCTCAAACTATACGATATCAGTCTAAGCAAAAACACAAATACCAAAACCAAAATCAAAAAATAACTTATCAATGCACATTATATCTGAATGCAGTTAATTGTTGTCAGTTTTAATTTGTTTTGCAGTAAGTTTGATCGGAATAACAGCGGCGGTGAGAGGAAAGAGGAGACAGGGCAGCGTCGGGTTGGCAGAAAGCCGCTGGTACGGTTCTTTCTAGTGGATCGATCAGCGGCAATTTGCCGTTTTCTAGCAAGTTTTGGAGGAGGGATGTCCAGATTGCTGTCATGGGGAGAAGTAGAGAGGGGAGCAATGCCGAAGCTCCAACAACCCCGACAATGACGGGAAGAAAGGTTGGTCACTAATTTGGATGTTTTCGATGATGTGGCAGTGGCGGTTTGATGTATTCTGGTGAGATTTCTCTGGAAAAAACTGTTTCGCCGCTTATTTGCTCTTCTCCATCCGTTCACTCTTATTCCCTCTTTCTTCCCCATTTTTAGCAGTGTGTGTTGTGTGCATCTGACAGTGTGTTTTTTGGGGAGAATGAAGATTCCTGGCGGTTTATTATATTTTTGATCCATTTTCCTTTTATCATTTTTTTACTAGTTTTTATGTGTATGTGCGTGAGATATGAGGTTGTGAAGAGAAAATTACAGTATAAATGATGTGTGCAGTGTATTTTGGTAATGATCATTTCTCATTATTTTTACTGATATATCACCATCTAAATACATATTTTCCATCCGTGCATGTTCATTGACGTATGAATACAGAAATTTTTCATATTTAACTATGAATATTCAATAATTTAATTTACGTAATATGTAACAATAAAAATTCACATAGTTGATCAATTTCACATATTAAATAATATAATGAAATTACTTGAACAATTTTGTTCATGCTTTCTACAGTAGATTTATAATGTAAATAGTACAGGGTTAAAGAAAAACCTGTAATGAATTAGACTGAATAATACCCAAAAAAAATCTGTCACCAAAAATTTTGGACGGAACTCCAACTTCGAATCTTTTCTTTCTTTGTTTTTCTGATCTCTCTCTTCTCTGATCTTTTTTTTCTCTGGTTTGTTTTTTTAGTGTCTGATGTTTTTTATTTCTGATACAATGTGTTATAATATACGTACTGGGGTGGCAAAGTCTTTAAATACAGGGACTTTGGAGGGAACAGTTAACATCAGATAAGGAGATTTCAAATTTTAAATTTTTTTATACTATTATAGAAAATAATAATAATAACAAATAAAAATAAAAATAAATGAATAAATAAATAAAATAATAATAATAAATATAATAATAACTAATTAATTTCTATTTTAAAAAAATACAATAAAAGTTTATAGAGAAAATTGAAGGAAAAGTGTCTTTTAAGTCTTGATTGAAAGATTGGTAACATTGACCAACTTAAAGGGTCAAGTATCATTAGAAAACTTGATTAAGTTAATTGTGGACTTGATTAATATTTTTAAAACTTTATAATCTTTTCAAAAATACAAATCAACCCAACCCACACCCCTCTTCAATCTAAATTATCCAGTCCCTCTCATCTCTCTCGATAGCTTCTCTCAACTCTCTCCCAACCAACAGTTCTACAAATTTTTCCTTTCAATACTCGGTGACTTCAACCTTCAACAACAAATAGTTGGACTTCGAGTTCTCCTCTTCAATCTAAATCAACCAGTCTTTCTCCTCTCTCTCGACAACTTCTCTCAACTCTCTCCCAACCAACAGTTCTGTAAATTTCTCCTTTCAATCCTCAATGACTTCAACATCCGATGACAAATAGTTGGGTTTTGAGTTTCTTTTTGACTTCAACTTTCAATCGACGTGACAGCCTTGCTCTCCGGCCACATCAACTTCGAATTCTTCATTATTTTTTTTCTTTTTTCACAGGTAAAAATTTATGGACTTTCTAGTTTTGAAGAAAACGAGGAACTTGAGTCAACTTCTCTTACAGTATTTGTTAAAAAATTTAATATTTGTTGCTTTAATTTGAAATGCTATCTAAATAAAATTCTAATTTCTGGTATTTCTTCTCTTCTCTTTTTGAAGTGAATTATGATTTTTTGTTGTTTGTTTTATTTTTTTCAAGTTTGATTTTTGTTGTTTGTGTTTATACAAACAAAATAACGATTTAGGTTGATTTGTTCTGTTCTTGGTAAAAATGATAATATTGTTGTTTTTCTGTTGAACAAAATTGTGCTACAATTTTTTGTTTTCTTTAACAGATTATACATCTGGTGCAACATATTAACCATCTAATGCAACAGATTTATCATATGATGCTACAAATCAACCATGTGATACACTAGCGGAACCATCAGATTAAAATTCTGATACAACAGATTAATCATTTGATGCAACAGATTTAGCATATGATGTTATAGTTTAACTATCTGATGCAACTGATTAACTATATATTGCAACAGATTAAGCATTAGATAAAAAATTTGATGCAACTGATTAACCATCTGATGCAATGGAGAAATCATCGAATTAATGATCTGTTGCAACAGATGAAGCTCTTGTTGGATAAAATCCTATCAACTCTTCCAACAGGATATGTACAAGACTTGATTTTTTCATCTAATCATTCATCTGCCGCGATAGACGACCTTTGTGTTGGAAGAAATCTAAACAATATTGACCGTTGATAACTGTTCCAACAGATCACTCATGTGCTGCAACAGATGTGTGACCTATTGCATAGACCATTTATTTTTCTCAGCGGATGAGTGATATGTTTTGTATTATCACAACAGATTACTCAGTTGTTGTTGCAGGTTAGTTAACAATTCTGATAGATCACTCATATATTGCAAAAGATATGTGATCTATTGCATAGACTATTCATCTTTCTTAATAGATGAGTGATATGTTTTGTATTATCGCATCAGATTACTCAGTCATTGCTATAGGTTATTTAACTATTCCAACAGATCACTCATATATTACAACAGATGATGTTGCAACAGATGTGTGATCTACTACACATACCATTCATTTTTCTCAATAGATGAGTGATATTTTTATCTATTGTAACAGGTTATTTAACTGTTCCAAAAGATCACTCATACGTTGCAACAATGTGTGATCTGTTGCACAGACCATTCATGTGTCTTAAAAAATGAGTGATACATTTTGTATTGTTGCAACAGATTACTCATCCACTGCAATAGGTTTGTTATATGGTGCACCAGATATACTACCTGGTGCAATAGATAAGTGATCTATTGGAATTATTATTTTATTTTTTTGCTTGTTTGATTTACTGTTATTCTTTTTTAATGATGCATTAATCAACTATAATATATTTTTTTATGTTCTTGTTAATTTTAGATAATATGGCTCCCAAAAGAACAGAAACTGAATCAAGTCCAAGTAAAGGAACAAGTGAAGCAGCTAGGTGACATCCACAATGGCATAAGCTTGCTTTACAAGCGTTATCTCAATTAGAAGAAGAATATGATGAACACGGGGAGGAGAAATATTTCAAAAGAGATGATCCAAATGCTAATAGACCTTCCACTGAAGATTTGGTCAAAATATTCAGTATTGATCGTTATCTTGTGAGAATGCAATGCGATGGTGCCACAGATTTAACGAGTGATTTCGTGGTTAAGTCATCCATAGGAAAATCTTTCGATGCCTTCAGAAAAATACTTCAAGAACAAAAATTGGATGCTTATTTCAGGGACAATTGGTTTGAGAAATATCTTAATTTGTCGAAAGACAACAATGCTCATTTCCAAATGAAAATGGTATATGAACTTCTCAAGCATAGGTTTATGTATGAAAATAAAGATAAGATGGATGAGGTTTGGATAAAGTACTTTGGCATGCCTGTTTGTTTTGGTTGGAAGGAGTTTGTCATAGTTACTGGACTAAAATGTTATCCTCCTTCTCAAGTTATACCTATTCTAACCCAAAAAAAAATACCCCACACACCCAAAAAAGGCAAAGGCAAGTCGTGTGATCGTGATGACCTGGTTTCCATTATTGGTCCAAGCTCAAAAACAAAAAATTAATAGAAGCATTGAAAGGTAAAGGACTTTCAAAGAAGCACAAGCAGTGATTGTGCTTGGTTTGGTTTCTACATAATATTCTTTGGGTGAGAGATGTTAACAACAACATAAGTGTTGGTTTAATAAATCTATCTATTGATCTTCAGGCATTTAACAGCTATCCTTAGGGTTATGAAAGCTTCAAAATGACTATCAAATATTTTTTGACTCCATTAGCGCCAAAGACAGTCAACTTATATGGCTTTCCATAGGCTTTCGTGGTAAATATTTTGTTCTTTTATTATGATATCATTCTTTTTTTTTACTCAATAATGATTTTGATTTATTGGGGTTATTTTATAGGTTTGGGCATTTAAAGTCATTCCTTATTTGAGACAACAAGTGAACTACCAGGAAGAATTTTCTGTCCAAGAATCTTGAGATGGTTATCGGCCAAAACTGATAAAAATACAAAATTTCTTGATCTCTTCAACTCCCCGAAGGATGCAGTAAGTATAATTATAATTAAATTTTTGTTTTAATTAATGATTTTTTTGAATGATCTAATCACCATTCTAATATATGTAATGATTTATGTTAGATTGTGCATCCGTCACTAGTTCCGACCAAACGAGAGTTGAAAATGCCATTTTTTCTTACTTTACGATCTGAGCAAACTTTATTGAACCCTAAGGTCATCGATAGAATAAAAATAGAATTGTTTGGAGCAACAGCCATTATAAGAAAAATAATTTTAGAGTGTGGGCTTGTTGTTGTTGATGGTCTTAATGGTGATGGAGTTGCTGGTAGTGGTAGTGGTGTTTTTGTTGATGCTAATGATGCTTCTTTTATAGTATTTAAAACAAACCATTATGAGTATGATCATACTGGTTATACAGATTTTGCCTCTCCCAGCTAATGTTCTGCATGCAAATGTCAAGACTACAGGGCGAAACATGATGTAGTGATTAATGCTATTAATGCATTAACTACTTCTGTAAAGGAATTGACATCTAAGAGGGGTGTCATTCCATCAAAGAGGATTTTATTTACATCCACTCCATTAGATATTAAGGCTAAGAGGAGAAGAAAAGTGATTTCCAAGGCATTATCAAGCATCCAAAAAAGTGAAATTGCAACTCCTCTACCCGTGTGTTGCACTGAGCAATGTACAATGTTCAAAGAAGAGTAGCACGAGCTGAAGAAAGTGAATATATATGTCTTCCAACTAACAAACAGACACATATTTGTTTCAACAGATGACACATCTGCTGAAAATTATCAAACAGATATATACATCTGTTGCAATAGTTAACTAACTTGTTGCACCAGATAAAGTATCTATTACGACATATGTCTCATCTATTTTAACAAATCAAATAGATCTTCATACCGATTTTATTTGTACTAACAGGTGACCAATCTGCTACAACAGATTAGTCATTTATTGCAACAGATGGTTCATTGTTGGAAATTATCATACAGGTCTTCCTCATGTAAAATTTTGTCCCAACAGTTGATTCATTGTTGCAACAGAAATATAATTTGTTTGGGAAAATTTAAAATAGGAGGAAGACCTGTTTGATTTTCTAGAATAGATGAGTTATCCTTTTTCATTTTTTTATATCTCCACGATTAGCATTGACCAATTCTGGCTTTCCAGGTGGATGTAGAAGCTACTACTGAATAGCATTGACAATATGCTACTCTTTTTATGGAAATACGGTGAACAAAAAGTGCAGAAACCGTACGTAAGTGACAATAAAGATCCATGATGAGGAAAGCCAAATTTCATAGCACCGGATGAAGAACAACTTGTCCATATTAAGTAGATCTTTATAGCTTGAGTTTGTCAAAGTAATAAGCTCTCCCATCCTTAGGATAGGAATCCTTGGCATCAATACTTAAATTGTTGATGTATTTGTTGAGATCTGTACCCATAACAATTTCTTAAGGATTCGATTTATTTTATTTTGTCTAAAAAATTTATTTATTCCTTAGATTTGAGCTTATTAATTAAAATAAATACTAGATTCAAATATTGCAACTGATAATGTATATGTTTCAACAGACGATACATCTGTTGGAAAATATCAAACAGATTTAGACATATGTTACAATAGGTAGGTAATCTATTAAAATTTATCGAACAAGTCTTCCCACTATTCAACAGATAGACTTAGATAGAAACATCGACATAATGCAGCAAATGACCAACCTATTACAACAGATAAATTATATGTCAGAACAGGTAGAATATATGTTACAACAGATGGAGAATCTATTGCATTATAAAAATTCAACTTTCATCGAACATAAAAAATAGCCACTACATGTAAAAAAGTGAAAGTGAATTGAATTAAAAAAGGCGGAACCCATCGACAGTGTTCAGTTCAAACACCTAAAATAAAATAGGCATCAAGTAGACATTGTTTATTTTAAACACATAAAATAAAGAAGGCATCAAATGTGTCAGGTTGGCACTTTTTGCTGACTTGGCGTCTAATTTGGCCCCCAACAGTTATTTTTTTTTGCCCATTGTCTTATATATTCATATTCTTCCTAAAATTTAATCCTAAATTCTCAAATCTTATTCTTTATCGTCATCTTTTTTTATCTATCCAAATTCTTCAAATTATTTGCATTTAGTCTTTCTTTTCTTCATCTTTTTTTATTTTTTCGAACTGAGCTTGACAATATCGAGCGCATCTTCCACTATTTTTTGTGATAACGATTTTCGATATTGTAAGTGTGGTCATGAAGCTCTATTGAAGACTTCTTGAACTCAATAAAATTCAGGTCGTAGGTTTTTTACTTGTAAGATTTCAAAGGTAATATTTTTTTATTTAATTAGTTGATAAATTATTGACTTGTAATTATTTTGTAATTGTGTTCTTGTTTTTATAGAAATTGGGTGGATGAGATTACTTTGATTGGTATAAAGAATGACACCCTTCACAAGCAAATTGTGTAATCTGGGGTTTGTTGAACAAAGTCAAGGCTTCTGAAGAGAAACAAAATCGATCAAGAAGATACTACATTGTTGCCGTTATTACTACTGGTTTGGTGTTGTTGGGCACATGGATATTCAAGCCTAATTGTTAAAATTTTCATGGTGGTGTATTTGCTACTGATTTGGTATTTTCGAGCACATGAATATTCAAGCCTAATTGCTGAAATTTTCATGGTGTTGTATTTGCTACTGGTTTGGTGTTATCGAGCACATGGATATTCAAGCGTAATTATTGCAAAATATCAAACAGATTTAGGCATATGTTGTAAAATTTAGGTCATCTATTGGAAATTATCAAACAGGTCTTCCCACTGTTGCAACAGATTAGACTTAGATTAGATAGAAATAACATCGGCATAATAAAATAGATGACCAACCTATTGTAATAGATAAACTATCTTCTAGAACATATAGAATATATTTTACAACAGATGGACAATCTATTGCATTATAAAAAAACTCAACATTCATTAGAAAAAAATTATTGCCACTACATGTACATGTAATTTAAAGTAAAGTGAAGTGTGACTTGAAATAAAAATTATTATTTCACAGTCTCTTCTATATACACAGGCTCCAAGCGTCCAGGTCATTGGCTCGACATTTCTGTGTCGGTCAGCAAACATTCGATGTGTGCAAGAGCGTGCGAGCCACACACGTAACCGGTATCATTTTTTAGAAGGTTCATACCCTTATTTTGACCTTCAAAATCCCATGATTTCTTCATTAACACTTTCTTTGGTAAACAATTCATCAGTTTATTCTCCCTTAGTAAGATGGGTAACAGCTTCATCAGTGGTTGCACGTGCAAAAAAAGATCGACCTCGTCGATGGCAGGTTCATTGCAGTCCTAAACTTTGATTTTTCCCTCCTCCAGTAGTATCTCAATAGCCCGATAATGTATGTCATTCACTCTAATGACTGTAAGAATCCTCTTTGCCTCGATCCAGCTCTTGTCGTGTGGATTTGTCCTCTCCCCTCTAACATATTTTATCATTTCTTATTCATCCAAGTACAACGTAGAAACTAAGAAATCAAGTCCCGCACCACAGGATGATGCATCAATATTGAGTTGATCATACTTATCCTTGAGCTTTTTGTAGAAGTCAAGGTCCATTATCCTATCGGCAGCATCATAAGCTTCCAGGTACATTAATTGCCTTTTTCTCATGAAGCAGAGAATTTTGTCAACATGCTGCCATATAAAAAGTCAATTTTTAAATAGGTTAGTAATTGTATAGATGGCCCATATATTTCATACGGTTGTCTGAATCAATAATCCAACGCAACTTATACAACAGATGGATAATGGATAATAAGTTGCAACAGAACATCTACCAGTTGCACCAGAATACCCAGTTGTTGCAACAGATTTCACTTCTATTGTGTAGCTTCTTCTTCATGGGGTAGATTAGAAGTCTAGGTTAGGAAAAGTAAACGTACCTTATCCTCGTACCGTATGCACATATCTATCATAGTCTGGAAGTCTTGGGGGGAAAGAGAGGCCTATGGTAATCTGGTGTGCCTGGCTTGGCATTCTTGGCCTGTCTCAGATCTCTCTTCTCTTTGGTGCCAAGTTCCGCATATATATACATCTTCTTGAATGGCCCCTGAACTTTAACAGTTTTTGGAGAGGGAGGAGTTTCAATTATTTTTTATTTCCGACTGGAGATTATGTCGGTTATTGCTCTTTTCTTCCTCCTAACCAACACTGTAGGAGTGTATGGATCCCTCACCTTATTGGATGGTATGAAACCCCTATTGGATTTGAATTCCTCGACAGATTTACAGATAGCCTCTACTTTTTAAAAGAGTTTACCCTAACTGTCCTTGCACTCTTCGCATTTGCAATGAGAATGTGAGGATGAAGAAAGGTGAGAGGGACCTGTGTAAGAGTGAAAAGGGGTGTTTTCAAACATATTTATTTTTTCTTGAGCATCAGCATGCTCATCATCATGAGTGGTAGCAGCATCAGCATGTCTGCCATCAATACCAACAACTCCACCAGAAAAAACACCTGAATCTGCCTTAGTAGGTTAGTCATGAAGAGCCTCAACATTAGGCTGACCTTGCCAAACTGCTCTTCTTATGGTTATTTCTCCATCTAATTCCTTATTTATTAACTCCACCATTGGGTCTACTATAGTATCAGCATGACCTAGAGTAATATAAAAAGTCATCACTGACTCCTTCTCAGTAGGCACGATCCATGGATGCACAACCAAGACAAAAAGACAGATACATTTAAATCATATAATATAATAATTTTCATAGTTGGATTACATTTTAACACAGTCAACTTCTGTAATAGATTAACAATATGTTGTATCAGATTACCCATCTATTGCATAGTTTGCAGTAGATGGTTAAAATCTATTTGAGTCAATTTCAGAGAACCAGAGAAACACATGAATAATCTGATGTAAAATATCAATCATCGGTCACAACAGATTACCAATCTATTACACCAGTTGCATAAGACGGGTAATCTATTTGGTTATATGTTATGCAACAGATGATCTGTATATGTATTAACAATTTATTCCATCAGATTAAAAATCTGTTGCATAATTTACAGTAGATGGTTAATCTGTTAGGAGTCGAGTTCAGAGAACCAAAGTAACAGATGGGTATCTGATGCAAGATATCAATCGTCTGTCGCAATAGATTAATAATCTGTTGCATCGGTTGGCACAGGATGGGTAATCTGTCGCAATAGATATCCCATATGGTAAATCAGATATAACATCTGTTGCACCAGATATAACATCTATTCAATATCTTTCATTGAGTAAAATTATTTTACTTAAAGAAGACGTACTGCATCATCCAGAGGGTTAAAGAGATCAGCCTCCTTAATTTTGGTGTTGTTCTTTGCAGCCAACCACCTAAATATCCTTGGATGAGAAACATCATCTAGGTAATCCATTACCTGCTTTCGAAGGGGATGAATGGATTCAAATTACCAAGCCTAAAAAATGTAATCAGGAAGCAAGCAAACAAAATTCATAATAACTATATTCAATATAAATTAATGGATGAGTAAATATAGTGATTAATTTTACCATGAAATCCCAAGGAAAGCCATATAATGTGGTCATCCCTAATCATAGATTTGTTAGTAAATATTGGACAGTCAAGTAGAAGTTTTCATATCCCCAGGGATAATTGTTGAATTTATCAAAATCCTCAGCACGCGCCAATAAATCATCTTCTATGACCTTGTTGACGTCTCTTGCCAATATAATCGAATGGCCAAACCAAACTAAGCAAAATTTCTCCCTGTACTGCTTTAGTATGGTTTTATCCATAAGATCTGAAAACAAATCCGATACTTTGTAGCCATGTCGAGCAATGTCAAACAACCCATCTATTTTTTCCTTACGTTTTCTTACCTTGGATCTTTTACGGGGTGTTCCCTTGGCGATAGGTGGTTCTTCTAGACTATGGTATCTCAAGACCGTCACTATGGAAAACTCTTGCAAGCCAAAACAAATCGGCATACCACAGTAGTTGATCCAGATTTCATCTATCTTTTTGCCCTTCTCCTTTGAATCTTTATCATCCCCACGTACTTGATCCTGCGCTTGAGAAGACCATATACCATCCTCATATGAAAACGAGAAGAAGGGTCCTCAGGCAGCTCAAGAAACCGTCCAAAGCAGTTCTTCTTAAAAAGTCCGTCTATGTTTTCGTTCTTCATAATTTTCCTAAAATAAATAAATTTTCTCCCCATCTGACATTTAAGTACAATTCCAACGGTTAGTTCTTCTTCTTCTTATGGGTCATTTATCAGTATCACAACTTTAAACTTATCAATACTAAAAGTTTTGGTAGGATCATGATGGGATGTCGATATTAATTCATGCCCCATTGGTGATCTATTATCATCATGTTGATGATAATCCTCTTTCTCTTTCTCACTCTCTAATTCCTCCTCATTCTCACTTTTATTTTCTTCATCACCATCTATAGACCCTTGTCCACCTCCTACAACATTGTTTTCATATCTCTCCTCAGCTTCACTTTTCCCTGGCTAAGATTGTTCAGGAAGCTTTTTCGAATCCCTCTGTACTATAGCCTTTTTTTGGTGGTCAGACATTGATCCACTTTCACTTTCTTTTCTTTTGGAAGACATGTTTTACCTACAAACAACAGAAAAACAAAAATTACATTAAAATTGATGTATGTACAAATTTTAAAAAATACATTACAAACATCACCAATACTGACACACCAAGAGCCACCTCAACCACTAACACCACCAACCAATGCCACAAATACCACGAATACCGACACCACTGATAGCCACCACAAAAACCACCAACCAATGCCACTATAAACACCACCAACCAATGTCACCAATAGCCACCACCAGTGCCACCACAACGATGACCATCAACAACACCACAAACACCATCAAATAATACCATGAGAGTCAACAGAACACTATGATAGAAACTAGGGTTTTCTTGAGTTCTTCTTATGATTTTACCATCAAAACTCAAAGATAATATAACTAAAAGTTTTCTTTTTCATCATTAACTTAAAAGCCCTTAGTTTTTAGAAAAAAATAACAACTATAGAACTCTTCTCGAACTTTGTTACCTATGAAGACAGATAAAACAATTGATACAAGCAATAATAAAGTCAAAAATAATGCCTATGTGGTCGAAAATGAGAAGAAAATCAATCTTTTGTGAAGGGCAGAGAAATTTGTTGAGTAGTTATTATCTGTACTGTATAATTGAGTAAGAAAGAGAAAAGAGAGAGAACTCAAGATTTGAAATAATGAAACTTTTTTCTCGCAAATGGATGATTTATATGGATTGATTTGTATTTTAGAAAAGAATGCAAGTTTTGAAAATGTTAATTTGGTCCGAATTGATCTAAATTATTTTTTAAAACTATAAAAGATATGCATAATTTTTAACCCTCTTGTCATGCAATTGCCAAAAGACTCAATTGAAGTTGTAATTGACCTTATTAACTCATCCCTGGACCTAGATTGATCAATTTAGGCATATGAACTCAATTGAAATTGTATAAAAACAAATGTTCAACCCGTTGCATCAGATTACGCATTTGTTGTAAATTATCAAACAGATTAAGTAATCTATTATGACAGATTACCTATCTATTGTAAATTATCAAATGGTTTGTCATATGTCACAACAGATTACCCATCTATTGTAAATTATCAAATAAGTGTTGCCATCTATTGTAGTTGACCCTATGAGAACTCACCCCTGGTCCTAAATTAATCAATTAAGGTATTAGTCTAATATATGAGGTAATAAGAACCGGTTTAGCTCAGAGTGATCGATCGACGACTCTAGTTGGGAGGAACATAATACCGTTTCATCATGCAATTGCCGAAAGACTCAATTGAAGTTGTAGTTGACCCTATGAGAACTCACCCCCGGTCCTAAATTAATCAATTAAGGTATTAGTCTAAAATGTGAACTTAATTGAAATTGTATAAAAATAAATGTTCAACCTGTTGCAACCGATTAACCATCTATTATAAATTATCAAATAGATAAAGTCATTTTTTTAATAGATTATGCATCTGTTGTAAATAATCAAACATATTAAGTCATCAGTTGTGACAGATTACCCATCTATTGTAAATTATCATATGGATTAAGTCATATGTCGCAATAGATTACCCATCAGTTGTAAATTATCAAATAAGCGTTGTCATCTATTGTAGTTGACCCTATCAGAACTCACACCTAGTCCTAGATGAATCAATTATGGTATTAGTTGAATATGTGAGGTAGTAAGTAAGAATTGGTTTAGCTTAGAGTGATCGATCGATGATTTTTGTTGGGAGAAATGCAATACCACCTCATCATGAAATTGCCAAAAGACTCAATTGAAGTTGTAGTTGACCCTATGAGATTTCACCCTTGGTCCTAGATTAATCAATTAAGGTATTAGTTGAACATATGAGTTAGTAAGAATCGGTTCAGCTCAGAGTGATCGATCGACGACTCTAGTCAGGAGGAATACAATATCGTCTCATCATGCAATTGCCAAAATACTCAATTAAAGTTGTAGTTGACCCTATGAGAACTCACCCCCAATCCTATATTAATCAATTAAGGTACTAGTCGAATATATGAACTCAATTGAAATTGTATAAAAACAAATGTTCAACCTACTGCAACAGATTAACCATCTATTATAAATTATCAAACAGATAAAGTCATTTGTTGCAATAGATTATGCATTTGTTGTAAATAATCAAACAGATTAAGTCATATATTGTGACAGATTACCCATCTATTGTATATTATCAAAAGGATTAAGTCATATATCGTAACAGATTACCCATCTATTGTAAATTATCAAATAGGCACTGCTATCTATTATAGTTCACCCTATGAGAACTTACCCCTGGTCATAGAAGAATTAATTAAGGTATTAGTTGAACTTGTGATGTAGTAAGTAAGAATTGGTTCAGCTCAGAGTGATCGATGGACGACTCTAATCGGGAGGAACGCAATACCGTCTCATTATACAATTGCCAAAAGATTCAATTAAAGTTGTAGTTGACCCTATGAGAACTCACTCCTGGTCCTATATTAATCAATTAAGGTATTAGTTGAACATATGAGGTAGTAAGAATCAGTTCATCTCAGAGTGATCGATCGACGACTCTGGTCGGGATGAACGCAATACCATCTCATTATTTAATTGCCAAAAGACTCAATTGAAGTTGTAGTTGACCCTATGAGAACTCACCCCCGGTCCTATATTAATCAATTAAGGTATTAGTCTAATATATGAGCTCAATTGAAATTATATAAAAATAAATGTTTAACCTTTTGCAATAGATTAACCATCTATTATAAATTATCAAATAAATAAAGTCATTTGTTGTAATAGATTATGCATTTGTTGTAAATAATCAAATAGATTAAGTCATATATTGTGAAAAAATATCCATCTATTATAAATTATTAAATGGATTAAGTCATATGTCACAACAGATTACCCATCAGGTGTAAATTATCAAATAGGTGTTGCCATCTATTGTAGTTGACCCTATGAGAACTCACCCCTGGTCCTAGATTAATCAACTAATGTATTAGTTGAATAAATGAGGTAGTAAGAATTAGTTTAACTCAGAGTGATCGATTGATGACTCTGGTCGGGAGGAATGCAATACTGTCTCATTATGCAATTGCCAAAAGACTCAATTGAAGTTGTAGTTGACCCTATGAGAACTCACCCCTAGTCCTAGATTAATCAATTAAGGTATTAGTCTAACATATGAAATCAATTGAAATTGTATAAAAACAAATGTTCAATCTATTACAACAGATGTCTTTTTTGTTGGATTTAATCATACAGATTAAGTCATCTGTTGCAACATATTATCCATCTGTTGTAAATTACCAAACAGGTGTTGCATCTATTGCGATAGATGACTGAGTTTTGGAAATTTTCAAACAGAAATTGTCATTTGTTGCACTTAGATATTTTAAGACCCCTTTTTTAAAGCAATTTAGGTATTTTCTGTCCGAGATAAAAAAGTTAAAATTCTAAGGCGGTAAAAAATATTACTACTTCGATAACTCAAAAATCTCCTGAGTGAGTAGTCTTATCTGGTCTTTTTAATGTCATTGTCTATTCATTCCCCTCAAAAGTTACTAATGAATATTTAAAACCCATATCTAGAAGAATACTTTCTCCTTCATCCATAAAGTAAGACAAGACTCAACTCATCTATCGCTCTTCTTTATTCTCAATTCTCTTTCTTTTCTTTTTTTTCTCTCTTTTTCTCTTCTTTCAGATGAGGATCCTTTTGGATCTCAATCGATCAAAATCTTTTCTCGACTGAACTAGATGTTCTGATCCCTTTGTTTTTTTTCACATTGCAAGTATGATTCACTATTGCTCTTTCCATCTTGTCTTCTTCTTTGTAGGTTATTTAAATTAGATATATACATCTGTTACTATTAATGATTTACCCATTAATAGTTCCCTAGGAAAGGTGACTTTTAAGTCTTGAATAAACAAACCTTTTTTTTATTAAAATATGCAAAAAAATTCATCTGTTGGGAGAACTTAAAAAGCCTTGTTGTCAGTATAGTTTGATGAATTAGCTATTGGAAAAATAGAGAAACTATTTGAAGAAATCAAACCAGTAGCAAGGCTGGTTTGATTTATTCCAACAGATGAACCATCTGTTGTAACACGTCATTCATCTATTGCAAAATGCCTCATCGATTGAACAGATGGGTAATCTGTTGCATCAGATTGGTCATTTGTTGATTCACTTAATTTTGTGTTACCCTTTTGTAATATTCTTTTTGTTCTTCTCGTGTTTGACATAAAAATGTATTTCTCTTGTTTGCAGATAAAAGTAAGTGAAACTGGATCCACTTTTATCCAACCAGTATTAAAGGCCAGCGTAAAATGGGTTCGGAGAAATAAGCTGCTTGCAGATAGAACCACTTCATATGTGGGAGGTATGTATTACTGATCAACCTATCATAAAAACACACATCCAATACAATGATTTTGTGAATGTTTGTTCTTTAGCTATTAGGCATTAATCTTTCAAACAAGATAAGGCATTTTGCAGTTAAGATTGTTAGGTTCAAATTGGTAAGGCTGAGGGACCAAGTATGTGGTGTCGATACCCGGTTATAATTTAATGACTATTTATTCTCATGTTTTTATGTCAAGTTTGGGGAAGGGTTCAAGTTTTTGGCGGCAGTGTAAATATCCAATAGTGATTGGACCAGTTTTAATGGCTCAATGGACTTCTTGAAAGGCCTCCGAAGCCTCGCACTGTAGAAAACAATGATGGAACCAATAGAAATTTCCCTGGTCCAAATTTATATGGATGGGATGCTGGAGGAGACTATTATACAACAGTAGGTTCTTGGGAGAATACCTGTGCAGGAAGGGGAGGTTGAGAAGGTCATATATCATCTCAGACCTTGTTTAAGAGGAAACACAGGGTAGGAAGAAAAGTGTAGCAAAATTCGCTGATGAAATTGACATAAAAAATGAAAAAACAGGATGAGTTGCGAATGTGAAAGTGTATCCAAAAATGAAAGTCCATCAGTTGTTGAAGAAAATGAAGAATGTTCAAGAGAACTGGAGCTAGTCACTTTGCTAGAGACTGTAACTAGCAAGCGTAGCCTTAATGAAGACCCACAAAATACAGGACCATAACTCTAAGGAAGCAGCTTCGCAAGCACGGAAGGTGGTAAGATTGTCGGTCAGAATTGAAACCTGAACTAACTACTCCTGAATTAAAAATATAGGATCAAGACAAGGTGGAAATTTCTCAAGTTAAACTTGCATCCCATGCCTCCTATTTATGGATCTGGTCAGGTCAAAGGCAGTGGAAACAACAAGGCATGGGATTTCTTCCCAACTTCAGACCTTTTTATTTCTACTGTCATTGACCTGATCATAGCCACAAAAAGAAGGCATGGCATGCAAGTTAGACTTCAGAAATTGATGCCTTGGCTTTCCTTATTTTTAATTCAGGAGTTGTTGGTTCAGGTTTCAATTCTGACCGACAATCGTACCAATTTCCTATGCTCACAAAGCTTCTTACTTAGAGCTATGGTCCTACACTTTGTGAGAGTATTCATTCAGGTCACGCTTGCTATTTGCATTCTCTAGCAAAGTGTTCAGCTCTAGTCCTGCTAACCATTCTTCTTTTTCTTCAATGACTGATGAATTTTTATATTTGGATACACTTCCATATTTGAAGCTCATCCAATTTTTCCGTTTATTATGTCAATTTCATTGGACAAATTCGCTAGAAGTTCCTTACTTGCTTCCTTGTGTTTCCTGTTAAACAAGGTGTGAGATGATATATGGCCTTCTTTACCTCCCTCTTCCCGCACAGGTATTCTCCCAAGCACCTTCTATTGTCTAAAAGTCTCCTTCATCAATCCATCCATATAAATTTGGACTAGGGGAATTTCTATTGGTTCCATCGTTATTTAGTGAAGTGCGAGGCTTCGAAGGCCTTTCAAGAAGTCCATTGTGATATTTAAATCAGTCCAATCACTATTGGATATTTACACTGTCACCAAAAACTTGAAACCTTCCCCAAACTTGACACAAAAACATGAGCATAGACCGTCATTAAATTGTAACAGGGTATTGACACCATCATCTTGGAACCCTTCGGTCTTATCAGTTTGCACTTATCAAACTAAACTGTACAATGCAGGATCTTGTTTGATGGATCAATGTCTAATAGGTAAAAAACTACATTCACAAAATCATTTCACTTTATGTGTGTCTGTCACGGTAGCCTGATCAATAATACATAACTCCCATGCATGAAAGTGGATCCATTGCACACATCTTATTATTTTTACCCCATCAAGACAGTGTTGTTTATTCATCTGCACACATGTGATGACTATTAAAAAAGAGGTGTGAAGAGTCATGACTTTTTTATATTAACATATTCAAAATAGCTGATGAATCAAAATCTCCATCTGTTGCAATTGATGAATCAGCTGTTGGAAGAAATCAAAATATTGTCTCCAATATATGGTCCATTTGTTGCAATAGATAATCCATATGTTGCAACAGATGGTAAATCTATTATGACAAACCAGACACATTCAAAACAGATGCTGAATTAAAAGCTCCATCTGTTGCAACTGATGAATCAGCTATTGGAAAAAATCAAAACATCTCCTCCAATATATGGTCCATCTGTCGCAATAGATAATCCATATGTTGAAACTAATGGTAAATCTGTTGCAATAGACCAGACATTATTTATTCATCTACACACATGTGATGACTATTAAAAAGAGGAGAAGAGTCATGACTTTTTAGCTAACATATTCAAAACAGCTGATAAACTGAATTCTCCATCTGTTGTAACTGATGAATTAGCTGTTAGAAGAAATCAAAACATCTCCTCCAACATATGGTCCATATGTCATAATAGCTAATCTATATGTTGCAACAAATATTGCAATAGATGGTAAATCTATTGCGATAGACCAGACAGTGTTTATTCATCTAGACGCATGTGATGACTATTAAAAAGGAGGTAGTGGTGACTTTTTATCTAACACATTTAAAATAGCTGATGAATTTAATTCTCTATTTGTTCCAACTGATGAATCAACTATTAAAAGAAATTAAAATATCTCTAAAAGATGGTCCATCTGTCAGAACAGTTAATACATATGTTGCAATAGATGTCTTATCTATTACACATACAGATAATTTGTTGCAACAGATGGTAAATCTGTTGCATTAGATTGGTCATTTGTTGCAATAGCTCAATAATAACAGTTATTATCAAATCTCAAAATAGTTTTGAAAAGGTGATAAGTATTACTATAAAAAAAAGTCATGACTTTTCACAGAAAATAAAATGCCACCAGTTTGAATGTAATTAATACAATGGAGCTTAACAGTCGTGCTTTTTGGCCTGACACATCCCAGATTCAATCCTCTATAAATAGTTTCCTCTTTAATCTTCATTCTACTAAACTTTATTTATTTCTTGTATTATTTCTTTTCGTGTGACATCTTCAACCACTTCTCTTCAACAAGCATATTCCTTTCTCGTTGAGGTAAGTTTTTTCGATGTAAATCTACCAGTTGGTAGTATACGTTGTATTATATTTAGACTCTTTTTCTTTACATTTGTCAATTCATCCGTGTTCTAGATATGGCTAATCCATTTTGGAACATTGCTATTTTGTGCGACACAGTACGGAAACTTTAGAGGCAAGTTAATGACCTGTAGAGGGAGTTGGTCGTCGTGAGAGTGACGATGTTCAGAGAGATACAGAGTCTAATGAGGGCCCTGCTGCTGCAGTTGATTGGCCGACTGTCATTAATGATGATGATAATGATAATAATAATTATAATTAGAATGTTTTTTTCTTTTAGCATATGTATTTTAATTTTCTATATATGATCTATACCTAATGTATTTTATTTTTCGTTTAATGAAAAATTTATTTTTAGTCAACTTTGGCTTTTTAATTCTTATTCAATTTTCATTTTGTCTATTTCTTCTAAGAATACATGTTAATGTTAACATGTCGACGGTTGGAGGTGAGGAGCAATTTTGAATCCAGTAGCAATAACAATCTTAGCTTTTGAGTTCTTTCAACAAATGGACCATGTGTTGGAATAGATTGGTCATCTGTTGGGTTTCTCTCAATAGATTATCCATCTGTTGCGACAGATTTGTCATTAGTTAGAGGAAAATATTCCAGTTTGATGGAACTGCATTATGTTCTTCCGGCTAATGTCCATTTGTTGGCACAGATGGTTAATCTGTTCAAAATAATTATGGTCTGTTGTATTATTTAGTTCATGTTTTGACTCTTTTTATCAATGCACAAGTTATTAAAAAGGATATTTTATATATGATAGATGATAAAATTACGTTCATAACAATGATTTAAATATATAAAAGTTCACAACAAACAAAAACACAAGTTTCTGCAACTACAACGATCATGGTGGATTATGATTCGGGCATGTAGTTCTTTTGTGGCCAGCGCGCTTACATACGGAGCACTTGTTTCTTCTTGATGAAAATGATTCTCCAACTCCACACCTCCTCTTATATGGCTTTCTTCTCGGTTTGATAATGCTTGGGTCAATATATGGAAGAGGTATTAATCTCCCCAAAATCTCTGCAGGAACAATCCAAGATTCTTCGGAAGGCACCGGAGTAATATGCCCACTATATGCCATTTCATATTCTTCCACCGAATAATATTAGGAGGAGTGATCATAAACTTTAGCTCCATATTTTTTACCGTATTGAGCTCGAAGCGCTGCCATGACATGTGGACAGGGTATTTTTTCCAAGTCAAAAACTCTACACGTACAAGATCTTATTTGAAGATCAATCGTGGCAACATCACCATGACCGGTGATACTGAATTTGTAATTTGTTATTTTATGAGATAATAACCTATTACCCAAACTGACGTTCGTTGATATTATTTTTTCAATTTTGAGAACAAATCGGGGGGGGGCCTTGAACTGCACACACCTTTTGTTAAAAAAATCAACCATACTTCTTGTTTATTACTTCAGACATAGCCTTGATGGGAAATTCTCTTTCATCACCAAACAATGAATTCACTAATTCAGCTATGTTTGATGTTATAATATTGTACCTATACAAAATAATCACTTAGTATGACATCATACTAAACTTGTAACTCAAACAAGACATTAAATTCATAAGAATGTACCTATCTGCCGGACAGAATGCCTGACTCCATCTCTTGAAACTGACACATACGAGAAGTTCTGCTACCTTGGGATTCACATCCGTTATTTAATTAAAATAGTCTAAAAACTCCTCTCTACTATATACTTTAGCTGCTCTATAAAAAAGGGTCATGACCTTTTTATTGTGATAGTTGGTCTGAATGTTCTCTCCAAGATGTCTGATGCAACAACAAAAGTAAGCTGAAGTGAAGAAAATTGAACCCAACTTTGGAATACTTGGATGCCTATCCGAAGCAAAACACAACTCTTCGGTATCTTCAACGCAGCTTCATAGTTGTTCAAAAAAAATCTATAAGAGGAATCACATTCCTTGTCCGCTACACAAAAAGCGACAGAAAAGATGTGATTCTCTGCATCTTGCACCACCGCCGCTAGCAGAACTCCATTATACCTTCTCCTCAAGAAGGTACTGTCGACAGCTATTCCTTTTCTCAAATGTCGAAAACCTTGAATCCAAGCACCATAGGATACAAAAAATTACTTGAACCTTTCATTTTTATCAACATGCAATGTCGTCTTACTTTTGGAATTTGTGGACTCAATCATGTAACGGTAGGACTCCAGGACTGCATACCCATGATCGTGTGTCCCCCTAACCAAGTCCTTAGCAATCCCCATGTCCGTATATATATTCCAATAACTGGCCAGGACACCCAATTCCGTAAAGAATTGATTGGCCATAACCTTTGTTGAAGGGCCTTTGCTGTCGGGGATACTACTCCTGAAATACTCATCGAGGACCTTTGTCGTGGCATGAGGATTTTGGCCCGAGATGTTCTACAATCCATATGTGTGATGCTTTTATGTTTATGAATGATGAATCTTCACCACTCTCAACCACCACTTGCAGTTTGCATTAGCACATTAGAAGCAAAAGACACTGCTCGAATTAATCACCTTCTTTATTCTAAAATCTTTTTTCAAGTAAGAAATAAACAAACTGGTAGATAGTTCATTCTTTTCCTTGAATGACATTCCAATAAAAAAGCCGGTCCCGTCGTCTTGAAAATTTCCAGACTGTATCAACTAAGAAGAACTACCTATCATATTGGTCGCATCAATGGGCGTAGGTGTTTGATCATAATCTGGAATATTCATGTCTAGATCATCAAACCTATCATCAAAGATGTCTTGTTGTTCTTATTCTTCTATGTTCTGGTTCTCATTATCTCTCATCTTTTCAACCACATACATCCTTAATAACTACCTAGATGAATCACTAAGATAAGCACGCAACCAAACCTAATCGGTTATCTTGAAAGGCAGTACCCTCTGATTTTCAAAGGAGATATGCATGTAGCTGATGACGAGTTCTTCCAATTGACAATCCAGTCCACAATAATTGATGATTAAGTTTACAAAATTATCATACGAAATAACACTTTGGACTGTCATAGCTATCGTCTCTAGTATTTCACCCTTCCAATGCCATACATATCAATTGCTCTTCTCGATCCATTGACCATGACAATCCACCTCTGTTGTTATTTATCCCTCCTTTAGTGGTACCTAAATAAATTCATTTGTTAAAAAAAGTTAATAATGATTTCATAGTACCTTAAATAATTCCCAACAGATGTGTAATCAATCGCAACAGAATACTTACCTGTTGGGATTCATGTTATGCTCCTGAAGCTAATTTCAACAGTTGAGTCATCTGTTATAATAGGTGAATTATATGTTGCAATAGACTAGATATCTGTTGGGATAGATGTTACACTACTGAGGCACCTTTGAAGCTGATTCCAACAGATGAGTGACATATTGCAACAGATAATTAACATATTGTGATAGATGACTTACCTATTGCAACAGATAATTAACCTATTGTGATAGATGAGAATCGAGATTAGGTTCTATCACAACAGGTTACTAATATATTGAAACAGATATTTACTGTCTATTGGAACGAGTTTAGGTTCTGTTGCAATAGGTTAATAATCTATTACAACAGATATTTACCCTATTGCTATAGAAAACATGTCTGTTTAAATCGAGTTCAGGTTCTGTTGCAACAGGTTAATAATCTATTGCAATAGATATTTATCATGTTACACCAAATAACTAATTTGTTTAAACAGATAAATCATATGTTGCAACAGATGACCCATCTGTTCGATTCATGTTATGACCTATAGAACCATAAACATGAATCTAACTTATCAGTCTTTCGTTAAAATATATGTCTTATCTATCACAACAGATGATTTATCTATTTAAACAGATGGCTTTTATGTTGGATTCATGATCGGGTTCTATCCATTATTGGAAAAACAGCACAATAGCAGTTACCCAGATGACAAATTCAATTAAAGATCATAATTTGACTTACCAAAGTCTCCTAAGAAGTAATGCCAAAGTCGAAAGTGATGTACGAAACAAAATTTGACCTAACAAATTGGTCAATTAGCAACAGTAGCGGCAACAACAACAAAAAATAGTCAACAAGAAGAAGATGAAGATGATAATGAAGTAGAAGACGATGATAATGAAGCAGAAAATGATGAATAAAGCAGCAACAATAATGAACAACAAAAATTGCTAAGAGAGAGAAAACAATAATGGATGAGAAGAGAGAGAAAGATGTTTTTTTTCCTCCATTTCTCGTTATATTAGGTAAACATTTGGATCATAGTGTAAATGTAAAAACTTCTGAGCTATTCTCAAACTTACCCAACTTTCTTAATCCATAATAAAGTAATTGTCACCTCCACTCAATTATTAAGACTTGTATCACCTACACCTCATTTTAAAACTTTTTTGTCACCTACAGCCCAAAGCCCCAAGTTTATAAATAGCCAAAAATAAATATAATTAAGGTAATATTAAAACTACTAGCTTATTTGTTAAAAATTTAAAAGAAAAATACATTTTTGAATTTCTTGTATTATTTTATTTATTTATATTTTTCTTTAAAAATAGAAATAAAAATAAAATACCCCAAAATGTAACTTCATTTAATTATTTATTTTTTAGCTAAAAAATTATTAAAAATAAGATCTAAAATAATATCGAACAAAATATAAATATTTAATATTGAAAAATAGGTCAAAATTTTGGGAGGATCAAAAATCACATGTCTACATTTTACCCCTTTTTGTGTGGAATCTCGAAGAGTTTTCATACAAAGAAGAAGACAAAATATGATTTTTGACCATCCTATTATTCGAAAGGTAAGGATAAAATAAAATAAAAATAAAAAAAGATATGATCGAGTCCTGGTTTTGGACCTCCTACCTATCCTAAATTATAAGGGAATCAGGTCACATGTAGTTCAAAGGTAAGATAGTGAGAGAATGAGGTAGACGTCAAGTGAGGTTTCATCGAGTTTTCGGTTCACGACTTCTTCTTTTGCATTCAAACAAAAAATTGAAAAAGAAGATACAAGTAAAAGATCCTATCTATGCCACTTTCTATAATCTTGACTTGAATCTTCATAACTTCTCAAGTGATGAGATAGTCTTTATTTTAAATTAGACTTGAAATGCAAAATTTTCCTCCATGTTGATTCTTGGCATTGGAGAGGATCTTGACAATTGGCATATTTTTTAGACTTTCTTCCGATTTAGACTTGAAAATCTTGACCCTATTCTTCAAGAGGGCTCTTGACTTACTTTTTCTTCACCCTATTATTCAGGTGGGCTCCTGACTTGCTTTTTCTTCACTCTATTCTTCAGGCGGGCTCCTAACTTGTTTTTTTTACCCTGTTCTTCAGGCGGGCTCCTGGACTTGTTTTTTTCTTCACACTGTTCTTCAGGTGGGTTCCTGGACTCAAAGTAAATAGTGAAACAGAAAAATAATATCCCATTCTTCAGGAGGGTCCTAAACATAAAATAAATTCCCATTCTTTAGGAGAGTCCTGGGCATAAAATAAATTCCCATTCTTCAAAAAGGTTCTGAGCATAAAATAAATTTCTATTCTTCAAGAGGGTCTTGAGCATAAAATAAATTCACATTCTTTAGGAGGGTCCTGGGCATAAAATAAATTTTCATTCTTCAGGAGGGTCCTGGGAATAAAGTAAATTCCCATTCTTCAGAAGGGTCCTGGGCATAAAATAAATTCTCATTCTTCAGAATATTCCTGGATATAAAATAAATTTTCATTCTTCATGAGGTTCCTAGGCATAAAATAAATTTCCATTCTTCAGGAGGGTCCTGGGCATAAAATAAATTCTAATTTTTCATAAGGGTCCTGGGCATAAAATAAATTCTCATTCTTCAGGAGGGTCCTGTGCATTAAATAAATTCTCATTCTTCAGGAGGGTCCTGGGCATAAAATAAATTTTCATTCTTCAGGGGGGTCCTAAGCATAAAATAAATTCTCATTCTTCAGGAAGGTCCTGGGCATAAAATAAATTCCCATTCTTCAGGAGGGTCCTGACAAAAAATAAATTTTCATTCTTCAGGAGGGTCCTGGAATAAAATAAATTCCCATTTTTAGGAGGGTCCTGGCATAAAATAAATTCTCATTCTTCAGGTGGGTCCTAGCATAAAATAAAATCCAATTCTTCAAGAGGGTCCTGAGCATAAAATAAATTTCCATTCTTTAGGAGGGTCCTGAGCATAAAATAAATTCCCATTCTTCAGGAGGATCCTGAGCATAAAAATAAATTTCCATTTTCCAGAAGGTTCCTGGGCATAAAATAATTTTTCATTCTTCAAGAAGGTCCTAAGCATAAAAATAAATTTTCATTCTTCAGGAGAGTCCTGATCATAAAATAAATTCTCATTCTTTACATACAAAATATTTTTTTGAGCCAGTTTGTACTGGGAAAATTTGTGCATATCACCAGATCTTAATGTTTTGAAAAATATAGTGAAAGGATAAATCAAAGCCTGGAATAACTTTGGTAAGTTCATGTAGCAAAGAATAAAATTTACCATATCTGAGATCCAGCCAAAGAAAAATTGTGAGTTTTAAAACATGTGGTGGTTGGTTTGTGGCATTTGGCTTTTGAGGTGACCGCTCTTGCACTTGCCATGCTCAACTTCTTTTTCAATCCTTGATAAATATTTATTGACTTGACATACTTCTAACCCCAAATTCTGACTAATAAGACTCTCAACTCAAAACATATTTCTCTTGTATGATGCCTCTGGGTTTAACTTTCAATACACCTTATATCTTTTCATGACTCCAAAATTGTCAGATCATAATCATTCTAGTACCTTACTTTACTTTGAAATGTTGTCTTTGTACGTCGATCCTTTGTCTTGCTTTATACCATTAAAGGAGATGGTAGTAAGTTTAGAGTCCTTTATCACTTGTCTTGACATCAATTTGACTCAAAAATACACAAAAGATGAAAATAATTTTTTGTTTGACGACAAGGACACAAAAAATCAAAATAAAACAAAAAGAAAAGGAAAAGAAAATAGGTGTCTCTTTTTCAAAATAGAAAGGAAAAATTATCTGGGTGTGGAAGCTGATTCCGATGATTATGACATGTATTTTGAATTAAAGAACCTGATCTAATCACACCAATCATTATCAACTTTTGTCCACTTATTGAACTTGAAATTGAGCCAATCTTAAACTTGTTCCTTCTGTATTATAATTCTCCTTCGGCTAGTGATACCTCAATGGGTTTTTCACCAACGAGCCTATCTTATTTTTATTTATTTCTCGACTCACAAACGGCTTATGGTTCCCATAGGGGTTTTAACCAATAATATTCTCATTTCATTATTCTCACAACTCACTATCGCCTTATGGTGCCCAAGAGGGTTTTTCCCAGTAAGATTCTCTCATTTTCATTCTTCATCTTTTTTTTAAGAAAAATAATACCCAAAATATGAAATATCATGCATCTATAACAAGTTTAGCTTTGACATTCTCAAAGATTGATCTGAAGGTCTTTCTTTGATTATAACTTAGCTTTTGAAAAGGGTTAGAAAAAAAGAGCGGCATGAGGCTCAATAATTCACATAACATTGGGTGAAGCATACAACTTTTGGAATCGACTCTTTAAGGAAATAAACTTTTGCCCTAGTTTATTTCATTCTAGGTGACTTGAATTTTCTTTTGGTTGGACCGAACCCCAGAGTAGGGTTGCCTACGTATCTTGTCATATCAAGAATCAAGTCAACCGTAGTTCAGGATAGTCATTATTTTGCTTGATTTTGATTGATTTTTTTTATCATCATCAATTTTATTTTATTTTTTGACTTTGAACAAATTAATTCCAAAAGAGGGTTATGAAAGAAAAATCAAATCAAAGATCAAAGAGGGTAAGCAAGGGTTGACTTACTATTTGGATAGTAGAACAAAATGTCTTCATCATTTCAATCTTTTAAAAATGCAAGTATAAAACATACATGACATAATTGTACATGAATATCATACATAATATCTCTTAACTGCATCAGCATTGACTGATATTCTTTTATTTTTCCTTCTACATCAGTCAGATATAATGCACCATTGGGTAATACTTTCTTTACCATGAACGGTCCTTGCCAATAAGGAGAAAACTTGCCTTTGGCTTCAATCTGATGGGGAAGGATGTGTATTAAGACTAATTCACAAGCTTCAAAATATCTATGATACACCTTTTTATTATCTACTCGTGCCATTCTCTTTTGGTATAGTTGTACATGATATACTGACGTTAATCTTTTTTCATTATTCAGGATTAATTTCTTTAATCGAGTCTTGATCAATTAATCATCATCAATTTCAGCTTCCACAACTACTCGAAGAGATGGAATATCAATTTTTGCAGGTATAACTGCTTTAGTTCCGTACACAGAGTAAGGAATTGTGTCAATTGAAGTTCGAACTATAGTACGATAATCCAACAAAGAAAAAGGTAACTTTCATGCCATTGTTGGGAACCCTGCACCATCTTGCGAAGTATTTTCTTTAGATTCTTGTTGGCAGCTTCTATAGCCCCATTTGCCTTTGGGCGATAAGGAGTTAAATTCTGATGCATAATCTTAAGTTGTTGGCACACTTCTTGCATCAAATGACTATTTAGATTCGCATCATTATCCATGACAATTATCTTTGGAATGTCGAACCGAAAAATGAAGTTTGAGTGTACAAAATCAACCACCTCTTTCTTGGTCACTGACTTGAAAGTTATTGCTTCCACCCACTTCGTGAAAAATAATCAATGGCTACAAAGATGAACCTATGTCCATTCGAGGCCTTCGGTTTAATTGGTCCAATTATATCCATTCCCCAAGCCATAAAAAGTCATGGAGTAGTCATTGTATTCAATTCAGATGGAGGGGAATGTATCAAGTCCCTATGCACTTGGAATTCATGACACTTACAAATGAAACTGATGGAATCTCTCTCCATGGTGAGCCAATAGTAATCAGCTTGAAGTATTTTATTTACTAGAACATACTCGTTCATATGCGGTTCAAAAATCCCAAAATAAACTTCAGTCATGATTTTCGAAGCTTCTTTAGCATTTGTACACCTCAAAAGTCCCAAATCTAGAGTCCTCTTATACAAGATTCCTCCACTCAAGAAAAACCCACGATCTAGTCATCGAATGGCTCTCTTTTGGTTATTATCAGCATGTATTGGATATTTTCCAACCTGAATATATTCTTCGATGTCATGGAACCAAGGCTCCCCATCAAGTTCTTCCTCAACCATACTATAATATGCATGTTGATCACGAATCTATATATGCAAGGGATCAATATGAGTCTTGTTGGGATATTAGAGCATCGAATATAAGGTCGCCAAAGCATCAGCAATCTCATTATGAGCTATGGAAATATGTTTGAACTTTACTGATACAAATCATTGACAAAGCTCTTGTAAACAACCTCGATATGGTAAGAGTTTTGAATTACTAGTCTCCCAATCTCCTTGGATCTGGTGGACTAACAAATCTAAGTCTTCTAACACTAAAAGTTCTTGGATTCCCATGTCAATATCTAGTCTTAAACCCAGAATGTAAGCTTCATGTTCTGCCATATTATTGGTACAGTAAAATTGAAGTTGGGTACTTACAGGATAATATTACCCTGATTCAAAAATAAGAACTGCTCCTATCCCTACTACTTTTACATTAATGTCTCCATCAAAGAACAACTTCCAACTTGAGTGGAAATCATCAGGAATAACCTCATCGATACATAATACCTCTTCATCCAGAAAATAAGTCTTTAATGGATCATATTTCTCATTAATAGGATTTTCATCCAAATGATCCGCTAAGGCTTGAGCTTTTGTTGCAGTTCGTATCACATAGACAATATCAAACTCTGTAAGTAGCATTTGTCATTTCACAAGTCTGACTGTGGGCATAGGCTTCTGAAAATGTATTTTAGGGGATTCACATGGGAAATGAGGTATGTAGTGTAAGATGATAAGTAATAATTCAAATTTTGTGCTACCCAAGTTAAGGTGCAACATGGTTATTCAAGAAGAGTGTATTTAGCCTTATAGGTGGTAAACTTTTTGGTAAGGTAGTAAATAGCCTTTTTTTTCTGCCTATGACATCATGTTGACCCAATACACAGCTAAAAGAATTTTCTAACATAGACATATACAATATCAAGGGTCTATCTGGCTCTAGGGGAACCAAAATAGGCAGATTTGACAAGTACCTATTAATTCTGTCAAATACCTTTTGACATTCTTCAGTCCATTCAACTTTAGCATTCTTCTTCAACAACTTTAATATTATCTCACAGGTTGTTGTAAGTTGTGCAATAAATCTATTGATATAATTCAACCATCCAAGTAAGCTCATCACCTCTATTTTATTCTTTGGTGGAGGCAAATCTTGAATAGCTTTTATTTTTGAAGGATCTAACACAATGCCACGTTGACTGACTATAAACCCCTTGAGTTTTCCTGATGGGACTCCAAATACACATTTCACTGGGTTAAGTTTGAGATCATACCTTTGAAGCCTTTCAAAGAATTTTCTCAGATCTTTAACATGGTCGGATGCTCTTTTGACTTAATGATCACATCATCCAGATAAACTTCAATCTCCTTGTGCATCAGGTTATGAAATGTTGTGGTCATTTCCCTCATGTAAGTTACCCCAGCATTCTTTAGTCTGAATGGCATAACTCGATAATAATATGTCCCCTATGACATGATAAATGATGTCTTTTCCACATATTCTGGATCTATAATAATATGGTGATACCCCGCATACTAATCCACAAAAGATGAAAAATCATGTTTGGCACAATTGTTCAGCAAATTATGGATATTGGGAAGTGGAAATAATCTTTCAGACGTGCTTTATTTAGATTGTGATAATCAACACACATTCGAACTTTGCCATCCTTCTATGGAACAAGGACAATATTTGCCAACTAAGCAGGATATTGGGCCACTCGAATGACTTTAGCCTCAAGTTGCTTCATGATTTCCTCTTTGATTTTTACACTCACATCAGTTTTAATTTTCCTTTACTTTTGCTTGATAGAAGGGAAAGTAGGATCAATTGGCAACTTATGAACTACCAAATCAGTGCTCAAACCGAGCATATCATCGTAAGACCACGCAAAGATGTCTTTGTACTCAAGCAAAGTTTCAATTATAGCTTTCTTTTATTATGGTTAAGCATGTACACTTATCTTAGTTTCCCTAATATTTTCATGATCTCCTAAATTGATCACCTCAGTTTTATCCAAATTGGGGTTTGACTTATTCTCAAACTATTTGAAATCTTTGCTTATATCCTCAAATGCTTTCTCTTTATCGTATTCAACTTCTTTATTCATTATTTTATAATTAGATTGGGTTTCAAAATCTGGTTGACAATTCTTTATACATGTCATATCATTAGAATCGGCATAGAAAGAACTATATGATAGGAAATAAATAAGTAAATATTAGATACAAAATAAAACAAAGGGAAATTGTGTTTCATTGAAAACAAAGATAGACAAAGTTTTAACCTAAAATACCAAGGTAAAGATCTGAATTACAACCCTAAAATTATTCAAATTACATAAAGAAAACAAATAAACTACCAAGACTCCTTCATAGTAGGGAGAGGAGTGGCCTCCCAATTGTTAAGCTGGACAACAGGGCTGATAAACTGCACATCTACATTGCTGGTACCTTTCCTGATTCCAACCATATTAGCTTCAATGAACATGTTCTGAAAAAGGCCGATCAATTTTGTATCACCACCATTCCTTGATTTTATGGCAAGTAACATGGAGGACCCAACAGCATTGGCTTTGATAAAAGACTTGTAGAGTAGCGGTATCGGCTTCATAAGTGACTATGACTCTTTCTTACACTTTTTAGGCTTTTTTTTGTCTTCAGTAGTGGGCTCATATCCCAAACCAAAGGTACCGAGGTTCTCATAGAGGTTTACTAGATGAGACCTACCTTGCAAAAATATCCCTAAACCTTTTTCTTGGTTCGAAACCGTGCTTTAACATTTCATTTACTATCATAACAGATGTTGGGGACAGTTGTGGTCTTGGAATGAGATTTCCCTCAAGGAAATGCTCAATATCCACTACCTCAAAAGCTTGATAAATTAACACTCTATCTGCAGTATCTGCTTCAACAGAGGAAACGGAGTAGTCTTTATACGTCGATAAGTCTCCTTCACCGTGAACAACTATTTCTTACCTGTCGTGTTCACATTTGACCATTTAGTGCAACGTAGATACGACTGCTCCAGCCCTATGAACCCATAGCCTACCCAATAACATATTATATAAAGCATTAATGTTTAGCAAATTATGGATATTGGGAAGTGGAAATAATCTTTCAGACGTGCTTTATTTAGATTGCGATAATCAACACACATTCGAACTTTGCCATCCTTCTTTGGAACAAGGACAATATTTGCAAACTAAGCAGGATATTGGGCCACTCGAATGACTTTAGCCTCAAGTTGCTTCATGATTTCCTCTTTAATTTTTACACTCACATCAGTTTTAATTTTCCTTAACTTTTGCTTGATAGAAGGGAAAGTAGGATCAATTGGCAACTTATGAACTACCAAATCAGTGCTCAAACCGGGCATATCATCGTAAGACCACGTAAATATGTCTTTGTACTCAAGCAAAGTTTCAATTATATCTTTCTTTTATTATGGTTAAGCATGTACACTTATCTTAGTTTCCCTAATATTTTCATGATCTCCTAAATTGATCACCTCAGTTTTATCCAAATTGGGGTTTGACTTATTCTCAAACTATTTGAAATCTTTGCTTATATCCTCAAATGCTTTCTCTTTATCGTATTCAACTTCTTTATTCATTATTTTATAATTAGATTGGGTTTCAAAATCTGGTTGACAATTCTTTATACATGTCATATCATTAGAATCGGCATAGAAAGAACTATATGATAGGAAATAAATAAGTAAATATTAGATACAAAATAAAACAAAGGGAAATTGTGTTTCATTGAAAACAAAGATAGACAAAGTTTTAACCTAAAATACCAAGGTAAAGATCTGAATTACAACCCTAAAATTATTCAAATTACATAAAGAAAAAAAATAAACTACCAAGACTCCTTCATAGTAGGGAGAGGAGTGGCCTCCCAATTGTTAAGCTGGACAACAGGGCTGATAAACTGCACATCTACATTGCTGGTACCTTTCCTGATTCCAACCATATTAGCTTCAATGAACATGTTCTGAAAAAGGCCGATCAATTTTGTATCACCACCATTCCTTGATTTTATGGCAAGTAACATGGAGGACCCAACAGCATTGGCTTTGATAAAAGACTTATAGAGTAGCGGTATCGGCTTCATAAGTGACTATGACTCTTTCTTACACTTTTTAGGCTTTTCTTGTCTTCAGTAGTGGGATCATATCCCAAACCAAAGGTACCGAGGTTCTCATAGAGGTTTACTAGATGAGACCTACCTTGCAAAAATATCCCTAAACCTTTTTCTTGGTTCGAAACCATGATTTAACATTTCATTTACTATCATAACAGATGTTGGGGACAGTTGTGGTCTTGGAATGAGATTTCCCTCAAGGAAATGCTCAATATCCACTACCTCAGAAGCTTGATAAATTAACACTCTATCTGCAGTATCTGCTTCAACAGAGGAAACGGAGTAGTCTTTATACGTCGATAAGTCTCCTTCACCGTGAACAACTATTTCTTACCTGTCGTGTTCACATTTGACCATTTAGTGCAACGTAGATACGACTGCTCCAGCCCTATGAACCCATAGCCTACCCAATAACATATTATATAAAGCATTAATGTTTAGCAAATTATGGATATTGGGAAGTGGAAATAATCTTTCAGACGTGCTTTATTTAGATTGCGATAATCAACACACATTCGAACTTTGCCATCCTTCTTTGGAACAAGGACAATATTTGCAAACTAAGCAGGATATTGGGCCACTCGAATGACTTTAGCCTCAAGTTGCTTCATGATTTCCTCTTTGATTTTTACACTCACATCAGTTTTAATTTTCCTTAACTTTTGCTTGATAGAAGGGAAAGTAGGATCAATTGGCAACTTATGAACTACCAAATCAGTTCTCAAACCGGGCATATCATCGTAAGACCACGTAAATATGTCTTTGTACTCAAGCAAAGTTTCAATTATATCTTTCTTTTATTATGGTTAAGCATGTACACTTATCTTAGTTTCCCTAATATTTCCATGATCTCCTAAATTGATCACCTCAGTTTTATCCAAATTGGGGTTTGACTTATTCTCAAACTATTTGAAATCTTTGCTTATATCCTCAAATGCTTTCTCTTTATCGTATTCAACTTCTTTATTCATTATTTTATAATTAGATTGGGTTTCAAAATCTGGTTGACAATTCTTTATACATGTCATATCATTAGAATCGGCATAGAAAGAACTATATGATAGGAAATAAATAAGTAAATATTAGATACAAAATAAAACAAAGGGAAATTGTGTTTCATTGAAAACAAAGATAGACAAAGTTTTAACCTAAAATACCAAGGTAAAGATCTGAATTACAACCCTAAAATTATTCAAATTACATAAAGAAAAAAAATAAACTACCAAGACTCCTTCATAGTAGGGAGAGGAGTGGCCTCCCAATTGTTAAGCTGGACAACAGGGCTGATAAACTGCACATCTACATTGCTGGTACCTTTCCTGATTCCAACCATATTAGCTTCAATGAACATGTTCTGAAAAAGGCCGATCAATTTTGTATCACCACCATTCCTTGATTTTATGGCAAGTAACATGGAGAACCCAACAGCATTGGCTTTGATAAAAGACTTATAGAGTAGCGGTATCGGCTTCATAAGTGACTATGACTCTTTCTTACACTTTTTAGGCTTTTCTTGTCTTCAGTAGTGGGATCATATCCCAAACCAAAGGTACCGAGGTTCTCATAGAGGTTTACTAGATGAGACCTACCTTGCAAAAATATCCCTAAACCTTTTTCTTGGTTCGAAACCATGCTTTAACATTTCATTTACTATCATAACAGATGTTGGGGATAGTTGTGGTCTTGGAATGAGATTTCCCTCAAGGAAATGCTCAATATCCACTACCTCAGAAGCTTGATAAATTAACACTCTATCTGCAGTATCTGCTTCAACAGAGGAAACGGAGTAGTCTTTATACGTCGATAAGTCTCCTTCACCGTGAACAACTATTTCTTACCTGTCGTGTTCAAATTTGACCATTTAGTGCAACGTAGATACGACTGCTCCAGCCCTATGAACCCATAGCCTACCCAATAACATATTATATAAAGCATTAATGTTCAGCACTTGAAAATCCACAGGCTCGATTGTCAATATGAGCACTATTTCACCAATGGCATCTATTTTTTCTCCATTAAAACCTTTGATGCATACATTATTAGGTCAGATCCTTTCCACGTTAACATTCAACTTTTGTAAAGTTGACATAGGAAAAATATTAGCACCAGATCCCCTATCAATCAGCACTCGAGTGACATAGGAATGCTTATACTTCACAGTAATGTAGAGACCTCGATTATGTCCAGTACCTTCTACAGGTAATTTGTCATCTGAGAAAGTGATCCTATTTACCTCAAGGATCCTTCCAACAAAATTTTCTAGTTGATTCGTCGTAATCTCACTGGATACATATGCCTCATTTAAAATCATCATTATGTCCTTGTGGTGATCTTTCAAGTGTATCAATAAAGACAACAGAGAAATCTGGGTTGGCGTCTTTCTCAATTATTCTACAACAGAATATTCTGGTAACTTCATCTTCTTCAAGAATTCTTTGGCGTCTTCTTCAGTAACTGTCTTCTAACTGTCATTTATTCTTCATTGCCTTGTTTATTCTTTCTTAACTCCACTGGGGCATAACACCTCCCAGAATAGGTTAATCCCCCTACTTCATTCACATCTTCAATCACTTCCTCCCTTTGTGCATCACCACAACGCGATCGTAGTTCTAGGGGACCGCCTTGGTATTAATCATATGCAGTTGTAACACTGGTTTATTAACAATGGAAGCTATAGGATCTCTTTTTATGATTAAGAGAGGCTTAGTGTATCACTCAGGAACAATGATCTTTGGTTTTACTTGACCTGACCAAATATTTTTTAAAGTCTTTTTTTCCATGACCAAGAGAACATTCGATGATCCAGGTTTTTCTATCATCTCTTCCACTTCTACAGGTTTTCTTTCATCAAATCCACAATATTTGGTAATTTTTCCAAATTAGTTTTAATCTTAATGATGGGATTGAAGGAGACCACAACATCTTCTCCACTAGTTATCACCTCGAGCATGTTTGTTTCATTATGATCTGGCAGTGGATTTTGATTAACATTTGGAACATCTGGACTTTGCACCATGATTTGATGTGTGTCAATTAGCTCTTGAATTTCTCTTTTCAAGTACCAACATTTCTCTGTTTCATGCCCTGGGGCATCAGAATAGTATGCACATCTTCTGGAATAATCCAAGCTCTTTGGGGGAGGATTCAGGATTCTTTTCTCAATTGGGCTTAGAACATTCATGTTCCTCAGCCTCTGAAATAAGCTGGCGTAAGATATTCCAAAAGGAGTGAAATTATATTTGCCCATATTAGCCTTCTTGTAGTCTGCATTATGCTAGAAATTAGACTTAGGAGTGCCTCTTTGAACTTGTGTGACTAGAGAATGATTCTAGATGGTTGGTGCATGCCATTGGGGGTAAGAAGGAACCCAAATATATGGTTATACATTATAGGTAGAATATTGAGAAGATAGAATGGAATATAATGGATTTTTTGGAGAAACATAGTGTCGTGGATGGTTATATGGGTCTTGGACATAAATTTGGGATTGAGATTATGCGTAAGGGTGATGTGCACCTCTCCAATTTTGTCTTAGACCTAGCACAACAGTATCTACATCCTCTTTTCTTTTCTTTCCACCAAAACTTCCTAAACCACTTTGAATTGCCTGTGTTGTTGCTTTCAAAGCAGTCTGGCTGATAATCTTTCCAAACTTAATTCCATTCTCTACCATCTCTCTAACTTTAATGACCTTCCTAAATGTGCTTCCAATAGTAGAAAGAAAATAATGGAAATAATTAGGTTCTTGTTCCTGTAAAAAGATATCAATCCTTGCACACTCTTTTATCGATGGTTTGACTCTTGCAGCCTGCTCTCTCCATCTGGCAGCATGTTCTTGAAAACTTTTAGTTGCCTTTTTTCTCATGTTAGCAACTGTGGTACGATCAGGAACTATCTCAATATTATATTGAAATTGCTGAACAAAATCCTGAGCCATCTCATCCCACACATGCCAACGAGAAATATCTTGGTCAATAAACCATTCAGAAGTTATCCCTGCCAGGCTTTCTCCAAAGTAATCCATGAGCAGTTCTTCTTTCCCCCCTGATTCCCTTAATTGATTGTAGAACTTCATCAAATGAGCCACAGGATCGCCATGACCTTCGTACTTGTCAAACTTTGGCATTTTAAACCCTAACGGCAAATGGACATCAGGAAACATACACAAATCTTTGTATGAAACATTTTTCGTTCCTCTTAATCCTTGCATATTTCTCATACTCTGCTCCAAACTTTGCACTTTCCTGGCCATCTCTTCTTATTTTTCATTTTTAACAAACTTCCCAATCACAATAGGAGAAATGTGTTGATGAGCATGGTAATGTGGATTTGGGGATTTAAAATTCATTTCAGGTGGATACAATTGATCATGACTTGGTTCACCCATATTTTTTTGTACTATCGATTAAGGATCGGTAATAGCTGGTGCTACAGGAGTGAAAAACGGGTTGTTTATGATAGATGGATTTGGTGGGCACATGGTAGAAATACCAACAGCGCCAGACACATTAGCATGTGGGCCGAATCCAGGAAGGTAAAATGGATCGCCAGTTTGAGCTTGAGCGAGATTTGGATAATTCGTATTCCAAAGTCCCGGGATTGAGGAAGGAGGGACTTTTCCATTCAACCAAGCTTGATACATCTCTGTTATCTGTTGTTTCAATAACTTAATTTCTTCCATTGATGTTAATTCTTACGAAATCAATTGATTTTGCTCTTTTTCACTGTCAGACCCTACACCCTCTTTGCAGGTCATCTTTTTTTTTCCTTTGTATCTGGTGTTGTACGAATGTGATCCTAGTTTAAACCACAAAACAACCACCAACTACTTTATCTTTTCTGTTACCAAGTAGCAGATAGGTGAGTGTTACATATTTAACACATTATAATGTCACATTGTATGTTATGCTTCTATATGCATTTTCCAACCTATCATGAAAGGTTTTGTGTTTCATCCCGGCTTTTCTAAGCGTACATTTTGAAAAGTGTTGATCGAACCCTTTAAAGGGTTGCCTATGTATCATGCCAATACATGAATCAGATCTTGCGTAGTTAGGAAAAAAGTTAACAAAAATGATTGATTTTTTTTAAATAAAGTAAGTGAAGCAAAATATATGTAATATATATAGAAATAAACGACCAACTTCAATACATTTCATAATTTTTTAATACAAATATGACAAAACAAATGACACAACTCCTAAGATAAAACCTACTAACTGACATCTGACAAATAAAACTAAACTTAAACAAATAAGATTAACTAAAATACATGACATCCAAACAAGAAGTTCTACGACTGAAACCGAAAAACTATCAAAGAAAATAACTATCCATCCATACAAATAAATCCCAAAATGATTCTTACAACTTCAATCATGCTCAATCAAGGAGATTTCGACTTGATATAACCACCCAAACCCAAGTATATGTCTTCCAACAAAGTGTTGAGACGCTGGCAAAAGCTAGTACTTGTGCCAGAAATTATTCTCGACTCAACTGCTGGTAGTCTAAACCCATTTTGGCGGTATCATGTGCCACATGGCGGACCTTCTCTTAAAGAGAACTAAAGGCCTGATCCCGTTCTTGGTCCTGCCAATCCTGGGAATCAATCCTCTCTCTTGCACGTTGTTCACGAGCGGAAGCAAACTCCAGCTGTTCTCACAATATCCCTCTTTTATGTATTCACTGAGATATCTCTTGGTCATATTTTTCTTGCATGTTATTTTCAAATTCTTGCAACTGCTGGCGATGAGATGTGGCAAGTTCTACAACATGTGACCTCTTAGTTGTAGCCAATTTGATTTATCCTCGAAGTGTGTCCTCAATACCGCTGACTTTGCTTTCTCTTCAACAAATTCCTTCTGTTGTTCTTCTATTCTTTACTTGGAATGCTCCAATTCTTCTCTCAAAACTTGGTTGACATCATGATATTCTCGCAAGGCCTCTCAATCCCTATCTTTATTGCAGCTTCTTGATCTATAGGACCCTTAATCGATCTTTTTGGTCTGACTAGTGGAGGTACCTATTTTTCAAACCATTTATGGTAGTCTGGGTGTACTTCTTTTTTGTCACATTGTATGACCATTGTTTCAGCACCTATAAGATAGCAACCATCCCAAATATGCTGAGCTAATCCTTCCGAAAGTAGAATCTCTAGTCTAACCTCAAATACAAACTCAGTCATATCTTCTGTAATGGGAATTACTTGACATCTACCTAGATGACGTAGAACTCATAATGGCACATATGGTTGTACATCTCTAATACCCATCATCATCAAGAAAGGATGAAAATTGGAACTATATATGACCTGCCTCCAAGGGAACTAAGGGAGATTCCAAGTGATATTATTCGCCGTCAGTGATTGGAAAAGCTTATTCCATGCATTAAGTCCTTCTAGACATTTATACTCCTTTAACCTTTCTTCATAATCTTTGATGTGATTGAATCATTCAGGAACAAACTTAACCACTTTAGGACATTGGTAAAGATGTTCCATAATCCATATCTGCAGCAATATGTTACATCCTTCGAAAAACCTTTTTTTTTTTGACAAACGGTCAGAGCAAGATATATGTCAGCTAAGATCATTGGTACCATAGTGTGATTCTCTTTCGTGATCAGTACATGTACCACTCCAGCCAGACGAATGTTAATTTTTTTCTCTCTCCTCGGGAAGACCATAGTTCCTAAAAAGGCTACCATGAATGTGAATCGTCTATGCTCTTTCCAAGCTTCAAAATTTCCTTGATTACAGAGTTGCTTACCAAACTATGTAAACCCTTATTTTCTTCGATATCTTTCATATAGAAACCGTAAGGAGACCCAACCTTTTTGCATTGACTTTTTCTTTGGGTTACGAATGTTCAGAAGCTTGCAGAATTTATTTATCGAGATGGGTCTCGGGTCTATAAGTCAATTTTTATACAGATCACCAAATTCAGTATAAGCCTCTATCTTCTCTAAAGTCGGTGTCAGCTCAAAATCTGAGAAACAAAATACATTATTCATCGGATCCCAGAAAGTCAGCAACGCATCAGTCACATCCCTTGCAGGATTTATTGTCATGATGCTTTCCAAAAAGCACAAATACTTAGATATCTTTCCATGATCAAATGAATCAATCTCATTCCACCACATCCAAATCTATAAAGGGGTGCAGTCTATAACTTGAAGTGGTACACTCCCTTCCCTCTTCCTCTTTTGACATTTTCCACAAATTGGAGGTGACATATTGTACCTATGGATAGAGACACCAGATTAAGAAACGTCTAGACTCTCAGTAGAATTCAATTCACTATTTTTGGATTTTCAACTTAACTCGTTAATGTGACCACTAAATTGGACTTAGATGCAAGTAATAATTTTATCAAAAATAAAAAATGAGAGAAACATGAATGACAACATTTTTTCTAAAGAAGAGCACTTATTTAAATCGACTCTATTAGAAATTTTACAACAACAGACCTCTAGATAATTTTGACCATGTGTTTGGAAGAAAATACCCCCTAAGTACATTTAAAAGAAAAAAGAAAAGAAAAGAAAATAACTTAGAAACAAAAAAGAAGAAGAATTGTTTTATGTATAAAGTTGTATAAAAATTTCAGCCTCACAATCCCTAAAGGTTCAGGACTGTTAAGATATATGCTTACATATTTTATTGCTTTATAAAAAAAATTCTCACGACCTCTAAAGGTTCAAGCTATTAAGATTATATTAAAATTAATTTTGAGGACAAAAAGGGAAAAATAATATAAAGATAATAATACTCATGAAAATAGTTTTTTTTTAATTTTATTATTATTTCAAAAATATCCTTCAATAAATTTGTGAATAAATATTTTTTAAAATACAGGGGTGTATCCCGAGTAGGACTTCCTACGTATCTCACTAAAGAGTGAGAATCAGACCCTCGTAGTTCATGAAGACCTTAAAAAGACTATATATATTTTTTAATTTCTTTTAAAAGTGATTTATTAAATTTGAGGACAATATACTCTCTTTCATTTTACCAAGTTACCTAAAAGCCGCTCAACAATCAAATAGCCTTTCAAATAAATGTCAAAGAGCACATAGGATGCACATGTTGGTCATTATAAAGTGGGTTACCTAACCTATACAGACTCAGCCCCTGTGATGAGTTCCGCTAAGTCGAACCTAATAGGGATAACCAGATTCTGAGTTTCAATTTTTCTAAGTTTAGCCTAATAGGAATAGGTGTCTAGACTGGCTTACCCGAGCGAACACTCGAGTCGGGGAGGGACAACTTGTTCGGTAGCAGTGCTACTCCTCCTTCATTGCCAATCCGAACTCCGCCTAACATGTGTAACTAATAATCTTTCACCAAGTACCTTGACACTCCGGATATCTCAACAAAAAAGTAGGATTCATACGTTGCATTCCTTCTATCCTATTTCAGAGAATCAGAGGAGATACGCAAAAGAAGATAATTTATAATACAGTTCAACAATATCAAACTAGTAAATGAGCGACAAGTAGCACATAAGGCCAACAAACACAATATAAAAATAATTAAAGCAAGAAAATTCAATATCAAAATCTCAAATTTTTATATTTCTCCAGCAGAGTCGCCAGAGATGTCATACCCCTTTTTCGTTTGCGAGGTTGAAGACAAAGGATTTTTTAATTAAAGTGAAAATTTTGAATAGGGATTAGTTTATTTACAGAGTCACCACTAGGAATCGAGTTATGGTGTTCCAAGTCACCTTATTGAATCCCTAACCAAAAGAAAATGACTCTTTGTTGGTCTGCGAAAATAGAAGACCGGATAAGGAATTCTGTTGACTAAGGAAAGGTGTGAGGTACCCCTCGAATCCCGTGGTTCTAGAATGGTCACTTTTATTGACTTATCTTGACTTAAACTATTTTAAATAAATTGCGTTAAGGCCTAAATTTACTCATTTTTTATCATACCCATACTTATTATCTTATATTAAATAGATTGATAAAAGTTAATTTTAGAAAGATATTTGCCAAGGTGCATTATTGCATCTTTGAATTTTAAATATTACGGAAAGATGCCTATGCCTCATTCTTAATCTAAACAAGAAATTTTAAACGTGTCTAAAATTTTCCTTAAATTAAAGGCTTTAATTTATTTCTTGTAAAATCATAACAATTTGATCTATCCAAAACACTATTTAACTCTAATAATAAATTTGAGAAAAATTTATTTTAAGGCGATTAATTAATAATCAATATAATAAACAATTATCAAATTTGGTAACAACAATAAAATAAAATAAAATAAAAACTAAATAATAATAATAAAAATATAATAATACAACATAAATTAATCATGTTATCTTAATTTTATGATAATTATATTCACTTTAAAACAATGCAAATCTCAAACTATACGATATCAGTCTAAGCAAAAAAACAAATACTAAAATCAATATAAAAAAACAACTGATCAATGCACATTATAACTGAATGCAGTTATTTGTTGTCGGTTTTAATTTATTTTCCAGTGAGTTTGACCGAAATAACAACAGCGGTGAGAGGAAAGAAGAGACAGGGCGGCGGCAGTTTGGCAGAAAGCCGTTGTATGATTGTTTCTGGTGGATCTGCCGGCGGCAATTTACCATTGTTCGATGATTTTTGGAGGAGAGATGGCCGTATTTTTGACGTGGGGAGAAGGAGAAAGGGGGTGTAAGACACCACAAAATTCTAAGCTTAATTCAGTCCTTTAGGCTTGTCAAGGGGTCCCAGACTTAGAATATTTTAGCTAAGTACTCAGACATAGTGTCATTTTAACCTACGAAGGTTGGCAGTCTTATTTTGTGACCTTTACGTCCATTAAATATTGATTTTTAGGTTGATTCATGATCAGGAATATCCGTAGGTGTTTCCGGACAAGTTTCAGATTTTTCAAACTTCGTTTGAAGATCCTTTGGAATCCCAAAATAGTGAATCAATGCGATCTTGGCATGCCATGTCGACTATCGCATTGATTACTATATTCCCTACCTACCAGCGTCTAATTCCAGTGAATCGATGCGAATATGGCACGACGCATTGTCTATCGCGTCAATGGCATCGACGCGCCGTGTCGACCTACGCGTCGGTAACCCAATTTTTAGTCATTAAGAGACCGCGTTCTTTGGGGTATTTATGTCTTTTTACCTCAACCCGCAGCCCCCAAAACACGAAATTAAACTCCCTATAGAGAAAATATAGTCATTCTTTCTCAAATGTGCTCAAGAACAAAACCCTAGAAGAACCAATTTCAAATCAAGAACTCAAAATTCAACCATAACCTTTCAGAAATTCTTCAACAAAGGTAAGTGAAGTGTTCATCCAAGGGTTCCTTTCACCCTTGGAGTCCTAGATTCTCTTTTGAACTTCAAGTAATTGATTTTATGATTTCCACGGTTGGAATTAAAGTGTATCCATGATTGCTATTTGGATTAAGTTTCTAATTCATGATTATATATATATACCTAATGTGAAATTGATCATTATGTATGTAGATTCATGTGAATCCATGATAAACCCTTGACTTGTGAAATTAGAGATGAATTATGATGCTCACTTGTTATTCAATACTATGTGCATGTACTATGCTCACCAAGTGCTTGATAAATTATCCATGTAAATTATTAAGAGAATGAAATCATGTCAAGTTAGCTTCTGTGCAAGTTATTTCATACAAGTGTATGTCAAAATACCCTAATGAATGAATGATGATCAAGTTAATAGTTTACATGTTTTATGTTATGACATGTCTCTTAATTTATCCTATCGAGTCCTGGGGGTACTTGTACCAGATAATTTAGCTGATTACCTAGAGCCATGGTCAGTCATAGAACAGTATCAGTCACAACACGATCAGTAGTACTCTCAGTCAGTTATAGAACTCAGGAAAAAACTTAGTAGAATCCATATTAGTCCAGTCTAATTCAGTATCCAGTTCAGACCTCAGTAAACTCAGTCAGCTAATAGAATTCATTAGTATTGTGTCAGTCAAAGAAACTCAGTGAACTTAGTTCAGTTCAGCTAAACAGTAATCTCAGTAACCATTCAGTCCAGTCTAGTACAGACTAGAAATCAGTTCAGTGTCTATTCAGTTGGGATTAGGATTCGGCACCGAGTTAACCCAGGGATGGGGGCATTCCTGTCAGCAAAGGGTTGATACTTCTTATAGAACTATGTAGCCAGTGTAGGTTGAGGTATCTTCTTACCAGACATTATGAGGGTTGATACTTCTTATATGAGTTATCTTGCCAGCAAGGGTTGACGAAATAGCTTCCTAGCAGAGAGGGTTAACTCACAGCTTGTCCTTACCCATGTCACGGTATTGACACCTTTCCAACTGGGGTTACAGGTTGGACACCAAATCAATTAGAGAAGGGGTATGTCAATTAGATGATTACCTCTCACAGTCTCAATTCCAGTCTTAGTCTCAGAATAGAACTCAGTTTAGTTCTACAGATTCAGGACTATCAGACATAGTTACTCATCTCAGTACGGAACTCAGTATGGTTCCACAGTATTCAGAACTATCAATACAGTCATTTAGATAATCAATAAAATAGTATTTGTAAACTTAGATATCAGTATTCTGATTCAGTACTCAGTATTAGCACGATCTCAGTTACAGTCTATGTATTTATTCATGTACTCTTACTCAGTCATACTCATGTTATTCAGTTATTATTATGCATGCATATCAGCCTACCTCACTAAGCATAACAATACATTCAAAGTACTAACGCATGTTTTTCTTTGCGCTATGATGTCTTATATCATAGGTTCAAACGCACGGGCTCTAGAGCTCTCTTAGCAGTTTAGATTCTCAGCTTTCAGAGTAGTGGTGAGTCCTCATTGTTTGAGGACATGCTTATTATTTACAGTACTTTAATTTTATTTCAGTAGATGAAGTTAGTTGGGGGATTTTCCTATCAACTCCACAGTTCAGATGGTTAGAGGCTTTTTCAGACTAAAGTATTTTCATACAGTTGTTCAGTTTTTCAGTACTTATATTTAGTTTTTGTATTTTGATACTGCATTTAGATTTATTTACAGATTTAAACCTTATTGCACTTGTTTCTGCCTATTTCCATAATTATTACAGTATTTATTATACAGTTATTGCAGCAGGTACCAGTCATGGGTTAGCTTATTATGTTACGGGATTATGAGCACCGTGTAGTATCCAGGGTACAGACTCGGGGCGTTACAAACTTGGTATCAGAGCCTAAGGTTCAAAGGAGCCCTAGGAAGTCTGAAATCCGCATCTAGTAGAGTTTTGTGCATGGGTGTGTTATGTGCCACACTTATAGACAAGAGGCTATGAGATGTTTTAGGAAAAGTTTCCCTTCTTTCAGTATTCATGTCGTGTGAGTGTGCATGAGCTCCAGCTACTCTCTCTTTCTAATCCTAGATTCTCTTCTGTTTACAGAATATGCCTCTAAAGAGGACTCAAGGAAGAGGAACGGGAGATCAGTCAGCCCCTCAGCCCATCTATCCAGATCCTTTGGGCGAGCATGTCCCCCACGCAGAGTTCAGAGCAGCCTTCACCACCCTAGCTCATTCTATGGTAGCCCAGATTAAACGTCCAGTTATGGTTCCGTCCAACTCAGTGGCCAATACTGTTGCTACCAGGATTCAGGACTTCACCCAAATAAACCCTCATCATTTATCGGGTCTAAGTCAGATGAGGACCCTCCAAAATTTCTTGATCATGTGTAGAAGGTTACCTGTATCATGGAGATGACTGTTGTTGAGAGCGCTGAGTTTGTTGTATATCAGTTACAGGATTTGGCTCACTCATGTTTCAAACAGTAGAAGGCAGAGAGAGCCGCAGATCCAGGGTCCATAGAATGGGAGGAGTTTACAGTTGTTTTTCTAGGTAGGTTCTTCCCGCTAGAGTTGAGGGAAGCGAAGGTTTTGGTGTTTATAAGCCTGAAGCGGGGCAATATGACATTGCAGGAGTATTGTCTTAAGTTTACTCAGTTATCCAGATATGCCCCGCATGTTGTAGCAGATAGTAGAGCGAAGATAAGTAAGTTCATGTTAGGAGTGTCTAGCAGCGTGGTCAAGGAGTGTAGGATCGCAATACTTATTAAGGAGATGGACATAACCAGGATCATGGTCCATGCTCAGTAGATAGAGAAGGTCAAAAATAAAGAGAAGGAGAGAGAGAATAAGAGGGCAAGAATAGGTAGTTTCAATTTTGCTCAGCCTAAGTTAGAGGTTTAGAATCGTTCTCAGTTCAGCCTGAAATCCTCAGTTCTAGTTCCTTCCTCAGCTAGTTCTCCAGTTCCAAAATTTAAAGATGGCAACCGAGACAGGGCATCAGTCCCTAAACTCCAGGGCAGTGTTAGCAGTGCCCGAACCAATCCCCTTTGCCAAAAATGCGACAGAAACCACCAGGGTATCTGTAGAGTGGGCTGGGCCAGTCCGGTTTAGGATTAAGTGGGTTGGGTCGGGTCTGGGTTCAACAGTAAAAAATTTAAAAACAACCCTGACCAGCCCACTTAACCCAACTCGGTTAAACCCACCTAAATCCCGGTCAAACCCGTTTAAAAAAAAAACTCAATATACACTATATACACAACAATTATACACACTATATACACTATATACACTCCAATATACACTATATATTTTTTAATAAATATATACACAATTACACATATATACGTAACATTCAATATATACGACTATACTTACTACTTTAAATAAAACATATACTACAATAGTACAATATATATATACACTACAATATATATATATATAGTTATATACTAATTTATAAAACATATACACATTTATACGTTACATATATACGTTTATAGAAGATATATACACATATATACGCACCATTCAATATATATGTACTACTTTAAATAAAACAAATACTACAATATATATATAGTTATATACTAATTTATAAAACATATATGCATGTATACGTTAAATATATACTACTTTAGAAGAAATATACACATATATATGCACTCTTCAATATATTATATATGTAATACTTTAAATAAAACATATACTACAATATATATATAGTTATATACTAATTTATAAAACATATACACATGTATACGTTAAATATATACGTCTATAGAAGATATATACACATATATACAAACCATTCAATATATATGTACAACTTTAAATAAAACATATACTACAATATATATATATATATATATATATATATAGTTATATATAGTTATATAGTTATATACTAATTTATAAAACATATACACATGTATACGTTAAACATATACGTCTATAGAAGATATATACACATATATACGTACCATTCAATAAATATGTACTACTTTAAATAAAACATACACTACAATATATATATATACTACAAGTCTACAATATATATATATATAGTAATGTACTAATTTATAAAACATATATACATGTATATGTTAAATATATACGTCTATAGAAGATATATACACATATATACGCACCATTCAATGTATATGTACTACTTTAAATATAAAATTTACTACAATATATATACATTACATTTTATATATATATATATATATATATATATATATAGTTATATAGTTATATACTAATTTATACAAATATACACATGTATACGTTAAATATACACGTCTATAGAAGATATATACACAAATATACGCACCATTCAATATATATGTACTACTTTATTCAATACATATGTACTACTTTAAGTAAAACATATACTACAATATATATATAGTTATATACTAATTTATATAACATATACACATGTATACATTAAATATATACTACTATAGAAGATATATACACATATATATTACAATATATATAGTTATATACTAATTTATAAAACATATTCACATGTATACATTAAATATACACGTCTATAGAAGATATATACACAAATATACGCACCATTCAATATATATGTACTACTTTATGTAAAACATATACTACAATATATATATATATATAGTTATATACTAATTTAGAAAACATATACACTTGTATACATTAAATATATACGTCTATAGAAGATATATATACACATATATACTACAATATAAATATAGTTATATACTAATTTATAAAACATATACACATGTATACATTAAATATACACGTCTATAGATGATATATACACAAATATAAGCATCATTCAATATATATGTACTACTTTAAGTAAAACATATACTACAATATATATATAGTTATATACTAATTTATATAACATATACACATGTATACATTAAATATATACTACTATAGAAGATATATACACTTATATACTACAATATATATAGTTATATACTAATTTATAAAACATATACACATATATACATTAAATATACACGTCTATAGAAGATATATACACAAATATACGCATCATTCAATATATATGTACTACTTTAAGTAAAACATATACTACAATATATATATAGTTATATACTAATTTATATAACATATACACATGTATACATTAAATATATACATCTATAGAAGATATATACACATATATATTACAATATATATAGTTATATACTAATTTATAAAGCATATACACATGTATAAATTAAATATACACGTCTATAGAAGATATATACACAAATATACGCACCATTCAATATATATGTACTACTTTAAGTAAAACATATACTACAATATATATATATATATATATATATATATATATATATATATACTACAGTATATATAGTTATATACTAATTTATAAAACATATACATATGTATACATTAAATATACACGTCTATAGAAGATATATACACAAATATATGCACCATTCAATATATATGTACTACTTTAAGTAAAACATATACTACAATATATGTATATACTACAATATACATATATAGTTATATACTAATTTATAAAACACATACGCATGTATACATTAAATATATAAATCTATAGAAGATATATGCACATATATACTACAATATATATAGTTATATACTAATTTATAAAACATATACACATGTATACATTAAATTAACACGTCTATAGAAGATATATACACAAATATACGCATCATTAAATATATATGAACTACTTTAAGTAAAACATATACTACAATATATGTATATACAACAATATATATATAGTTATATACTAATTTATAAAACATATACACATGTTTACATAAAATATACACATGTATAGAAGATATATACACAAATATACGCACCATTCAATATATATGTACTACTTTAAGTAAAACATATACTATAATATATATATATACTACAATATATATATAGTTATATACTAATTTATATAACATATACACGTATATACATTAAATATATACGTCTATAGAAGATATATACACATATAAAGTACAATATATATAGTTATATACTAATTTATAAATCATATACACATGTACATATTAATATATTAAATATACACGCCTATAGAAGATATATACACAAATATACGCACCATTCAATATATATGTACTACTTTAAGTAAAACATATACTACAATATATATATACTCTACAATATATATAGTTATATACTAATTTATAAAACATATACACATGTATACATTAAATATACACGTCTATAGAAGATATATACACAAAAATACGCACCATTCAATATATATGTACTACTTTAAGTAAAACATATACTACAATATATATATATAGTTATATACTAATTTATAAAACATATAGATATGTATACATTAAATATACACGTCTGTAGAAGATATATACAAAAATATACACACCATTCAATATATATGTACTACTTTAAGTAAAATATATACTACAATATATATATATATATATATATACTACAATATATATATATATACACTACAATATATATATATATATAGTTATATACTAATTTATAAAACATATACACATGTATACGTTAAATATATACATCTATAGAAGATATATACACATATATACGCACCATTCAATATATATGTACTACTTTAAATAAAATATACTACAATATATATATACTACAATATATATATATATATATATATATATATATATATAGTTATATACTAATTTATTAAATATATACACATGTATACGTTAAATATATACGTCTATAGAAGATATAAACACATATATACGCATCATTTAATATATATGTACTACTTCAAATGAAATATACTACAATATATTTACACTACAATATATACACACACTATATATATATATAGTTATATACTAATTTATAAAACATATACACACGTATACGTTAAATATATACTACTTTAGAAGATATATACACACATATGCGTACCATTCAATATATGTACTACTTTAAGTAAAATATACTACAATATATATACACACTATATATATAGTTATATACTAATTTATAAAACATATACACATGTATACGTTAAATATATACGTCTATAGAAGATATATACACATATATATGTACCATTCAATATATATGTACTACTTTAAATAAAATATACTACAATATATATATACTACAATTTATAATTATATATATAGTTATATATTAATTTATAAAATATATACACATGTATACGTTAAATATATACGTCTATAGAAGATATATATACACATATATAAATTAATAAAACTTGATAGTAAATTAATAATATATTAAAACTAAGTTATAATTAAATCCATTTTAAAAAAAAAAACCTTAACCGCGCCGGGTTGGGCTCTATAACCGTTGGGCCCTAACCGGGCTTGGTCCGGGCCAGGTTAACCGGGCTAAAATTAATTAAAAAACCCGGCCTGCTACCCGTACCCTAAAGCCCTAGGGCTTACCGGGCCGGTTTTGTAAGTGGGTTGGGCTAGGCCGGGTCAGCCTGGCCCATTTGACAAGCTTAATGTGAGAGTTATTGTAGCAAGTCAACGACTTGCACAAAGAACATAGTTATATTAAGAGTCAATACATAATTACACCCCTGATCTTGTCCGAGATTTGCAAAAAGACTGTTAGGGTTTTTGCCCTGATTTTCTTACTATATTTAAGTTTTATTTTTCCTTAGAAAGAAAATAAAAGTTACCATAATTACTTTTACTTTTCCTGAACGAAAAATATATAATTCTTTTCCATATTTGGCTAACTTTCTTTCTTGGAGGAAAGGTTTTGGACATCTATAAATAGAAGACCCCCTTCTCATACCATAACACAGAATAACATCCACAATGTAGTCTTTAAAGAGTCTTTGTTTAGGGGGAGATTTCTCCCAATAAGTTGTAGGATTTTCAATTTTATTTTTAATATGTAGGCCGTTTGGCCAAACCATATCCAATAATATATTTTTAGTTTAATTTTTCATATGTCGTCTGATTTATCGTCTTATGGTTTGCAAAATAAAAGCTTTCGCATGACGCCCTCTCGATTTTGAACCCAACAAGTGGTCTCAGAGTTTACGGTTCAATGGTCCAATGGTGTGGTGAGACGAGATTAAACAAGTTCAAAGCGGTTTCAAAATCAAGATGCAACAATTTGGATGATAATGAAGATTTTTGTCGAACTACATGTGGAGAACAAGTTTCAACTATATTTTCAACACTCCTGCTACTGCATCTTTAAAAATGAAAATAAAATATTACTTTTAAACCAATTTTTAACCATGATATTTTAAACCTTATTTTTAACCATGGCAAGCAGCTGTTATGAAGATTATATCAAGAACGAAGTTCATGCACGTGATATGAAGAGAAGACGGATCAAGTGAAGAATATCAAGCCAAAAAGGGGAGATTCGTTAGGGGTTTTACCCTAATTTTCTTACTATATATATTTAAGTTTTATTTTTTCTTAAAAGTAAAATAAAAGTTACCATAATTACTTTTACTTTTCCTGAAAGAAAAAAATATAATTCTTTTCCATATTTGGCTAACCTCTTTCTTGGAGGAAATATTTTGGACATCTATAAATAGAAGACCCTTTCTCATACCATAACACAGAATATCATCCACAATGTAGTCTTTAAAATGTCTTTGTTTAGGGGGAGATTTTCTCTCTAATAGTTTTATGTTTTCTTTTATATTAGGTTTTTATATGTAGGCCAATTGGCCAAACTATATAATAATCATGTTTTTAGTATGTTTTTCTTTTCATCTTATTTATAGTCTCATAGTTTGCAACTAATAGCTTCTGCATGACACCCTCTCGATTTCGAACCCAACAAAGACACCTAAACTTTCACTTCGACCTATTACCCCACGATTCTTCTTTATTTCGTTGCAAACACACCATTTTGACCCTCTGCGTGTATACACGCGCCACAGGCGCGTGAAAGGGTTTGAATTTGACTTTTTTGACCAATTAAAAACTGCCACATGTAAAATAATTGATATATGATTTATATTCTTTTTTTTTAAATAATTAACATTTATTTATTTATTAAAATTATCCTTACCCCCTTTCCGCCCCCTCCCTCCAATCCACCCACTTTTTCTTCTTCAACTCAATTCACCATTAAAACTCCTCCATTGAAGCTTTTTTAAAAAAAAAATCATTCATTAAAGCTCCATTTTACAATTAAATCATATCATTTAACTACCCATTATTTCTTCTTCAACACAATTTCTTCTTCAACACCATTAAAGCTCTTCAACACAATGTCACCATTAAAGCTCCTCCATTGAAGCTTTTTTTAAAACAAAAATCATATCATTAAAGCTCCATTTTCAGTTAAATCATATCATTTAACTATCTTTAAAACTCAATTCAATCATAAAACTCTCAATTCAATCATAAAATTATTTTTTGAAGTGATTTGAAAAGAAAAAAAATGAACGGAAATGCTGACGGAGTGGGGGGTTAGGGGGAGATGCTGATGGGGTGGAGGTGTTGTACGGGGGGTAGGGGTGCTGAATGAGGGTGGGGGTAGAAAGGAGCTGCTGGACGCGGTGGGGGAAGAGGGGGAGGGCAATTGCTGGATGGGTGTGAGGTGGGGGTAGAGGGAGGGGTGAGGTGGGGTGTTAAATTAAATAAAAAGGAAAATTTTATTAAAAAAAATATGAAATTAAACGTATTTAACACGTGACAGCACCTGATTGGTGCTTATGTTCACTCTCTTTGTTGTGACTGAGATTCAGTGAAAATTGGTGTGTTTGCAACGAAATAAAGAAGAATCGTGGGGTAATAGATCGAATTCAAAGTTTAGGTGTCTTTTTTAAAATCTCGGCCAACATCAGGGGGTAATTATGTATTTACTCTTATATTAATCCTTCAAAAGGATTCTTGATAATACATCCCGACCAGGTCGATAAAAAATTCATACAAACCAAGGGTCATATGTCCCAATTTTCTGATTTCGATTGATATATTATTTATGTGTTTCATGTGTACACCTATTTTTCCCGCAAAGATGTTCACCTACCCACCCTTGTTACAAGGTAGCTCTGCCCATGCATCAATTGATCCAACTGGGGTAGGGTGGGATGGGGCTGGGTGGGGTGTAGGGGGTGCGGTGGTGAAGGTTTTTTTTATTTTTTTTAAAATTTATTATTATTAAATTTAAAAAGATGGAGGGAAAAAAGATCCTTTTTAATTTTTTTTTAATTTTAATATTATTTTTATTTTTTTAAATTATTTTAATATAAAATTAGCCAAAAATTGACCCTCACTCGCACCCCAAGCGAGTGACTACACTCTCCTTATCCTAGTCATCTATTTCAATGCCACATAGGCAAGGTCAACAATCAAATGATGCAAAATATTGTTTTTTAGTGAGTTCAGGGGTGCAGATGACAAACATGTAAGTAAAAGTGTTCAACTTACAAAACCGACATAGTATAAGGGTCCATCAAACCATTTTGCCTTTTACTTTTTCATTCAACTTTTTCCTTCCTTATTCCAAGCTCTCTCATTTAATTTGAAATCTTTTATTCATCATTTTTTACTTTTATTATATATTTTTTTCTTCCAATACTTCTATCTTTTTAGTTATTTTACTATACAGACTTTTTAACTTTTTTATTTTTTTTTTAACTTTAAATCCTTCATATATCGCATCTACAAAATTCCTCCTATAATTTTTTTTTAAAATGAATTCAATATAATAAAAATATTTAATTGAGAGAAACCATAAATGAAATTTTTGAAATTGAAAATAGAGATAGTTCAATCGCTAAATTTATAATCAACATAAATCCAAATATGATTAGTATTAAAGTTAAACTCATTTTTATTTTGCTTACAAACAAAAGAAAATTGCCTTTAAATAGCAATTCAAGTGATAGTTATTAACGTGATATTTCAACTGTAAATTAATTAAATTTGACTTAAAAAATTTAGTGTAATTTTTATCTTGACTCTAAATAACTCGCATGTTGAGTTTGTATAGGTTTGGCTGAAAATTCAACTGTATGCAAAGATTAAGTATATAAATAAAAATTATTGGGATAGTCACATAATGTTATTCTAACAAACTAATCAAAAAATTTATAATCATTGAATCACAACTTTGAGACTAGAAAGCCACGATAAAATACAATTTTTTTTATTTTAGTTAAATTATTTTTAATATTTTGAAAGTATTTTTATTTTGTTTCACTAAAATTATAAAGTATTTTCATAATTATTTTATCTAAGAAAATTAATTGGCTTGTAAAAATTGAAACCGATAGTATTTTATCTTATTATCATTATCATTGTTGTTGTTGTTGTTACTACTGCTACTACTACTACTACACTTCTTATTAAAAATAAATTTAAGAAGTGAAATTGAGTCACTAGAAGTCATCACTTGTGTTGGCGAGTCATAAAATTCACAAAGCTTCGATTTTGATTCAACTAGTTCTTATCTGAGCGAAAATTCTGACCCTAAAGAATGATTTTGAATGAAAACAAAGAAGATACATATATACCCACATGTTGAATTCTATTATGCTGACAAAAATTGTGAAGAAGTTGAGGGTTAGAAAATCAAGCATCCACCAATCTAGACATGCAAAAGTTAGATGAGCATCAACCATATTCCCCCAACAGGCAAATCAGTTTGTTCTCTAGTTTAACATACATCTCAATATTTATAGAAGTATTTCCTTAATAGAGTCTTATTTTAAGAGTATTTTTCTAATTGAACAGTAGAAAGAAAAATATTAATTAATTCTCCCACCATATATTTTAGGAGTCCCATATATTTTTAAAAGTCTAGTAGAAAGAAAAATATTAATTAATTCTCCTATCATATATTTTAGGAGTCCTATATATTTTAGAAAGTCTAGTTAATATAATAAAAATAATTAAATAATTAAATAATAAATTAAAAAAATAGTAAAAAGACAGTTTTGTCTAAAGAAGAGTATTTTAATGAATGGTAAAAAGTTTAAATCACTTTTCTAAGGGTCTTCACACTTTTAATATATTATAGATTATAGATATAGATGTACGTACGTATGTATGTTTTTTCATCTAATTTATTTATAATTTAAATATCTTGTATTAGATTATGTCATGTTACTATTTAATGTGGTAATATATAAAAAAAAATTGTTGCTGGTAAAAATGAATTTTTGTCCTTTTTTTTTCCTTTCTGAATAAATTATTTTTATTTTTATTTTTGTGTATATATAATTAATAATCAAACAACCAGACCAACTCAAATTCAAACTAATGACAATCAAATTGATAAATATATTATTTGATTTGGTCTTAGTAATTTATAAGTCGACTATATTGATTTATTTTTAATTTTGATCAATAATTAATTCAAATCGAACTGTGAACACTCCAACATAGTTATGTTGATCATTTACATCTACTTTTTTCACACAACTCAAATCAAGTCATGTTAAAATTTTATTATTATAATTATCACAAAAATCATATTTAACGTATATATTTGTGTTTCATCATTGTTCACACTATCAATGATCAGTTCGAAAAGGTATTATTTCTAAAAAAATGTTAAATATTTAGTTGAAAGTTTTATAAATGAAAGTTTCAAAAATAGTGAGATATTTTTTTGAAAGATTAAAATATTTGAAGTATAAAATTTTAAAATATGATGAATGTCATAACAAAACAAATTTTTGAAGATATTTTTTTTAAAATTTAATTAGAATATATTGTCAAACGTTAGATTAGTCTCAGAGTTTTGTAAGAGAAAAAATTATTTTATCTCAATAATTTAAAATCAATAAAAAAAAATAGTGATTATTTTTAATTAAATAAATCAGTAAAACTGATATGATTATTTAACTGACTAAAATCGTAAAGCTATTCAAAATACTATAAAAAACAAACAGAATCCTGCATGCCAATTATAATTTTCGTTTCATAAAAAGTCCCTACTTCGTTATTCTTACAAGTCAGATTCTTTTATCCAAGTTGAATAAATTATCTTACGATTTTCATAGTTTTGTATAATTTTATACTCCCTTCGTCTCATTTTATGTGTCGTCATTTGATCAGGTACGGAGTTTAAGAAATAAGGAAAGACTTGGTAATGTTTACCAACTTGTTCTTTATCAAAAAATGTGCTACTATTTTTTTTTAATTAAGTGGGACCAATAAAGATAAAAGTAAAATTATGTCGTTAAATAGTTATCAAATAAGAAAATATGATATTCTTCTTGAGACGGATAAAAAAATGATGATACATAAAATACAACGGAGAAAGTATTTTTAATTTTTTTTTAATTATGTACTAAATATTTTTGAGTTGTAGTAGAAGGTCAAAAAAGAATACCAAATGCACTGTTGTAACTTTGGCCAAACACAAATTGATGTTCTAATATTGACATTTAAAAAAAAAAATTTATCTAAATACAAATTTAAACTAGAAACTCAATGTTTGATTCGATGTTTGGGATTTAGAAATATTATTTTTCAAATTAAATCCAGTTTGAAATTGAATTGTGTGATCTGTTTGATTGAAAAAAGTGGTATACGAAAATAATTTGCTAAATGGATAATGAATAGTCTCAATTGCAGAATCTGAAAATAATATGTTATAGTAATAGCTAATGGAATCTCGTTATGTACTCATACAAATTAAATTATGTTAATTACCTTATTTAAAATAAAATTATTCGAGAAATGACATTTTTATTACTACTCATAAAAAGAAGTACTACATGAAAGTTCCAAGAATCAACTAGTTTAACGGGTAAAATAATGACATACTATAATTATAAATTGTTTAGCTTGTGAAATTAAATAGAATATAATCTAAAAAAGAAAAATCTTTTGCAATATTTATTCAATATAAAAAAGTTTATTTTGTCCCAATAATTTAAAATCAGTAAAAATGAAAAAGTGATTATTTTTAATTAAATAAATTAATAAAACTGAATATGATTATTTAACCGACTAAAATCATAAAATTATTCAAAGTAGTATAAAAATCAAATAAAATAAATAGAATCATCTAGAGTAATAAAGATGAAAGAAAATTAAGTAGTCGTTTGGCCATGAAAACTAAAATTTTCCAAAGTTGGAGTTGAAATTGGAGTTGGAATTGTGTTTGACCATGTCTTTTTTTATTATTTTTTTTGACTTTCGAAAAAACTTTTTTAAATATGATTTTATACCCTAACTTTTACAAACTATCAAAATCACTCAACTAAAATTTACCTACTAACGGGAAAAGAACACAATTAGCCACTTTTATAAAAATAATTACATATACATGGCCATATTTAATGAATTTCAATTATGACATATATAATATTTACATTAATAGCAGTTTCTCATATTTGAAAATTTTAAATATGGATGTTATATTAACAGATCACTGCTTCTTATTTTTTAGGTAACAAATATTATCTTTCACACAATTTTTTTTTTTTAGGAATTTGTTTAATTTATTTTTCGTTCCTAAAAAATAGAAAATGATGAGTTGTTATTAAATTTTAGGGTGCCGCTAATTTATTTCTTTAATTTTCTTATACATGAAAGATTTTACTGTGTGTGAATAAATTATTTTTGTGTAAAACATACTTTGCATATTTATAGTATATTATATCATAAACCATAAATATATAAATATGCTTAGTATGTTTCTTTATACTTTGTATATTTATATATGTGTCTATATGGTATATACATGGTATAAATTTCATATATAACATACTTTGTATATTTATGTTATAAATATACTTAGTATGTTTCTTAATACTTTGTATATTTATATATATGTGTATATGGTATATGCATGGTATAAACTTTATATATAACATACTTTGTATATTTCTGTTATAAATATAATACTTTATATATTTATGGGTATAAATATACTACTTTATATATTTATGGGTATAAATATAAATTAACAGCAAAATAATGTCTTAAATAAGAGAGGAAATTAAATAAGGGGAAAACTAATGATGAGAGATAAAAAGAGATATATATTAATTAGAATAACATTAAGTTTGAAATTATAATTATCTTATTCTTTAAAACTGCAATATATGTAATATTGAAAAAATAATGTTATAAGGAGAGTTTTATATAAAAATTTAAAAGATTGGGGTTATATGTAATAATAATAAAAGTTGAAATTGGAGTTGAAAAATTGAGAAAACAACAACAACCTGTTTTTCCTTTTCAGAAAAATTTTCCAGAATTATTTTTCAAATTTTCATGATCAAACACCACAATTTTCAACTCCGAATAAAAATCGGAAAAAGGGAAAAAAATTTCATGGCCAAACGGGCCCTTGTTGGAAAAAAGAAATGTCAATTTTTACTTGGCATATCTCATATTTCATTATTCATGAGATGAAAAGATAAAAGGAGAAAGTGGGTGGAAAGATGAAAAGATAAAGAGAAAGTGGAGGACAAGATGTCAGCTAATAACAATAGTTGTAGGATCGTGGTTTATTAAAACCAGGTAAATATTAAGGGCAGTTTTGAATTGGGAGGGTAATTTAGGTATAAAAAATTATAAAATGACAACATGACTCTTACTTGTTACTTTAATTACTAAAATACTAGCTAAAAAGTGGTTTTCGAGTCATTTGAGTCAATCTCCTTCGAGTCAAATATATTTCCCCAAATAATATAACTGACTATTAAGTAACTTGAATCTAAAACACAATTAATTGAAAATTGATGAATTCTCATTTCAGCACGGGGTTTTGTTTTGCTATTGGGAGCATAAGGCTTGTCAGTCTTGAAAACCAAAAATTTGCGAAGTCCATCAATGAAGAAATACCTTGGACCCACAGGCACATCATAGTGCATTTTGGATAACAATTAATTGGAAAAGAGTGAAAATACCGATGGGAGATGAGAAAAAGAGTAAACCATGTTTTCTTGATTCAATTCTTGTAGATCAATATGTGATGAAATTAACTTGAGTAAAGTTTGTCTATTTATTGGGAAAATTTATAATGGTGACAACACTTACAATTAACATCATTGAGACATCAATATGAATTGATACGACTAATGGTGATGGTGACAACACTTACAATTAACATCATTGAGACATCAACATGAATTGATAGGACTAATGGCTTGTTTGGCCAACTTTTGGGAAGTAAAAAAAAATTAATGCACTTTTGAGAAACATTTTTAAAAAGTTTGGATAAACACTAAATTGTTGTTCAAAATACTTTTTTATTCAGAAGTGTTTTTTTAAAAAATTAGTGACAAAAAAAAAGAGATAATACTCACAAAAATACCTGAACTTTGATCGGATTTTCAGTTGAGCATACTGAACTTTGCGGGGATTCTATTACCCCCTAGACTTTTTTTTCGTATTTTAATGACATATATCTGCCCATTTGGACACGTATAAATATGAGGTTGGCGCGTGTATTACACGCGCCAACACACGTGTAAAAATAAGATTGGCGCATGTATTACACCGCCAACCGCCGAAACTGGGTATAGAGTTTTGGGGGGGGGGGGGGAATTAAATCCACTTTAAAAAGTTTATGGAGTAATAGGACCTCCGCAAAGTTCAGTATGCTCAACTGAAAATCCGGTCAAAGTTAAGGTATTTTTGTGAGTATTATCCCCAAAAAAATTATTTCTCATCAAAAATATTTTTATCAGAATAAATTGGTTTTAAAAATTTGACCAAACAAACTATAAGATTAAGGATGCTAATTAGGTCTTTGCTAGGGGTGTGCATCAGTCGGTTCGGTTTGGTTTTATGTGTTATTGGTTCGATTTATCGGTTTTCGATTTTTAAATATGTAAAAATAATAACCAACCAATAAAATATTTTCTTATCGGTTTTGGTTTATCGATTTTTGGTCCTTAACGGTTCGGTTTTCGGTTTAACCAATAAGAAAATACTTATAGAATAGAAATAGTAACAACTAACATGAAAAAAAAATGAAATCTTAGTTACCGCCAAAATTCTACGCAATACATTTTAGTTTACAAGAATCTTCAAACTTGAACTGAATGTTAGTTCGAAAAAAATTTGAATCCTAATTGTTGGAAGCTATAAATGCTTCAAGCTTTTCAATACGCTAATAGCCGAGTTTTATATTAGACCTTTGTTGCCCTGAATAGGTTAATACTTTGTAAATCACTAAATTGTGAATAAGTAGTGCATATAATATATATACATTTATATATATATATATATATATATTTATATATATATATATATAGAGAGAGAGAGAGAGAGAGAGATTTAAAAATATAACATAAATAGGATATAAAATAATAATTTAGTGTATCCTTATTGGGTTATCGGTTGAATCGATAACCCAGTAAGCTAAAACTGAAATCGAACCGTTTACCCAATAATTTTTTTTATAAAACTAATAAGAAATTGTTAACCCAATAACCCAATACCAATAACCCAATAATATTTTTATCGGTTCGATTTATCGGTCGGTTCGATTTTTGCACACCTCTAGTCTTTGCCACTTGGCTTTGTACGTTTCTTCACAATCAATTGATCTTTAATGGGAGAAACTTTTCCTTATTAGGAGTACTGGCTTATGTAGGACTTTTCATTTATTGGTATCGGCTTATTTTGGTGAGTTTAGTCTAATAATCTATTTTGGTGTTAAAACTTTTTTGTTGGGTAATTTTGGTTGTTTAAACCTCCTTTTTGGGGTGATTTTTGGTGTTAAAACTCCACGCATTATTGTTTCAAATTGATATTTGAGTATCATTTTGATAATGTGTACTTGGCATATTGTACACCGCAAATTTACGAATTCGTATGTAGAAACTAGAAATTGAGAAAATAATTACAGTATCACCGTTAGGATTTGAATATGTGACCTAAAATGATTTTGAACTCTACTTGCACTATAGTAGCTTAGTCGGGGGTTTGGGCCACAGGTGACAAAAGAGTTTTAAAATGAGGTGTAGGTGACACAAGTCTTAATTATTAGTTGGAGGTGACAATTACTTTATTATGGATTAAGAAAGTTGGGGAAGTTTGAAAATAACCCACAAGTTTTTAAATTTATACTTTGATCCCAATGTTTACCTAAAATAATGGAAAACGAAGGAAAAAAGGCGTCTTTCTCTCTCATCTCATCCATTGTTATTTTCTCTCTCTTAGCTATTTTTGTTCATTATTTCTGCTGTTTTATTCATTATTTTCTGCTTCATTATCATCATCTTCTACTTCATTATCATCTTCATCTTCTTCTTTTCGACCATTTGTTGTTGTTGTTGTTGTTGGTACAATGCTACTGCTGCGATCTGACCAATTTATTAGGTCAAATTTTATTTACTACATCACTTTCCACTTTAGCATTACTTCATATGTGACTTTGGTAAGTAAAATTATGATTTTTATTCGTATTTGTCATCTGGGTACACTTCTATTTTTCCAACAATAGATAGAACCTCGATCATAAATCCAACATAAGTGCCCACAATTTAAACAGATCAATTATCTGGTGCATCAGATGAGTAATCTGTTGCATCAGAAGATTTATCTGTTGCATCAGACTATTTATCTGTTGCATCAGAAGATTTATCTGTTGCATCAAACATATTATCTGTTACATCAAACGTATTATCTGTTGCACCAGACTAATTATCTGTTGCAACGAATAATTAATCTGTTTGGAACAACACAAATCAGCCCTTGCCACAAACCCAACAGATAACCAATATGTTTCAACTCTTGCTATTGCTACTGGATTAAAAATTATTCCTTACGTCCAATTACCCATCCCAAATTTCTTAATTCGATCTCTCATTTTACTTGTCTTTTTCACTAATCAAGAAAAGATTTAAAAAAATCTATGTTTTACCCTTTGCATTAATCACTTTTTCTTCAAATTAAAATGGAAACATTATTTAATAGGGGGACTATACGCCGACCGACATTAAAAGTTTTCTTCTCTTATGAAATTTTGTTTGAATAGCGAACAATGGTTATTTCAAATACGTCTACTGTCCCACCAACTGATTAGTGGGTTATGGTAAACTAGACATGTTATTAATTATTTTTCTTAATCAATGTGACATCTCAATTTGGGATGGGTAATTTGAGACGGAGGGAGTACGAATTAAAACGTTCGAGCCAAGCAACAAACTAGTCATCTGTTGAAACAGACTATTTATTTGTTGCATCAGACTTCTTATCTGTTGCAACATGAGTAATCTGTTTTGAACAACACATCAGCCCCTGCCACAAACCCAACAGATAAATCTTGCTATTGCTACTGGATTCAAAATTATTCCTTTTTACGTCTAATCGTCGACATGTTTGTTGAGAAGATAATAGATAAAATGAAAATTAAATATGGATTAAAATGCCAAAGATCAAACAAAATTTTTTTATTAAACAAAAATAAATAAAAATACATATAATAGACTAAAAGAAAAATAATAATCTAATTATTATTATTATTATTATTATTATTATTATCATCATCATCATTGTCAGTCGGTCAATCTTCAACCGGAAGTAGCAAGGCCCTCCTCAGCCTGCGTATCTCATGGAGCATTCTTGCTCTAACTCCTCCCAGTTCCCATTTGCAGGTCACGAACTTGATTTCGAAGTTCATTCACGGCGTCTTGCAGAAAAGCAACGTCCTACACTGGGCCAGCCATAATCTTCTAGAGTGTAATATAAAAGACGAGATGCAATAAATAAATAGAGTGTAGTTGAATGAACGATTGAGTAAGGAGGGACCTATTTATAGAGGATTGAATTTGAATGAGAGGAAAAAAGGTGCGACTATTCACCTCCATTCATTAATTATATTTTTGATTAAATTAAGAAAATAAATATTGTGATAAGTCATGACTTTTCAAATTATTATTATTAATTAGTTCTTTCGAAGAACTATTTTATTGAGTTGTGGCAACATATCTATATCTGTTGCATCAGATAACACATTTGTGACAACAGATATATCATCTGTTGGAACAAATATAAAATATGTTGCATCAGATAATCTATCTGTTGCAACATATAATCTAACTATTCACCTCCATTTCTTTACATTTTTTATTAATGTGAAAAGTAATGACTTAATTAAATTAAGAAATATTGTGATAAGTCTTGACTTTTCAGATTATTATTAATTAGTTCTTTCCAAGAACTGTTTTTATTGAGTTGTGACAACAGATTCGATATCGGTTGCATCAGATAAATCATCTGTGACAACAGATATATCATCTATTGCAACAATAGTGAACCTGTTGCATCAAATAATATATTTGTTGCAACATATAATCTACTTTTTAAAAAAAAAATATCATCATATTATTAATCCAAATTTACTTACTTTTTTATTTTATAAATAAAAAGATACCTTTTCAAATTCTTTAATAAAATAATAACCCATTTTTATTTTCTGGCAACAGATTGTATATCTGTTGAATCTGATAAACCATCAGTTGAAACATATATACCATCTGTAGCAACAAATAGACGTTCTATATTAATATCTTTTTTGATTTCTTCTAACAGCTGATACATTAGTCGCAACAAATAGGGAATTTGATGCATCAACAACACTGATGAATGTATGTGTTTTTATTTTAGACAAAAAGTCACGACCGATCACCATGTTTTTTTTTTCTTAACAATCATCATCATATAAGTTAATTAATCCAATATTGTGACTTTTTTTTTATTATATAATAAATAATTTTAAACAACAAATTCAAAAATAAAAATGGTGAAAAGTCACAAACAGTTATTATAATTAAGTAACCGTTCTTTTACGGTTATAAATTATGTTTATCATTTATTTCCTTATTATATATTTACGAAATATTTTTCATATTGAATAATTGGAAAGTCATGTCTTTTTCACCCTCTCAATAACAACAACCCTTTTTTATTAATAATCATCAGGTGCAACATATGATCGATCTGTCATAGCAGATTAACCTCCGTTGACACAAATTGCTCAATCCCTACCACCAACCGTCGACATATTGAGAACAAGGAATAAACAAAATAATTATTAAATACTAAATAAGAATTAAAAATTCAAAGTCGACAACAAAATAAAATGAATGTTCATGGATTTTTGAATCTCTTGGTAGATCCTATATACAAAAGGAGGTAAATACATGTGCTAAAATAAAAAATATTACCTAAATATTATTACTACTATTATTATTATTGCCAATCAGACATTTTTCATCCGGCAGCCTTGCTCTGAAGTCAGTCAAATCTCTCTGGAGTTCATCAAACTGCCTTTGAAGTTCACGCAAGGACTCGATATGAATATTCTTGTACGAATCTGGATCATCCATATTTGTAAGGAGGGACCTATTTATAAATTATTGTATCTCGAAAAGAAAAGAAAATTGCTTTAAAATAAATCTAATAGATAGGTAATCTGTTGCAAAATACATTCTTTCTGTTAGATAACTTACAACATACTGGCAATCTTTTGCAACAGATATATATATCTGTTTGATTTCTCCAACAGATACGTCATATGTTGCAACAGGTTGATCATCAGTCGTAACAGATGTGTCATCTATTGCAACTAGCTAGTCATCTGTTTATTCAATTTAAGCCATAGATAGGCTAGGAAGAATAAGGTGCGTGCAGATGGATCTACTATCATATGTATGGGAGTTAAGTAAGTATTACTGATAAGGTCACCGGGACAACACACACAAAGTACAATGTTTTTGTGAATGCAATTTTTAACCGATTAGGCATTGATCATTCAAACAAAATCATGCACTGTATAGTTAAGTTTGATGGGTTCGAAATTGATAAGGCTGAGGACCTCATGAAGATGGTGCAGATACCCTGTTACGAATTACTGACAGTTATTGCTCGTGTTTATGCGTGTCAAGTTTTGAGAAAGGATCAATATTTGTCATCACTGCAGAGAACCAATAGCGATTGGACTTAACTTTAAGTGTGCATTGGACCCTTAGAGGGCCCTCAAAGCCTAACACTACATCAAACAAGAACGGAAAACCAATAGAAATTCCCCTGGCTAAAATTTTTATGGTTGGGTTGCTCGCTCGGGGTGATGATTATATGCCAGAAGGTGCGGTAGGAGAATGCCTTCGAGGAAAAATGGGTGGTTGATGGAAGACTATATCATCTGAGAGCTAATTGAAGAAGAGACATAGGGTAGAAAGTAACTTCTAACGAATCTGACCGATGGAATTATCTTAAAAGATGCGAAATCTGAATCAAGTGCAAATATGAAAGTGTATCCGGTAATTAATTTCATCTGTTGTCTCTCTGAAAAAAAAAATATAGATGGATACTTTGCTAGGGAGCTGTGTGGTCGAGATTATCACCTAGATAGAAAATAGGAAAAGACTAACAAAGCAGCCTCACGGGCATCGAGGGTTGAAATGATGTACAACAGGTCTAGAAAACTTACGCCAACAACAACTGCTGTTAAAATAAGGAATCTAAGCAAAGGCGGCAATTTCTGAATTTTAAATTTTATCCCATGCCTTTTTGTTTGTGTTTTCGATCAGGTCCACTGTCGTTGACTTGATCGAAACCACAAACGAGATTGAAAGGAAAATAGAGTATCATTGCTTCCTTAGCAATATGGTTATAATTGATTGTGTTTTCTTACCTTAGCATGATTTCAACGTTTCTTGGAGAAGATCAGATGCTTGCTGTAGTATGTCAATCCCAAAAATTTTCAAGCTTGCCTCCAGCTTGCTGATTCTGTATTTAAGCTGGTCGTTTCCGTCTTCAAAGTTGGTAAGGAGTTCCTCATCTCTTGTGAGCTTGATCAGGAACACTACCTTCAAAGTTGTGGCATGCTAGAAGCCCTTCAGAACACTTTCTTCAGAAGCCTTAAAGGATACATGGAGGGTCGCTATGTTTGTTTTAGGTCAAAATGTGTTGATGCACGTTGAAGATGTGGTCCAAACAGTTGAACAACACACTTTTATCGAGCTTTGCTCCATGCATCTTGCTCAACCAATTTGATAAATTAATAATCAAGGAGTTACGTAGCATGTGATCTAAACCGACTCTACCAAGCTTATCAAATATTACGTAACTCCGAGCTCATTACCCTATCAAAAAAATATGACCGAGTTAGTGCACAAATCAAACAAGCTTAATTTGTCTGCCTTTCTGCTGATTGCTCTTCTCCAATATAGATGACAAGATATCTTCTATGCAAAAGACTACACCATCACCAGACATGCTTGCCAGGGAGCAATTCTTCAGAAGGCATCAACAGATAACTTCTGCAGAATTGCTCCTAGGCAAGCATGTATGGCGACGGTGAAGACTTTTGCATAGAAGATATCTTGTTGTCTATATTGGATAAGAGCGATCAGCAGAAAGGCTGAGAGATTGAGCTTGTTTGATTTGTGCACTAACTCAATCATATTTTTTTATAGGGTAATGAGCTTGGAGTTACATAACGTTTGATAAGCTTGCCGGTTTAGATCACACGAGCAAGATACATTGAGCAACGCTCAATAGAAGTGTGTTGTTCATCTGTTGGGACCACATCTTCAACGTGCATCAACACATTTTGACCTAAAACAAACACAGCTACCCTCCATGTATCCTTTAAGGTTTCTGAAGAAAGTGTTCTGAAGGGCACCTAAAATTCCACAACTTTGAAGGTGGTGTCCCTGATCGATCTCACAAGAGATGAGGAAATCTTGACCAACTTCGAAGACGGAAACGACCAGCTTAAATACAGAATCAGCAAACTGGAGGCAAGCTTGAAAATTATCGAGATTCACATACTATAGCAAGCATCTGATCTTCTCCAAGGAATGTTGAAAGCATGGTAAATCAAGAAAACACAATTAATTATAACCATATTGCTCAGAAAATAATAATACTCAATTTGCCTTTCAATCTTGTTTGTGGTTCCGATCAGGTCAACGACAGTGGACCTGATCAGAAACACAATAAGAAGGCATGGGATGAAATTTAAAATTCAGAAATTGCTGCCTTCGCTTAGATTCCTTAATTTAACTGCAGTTTCTATTGGCGTAAGTTTTCTAGACTTGTTGTACATCATTTCAATCCTTGATGTCTGTGAGGCTGCTTTGTTGGTCTTATCCTATTTTCTATCTAGGTGATAATCCCGACCACACAGCTCCCTAACAAAGTGTCCATCTGCATTATTTTTCTTTCAGAGAGACAACAGACGAAATTACATTACCGGATACACTTTCATACTTGTACTTGATTTAGATTTCTCATCTATTAAGATAATTCCATTGACCAGATTCGCTAGAAGTTACTTTCTACCCTATGTCTCTTCTTCAATTATCTCTCAGATGGTATAGTCTTCCATCAACCACCCATTTTCCCTCGAAAGCATTCTCCTACCACACTTTCTAGCGTATAATCATCACCCCGAGTGAGCAACCTAACTATATAAATTTGGGCTGGGGCAATAACTGTATTGGTTTTCCGTTCTTGTTAGATGCAGTTCTAAGCTTCGAACGCCCTCTAAGGGTCCAATACACCCTAAAAGTTAGTCCAATTGCGATTGAATCTCTTTACAATGACACCAAAACTTGATCTCTTCATAATGCTTGACAAATAAACATGAGTAACAACCGACATTAAATCTTAGCAGGGTATCAGAACCATATTCATGGTCCCTCAGCCTTATCAGTTCGGACCTACCAAACTTAACTGTAAAATTGTAGACATCTTGTTTGAATGATCTATGACTAATCAGTAAAAACAGCATTCACAAAATTAGTGCACTCTATGTGTGTTTCCACGATAATATTATCATTAATACATATTTCCCACATATGAAGTGGTTCCATCTGCATGTAACTTATTCCTCCGAACCCATATTTACTGCAGCCTCTTGTGATGGTCCGACAAAAGTTGATCAACTGTCAGTTCCTTATATCTACAAAGAAGAGAAAAAAAATTGATGTCACAGAAAGAACATTATCTATCTGTTGCAACAGATGTAGAGTCTGTTGCATAAGATGTGGAGTCTGTTGCAACAGATGTGGAGTCTGTTACAACAGATGTGGAGTCTGATGGAATACTTTAAACCAGCCTTTGTGGTGGTTTGATTTTTTCCAAAAGTTTCTCCATCTGTTGCAACATCAACAACAACATAAACTACAAATAAAAATATCAACAATAAAGTAACAACAACATTTGTTCCAACAACATCATCAACAATAAAGAAGCAATATCCTTTGTTCCAAAACCATCAACAACACCACACCACAAGTTCCAACAATGCCAAACCCACCAGCAACATCAATAACTACATCAACAATAAAGAAAAAAATAAAATACATACAAAAAAAATAATACTGCCAACAAGGCTTTTAAACTTCTCCCAACATATGACTTTTTTCGCATATTGTAATAAAAATTCTCGGTTTATTTATTCAACACTTAGAAGTTACTTCAATTTTTTTTGAATAAATATGATATGGGTAAATAGTAATTAAATAAAAAAATAGATGTAAATAACTTGCAAAGAAGAAGACGAGAATGAAAGAGCAATAATGAAACATACCTTAATGTCAAAAAGGGGATCAAAACAACAATTTCAGTTAAGGAAAGATATGGGTTGATTTAGATTCGAAAGGATCTTTATGAGAAGAGAAGAGAAAAGAGAGAAAAAAGATTGTGACCCTAAAGAAGAGAGAAAGAAAAAGATGAGAGTTCAATAAAATAAACTGCAGCTGAAAGAAGAGATGAGATAATTTCTATAGATGTATTGTGTACGTAGACGTGGGGGTTTTCAATATTCATTAATTTCATTAATAATTTGAGAGGCACGAGGAAGACTAAGACTAGTGACATTGAAAAGACAAGACAAGCTGCTCAATGAACTCACTTTTGAGATATCCAATAAATATTTTTTACCGCCTTTAGTAGTAAGTACTACTACTTGATATTATCTTCTTCGGACCAGAAGCTTGCTTTAAAATTAAAAGTGCAAAAAAGACTTTCAAACAAATATGTCATCTGTTGCAACATGTATAAATATTTGTTTAGAAATCTGAACAACTCAGTCATCTTTTACAAAAGATATTAATATCTATTTAAAAAACCCAACAGCTCAGTCATCTGTGACAACAGATAAAAATGTCCATTTGATAATTAAGTAAATCAGATATGTCATCTGTTACAACATATATAAATATCTGTTTGAAAATTTCTAATAGCTCAGTCATCTGCCTTAATGGATGCAAATGTCTATTTGATAATTAAATTAGATATGTCATCTGTTGCAACAGATATGAATATCTGTTTAAAAATTTTCAACAGCTCAGTCATTTGTTGCAACAGATTTCATTGCAACTGATTTAGGTGGAACTAGGGATGAATGAATGAGCTCACGGGGTCAACTACAAATCCAATCGAGTCTTTGCAATTGTATGGCATTGGTATTGCGTTCATCCCGACCTGAGTCGTCAATCGATCACTTTGAGTTGAAATGAGTTCTCATCAACTCAATGTTAGGATAGTGATAGTACCTAAGTTTATTTAGGTGGAACTAGGGATGAATGAATGAGCTCACAGGGTCAACTATAAATCCAATCGAGTTTTTGCAATTACATGGTATTGGTATTGCATTATCTTGATCCGAGTCGTCGATCGATCACTCTGAGTTGAAATGAGTTCTCATCAACTCAGTGTTAAGATAGTGATAGTACCTAAGTTTATTTAGGTGGAACTAGGGATGAATGAATGAGCTCACAGGGTCAACTACAAATCCAATCGAGTCTTTGCAATTGCATGGCATTGGTATTGCGTTCATCCCGACCCGAGTCGTCGATCGATCACTCTGAGTTGAAATGAGTTCTCATCAACTCAATGTTAGGATAGTGATAGTACCTAAGTTGATTTAGGTGGAACTAGGGATGAATGAATGAACTCATAGGGTCAACTATAAATCCAATCAAGTCTTTCCAATTGCATGGCGTTGGTATTGTGTTCATCCCGACCCGAGTCGTCGATCGATAACTTTGAGTTGAAATGAGTTCTCATCAACTCAATGTTTTAAAAACTATATATTTTAAATTTTTTAAAGTTAATTAAGATCAATTCGGACCAAATTAGCAATTTCAAAACTTGTCATTCTTTTCCAAAATTACAAATCAACCCATACAAATCATCCATTTGCGTGAAAAAACTGAAGTTTTCACTCTTCTCTCTCTCTGTCTCTTGGGTCCTCCTCTCTCTCTCAACAATACAAACAACAACTACTCAATATATTGCTCAACCCTTCAAAATAGGTCAATTTTTTTCCCATTGACGACCACATATAGTGATTTTTTTGACTTTATTCCCGCGTTTATCCATCATTTTCTCTATCTTCACAGGTAATAGATTTTGAGAAGAGCTCTATATTTATTCATTATTCTAAAAAATAGGGCTTTTTAGTTAATGATGAAAAAAAAGACTTTTAGTTGTATTATCTTCGAGAATGGGTTAACAATTTTGAGTTTTGATGCTAAAAAGGTAGGAAGCACCCGAGAAAACCCTAGTTTTTCTCTCAGTATTTTGTTGACTATCGTGGTATTATTGGATGGTGTTTATGGTGTTGTTGGTGGCAGTTGTTGTTGGTGTTGGTATTTGTATTTTTTGGCGGTGGTGTCGGTGGTCTTGGTGTTGGTATTGGTGGCATTGGTGGTGGTCTTGGTGGCATTAGTGGTGAAATTGGTTGTGGTGGTTGTGGTCCATCTGTTACAATGGGTGAAAGATCTGTTGGGAGATATTAAACAGGTCTTCAAACAGATTCCCCATCTGTTTCAACTGATGGGTTATCCGTTGGAGTATTTTTTTTGTAATGTGGCGTAGAATAATTTATTGAAATTTTTCCATCTGTTGTAACAGGTGAAATATCCGTTGGGAGATATTAAGTAGGTCTTCAAACAGATTCGGGTTCCCCATCTGTTCCAACTGATGGGTTGTCCGTTGGAGTATTTTTTTTTGTTATGTGGAGTAGAATAATTTATTGAAATTTGTCTCACCTTTTTTTAAAAAATTATGCAGACATCAAATGCAATGTATTTTTTGTTTTTTCTATTGTTTGTAGTTAAAAAATGTCTCCCAAAAGAAAAGAAACTGAAAGTGGATCAACTTCTGACCACCCAACAAAAAAGGCTAGACTTCAGATAGATTCAAAGAAACTTCCAGAACAATCTCAGTCAGGGAAAAATGAAGCTGAGAAAAGTGATAACTCCTTCTCACCAATGGAGCGTGAAATAACATTGAAATCCCAGCATGGTTTTGTCAAAACTATTAGTATCATCGAATTTTGAGTTGCGATGCCGATGAGTAACCCTAACGTAGTATTTTGTGATGTTGTACTTAAATGTCAGTTGGGGAAACCTTTTAACGAACTTAAGAGTATTATGAAGAAGGAAAACATAGATGAAATTTTTAAGAAGAGCTGCTTTGCATACTTTCTTGAGCTGTCTGGGGCTTGCCCTCTCCGTTTCCCAATGATCATGGTATATGGCCTTCTCAAGCGTAGGATCAAGTATGCGGGGGATGATGGAGGTCCGAATGAGGGCGGAAAAAATATAGATGAAGTCTGGATCAACTACTGTGGCATGCCGGTTTGTTTTGGATTGAAAGAGTTTGCCATAGTGACGGGCTTGAGATGCGATCGTCCAGAAGAACCTCTCATCAAGAAAATACCCCACAAAGGGTCCAACAAACGCAAGGTAAAAAAGATGGGTTGTTGGGCATTGTTGGACCTAGATACAGAGTGGAGGATTTGATGGCGGATCTCAAGAATAAAGACATACCAAAACACTACAGGGAGAAACTGTGCTTAGTTTGGTTTGTCCATTCCGTTTTATTGGCAAGAGACGTCAGGAAAGTCATAGAACATGATTTGTTGGTGCTTGCTGATGATTTTGGAAAATTCAACGATTATCCTTGGGATACGACAGCTACTACTTGACTGCCAAATATTTACTGAAATAGCTAAAGCCAAAGACGACCACATTATACGGCTTTTCTTGGGCTTTCATGATAAATTTAATCACTATTTTTACTCATTCATTAATTTATATTGAATATAGTTATGACATTTTTTTTGCTTGCTTCCTGTTTATAAGTTTTATGCTTAGGCATGTGAAGCCATTTCTCCCCTCCGAAAGAATTTCAAGGATTACCCTGATAAGGTTTCTTATCTAAGGATCCTTAGGTAGTTGGCTGCAGCAGAGAGCAGCAAAAAAAATATTAACGAGGCAGATCTCTTTAACCCTCCGAATGATGCAGTACGTCTTCTTTATACTAAAATAATTTGCCTCAAAGAAAGATATTAAAATAGATGTTCCATCTGTTGCGATAGATGGGTCTTCTGTTGCAACAGATTACCCGTCAACTGTAACTGGTGCAACGGATGGGTAATGTGTTGCGATAGACGATCCATATTTTACAACAGATTAATCATCTATTGCTCTGGTTCTCTGAACCCTACTCAACAGATTACCCATCTACTGAAAATTATGCAATAAATGGGTAATCTGATGCAACATATTATCAATCTGTTTCAATATGTAGATCAGCTGTTGCGGTAGCTTGATCGTCTGTTGCATAAGTTGGCTGTGTTAACATCCATGTAACCCGAGCCCCATGTAACCCAACTGACTGCAAATTATTATTATATGATTTAAATTCCTCTTGTTTTTTTACAGGTTGTGCATCCTTGGATCGTGCCTACCATTGATGAACTGGGGATGACTTCTTTTCTTACTCTGGGTCTTATTGATACAAAAGAAGACCCAACAGTGGAGTTAATAAAGAAGAAATTGGCTGGAGCAACATCCATAAGAAGAGCAGTTAGGCAAGTCAGCCTAATGTTGAAGCTCTTCACGACCAACCTCAAACTGCAACAGGTCCGAGTGCTTCTTTTGGGGGTGTTACTGGTGGAGTTGTTTGTGATGGTGGTAGCCATCCTGCTACTACTTCCAGTCGTGATTATGAGCATGTTGGTGTTCAGCAAAAAATAAATATGTTTGAAAATACCCCTTGGATAGGTCCTCCCTCCCACCCTTACAGTGGTCCCTCTCACCCCTCCCCACCCTCATGTTCTCATTGCAAATGAAAAGTGTGCAAGGATAGAGAGGATAAACTCCTTGAAAAGGTAGAGGCTATTGCTAAAGCTGTCGAGGAGTTGAAATCTAGGAGGGGTATCATACCATCCAACTAGGTGAGGGAGACATGCACTCCTACAGTGGAGGTTAGGAGGAAGATAAAAAAAATTAGACAAATTCTCTCTGTTTTGAAATCAGCAAAAATTACACCCCCCCCCCCCCCGCTCCAATAGTTTTTGAAGTTCAGGAGGCGCTAAAGAAGGTGGACATATTCGCGGTGCTTGGCAAGAAGAAGAACAAGGAACTGGAAGAATTCATCAAGATGAAGGTTCAAAAAGAATACACCATGCATTCATTTGCCGCCAAAGACTTCTCGAATATGACAAATATGTGCATGTGGTACGAGGACAAGGTAAGTTTACTTTTGCTAACCTAGCCTTACAATCTACTCCATGAAGAAGAATCTACGCAACAGATGTGTAATCTATTGTAAGAACTTGGTATTCTGTTGCAACATAATACACATCTATTGCATAAGTTGCGTTGGCTGGGTAATCTGTGAACTGATTCAGAGAACCCTCTGCATCAGATTCTTTCCACTGTATTTTTATTCTTTACAATTACTAACCTATTTAAAAATTATCTTCTTATACCACAGTATGTTGATGAAATTCTCTGCCTCATGAGGGGCAGGCAATTAGCGTACTTGGATGCTTATGATGCTGCCGATAGGATAATGAACCTCAACTTCTACAATAATTTCAAGGATAGGTACGCTAAACTCTGTAAGATCGCTGATTCTGGTGGCTCGGGATTTGATCAGTTAGTTTCTACGTTCTAATGGGATGAAGAAATGATTAAATATGTTAGAAGGAAGAGGCCATATCCACTCAACAAGAGCTGGACCAAGGTAAAGAGAATCCTTGCAGTCATAAACGTGGATGTCACACATTTTCTCACTGTTGAGATACTACTATACGAGGAAAATATTAAGGTTTATGACTATAACTTACCTGTCTTCGGCGAAAAGATGTTTCAACCCACATGCATCCACTCTTGAAGTTGTTGCCCAAGTTATTGACGCAGAGTAAGATGATGGATCATTTGCCGGCTGAAGTCTTGGCAAAATAATCATGGGATTTTGAAGGTCGTAATAAGAATATCCATCTCCCAAGAAATACAATCGGTGCAGTGTACGGGTCGTAATCACTTGCATATATCGAGTGTTTGCTGATCGGTACATAAATAATCGGTGTGTGTGACACCGTTATGGGATAGATACAATGGATCTGGGCATATAGGGTACTAACTAAATGGTTGGATCCCGTGTATAAAAAAGAACATGTACAAAGACAGAGACGAACATGATAACAAATTTTTATTTCAAGTCAATTCATTTTACATGTAGTGGCAATAATTTTTATGTCTAGCCAAGTTGAATTCTTATAATGCAACAAATTTTATATCTGTCGTAATAGATATAGTACCTGTTGTGATAGATTGATTATCTATTGGAATAGGTTGGTCATCTGTTGCGTTATGCAGATGTTCCCAGTCTATCTGTCGCAACATATAATCTATCTGTTGCAACTGATCGGTAATCTGTTGGAGAAAATAAAAAAAGTAGGAAGACCTGTTATATAATTTCCAATAGATAACCTATGTATTGCAATATATGTTTAAATTTGTCTGATAAAATACGTCGTCTGTTGCAGCAGATGTATTACCTTTTGCGATATTTGAATCTATTACTCCATTTCAATTAACATGTTTAAAACTAAGGATTAATTATATTCATATACAGAATAAAATAAATTGAAGCCTTCGAAAATTACATGAAATAACTCAACAAATAAATGAAATGTAAAAAAAATCATTATGGGTACAAACGATCTACTCTACAAATAAATCAACAAGTTAAATCAAGGAGGATAGGTTATTACTATGACGGACTCAAGCTATAAAGATCTAATCAATATGGACAAGTTGTTCTTCATCTGGTGCTACGAAATTCGGCTTTGGTCATCGTGAATCTTTAACGTCGGTTGTGTACGGCTTCTGAGCTTTCGATTCTAAGTATTTCCATAAAAGAGCAGAATATCTTTTTCGGAGTAATCCGACATCAAGTCCATCATTTGGTACTTGTAATCCATCACTCAAATACTCGGCATAGGCGGCAACAAAAGGACCGCAATCCCTGCGTTATAAAATATAGATAATCCATATCTTGCAATTCATGCAAGCGTTGTAAAATTTGTGAAATAAAACTAAATCATTATACTTAAACTTACAGGTTACCAATGTTTTGTTGAGCAATTCCTTCAACATATTGTACATCAAATGGATTAACCATTTTATCCCGGTATGCTTCAATCGTCGACCAATCAGTACGAATCTTTTGGTCCAAAAAACCACTCATATCAAGGTAAGTAGGAAATATTTTGGCCATTTTTTGTATCTCAGGCGACGACCCAAAATATCTCCTTTGCGATATCGAGTCATAAACTCGGATGCACCTCTCTTTTAGAACGATGAAAGCCAACACCTAATGGAATTCATCACTACAATTGATTGGGATATACACTTCATCTACCAAATGCCAAGGTAAGCCAGCCGAAATGCTATAATCTTTGATGATGTTGATTAAGCATTCCTCATTTCGGAAAACTTTCGATTATTGTTGACAATACCTATCGTAGGCATTATTGATGTAAACTTTGTACAAATAATTGTCTGTTGTGTATCTGTATTGTTCTTGTGTTTGTAACTTGGCCTTCTTTTAGAGGTAGTAAAAAATGACATCGATGTGCTGCACATATTATCAAAAATTTCAAATTACATGACAAAAAATTCAATACGCAGATGCAATTAAATAAAGTATTAATTAATAGTAATATGTATGACATTTAAACCTCATCATTCCAGCAAGTTTGGGGTATTGACATCTAATAGAACCAATTCTTTGGTTCGGGATATGCAACAACAAAGTCGAACATATCAAAACCAATACTCGATTTATTCACTATGTGTGATGCCCCAGAAAAAAAAATCCTGTTAAGATCTCGGATGAAAATGTATTAAATTCTGTTCTTTATCATGATTAATAATTTTTCTGTGTGGAATTTCTGGATATGCAACCTGTCATCGCGTAGAGCATCGAATAAGCTTTCCAACAATATGTGGATCATCCAAAACGAACACTCGAGCGATGAGTTATGATCATTCGATCTAACCGTGAATAGTGGTGAACAGTAAATGTGCTGAAAAAAAGTACTGAGGCCAGACGAATTTTAGGGTCAACTTCAAATGATCATAACTCCTTGTACATAATGATCTGAGTGATCTACTATATATCAACAGAAATATCTGAAAGTCCTATTTCCAATGAAATTGGTTTCATCCAATTTGTCCATTGGAGATAAAAGTTATGGTCGATCTACTTCAGCCTATCAAAACAGTCCACCAAAGGACAGATTTGACATTATAGGGTATTTTGGTAATTTCCACTCCAATCCATCCGGGTAAACCATGGATTTAAGTCCATTAAGAGCATTCAATAACCCTTTTTCTACAAATTTCCTAAGGCTCAAACCCCAACCCTACTACTCCATATTTCATCCTTCTATGTCTATTGATTGAACCGTAGAAATTTTAAATTGATTTGGGATTCGAGTTGATCATGTTAAGGGCTTTGAGAAGCACCCTTTATTTTTGTGAATGAAGTTCCAGAGTCGGAAGTTCATATTCATCTTCCATTTTTACGTATGTGGGGCTTTGAACAAGATTATCCTTTCGATCTTGTGCTCGGTATTTTTGTTGAATTACATTGACATGAGATTTTACATATTTTACCATGAATTGGAAATATGGTTTTATATCTTATATTATTGTCCATGAGCTATGGGATTATGTCATTCGATATGTGTATGATGTTGAGATGGAATTATGTCCAAAAAGTATTTGATTATGAGAGTATGATGATTTAATTTGGTAAGCCTTGATTCATACTATCATTCCACTATTTCCTTATTATGAATTTATAATTGATATTGGAAATTCTATATCCCTACTATGGGTTGATGTCTCAAGTACCTTTAAATGAGAGTTGGATGGCAAATTGAGAAATGTTGATATTGAAGTTGCAATGAGTCTTGGTATTTTTCGGATGGTTCTGATGAGTTAAATTGTTGAAAATATTATGTATTGAGTCTTCATATCCTTGTCCAAATGTCGAGTTGGTTATGGTTCAATGCATTGTAGCCTTGGGCATCGTTTGACATCTCGAGATGATATTTCGGGGCATTACAAACTTGGTATTAGAGCCTAAGGTTGTGAAGAGTCCTAGGGAGTCTAACAAGCCGCGTTACATAGAGTCTTAAGCATCGGTGTGTAGCGCGCCACACCTATGATCAAGAGGCTGTGGGGCGTTCTAGGAAAAGTCTTTTCTTTCTTTCTACAAGAGTCTATCATGCTTACAACTGTTTCCTTCTGCTGTTAATTCGTGCGTTCTTACGACAGAAAATGCCTCCACGTCGAGCTCGCGGAAACAACAACCAACCTCAACCCGTTGATCCATTACATGAGACGGTATCCCATCCTAAATTTCGGGCAGCTTTTCGGACACTAGCCCAGGCAGTTACCGCCAATACTCAGTCCAACGCTCCACCTCCGCAGGAAAATAATTCAGCAGCAGCACAAATTTGTGATTTTATGTGGATGAATCCGCCAGAGTTTCATGGGTCGTGAGCAGGTGAGGACCCGCAGATGTATGTTGATGAAATGAAGAAAATTACACAGATTATGCATGTGACTGAGGAAGAAAGTGTGGAGCTGGCTTCTTATCAGTTGAAGGATGTTGCCTATGACTGGGTGCAGATATGGAATAAGGGTAGAGAGGAAGATACCGCTCTGGTGACTTGGCAATTATTCCAAGATTTTTTCTTGGATAAATTCTTTCCTCTTGAGTTATGGGAAGCTAAGATAGAGGAGTTTATGAATTTGAGATAAGGCTCCATATTGGTTAAGGAGTATTGTCTTAAGTTTAATCAGCTATCAAAGTACGCTCCCAATATGATGGCTGACTCGAGGACTAGTATGAGCAAGTTTCTAACTGGGGTGTCGAGTTACGTGGTGAAAGAATGTAGATCTTCTATGATCAACAGGGAGATTGATCTTCCTAGGTTAATGATTCACGCCCAACAGATTGAGTCAGACAAGATAAAGGAAAGAGAAAGAGTAAGAGGGATTAAGAGCGTCAGATCGGAGCAACAGGGGTCTGGTCAGACTAGATTCGCTGGAGGGAGTCGCCCTCAGTTTCAGAGATGTCCATTTATACCTGCACCTTCCTCATCTAGTGCTCCCATATATTGGGGCAGGAAGGATCTCGTGAATAGGTCGGTACTTTCCAGGTCTCAGGACAGTGTAAGTAATTGGCCTCATCCTCCTTCATGTGCTAAGTGTGGTAAAGACCATTTTGGGGAGTGTTATATGGGGCAGTGATGCTGGGCGTATTTACATGCTTAAGAACCATAATTTAACCATATTTTAGCTAAGTTTTGAGGACAAAATAAATAATTCCTACACTGTTAGTCTATTTTCCTTTAAATGAGCTGACCTACGTGATTAGCATATTTTTCAGGTATTAATGATGAAGATTTCAGCACTTTATGGACTTATGAGCAGCAAAGGAAAACTTCACATTAGAGGGAAGGCAGCTTTTGGACTGAAAGTGATGCATGGAAACTTTTTCCCGGGCAAACCCAGTATTTTTAAAGACTTAAGGATGCAGTAGCAACTTAGTTAGAGAAGGATACTATAAAAACCTTATTGCTGAATTTTTCAGCAGCATTATCATTCACTCATTATTCAATTTTGTTTTTTTTTGTAAGAGGTTTTAGAACAGAAAACACGGCTCTTGTGAGCAACGGATAGGAAGAGAACGACATTCTCTTATTGACGCCAATCCATCCCCATCGCCAAGTTTATTCTAGGTTGTGGTATGATGATTATGTCTATTGTGATTTCCATTACAATCATAAGTAGCTAAACTTCTCTTTTAGGGTTATGAAAGCCTTTTGATATACTATCTATTACTATGAGTTTGTGAATTCTTGATGCGTATGCTACTTATATCATTACTCTCTTTGTTTCAATTAAATTCTTGTGGTTGCAAACATATAGAATACGCCATTATAGCATTAACTTGTCCGAGAGAAAAGTTACATGTTTGGAAAAGAGAGTGTGACAAAGAAATAGGGCTACCAACCCCTGTTTACACGTTAATGCCTTAACCGGATTAACCTCTTGGAGAGTTCGTACCATTAGTTATACGCTTTAAGCTCAAGAGAGTTAAAGTGAAATAATCCTTGATGGTTGAGAAACACTAGGATTTACCATTAGAATACAAATCTCTATAAGTGCATGCATGTCTGAATTCCGCATTACTCATAGTTAATAGATACGTAGAACTCATAAGGTGGACATAACCCTAACTTATTTTTCTCTGTGATTAAATCTTACTAAACAAAGCATTCTGTTGTTACTTTGATAGAATTAATTCACGCCACAATCCAATCCCCCCTTTTCCGTGGAATTTTCGATCAACAGTCTACTAATAATTGCAACACTTAGTGACCAAGTATTCCCTGTGGGATTCGACACCCAATCTAGTTGGGTTCTATATTTGACAGCGACCGCTTACACTCTTACGAGAGCTGTAGTTTGGGCGTTATCAAATTTTGGCGTCGTTGCCGGGGAATACAGTTGTCAACTAAGTTTGTGATAGTTAATAGACCCTTTGGTCTAAAATTCTTGAATTTTACTTTTTGTTTGTTATTTTTGTTTTGTTCAGGTTTGGTAGAGTGCATGCCAAATACACGAAGATCTGGTCAGCCATTATTACCCATAAATCCTGAACCATAACTTATTGGCAGAATGGATGCACAACGTGACATTGAAAGAAGGGCTTCTCAACAGGAGCAGGCTAGATTAGCTGCGTTGGCAGCTGCTCAAGTGCATCAACATAATATTGATAACCCAGGTCGGGCAACAAATCCTGATGATAAGGACCTGGGTGATGATGAGTTACTTAATCCACGGCGTGCAGATGAGGTGTCAGCGTCTGTGAACAGGAGAGATCGTCAAGCTAGAATGAGACCTGAACGCCGAGCTGTGTAGGCTCCTTTTGATGATGATGATGACGATCTTGATGGGGCTGGTGCCACAGGGGCTATTATTCCTCCGCTCTTGGCTCCCGGAGCCAAGTTCAATATCACTAGCACCATGATTCAGCTATTGCAGCTCAAGGGATTATTTGGTGGACTTGCAGGCGATGATCCAAATATGCATCTGATTAATTTTATCTCAACATGCAAGGCGTTTGACAATCCAGGAGTTGGACAGAATGCAATTCGGCTGCGCTTATTTCCATTGTCTCTATCTGGAGAGGCAACTCTATGGTTGAACGGGCTAACTCCTGACTCTATTACTAATTGGAGGCAACTGAAAGACGCTTTCCTAGAAAGATTCTTTCTGCCATCCAAGAGGGCACAATTAAGAGATGAGATCAGCAATTTTCAACAGATTCCAACTGAAGCTCTCCACGAAACATGGGAGAGGTTCAAGAAGAAGCTCATGCGGTGCCCAAACCATCAGATGACCAATATCCACTTGATGGAAATATTATACAGGGCTTTGAACGCGGTGACAAAGCCAGTGGTTGATAATACTGCAGGTGGGTCATTCATGGACCTTACTTTTATTGAGGCAAGTGATATGCTAGATCGTATGACAAAGCAGAGTAGAGCTTGGCATACCAGGGATTCTGAGGTAGCATGCTCTACTATATCTATTGGCATGACTGCAGAACAGAGACGAAGACAAGAGGAACGTGACCAGGATATGACTCACATGAAAATGCAGATGGATCTTCTTACCAAGCACTTATAATCAGGGAAGACCGAAAAGGTTAAGGCCGTTGTATCACAAGAAAGAGATAAATCCGACTCTTACGAAGAAGCGAACTACTTGAATAATCAGGGGGGTTTCCGAGGCAATGCCCAAGGAAACCAAGGTCGGAACTATTATGATAAATCTGGATACAAGGACCGCGATCAAGGTAGTTGGAAGAACAAGACTGACAGGAGTGGTTTGTATGTTCCTCCTGGAAATCGTGAGGCTGTGGCGTCTGGCTCTGGGAAGATGTCCATGGAAGATATGATGGCTAAGCTGTTGAAAGGAGTGGAGGCAACCAACATGGGAGTAACTGAGGTGAAGAATGATTTGTCATCAATAAATCAATTAGTTGACTCGCATTCTACTGCAATAAAATAGCTGGAGCAACAAGTGAGTCAACTCTCAGCGGTATTCAATCAAAGAAAGGCTGGCACTTTACCTAGTGACACTGTGCAAAACCCAAGGAACGATGGATCATGTATGGATATTACTACCAGGAGTGGTAAAGTGTTGGAAAATCCATCCAAAGACAAGCAGGTGGTTGATGATATAGAGGAGAATGTTATTGATGCAGATTGTGATGATTCTGTAGAAGCTGTAAATTAGAATGAGAGCGTTCATGAGAAAACTATTCCCTTTCCACCACCACCTTTTCCTCAGAGACTGAAGAAGAAGACTGATGACACTCCTGAAAAGGTTGATAATCGGAAGCAAGATAAAAAGGAAGTGGTGGAGAAAACGATTCCTCTTCCACCACCACATTTTCCTCAGAGACTGAAGAAGAAAGCTGATGACACCAGGTTCAGTAAATTTATGACCATGTTGAAGCTCCTTTGGTGGAGGCGCTGGAACAGATGCCTGGGTATGCTAAATTCATGAAGGACCCGTTGACAAAGAAGCGGGCAGTAAGCTATGAGTTGGCAGAGGATGTTCATCATTGCAGTGCAATTACCACGAGGTCTTTAGTACAGAATAAGTCAGATCCTGGTGCTTTCACTATTCCTTGCACGGTTGGATCTATGAATTTTGCTAAGGCATTATGCGATCTGGGGGCTAGCATCAATTTGATGCCGTTATCCGTTTACAGAAAGTGGGGGTTGAGCAATCCTACACCAACCAATATGCGACTTATGATGGCAGATAGGTCGGTAAAACGACCTGTTGGTATCTTATATGATGTATTGATGAAGGTTTCTACATTTATTTTTCCTGCAGAATTTGTTATTTTGGATTGCGAGGTGGATTCTGAAGCTCCCATAATCTTGGGATGCCCTTTCCTCGCAACTGGAAGTGTGCTTATTGATTTAAGAGCTAATGAGCTTTTATTTTGGCTGAATGATGAAGTGCTCCATTTTGATGTATGCAAATCAATGAAGCAGCCTAGATATAGATGTGTTCTCTGTAGATGATGTTTATTATGAGGATGAGAAAGAATTATCTGTAGAGAAGCAGCTTACTGTTGAGCCATTGTCTGCTGTGCTGTTGAATTTTGAGCGTGAGGAGGTTGAAGAATATGAAGAAACCGTTTGTGCTCTAATAGGAATAAGGTCCTATTCTCATGCTCCTAAGAAGCTGGACCTTGATCTTAAGAATCGACCATCACCAACAGCGAAGACTTCTATTGCAGAGCCACCAGTGCTAGAATTGAAAGAGATCCCCAGTCATCTAAAGTATGCATTCTTGGGAAGTGGAACTACACTTCCGGTGATTGTTACGGCTGATTTAGGTGAACATCAAGTAGAGGCTCTCATCTCTGTTCTGAAGAGGTACAAGAGAGCCATTGGTTGGACTATTAATGATATAATTGGTATCCCTCCTGGGATATGTATGCACAAGATTTATCTCGAAGAAGATTGTGTACCTACAATTAAGCATCAGCGTCGTCTGAATCCATTTAGAAAAAGAGCCACCATCTATCTCGATGAAGTCTGAGTAATCGAGGTAACTATGTCGTGCTGCGACAATAAATCAAGCGCTACATGGGAGGCAACCCATCGTTTTTAATCGTTTTGTTTTACTAGGAGTTTGTTTTTGTTAAATAAAAAGCCAAAAAAAGAAGAGTCGAGCCACGACCAAAACTAAGGCGCTTGATGGGAGATAACTCATCCTTCTAATCGTTTTTGTTGTTTTTGATTAACTGTAGGTGCAAGATGTACAAAGGAGAGGATTAATCCCAAAATTTTGATTTGAAAGTGAGCCATGTTAAAGGTGGTAAGTTAGGAATGAAGGAGCAAAGGCTATCGGTTAGGCATTGCCTATGCGAATCTAGGCAATACCATAGGCAAGGCCTATGTCATTGCCTATGCTCACTGCCTCAACTAGGCAATGGACAAGGCAAGGCCTATACAAATCTAGGCAACGGACAAGGCAAGGCCTATACAAATCTAGGTAATGGACAAGGCAAGGCCTATGTCATTGCCTATGTTCACTGCCTCAACTAGGCAATGGACAAGGCAAGGCCTATATAAATCTAGGCAATGGACAAGGCAAGGCCTATATAAATCTAGGCAATGGACAAGGCAAGGCCTATATAAATCTAGGCAATGGACAAGGCAAGGCCTATGCAAATCTAGGCAATACCATAGGCGCCGCCTATGCCATTGCCTATGCTCACTGTTTCAACTAGGCCATATCATAGGCGCCGCCTATGCCCAACTAGGCAATACCATAGGCAAAGCATTAGGCGCCGCCTACTTATTATTTTTGACTCCTAACCCGATTTTTCATGGATCAAACCCGACCCTAGCCTTGGTCTATAAATAGACCCTCAATCTTAGAACAAAATCTCATTGTTTGCTCAAGATAGGCGCTGCCCAAGCTTCCAAATCCTCTCAAAAAAATTTCTTTTTTCTTATCTAGTCTTGTGAGTTCATCTTCCGGATCCATCACCAAGTAAGTCATTCTTTTATATTCCGTAGTTATTGAAATGCTACGTTTATAATGATTTGTTAGATCTTGAAGTGGTGTTGGTGATTTGAATGTGGTTGGTTTGTTATGATACATCTAGTTGAGTGAAAGAATACGTATGGGTGTTCTTGACTTTGTTCCGACTTGTATTTGATTGTTATACACTGTCATCTTTTTGTGGAATCGAAATGGTAAAGTTAATGCATAATCTTGAAAGTTGAAATCTTGAATGTTTGAATGACTCGTTCATCGAGATACCGATCATGATTGACCACAAGCGTAAAACGGTGTGATTATTCCTATGCAATAACATGATACGATCTCTATGTGGCAGTCTTGTTCAAAAAGTGCATTAATCCAAACATGAAAGTATACGCCCAATGGAATAACGTTGGAAAGGATAGTAAAGATTATATGAGAATATGACTGTGCTAAACATGTTGTTGGAACATATCACCTAAATATATGTCGATGAAGTCTGAGTAATCGACATCACTCACTTAATTAGTCTGTGCCAACAAATTAAGTGTGGGGTGGCGCCACTACTGTTTGTTTTTCGATTGAATCTTCCGAGATGAAGCTAACATGACTCTATTTTAATCTCAAGTAGAATGGCCCCAAAATGACGACAAGGAAAAGAAAAAACGTCCACCTCACAGAAAGGACAGAAAAGGTCAAGAAAGGAGCAAGCTGAGTCCTCCTCTCTACAAATACCTCGACGCACTTTTGGGATCAAGTGGGGTACATTTTGAGGAAACTCTGAGGATGACGACTCTGATGATGATTCCGACGCAGGGGGTATGACCCCAGACATAGAAGAGGAGTCCGACTAATCAGGTTTTCCTTATTTATTTTCCACTAAGGGCAGTTTGTCCCGTCTAAGTGCGGGGTGCTGGTATTTGTATGCTTCTTGTACTTCTTTGCCTACATTTATTCTAGTTCTTGTTTGTTTTAATTAGTCGTAATTAGTTAGTTTAATTTTAGATTTTTTAGATTTTGCATGAAATTGTTCTGATAAGCGGCATGGTATTATGACAAGAGTTTGTGCCAAAATCATTACTATTGAGACGTTTAAGCTCTAAGTGTGACTCACTGTGTGATAAGTGTGTGGTTTAATTCATTCATCTGTTGGGTCAAGAGTCTATACTGCTCCCAATAAAGTTGACCATGTGCCTTGTGTGTGTGAGGTTATAGTATATTCTGTGTTGTGACTGGTGCTAGAACTTTCCTGGTGTGTGTGTAAAGCAAAATAAAGAGTGTGAGTTTAGGAGATGATTTAGGCATTTCTTTGGTAGCCTGTGATTGTTTACCTTCTTTTTACCTACTTTTGTACATTATCCTAGTGAACCCCCTTTGAGCCTTTAGCTATTTTCTTTGGCAGCCTCATATGTAGCCTAATCCATTTTTTTTTCAAGACCATAATTTGATCCAAATTCCTAAGCGCTTTAAATTGTAGAGTCATGTGACAAAATAAGAGGAAATTGGGTGAGAGTGATGCCTTAGAGTGTATTGGTACTTGAAATTGTTGTGAAAAGGAGTGGCTATCATAGAGGTGTTTTATAAAAAAAAAGAGAAAAGAAAAGAAAAGAAAAAAAAAGAAATAGAAAAATAAAAAGATAGTTGTGTTTATAATTGAATAACAAAATAGGTGAGAAGGGGTGGTAGATGAAAGGAAAGTAGAGGGGTTGTTTAAAAGAGAGTGTTAATGACATAACGTAGTGTATTAAAGCGCTTAGGGAACATAGTCACTATTTTTAGTGAAAATAGTCCTACCTGTCCCTTAGCCTACATTACAACCTGTAAAGACCTATTTGATCCTAAGCTAAGCATTCTGATATTAGTAGAGCATTACACTAAGGGCAAGCCTATGGTCATCAGTTGCAACATAAGAATTCTTTGTGAGAGTGAGAGCAAGGAGAATCTTGTACCCATGTTTCGAAAAATGCAAAACTTGTGAGTGATTATGGGTGATATCTTGTGTGAGACACACATGGTTGATGATTGTTGGGTAGTGTTATATGATTCTTTGTGACTTAACTTGTGGATACGAATTAACCATCCTCACGAGTCTAGGTTGGAGGTTGAATTGTTTCTAGTAGTGATCAAGAAACCTACTCTTTGTGAATAATTGTCGTGCATGTCTTGAGGATAAATTTTGTGTTGTTATTGTGAAATTCTAGTTAGGTGTTGCTATTGTGAAATTCTAGTTAGGTGTTTGCATGGATGCTATATTTTGTTCGAGGACGAACAAAGCTTTAAGTGTGGGGTGTTGATGTTGGGCGTATTTACACGCTTAAGAACCATAATTTAACCATATTTTAGCTAAGTTTTGAGGACAAAATATATAATTCCTGCACTTTTAGTCTATTTTCCTTTAAATGAGCTGACCTGCGTGATTAGCATGTTTTTCAGGTATTAATGATGAAGATTTCAGCACTTTATGGACTTATGAGCAGCAAAGGAAAACTTCACATTAGAGGGAAGGCAGCTTTTGGACTGAAAGTGATGCATGAGAACTTTTTCCCGGGCAAACCCAGTATTTTTAAAGACTTAAGGATGCAGTAGCAACTTAGTTAGAGAAGGATACTATAAAAACCTTATTGCTGAATTTTTCAGCAGCATTATCATTCACTCATTATTCAATTTCGTTTTTTTTTTGTAAGAGGTTTTAGAACAGAAAACACGGCTCTTGTGAGCAACGGATAGGAAGAGAACGACATTCTCTTATTGACGCCAATCCATCCCCATCGCCAAATTTATTCTAGGTTGTGGTATGATGATTATGTCTATTGTGATTTCCGTTACAATCATGAGTAGCTAAACTTCTCTGTTAGGGTTATGGAAGCCTTTTGATATACTATCTATTACTATGAGTTTGTGAATTCTTGATGCGTATGCTACTTATATCATTACTCTCTTTGTTTTAATTAAATTCTTGTGGTTGCAAATATATAGAATACGCCATTATAGCATTAACTTGTTCGAGAGAAAAGTTACATGTTTGGAAAAGAGAGTGTGACAAGGAAATAGGGCTACCAACCCCTGTTTACACGATAATGCCTTAACCGGATTAACCTCTTGGAGAGTTCGTATCATTAGTTATATGCTTTAAGCTCGAGAGAGTTAAAGTGAAATAATCCTTGATGGTTGAGAAACACTAGGATTTACCATTAGAATACGAATCTCTATAAGTGCATGCATGTCTGAATTCCGCATTACTCATAGTTAATGGATACGTAGAACTCATAAGGTGGACATAACCCTAACTTATTTTTCTCTGTGATTAAATCTTACTAAACAAAGCATTCTGTTGTTACTTTGATAGCATTAATTCACGCCACAATCCAATCCCCCCTTTTCCGTGGAATTTTCGATCAACAGTCTACTAATAATTGCAACACTTAGTGACCAAGTATTCCCTGTGGGATTCGACACCCAACCCAGTTGGGTTCTATATTTGACAGCGACCGCTTACACTCTTACGAGGGCTGTAGTTTGGGCATTATCAGGCAGCGGGGCTATTTTTGTTGTGGTAAGTTGGCCCACATACTTAGAGACTGCCCGTATACCAGACAGCAGAGTCGTGATACCCGTCCCTAGAGTCAGGCTACCAGTGCCCCGCCTTCCGCAGACCGTCCAGTTCCTCCTCAGGGTGCTTCATCTAGTACTGCTGGCGGTCAACGCCAGAATCATTTCTATGCCATACCACCTCATCAGGAGCAGGAGGACTCTCCTTTTGTTGTCACTAGTATGCTCTGTGTTTTCTATTTTGATGTCTATGTGTTGATGGACCCCGGTTTGAGTTTTTCTTATGTGACACCTCTGGTTGCTATAAATTTTGAAACGGATCCTGAACTAATTTCTGAGCCTATTTTGGCTTCTACTCTGATAAGAGAGTCTGTCATTGCTAAGAGGGTGTATAAAAAATGTCCCATTACTATCTTTCATCGGGTTATGTATGCTGATTTGATTGAGCTAGATATGGTTGACTTTGATATCATTCTGGGTATGGATTGGCTTCACTCATGCTATGCGTCTATTGATTGTCATGCCCATGTGGTCAAGTTTCAGTTTCCTGATGAACCTATCCTCTAATGGTCCGGGAGTTCTATGATTCCTAAAGGTCGTTTCATATCCTATCTCAAAGCTAAGAAGTAGATTTCCAAGGGTTACATCCACCATTTAGTTTGGGTTAAACACACTAAGTCTGAAACCCCGACCATTCAGTCAATTAATATTGTTAATGAGTTTCTTGATATTTCTCTGGAAGATCTCCCTAGAATACCTCTTGATAGAGAGATAGAGTTTGTGATTGACCTTCTTCCCGATACTCAGCCTATTTTTATTCTTCCGTATCGCATGGCTCCCGCGGAACTTAAAGAGTTGAAAGAGCAATTGAAAGATCTTTTAGACAAAAGCTTTATCAGACCTAATGTGTCCCCGTGGGGTGCACCTATCCTGTTTGTGCATAAGAAAGATGGTTCTTTGCAGATGTGTATAGATTACCGACAGCTTAATAGGGTTACTATCAAGAATAAATATCCACTTCCTCAAATTGATGATTTATTTGATCAATTATAAGGTGCGAGCTACTTTTCGAAGATAGACCTCAGATCCAGTTATCACCAACTTAAGGTTAGGGAATGTGATATCCCCAAGACAGCCTTCCGAACCCGTTACAGTCATTTTGAATTTCTAGTGATGTCTTTCTGGTTAACTAATGCTCCAGCGGCTTTCATGGATCTTATGAACCGTGTATTCCGGCCATATCTGGATTTATTTGTAATAGTATTCCTTGATGATATTCTTATTTACTCCCGAAGTGAGGGTGATCATGCGGATTATCTCCGAATCGTGTTGAAAACTCTTCTAACTCATCGGTTGTATGCTAAGTTCAGTAAGTGTGAGTTCTGGAAGAACTCTGTAGCCTTCTTGGGTTATGTTGTTTCTTCCGAAGGTATTAGAGTTGATCCTCAAAAGATAGAGGCTATAAAGAGTTGGCCTAGACCTATTTCTCCTTCTGATATCCGAAGTTTCTTGGGTCTAGCTGGTTATTATCGTCGTTTTGTTGAAGGTTTTTCATCTATTGCGTCTCCTATGACCCGTTTGACCCAAAAGAAAGTGAAGTTCCTGTGGTCCAAATCTTGCGAGAAGAGTTTTCAGGAGTTGAAGACTCGACTCACTTCAGCCCCTATGTTGACTTTGCCTGACGGTGTTGATCATTTTGTGGTGTATTGCGATGCTTCCAGAGTCGGTTTGGGTTGTGTATTGATGCAAAAGGGAAAGGTTATAGCTTATGCTTCCAGGCAGCTAAAGCTTTACGAGAAGAATTATCCTACCCATGACCTTGAATTAGCTGCCGTGGTTTTTGCTTTGAAAATCTGGAGACATTATTTGTATGGTGTCTATGTCGACGTCTTCACGGACCATAAGAGCTTGCAGTATGTATTCACCCAAAAGGAGTTGAATCTTAGGCAGAGACGATGGTTAGAACTATTGAAAAATTATGATATGAGCGTGCTATATCATCCGGGCAAGGCCAATGTAGTAGCAGATGCCCTTAGTCAGAAGTCCATGGGTAGCGTAGAACATGTGGAGATTGGTAAGAAGGAGTTAGCCCATGAGGTACATCATTTGGCTAGATTGGGGGTTAGGTTGTTTGGTGATGTTGAGGGTAGTACAGGAGTGCAAAGCGGTTCCGAATCCTCTTTAGTTTCGGAAGTGAAGGAGAAGCAAGACAGGGATCCTACCTTGGTCAGGTTAAAAGAGTCAGTTAAAGACCAAAAGGTGGAGGTTTTCTCCCAAGGAGGAGATGGTGTTTTGAGACGCTGAGAAAGATTATGTGTTTCTGATGTTGATAACTTGAAGCAGAGGATTATGGCGGAAGCACATGTTACGCGATACTCCATCCATCCTGGTGCTACCAAGATGTACCATGATTTGCGGGAAATCTATTAGTGGAACGGTATGAAGAGGAACATAGCAAAATTTGTGGCGAAGTGTTCCACGTGTAAACAGGTTAAAATAGAGTATCAAAGGCCCAGTGGCGTGATGCAAGAGTTTAGCATTCCTACTTGGAAGTGGGAAGAAGTGAATATGGACTTCATAGTTGGTTTGCCTCTTTCTCGTCGCCATCATGATTCGATTTGGGTTGTCGTAGTTCAGCTGACGAAATCAGCTCATTTCTTTCCTGTGCATTCATCGTATACATCTGAAGATTATGCTAGAATATATATTCGGGAACTCGTCAGACTTCATGGAATCCCTTTGGCTATTATTTCTGACAGAGGTACTCAATTTACCTCTCAGTTTTGGAAATCTTTCCAGAAGGGTCTCGGTACCCAAATTCGTTTAAGTTCTGCTTTTCATCCGCAAACAGATGGTCAGGCTGAGCGGACCATTCAGAATTTAGAAGATATGTTGAGGGCTTGTGTGCTTGATTTTAAAGGTAGTTGGGATGAGCACTTAGCATTAATCGATTTTACTTATAATAACAGTTTTCATGCTACTATTGGAATGGCCCCGTTTGAAGCTTTGTATGGTAGAAGGTGTAGATCACCCATTGGTTGGTTTGAAGTTGGTGAGGCTGCCGCGAATGGACCGTATGCGGTGTTCGAGGCCATGGAGAAGGTTAAGTTAATTTGGGAAAGGTTGAAAACCGCCCAAAGTCGTCAAAAATCATACGCAGATGTAAGGAGGAAAGACCTTGAATTTGATGTTGGTGATTTAGTGTACTTGAAAGTTTCACCCATGAAAGGGGTGAAGAGATTTAGGAAGAAAGAGAAACTAAGTCCCCGTTACATTGGTCTCTATAAGATTGTGGATCGCATTGGGAAGGTAGCGTATCAGGTTGAATTGCCCGCGGAGTTATCTAACGTCCATCCGGTTTTCCATGTTTCTCTGCTTAAGAAGTCTATTGGTGATTCTGTTGTGATTGATCCTTCCGAAAGATCGGGTATTCAAGATAGTCTTTCATATGAACAGATTCTGGTTAAGGTTTTTGACTTTCAAGTTCGTAGGCTAAGAAACAAGGAAGTTCCTTTGGTTAAAGTGCTTTGGCGAAATCAATCCGTGGAGAGTGCTACTTGGGAAGCCGAAGCGGATATGCGCGCCAAATATCCCCACCTCTTTCCTACGAATCCTGAGCATGTCAAAGGTATCGTTCTCTTTTGATTTAATCCTTATTGCTATGTTTATCTTGGCTTGCATGTTTTCTACGATATCCAAAAAAATCTAGAATGGAGTATATGCTTGGGAAAAATGATTTTTCTCTATATACTCATTTTCATAGTATTCTTGACCTACCTATCAACATTCGAGGATGAATGTTTCCAAGGGGGAGATGATGTGATACCCCGGAAAAAAATTTCCGCTAAGATCTCGAACGAAAATGTGTTGAATTCTGTTCTTTATCGTGATTAATAATTTTTCTGTGAGAAATTTCTGGATATGCGACCCGTCATCGCGTAGAGCATCAAATAATCTTTCCAACTATATATGGATCATCCAAAACATACACTCGAGCGATGAGTTATGATCATTCCGATCTAACCGTGAATAGTGGTGAACAGTAAATGTGCAGGAAAAAAATACTAAGGCCAGGCGAATTTTAGGGTCAACTTCAAACGATCATAACTCCTTTTACATAATGATCTGGGTGATCTACTATATATCAACAGAAATATCTGAAAGTCCTCTTTCCAATGAAATTGGTTTAATTCAATTTGTCCATCGGAGAAAAAATTTATGGTCAATCTACTTCAACCTATCAAAACAGTCCACCAAAGGACAGATTTGATATTATTTGATTTTTAAGGGTATTTTGGTCATTCCCACTCCAATCCATCCGGGTAAACCATGGATTTAAGTCCATTAAGAGCATTCAATAGCTCATTTTTCTCCAAAATTTCCTAAGGCTCAAACCCCAACCCTACTACTCTAAATTTCATCCTTCTATGTCTCTTGATTGAACCGTAGAAATTTTAAATTGATTTGAGATTCGAGTTGATCATGTTAAGAGCTTCGAGAAGCACCCTTTATTTTCGTGAATGAAGTTCCAGAGTCGGAAGTTCATATTCATCTTCCATTTTTACGTATGTGGGGCTTTGAACAAGATTATCCTTTCGATCTTATGCTCGGTATTTTTGTTGAATTACATTGACATGAGATTTTACATATTTTACCATGAATTGGAAATATGGTTTTATATCTTATATTATTGTCCATGAGCTATGGGATTATGTCATTCGATATGTGTATGATGTTGAGATGGAATTATGTCCAAAAAGTATTTGATTATGAGAGTATGATGATTTAATTTGGTAAGCCTTGATTCATACTATCATTCCACTATTTTCTTATTATGAATTTATAATTGATATTGGAAATTCTATATCCCTACTATGGGTTGATATCTCAAGTACCTTTAAATGAGAGTTGGATGGCAAATTGAGAAATGTTGATATTGAAGTTGCAGATGGTTTTGATGAGTTAAATTGTTGAAAATATTATGTATTGAGTCTTCATAGCCTTGTCCAAATGTCGAGTCGATTATGGTTCAATGCATTGATACCTTGTTGATGTTGAGGAAGATTAAAATATTTTGAGCTAAAATGTGTTGAGTTAGGAATCCACAAATTGATATGATTTGATAAATGAGAAAGAGATTTGATTTGGTCTTTATGATAGACCCTTGTGATGTTGCGGTGGATTTTCTAACGCGTTCTGAGCTTGTCGGGGAGTAGTACTTAGCACCGAGAGGGAAATATGGTATTTCCCCAAACCTATGTGCCACCGTAGGGTTGTTTGATGATGATATTATTGGCCAAAGGCCCGATTGTGATTATTGCAGTTTTAAGGTCGTACTCCCTGGCAAAGAGTATGACGCTCCCATAAACGGGGGTTTCAAACGTTGGTATTCCACGTAGCTCACGTGGGGTTGTCGGTTATAAGAAACTCCCCTGTCCATAAGAGTCATGTTTATTGAAATACCGAGTCACTCCGAGTTTTGATGTGGTAAGTCAAGTTGCCTATGAAGATCTATAATGATTTATGAGGTTTTTCTCCTACATTTCCTATATAAGATGTTATGAGTTGCATGATTCAATGTCACTCAAGCCAGGTGTGTTACTATGGTCCGTATGTACGTTTTTACAAAATTTATGATATTATTTATATTTTGCATGCGTCCCCACATACTCAGTATGTATCTTGTGCTGACCCACATATTTATCTATGGGCTGCATTCTTACCATGATGTAGGTTCAGGTACTCAGCCGTAGCTGCGACAGTGATATCTGAGTGTCGCATCTACGTTCCTTCAGTGGTGAGTCCTCATGGTTCGAGGACCAAGTTGCTAGTTTTGGTGCTGTTGTTTTGTGATCCCTTTGGTCTGTTGAGTCAGTTGGGGGTTTGTCCCAATGACTCATTGATTTTGTTGTATAGAGGCTATGTCAGACTAGTGTATTGTTGGGTTGGTTTGTGTATAGACATTACATATATGTACAGTCTAATGATATTTCGTGCCATGTGCAATGTGAGGTGATATGTACTTATATATATCCTTAGCGTAGCGTGTATGTTGTTGTGTTGGAACCCAAGGGTAGTGTTTTCGCTTAAAGGGTTAGCTTGAGGCTACGTGTAGCCTTGGGCACCGTGTGGCATCTCGGGATGATATTTCGGAGCGTTACACTATGTAGCGCTCGTCATTTTGTTTTCTACATGATGATTTATATATGTTAATGTTAGGTTCTTACAATAAGAATTCTATAAACCAATATCTATAAAATTGATTTATGTACCTGTCGGCATTATGCTTTAATAGCCCATTGGCAATCCATTCTGAATAGTCGTTGATCAACTGTGTTAGTTTTTTTAGAGCCTCGTATGAGTTGTTGAACCCTTCAAATAAATAATTCTTTCGTTCTCTCAAACTGACAGGCTCCATTTTTTATTTTTCTTTGGAAGCAGTTGATGGATTATCAACTGTGATATTATTCTCTTCGGCAGTAGCTTTTATATGACATCTATGTGGAAAGCTAGAATTGTCAATGCTAAGTAGAGATATACAACAGATTGTCCACCTGTTGCAACAAATGAGTCTTATGTTGCATCAGATGGATTATCTATTGGGATAAATTTGAACAGGTAAATTAGAGCAGTACGATAATTTCGAACAGATGACCCATCTGTTGCAACATAAGACTCATCTATTGAAACAGATAACGAATATGATGCAACAGGTTAGACAATAGTTGCAACAGTTATATATATATGTTTGATAATTTTCAGCAGATGTATTATCTGTTGAAATAGATATGTGCCTGTTTGTTTTTTGGAACAAATGATGTACATTCACCTTTTTCAGCTCATGCTGCTCTCCTGTGGCCCTTGCACACTGAACATCGGTACAAGACAAAGACAAAGGCGTTGCAATCTTGATTTTATTTTTTATGATTGATGATGCCTTGGAAATGTCTTCTCTTCCCCTCTTAGCCTCCTTGATCTCTAGTGGAGTGTCTGGATATGAAATCCTCTTTGATGGAATGACACTCCTCTTAGATGTCATTTCCTTTACAGAAGCAGTTAGTGCATTAATAGAATTAATCACTCCATCATGTTTCACCTTGCAGTCTTGACATTTGCATGAAGAACATTCGCTAGATACGGCAAAATCTGGAGAAAAATCTGTACAACCGTGGTGATCATAATCATAATGGCTTGTTGTTTCAAAAACTGTAAGAGGAGCATCATTAGCCCCACCCTCCAAAATTATTTTTTTTATGATGGCTGTTGCTCCAAACAATTCCATTTTTATCCCATCAATGACCATAGGTCCGATAAAGTCTGCACAGACTGTAAAGTAAGAAAAAATAGCATCTTCAACTCTCGGTTGGTCGAAACAAGTCACGTATGGACAATCTAAAATAAATCGGTACATATATTAAGAATGATGATGAGATCATTTAATCATTAATTAAAATAAAAACTTGATTAGAATTGGACTTACTGCTTCCTTGGGGGATTGAAAAGATCAAGAAATTTTATATTTTTATCGGTTTTGGCCGACAACCATCTCAGAATTTTTGGACAGGAAACTTCTTCCTGGTAGTTCACTTGTTGTCTCAAATAAGGAATGGCTTCAAATGCCCAAGCCTATAACATAACGCCAATAAATCAAAAACATTATTGAATAAAAAAATGATGAATCATATCATGATAAAAGAAATATTTACCATGAAGGCCCATGGAAAGCCATATAAGTTGACTGTTTTTGGCTTTAATGGAGTCAACAAATATTCGACAGTCATTTTGAAGCTTTCATAACCCCAAGGATAGCTGTTAAATGCCTCAAGATCCTCGGAGAGATTTATTAAATCGAGGCTTATGTTGTTGTTAACGTCTTTCGCCCAAATAATATTATGTACAAACCAAACCAAGCACAATGATTGCTTGTGCTTCTTTGCAAGTCCTTTACCTTTCAACGCTTCTGTCAGATTTTTGTTTTTGAAGCTTGGACCAACAATGGACACCAGGTCATCATGATCACTCGACGTGCCTTTTTTTTTGGGGTGTGCGAGGTATTTTTTTTTGTCAGAGTAGGTATAACTTGAGAAGGAGAAGGAGGATAACATTTTAGTCCCGTAACTATGGCAAACTCCTTCCAACCAAAACGAACAGGCATACCACAGTAATTTATCCATGCCTCATCCATCTTATCTTTGTTTTCATACATAAACCTGCGCTTGAGAAGATCATATACCATTTTCATCTGGAAACGAGCATTGTTGTTCTCCGACAAATCAAGATATTACCCAAAGCAGCTTTCCCTGAAATAAGAGTCCAATTTTTGTTCTTGAAGTATTTTTCTGAAGGCGTCGAAAGATTTCTCATAACTGACTTAACCACGAGATCATCCGTTAAATCTATGGCACCATCGCACTGCATTCTCATAGGATAACGATCCATGCTGAAGGTTTTGACCAACTCTTCGGCGGAAGGTCTATTAGCGTTTGGATCATCTCTTTTGAAAAATTTCTCCTTCCCGTGTTCATTATCTTCTGCTCCTGATTGATATAACACTTGTAAAGCAAACTCACAGAGTGGTGGATGTAGCCGAGCTGCTGCACTTGTTCCTTTACTTGGACTTGATTCAATTTCTTTTCTTTTGGGAGCCATGTTATCTTAAATTAACAGGAACATAATATAGATTATAATTAATTAATACATAACAGTAATATAAAAGTTCCAATAGACAACTAATTTGTTGCACCAGGTATGTTATTTGTTGCAACAGATGAGTAATCCGTGGAAACCATAAAAACAACACTAATCTGTTGCACCTGGTATTTTATCTGATGCAACATATAACCAACCCGTTGCAACGGATGAGTATTCCATTGGAAACCATAAAAATAGATCACTAATCTGTTACACCAGGTATGTTATCTGTTGCAATATATAATCGACCTGTTGCAACATATAACCGACCTGTTGCAACAGATGATTAAACCGTCGAAAAGAATAAAAATAGATCACTAATCTATTGCACTAGGTATGTTATCTGTTGCAACATATAATCGACCTATTGCAACGGATGAGTAAACCGTTGGAAAGAATAAAAACAATCACTAATCTGTTTCAAAATGAAGAGTAAATCGTTGGAAAGAATAAAAACAGATCACTAATCAATTATCTGTTGGATCAATATTGTTTAGATTTCTTCCAAACAGAAGAGTTGTCTGTCGCAACAGATGAATAATATGTTAGATTGTTCACCTGTTGCATCAGATTTTCATCTGTTGCATCAGATATTTTATCTGTTACATCAGATATTTCATCTGTTGCAATACCATTTTTACCAAGACAAATAACAAATCAAACCAGCAATACCAACACATCACACATACACACACACACTAAGAACATCAACTGTGATAAAAAATCACCAACAAATTTGAATCAACAGTACGACAACAAGAAGAGGAAATACCAGAAATTAGGGGTTTATTCAGTCCACATTTCAATATTAGAAGAGTAGTTGGACCAAGTTCCTCTGTTTCTTCATAATTTTTTACCTGTGAAAAAAGAAATGGAACGACGAAGAACTCGAAGTTGTTGTCGTCGGAGAAGTCTTAACATCGATTGACGGTTGAAAGTCGAAAAGAAACTTGCCCGACTATTTGTCGTCGGGGGTTGAAGTGAGAAATTTTGCAAAACTGTTGGTTGGGAGAGAGTTGAGAGAAGTTGGAGAGAGAGAGAGGTTGATTTAGATTGAAGAGGGGTGTGAGTTGGGTTGATTTATATTTTTTAAAAGATTAAAAAGTTTTGAAAATATTAATCAAGTCCACAATTAACTTAATCAAATTTCCTAATGATGTTTGACCCTATTTGTTGGTCAATGTCACCAATTCTTCATTCAAGACTTAAAAGATACCTTTCCTTAAATTTTCTCAGCTTAGTCATGTATATTAATAGAATCTAACAATTACTTGTATCTAACCAAAAAAATTATGTTTACTCTATTTACATAGATTTTTTAGCCAAGAGAATTCAATTGAACCTCTTGCCTCTTTTTAACTGTGCGCATGATTGTGTATATATACATATTATTTTCAGAAAAATATATTTACACAAACATATGTAAGAAAACGTTTTTGTGAGTAAATGAAATTGAACGACTCCCATGTATAAAGGTCACCCTGCCTGTCACTATTCCTATCAAAAACGAATACCGAAGCTTAAGGTATAAAAATTAATGGGTTTATTTTTTATTTTTGGGAAAAAGTTCAAATATATCTTCAATTTTGCAACTTAAAGCTGATATACCTTTCGTTGAAAACTTTCGAGGGACAAACTTAAAGACCACCATACTCTGAAATAAGGGTATTTATGTGAATGACTCGTCAATAATTAGCCAAAACATAGATGGCATGGGCAAATTAATTGTGATTTCATAAGTTAATTTTGCTATCTCTAACTATACTGCATAAAAGGTAGTAAAAGATAGCATGCAAGATTAATTAAAGCTTGTTTCATTTATTTTAACTTATTCAAGTCAACCTCATGCTCATAAAGCTATGAAGATGACGAATGATTTGTCTAATACATCATATAATTTTTTTAATTAAACGTAACATAAACAAGATTAATTAAGCTTATTTCTTGTAAAGCTTAACCCCTCCAACGAGACTCCATACGATCAGACTCATTATCCTGTCCATAAACTCCAAACATAAAATAATGATGATCTCTACCTCTTCCTGATGCTTCATGCTTGAGAACTCCATTAATATAAACCTTCAATTTACTTGCACCAACATCATGAATCACATTTAATCTGAACCATCTATTATAAAAGTTCGATTCAATCACTTTTTCTCTATAGTAATAGAGGTTTTCGTTGTAAACTCGCATTAAAGTTGTGGCTGATGGTGATGCTCCAAATACTTGCATTATTCACACACCAGATGAACCACATGGGACATAACCATTTCCCTCAAATTGCTAAACACCCGAAGAATAATCGTGCCCCTATAAAACATTAATAAATAAATCAATTAATCCTTAAAATTAATACTCGTGTCCCTTTATCTCATGTTATGGGACATCGTTCAGATTTCGAGAGTCAAGCTTTTTAATTTGACTGTAAATTCGGACATAAAATTTTTAAGTTTTTAAAATAAACATTACATATTTATTAAAGGATAGTATGGCCACAAAAATTTGATCCAAATTTGACCACAATAATAAAAAGACTATATTACCTTTTTCTTTCAAATAGACAAAGTTATTTAATTTTTAAAGTAAAAGGATAAAAATGTCCAAAAATTAACTAGTTCATAATGTGAACATAACTTTTTTCTATTGTGGCCAAATTATGACCAAAAAATTGTGGCCAAAAGGAATTTCCTTTAAAAATTACTTTAAAAAATACTATTATAAATAACAATAATTGACAAGTTAAAATATTTAAAAGCATATGAAAAAATCACCATAAAAAAATATAACCGACCTCAATTTCTTGCTAACTCTTAATTAGTCATATAGGAAAACCATATGTAATTATTGAAACTTAAAACAATATAACCGACCACAACTAACTTGAAATTTAATTGATGCACAAGTAATTGATAACTTTACCGTTATACGAATTTCAGTACGGGGTTTTGTTTGGCTAGTGGTAGTATGAGGCTTGTCAGTCTTGAAAACCCAACATCTGTGAGCTCCATCAATGAAGGAATACCTTTGATTCACAGGCACATCATAAGGCTTTTGAATTTGGAAATTGCTTTGGCTAATAGGTACTGGAGTGAAACCATCAATAGGATCAGCAACGCAAAACAAATGGTTTTGGATAACAATTAGTTGGACAAGAGTGAATAAAAGCAATGGGAGATGGGAGGAAAAGTAAACCATATTTTCTTGATGGAACTTAGTACAATAGATTCAATTTTTGTGGATGAAACTTGAGTACCTAAGTTGTCTATTTATACGGAAAATTTTGAAATATTTGGAGAAAGAAGTTGCATGATGGTGACTTTTGCAATTACTAACACGTATGATATATCATTGAGACATTATTATGAATTGATAGGACTAAGATTGAGTGTGCTAATTAGTTTTTTCCACTTGGCTTTGTACGTTTCTTCACATTCAATGACTCTTACATAGACAAACGACTTCTAGAGAAGGCTAATTCAGGCGGTTGAAACTTCTACTCATTAGCAGTGGCCTATACAGGATTTAATTTTGATATATATGTAGTGTTATTTACAACGTTTTTCGGGTACAAGAATCTGTATAAATGCCACAACAACTTCAACACAAGTTCATGTATAAACAAGAACACTTATGAAGTTCCTTAACACCTTCAACACAAGATTATAAATAATCTATCCAAGAAGTATGTTAAATTTCAGAAAAAAGATTAAACAAAATTTTAAGGTCAAGTCCCCCGACTTCACGGAGTGTCCTTAAGGAATAATTCCCCTCACTATACCCGAGGTTATGGAATCTTCCTCCCAGGATAAAATGACCTTCAATTAGAACAATAGCGGTACCTCAAATTATTGGATTCAACGAACTCACTCAACGATTTGATTGATCACACAAAATGTTTTTTGAAGACAAGAAGAGTTTGTATTTTCAGAAAATTTTCATACCAAAACCTGTGGATGAAAGCAGGTTTTTATAGCCATCAAGTGCCTCTTCTGAAAGGTGGCAATGGTTCCCTTAAAAGGTGTAACCTTTCTGAAAAATCATGTTTGTTCGTCCAAAGAATGCGTCTTTTCCGAACTGGCATACCATTTCATGAATCAGTGTGTCATTTCGTTGAAGGGTTGCATCCCTTCCGAAGCATCAATTCTCTTCTGCACTACATTTCAAAACAGTGTTTCCGCCACTGCATGCATGCATATAAATGGAGGATCAAAACACAGAAAGAATTTTTTGCATTTTTTCCTTTAGTATTTTCGGATTAAATTTCTGTCAAATAAACTTTGTCCAAAAAGATAGATCTCATCGATCAATCATTTTTTGAATCCAAACACGAATCGGCCGAAGCCGAAGCCGAGCGAGTGACGACGACGGCGTGAGGCACCACCTTGTTCTTCCCTCACTATCCATGTGGAGTAAGTGCTTCTTATTATAAACGCTTCAAAGTTCCCTTCTCCCGCCAATGTGGGAGAATTAGTGAACTTTTTCTTAAAAGAGTACACTTTCCATTTTAGTGTCTCTCTTTCTCTCCACTATTTTCCCTCCATTTTTCATTCACACTTTTCATACATATTGAACCCAACAATCCCTCACATGAATGGGGAATGGCTATTTTTTCATAAAATTTTACGGACAAGTATGTGATCATCAAGCAAAGACTGATTGCATCTGAATAAGTGGGTTTCCCTTTGAACTTTCCGTAGTGAACATGCATCGAATGTACTCGGTCAATCGTTAGATTTGATATCTTTGAACCTTCGAGCTTTAATGTACACTAGACAACACATGTCACACGACCAACCTTTTACCGTTTATGGTTTTCATAATTTTATTTTTTTCAGCCATGAACACGTCTCGGTTTCATGAGAGCTTAGAGAATAGGCCTTTACTAACATTCTCCTTAAAACGACTTCCACTTCTCCCTTATATAGGTGATTTCTAAACGTTCAATCCTATAGATTAAACTATTTGATCAAATCTATCAAATTTAGATAATCATTAAAAGACTTCACACCATAAGTCTTATCCTCGTTTACTAAACATTGTCTACATCATGAGAATGAGTTAGGTATTTGACAATGTTGAACCTGTAAGACACAACTTTGTTTGATCTCCTTGAACCTAGATCTTGAGATCTCCAGTTTTCTAGGTAGAGTTACCGTCATGCTGACTTGTCCTAGGCCTTAAACCCATTCCCTTGGATGTTCTCTCAACTCCTTCTCTAGATAGGCCTTTTGTAAGTGGATCCGACACATTATCCTTTGACTTCACATAGTCAACAGTGATAATTCCACTAGAGAGAAGTTCTCTAACGATATTATGTCTCTGTCTTATGTGATAAGATTTACCGTTGTATATCATGCTCCCTGCCCTACCTATTACCGTTTGGCTATCACAGTGTATACATAATGGTGCCACTGGTTTGGGACAGTAAGGAATATCTTCCAAGAAATTTCGAAGCCATTTTTCTTCTTCACCGGCTTTATCCAATGCGCTAAATTCATATTCCATTGTAGAGCGAGCAATACAAGTCTGTTTGGATGATTTCCAAGAGACTGTTCCTCCACCGATAATAAATACATATCTACTCGTGGATTTTACTTCGTTTGATCTGGTGATCCAATTTACATCACTATATCTTTCAAGTACCACGGGATATTTATTATAATTCAAAGCATAGTCTTGAGTGTATTTAAGATACCCCAAAACTCTTTTATTGCCATCCAATGAGTTTTATTAGGATTACTCGTGTACCGACTCAACTTACTTATAGTGCATGATTTGTATGGTCGTGTACAGTTTGTTATATATATTAAACATCTCAATACTCTTGCGTACTCCAATTGTGAGTCACTTTCACCTTCATTCTTTCAAAGTGCAAAGCTCACATCTAATGGAGTCTTGGAAATACCAAATTCCATATACTTGAATTTCTCAAGTACCTTTTCGATGTAATGAGACTGTAACAATGCCAACCCTTGTGGATTTCTATGGATTTTTATCCCTAAGATCACATCCGCAACTCCAAGGTCTTTCATATCAAACTTGCTCTCGAGCATTCATTTCGTTGCATTTATGTATGAAATGTCTCTACTGATGATCAACATATCATCCACATATAAACACACAATGACTTGGTGATTTGAAGTGTCTTTAATATAAACACATTTATCACATTCATTAATTTTGAATTTATTTACCAACATGATTTGGTCAAACTTTGCATACTATTGCTTAGGTGCTTGTTTTAGTCCATAAAGTGACTTAGCAAGTTTACACACCTTATTTCTTATCCTGAAACCATAAAACCCTCAGGTTATTCCATGTAAATTTCTTCCTCTAATTAGGAATAAGGTTTTCACATCCATTTGATGGATTTTAAAACCATATACCGCCGCCAAGGCAATTAACATTCGAATCAACGTTATCCTTATTACCGACGAGTATGTATCAAAGTAATCAAGACCTTCTTTTTGTTTGAAGCCTTTTACTACAAGTTTTGCCTTGTATTTGTCAATAGTACCATTCGCTTTTATTTTCCTTTTGAAGATCCATTTAGATCCTAAAGGTTTATTTCCTGGAGGAAGATCAACCAACTCCCACTTATGGTTTCTTAAGATTGAATCAATCTCACTATCGACTGCCTCCTTCCCAAAGGATGAGTCAGAAGATGCCATCTCTTTCTTAAATGTTTGAGGCTCATTTTCTAAGAGAAATGTAATAAAATTCGATCCAAACGAGGTTGACGTACTTTGACGTGTACTATGTCTTGGATTCTCATCATTATGTACATTCTCACTTGGTTTATCTCAAGGTCGTTTACACCCTCCGCTAGACTTTTCATGTCTAGTTTTATACGGATAAATATTTTCAAAGAATTTAGCATTATCTGATTTAATTACTGTTTTTTTTATTAATATTTGGATGTTCGGATTTATGAACCAAAAACCGACATGCTTTACTACTTTTAGCATATCCTATGAACACGCAGTCCACCATCTTAGGTCCTATCTTAACCCTTTTAGGCATAAGAACTTGGAACTTTGCTAGACACCCCCACACTTTGAAATATTTCAAGTTGGGTTTCATTCCTTTCCATTTTTCATAAGGAATTGATTGTGTCTTACTATGGGAAACTCTATTGAGTATTCAGTTGGCTGTAAGGATAGCCTCCCCCCCACAATTTTTGCGGTAAACCTGAACTTATAAGTAAGACATTCATCATTTCCTTTAAAGTTTGGTTTTTTCTTTCCTCAATTCCATTAGATTGAGGTGAATACGGGGCTATAGTTTGATGGACAATTCGATTCTCTACACATATTTCGGTGAAGAGAGATACATATTCTCCGCCCCTATCACTTTTTATCGTTTTTATTATTTTTCTCTAACTGATTTTCAACTTCAATTTTATATTGCCTAAACGCATCTATTGCTTCATCCTTACTATTTAGCAAATAGACATAAAAATATCTAGTGCAATCGTCAATAAAAATTATGAAATACTTTTTCTCACCACGTGATGGTGTTGACTTCATATCACAAATGTCCGTGTGGATTAAGTCTACGGGATTGGAATTCCTTTCAACGGACTTATACGGATGCTTAGCATACTTTGATTCCACACAAGTTTGACACTTTGATTTATTGCACTCAAAGTTTGGCAAAACTTCTAAGTTAATCAGTTTTTGTAATGTTTTGTAGTTAACATGGCCTAAACATCCATGCCACAAATCATAAGACTCAAGCAAGTAAGAAGAAATTGAACTTTTATTAATTTCAACATTCATTACATTCATTTTGAGTAGGTCCTCATTGAGGTAGCCTTTTCCTACATACATATTTTTTTGTTTAATTTGTATTTTATTAATAATCAAATAAGAACAAAAATAAGAATGGGCTAACCCATCCCAAAATTCGCATAAGAAAAAAGAAAATCAAGAAGTAGGGTCCATAAGACCGGCCCAGGACAAAAGCATATAAATAAAAGTAGGGTTTCCTAAATGAGCTAAGAAGCTCAATTCAGTACTCTCCACCTCTTGACCTTCTTCTTTCTTTCTCATGGCATTCTTCTTCAATCAGCAGCTCGAGCTTCTATTTCTTTGGGTGGTGAATATTGTTCTTTGGTTCATTGGAAAGATCTGGTAACAAATCCATCTTCAAAAGTAAGTCACCTATTTTTCTTAACATGAATTGATTGATGTTCTTGCTTAGCACCTTTATTTCATCTTCATTTTCCATCCACAGTTGAGATCTCCGATACCGAGGTGTGGTTTTTGGTGCTCAAAATATGGTCAAGTCCGCTTAGTCCTGGACATCATTCTAGGTAAACTTACCAGATCTTCCTTGCTGGGATTATATGTCCTGCTAAATATTAATCTTCCTTTTGAATTAGATCTTGAAGGTAGAAAGATAAATGGATGCTTGGATCCACTGGATCTTTGATGATGCCATAAACCTAAGCTGCATGTTGTGCTAATCTGACCATGGACCCCTGATTTACTGAGAGACCTTTTTGATGGCTGATGACATAGGCTAAGTAGTATCTGTTTTTGGTTGTTCTTCATCTTGTACAGCAACAATATATTACCCTGTCCAGTATGTAGTCTGATGCTTGGCTGTTAACCCGAGATAAGACATCTGAGACTTATCACTATTTAAAATCTTTCTAGCTATGCTAGGCATTTGGTGAAAAGTTGTGTATGTGAACTGATTATGCTCGACTGCTATGTTGGCTAGGAAGTTTGCTAGTTGATTCCCTTCTCTGTATGTATGAAGTATTTGCACTTGCTTGCTTTTAATTAATTTCCATATTTTCCTTATAATATCCTCTATTTGCTATGTTATTTTCCATTCCCTATTTAGAATCTGTTTCATCACATATGAATCAGTCTGTATGATAACTTTACTTCACCCTGAATTGTTGCAATGTTTAGCTGCATTCCAAATAGCAATTACTTCTGCTTCTATACTAGTAACATCATCAATAGTTGCTCGTGCTGCATACATCAGATCTCCCTACTCATCTCTTAAACAGAAAGCCCACGAACTTCTCCCTGGATTTTCCTTTGAGACTCCATCTGTGTTGTACTTAACCCATCCTGGTTTGGGTAATTCCCACACCACACATATAGCCCTGATAGAAGGTTTTAACTAAATGAATTATTGTATAATACCTGGTCAATCTCCTTTGAAGTTAAGTACCGGTTTTCTCACTTTAAGCAACATCCAAAGATGCCTTGTAACATTCATTATCATCCTGTTTACTGAAACTCTTTTTCTGTCATGCTTCAGTGCATTCCTTCTTCTCCGTAGTTCCCAGACTATCATAGCTGGAATTGCTCTGTAATAAACTTTTTCTCTTTCCTTCACATTTGCATTCCACCATGCATATATTACATTTCTCAGACTCATTCCATGTATGTTAATACCTGCAAAAGAAGAAAAATAGGACCAAGTCCTGTTAGCAAAATCTGACCACAATAGCACATGGGTCACTGTCTCTTGTGTTGGATTTTGACAACACCAATACATAGAAGGACCTTTCATTCCCCATCTTTTAAATATAGCTTCCACAGAAATCTTACCTTTCCACAATTTCCACATGAAAAAACTAATCTTGAAAGGTAGACCTTTTATCCACACCTTGAATAATTCAATAGGATTCTCTTTCTGCCTGACATAGTGCCATGCTGATTTAACTGTGAAGCCCCCCTTTGTGTCTACAGTCCATACTGCCTTGTCCTTCACCCTATCTTCTGTGTAGTAATAACATTCTTAAGTATGTAATTCACCATATCTTCTGAGAACAATTGCTGAAGTTTGATCACATCCCATTGTCCTTCTCTGAATAAATCTTGAATATTCTGAATGTCATCATCCTATTCTCTACTTTCCTCAACAATGAAGTATAAATCCCCTAATCCTGTCCAGTTATCAAACCACACATTTTCATTTCCTCCCTTTATTTTCCACAGGATCAGATGATCTATCAAATCTCTTGTCATCAACATCTTTTTCCATACCTGTGACCCACTTCCTGTCTTCTACAATACCTCTTTAGGATGTACCTTACTGCAGTACTTATTCATCATGAACTCTCTCCATATAGAACTCCTGGTTCTAAAGTTCCACTACAACTTACAGAAAAGAGCTTTTGATATGTCATGAAGGCTCCTAAATCCAAGACCTCGTTCTACTTCTGGTAAACACATCTTGGTCCAAGACACTCAATGTCTTCCTTTTCCTTCTTCACTGCTACTCCAAAAAAATTTAGCAAAAGTTTTCTGGATAGCATTTATCACATTCTTTGGAGGATTCATTACTGATAAATACACATTTGAATCCGTTCTTTTCTAGAAATAAAATTGAAATCAAGTTCTTTCATAACTCCGGAACATACAAGACATTGTTAAGTGTCAACACTTTTCCAGAAGTCATCTTCCAGTACACTTTTTCTGTTTCTTTTACTTTTTCCGTAATGGAGTTTGCCATGTAGATCTTTTCTTCTACTTGAGCCGGAGTGAATGTCGAAAACAAATCCTTGTTAGCACATACATGGTGGGTGGCACCAGAATCCATCCACCATTCGCGAGGATTTCCTACCAAGTTGCATTCGGAAAGCATAGCACATAGATCATCCGTTTCTTTCTTCGACTCAGCCAGATTTGCTTGGTCCTTCTTCTTCCCTTTCTTTGGGGCACGACAATTCGTAGACTTGTGGCCAATCTTGCCATAGTTGAAGCACTTTCCCTTGAATTTCTTCTTGGGTTGATTGCTTTCATTTTCAGCTTTCTTTTGCTTTTTTGGAGTTTTTTTTATCATCTTCTACAATGTTTGCTCCACTCATTGCAGAATTACCTCTTGACCTTCTTTCTGCAGCCTTATTATCTTCTTCAATGCGTAGTCGTACAATCAGATCTTTGACTGACATCTCCTTGCATTTGTGTTTCAAGTAGTTTTTGAAGTCTTTCCATATTGGTGGTAGCTTCTCTATTATTGTTGTTACTTGAAATGCTTCATTCACAATCAAACCTACAATAAAGTTCATGTGAATACTAAGAACATGTTTAAATTGTTCAACACAGGTATTTGTGAAAATCATACTTTCTGCTAGGAAATCATGGATGATCACTTGCAGTTTCTGCACTTGTGAAACAACAGACTTGTTGTCTATCATTTTGTACTCCAGGAATCTTGCAACAAAGAACTTTTTAGTTCCGGCATCCTTCGTCTTGTACTTCCGCTCTAGCGCTCCCCATAACTCTTTTGTAGTCTTGGTTCCACTATACACATTGTAAAGGTCATCTTGGAGACCACTCAAGATATAATTCCTGCAAAGGAAGTCTAAGTGTTTCCAAGACTCCACAATCATGAAGCATTCTTTTTCAGAGGTTCCCTCGGGAACCTCCGGAGCTTTCTCAACCGTGAACCTTTGAAGACAAAGAGTGGTGAGGTAGAAGAATATTTTCTGTTGTCATCTCTTAAAGTCAATACCCGCGAACTTTTTGGGTTTCTCCGCTGGTGCCATCGCCGGTGGAGCATTCATGCGACTTGATGTGGCAATACTAGTTGTCCCCACAGTCGTTGCAACGTCATGCATTTGAATATCAGTCGTCATATTCCTATCACCACAAGACAATACCTTTAGAATATCGAAATACTTATTAAAAATTGCAGCAACTTTAAACACTTCTTGTTTTTAGTTAAATGATGAAGTTTTTATGACTTCAAATCGTCAACCGAGTGATCTTTAACTTGTGATGAAGATTTTATGTCTTCAAATCACTAGTTAAGTTCAAACGGAGTAGAAAGCTTAAAGTTTAATCTCCAAAAACAAGCTATACAGATTCTGAAAGTGATTATTCTTTAAGATTGTTATTTACAATATTTTTGGGCACAAGAATCTGTATAAATGCCGCAACAACTTCAACACAAGTTCATGTATAAACAAGAACACTTATGAAGTTCCTTAACACCTTTAACACAAGATTATAAATAATCTATCCAACAAGTATGTTAAATTTCAGAAAAAAATATGAAACAGAATTTTAAGGCCAAGTCCCCCAACTTCACGGAGTGTCCTTAAGGAATAACTCCCTTCACTGTACCCGAGGTTATGGAATCTTTCTCTCAGGATAAAATGACCTTCAATCCGAACAATAGCGGTACCTCAAATTGTTGGATTCAACGAACTCACTCAACGATTTAATTGATCACACATAATGGTTTTTGAAGACAAGAAGAGTTTGTATTTTTAGAAATTTTTTGTACCAAAACCTGTGGATGAAAGAAGGTTTTTATAGCCATCAAGTGCCTCTTCTGAAATGTGACAATGGTTCACTTAAAAGGTGTAACCTTTCTGAAAAATCATGTCTGTTCGTCCAAAGAATCGTCTTTTATGAATCAGTGTGTTATTTCGCTGAAGGGTTGCATCCCTTCCGAAGCATCAATTCGCTTCTGCACTGCATTTCGAAACAGTATTTCTGCCACTGCATGCATGCATATAAATGGAGGATCAAAACACAGAAAAAAATTGTTGCGTTTTTTCCTTTGGTATTTTTGGATTAAATTTCTGTCAAATAAACTTTGTCCAAAAAACTAGATCTCATCGACCAAATCCAAGCAAGCAACGACAACAGCAACGCAAGGCACCACCTTGTTCTTGCCTCACTATCTATATGGAGTAAGTGTTTCTTATTATAAACACTTCAAAGTTTCCTTCTCCCACCAATGTGGGAGAATTAGTGAACTTTCCCTTAAAAAAGTACATTTTTCATTTTAGTGTCTCTTTTTCTCTCCACTATTTTCTCTCCATTTTTCATTCACACTTTTCATACATACAGTAGCAGGGGTGGATCCAGTATTGTAACAACAGTTCGGCAAAATGTAATATTAGACGTATAAGTGTCTGAATACAGGTTACTCTTATCAACTTCTACGTTTTCTCTTAATTGTTACATGTTCTGGAAAGAAGATTGAGGTCAAGACTGAATGTCAACCTAGCATCAATTAGCGTGAATATGTCATATGTATACAATTTATCTAGTTTTCCGCAATTATTAGGACTAGTTGGGTTTACTTGTTAATGTATAGACAAATTCTTCCATACTTGTTCGTCATTTGCTTGCATTTTAGTATGGTATCAAAATTCAAAGCCAAGGTCGACCCAAACCATAACAGCCTGTTTGGATGGTGGTTTCCATGGTATGGTATGGTTACCATGGGAACCATGTTTGTTTTCATGGTTTTCTAAAAATGGTGGTATGGTATGTTACTATTCCATGGTTTGATAACCATGGAATGAAGCAATTTATTGAACCACCAAATTGATGGTGTGCCATGGTTTTTATTTTTTTTCCAACTATACCCTTATATAATTTTCTTTAATCCTATTTTATCCTTATCAACAAAATACATGCTAAGACTACGCATTTGTTAACAAGATCGAAGATTGCAAGACTTCCTGTTAGCAATATAAAAATTCAAAGAGTGAGAAAAATGATCACAGTTATTTAGTAGTAGTAGTTTTTAATGCCAATAAAAACTCAATTCGATTAAAAAAAAATTGAAAATTGAAATGGAGGGAAACAGAGTGAATGAACAAAAAGCATATACATGGGAAGTGATTTTTGAACTCTAAGATACATACATGTATACCAATTGTTTTATTGATTGGGAAGTACTTCCCGATTGCATTAGTTTGCGTTCGTCAAACCTTTGTTTAGCAAATACCCTTGTGAATTTGGCGTCTTAAAAGGATCATCGGGTAGCTATGAGAAGCATCAAGAAAGAAAGGATAACTGGTTACGCTAGCACTGATATGGATAAAAGAGTTGATATCTCAAATGTATTACAATTAGGGGCATTTTAGTAAATTTACCTGTTACCATACCGTACCATACCATCAAACCAAACAAAAAATCTATTATTAAACCGCAGTGAATGATACAGTCCATCCAAACATGGTACTGTACCATACCATACTATACCATACATTATGAAACCATGGCAAACCACCATCCAAACAGGCTGTAAGGATCTCGAATTGACGTGTCAATGGTAGGGACAACAATGAAAACAAAACAAACAAATGAAAGAGTATGTATAACTTACGGTATAACGTCTAATGACAACCCTACAATTTAGATAAACACAAGTGCAGTTGAAAGGGGAAAGCATTATGCATTAGCAGGGTCCATGAGGACCGCTCCTTGAGGCTAAATAACAACAACAACATACCAAGTATTCCCACAAGATGGGGTCTCGGGAGAGTAAAGTGTATATAGTTCATATCATTACCCCACATGAAGTAGAGAAGTTATATCTGATAGACCCCTGGCTCGGGCTTGAGAGCAAAGAAGCAATTAATTCAAATATATTGACGGAACGGTTAGGAGATTAGATGAGCCATCTCCAGATCTTAAAGGTTGGGAAATTATCTCGTACTCGTTTGATTATAATTTTCTATGTGAAATATCAACGTGGTCTATCCAGAACAAAAATTGAAAGAAATATTGACTCAAAAAAAAAAAAAATGCAACTTGAGGCATGCATGTTTTTCATCAGATGAAAACTTGTATGATTCCACGGAGGAAAACTAGAAGGGTAAAAACAATATCATGAGAATGGAAAAAGGTCAAAAATACTTGTGAATTATTTGAAGTGAAGCAAAAATACCTTAATTAATTTTTTGACTCAAAAATACTCCTCCGTTAAATATTTGGCTCAAAAATATTCTCTATCTAACGAAATGCCACCAGACACGTCCCGTGGATAAAAAGGACCACATGGCCAGTCCATCTCAGCCAGCGTCCACGTGGAAAATCCTCCATTTAATCCATCAGCCTAAGTTTTGCCTATTTAATTATCCTACCCAACCCAATAAGCAAAAAATCCGATCCAACAGACAATTAGAAAAGGGTAAAAAATAGATCAGACCTTTCATTACACTTCATCTCTTGAATATGATATTGCTTCATTTTAGACAGTTCCTCAAAATATTTGTTGGAGTTCGTACGTTTTACCGTTAACTTAGTCCCACAAGCTTGCTTTTGATTGATTTGTAATTCCCACAAATATTTTAATAGTTTGAGTTTTTACCATTAACTGAGTCATAGCATGTAACTTTATTTCTATTAATTCTCTGTGGATTATTTCGACCCCCTAGAGATGCTCCAATCAGTTGATGTATAAAAATCATGCACATCTAGGTTCTTCTAATTGTTGTGGTATTTTAAAAATCACACCTAGATGTGCATCGATTTTTATTGGAAAGGTCTGATCTATCTTTTGCCCGCCCTTTTCTAATTGTCTATTGGGTCGGGTCTTTTGCTTAGTCGGGTCGAATAATTAAATGGGCAAAACTTAGGCTGATGGATTACACGGGAAATTTCAGACGTTGATATGGACTGATCATGTGATCTTTTTTATCAACGTGGCATGTCTGGTGACATTCTGTTAGATAGAGGGATATTTTTTAGTCAAATATTTAACGGAGAGATATTTGTGAGCCAAAAAACTAACGAAGGATGTATTTGCTCAATTTCAAATTGTTCAGGAGTATTTTTTACTCTTTTCCGCCATGAAAATAAAAATAATATTCCTATCTAGTTGTCCTCAATTAAGATGAATTTTTTGTTAGATTGTGTCATGAACGGACGGTCTTTTAGGGTAGGGTCAGAATTTTTTGTGGATCAATAAATAAAGGTCATGTGTTTAACTAAAATTAATTAAATATCTCATAAGTCTGATGTTAATTTAGGCAAATTTGTTTCATTAGATGGAAGGAGGGCTTTTTGTTTTATAAGTGTAAGTAGGGGATAAATTTGATTCAATAGCTAGAAGGAACATTGTGAACCATTTCTAATAGTAAGGGCAGTTTTGACTTTTCCGTAGTTCCTAAATAAGGTATTAAAATATTTCAAGGCACCACATCAGTAAATCACATATCCACATGCTAATTTTATAAATAAAAATTGTGATTACATAATATTACAACTTCCAAATATACGTAATTTTACAAAAATTCATTGGTCTAATAAATCAACAATAGTAATAACTAGCAATAATTTAATATAATTTCATCATATGGTACGGACAATCTCTTCACATTGAGTGAGTCTTTCTATTTTACAAAATTTAAAATTATGAATCTATTTTGACAAAATATAAATTTATGAATCAAATTTAAATTTTTTATAAAATTAAAATAATGCATTATAGTAGACTTTTGGATTTTGAAATCAAAGTTTCAAATTCAAGTTGCAGTGTTATTCAGATCGAAGTCATATGCAAATGCTAATTTCAAATTAAAACTTTAAGAATTAAGGGTCATAAAATATATTTGAACTATGTATCACTTTTTGCGAGTTTTACACAATTATTGTCAGATAATCTTTTTTTCTATTTGAACTATCACTCTTTATGCTTTTTCCTATCCGAACTATTATCATTTATGCTTTTTCTTACCTGAACTGTCACCATTTATATATTTTCCTACTTAAACTATCAAAGGTTTCATATTAAATTAAAACGTATCTAGTTGAATAGATGGTGATAGTTTAAATTAAGAAAAAAAAGAATTGATAGTTAGTTTAATCATATTCAAAGTGTTTTTAGTACATAAATGGTGATAGTTCAAATAAATTATACTTTTATGAATTTTACGGAGTGTGAAATTCACAAAAATATAACAGTGTAAGTACGTTTTAAATCATTAACTCAAATTTCAAATTTAAAGCTCCAAAGTATTTGTTCCGTCCCATTTTAATTGATCACTTTTTATTTTATACGATACTTAATAAATCATAAATAAGATGATTAATTTTACTAATTTGATCTTCATTCATATTGATGAACATCAAGATTCTCCGTCCCATTTCAATTGATCACTTTTTATTTTATATGATGCTTAATAAATCATAAATAAGATGATTAATTTTACTAATTTGATCTTCATTCATATTGATGAACATCAAGATCATTTATGAAAAATATGCCTACATTAATTTATTTAGGCTTCAAATTGTCTGAACAAATAATTTTTTTTTAATTAGTTTAGTAAATGAACAAGTAATATATAACAACAACAACAACAACAAATCCAGTGTGATATTTATTTTAGTAAGGTTGACCAATTAAAATGAGATGGAGTGAGTACATGATCAAAGACCTACTAAGAATTCATTTGGCTAAGTGAAATGAAATCGTGATTTGAAATTTTGAGATGAAATTGAAGTGTTGCTTGGACATGCAATTTGAATATTTACGTTGTATGTTTTCTCATAAACATAAAAACCTTATAAATTGTGAAAACTATCAAATTTGCCTGAATTCTTTATATATTCTTACCTAGTAAGCAAAAGGTTACAACAAAAGTATAATATACTATTACAAAGCTATTTTTAAGAAATACAACATTTATTGATCAAACTTTAGTTCAATAAAAAGGTAAAATTGAGCATCAATTGTGGAGTACTATTTTTTAATATAATTCTCCCATATAGTACAGACAATCTTCTCATGTTGAGCTTACATTTCTTGATCAAATGTTCGAGAAGATGAACCAACATTGTTACTAATGTAACGTAGGATTTGGTTTGAAGTAATAAATTTATTTGTTGGTGGGAGCAATATTTATATGAGTATAAATGATTTAAAGAGTAATAATATGAATTATAAATTTTATTTATATATAAAATAAATGGTTGGTACTTGGTAGATATAAATAGTTGTTTTTTTCTTTACAAAATATAAACTTGTGGATCAATTTTTATATTCGAAAAATCTCAAATCATGATATGAAATTTCAAATCAAACTTTCTAGAAGAATTTGAAATCTCAACTTATAATATGAAATCAGCTTAAATCGCATATCCAAATGCTGATTTTATATTATAATTTTAAATTACGAGATAAAATCACATATTCACACCACTCCGAAATTCATAATAGAAAGTCGGCTTTAAAATTCTCGTAGCAGCCCACGTGATTGGGTTTCCAATAATTGAATTGGAATAGACGTACGTGAAATTGATAGCCCACTGATCTACTCAAACTTCATGACAAAACTGATCTACTCAAACTTCATGACAAAAATCTTAGGAGAGTATTCAAAGTTGAACTTTGAAAAAATTATTTGAAAGATGCTGTAATTGTATATAAATTTTACTAGAACGGAAATTAATTTTTTTATGTGTAGAAATTATTATTTCACTTAAAATATTTTTTAAATATATGATTTGATAAGAGATGTATGGACGTTCTAGTGCAGATGTGGGAGAAATTAGCTATGGACGAATTCACATAGTGGTAGGTCGAAAAAGTATTGGGACGAGCTAATTAGACAAGGCATGATGTCGTTACAGTTTATCAAAGACATGTGGAAGACAAGAATTAGAATAAAAGGATGCGTACTAAATTTAATTGTGTCCATATTAATGGGTAGGAGTGTATTGTCTTATTATCCTTTTTAGAGGTCATAGTATAATAGTATTACTCTTGTTTCTTGTTCTTCGATATCTGTTACTTTTTATTACTTCATGTAGTTTGATTATAGTAGTATTTTGTTGTAGTATTGTTATGCTATTATCTATTTGTTGGACAATAAAATTTTCGAGATCGAAAAATAAATAATTCGAGACAAGAAAATATTGCAACAATCAATTTATTGATTTCAATATGTGAGTGTTACAATCTCTATGAATCCTCTGATTCGCCTTTTCAAATATAAATTCAAGGGTTTAAAGCTTGATCTTGAATTTGAACTTGATTTGTTGATTTGAGGGACTTGATCTTGACTTGTGCTTGAATTCAAGAGCTTTTGAGCTTGTTCTTGAATATTGCGGTCTTGATCTTGAATCTTGATGAACTTGATTTGAATGTTTGAGCTTTGTAGAGAAATTGTGGCGCTTGATCAACGAGCTTTCTCTTGCTTCTTGTTAGAGTTCTGGGGGGTCATTTTCTGAATTATGAGACCCTTATTTATAGTTGTGGAAAAGGAAAGAGTCATGATGAAGATGAACTTTCTTTGACCAATCAGATTTGAGTGACATGACACCTTTTGTGGGCTTTGATTTCATTGGACCTGCTGCATCATTTTGATATGTGTCATGATCCTATTGGCTCCTCCCCTTGACTTGACATGCCACGTCATTTGACATGTGACGCTTATTTGGGCCTCTAGAATATGACAATATCTTGGGCTTAGCAAAGTGGGCTCATTATTTGTAGCCCAAATTAATGGACTAACCCAATAAAGATTGGACTTTATTTAAAGGGAAAAAGACACCACATAGCTTTTTTTAAAAGTAATGGACAATAATGGCCCACGTTTCCCATTTAGGACAAAAGTAACACTTTGGCTGTTTTTAATACCATTTATTAGCCCTTTGTTTTAAGAAGCCACGTGCGCCCTCTATTTTAATAAACTACATGCTAAAGAATAAAAAAAATCACACGCGACCTTTGCAGTTGCCCTTTTCCCGAAAAAAAGAAAAAACTTGTATTTACAGTTCACGCTAGCAGTTGTCTTTTTTCCCCAAAAAAAAGGGTAATAATTGATACCTACAGTCCCCTTACCTTTTTTGACTGTTCTTTGCGATTAGGTTTTCTGAAGTTTGTTGTGCTGAAAATGAAGAAAAAAATTAATACTGATACGAAATTAGCTGGCAAAGGTATAAGATATGATCCTAATTTCATTGCTCCAGATGATGATTTTGAAGATTTAACAAATCCTGAAGTTCGATTGAAGGATTTGAAGAATGTTCATGCTAGTCCTAGTCGAATTACTAGGTCTCGAGGTAAAGTAGTAGTTGATTCATCAATGGGAAAACAAAAAAAAAACTAAAAAAAAAGCACATACAGATCTGAGTGATGATTCAGATCTTGTTGTCATTTGAAAAAAAAACAAAAAAACCAGTGATTTAAAAAATGATGAAGATAATGGTAAGTCATCCAAAGGAAAGGAGAAGATAATTGTGACTGGTAAAGGAGATGCTCTTGTTCCTCCGAAAAAAAGAAAAAAAGGAATCGATCAAATGATAGAGAAGATGATGCTCAATCATCTAAAAAGAAAAGTAAAGAAACTCCTTGGAAGAGAAAAATACCCAAATTAACTGATTTTGAGGTACATTGTTTGTGCTTTTGTATGTATTAATTATGTCTGATAGATGTTCACTTGTTGTGTAGAATTTTTGTATTTTGAAATATGTGTGTTATTGATGTATATAATATGTGTCAGTGTTGTATATGAAATATATTGGGTAGTGATTTTTATGAAATTTAGTGTACATTGACTGTATAACTATTTGTGTATCAGAATTGTATAAGAATTGTGTATAGTTTGAATATTTATATTGTAACTGTGTAAAATTAACAAGACTGTTGTAATATGAGTAAAATTAGTGTACATTGAATGTATAACTATTTGAGAATCAGGATTGTATAAGAACTGTGTATAGTTTGAATATTTATACTGTATGTATGACTAAAATGAGTGTGCATTGATTGTATAGCTATTTGTGCATCAGGATTGTATAAGAACTGTGTATAGTTTGAATATTTATACTATATGCGTACAATTAGTGTACATTGACAGTACAACTATTTGTGTATCATGATTGTATAAGAACTGTATATAGTTTTAATATTTATATTGTAACTGTGTAAAATTAGCAACACGGTTGTAATGATTACTGTATTAGTAAAATTAGTGTACATTTACTGTATAACTATATGTGTATCAGGATTGTATAAGAACTGTGTATAGTTTGAATATTTATACTGTATGAGTATACTTAGAGTATATTGACTGTACAACTATTTGTGTATCTTTTTAAAATATTTATGTAGCTTTTTGAAATATTTATATGTAAAAGCACACTTATGTATTGTAGGTTTGGGATTTATTTCTTGGTCCATCTGATCATTACAAGTGTCAGCTCAGTGTGCACACAAACTATGCTATTGTGACTGCGTTTAAATCTAAGTTGGACAAGAAGCAACTTGATTTGTTTAAGAATATTTGCTTTGGGTATTTCTTATCTTTACCAAATATTTTTCCTCAAAATCAACTTATCCATGGAATGTTGCTTAGGGAACTTGTTTGTGAGAGAGATGATGAATTATGGATCAAAGTGAATAACACTAGGTTACGTTTTGGGTTACAAGAGTTTGCTATAATTAACGGCTTAAAATTTATCAAAATTACAATAATGAGTTTGTTGTTAGTGAAGAAAGTAAGCTGATGGAGTTGTATTTTTCAGAAAAGTCCAAGGTCACAAAGCTTGATTTAGAAGAGTGTTTTATGAAAAAAAGTGGCGATGTGATGAAGATGCTTTACAAATTTCTGTTTTGTTCTTCATTTATTCCTTTATTTTTTCTGTCACGTATAGTTATGTTATAACTAAGAATGATTTCTTATTAGTTGAATCTGGGAACTATGAAACTTTTCTTGGAGAAACTTGTGTTTTCATCTGATGTTGGAGTCAATGAAGTCTAAGGTTTATCAGCGAAAAACTATGTATCATTGTGCTGGTTTTCCTCTTGCATTTCAGTGTTGGTTTTATGAGTGTTGTCCTTATGTCGATGGCCATCTTGCTGACCGAGTGGGCGATGGTGTGCCACGTATACTGAATTAGTTTGTAAAGTATAGACCAACATACAAGGAGGTCAAGTCTGCATTTTTTGATATTTGGCAAGAGCAGGTATATCGTTGTTTTAAATTGTAATTTATATATGTTTTGTTAAATTGTAATGTGCTTCTTAAATGTCGAGTGCTATTTTTTTTGTGCAGGTTGTGTTGCGTAACATTACGCCGACAGTTCTTGAAAAAACAATCCTCCAATTACCTGATTTCAAACCTGTGAATGCGGTTGTGCATTCTGTTGATTTGCCTAGCACCAGTAAATAAGAATGTAGTCAGTCGAACTCAGATAATGAATTGGCACTTTTGCGAAGTGATGTTAAAATGGTATGTCAAAGGTTTTTATTAATATTTGTATGTTTTTGTTAATTGATGTGTTGACTTTTTTCTTTTATGTTTAGTTAACGGAAAAGGTTTTCTCGATGGAGAATTTTATGAAATCCTCATTTGAATTGATTTTTCGAGCTCTAGATATAAAGAATGATCCTAAGGTATTCTTTTTCTGAATTTCTCCTATTTTTTTAACAAATCTTATATACACTATTGTACTTATTTTATAAAGTTTTTTTAAAGGTTGGTACATCAATTGGTGATAACGATGGTGACAACTCAAATGAAAAAGACATTGAGACACCTAATGTTGGTGGTACAGGTGATGATCAAGTTAATGATCCACCTAATGTGGGACGAAAAAATGATGTTGTACCGGAAGTGAATCATATAAGTGACAATTTGATGGATGATGTAGGAAAAGCAACAAATTGTGTAGCTGGTGACGTAATTGGGCATTTGGTGGATGCCGTTGGAGAGAGTTAATTTTGTAGGTGATTGTGTAGGTGGTCATGTCGATGTTGATTCTGCGGCTGAAACTTTAAAGGATGGTGCTTGGAAGAATTTTCCAAATTTTAATTTTTTGAAGTTCACACAAAGCTCAGGTGAAAATAAGGATATAGGGGAGGGTAGAAATAGTCAGGTTGATAGTGATTGGTCTAATTTTACTGATTCTGAAGTGTCTAAATTTACTCTATCTTTTCTTGATCAAAAGACACAAAAAGAAGGTGATGTGGCAGTGGTTAGCCAGAATGAGCTTGACTGGTCAGAAATTCCAGATGCTGAAATTTCTAAGTTCACTCAACCCGATAAAAGTGTTGCAACAACTAATGCGACTGATTTAGTATGTGATAATGTTAGAAAAGTTGAGCCAGCTACAAGTGATAATTTTAAAGGGATTGAGGAAAATATGGTGTCTGCACCTATTATGTTGGATGAAACACCTGCTATTCCTCGCCGATTATGTAAGCCAGCGGCAGTATGTGAATCTCCATTTTTGTTAAAATTTGATTCTGGTTGTGGCAAAGTTGAAGGCGAATAATCTAAGTGTATAGAGAATGCTCAGTCAAGAAAACATGTCTTGTCTATAAAGCATCCTTTTGTGAAGAGTATTACGGAGCGAATTGATGATATGAAAGTAACGTTAAAGTTTAACAGGTTTGTTGCGAGATCGTTGTGCGTTAAACAGATGTAAGTTTTTGTTTGTAATTTTTTTTTGTTTAACTTTATTTTATCATATAGTACAATTTTCGTAATATTTTTTTCCAGGCCTGTTTATTTCGATTCTGTCAATGCTCCCCGAAAACATTTTGACTATGGAGTTGATATTGTTAAAATAAAAGAGTGGTTCTTCACATTGGCATATCCAGGAGTACCGCTAATCGATTCAGTAAGTAATGAATTTGTTAGTTAAGTAGGTTATATATCTTTTATTTCTGTACTTGATAGTGATAATCTAATTGGAATACTGAAATTTTGTAAATGACGAATGTTATATAAGTTCTATGCTTTATTTATGCAACACTTTATGTGCAGTTTATATGCAGCACTTACTATGCAATGAATATATAGGTCATATGCAGTGTTTACACAGTATGTACACAATTTAATACAGTAGTTGTTATTCAGTATATATATACAGGTCCTACACAGTAGATACACAGTTTGTATGCAGTAGTTGATATGATGCATGTTATATAAGTAACTTGTATTTATATGATTTAAATTAGTGTTCTGTATTCATTTTTAGCATTTTAACGTGGTTTTGTTGTTTGTATTTTCAGCATATTGATGTTATCTTTTACTATTTATGAAAAAAGTTAAAATACGGTCCTGTTTGTGATTCAGTTAAATTTACAACCAACGATTGTTGGTTTAACTGCTTGATTCAGACTTTGTATAAGCATTTTGTGGAGAACAATAGAGATGTAACACTTATCACTCAAGAACATCAAATCGTTGAGTACATGCTTGGATTTTTTATGAGATGCAACATCCCGTGGAATAGCATTAACAATGTTCTTTTCCTAATTAATCTGCTGAGGAGTTTCACTAGATTTTGGCGAGGCTGTCTTTTAAAGATCAATGCATATATGTGTATGATTCAATGCATGGTGCAAGGCATGCTGTTCGTGTTCAGAAATCAGTTGCAGCGTATTCATAATTAATTCCACACTTTCTTTCTTGTATTGGATTTTGGAAAAGTAGGAGCGATGGACTTCCAGTGGCTAATTCTTTTGATATTCATATTATTGATGGACTGCCAACGCAAGCTAACACGTAATATATTGAATGCACATTCAATTGCTCATTTTTACATGCTTTTTTTTTGTCAATTGTACTGATGATGTATTATGTTTACAGGAATTATGGTGTATTTGTTGTTGCCTTTGCTGAGTATTTGCTTGATGGTCTTGAAATTTCTAATTATCTAGATGATATTGATACTATTCGTACTCGGTATGGTGTGTTACTGTGGGATTATGGAAAGAAGAAACAAATCTAATGTGCAGTTGGTGAAGATGAATCTACTGGTCGATTGTTGAAGAAAAGGGATGGTGTGCAACAAATTTAGTTAGAAATGTCTTTGAAGCATTGATGTTAGATATGTTTTAGAGTTGAAATGCTTAGGGTTGTTTTTGTTTTGTGTTGATACACTCGGAGATTCTTATTATGAAATGTTATGCCGAATACTATATGTTTTGATAATTGATACAATTATGTACAATTGATGCTGAAATGTTAGTTTATGTTGATCAAGGTTGATATTCAGTATATATGCAACATTTATTCAGTTTCTACATAGTTTAATATCCAATATATATGCAGGTGCTATACAGAAATTACATAGTTCATATGCAGTAAATATACAGGCCCTATATAGTTGTTACACAGTATGTACACAGGTTATATGCAGTTTATATGCAATATTTATGCAAACTTATACCAACAAAATATAAAAGTTACACATTGTTGACACAGGTCATATAAAGTAGTTATATAGTTTAATACATAATATATATGCAGGTGCTATACATAAATTACACAGTTCATATGCAGTACTTTATATGCAGTATATATACAGGTCCTATATAGTAGTTACACAGTCTGTACACAGATCATATGCTGTTTATATTCAGTATTTATGCAAATTTAAAATCAATATTTCAATAAAATATAAAACTTACACATTGTTGGCACAGGTCATATAAAGTAGTTATATAGTCTAATATATAATATATATGCAGGTGCTATACAGAAATTACACAGTACATATGCAGTACTTTACATGTAGTATATATACAGGTCCTATATAATAGTTACACAGTCTGTACACAGGTCATATGCAGTTCAAATACAGGTCCTATACAATAGTTACAATATTATATGAAGTATTTATGCAAATTTATACTAATATTCAGTATATATGCAACATTTATTCAGTCCCTATACAATTGTTACATAGTTAAAACACACTATTTCTATAATTTTATACATTTATCCCAACCAGATAAAGAACTTATATATTGTTGTAATAAAGTATTTATATAGTTTATAAAAGTAGTTATATTCAAAATATAGAGGTGCTATGTATTTGCTAATTAATTCAAAAGACAAATACTAGTACTTACACATATTCAAACTGTATATAGGTATTATACATGATTGACACAGATGATAAGTAGTTTTATTACGCATTGTAGCAAAAAAATTACACCCCCCAGCTCAGATGAGTTGATTAGTGCACCTCACCAGAATGTGGCCAAATGAAACACCATCATAATGCACAGATTTCTATAAGAGTAGAATGCATTTGAAGTAAAATAATATTGTTTCCCGGGCTCTCGATACGCTTGTGGAACTCCGTCTCCTCGATTGTAGCAGGCAGCGCGCACCGATTACATTGCTATGAAAAGAATAGTCTTTTTTTAAGAAAAATGGAAAAGATAGAAGTGTTCTTGTAGCATCCTATTAGATTCTTGTTGGAGCATTTCCATATGTTCTTTGATTGTGTCCTATTTTTCCACAGCGCCCACATGAAATTTGTTGCTTAAAGTAGTCCATAATGCCCTTTCCTCGATTGTTCTTTTTTGGTCTTCTTGGTTTTGGTTTCCAGATTGGTGGCAGTACTATATTAGTTGATATCTCTGCTGGGATGTGCCAAGCTGTTTCATCAGGAAGTGGTATAACTGGAAGTTCATATGCTTTCAAGAAGTTTTCTCTTGTGTAATATGGAGCACAATAGCTATGTAAGTCCATATGCGTATAAGTTAGGACCGCCATAGCATGTGGACAAGGTATGCCAGCTACTTGAAATTGTAGGCAGGATTATTTTTTTCACGCATGAAAATAATATTTCATTTTTAGTTTCATCAATGACTACATAAGAATAGTGAGTAGAACCCATCACCTGCAATGTAAGAATATATTAGTATATAGTGTACACATTACAATATGTAAGTGTCTGTGAAGTAGAAATAAGAAGTAATGCCTTCATTTTATTTGATAGAATGAGATTTTTCCTCATTATTATATTATATTTGTTTCTCAGTTCTGTAAATGTTGCTTCTGAATGCTGTCTATGCTCATTATTCCATCTCATGACCAGATCCATTATAAATTGTAGGAATTTTTTAATTGGCAGGTCTCTTGCATCTCTATTTGCTGAATTTAGGGATTCCGCTATGTTTGAAGTCATGAACATCGACCTGTTGACATGGGCATAAGCTATAGACCATTTTTCATAGCTTATATCAAACAGATACTCCTTCACCCTATTATCAATTTTGTTTACGTCTTTCATAAGCCAATCAAAGTCTGTCTTTATGTATGTTCTGGCCATTGTAAAGAAGATCCCCTTTAATTGCTTTTGATTCTTCTTAAATCTACCCTTGATGTTGTTTCATAGATGGTAGATGCATATGCAGTGAGACACATTTGGATATACAAGTGCAGCAACTTTTAATATGCTATCATGCCTATCAGAGACTATGCGCATGCCTTCTCTTTCACCAAAAGCAATGTTAAACATGTGGAAAAACCATTCCCATGAAGCATCATTTTCAGAATCAATAACAGCATATGCTAGTGGCAAAATATGTCCTGATTAAACAAGTGGGAAAGTGTCTATCAGTGCATGCCATCATATACATAATTTTGTCTAAAAAAAATTCATAAAACTCACCTGGTGCATCCAGCATACTAGCAGACAACATTGTTCCCTTGTATGCAGATTTCAGAAAATTTCCATCAACAACAATGGTAGGCATACAATATCTCCAACCCCTAATTGATGTGCTCAACGCGACAAAAGCATATAAAAAGTGATTGTCCTCCGTTTTGTGTAGTCTTGTGAATGATCCAGGATTTATTGTGTTTACCATGTATAGGTAAGCTGGCAATTTAGTATAAGATTCATGCAAGGAACCTCTGACCAGTTCAAGTGCTTTTTCTTTGAATCTATATGTTTTTTTGTAGTTTATCCTAATTCCGTACAAGTTTCTCATTCCTTCCATGATCTCTGCTGGAGTGTATATTGACTTTAGATTTAGAAAGTTGTGCTTAACCATTTTAGCAATGGTTAAAGAAGTAGCATGCCGTTGTGAAAGCATTCTGTTTGCAATTGGACAAGTGTGATCATTGACAAATTTGATCACTACGAAAACTTCTGAATTTTGTTGACTTGAAGATCTAAAAGTCCAATTGCATCTCTGATTGATACACTTAAGATAGTAACTAGATACATTTATATACAATAAATGTATATGCAGTACACTGTTCATATCCAATATATATGCAGGTGCTATAAAAAATTACACACTTCATATGCAGTATATTTACAGGTCCTATATAGTAGTTACACAGTCTGTACACAGGTCATATGCAGTTTATATATAGGTCATATGCAGTAGTTACAATATTATGTCCAGTATTTATGTAAATTTACACCAACATTCCGATAAAATATAAAACTTACACATTGTTGACATAGGTCATATAAAGTAGTTATATAGTCTAATATCCAATATATATGCAGGTTCTATACAGAAATTACACAGTTCATATGCAGTACTTTATATGCAGTATATATACAGGTCATATATAGTAGTTACACAGTCTGTACACAGGTCATATGCAGTATTTATGCAAATTTAAAACCAATATTCTAATAAAATATAAAACTTACACATTATTGACACAGGTCAATTAAAGTAGTTATATAGTCTAATATTCAATATATATGCAGGTGCTATGCAGAAATTACACAGTTCATATGCAGTACTTTATATGCAGTATATATACAAGTCATATATAGTAGTTACACAGTCTGTAAACAGGTCATATGCAGTTTATATGCAGTATTTATGTAAATTTAAAACCAATATTCCAATAAAATATAAAACTTACACATTGTTGACACAATTTATATAAAGTAGTTATATAGTTTATACCTTGATGATGATGATCTTTTCACCTTAAATTGGAATCTCTCACGGATTGCATAATGTTTCATCACACTTGATATTGTACTTTTATCACAGTATAGCTGCCCTTCTTCAACATCTCTATGAAGTGGATCCTTAATTATCGATTCGGTCTGTTCTTTCATTTCTTCATCTTCAATTGTATAATCAGAATTAGGTATCGGATGAACTTGAATAGCAATCGGAGATGTTTCGATCAAATTTCCAATTGAGGATTCTCCATTTTCAAATGTGTTTTGTAGTGTTATACACAATGGAAATTCATTTATATCCAAAAAAAATTTCTTCATCTTTATATAAAGTCTAAAACTCATATCATTGTAAATAGTCATAGATCCACTCTTTACAATGTATTTTACTGTCATTAAACCAGAATTTCGCTCTAGATTCAACTGCTTATACAGTTCATCAACAAAATATTCGTACCTACAATCCGAATTCAAAAGTACTTCATTGATTGTAAACTTTTCAAACTGTACTTCACTTAACCACTCTCCTCCGTATTGTAGCATAATTGAAACTAAAATCGAACTTGAAGCCATAATTTCGTATCAAATAAAGCTAATTATGAATGAAAAAATATTTTGAAGCTAATTGACGGAGGATATTGTATATTTATATACAATTTATGAAGGTATTTTAAGGTAATATGGTGTATTTGAAAGAGGATTTGTGATATTTTAATGAAAAGGAATCCTGAGGTAAAATTGGGGAAGGAAAGTGTGAGTTTCAATTGAAAAGGAAAGAAATATATTATGCTATTTTTGCAGCTTCTTAGCGGTGATTAGAAGATGGATAAAATATGATATTATTTTAATGTCTATTAAGTGGGAATTAAAAATGGGGCTATTTTTGTGGAATAAGTTTTAGGAGAAGGGCTATTTTTGTCCTTCTCCCTTATTTAAATCCATACATGTTTGAACTTAAATGATTAATCTAATGGGGAAAGGACAAAAATGACACCTAAAACTAAAATAATACCACAAAAATAGCACCCACAATTAAATACCCACTAAATAGCCACTCCCAGTATAAACAGTGTATCATTTCATCTTTTTCTCCGCGCTTTTCTCCATTTCAACCATATAATGGATTTCACATAGAAATTAGAAAAAAACAAAATTCAACCCACCAAAATTCAACAAATTTCACTCCAATTCCCAATCTCAAATACCAAAATTTAAATCTTCACCAAATTCAACAAAAAACTAACAGAAAAAAAAAAAAAAAAAAAAAAAACCCCATCACCAAAATCTACAGATACACATATTTTTTAGCAAAAAATATATGATAACATTGAAATGTTCCTTCAAGAATTTGCTACTATAGAAGATTACACACTCTGATTTTCCAATTTGGTCTACTTGGTTGATTTCCAATTCAATTGGTGCAGTTTTCCCACTCTACACCATTGAAGAAACTACTCAACTTTCTCTTCATCCTTTCTGCGCTCACTGCAAATTCACTGGTAAATCAAAATGAACGCTCAATTTTTGTGGTACTTTTGTTTGTTTATTGTTATGGAGTATTTTTGTTGTTGTTGTTGTTGAAGGATGGGGGCACCATTATTTGTCAAAAAAAAGGTACCATTTGATAATACCGGCAAATGAGAACTGGGAAAAGCCACTGGGAAGTGATTCATTTGAAATTGGCAATCATGTTTTGCATGGTTTGATTCATTGTAATGGTTATGGTCATTTGCTTTCCATTAATGGCGTTAATGAGGATTAAAATTTTGTATATGCTTGCACAAATTTTCACAAAATTTTAGGTTAGGTTAACAAATTCACGAATAATGAATTACTGTATATTCCTGCACAAATTTTTTCTGTAAAAGGTGTATTTATATGGTATATATATTGTATCAACGTTGTATAAAAGTGTATCAATCTAGTATAAAAGTGTATTAATGCGGTATCAAAGTGTATCAATGTAGTATAAAAGTATATCAATGTAGTTTAAAAGTGTATTAGTGTGGTATAAAAGAGTATCAATTGGGTATAGGGACTGCATGTGCTTGCATAAAATTTCCTTTCTCTTTTTAAAAAAGTGTATCAATATAGTATAAAAGTGTATCAATTTGGTATAAAAGTGTCTCAATTGAGTATAGAGACTGCATGTCCCCAATTGGGCCAAATGTCTAAAAAGGGAAATTAATTTACTAAAAACTACACAAATACACAACTTATGTTTTCAATATTACGAAAAATCCCAACTCCCTAAACATATTATAAAAATTCCACATATACACAGAATACTATGTATATGTCGGCTATGTTATGTATATTAATAGGGAGAGAAAGTAAAGTAATTAAAAAAGTGGAATAAAGTGTAATTACTTCTAAAAGATTGGTATTTATGTTATTTATACATTAATTTAGCCGACTGGCTACAACATGTCCATCTTTTCACATGTAGGCCATTTTTTTTAAATGGTTATTCAATGTCCCTTTTCCTAATCTAATTATATTAATCTGCAATATTTATTTGGGACTAATCTATTTTGAATTTAATATAATTTGAATTTCGTACGGATTTAAATTTAATAAAATTTCAGCTCCCACAAATGCCCCTACTTCAAGACTTGTCGAGACATTTAATCTTTTTGAGAAGACTTGAAGTATGATTCATGCTTCCTTCGTGCTTCAATGATTTCCATAAAGCTAAACCATGCAATTTACATATTGATATCACCTCTCAAAAAAAATTCTTAATTTTTTTTATGAATCTTCTACACGTAGTACCCGTCGGTGAGGCATGACATCCCATTTAAAATAGATTTTGAAAATCATTTTTACCTTAATCAGGAATAAAACTCTTTCAATTTGAATTTATATTGGAGAAAGAAACCCTCAATTTGAATTTGTATGGGATAAAAAAATAATCTCCAATTTAAATTTGTATTGGAGATGGAAACTCTTCCAATTTGTATTGGGAAGGAAACAACCTCCAATTTGAATTTGTATGGGAGAAGGAAACAACCTCTAATTTGAAATTTGTATGGGAGAAGAAAATAGCCGTCCTACAACTCTATAAAAGGATGTATGTTCCCCACTTTTCAGTATCAATCTTGGGGTTTCCAAGCCATCAATAATATTGAGGTAATTTCTTTTCCTCCTACTTTTCTTTTATTTTCGTCACTTTTTTTTCAGCACAATATGTTAGTAGTAGAAAATTTATATCTAATTGTAGGAATATCAAAATCATGAACCGTTTGATGTTCCAGAAACTACACTTTGAGATATATAACATATCAAAAATTCAGCTTTAAATTCCTTCAATATAATTCTCGATAAGTTTTTGAAGTTAGCCCTGAATTTTATCATGCTGAAAATTTCAGATCTGTGCGTCTTTACTAAAACTTTCATATATTGAAGTAGGAATGATGAAATTGAAAGTCGCTTGATTCTTGTGAAACTAAATACAAAGATCTATATTATATCCAGAATTCATAATTTAATACCTTCGAGATTATTTTAGTATAATTCAAAAATCAGCATTGAGTTTTGATGCATCAACAATTTCAGATTTACGCAACGTCACCAAAAAAATTATATCTCAATGTGAGAGTATAGAAATTATGATCAGCTTTATTTTATAGATGTTGGAAACATGCATATATAACATATTCAAAATTTAGATTTTAAAACTTCTTGGATTGTTCTAGATAAAAAAAATTTTGAAGTCAGTCTTATATGCTGTCCGGCAGAGGATTCCAGATTTACATCGCCTCACCAAATAATTTATTTATTGATGTGGGACCATCATCACCAAAGAGAGTTTTGATTGTTTTATTCTTATTAAGGTTTCTTGTCTCCTTTTTGTTTTTGTTTTTGAGAATCATCACCTTAAGACTGAAAGACTTTGCTTGAAGACAGAATGGTTTTATTTTAGTATGAGACCTTTCACCGATGCATTTATGCGATGGTCTTCTCTAAGTACTTTTACCGACGCATTTATGCGATGGTCTTTTCTAAGTATGAGCCCTTTCACTGATGCATTTGTGCAATGGTATTCTTTAAGTATGGACCCTTTCATCGTGTACTTATGCAATGGTATTCTTTAAGTATGAGCCCTTTTACCGATGCATTTATGCGATGGTTCCAATGGTCAGTTTAAGCTGTAAAGGGACAAATTTTGTCCACCTTAAGGCATGAAAATTTTGATAGCCTTTTAAGGATAAACCCATGAGAGGCCAGCTTAAGGTGAAAAGGGACAAATCTTGTCCACCTTAAGGCATGAAATTTTGAGATCCTCTTAAGGATAAACCCGTGAGAGGCCAGCTTAAGGTGCAAAGGGACAAATCTTGTCCACCTTAAGGCATGGAATTTTTTGAGATCCTTTTGAGGATAAATTCGTAAGAGGCCAGCTTAAGGTGCAAAGGGACAAATTTTGTCCACCTTAAGGCATAGAAATTTTGAGATCCTTTTAAGGATAAATCCGTAAGAGGCCATCTTAAGGTGCAAAGGGACAAATCTTGTCCACCTTAAGGCATGGAATTTTTTTGAGATCCTTTTGAGGATAAATCCATAAGAGGCCAGCATAAGGTGCAAAGGGACAAATTTTGTCCACCTTAAGGCATAGAAATTTTGAGATCATTTTAAGGATAAATCCTAAGAGGCCAGCTTAAGGTGCAAATGGATAAATTTTTTCCACTTTAAGGCATGGAAATTTTGGAGGCCTTGATTTGAAGACTTGGAACTTTTGTCAACTTTCACTACCAAATTTGGCATTTTGAGTGGTTCAACTTCCAAATTTGGAAATTTTGGAGACTTCATCTTATGTGAATGAAGCTCATGTTTTCATTGGAGTTTGCCCCCCATTGAGCCACCAATACTTGGAGTGAGTTCAAATTTAATTAGAATGTTTTCATACTTGGTATCTATATAGTAGATACTGTAGGAACATATTTTTTTTTACACTTATGCAACTGAACTCAGAATGAAATTCCAAGCGCCTACGTACCTCAGTAAAGAGGATCAAGTCACAACGTAGTTCTGGGTGAGTATTTTTTTTTTGTTCTAACTTTTGCCTAGGCCACCTCTTTCGAGGTTTTCAACCTAGTGGACTTCTTTATATATATATATATATATATATATATATATATTGAGTCGTACACAGTTTATACTCTTGCGGGCCAGGAGTGGATATGCAGCTTATACTCGTGCCTTAAGGAATGTCATCTTCCTTCAAGGATAGTACTTCTTCAAGAACTTGGCATTGATATGGCCGATTTTCACTCCATCTGCACCGACAAGCTTGTAAGCACCGCACCATTTGAATATGTCTCTTGTACAACATATGGTACATCCCACTTTGGAGTAAATTTGCCCCCAGACTTACGAGAAGTAATAATGGGCTTTCTTACTGCAAAAACTTGATCTCCAACTTGGAAGCACCTCAATCGAACTCTTTTATTGAAAGATTGAGATAGACGGACTTGGTAAAATTCAAGATTTTATTGAGTCTCTAGCCTCTTCTCATCAAAAGCTTTTAACTCCACAAGATGCAACTTAGCATTTTCTTCATCGGTGAGCCCTTCTTGAATAGCCAGTCTCAAAGAAGGTATTTGACACTCAAGTGGCAGGACTGCTTCAACTCCAAAAGCAAGTGAGTATGGGGTTGCTTGTGTTGGTATGCGGTAAGTTGTGCTATATGTCCATACTGCTTCTTCCATTTGTTCATGCCAGTCTCGCTTGGACTTGGAGATGACTTTCTTCAATAGATTGCATAAAGTCTTATTAAATGCTTCGGCTAAACCATTGGCGGCAGCATGGTACATTGAAGACTTGTGCTGCTTAAAGCCAAAGAGATCACATATCTTGTTCATCAACTTGTAATCGAATGGCTTGTCGTTATCGGTTATTATATATTTAGGGATTCCAAAGCGGTAAATGATATTCACTCGGATAAAATTCATAACATTCTCCTCCTTTACTTCTTTAAGAGTAATAGCTTCGGCCCATTTTAAGAAGTAATCTGTTGCGGCCAAGATGTATAAGTATCTACCAGAAGATTTTGGTAGTGGACCAACAACATCCATTCCCCAAGCATTGAATGGCCAAGATACTACAATTGGGTCCAGTACTTCAGGAGGTTGATGAATGAAATTCGCATGGAATTGGCAATCTTTGTATCTTCTAGCATAGTCCAAGCAATTTTTTTACCATCGTTGGCCAATATTATCCCATTCTTTTAATGTGAAAATGGAGCTTTGGTCCAGACTGATACGATCCACAAACTCTTGAGTACATTTCTTGCAAAGCTTGAATTGCTTCTTTCTCTCCCAAACACCGTAAGAGTACTCCTTCAAATGATCTTCTGTACAGTGTGTCTTTGTAGTAAAGGAAGCGAGGTGCACGACGACGCATGTCAGTCCTCCTTCTTGGATCTTCTGAAAGTATCCTAGGATTCTAAATAGTCAATGATAGGTTGTCGCCAATATTTCTTTACAACTTTGAACACGGCAACGAGGTATTCAACTTTATTTTCTTCATCCTCATTTGATGGGGGTACTACCCATTCTTGGTGAATAGTAACCTGCATCTGATTTGAAAGAGTCAGGGTTGAGGCCAAAATAGCTAGGGTATCAGCTTGCTTATTTTCTCTTCTTAGCACATATTGGAGGGTTACTTCTCCAAGCCACCCCATCAACTTCTGTGAATAATCATGATATGATCGTAGCTCTTCATTTCTGACTTCATAGCTTTAAAAAGTTGTTTGATCACCAATTAGGAGTGACCAAAAACTTGTAATTGCAATTATTTCATGTCAACTGCCATCTCAAGTTCAAGTATTAAAGTTTGATATTCAGCAACATTATTAGAGCAATGGTTTGTAAGGGTAAAAGAGTATGGGATAACCTCTTCTTGTGGAGTGACGAACTCCATACCGGCACCAGCTCTATCTCGACGTACGGCACCATCAAAGTACATCTTTCATGAGGGTCTAGCTTCAATAACCATTGTATCTTCATCAGGAAGTTCATCACTCAATTCCCAATTATCAAGTATCGGGTGGTCTGCCAAGAAGTCAACCAATGTTTGTCTCTTTACAACCTTTTAGGGAACGTACACAATCTCAAACTATTGAAATTGAAGGTACCATCTTGCAAGTCGGTCACTAAGGACTGGTTTCAACATTACAAACTTAATGAGATTTTCCCTAGACACAATACGAACAACATGAGCCTGAAAGTAGTGCTTCATTTTTTGAATTGAGAAGGCCAATGTCAAACACAACTTTTCAATTGGAGAATACTTTAGGTCATTTGGCGTCATCATTCTGCTCAAATAGTAAAGAGAGTTCTCTTTGCCTTCACTATTTTCTTGAGCTAGTAGTGCTCCAACTAATCTTTCTTGTGTCGTGATGTAGAGTATCAATGGTTTCCCAGGTATGGGTGTCGCAAGAACTGGTGGCTTCATTAAGTATGATTTGATACTCTCAAAGGAATTACTACAAGCTTGGTCCCATGCGAAGGGAGTGTCCTTCTTCATGAGATGACTAAATGGTTATCCATTTCCAGCCAGGTTTGAGATGAACCTCCTTAAATATGCTAGCCTTTCTTGAAGACTTTTTAACTAATAAATATTTCGAGGATCGAGCATCTTCAAAATTACATAGACCTTGGCTTGATCAATTTTAATTCCTCGGTGTCACACAATGAAGCCAAGAAACTTTTCAGAAGTAACTCCAAAGGCACACTTCAATGGATTCATCCTAAGTTGATATGTTCGAAGTAAGTCGAACACCATTCTTGGGTTTTTTAAGTGGTCGTCTCTCTTTTTTTACTTCACCACTAGATCATCCACGTAGAATTCAACATTTTTATGGAGCAGGCCATCAAATATATTCTGCATATCCATTTGATAAGTGGTGCCAACGTTCTTTAAACCAAAAGGCATTACCTTGTAGCAATAAATACCTTTGGGTGTGGGAAATACAGTGAGTTCTTCATCCTTTGGCGCCATGCAATTTGATTGTAGCCGGATGAACCATCCATGAAGGTTATTACCTCATAACTAGTGGTGGCATCAATATCAACTCTGGTATGGGGATTGGAAAGTCATTCTTAGGGAAAGTATTGTTGAGATCTCGAAAGTCAATACAAACTCGAATTTGGCTATTCTTTTTTCGTACTAGAACAATACTTGAAATCTATGTGGGTTATTTGACTTTGCGAATAAAACCAGCTTCAAGGAGTTTGTTAACTTCATTCTCAATCAATGGAACCAACTTTGTCCTAAAGCGCTTTTGGGCTTGCTTAATAGGATAAACCCCGTTCTTAACCGCCAACTAATGGACTGCTACCTTTGGATCTAAGCCAGGTATTTCCTTATAGCTCCAAGCGAACACATCTATATATTCTTTGAGTATATCCATATAAGCGATTTCCTCCTCCACTTCTAGAAATGCACTTAAGTAAGTTGGTCTTGGGTATTCATCGGTTCCAAGATTAACTTTCTTTAAGGGATCTATTGTGGCCTTTACTCCTTCTTCAAGTTACGACGGAGCATCTCCAGCATCTTTCTCCTCTTGAGAATCATCGTCGTTGATAGATGTATGATAACACCAGAAAATATCTTATATCTCTCCATCAACCTTCATTTGAGACGAGACATCTTTCTCATTCTGGATCGTAACATGATATGAGGAGTCAACACTCTCTTTATCTTCCTCGCGTTGCTTGGTATAAACCATAGTATGAGCCTTTGCTTTTAGCACCTCGTTGCATGAAAATACCAGTTTCGTCTGCCGCCTCATTCTAGAAGGAATCAAACTTTGGAAATCTTTCTGGATCTTAGGAGAATAGTGCATTATTGTACTTTGATAACTTCTCCGACACTTGTTATTTTTCTTCTTATTTAGAGGATTCAAACTTTCAAAAACAGAAGTTCTTGCGGTTGATTCTCAAAGTCGATCAATAAAGAGGGTCTTTTATTAGCAGTAGTGGATTCTTCTTCTACGGTGATATAATTACTGACTGCCCTTCTTATGGAGATGCGAGTTGGAGGTGGCTGCATGTATCCTAGGCCTTCACGTGTCTTCCTGGTTATACCCTCCGACGAAAGTTTGCCCAACCTTGATGGCTCATTAGGATTGCATCCAGCCTTTACAAATAGCTTGTATGCATTTGGATTGAAACCTTTTTTATGCGATTTACGGGGAGTGTCATATCTTGTGGCGAATTTTGAGCCACAAACTCTCCAAGTAGTCTTGAGGACGGATTTCTTGCATTAATCCTCCTGATAGGTAAAGTTAGCCCTTTTAGCACATTATCTTGGGCATCAGATGGGTGACCTTCCTCTTTATTTACCTTTGGTACGTATCGAAGAAGGAAAGTTGCCTTTTTTTTCGTAACACTTTCTTTATTCTTCTTTATTCGAAGTGAAATGGGGATTCTTGGTGGCGAATTTTTCGACAGTTGCCGCGACCTTCTTAGATGGAAGATCATCACACTTGGTCTTGGTGATATCTTCAACCCCTTTCTCATTCACAACATAATTTTTAAGTAGAATTTTGTATCGGCAAAGTGTGACTCACCTTTAGTGAATAGTTTGTCATCGACAACTATCTTTCTTTCCACTCCACTTTTGAGGTACTTCAAGCATTGATAGTAAGAGGATGAGATAATTTTGTTCTCATGTACCCAAGGCTTACCAAGTAATATGTTGTATGAAGTTTTCGCATTAATCACATGCATTAATGCATTTGATTGAAAATCATCCATACGAATCCCCAACTTGACAGCTCCCGTGGCTCTCTGGCCCGCTTGGTTGAAGCCTTGTATCATTATACGGCTTTCGGCAATTTCGGCAAGTTCGTCAGTAGAGACACCCAGTTCCTTCATTGTTCGGATAGGCAGGATGTTAAATCTGGATCCCTCATCAATCAAGATTCTATTTATCTTTTTTCCTATAACTTGACCTACCATGTACAAGGGACGATTGTGTAGGGTTTCTCCAAGCAGAAGGTCTCTATTTGTAAATGTGATTTTTGAATCACATATATGTGTCTCTTGGCTAAGTGGCTCCGTAGGCTTTTCAGAAGATGGAGAAACCTCCACGGGTGGGTTTTCACCCTTTGCCCCCTCTTTGGCAGTATTAAAACAAGACTCCTCAAGGTTGACTTGAGCAATATTTGCAAGAAACCACTTGGTAAGAATTCTTCCAAAGTTACTAGACACCGTGGTTTTTAGTGGTGAAGCTCTATTACCCTCGTCTTCTTTGAAAGTTCAACCAACTTCTGTTTTCTTGGTTTCTTCACCATTCTCCTACTGGTTGGCTGCTCGAATGACTCCTTTCGCAGACTCATCTTCTTGTGTCTGTTCTTGGTCACCAGAGTCTAACCTTCATCATCACCTTCGTCAACTGAAGACCTGTTAGGCTCTAATATCTTCTTATTATGCTCTTCGACACATATTTGGACTGGGTCAAGTGAGCCAAAAGTGATAGAGATTTGATGAGTACAGGCCTTCTCATCGTCGAAGAAGATCTTCTTCACTTTTGCCAGTTGTATGACTTTATCTTTAAAGACAAAGCATTTTTCCTGAAGGTGATTTATAAGCCTATGATATTTGCAATAATTAGGGTTATTGGTCCTTCCAGCTTCGTTGGGATGCTTCATCTCTGGGATTTCAATGACCTTATACTCAAGGAGTTCATCAAAAATCTCAGCCACATCAGAATGAAGGAAGGGATATTCCTTTTCTTGCATCTCTTTTAAAGTTTTCTGATTCGGACGTGCTCCAGAAGTCATCTTTACACTTTGCTTCTTGATCACCTTTGTGGTGACCTTCACAGGAGACACATCAACATTTATGGACTCCTTATTGTCATTTTTGGAGATAAACTTTCCCCATATTTAGGGTTCTAGCTTATCCTTTCCCCTTCGAGGGTCATGGATAGACGTTGCTCCCTTCTCAGCAGAAGACATGCTCAACTCTATATCGTGAGCACGGGTAGCTAACTATTTAAAGGATTTTGGCTTAATGCCTTGCAAGATGTAGAGAAGCTCTCAGTGCATTCCTTGAACATACATCTCTATCGCAGAAGCTTCGCTGAGCCTATCTTTCCAGTTTAGGCTAGTATTTCTACGCCGATTGATGAAGTCAATGATTGGTTCGTCCTTTCTTTGTCAAGTATTTGTGAGCTCTACCATACTCATTGTACGCCTTGTGCTATAAAAGCGATTTAGGAACTCGTGCTCTAATTACTCCCAGCTCTCGATGGAATTAGGCTCAAGGTTCGTATACCAATTAAAGACGTTTCTCTTTAGAGAACGAACAAACTGTTTAACAAGATAGTCATCGTAAGTTCCAACATTGTTATATGTCTCAACAAAGTGTGTGACATGCTGTTTTGGGTTCCCTTTGCCCTCAAGTTGTTGAAATTTGGGGGGTTGATAGCCGATAGGCATTTTGAGGCTATCTATCCTTGCAGTGTAGGGCTTGGGATAAGGAAGGAAAGATTTGGTGACAACATCATACTTGTCTTTGAGGGTCCCTTCAATGAATTCCCTCAATTGCCCAATCGGGATCATTCCCACAGAAGAAACTTATACCTCTTTAGTCGGTGGTGTTTGTTTCACAGGATTTTCTGTCTCATGAAACTCTGGAGATTTTCCAGGTGCATGGATAGACTCTCCGTCTATCAGACCTTCCATCTTATCCACTATCTTATTAATTGAAGCATTTTAATTCTGAACATATTTGGTCAGGCCCTCAATTACCTTAGTCAGATTTGCAAGCTACTCCTCCATAGACGAGGCATCAGTCACCATTGCTTGTATGATCACTGGAGACGTTGGAGAGTAACACAAATTATCGTATAAGTTGATCTTTGAAGTGCTCAGCTTATGCGGTGTAAGTTGAGATGACACATTTATTGAACGACCATTGCTCTTTGCACCAGAGTATTTGGAACCGAAATGCTCAAGTAGAGCTAGAGTCTTCTTAACCGATTCCGCGACACTGCTTCCTCCTTCTAAAGCACTTGTATTGGACTTCGTTCCTTTTAGGGTTGAAGATCCAAAAACTGGAGTTGTCACGGACGACACTGGATATGTTTGTTGTCTTAGGAAATCCGCTTTGCACCTTGTGACAGCTCCTAAGCTTCCTAAAGTAGCACCAAGGATGCTTTCTACTTTAGCAGAGAACTTTGAATCAGTAGCCTTGGAAGTAGTTGATTGAGAGTGACCTTCTTGGAAGTCATTTCAGCATTGTTGAACTTTGCAGTTGGAAAAGTTGAGATGAGAGGTAGAGATTGTCCCACTGGGCGTGCCAGAATTTGTTGGACAATAAAATTTTCGAGATCGAAAAATAAATAATTTGAGACAAGAAAATATTGCCACAATCAATTTATTGATTCAATATGTGAGTGTTACAATCTCTATGAATCCTCTGATTCACCTTTTCAAATATAAATTCAAGGGCTTAAAGCTTGATCTTGAATTTGAACTTGATTTGTTGATTTGAGGGACTTGATCTTGACTTGTTCTTGAATTCAAGGGCTTTTGAGCTTGTTCTTGAATATTGCGGTCTTGTTCTTGAATCTTGATGAATTTGATTTGAATGCTTGAGCTTTGTAGAGAAATTGCGGCGTTTGATCCACGAACTTTCTCTTGCTTCATGTTAGAGTTCTGGGGGTCATTTTTTGAATTATGAGACCTCTATTTATAGTTGTGGAAAAGGAAAGAGTCATGATGAAGATGCACTTCCTTTGAACAATCAGATTTGAGTGACATGACACCTTTTATGGGCTTTGATTTCATTGGACCTGCTGCATCATTTTGACATGTGGCATGATCCTATTGCTCCTCCCTTGACTTGGCATGCCACGTCATTTGACATGTGACGCTTATTTGGGCCTATAGATTATGACAATATCTTAGGCTTAGCAAAGTGGGCTCATTATTTGTAGCCCAAATTAATGGACTAACCCAATAAAGATTGGATTTTATTTAAATCCCTACATGTTTGAACTTAAATGATTAATCTAATTATATTAATTTGCAATATTTATTTGGGACTAATCTATTTTGAATTTAATATAATCCGAATTTCGTACGGATTTAAATTTAATAAAATTTCAGCGCCAACACTATTTTTAGCACTCTATGATATTTTTTTTAATTTCAGTACATCTTGTATAAACTGTTTTTATCTTGAAGCCAACTGTATATCATAAATAATAACTCTACCTATAAGGTAGAGATTAGGTCTGTGTACATCCTATCCTCCACAGGTCCTAATTTGTGAGATTAAACTAAATATATTATTATTATTATTATTATTATTATTATTATTATTATTATTATTATTATTATTAAAACTTTTTAAAAATATATTTACGATCGAACGTTTAATATTCGCGAAGACTGATGGCCTAACCAAATTTGCAAATTTTAAACTTGAAATATACTTGAAAATATGTCTATAGTGAAGAGATATTCAACGTCTTACATTCGTATAGCAGTATATTATTTGTATCCCTGTCACCACTTGTCTATTTAAGAGAGTGTCAACGTCTGATATTCGTATAACAGTACATGCATGCAACTTCTTTATGGACTCCATATACAGCAAGAAACAATGTACATTTAAATAGTCCTTCACGTAAGTTGTTTCGAATAGGTAAAATATATTTTCCTATGCTTGTTTCAGAAAATTAATTTGATATATACGCTATTAATTCAAAGTCAATGTATTGCTTACTGAAGGCATTCATTTCTTTCTCTATTAATTCTAGGTTTTTGTTTCATATTTGTGGTGTTATTTTAAATATGACACTTTTTTTAATGAGATATTCAATTTTAACTATGAATCTTCCGCATTAAATTAAAAGCCTTTTTACCTTTGGTGTATCCGAGAGACATACTTCAAGCGCATCGGGTACACGGTATCTAAAGGTAACATCAAACATGAAAGAGAAAAGACATGATTTCCCCACTGAACTTGTCGTCTCAACTCACTTTAGCACTTAAACTAAGCTTTCGTTTATTTACCCCCCTTAACATCTTTAAAGTGTATTTGTTTCACCTCTAATGCTGATGTGGTATTTTTTAAAAAAAAGGGCGCGTTTATTTGTAAAAAAAAATTAATTTTAGTAATATTATATTTAGAATATAATAAAAATTAAAAAAAAAATGGAACAACAAATTCAATCAATAACACAACCCAACTTTCATCTTCTTCTTCATTCCCAGAAATCAAAATCACACAATAGAACGACAAATTCAATCAATAACCAAAAAAAAGAAAAGGTATTATCAGGACCATACTTTTCCATCTTCACAAATAGCAAGAGAGTTTCTACTACCAATAACAACGGGAAAAACATTTTCTAAATTTAAAGCTTCAATTGAACAAACCCACTCTCTCTCTTCTTTGTTTCCAATGCCCAATTGACCATCTTCTCCAGAGCCTCTGCTCAATAAACATATACAATAAAGATTTTACTTTTATGAATTGTAAAAGAAGGGAGAAAAGTTTTGGAATTTGGGAGTTTTGGGATTTGGGGTTTTAATTAATATGAAGGAATTTGAATTTGGAATTTTGTGTATTAGTGTGTTTTTGTGATCATATACTTGTAGTTAATCCATTGTTGGATTTGCTGAAGTTAATTCAAGTCAACTTTTTATTTGATGAAGAAAAGAAAACCTCACTGAAAAGCTTGCAATAATGGAGAAAGAAAGAGAAAAAGGGATGCGACTATCTGAAGAAGAAAAAGGGGGAACGCGGGGGGGGGGGGGGGGGGGGGGCGAAGGAGGGGCTGCTGACTTATGTCCCATGAACATATCTAGATAAGAAAAAAAATCAAGTCCCTATTTTTTGGTTGTTGAAATCATAGAAGAATTGTTTGTTTGATATTGGAAATGGAAAGGCCACCTTGTTGTGAAAAAACTGCGGTGAAAAAAGAACCATGAACACCAAAAGAAGATATCATTTTGGTTTCATATATTCAAGAACATGATCCTAATACTTTTTTCTTTTTCTTTTTGGGCGTGGGGGTGGGGTGGGTGGTTTGAAGAAGAAGGAAAATGAGGGATGGGGTGGAGGAAAATTGAAATTGAAGGTGGGATGGGAAGTTGTTAATGGAGGAAAATAGAAAATAATGGAGGTGGGGTGGGTTTGAGGAGGAGAGCTGGTGCGGGAGGGTGCCTTTCTTTATTTAATATATATATATATATATATATATATATATATATATATATATATATAAATAAAATAGTATATATATATTTGTTATTTTTTTTCAAAAAAAATATATAAAAATAATGTGTGGAGGATTAATTTATTTTTTTTTAAATAATTTCTTACATGGTAATGACGTGGCTCCGACATGGCATTAACGTGACGTTGATGTGTAGACAAGTGTAACACACTCTCATTTGTGAGAGTGACATTCAGTTTTGAAGGGTGAAAATAATACACTTTAAAGATGTTAAGGGAGGTAAATAAACGAAAATTTAGTTTAAATGTTAAAGTAAGTTGAGGTGACAAGTTCAAGAGGAAAATCATGTCTTTTCTCAACATGAAAATTTAAACATGAAAAGCCTTTTTACTGTTGGTGTATCCGAGATACATACTCCCTCAAATTCTCTCCTATCCCTCCGGTGACAATGGCGGAACCTCCTCAGGAGAACCTCCTATTCACGACAATCCCCTTACCTCTAGATCACCAGCCATCCTCATGGCTGGAAATGTGCCTCTCTCAAGCAGAATGGTTCCACTGAAGCTCACGGTGGGAAACACAAATGTCCAACTCAGGATCCAGGACCCTGCATAGCTAGCCCAGCTGGATACATCCACTTAAATTTTCAGGAAAGTCAGCATGTCCCTATCTTCAAATGAACAAAAATCCAGTACAGGCAAATGTTCGTTGTGAAAAATATATGTAACGAGACTGTCAAATTTAAACTAGCATATAAGAATGTTGACGACATTCCAACCCGCTCCCCAAAATATCCACGTACATAACTTTAAAATAGCACACAAGAAGAAAGCTTGATACAGGTGAAAGAAACCTCAAAAATAAGGGGTGAGCATAACATAAGAAAGCATATTATTCACTGAAATCGATGCTGCCACTGCGAGAGCTGCTGGCGTTGCGACTGTGTAAGGAGAGGGCCCTCATGTGACCAGGCAGAGTCGAACCATCAGACTTATTTTCTTGGAAGAACTTTTCTCTCTCAGCATGTTTTGCAGGTGGTGGAGGAATTGCAACAGCAGCCATTTTATCAATGTTCTTTTCTTGCTTCTTCTCCATAACCGGTCTTATAAGTGGACGATGTAGCATATCCCCTGGAACCGCAGATCCTAGCAATCCAAATGGGCGCTCTACTTGGCTGCCTTCATCTTCAGGCAGTAGCCGAGCTTTACCTTTTCTTATTCTATATATCAAGTTGAGCTTATTCTTAAAATCCAAACAATAGTCATCCAAGTACAAATAGTTATTAAGAGGGCAATACTATGTCAGTAACACAAGTACAAAACGTAATCCAAGCACATCTGGGCCGATCAAGACAAACTTGATGGATCAAACCAGACTGACCAGGGGGCGACCATGCATCCATACTAATAAAGAGAAACCATGCTTAATTACATCATGAAGAGAAAAATAGGTGCAGAAAAATATACAACATCTCTAGTCAGGAAGCCAACGGTCGTGCATCAAAAACGTTATTTATGTTTTCACAGTTCTATGTAAAGCCTGGCATTCTAAAAGGGCATACCTTCGGAAAAGCTGTTCAGGCTCCTCTTCTTCTTCTGATTGCCCATGATCATGTGGATTTGATGTGGAGGTTGGCCTAACAGAAAGAAGTGCATCATGTCTTTTGAGAACTCTATCAAGCTGCTCATTCAGCTCAGCAGCTTGGGAGACCACCTTTTCGTCCCTGGAATATTTGAGCATGGGTAAATCTTCAAATCATATCCAGTGATCGGTGGTTGGGCAAACTGTGCAAGTCCCTCTCGTCTCTCTCAACTTTCTTCCTACCTCTATTGATGGGTGGATATTCATATGATGATGTACATATTTCATGAACTTGCACATACTTACCTATATTTGTGAGTTGGGGAGGTGATGGGGATTGTTGGTTTTAGCTTTGAAATTGGAGAAATAACATAGAAAGAGTTGGAGAAAAATAAAATACTGCAATAGTATTATCAAAGGGAATTATTTTATTAATAACTCAAAACATGTATTTATAGCTAAATTTCTAACTACACTTCAATTTAAATTGGGATAACTAATTCCTATTCAAATAATAAAAGGACAACTAATTCCTAAGTCACATAGGACTCTAATAATTAAAAACTACTAAAAATATTTATTCCTACTTTATTTCTGAGACATATTTTCAACACTCCTCCTTGGATCAGAAATTGTCTCGGCTTCGGCTGAATTTGACCTCTTCAATAAATCTGTCAATTCTTCTTTGTTCTTGCATGACTTATGTGCATCTTTTGTTGGATTAAATAAGAAACTTTTGCTTCTCATATCAATTTGTGAAATCTCAAGATTAGTGGAATCAAAGATTCGACAATAGTTATCTCCAAACAATAGTTTAAATCCTTCTTCCACTAGTTGACCAACACTTAACAAACTTTTGTCAATATCGGACACGTAAAGGACATTTGAAATTATTTTTGTACCTGAAGTTGTTTTGATTGCAACATTCCCTTTTCCTTCTACAGGAATATAGTCATCATTCCCAATTCTGATTTTCTTATTTTTCAAAGGCAAAAACTCTTTAAAAAGAGTTTTGTCATATGTCATGTGGTTTGCACAACCACTATCAATCATCCAAAAATCAGATTTCTTGGTTGAAGATGTTACCACAAATAAGTGATCTTCTTCTTCTTTGGTGACTTGGGCTTCTGCTTCATATTTTTGAGATTTGTTTTTGCAAATCACAGCTTCATGGCCAAGTTGATTGCAAATCTTGCATTGTGCATCTGGTTTCTTCCAACATTTAAATGGAGGATGACCTATTTTGCCACAGTCCTGGCAAAGTGGGTAATTTTTTTCTTGAATTATTACCCTTGCTTTGAGTCTTGTGGTTGGCTGCCAAAGCTCCTTTAACCATACCATCTTGCCTCATAAGCCTCCTTTGCTTTTGCGCCTGCAACGTATTTAACAATTCTATCAAGGTAATCTTGGACAGGTCTTTTGTGTTTTCCAAGGTAGCTATTGATACTTCGTATCTTTCAGGCACTGTAACAAGAATTTTTTCAACAATTCTCGAATCTTTAAATTTTGTGCCAAGCAATCTTACCTTGTTAACAATGCTAAGAAGCCGGTCTGAGTACTCTTTGACGGTCTCAGATTCCTTCATCTTTTGCAATTCGAATTCCCTTATTAGATTCAATACCTTCATGTCTCATATTTTTTCATCTCCGGTATATTCTTCCTTCAGATACTCCCAAATTTCTTTTGCTGATTTAAAGGCCATAATTCTCGTGAAAATTGTTGGAGAAACACTAGCAAACAAAGTCGCTTTTGATTTTGATTATTTTATTTTCTTTTCCTTTTGACTTTTGATCTGGGCTACCGTGGGATTATCGGGCAGCGAAAGAACTTCATAATCCTCGTCCACGGCCTCCCAGAGATCTAAGGCCTCAAGATAAGTCTCCATTCTTACAGCCCAAAGATGGTAATTCTCACCATCAAAGAGAGAAGGAGCTATTTGGGAAAAGTTGTTTTCAGAATTCATCTCTCACAGATCCCTCAAGAAACTGACTCTTGATACCAATTGTTGATTTTAGCTTTGAAATTGGAGAAATAACAGAGAAAGAGTTGGAGAAAAATAAGATACAACAATAATATTGTCAAAGGGAATTATTTTATTAATAACTCAAAACATGTATTTATAGCTAAATTTCTAACTACACTTCAATTTAAATTGTGATAACTAATTCCTATTCAAATAATCAAAGGACAACTAATTCGTAAGTCACATAGGACTCTAATAATTAAAAAGTACTAAAAATATCTATTCCTACTTTATTTCTGAGACATATTTTCAACAGGGATTCAATATCTTGAGAACTTTCAATATTTTATCCAATGTAGAGAAGATGAAATGTTGCATCTCGGGTTTGCTTCTTATCATATTTTCATTTCCTCTCTTCAACAATTAGTTTAAAACCCAGCGTATAGCACTAATAAAAAACTACTAAAAGAAACTCCAAAGGTGAACAGTCAACTCCAGCTTATTCATTCACTGTTTATTCTAATTGTTCTTGTACTATGGTTTTAGTAATTGAACAAGCATAACCTTCTCTTCTTATCTTAACTAGATGTTAGTTCCTGTGTGATGCATGGCCCAATGATATTTTTTTATTCTGAAATTACGATTTAGTATACTGTTATTGGTCTATTTATCTTTGACATTTTGTCTTGATTTTTAAACTTATGTCTTAAATATGTTTATACAAGATCGATCAAGAAAGCATGCACAGTGTTTATTCTACTTGGTTCTTTAATTCTTTTACTTTGGTTTTAGCAGTTGAACAAACATAACCTTCTCTTCTTATGTTAATAAATAGATTTTAGTTCCTGTGCGATGCACGGCCCAATGATATTCTTTTTTTGGAAGCTGGTAACTGTCACGGCCCATTGATATTTTTTAATTCTCTTCTCCCTCTGTAATAATTTATTATTGTGCTTAGAAAAATAGGTGATTTATGAAATTACGATTTAGTATACTGTTATTGGTCTAATTTTGACATTTTGTCTTGATTCTTAAACTTATGTTTATATATTTATGCAGTGGTAAATCAACGCATTATAGGAAAAAATAAAATTTAGAAATTTTCTATTATATTTTTAAGAGAAAAGACATGAAGTCCACTGAAGTTGTCTCGAATATGCAAAAAGACACTTAAAATTTGTGAGGGTTCTATTACCCCCTTAATTCTTATTCAAAGTGGATTTATTACCCCACTTCGAGCCCACATGGCAGATAGAGTGAAGTACACTCCCAATGGCGCGTGAGATAAGAAAAAAATAATTATTTTTTAAATTTATTTCAATATTTGTTCATTAAAGTACATTTTTTGATTTTATTTATTTTATTTTACTTTTTCAATTTATTTTACTCATTTCTTCAATAAGAAGACCCAATTGCTTACCCCATCCAAATCTCTGTCACTTTCTCCTCTAATTTTTTTCCCGTATCTTCATTTTCCTTTGCTTCTTCAAATTTTTTTTTCCATAATTCATCATTGTGTTGTCTATTTTTTCCTTTGATTCTTCTTATGAAGTTTGGTAATGGGTTTTGATTTTCAATTGTAGTTTGGTGATGGTTTTGATTTTTCTGATTTTTATATGAAAATGATTTAACGATAATTTGGTGATAAGTATGTGGAGATGGTTATAACAACGAGATTGATCGTGGTTGTTGAAGGATGACCAGCGGTGAAGAAATTGACCGGCGGTGAGGAACAATTGGCCGGTGTGATGCATTGTCGTCATTTGATGTTTCCAAAGGAAATGACTAAAAGGTAATAAAAAATGAAAGAAAATGGAGAGGGAGATGATCATTGTTGGTCACAATTTTATCCAATCAAAGAATATTTTGCGATGACAAAGAAATGACAATTGATTTTTGGAGCAGCGGCACAATTTGACGCAACCTTTTCTTCCTCAATTCTCTGCAACTTTTCCGTTTCTTAGCAAGAGGGTTAGAGAAAGGGGAAGAAGTAGATGGGCTGGAGTGTAGGGGCGGGCAATGAGGCTTGGGAAGATTTTTAAGTTCTTTATTAAAAAATGATTTTTTACCTTTCATTTTTTTTGTAATTTATGCCTTTTTACACGTGGCAACTAGGGATTGGTACGTGATAATTACTTTCCCTCTTAAGATTTAGATTGGTCGAAAAATGAGGTAATAATAGCACTTCAGAATTGTTCAATGGGGGTACTTGGACACTGCAAAGTTTAAGTGTCTTTTTGCAAATTCGGGACAACTTCATTGGTGACTTTACGTCTTTTCTCTATTTTTAAAGAAGTACTTCCTTTTAACACAAATATTACTATTGCAAAGTACTCTATTAATCCATTTTTAATTAATCATTTTGTATCGATTTTATCATTGTTATTAAATATTATTTATTTTCTAACACTTAAACAACTTATAATAACTAATTAGAGTTGATATAGTAAAATTACTATAAGAAACACTTGTGAAAAAAATTTAAGTGGACCCCATATAAGACGTCAAGTTAATTTAAAATATAAAGAGTTGATTTATCCTGATGTGTCTTATTTTATCTTTTTTATTAAATATTATTTATTTTCTAATACTGAAATGACTTATTATAATTAATTAAGGGTGATATAGTAAAATCACGGTTGAAGCAACTGACGCACATATGACGACAATTAATTAGAGGTGATACAGTAAAATCACAGTTGAAGCAGGCATGTCGACCATGAGTTGCCTGCTTAAGTAGCTTCACTGTCACTTATACTATAGGAGAAAGAAACCTACGTGTCAAAACTCTCTGATACACCATATGAATATGAATGGGAAAGAAACACAGAGAACTCTAAAGGAAATCATACAGTAGAGGGTTTATAGCCAAACTGATGCTCAATATTGCATATGCCTCCTTATAAAGATGCATGGCCCTCTCTTGTCTGTCACAGTGTCACTAACATATGCCTCCTTACGAAGATGCATCTTAATGTGCTCTCTTTGTTTGTCACTAACTCAGCATGTTCAGTAGAAATAAAAGAGTATCCAGAAATCAGTTTATGCAAAGAAGGTGGTTTTCCTTGCTTCTAGACTGACCAGATTATAGCAGATTATAGCAATTGAAGGCAGGACTCAGGAAGAATTGAAGTCAGGACTTGGGGAGCATTACCGCGAACTTATAGCAAGATGCATCACTCGTTGCTTTTGAAACGAACATTGCTCCACAAGATCAAGCGTAAACTCATCCTTTGCTCCCTTAAGGAAAAGCAAAAAGAAATTAGACTCCGTACTTCAGCACCTCCTGGGTTCTAAATTTCAAAAAAATTACTATATTACCTTCTTCTATGAAAAAGAAAAAAGATATTATGGTCAAAAGTGCTTATCAGAAAGGAAGGACTGAAAGCTGGAAACAATACTGCCAATGTGCACATGTTATATAACTAGGAGCATATCTAACCCAGACAAAAAATGGCACGTTTCTATTGGAATTAGTGCATGCACATTAGATATTGACGGTTGGCTCCAATGTATGCAAATACAATAAATCAAAAAATAATTTCTTGCCAAGAAAACTAACTGGATACAAAATCTACTTTCCTCTAGGTACGCTACATAAAAAAACATATTTCTGACAAATAGATTTACCTCTAACAGGAAGAGCAAATCAAACAGAGCTGACCGAACAGCAGCTTACTTTATCCAAGTAGCCATTTATTTTTAATAGCTATAATAGCAAGTTTTCACTAAAAAACAGATTTGCCAACGGTAAACTTACGAAGAGAAAATGATTCCATTTATACCAACCACTGCACATAATCCTGCTAAAGATAAGTTTTACGGATGTTAGATTACACCGCATACCTCAGGATGCTGAGAGTCGACAGCATCAAGGACTTCTCTTAGAACCTCTAGAGCAGTGGCAGCCTTCTGTAAGATACTGCACAACATAGAAGCTCTCTTACTTAAATACCTTTTTGACTGCTAAAGATTAAATAAAACACGTAAAGCCTACACAGCAGATGACAAAAGTTGGGAAAAAGTAAGGTTTTGAAGGAAAAAAAAGGTGCTGATCAACTTTTTTACACTTCAAAAATAGATTTCATATTGGACAAAAGTGTCATTTAATTATTTTCCTTAGATTTAGGGTATTGAAGTTAAATTGTCACTTGAGTATTTTCCTAATATTTAAGATTTTGAAATTAACTAATACTAGAATTATCTAAATACTAATCGTACTTGAATAATGACATTTTAAAAGTTGAAATATTTGTACATACTTCCAATTCATTCTCTAGCGAAAAGAAAGTTCCTTCAAAAAAATACAACCGAGTACATAAATGTGATGTTTTTTTTTTCTTTAATATATAACAGGAGTAAAGAGGAGTCTAGGAGTAACTGGTAAAAGTTGTTGCCCTATGACTAGGAGGTCACTGGTTCAAGCAGTGGAAACAGAAATGCAAGGTAAGGCTGCATGCAATAGACCCTTGTGGTCTAGCCCTTCCCGAATATGTAATAGGAGCTTCCTCTCATAATATCCAGGCTCTGGCTGGGTAGAAGCATTCATGTAAAGAACAAGCAGGCTCGCAGCTTGCACTATGAGTGAGGATATAGAAAGCAGAAAAGGGGCAAAATGAGCATTTCTTCTTCACCATTTAGGCCAACACGAATCAACTGAGACAGCTAATTTTTAATTCATCAACGTCTTTAACAATTTATATAACCTGATACACCAAACTATGAGAGAGAACTGTAGAAATGAATTCTTTTCTTATTCTCCTATTAAAAATATGATACGTTTGATATTTACCTATTGTCGGGAGCTTTTTGAGGTTCTTCTGCTTGTGGGTATTTCATTTCACATCTAGAAGAGACATGATTGTTGTCTCGCAGATTATTTTTATTCTTATTTGAAGGAGCATGTGGTTCGGAGGAGGCAAGAGATCTTTGAGGAAACTCTACGCCTGCACTCTGCAAAGTCAAATCTCAAGCATTACCAGGGTATTCAGAGTTGTACACCATCACAAAAATAGCAAAGCTGCAGACAATACTTTTCTGTAAAGAAGAAAAAATTGCACTCACTGAATCTACAACATATTACACATTCAAAGGGTATATTTTATTAAATCCCTAACAACACCTGTTATCGCTCCCTGCATGGCTTTGAAAATACAAAGTTTGATAATTCTTTGAGAGTAGGGGTAAAAAAAAAAAAATCATTGGTCCAATTTTTATAGCAATAATACAAGAACCATATTCTTCATCCTTTCAAATAAATAAAAAATGGAATATCCAATCAAAACCCCATAAGCACACAAATAATGAAGTTCACAGAAAAAAGTAACAGTCAAAAGAAAAGATGTCCAAGACATTTTTCTACCAGAATATCCAAACATAGAGAGGATGCACCGCTCAACAAAAGAGATCACCATGCAAACTTTATGGAGTCAATTATATGACTTCCACCTCCACCCCAACCCCAATTTCTTTTAGGAGGGAGTGGAGTCAAATATTGGGCAGCTCCGGAACAGATCCTGTGCAACTTAAAAGGAGCCCATAGACTTGGTACATTCTATAACTGTTCGAATATGAGTCGAAATAGGAATAGTATACAAAATCCTAATCCTACTTCGAAAAGGATTGTATTGTAATGTCTATAAATAGAGTGTCAATGTAATTATGTAGACAACAATTCAATAATATTTTTCTCCATTATTTCTCGCATGGTATTAGACCATTGGTGAGAAACTGAAAAGAAAACTCAGTCACCGTGCGTCAATTCCGGTGACTGATTTGTGTCATCTTTTATTTTGTGGGTTGTGTGAAAAATACAACACCACCAAGAGGATCGGGAAGCTCAGGCGGCAAAAACCCGACCAAAATCGCCGGAAAAATACCAGCCACGCACCCACACGCGCCTGCCGGAATTCTGAAATTCCGGCGAGATCCGGCACGTAAGTCAATTTCCAGTCAAATTTTTTGAGTTGTTCTTTTTCTGTTGAAGTCGCCCAGTTATTCCGATCCGACCAATTCCCTTTTTTCCCAATTCCGGGCGCCGGAACCCTAATTCAGGCGACCTTTTTTTCCCGGCAAGATTCCTCTTTCCAGAGAGGTTGTCCCTTTATTCCAAGGTCGTCCCTTGAGCTATTTCTTGATTCCGATCTGTTTTCGGCAATCAAATCCAATTTTTCGGCAACTGACAAAATTTTCGGTGACTGAATTATTTTTTTTCCTCTATTTAATCCTATGATTACATCTGAACCCTTAATGAGGAGATCAGACAATCAAACGTCACAGTCCATGAAGAATCAACAAAGGGAGGCCAATTTGAAAGATCTTGACCTAGGTGTAGTTATTGTAAAAGGTTTGGACATACTCGTGATTTATGTTATTCTCGACCTAAGTGTAGTTATTGTAATAGGCTTGGACATACTCATGAGATATGCTATTCTTTGCATGGTCTACTACCTAAAAATATTTATGTGGTTCAGTCTAACACCACAGGTGATCAACGGGTGTATTTATCTGATAAGGAATATCATGAGTATCTTCAGTATCGAGAAAGTAAGCATACATCTCTATCAATAGTCTCAACTGCACAATCTCCTATCTTTGGATCATGGGTTGTGGACTCAGGTGCTTCTGATCATATTGATGGTAAAAGGTCACTTCTGTTTGATATTGTTTATTCACAATCTCTTCCTGCAATTACTTTAGCCAATGGGATTCGAACAAAACCAGAAGGAGTTGGACAAGCCAAACCCCTATCTTCTGTCATTCTAGACTCTGGTCTTTATATTCCTGGTTGTCCTTTTAATCTTGCATTCGTTAGTCGTTTGACACGTGCCCTTCATTGTAGTATAACTTTTTTTGATGATTCTTTTGTAATGCAGGACCGCAGTATGGGACAAACGATTGGCACAGGACATGAATCACAAGACCTTTACCATCTTACCTCTTCAAATTCCTTCACATCATGCTCCGTTATAGACCCACCAAAACTTATTCACAAGCGTTTGGGACATCCTAGTCTATCCAAGCTACAGAAGATGGTGCCCAGTTTGTCTAGTTTATCCACATTAGATTGTGAGTCCTGTCAACTTGGAAAACATACTCATGCTACATTTTCACGTAGTATTGAGTCGTTTCTCATTAGTTCATTCTGATATTTGAGGCCCTAGTAGAGTCGGTTCACCTTTAGGATTTCGCTACTTTGTTAGTTTCATTGATGATTTTTCACGGTGCACTTGGGTTTTTCGAATGAAAGATCTTTCTGAGTTATTTCCTATATTCAAAAGTTTTTGTGCCGAAATACAAAATCAGTTTGGTGTTCTATTCGTATTTTTCGTAGTGATAATGCCTTAGAATACTTATCCTCCCAGTTTCAGGAGTTTATGACTCACCAAGGAATTATTCACCAGACGTCATGTCCATACACCCCTCAACAGAACGATATAGCAGAAAGGAAAAATAGACATCTAATTGAGACAGCTCGCACTCTTCTCATTGAATCTCATGTTCCGCTGCGTTTTTGGGGCGATGCAGTCCTCGCATCTTGCTATCTCATTAATAGAATGCCATCATCTTCGATTCAGAATCAGGTTCCCCATTCCATACTATTTCCTCAATCACATCTACTCTATCCCTCCTCGTGTTTTTTAGAGCACTTGTTTTGTTCATAACTTAGCCCCAGGAAAAGATAAATTAGCCCCTCGTTCTCTCAAATGTGTCTTCCTTGGTTACTCTTGAGTTCAAAAAGGGTATCGCTGCTATTCACCTAATCTGGGTCGCTATCTTATGTCCGCCGATTTCACATTCTTTGAATCTCAACCTCACTATACGTCTTCTGCTCATCTTGATATCTCTGAGGTTTTACCCATACCTCCAGTCTTACCCACACTAATCTTTGAAGAATCTACGGTTACTTCTCCATCTCCAGCTGCAGTGCCACCACTTTAGACTTATCACCGCCGCCCGCGTCCAGCATTAGTCCCCAGATGATTCATGTCATGTGTCTGACGCTTGATGCTTCCCCTACTGCGGACCTGCGTCCTCCTAGCCAATCAGTTGCACTTCAAAAAGGTATAAGATCCACTCGTAATGCTAACTCACATTATACTTTCGTGAGTTATCATCATCTGCCATCACCCCATTATGCTTTTGTATCATCTTTGTCCTCTATTTCCACTCCTCAAACGACAGGTGAAGCACTTTCCCATTCAGGATGGAAACAGGCTATGATTGATGAAATGTCTGCTTTACATACGAGTGGTACTTGGGAGCTTGTTTCCCTTCCTGCAGGTAAATCTGCGGTTGGTTGCCGTTGGGTTTATACAGTCAAAGTTGGTCCAGATGGTCAGGTTGATCGGCTGAAGGCTCGCCTTGTTGCCAAAGTGTATACACAGATATTTGGGCTTGATTATAGTGACACTTTCTCTCCCATGGCTAAAATAGCATTGTCCGTCTTTTTCTTTCTATGGTTGTCGTTCGTCATTGGCCTCTTTAGTAGTTGGACATTAAGAATGTTTTTCTGCATGATGATCTTGAGGAAGAAGTCTATATGGAGCAACCATCTGGTTTTGTTGCTCAAGGGAAGTCTAGTAGCCTTGTATGTCGATTGCGCAAGTCACTCTATGGTTTGAAACAATCCCCTCGAGCCTGGTTCGGAAAATTTAGCACTGTGATTCAGGAGTTTGGCATGATTCGTAGTGAGCGGATCATTCAGTGTTTTATCGCCATTCTAAACCAAATTTGTGTATTTATCTGGTTGTTTATGTTGACGATATTATTATCACCGGCAATGATCAGGAGGGTATCACTAACTTAAAGCAACATCTCTTTCAACATTTCCAGACTAAAACCTCGGCAGACAGAAATACTTTCTAGGTATTGAGGTTGCACAGTCCAGATCAGGTATTGTTATTTCTCAACGCAAGTATGTTTTAGACATTCTTGAGGAGACAGGAATGATGGAATGTCGACCCATTGACACTCCTATGGATCCAAATGCTAAACTTCTGCCAGGACAAGGGGAGCCACTTAGTGATCCTGGAAGGTATAGGCGGTTGGTTGGAAAGTTGAATTATCTCACAGTGACTAGACCTTACATCTCTTTTCCCGTGAGTATTGTAAGCCAGTTTATGACTTCCCCCTGTGATAGTCATTGGGATGTAGTTCGCATTTTGCGATATATAAAGTCATCCCCAGGTAAAGGACTACTCTTTATGGATCGAGGTCATGAGCATATCATTGGATATACCGATGCTGATTGGGCAGGATCACTCTCTGATAGACGTCCTACATCCGGATATTGTGTTTTAATAGGTGGTAATTTGGTGTCCTGGAAGAGTAAGAAACAGAGTGCAGTTGCTCGATCTAGCGCTGAAGCAGAATATCGAGCAATGAATGCAGCAACTTGTGAGCTGGTTTGGATAAAACAATTGCTGGGAGAACTAAAATTTGGAGAACCCGGTAAGATGGAACTTGTATGTGATAATCAAGCAGCCCTTCATATTGCATCTAATCCAGTGTTCCATGAGAGGACCAAGCACATAGAGATTTATTGTTACTTTGTCAGAGAAAAGATACTTTCGGGAGATATTGTTACAAAATTTGTGAAATCAAGTGATCAACTTGCGGATATCTTCACCAAGTCCCTCACTCCTCGTATTAATTACATTTGTAACAAGCTAGGTACATATGACTTGTATGCACCAGCTTGAGGGGGAGTGTTCGAATATGAGTCGAAATAGGAATAGTATACAAATTCCTAATCCTACTTCAAAAAAGATTGTATTGTAGTGTCTATAAATAGAGTGTCAATGTAATTATGTAGACAACAATTCAATAATATTTTTCTCCATTATTTCTAACAATAACAATTATGGACATTTCTGGCATTGAATGTTTTGCAAATACTGATTGGGCTAGATCCAAGATTGATAGAAGATCTACTACTAATCATTGTTGGTGGAAACTTAATATCATGGAGAAGAAAGAAACAAAGTGGTGTATCTCGTTCCACTTCAGAATCTGAATACCGTGCAATGACACAGTCTACATGTGAGATTATGTGAATACACTATTTTCTAACTAAATTAGGTTGAAGCATCCTATCATGGCTGCGATAATCAAGCTGGCCTCCATATCACCTCAAAATCAGTGTATCATGAAAGAACCAAACATATTTAGGTTGACAGCATCTGGTCCCATTAATTCTTCCTTTTTTCCCATTCTTTAAGTATGGCTTAAAATACTAAGGTGCAGATAAGTCAACGTTTCTAGATAAGGATACAATTATATTTACGGTTAAGGAGAGTTTACCTACCACTAACTCATAATATGCAGAATAATACTGAGGGAACCTCCCAGACGCTCCGCCAAGAGAAGTCTGTGCAGCATCTAGAAGAAGAAATATCTTCTCTCGTACAGGTAGATCTGACTATATAAAGAGGAATGAAAAATAAGTACCTCCATACATAATAGGAGAAAAAGATATGACATGAAAGTTTTAACACAAAGGGGAACAATCAAAATAAAAAGTGAAAAATTGCAGACCTTTTTCTTCACTATCTTTACAAGTATTGGAAGGATTCCTGTATCAATAACCAGCTTATGAACAGGTTCTCCGATATTGTTTATCAACATTTCCAGCAACTGCAGTATTACGTGACAACCCAACAAGTATAAACAACAAATGAACTATGGCTGCCAAACCAGCAAAAAAATATTGCTATACAATCATTAGACAACATTATTTCTAATGAGATGGAAAAATATTGGATATTTAAAAGCACTGACATTTACTGAGAAGAGTTGTGAGTTTGCGCTTTTACTTCCCAGCCGTTTCTTTATAGCTTTAACGACATCTCTAGCTTGCCTGTTCAAACCAAAGAAATATCGTTTGCTTAAGTCATCAATAAGATGCAATTAAAATGTTTGGTTGAAAAGTAGCTAAAAATGTTAAAAGTCATAGTTCTATCAGAAAACTTATTCAGTACAAAACTTGGAAGTCCACCCCAGACTAGAACTTGGTTTAAAGAAGTGAACAGAAGTTCTTTAAGAGATATAGAAGTTGTAAGAGTTTTTGTCATCAATTCTTGTAAAATAAAAAAACAAAAAATCAGAATGTAGTTACTACATAGGCATGACCCAGGGACCATGCAAATTAAGATCTCTAACTGATACAAAGTCTATTTAACCATTTACATCAATAACTACCTCATTGGTGCAATAGAAAAGAAAATTGAAAAGTTGTTACCTTTTAAAAATTAGGTTGGAAAATAGTTTCAGTTACTTTAGCAAAATAAAAACTTAGGGAGCTCCATTATTTTTCTCTTTTTTCCAAAAAAAAACTTTCGACACTAGATACTACTCCCTCCCTCCCATTTTATATGACGATGTAAGAAGGAATTTAAGAATGACTTTTGAAATTTGTGGTTCAAACAAGTCATAGACTCTTTTGTGGCTATAGATCATCTCATCAAGGATAAAATAGAAAGTTAAAAATTGCTTCTAAATATAGAAAGACGTCACTCTTTACCTTAAAGACATGTTTACAAATGCTGTAACAATCAAAGTCAAAAGAAAAACCTAAGTATGCCAGATAAAGACTTTATCTAACAGATCTAAAACTTCAATTTCAGTAAAGCAATAGCAGAAGGTACTACTGCCACTTAGAATAAAAATTTGAGGGAGGGTTGAAAGAAACTGACATACTTATGATCGCGTGCGACCAATTCACATATTTCGATATTTTTCGTCCAATCTATTTCAGTGAGTTTGTCGCTTGTTGCAGAGTTAACAAGCTCTACCGCCATTCCACTTGTTTTCCAGCTGGAGAAATAAGAATTTTGTCAGAACCTTCATAAATCTTTTAGGGGACACATATAATAGAAGTAAACAGGCTCACCTTCTGAAGTCCAGACCTAGGAACACAAGTACAGGCTCAGTAGGAAAGACGAAAGGACAAGCTCAAAGCTTCCTTTGTGTGTTAGAACCATCTACGTACTTACCTAAAAGTTCAATGTACTGCTAAAATCCGAAAAGTTGTTGGATCAAACTTAATATCATGTTACGACAGTTTGCAACTATCTACAGGCATACACTCGATTATAACAAGTAATTGCTTAGGTGCTGACACATTTTTCTACCACATAATTGAAAGTGATTTTCAGTAAACTAAAAAATGTTTCCCCATGCCTTTCTGTTTTTAGTTTTCCACGGAAGGAAGTCCTTAACATTTTTCAGAAGAAATCTCAGAAATGCAATGTAGTCTCCAACCATTGACTTCCAGCAATTTAGTCACCCAACTTTTACTTGGTTTAGACTTTAGGCAGGTGAGTTTACTCGCATGGATCCCAAATTGATTCATCAAAATCAACCATGTGGTCCCCTTCCAACTGATCTATCCAATCTGGCATAACAAACTAGAAAAAGAGATAAAAATTTCATAACGGCTGATAAAATATGGACTTTAGGTCTAACTCACCTTATGAGACCTCAAAAGCTAGCTCATGAGGTGAGGATTTCCCAAGACTATATAAAGAGACCAAATCACGCAACCATGTGGGAATTCTAACACCCCCTCTGTCGCCACGCTCGAGCCTAGAACAGCACATAGACAACATAATATGGAGGTCTAACATTGGATAAACCAAGAATTAGGATGGGCTTGGCACTGATACCATTATAAGAGATGGACCTTCGACCCCGAGCTCATGAAGTTAGGTTTGGGCAGGACCATATAAAGAGACCGAATCACACATCCTCTATCGATGTGAGAATTCTGATAGAGGTCATGCATGCATTAGGAGCTGAAAGTTTAAACTCTGTTCTTTTTTTTTTTTGGCTAATGAGGGGAAAACTAGAAAAAACTGTCTTATAATATTATCTGTAGGACAAGTGGATCATCTTGGTTGCTACGTTTGGATCTGGTGGGAGTAGGGACAACCATATAAGGCCAAATAGAAGGTTAGGGACTAAATGCAACTATATTCAGGGATTGCGTTGAACTTTTTAAAAACATTAGGGAACTTAAGTTTTATTTTCCACTTATGTCATAGCAGCTCAGAAATCATGTCTACAAAATCTAGGCAAAAACTTCCCTGCAATAGATGATACTGCATCTGCAAGAAGCACAATGGGAAATTAATCCAGAAATATCAATCTGGATAACGCCAAGAAATTCAGATACCAAACTCTCAGCAGATACAAAGGCTAGATAAGAACATGCAACTCGAACATCAAAAGACACTATTTTGCGAACTGGGCATAAAACAAATGGGATGTGCACCAAAATCTACATCCAAATGCGAGAAAATACAAGAAATTATTCTAATGAAAGTTACTGATTCTTGTTTGTTGAGGAGAGAAGAGCTACTGAATCAGCTCCTTAGTAGCCATTAAAGATAAATGTAAATAGAATCTTTGAAAAAAGACTTTCTTTCATAAGAAAGAAAATACTAACTATATTTGGGATTTGATCCTACACCACTGCTCAACACATTAGTGGATTGACTCTCTTACATAAGTTATATCCCTACTTTATCTCAAATCATGAGATACATATGCAGTTATTCTTGTATCGGCCCAAAACCTCACTAATTGATCTTTACGGTGCTTCCTCCTACCTCTATCAATTAAAGCCTTATATCCATCTTATACCCATAACCAAGTTGCTAAGCACATAAACCCCACCCCACCCACCCAAATTGTAAGTTTAAAACGACAAAAAGGAATAATATAGATATAAAAGGATAAAGATAACCTGGTTAAACCAAAACTGTCTCCAGCAATCTAGCCAATCTCCTAATATGGTCCATTTCAATTTCACGTCAAATAAGTGGCAATTATCCACCCTCCTTATTTTCTCAAACGCATTCACATAAGCATCCAGAAGCTCACTATCTGTATACTGTTGTAGTTTTCTCAGCATGACTGATGACACTGTAGTTCCAACACATACATGGTTTGCAGGTTTGGACGTGTCTATGAAATGCACATGTAATCTGTTGAAGTTTGACTTCTATATGGGAGAATTTGAACAACGAAACAAAGTTGTCAAAGTGCACCAAGTTTGGAAGAATCCTCATCCATTGGCGCATGAGGAATTGAGCATGCAATCTAGAATGACTTATTCAATGACATGTTTCAACCATTTCATTTAGAGCTCACTCTGTACCGATCGAAAGATTTAACACCCCATCCCTTCCTGTACCAGAAATAGAAGGATAGAACCAGTTTGGTTGCTGCAAAATCAACGTATAGACACTGCAAGCTAGATGAAAATTTAGATCTTGTATGACTTAAAATGTTTACCAAGAAACCTATATAAAAGGTGTCTTGACATAAGGGTAAGTTATTTCCCGCTCTACTCCAACCACATATGAACATCATTCCCCTTTCTGCCACTACAATTATCTCCCAACACCACCCACCATGTCACACCTCGCCTCTATTACACTACCAACTTTATGTCCGACCAAACATCCTAGATTTAGAAATATTTCCTCGGGTGAAACATCCTGTGAAAATACTTTTCATTAAAAATCATTTTACTTCATCCAGGCAGGGGTGTTATTAAATTAATATACCGACAATACCTAAAAGAATCACCACCTAGAATCATTTGACTAATTCAGCAAGCAATCCAGAAACTAGTTGCTTATCAAATTAGAAGTCAACATCAAAGCTTAAATGCGATTATTATTGTCATCAAACAGATTATCAAAAAGAAAGGCCATATACATAATGGAGCCCTTAAAGTTGACACCTGTCTTCATTAACTAAGGTTGATACCTATTAAACACTCCGATGTGATTCAAAGTGAATCAATTAAACACAAAACATGGAGTTTGGTAATAATTCATGTGATTCGGTAAACTAAATAGTAATACCATCATTGCTAGATCATTTATCTAATCTATTTGATTTTATGAAGAATGTCGACATGGGCTACAAAGTGTTTCTCACTCCGACTGGGTGCGATTGATACCAAAGTCATATATATTTTTGGATGACCGTGGTGTCCGGGCCAGCTTTCGTGCACCTTGACTAATTCCACGAGATACCTGCCACCTCACATCAGCAAGTACCAGGTAACTCCATCCACCAAGGCTAGAATAGGTGGGAAGAATCACCTAATGTTTTTTGTTTTTTTATCTCCGCTGGGTTTGAACTTCAGGCCTCATGGTTCTTAACTCACTTCATTGACCACTAGACCACACCCTTGGGTGCCTGATACCAAAGTCATATTAAACACAAAAAATGGAGTTGGGTAATATTTCACGTGATTCGGCAAACAAAATAGAAATATCATAAATGCTAGATCGTTTATCTAATCTATTTAATTAAACGACAAATGTAGACATGTGCAGAAAAGTGTTTCTCACTTCAACTAGGTGCGACTGATACCAAAGTCATTTCTTTTTTTAAATCACAGATTCCTAACCTGAACCAACGCTACAAAAACTGCTCTCCTTCACATCCCACCACGAAACTTTCATGAACCATTACATCAACCCAAAAACACCATAATCACCACTAACTGACCCCTCTTCATTGTCTCCGCCGGTCCATCAAGAAAGCATAAGTCATCTTCAATAACAGAATGTTATGATCCTATTGCAAGATATGGGACTTGACTCCCACATTGGTTAAATGGGGAGCTGATGTGGGGCTTATTTGATCTTGGGTTCTCCCGCCTTAATAGCTAGCTTTTTGGGCATGGTTCTCCCTGGATCTCAGACACACTGTATTCAGTTGCACCACCAGTTTCACCAAAACTCGACCACTTCGCACCTTAACAACACCATCAAGACAGAACCTAATCAGATGAGTCAAAGATGTAGCTTGAGTTTCCAGTTTTTGTCCAATTTTTCTGCCAGTTCTACCACCAAAACAACTATGAACTATAGACAAGCCATAAATCCCAACGGAAGCCTTGGCGTAACTTGTAAAATTACTGCCATATAACCCGGAGGTCATGGTTTTAAGCCATAAAAACAGCTTCTTGCAGAAATGCAAGGTAAAACTGCTTACGATAGATCCATGTGGTCCAGCCCTTGCCAGGACCCCATGCACAGCTGGAGCTCAATGCACCAAGCTGCACTTTAGCCAGCCAAGGACATAAATCTACATTCACATGCTTTCCCTTTCAATCCAAAACATTGAAGAAACCTTCAATCCCTCTTAAATTTCAAGAAAAAAATAATAATAATAAGATCTTGAATTTCTCATCAGCAAACAAGCTTAAATCATATAAAAATTAAAACCCAGAAAGGAAAAGATAAAAGGAAGAACTAACAAGAAAACTGGAAAAAAAAATTGAATAACTCGGCAAATAAAAAATCTGAAAAAAGAAACTCTAAGTAGCAATTTCACGTTAATACTTCAAAGTTAAGAATTAAAACAAAGTTGCTTATAAATCACCTCTGTTAGACTGGCTGGGAGAAGAGATGTTGAAGGAAAAAAACATACACAGAGCAAATCAGCAAATGCTCCAGCTAATCAACTGTTAAACAACAACACTGAACCCAATTTCTATTTTCTTAAAAAAATTATTGTAATAAATGATTGCATACACCTGTATGGTATGTGTGTATTATATATCTGGCTGGCTGGCTGTATAGACAAGAATCTTTGATAAATTAATGTACACGGCTTCTTCTTCTTCTTTTTTTTTCACTTTTGCAATCTTTTATATTCTTTAACCTCAATATATATTGCATAAAAGAGGAAAGAAAATAAATCTTAGTATTTGATTATAAATAAGAGAAAATACGTCATCCCCTCCCTCCTCTCTGAACTTGTAGTCAAAACTTACTTTAACACTCTCTCCGAACTTATAGTCAAAACTTACTTTAACACTTTAACTTAATTTATACTTATTTACCCCATTAACAACTTTTAAATGAATTAATTTCAACCTCAAAATCAAAATCTCATTCACACAACAGAGAGTGTACTACACACGCGTCATGTCATCGCCAAATCAACGCCATGTCAAAGCCACATAAGAAATTATAATTCTTTTTTAAAAAAAATAATCCCACACACATACTTTTTATATATTTTTTTTAAAAAGAAAAAAATATATATATATATAGTATTTATATATATATATAAAATATATATATATATATATATATTTATAAAAAATATACTATTTTAAAATATATATATATATATATATATATATATATACACACACACATATCTTTTATAAAAATATATATTTTATATAAATAAAATACACCCCCCTTCGTTCTTCTTCTTCACAGCCCCACCCCAATTCCTTCTTCTTTTTCAGCAGACACAGCAACCCCCTTTCCACCCCCACCCCCCACACTTTTTCTCCCCTTTCATCCCCATCACTGCTACGAAAATGCCTTTTTCTTTAATTTTTTTCATTTTCGCTATTAACACCACCAAGAGAACAACCATAAAAATATCAATTTAATATTTTTATCAATAAAAATTAGAAGAAGAATGTTGGAGCTAGATATTGATGATGATTTTCCTAAATCGGTTAAGAAGAAATTAATTTCAACCATTGAAGATGATGATTTTCCTAATCCAATCAAGAAAAGTCCATTTCAACCATTGATGATGATGATCCTCTACAATCAATCAAGAAAAAATTCAAAATAAGTTTACTTTCTAGTTCCAAGAATTAAACTAAGCTCATCAAATTCAAAAGCTTTTCCAAGAATCAAACCAAATTAACCAAGATTTCTTTTTCTTCCTCTGATTTTGGTACAATCCAAAATCAAATCAAACTTGCAAAAACGAAATTTTCTTTGTCTGATTCAGTTTTTAGTTCAAACAAAATCAAAATCAAGTTCATCAAGTCCACCCTAGAAGAGATATTTCAATTAAAAAAGTTCAATTCCGCTTCCACCAAATTCTCAAATTCAACCAAAACCACTTCCCCTGCAATTAAAAAATCCTCCCCAGATCTATCCAAAACCAGCTCTTCTTTGTCAAAGAATAAAACAACCAAAGAAACACCACCACTAAAGACCTCAATGAATTCAAATTCAAAAATCAATCTTCCACAAGTAAAAGTGATAAGAAAGAAACACATCAATACACAAAGAAGTGGGGTGAGGGTTCGAAGTAAATGAAGAAACAGGGTGGGGGAAGGAGGTGTTAGAAAGAAGATGAAGTTGGGTTTCTTATTTTCTTTTTTAATTTTATATATAGGTGTACGCGTCTTGCGCGTGCACCTCACTTTAATGAGTTCAAATATTACATTTAATAGGACATTTGTTTAAATATTAAAGATGAATATAATAATTAAATTTAATATCTTTTGAGTATGTAAAGATGGAGAATTTATTTATTAAACCTAATCTTTACCAAAAATATTTTTAAAAGCCTATCAACGTTCATCTACCATTTGTAAATTGCAACAAAAATAATACAATGATAGAGACATCAAAATAATACATGTCACCCCCCTTTTTTCGCTCGAAGGATTCCGAGTCGAAGGATTTTTCCAATTAAAGTGACGGTTTTGAATAGGGATTAATTTATTAACAGAGTCGACACTTGGAATTGAGTTATGGTGTTCCAAGTCATCTTTTTGAATCCCTAATCAAAAGGAAATGACTCTTTTTATTGGTCTACGAAAACAGAAGACCGGATAAGAAATTTTGTTGACCAAGGGAAAGGTGTGAGGCACCCCTCGAGTCCTGTGATTCAAACACAGTCGCTTTATTGACTTATTTTAACTTAAATTATTTTATAGATTGCGTTAAGGCCTAAATTCGCTCATTTTGAATATCTAAAACTCTCGTGTTAACTTTTTTAGAAAAATATTTATCGAGGTGCATCATCGAATTATTTTAAAACGTTTCTGAAAGATGTGTATGCCGCATACTTAATCGAAACAAATATTTTGAACGCGCCTAAACTTGTCTAGCGATAAAGGCGTTAGTTTCTCTATTATATACTCGAGATAATTTCATCTTATCTACTTATTTACCCTTTTTCTTTTATTATTTGCAACAAGTTTTGAATTAATCCACAACTTGTCTCGCTCCATTTCTATATTAATTTGGACTTGAGACGTTTAAGGACACAAAATATTTTATGACTTAAACTAGCGTCATTATTTAATGTTACACATTATTTCAAATAAAACTATGAATAATAAATTAAAAAATGATCAAAAGAAATTAAAGATGATTTAATATTAGCAAAACAAAAATTAACATGCACTTTTAATTTTTTTTATTATTTTTTTTTAAATCCTTAATGAACGGGAGCACTAAAAATGACTATATAAAACTTTTAAATTTTTTTAAAGATCATACAAATTTATATTATTTATGTCAAATAAAAGAAACAAAAACCATACATAGAAATTATATTTAACAACATATGCAGTTTTTAGATATATATAAAATTATAAATAACCCACTACTTTAACTTTAAATAATTTCTATAAAACAATTAAAGTACTACAATGAAAGAAAAGGAAAAAGAAGATAATTAAACTAAACCTACAACTCTTATGTATTATTCGGTTAATATTCTCTCTCTGCACGCTCCCTTTCTCTTTTCCTTTAACGTTTCTTTTTAAACAGTCGTGACAGACCGGCCGACGGGAAGGACGGTAAGGTCTCTCTCTCTCCCTTGATCTCTCCCTCTCCCCAGATCGACTTCTCCCTCTCCCCAGACCGGTCTGCATCTCGTTACTGTTATTGCCGGAGTATTTTAGGGCTTCCTCCGACCGGCAGAACTGGTTTAAAACAGGTAAAAAAACCAGTTGGTAAGACGCCCACATGTGACCAGCTTTCGGTAACAACAAGAAGAATCTCTAGCGACACTCCGACGGCGTTCAGTCGGCCTCTTTCCGGTGACTATATTTTCAGCAACCAACTCCGACTTCAAACCTATCATGACCAGCAAACGCAGAACTCCGGTGATATCTGAACTTTACTTTACTCTTTTATTATTTACTTCTTAGTTGCTCTCTACAGTCTGGTCTCTCTACAGTCAAGAATCTCCCTCTCTCTCTCTCCGGTTATTCTCCGGCGAGATCTCCTACAAGAGACCCTTGACCCAACGTTCCAACGTTCACTAACCCTTGACTGGCCGACGCCGGCGACGGCGTAGGAGTGCCGAAAACTGGTCACAGTCAGCTCGACTCCGGCGACATAGGCAGCTCGCAGCTCCGATCACAGGCCACCGAGTTCGGCAGGTTCATCTAAAGGATCTGCTGGTTCCGACCAGATCTAATTCCGTCAGTTCCAGATCTAAGTCCGGCGGGACTCCGGCGAATCTCCGGCGATAATATCCAGGCGACCAGTTTCTGTAATCAGCTTGAAGGGATACAACATTACAACATTCCAACATAACATGCAAGAAACAAGAAATTGGTCTACACGCGTATCCCGGTGATTTCTAACCTTTGCTATTTCCTCCTTCATATTATTTATCGTATTATCTCCTGTATTTTGACTTGCGTGTCTTCTGTAGTATATTCGTGACTTATACCGCTCCTTATTATTTGTTTTGATGTCCTTGGTGCTAGGCCCTTAGTGTGCTCTATTTTTCTTATTGTTAGTTTTGTCCTTACATTGGTTTTATTTTTCTCCCTATTTGAGTTTAGTTTTGTTTTTTTTATTATTTCTTCTAATTTCTGTGAGCCTTGTATTTTCTGCTGCTGCTTTGTTACTATCATTGTTTATATTTTCTTATATTTTCTTGTAGTAATGGTTGTGGGCGTTGATGGTTGGATAGGGTCATGTCCGAGAGGGTTGGGGCGGAGGGCTGTTGTGGGGGCGGGGTAAGAGGGAATGGGGGGGGAGGGTGGGAGAGAGGCCAAGGTTTGGCCTCAGGGAAGGTAGAGGAAGACGTGATGATAGACTTGGTAGGCTGAGGGTTGGGTCTTGGAATATAGGTACTCTTTAGGGTAAGTCCATAGAGCTTGTGAAGATTTTTAGAAAGAGGAGAATTAATATTGCGTGTGTTCAAGAGACCAAGTGGGTAGGATCTAAGGCTAGGGATGTGGATGGTTACAAGCTTTGGTACTCTGGGAGCGAGAGGCGTAGGAATGAAGTTGGCATCTTAGTAGATGAAGAGCTTAGAGGTCAGGTAGTGAAGGTAAAGAGGATCAACGATAGGTTGATGACTATTAAGTTGGTCATTGGGGGGTTTACCCTGAATGTGTGTAGTGTTTATGCGCCACAGGTGGGCTTGGATGGGGAGGAGAAGATGCGGTTTTGGGAGGCTTTAGATGAGGTGGTGAGAGGCGTGACTAGCTCGGAGAAGATTGTTGTAGCAGAAGATTTCAATGGGCACATCGGGGCATTACCGGGAGGCTTTGGTGATGTGCATGGTGGTTTTGGTTTTGGGGAAAGAAATGAAGAGGGGGCTACTCTATTGGATTTTGCAAGGTCCTTTGGGCTGGTGGTGGTGAACTCGGGCTTCACAAAGAAGGACGATCACCTGATCACCTTCCGAAGCGCGATAGCCAAGACCCAGATTGACTTTTTGTTGCTTAGGAAAGAGGATAGGGTGTTGTGTAAGGACTGTAAGGTCATCCCGAGTGAGAATCTTTCGACCCAACATAGGCTCTTGGTTATGGATTTGGGTATAAAGATGGATAGAAAGAGAAGGGGTGAGGAGTGTAGACCTAGAATTAAGTGGGGCAGCTTGACGCCAGTGAATGCATGGGAGATAGGGGAGAAGTTGGCGAGAATGGGGGTGTGGGAGTGTAGGGGGGACGTGGATAGTATGCGAGATAGGGTGGCTAGGTGCATTAGGGAGAATACTAGTGAGGTATTGGGTGTTTCTAGGGGTCGGGTCGGGCATCACTGGGGGGATTGGTGGTGGAATGAAGAGGTTAAGAAGAAAGTGGAGACCAAGAAAAGGGCGTATGCTAAGTTGGTTGAGAGTAAGGACGAAGAAGAGAAACGGCTAAACAGGAAAGAGTACAAGTTAGCTAGGAAGGAGGCTAATTTAGCAGTTACGGCGGCTAAGACGGCAGCATTTGAGAGCTTGTATGCGGGGTTACAGGAAAAAGAAGGGGAAAAAGGTTGTTTAGACTCGTTAAGGCTAGGGAAAGGAAGGGTCGTGACCTCGATCAGGTGAAGTGCATTAAGGGGAGGACGACACAGTGTTGGTGGAGGATGACGACATTAAGAATAGATGACAGTCGTATTTTCATAGGCTCTTGAATGACGAAGGGGATAGAGCTATTGTGTTAGGGGAGCTGGAGCACTCAGAGGAGTGTCGAGATTTTAGTTATTGTAGACGTTTTAAGGTAGAGAAGGTTAGAGAGGCTATTCGCAGAATGTGAAGGGGTAGGGCGACGGGGCCTGATGAGATACCTGTGGATTTTTGGAAGTTTTCTGGCAAGGCTGGTTTAAGGTGGTTAACTGGATTGTTTAATGGAATTTTCAAGACGGAGAAAATGCCCGAGGCTTGGAGGTGGAGTACTATGATCCCCCTTTATAAGAACAAGGGTGACATTCAGAGTTGCAATAACTATATGGGTATTAAGTTATTGAGTCACTCTATGAAGATTTGGGAGAGAGTGGTCGAGGTGAGGCTGAGATGGATAGTGTCTATTTTGGAGAAACAATTTGGATTTATGCCCAGCCGCTCGACAACGAAGGCAATTCACCTGGTGCGGAGGCTGGTGGAATAATATAGGGAAAGAAAAAATGACCTGCACATGGTGTTTATCGACTTGGAGAAGGCATATGACAAAGTCCCCAGAGAGGTGCTTTGGAGATGCTTGAAGGTGAGTGGAGTCCCGGTGGCATATATCAGAGCAATTAAGGACATGTATGATAGAGCTAAAACCCAGGTGAGGACAGCGGGAGGAGAATCTGAGCATTTCACTGTCTTGACAGGATTGCATCAGGGATCTACTCTTAGTCCCTTTTTGTTTGCTTTGGTGATGGATGTGTTGACGCGGCGTATTCAAGGAGAGGTGCCTTGGTATATGTTTTTTGCAGATGATGTGGTTTTGATTGATGAGACACAGGGGTGTGTGAATGATAAATTAGAGGTGTGGAGATAAACTCTTGAGTCTAAAGGGTTCAGGTTGAGTAGGAGCAAGACAAAATATTTGGAATGCAAGTTTAATGACGTGAGGCTGGAGAATGAGGTGGTAGTGAAGTTGGAATCAAAGTTGGTATGTAAGAGGGATAATTTCAAGTATCTCGGGTCCGTGATTCAGGGTAACGGTGAGATTGACGAGGATGTCTCGCACCGTATTGGGGCGGGATGGATGAAGTTGAAGCTCACTTTGGAGGTGTTGTGTGATAAGAAGGTGTCGCCCAAGCTTAAAGGCAAATTCTACAGGGTGGCAGTCCGTTCGGCCATGTTGTATAGAGCGGAGTGTTGGCCAGTTAAGAACTCCCACATTCAAAAAATGAAGGTGGCGGAAATGCGGATGTTGCGGCGGATGTGTGGGCTGACTAGGGGGGATAGAGTTCGGAATGAGACTATCAGGGAGAAGGTTGGTGTGACTCCAGTGGAGAATAAGATGCGGAAAGTCCGATTGAGATGGTTCGGGCACGTGATGAGGAGGGGCATGGATGCCCTGGTTCGTAAGTGTGAGAGGCTAGCTTTGGATGGTTTTAGGCGGGGTAGGGGTAGGCCGAAGAAGTACTGGGGAGAGGTGATTAGGCGGGACATGGAGCAGTTATAGATCACTGAGGACATGACCCTAGATAGGAAGATCTGGAGGACGCAAATTAGGGCAGAAGACTAGGGTCAGTTTGGGTCGCTAGTGTAGGGCATTACTTGGTGGGGGTATTATTCTTGTTATGATACCTTGTTTCATGCTTTATTACGAATCTGTTTACTTTTCTTTGTTTACTATTACTTGTGGGTGTCGTATTTATGTTATGTCATCTTGTTCCATGCTTTACTATGAATTTGTTTATTATTCCGTGTCTCGAGCCGGGGGTCTATCAGAAACAACCTTTCTACTTCTTTAGAGGTAGAGGTATGGACTGCGTACATCTTACCCTTCCCAGACCTCACTATGTGGGAATACACTGGGTTTGTTGTTGTTGTTGTTGTACACATATATATATTTAAAACACACACACAACCTCTATTTTTCTCTCCTCTTTTTCTTACTACTATTTACCATTATTGCCGCAAGTAAATTTAGATGAGTTTTGGAGGAATAAAGGTAGTGGCATAACTGGACGGTGCGCATAGGGGAGTTGGCGGATAAGCGTCAGAAAAGGGGTGGTTTCCGACGATGAACAAGTTTCTGACTGTTTAATCATCGGAGAAAGTGATAATTTTGAAAAATTAAATCTAAACATCGTTCTATTCTCTCTGATTTTTCTATCCAAATCGAGTCTATTTTTTACTGATTTTTATGAGATAATACATGAACAATGATGTCTACATATATGAGTGATGTGGGTGTGTGCAATATTATATTTTTAATGTCGGATAAAAATATGCATACGAATTCATGTGAATATAAAGATTTTCTATGTACAAATATATTCAGTAATTTAATATATAATGCAAAATGACAAATAGATTTACATAATAACAATTCATCAAATCACAAAAAAAAAATCATATTATGATTCAATTTATAGTAAAACTTACAAAATAAAATACAAAGTTGAACAGGAACCTGAATAATTTAAACTGAACAATGAGATTCGCCACCAAAAATTTTGAACGAAATTTCAACTTTTACTTCCTTCTTTTCTCCTTTTTGTTTTCTTCTTCAGAGTTTTTTTCTTTACCGTGTGTATTCTCTTTGTATTTTTATTCTCTCAATCTTTGTCTGATACAGTGTGTTGGTGAATGTCTGTACGTAGAATCCTAAGGGAAAAGTCCTTAAATAATGGGACTCTTGGGGGGAAATTAAAGGGGGGACAGTTACTTAGGATTAGGATAGGATTTTATTTTTGAATTTCGAAAAATATAATAATTTTTTTTCTTTTTAAATAGAAGACATTAATAATAAAAATAATAAATAAAATAATAATAATAAATATAATAATAACTAATTAATTTTATGTTTTACAAAATATTTTTTTATTTATTAAAAATTTATAAAAAAAATATTATTTTTATTTTTTGTATTATTTTTTTCTAAAATTAGAAGAAAAATAAAAAATAAAAAAAATATCTTAAAGTTAACTTTATTTAATTATTTATTTAACTAAAAAATTATAAAAATAAAAATAATAATCAAAATAATATATGATTAAATATAAATATAAATATTTAATATCGATAAATAAATTAGAATCCGAGGAGGATAAAAAATCACGTGTCTACATTTTTGCCCCTCTTTGCGTGAAATCTCGAAGAGTTTTCACACAAAGAAGGAGACAAGATATGATTTTTGACTCTCCAATTATTTGAAAAGTAAAAATAAAAATAAAAGAAAAAATGTGTCTGAGTCCTGATTTTGGACATCCTACCTATCCCAGGTTATAAGGGAATCAGGTTACGAGTAGTTCAAAGGTAATTTGGTGAGAGAAAAAGTTAAAGTCGAGTGAGATTTCGTCGAGTTTCCGATTGACGACTTCTGCTTTTACATTCAACTGACTAATAAAAATCAAAAATGGAAAATACAAGTAAAAATTGCAATCTCTAAAATCTTGATTCAAATCTTCATGACTTGAACTTGAAAATTTACTCTATTCTTCAGGCGGACTCCTAGACTTCCTTTTTCTTCACCCTGTTCTTCAGGCGGGCTCCTGGACTCACAAGTAAATAGTGAAACAGAAAATAACATCCCATTCTTCAGGAGAGTCCTGAGCATAAAATAAATTCCCATTCTTCAGGAGGGTCCTGTGCAAAAAGTAAATTCTCATTCTTCAGGAGGGTCCTGAGCAAAAAGTAAATTTCCATTCTTCAGGAGGGTCCTGAACATAAAATAAATTTTCATTCTTCAGGAGGGTCCTGTCCCATTCTCCAGGAGGGCCCTGAACAAAAAATAAATTCCCATACAACACACATAAAATTTTTGCCCCAGTTTGTACTGGAAAAATTTATGTGTCACTGGATCTTAATATATCTTGCAAAAAATAAAGTTTACCATGACCGAGATCCAGCATCGGATGCTGCAACTATGCTTCTTGCATTGAGAAAAGTTTGAAATTGCATCCTTTATCTGGAAACAATTATTTCATCTCTGTTCCAAACAAAGAAAAATTGTGAGTTTTAAAACATGTGGTGGTTGGTTTGTGGCATTTGGCTTTTGAAGTGGCCATTCTCGCATTTGCGATGCTCAACTCTTTTTCAATCCATGATAATATTCATTGAATTATTATACTTCTGACTCAGAATTCTGACTACTGAGATCCTCAACTCAAATCATATTTCTGTTGTATGATGCTTCTGAGTTTAGCTTCCAATACATCCCTTAGATTTTCACGAGTTTAAAATGGTCAAATCACAATCATCTTGAGTACCTTACTTTTACTTTGAAATATTATCTCTGTGCATCGACCCTTTGTCTTGCTTTGTACCCTTAAAGAAGTTGGTAGCGAGTTTGGAGTCTTTTCTCACTCGACCTGACGTGAATTTGACTCAAAAGACAACAAAATTTTTCGTTTGATGAAAAGAACACAAAAAATAAAAAATTAAAATAAAACAAAAAGAAAAAGACAATAGGTATCTCTTTTTCAAAACAAAGAGAAAACGTATCTGAATGTGGAAACTGATTCTGGTGATTATGACATGCATTTGAATCAAACAACCAGATCTACCCACACCTATCATTACAACTTTTATCCACTGATTGAGCTTGAAATTAAGCCAATCTTGAACTTGTTTTTTCTTGATAACAACCTTTCTTCGGCTAGTGGTACCTCAATGGGTTTTTGCCAACGAGTCTATCTCCTTTTCATTTTTGTCTCAGCTCACAGTTGTTTTATGGTGCCCGAAAGGGTTTTCACCAATAAGACTCTCTCATTTTCATTTTTCATTCATTTTTTTAAAATAAACACCCAACATATGAAATATCATGCACTCATAACATGTTTAGCCTTGACATTCTCAAAAATTGATATGAAGGTCTCTCTTTGGTTGTAACTTGGCTTTTGGATAGGGTTAGAAAGAAAGGTCGGCATGAGGCTCCAAAAAAATTATATAACATTGGGTGAAACATTCAACTTTTGGAATCAATTCTTTTAAGAAAATAAATTTTTGCCCCAGTTTCATTTCATTTTGAGTAATTTGAATTTTTTTCTGGTTAGACCGAACCCCGAAATAGGGCTGCCTACGTATCTTTTCATAGCAAGAATCAGGTCAAACGTAGTTCAGAAAACACCATTCTTTTTCTTGATTTTGAACTTTTGATTGATTTCTTCTTCTTCTTTTTATTTTTTTTCAAAAAAAAATTCAACTTTTTTTTTCAATCTTTCTGACTTTAATTTGATTCCAAAAGAGGGGTACGAAAAAAAATAAAAGCTCAAAGGGGTAAGCAAAGGTTGATATATTATTCGGATAGTAGAACAAAATGCCTTCATCATTTCAATCTTTAAAAATGTAAGTAGAAAACATACATAACATAATTGTACGTGAATATCATACAGAATATCTTTTAATTGCATCAGCATTGACCGGTATTCCCTCCATTTTGCCTTCTACATCAGTCAGATATAACACGTCATTAGGTAACACTTTCTTCACCATGAATGGCCCATGCCAATTAGGAGAAAATTTGTCTTTGGCTTCAATCTGATGAAGTAGAATGCATCTTAGTACCAACTTCAAAATGTCTCTGACGCACCTTTTTGTTATATGCTCGTGTCATTCTCTTCTGGTATGGTTGTCCATGACATACTGACGTCAATCTTTTTTCATCAATCAAGCTTAATTGCTCCAAACGAGTCTTGACCCATTGGTCTTCATCAATTTCAGCTTCCACAACTACTCGAAGAGATGGAATCTCAATCTCTGCAGGTATAACTGCTTTAGTTCCATACACTAACAAGTAAGGAGTTGCACCAATTGAAGTCCGAACTGTAGTACGATAACCCAACAAAGCAAAAGGTAACTTTTCATGCCATTGTCGGGAACTCTGCACCATCTTGCGAAGTATTTTCTTTAAGTTCTTGTTGGCAGCTTCTACAGCTTCATTCGCCTTTGGACGCTAAGGAGTTGAATTCTGATGCATAATCTTAAATTGCTGGCACACTTCTTGCATCAGATGGCAATTGAGATTTGCAGCATTATTGGTGACAATTATTTTCGAAATGCCAAATCGACAAATGATGTTGGAGTGAATAAAATCAACCACCGCTTTCTTGGTCACTGACTTGAAAGTCGTTGCTTCCACCCACTTCGTGAAATAATCAATGGCTACCAAGATGAACCTATGTCCATTCGAGGCCTTCGGTTCAATTGGTCCAATTACGTCCATTCCCCAAGCCACAAAAGGTCATGGAGCAGTCATTGTATGCAACTTAGATGGAGGGGAATGTATTAAGTCTCCGTGTACCTAGCATTCATGACATTTACGAACGAAATTGATGGAATCTCGCTCCATGGTGAGCCAATAATAACCTGCTCAGAATATTTTCTTTGCCAAAACATACCCACTCATGTGTGGTCCACAAATCCCAGAATGTACTTTAGTCATGATTTTTGAAGCTTCTTTAGCATCTACACACCTCAGAAGTCCCAAATCAGGAGTTCTCTTATACAAGATTCCTCCACTTAAGAAAAATCCACTAGACAAACGTCGAATGGTTCTCTTTTGGTTACCATCGACATGTATAGGATATTTTCCAGTCTGAATATATTCTTTGATATCATGGAACCATGGCTCCCCATCAAGTTCTTTCTCAACCACATTGCAATATGCATGTTGATCATGAATCTGTATATGCAAAAGATCAATATAAGTTTTGTCGGGATATTGAAGCATCGAAGATAAGGTCGCCAAAACATCAGCAATCTCATTATGAGCTCTGGGAATGTGTTTGAACTTTATTGATACAAATCGTTGACAAAGATCTTACAAACAACCTCTATATGGTAGGAGTTTCGAATCACGAGTCTCCCAATCTCCTTGGATTTGGTGGACTAATAAATTTGAATCTCCTAATACCAACAGTTCTTGAATCCCCATGTCAATGGCTAATCTCAAACCCAGAATGCAAGTTTCGTATTCTGTCATATTATTGGTATAGTAGAATCGAAGTTGGGCTGTTATAGGATAATATTGTCTTGATTCAGAAATAAGAATTGCCCCTATCCCTACTCCTTTTACATTAGCATCTCCATCAAAGAACAACTTTCAGTCTGAATGACAATAATCAAAAATAACTTCATCAACATACAATACCTCTTTATCTGGAAAATAAGTCTTCAATGGCTCATACTCCTCATCAATAGGATTTTCAGCCAAATGATCCGCCAAGGCTTGAGCTTTTATTGCAGTTCGTGTTATATAAACAATATCAAACTCTGTGAGCAATATCAGCCATTTCACGAGTCTGCCTGTGGGCATAGGCTTCTAAAAAATATACTTTAAAAGATCCATACGAGAGATGAGGTAAGTAGTATAAGATGATAAGTAATGTTTCAGCTTTTAGGCTACCCAAGTTAAGGCGCAACACATTTTCTCAAGAAGATGTACTTAGCCTCATAAGTGGTAAACTTTTTGCTGAGGTAGTAGATGGCTTGTACTTTTCTACCTGTAACATCATGTTGACCCAATACACAGCCGAAAGAATTATCTAACACAGACATGTACAATATCAAAGGTTTGTCTGGCTCTGGAGGAACCAAAATAGGTGGATTCGACAAGTATCTCTTAATTCTGTCAAATGCCTCTTGACATTCTTCAGTCCATTCAACTTTAGCATTTTTCTTCAACAACCTGAATATTGGCTCGCAGGTTGTCGTAAGCTGACCAATGAATCTACTGATATAATTCAACCTTCCAAGTAAGCTCATCACCTCTGTTTTATTTTTTGGTGGAGGCATATCTTGAATAACTTTTATTTTTGAAGGATCTAACTCAATGCCATGTCGACTGACTATAAACCCCAAGAGTTTTCCCGATGGAACTCCAAATACACATTTTGCTGGGTTAAGTTTGAGATCATACCTCCGAAGCCTTTCAAAGAACTTTCTCAAATTTTTTACATGCTCAGATTTCTCTCTCGACTTAATGATCACGTCATCCACATAAACTTCAATCTCTTTGTGCATCATGTCATGAAACATTGTGGTCATTGCTCTCATGTAAGTTGCCCCAGTATTCTTTAGTCCAAAAGGCATGACTCGATAATAATATATCCCCCATGGCGTAATAAATGATGTCTTTTTTGCATCTTCTGGATTCATAATGATCTGGTGATACCCCGCATAACAATCCACAAAAGACGCAAGATCATGTTTGGCATAATTGTCCAACAAAATATGGATATTGGGAAGTGGAAAATTATCTTTCAAACTCGCCTTATTTAGATCACGATAATCAACACACATCCAAACTTTGTCGTCCTTCTTTGGAACAGGGACAATATTTGCCAACCAAGTAGGATACTGGGCCACTCGAATGACTTTAGCCTCAAGTTGCTTCGTGATTTCCTCTTTAATTTTTACACTCATGTTAGTTTTGAGCTTTCTTATCTTTTGCTTGACATGAGGAAAAACAGGATCAATTGGCAACTTATGAACTACCAAATCAGTGCTCAACCAGGCATATCATCATAAGACCACGCAAAGATGTCTTTATACGCATGCAAAGCTTCAATTATAGATTTCTTTTGTTGTGGCTGAACATGTACACTTATCTTAGTCTCTCTAATATTTTCATGATCTCCTAAATTGATCGCCTCAGTTTCTTCCAAATTAGGGTTTTTCTTACTCTCAAACCGTTTGAAATCTTTGCTTATATCCTCAAATGCTTCTCCTTCGTCGTATTCAAATTCTTTATTTATTGTTTCATAATTATATTGGGTTTTTAAATCTGGTTGACAATTCTTCATGCATGTCATATCATTAAAATAGGCATAGAAAGTTGTATGATAGAAAATATATAAATAAAAATCAGACTCAAAATAAAACAAAGGGAGACTGTATTTTTATTAAAAACAAAGCTAGAAAGAGTTTTAACCTAAAATACTAAGTTAAAAGATCTGAATTACAATACTAGAACGATTCAAATTAAAGAAGGAGAAACAAATAAACTACTAAGATTGAAAGAAAACAAACAAACTACCAAGACTCTTTCACAATAGGGGGAGGAGTGGCTTCCCAATTGTTAAGCTGGACATCAGGGCCGATAAACTGCACAACTGCATTGTTGGTATCTTCCCCAATTTTAACCATATCATCTTTAATGAACATATTCTAAAAAAGGCCAATCAACTCTGTGTCATCATCATTCATTGATTCTGTAGCAGGTAACTTGGAGGATCCAACAACACTAAATTTGATGAAAGACTCGTGAAGTGGCGGTATCGGCTTGGTAAGTGACCATGACTCTTTCTTATGCTTTTTAGCCTTCTTTATATCTTCAGCAGTAGGCTCATATCCCAAACCAAAAGTACCAAAGTTCTCATAGAGGTTTACCGGATGAACTATGCCTTACAAAAATATCCCTAGACCTTTTCCTGGTTCGAAACCATGCTTCAACATTTCAGTCACTACCATAACAGATGCAGAGGACAATTGTGGTCTTACGATGAGATTCCCCTCGAGGATATGCTCAACAGACACTACCTCAGAAGCTTGATAAATTAACACATTATCTGCAGTATCTTCTTCGATGGAAGAAACGAAGTATTCTTTATACATGGATAAATCTCCTTCACCATGAACAATTATTTCTTGCCTGTCGTGTTCAAATTTGACCATTTGATGCAATGTTGATACGACTGCTTTAGCCCTATGAATCCATGACCTTCCTAATAACATATTATATGAAGTTTCAATGTTCAGCACTTGGAAATCCATAGAAAATTCCACAGGTCCAATTGTCCATATGAACTCTATTTCACCAATGACATCAGTTTTTGATCCGTCAAAACCTTTGACACATACATTATTAGGTCGAATCCTTTCAACATTAACATTCAACTTTTGAAAAGCTGACATAGGACAAATGTTAGCGCCTGATCTTCCATCAATTAACACTCGAGTGGCGATGGAATGTTCACATTTTACAAAAATGTACAGACCTTTGTTATGCTCAGTACCTTCCATAGGAAATTCATCATCTGAGAAAGTAATTTTATTTTCTTCAAGTATCCTTCCAAGAACTTTTTCCAGCTAATTCACTCTAATCTCACTGGGAACACATGCTTCATTAAGAATCTTTATTATAGCCTTGCGGTGTTCCTCTGAATGTATTAATAAAGACAATAAAGAAATCTGTGCTGGTGTCTTCTTCAACTGTTCTACAACAGAATGTTCTGGCAATTTCATTTTCTTTAAGAATTCTTCAGCTTCTTCATCAGTGACAGGCTTCATGACTGTCATTCGTTCTTTACCGCCTTGTTTCTTTTTTCTTAACTCTATTGGAGCATAACATCTTCCAGATCGAGTTAATCCCCCTACTTCATCCATATCTTCAGTCACTTCTTTCCCCTTGTGCATCACCACAACGCGATTATAATTCCAAGAGACTACCTTGGTATCAACCATAGGCAGCTGTGACACTGGTTTAATAATAATAGGAGCTACGGGGATCTCCTTTTATGATTAAAAGAGGCTTATTGGATCTTCCGGGAATAATGAGTTTGGTTTTTATTTGACTTGACCCAATATTTTCTGAAATCTCTTTCCTCACCACCAAGGGAGCATTCGGTGATTCGAGTATATGAGTCTATTCTCTCTGATTTTTCTATCCAAATCGAGTCTATTTTTTACTGATTTTTATGAGATAATACATGAACAATGATGTCTACATATATGAGTGATGTGGGTGTGTGCAGTATTATATTTTTAATGTCGGATAAAAATATGCATACGAATTCATGTGAATATAAAGATTTTCTATGTACAAATATATTCAGTAATTTAATATATAATGCAAAATGAGAAATAGATTTACATAATAACAATTCATCAAATCACAAAAAAAATCATATTATGATTCAATTTATAGTAAAACTTACAAAATAAAATACAAAGTTGAACAGGAACCTGAATAATTTAAAATGAACAATGAGATTCGCCACCAAAAATTTCGAGCGAAATTTCAACTTTTACTTCCTTCTTTTCTCCTTTTTGTTTTCTTCTTCAGAGTTTTTTTCTTTACCGTGTGTATTCTCTTTGTATTTTTATTCTCTCAATCTTTGTCTGATACAGTGTGTTGGGGAATATCTATAGTAGAATCCTAAGGGGAAAGTCCTTAAATAATGGGACTCTTGGGGGGAAATTAAAGGGGAACAGTTACTTAGGATTAGGATAGGATTTTATTTTTGAATTTCGAAAAATATAATAATTTTTTTTTCTTTTTAAATAGAAGACATTAATAATAAAAATAATAAATAAAATAATAATAATAAATATAATAATAACTAATTAATTTTATGTTTTACAAAATATTATTTTTATTTATTAAAAATTTATAAAAAAAAATATTATTTTTATTTTTTGTATTATTTTTTTCTAAAATTAGAAGAAAAATAAAAAATAAAAAAAATATCTTAAAGTTAACTTTATTTAATTATTTATTTAACTAAAATTTTATAAAAATAAGAATAATAATCAAAATAATATATGATTAAATATAAATATAAATATAAATATTTAATACCGATAAATAAATTAGAATTCGAGGAGGATCAAAAATCACGTGTCTACAATACAATTAAATCTAATTTTTACACACAATTTTTTTTTCAAAGTCGTCCAACACTCATCTACCACCTGTAAACAATAACAAAATAATATGATAATATAGCTATCAAAAAAATACAACTAAACCTAACCTTTACATAAAAAAAATTCTCAAAGCCGACCAACATCTATCACCTATAAACCGCAATAAAATAATATGATAAAAGTGATATGAAAACAATACAATTAACTTACAGTTTACACTCAAAAATTTCTCAAAGCCGATTGAGATTCATCTACGAACTGTAAACTACCACAAAATAACAAACTAATAGAGATATTACGATAATACAATTCAACCTAACATGTACCTCAATTTTTTTTTAAAGCCGACCCACATTCATCTAGCATCTGTAAATTAAAATAAAAGAATAAGGTAATAAAGATATCAAAACAATACAATTAAACTTACCTTGACACAAGAAATTCTTCAAAGTCAACCGACATTCGTCTATGACCTGTAAACTATATAAAAAAATATAGTAGTGATCAAAAAGCTTTGATTTTGATCCAATTAATTTTTGTCTGAGCGAAAATTTTGATCCTAAAGAATGATTTTGAATGAAAAAGAAGAAGGTATATATACACACATGTTGAATTCTATTATAGAGACAAAAATAGTGAAGAAGTTGAGGGTTAGAAAATCAAACATCCACCATCTAGACATGCAATCGAATCAAGTTAGATAAGCATCAATCATATTCTCCCTATAGGCAAACCAGTTTGTTCTCTAATTTAACGTACATCTCAATATTTATAGAAGTATTTCCTTAATAGAGTCCTATTTTAGGAGTATTTTTCTAATTGAACAGTAGAAAAAGATATTAATTAATTTTCCTATCATATATTTTAGGAGTCCATATATTTTAGGAAGTCTAGTAGAAAGAAAAATATTAATTAATTCTCCTACCATATAGTTTAGATGTCCCATATATTTTAGGACGTGGAGTTAATATAATAACAAATAATTAAATAATAAATTTTAAAAAACAGTGAAAAGACAGTTTTGTCTAAGGAAAAATGTTTTAATGAAGGGTAAAAAGTTCAAATCACTTTTCTAACGGTCTTCACACTTTTAATAGATTATATATATATATATATATATATATATATATATATATATATATATATATATATATATATATATAATAAAGTGGGCCCTTTTTTTAAAAAATAAATTCACTCGCTTTCCTTTTTTTTTTTTTTCTATATCAGCCGTAGAGGGGGAAATTAATTCACTTGAAAGTTGTTAAGGGGGTAAATAATTATCCGATTAGTTTAGGATCTAAAGTAAGTTTTGGCGACAAGTTCGGTGGAGTTTTGATGTATTTTCTCTATAAATAAAGTATTTAAGATAAAATATAATTTTTTTTATTTTTTTTAATTTTAAAAAGATGATATCTCTTGAAATGAACTAAAGATTCTCATATAAGTTAAGATTGTGCCAATAATATTTTTGTTTAGTCATAGTTTTTGAGTATGAATTTTTAAAGTTGTAATTTTTAGAATCTGAATTTGTGTTTGAATATATATTTTTACTTGAAAAAAAATGTGAAGTTTTGTAAGTGAAAGTCTCAAAAACTCCAAACCAATTTTTGTGAAATTTGAAAATATCTTTTTTAAATTTTACAACTAAATATTTTAAGAAATAATTCGAAATCCACTTCCAAAATTAATGGCAAACTAGCTAAAACTCAAGAATGCCAAAATACTGCACGAGATGTCATGCTTTATGTACAACACTTCGACAAATTGAAGTATTATGGCGGAATACTGCACAAGATGTCATGCTTTATGTACAACACTTCGATAAATTGAAGTATTATGGTGGGATAAGTTTATAGAATCTCTAATATTTTAATATGAAATCTTAAAGGAAAAAAAATTTATTTGTGATTGCTAAATTTAGGCATTTATGAAAGTGATAGTTTTATCTTTTATGGCAGGCACCAACCTCACGTTCAGGCCTAAGGCTGTCCAGTCGGTTACAATATCTTAATCCGACCCGATCCATAACCCGTTTGGCCCGCCCCATGCCATTTGTTACTAGGAAGAAATTCAAATTACATACTATTTGTTATAAAATGTTATAGTCCCCCATTTCATTTTATGTCTAGCCATTCTTTTGGTGCCTCACAAAAAAATGTCATTTTTATTTATTTGATAATTATTTAAAGATATAATTTCACTTTTATTCTTATTGGTCTCATTTAATTAAAAAATAGTAGTAGCATATTTTTTAATAAAACACAATTTGATAAACATGACCATGTATTAATATGGATATACACTACTTTTCTCCATAACCATTCACTATCCTCACTATTATACATGTAACTCTCACACCTCCATAACCTCCCCTCTTGATTTTTCCTCACAACTTTCATGGTTAATGGTATGTTTATGATAATCTTTTGTATGCCCTATATAACACTATAAATAGAGGCTTAATGATTTATACTTGATACATTTGAAAGACTTGATAAATATTGTATACAACTGAAACGTTTTGATACTTGAAAGAAATAAGAATACTCTCCTCTCTTGTCTTTCTTTATTTCTTGTTTACTGTATTGCTTCATATTATTATTCTTTTTAACTTACTTTTAAAACACAATTTGTAATTTACAAAATAATAACCCCTTCAAATCAAAATAAATTCCTATACGTAATGAACCTAGAATTTCTACTACGTATCCACACGTGGTCTAATTTTTGTCTATAAATTTGGCCCTGTTCTTATCTATCTCTTACTAGAAACCTTCATAATTTATGCAAAATCTTAGTAACTGACACTCCCTGATCATGTTGACCAATTCTATGAGTCACAATGTCCAATGTACGAAGCCAAGTAACCAGAAGTAGGCCAAGGAGCGATGATAAAGGTGAAAGGCATGGATGATAAAATGGTGTTTGTGTATCCTTCTCGAGTACAATTCCATCATAGAAAGAATGGTCATTTTCTCATGTGTAGGGTTTCCAAGGAAGAAAATTTGGATGGTGAGCTGAGGTATAATAAGAGTGAACTTATTTATTCAATCATGTGTCATGTTCCTGAAACCACGAGAATTGATCTGGAGGAGTTGTACATTCATATAGCTTGGCCTTTATGCAGAAAACATGGTCATACTTTTGAGGCATTTAACTTAGTTGTTGTCAATGATCCAAATTCAATTGAGACAGAGGTACTGAGTTTGGTCGTCCTTTATATAAGTAAATTAAAGATGCATTAGTCAAGAATTTTAAGAAAAGACTAACTAGTACAATCTTTGAAGATGCGAGCAATTACTGAGATGAAATATCTTGAGTTTGACGATGTTCTTTATATTAAGAGTAAAGCTAAAGCAGCTAGTAATGATGATTGTCATGTTAAAACTAAACTTGTTGTTACTCTATTATATGTGCTCAATAGTCAAATGACTCTTGATACAGAGCAAGGAGTAGTAATCCTTACTAAAGCAATTACAACTTGCATTGACGAAATAAAGTGTTACAAAGGAAAATGTACTTGTTAAGTTCTTGGTTTTGATGATGGATAACCTATGGTAGGGACCTGATCTCTATGGAGATGCAACAATGGTTCTATGATGATTACAAACCTTTCAGGGGACTAGGTTCATGATAATTTTGTGCATACCTTGGAAGTCAGCATCACAACTGTATTTTGTACTTTTGGCAGAAAGTTGGTGCGCACGGAAGCATAGGTTTTGAAGACTTTTTACCTTGACCAATTAGAATGATTTTAGTTTTTTATGTGTCATTATATGCAAAAGGATGGGTAGTAAAAAACCTAGTTTTTGCATTGAACAAAAGACAATCTCTCCTAAAAAAGGTAAATTGTCGGTTCACATTCAAAACCTTATCAACAACAGGGACCTACTCAACCAAATAGCTGTGTTGTTAGTCCTTGTTGTATTTGAGTCATAACTTGTTCCTAAAAGTATAAACCTATTTTTTCTAGTAAAGTTGTTGTAGGTGGTTTATAATTTTCTTTCTCATGCTCGATAACAATGTTAGCTAGAGTTAGTTGACCTTCTAAGACTAGAGTTGGTTTGCATTGAGTCGGCTAGAGTTAGTTATTTCATCTTGTAGTAATAGAGTTTTTGTTGATAGTGTCTTATAATGGAGTTGTTGCAAGATGTTTGAGGATTAAGAGTTTAATCCTTACAACTATTGAGTTTGTATTCAATGTTGCTTGAAAATAGTGAAGTGGTTAAGAAATTCTATGAGGTAGGTCGTAGTTTTACTCCCTTGAGAAATGAGTCTCCATATAAACAACTTGTTCCATTTAGTTTTTGTACTTAACAATTCTTGTTTATCGTTGTTAGTTGTAAAAATGTTTGAGGTCGTGGTCCCAAGTTTGGTGGGTAACGCGTACGGTTCAACAATTGGTATCAGTGAAGGTTCTTCCTAAACGGTTATACTTAGAAAGGATCATCTCAAATGGTTAAATCATTGAATCTAGAATAAGGTCAATCCACTACAAGGCAACCCCGCCAATGGACAACATTATGGGTAGTGAAAGAATCCCATGCACGGCTTTATTACGGATGAAGATATCGAATTATGGAAAGTAATGTGTGATGGACCATATGTTCCCATGAAGTCTGTGAAGGTTGGAGATGTCACTTTAATGGTCCTAAAAACTCAAAAGGAATTTGAAGAAGGAATTTAAGGGAAAAGTCCTTAAATAATGGGACTCTTGGGGGGAAATTAAAGGGGGGACAGTTACTTAGGATTAGGATAGGATTTTATTTTTGAATTTCGAAAAATATAATAATTTTTTTTCTTTTTAAATAGAAGACATTAATAATAAAAATAATAAATAAAATAATAATAATAAATATAATAATAACTAATTAATTTTATGTTTTACAAAATATTTTTTTATTTATTAAAAATTTATAAAAAAAATATTATTTTTATTTTTTGTATTATTTTTTTCTAAAATTAGAAGAAAAATAAAAAATAAAAAAAATATCTTAAAGTTAACTTTATTTAATTATTTATTTAACTAAAAAATTATAAAAATAAAAATAATAATCAAAATAATATATGATTAAATATAAATATAAATATTTAATATCGATAAATAAATTAGAATCCGAGGAGGATAAAAAATCACGTGTCTACATTTTTGCCCCTCTTTGCGTGAAATCTCGAAGAGTTTTCACACAAAGAAGGAGACAAGATATGATTTTTGACTCTCCAATTATTTGAAAAGTAAAAATAAAAATAAAAGAAAAAATGTGTCTGAGTCCTGATTTTGGACATCCTACCTATCCCAGGTTATAAGGGAATCAGGTTACGAGTAGTTCAAAGGTAATTTGGTGAGAGAAAAAGTTAAAGTCGAGTGAGATTTCGTCGAGTTTCCGATTGACGACTTCTGCTTTTACATTCAACTGACTAATAAAAATCAAAAATGGAAAATACAAGTAAAAATTGCAATCTCTAAAATCTTGATTCAAATCTTCATGACTTGAACTTGAAAATTTACTCTATTCTTCAGGCGGACTCCTAGATTTCCTTTTTCTTCACCCTGTTCTTCAGGCGGGCTCCTGGACTCACAAGTAAATAGTGAAACAGAAAATAACATCCCATTCTTCAGGAGAGTCCTGAGCATAAAATAAATTCCCATTCTTCAGGAGGGTCCTGAGCAAAAAGTAAATTCTCATTCTTCAGGAGGGTCCTGAGCAAAAAGTAAATTTCCATTCTTCAGGAGGGTCCTGAACATAAAATAAATTTTCATTCTTCAGGAGGGTCCTGTCCCATTCTCCAGGAGGGCCCTGAACAAAAAATAAATTCCCATACAACACACATAAAATTTTTGCCCCAGTTTGTACTGGAAAAATTTATGTGTCACTGGATCTTAATATATCTTGCAAAAAATAAAGTTTACCATGACCGAGATCCAGCATCGGATGCTGCAACTATGCTTCTTGCATTGAGAAAAGTTTGAAATTGCATCCTTTATCTGGAAACAATTATTTCATCTCTGTTCCAAACAAAGAAAAATTGTGAGTTTTAAAACATGTGGTGGTTGGTTTGTGGCATTTGGCTTTTGAAGTGGCCATTCTCGCATTTGCGATGCTCAACTCTTTTTCAATCCATGATAATATTCATTGAATTATTATACTTCTGACTCAGAATTCTGACTACTGAGATCCTCAACTCAAATCATATTTCTGTTGTATGATGCTTCTGAGTTTAGCTTCCAATACATCCCTTAGATTTTCACGAGTTTAAAATGGTCAAATCACAATCATCTTGAGTACCTTACTTTTACTTTGAAATATTATCTCTGTGCATCGACCCTTTGTCTTGCTTTGTACCCTTAAAGAAGTTGGTAGCGAGTTTGGAGTCTTTTCTCACTCGACCTGACGTGAATTTGACTCAAAAGACAACAAAATTTTTCGTTTGATGAAAAGAACACAAAAAATAAAAAATTAAAATAAAACAAAAAGAAAAAGACAATAGGTATCTCTTTTTCAAAACAAAGAGAAAACGTATCTGAATGTGGAAACTGATTCTGGTGATTATGACATGCATTTGAATCAAACAACCAGATCTACCCACACCTATCATTACAACTTTTATCCACTGATTGAGCTTGAAATTAAGCCAATCTTGAACTTGTTTTTTCTTGATAACAACCTTTCTTCGGCTAGTGGTACCTCAATGGGTTTTTGCCAACGAGTCTATCTCCTTTTCATTTTTGTCTCAGCTCACAGTTGTTTTATGGTGCCCGAAAGGGTTTTCACCAATAAGACTCTCTCATTTTCATTTTTCATTCATTTTTTTAAAATAAACACCCAACATATGAAATATCATGCACTCATAACATGTTTAGCCTTGACATTCTCAAAAATTGATATGAAGGTCTCTCTTTGGTTGTAACTTGGCTTTTGGATAGGGTTAGAAAGAAAGGTCGGCATGAGGCTCCAAAAAAATTATATAACATTGGGTGAAACATTCAACTTTTGGAATCAATTCTTTTAAGAAAATAAATTTTTGCCCCAGTTTCATTTCATTTTGAGTAATTTGAATTTTTTTCTGGTTAGACCGAACCCCGAAATAGGGCTGCCTACGTATCTTTTCATAGCAAGAATCAGGTCAAACGTAGTTCAGAAAACACCATTCTTTTTCTTGATTTTGAACTTTTGATTGATTTCTTCTTCTTCTTTTTATTTTTTTTCAAAAAAAAATTCAACTTTTTTTTTCAATCTTTCTGACTTTAATTTGATTCCAAAAGAGGGGTACGAAAAAAAATAAAAGCTCAAAGGGGTAAGCAAAGGTTGATATATTATTCGGATAGTAGAACAAAATGCCTTCATCATTTCAATCTTTAAAAATGTAAGTAGAAAACATACATAACATAATTGTACGTGAATATCATACAGAATATCTTTTAATTGCATCAGCATTGACCGGTATTCCCTCCATTTTGCCTTCTACATCAGTCAGATATAACACGTCATTAGGTAACACTTTCTTCACCATGAATGGCCCATGCCAATTAGGAGAAAATTTGTCTTTGGCTTCAATCTGATGAAGTAGAATGCATCTTAGTACCAACTTCAAAATGTCTCTGACGCACCTTTTTGTTATATGCTCGTGTCATTCTCTTCTGGTATGGTTGTCCATGACATACTGACGTCAATCTTTTTTCATCAATCAAGCTTAATTGCTCCAAACGAGTCTTGACCCATTGGTCTTCATCAATTTCAGCTTCCACAACTACTCGAAGAGATGGAATCTCAATCTCTGCAGGTATAACTGCTTTAGTTCCATACACTAACAAGTAAGGAGTTGCACCAATTGAAGTCCGAACTGTAGTACGATAACCCAACAAAGCAAAAGGTAACTTTTCATGCCATTGTCGGGAACTCTGCACCATCTTGCGAAGTATTTTCTTTAAGTTCTTGTTGGCAGCTTCTACAGCTTCATTCGCCTTTGGACGCTAAGGAGTTGAATTCTGATGCATAATCTTAAATTGCTGGCACACTTCTTGCATCAGATGGCAATTGAGATTTGCAGCATTATTGGTGACAATTATTTTCGAAATGCCAAATCGACAAATGATGTTGGAGTGAATAAAATCAACCACCGCTTTCTTGGTCACTGACTTGAAAGTCGTTGCTTCCACCCACTTCGTGAAATAATCAATGGCTACCAAGATGAACCTATGTCCATTCGAGGCCTTCGGTTCAATTGGTCCAATTACGTCCATTCCCCAAGCCACAAAAGGTCATGGAGCAGTCATTGTATGCAACTTAGATGGAGGGGAATGTATTAAGTCTCCGTGTACCTAGCATTCATGACATTTACGAACGAAATTGATGGAATCTCGCTCCATGGTGAGCCAATAATAACCTGCTCAGAATATTTTCTTTGCCAAAACATACCCACTCATGTGTGGTCCACAAATCCCAGAATGTACTTTAGTCATGATTTTTGAAGCTTCTTTAGCATCTACACACCTCAGAAGTCCCAAATCAGGAGTTCTCTTATACAAGATTCCTCCACTTAAGAAAAATCCACTAGACAAACGTCGAATGGTTCTCTTTTGGTTACCATCGACATGTATAGGATATTTTCCAGTCTGAATATATTCTTTGATATCATGGAACCATGGCTCCCCATCAAGTTCTTTCTCAACCACATTGCAATATGCATGTTGATCATGAATCTGTATATGCAAAAGATCAATATAAGTTTTGTCGGGATATTGAAGCATCGAAGATAAGGTCGCCAAAACATCAGCAATCTCATTATGAGCTCTGGGAATGTGTTTGAACTTTATTGATACAAATCGTTGACAAAGATCTTACAAACAACCTCTATATGGTAGGAGTTTCGAATCACGAGTCTCCCAATCTCCTTGGATTTGGTGGACTAATAAATTTGAATCTCCTAATACCAACAGTTCTTGAATCCCCATGTCAATGGCTAATCTCAAACCCAGAATGCAAGTTTCGTATTCTGTCATATTATTGGTATAGTAGAATCGAAGTTGGGCTGTTATAGGATAATATTGTCTTGATTCAGAAATAAGAATTGCCCCTATCCCTACTCCTTTTACATTAGCATCTCCATCAAAGAACAACTTTCAGTCTGAATGACAATAATCAAAAATAACTTCATCAACATACAATACCTCTTTATCTGGAAAATAAGTCTTCAATGGCTCATACTCCTCATCAATAGGATTTTCAGCCAAATGATCCGCCAAGGCTTGAGCTTTTATTGCAGTTCGTGTTATATAAACAATATCAAACTCTGTGAGCAATATCAGCCATTTCACGAGTCTGCCTGTGGGCATAGGCTTCTAAAAAATATACTTTAAAAGATCCATACGAGAGATGAGGTAAGTAGTATAAGATGATAAGTAATGTTTCAGCTTTTAGGCTACCCAAGTTAAGGCGCAACACATTTTCTCAAGAAGATGTACTTAGCCTCATAAGTGGTAAACTTTTTGCTGAGGTAGTAGATGGCTTGTACTTTTCTACCTGTAACATCATGTTGACCCAATACACAGCCGAAAGAATTATCTAACACAGACATGTACAATATCAAAGGTTTGTCTGGCTCTGGAGGAACCAAAATAGGTGGATTCGACAAGTATCTCTTAATTCTGTCAAATGCCTCTTGACATTCTTCAGTCCATTCAACTTTAGCATTTTTCTTCAACAACCTGAATATTGGCTCGCAGGTTGTCGTAAGCTGACCAATGAATCTACTGATATAATTCAACCTTCCAAGTAAGCTCATCACCTCTGTTTTATTTTTTGGTGGAGGCATATCTTGAATAACTTTTATTTTTGAAGGATCTAACTCAATGCCATGTCGACTGACTATAAACCCCAAGAGTTTTCCCGATGGAACTCCAAATACACATTTTGCTGGGTTAAGTTTGAGATCATACCTCCGAAGCCTTTCAAAGAACTTTCTCAAATTTTTTACATGCTCAGATTTCTCTCTCGACTTAATGATCACGTCATCCACATAAACTTCAATCTCTTTGTGCATCATGTCATGAAACATTGTGGTCATTGCTCTCATGTAAGTTGCCCCAGTATTCTTTAGTCCAAAAGGCATGACTCGATAATAATATATCCCCCATGGCGTAATAAATGATGTCTTTTTTGCATCTTCTGGATTCATAATGATCTGGTGATACCCCGCATAACAATCCACAAAAGACGCAAGATCATGTTTGGCATAATTGTCCAACAAAATATGGATATTGGGAAGTGGAAAATTATCTTTCAAACTCGCCTTATTTAGATCACGATAATCAACACACATCCAAACTTTGTCGTCCTTCTTTGGAACAGGGACAATATTTGCCAACCAAGTAGGATACTGGGCCACTCGAATGACTTTAGCCTCAAGTTGCTTCGTGATTTCCTCTTTAATTTTTACACTCATGTTAGTTTTGAGCTTTCTTATCTTTTGCTTGACATGAGGAAAAACAGGATCAATTGGCAACTTATGAACTACCAAATCAGTGCTCAACCAGGCATATCATCATAAGACCACGCAAAGATGTCTTTATACGCATGCAAAGCTTCAATTATAGATTTCTTTTGTTGTGGCTGAACATGTACACTTATCTTAGTCTCTCTAATATTTTCATGATCTCCTAAATTGATCGCCTCAGTTTCTTCCAAATTAGGGTTTTTCTTACTCTCAAACCGTTTGAAATCTTTGCTTATATCCTCAAATGCTTCTCCTTCGTCGTATTCAAATTCTTTATTTATTGTTTCATAATTATATTGGGTTTTTAAATCTGGTTGACAATTCTTCATGCATGTCATATCATTAAAATAGGCATAGAAAGTTGTATGATAGAAAATATATAAATAAAAATCAGACTCAAAATAAAACAAAGGGAGACTGTATTTTTATTAAAAACAAAGCTAGAAAGAGTTTTAACCTAAAATACTAAGTTAAAAGATCTGAATTACAATACTAGAACGATTCAAATTAAAGAAGGAGAAACAAATAAACTACTAAGATTGAAAGAAAACAAACAAACTACCAAGACTCTTTCACAATAGGGGGAGGAGTGGCTTCCCAATTGTTAAGCTGGACATCAGGGCCGATAAACTGCACAACTGCATTGTTGGTATCTTCCCCAATTTTAACCATATCATCTTTAATGAACATATTCTAAAAAAGGCCAATCAACTCTGTGTCATCATCATTCATTGATTCTGTAGCAGGTAACTTGGAGGATCCAACAACACTAAATTTGATGAAAGACTCGTGAAGTGGCGGTATCGGCTTGGTAAGTGACCATGACTCTTTCTTATGCTTTTTAGCCTTCTTTATATCTTCAGCAGTAGGCTCATATCCCAAACCAAAAGTACCAAAGTTCTCATAGAGGTTTACCGGATGAACTATGCCTTACAAAAATATCCCTAGACCTTTTCCTGGTTCGAAACCATGCTTCAACATTTCAGTCACTACCATAACAGATGCAGAGGACAATTGTGGTCTTACGATGAGATTCCCCTCGAGGATATGCTCAACAGACACTACCTCAGAAGCTTGATAAATTAACACATTATCTGCAGTATCTTCTTCGATGGAAGAAACGAAGTATTCTTTATACATGGATAAATCTCCTTCACCATGAACAATTATTTCTTGCCTGTCGTGTTCAAATTTGACCATTTGATGCAATGTTGATACGACTGCTTTAGCCCTATGAATCCATGACCTTCCTAATAACATATTATATGAAGTTTCAATGTTCAGCACTTGGAAATCCATAGAAAATTCCACAGGTCCAATTGTCCATATGAACTCTATTTCACCAATGACATCAGTTTTTGATCCGTCAAAACCTTTGACACATACATTATTAGGTCGAATCCTTTCAACATTAACATTCAACTTTTGAAAAGCTGACATAGGACAAATGTTAGCGCCTGATCTTCCATCAATTAACACTCGAGTGGCGATGGAATGTTCACATTTTACAAAAATGTACAGACCTTTGTTATGCTCAGTACCTTCCATAGGAAATTCATCATCTGAGAAAGTAATTTTATTTTCTTCAAGTATCCTTCCAAGAACTTTTTCCAGCTAATTCACTCTAATCTCACTGGGAACACATGCTTCATTAAGAATCTTTATTATAGCCTTGCGGTGTTCCTCTGAATGTATTAATAAAGACAATAAAGAAATCTGTGCTGGTGTCTTCTTCAACTGTTCTACAACAGAATGTTCTGGCAATTTCATTTTCTTTAAGAATTCTTCAGCTTCTTCATCAGTGACAGGCTTCATGACTGTCATTCGTTCTTTACCGCCTTGTTTCTTTTTTCTTAACTCTATTGGAGCATAACATCTTCCAGATCGAGTTAATCCCCCTACTTCATCCATATCTTCAGTCACTTCTTTCCCCTTGTGCATCACCACAACGCGATTATAATTCCAAGAGACTACCTTGGTATCAACCATAGGCAGCTGTGACACTGGTTTAATAATAATAGGAGCTACGGGGATCTCCTTTTATGATTAAAAGAGGCTTATTGGATCTTCCGGGAATAATGAGTTTGGTTTTTATTTGACTTGACCCAATATTTTCTGAAATCTCTTTCCTCACCACCAAGGGAGCATTCGGTGATTCGAGTATATGAGTCTATTCTCTCTGATTTTTCTATCCAAATCGAGTCTATTTTTTACTGATTTTTATGAGATAATACATGAACAATGATGTCTACATATATGAGTGATGTGGGTGTGTGCAGTATTATATTTTTAATGTCGGATAAAAATATGCATACGAATTCATGTGAATATAAAGATTTTCTATGTACAAATATATTCAGTAATTTAATATATAATGCAAAATGAGAAATAGATTTACATAATAACAATTCATCAAATCACAAAAAAAATCATATTATGATTCAATTTATAGTAAAACTTACAAAATAAAATACAAAGTTGAACAGGAACCTGAATAATTTAAAATGAACAATGAGATTCGCCACCAAAAATTTCGAGCGAAATTTCAACTTTTACTTCCTTCTTTTCTCCTTTTTGTTTTCTTCTTCAGAGTTTTTTTCTTTACCGTGTGTATTCTCTTTGTATTTTTATTCTCTCAATCTTTGTCTGATACAGTGTGTTGGGGAATATCTATAGTAGAATCCTAAGGGGAAAGTCCTTAAATAATGGGACTCTTGGGGGGAAATTAAAGGGGAACAGTTACTTAGGATTAGGATAGGATTTTATTTTTGAATTTCGAAAAATATAATAATTTTTTTTTCTTTTTAAATAGAAGACATTAATAATAAAAATAATAAATAAAATAATAATAATAAATATAATAATAACTAATTAATTTTATGTTTTACAAAATATTATTTTTATTTATTAAAAATTTATAAAAAAAAATATTATTTTTATTTTTTGTATTATTTTTTTCTAAAATTAGAAGAAAAATAAAAAATAAAAAAAATATCTTAAAGTTAACTTTATTTAATTATTTATTTAACTAAAATTTTATAAAAATAAGAATAATAATCAAAATAATATATGATTAAATATAAATATAAATATAAATATTTAATACCGATAAATAAATTAGAATTCGAGGAGGATCAAAAATCACGTGTCTACAATACAATTAAATCTAATTTTTACACACAATTTTTTTTTCAAAGTCGTCCAACACTCATCTACCACCTGTAAACAATAACAAAATAATATGATAATATAGCTATCAAAAAAATACAACTAAACCTAACCTTTACATAAAAAAAATTCTCAAAGCCGACCAACATCTATCACCTATAAACCGCAATAAAATAATATGATAAAAGTGATATGAAAACAATACAATTAACTTACAGTTTACACTCAAAAATTTCTCAAAGCCGATTGAGATTCATCTACGAACTGTAAACTACCACAAAATAACAAACTAATAGAGATATTACGATAATACAATTCAACCTAACATGTACCTCAATTTTTTTTTAAAGCCGACCCACATTCATCTAGCATCTGTAAATTAAAATAAAAGAATAAGGTAATAAAGATATCAAAACAATACAATTAAACTTACCTTGACACAAGAAATTCTTCAAAGTCAACCGACATTCGTCTATGACCTGTAAACTATATAAAAAAATATAGTAGTGATCAAAAAGCTTTGATTTTGATCCAATTAATTTTTGTCTGAGCGAAAATTTTGATCCTAAAGAATGATTTTGAATGAAAAAGAAGAAGGTATATATACACACATGTTGAATTCTATTATAGAGACAAAAATAGTGAAGAAGTTGAGGGTTAGAAAATCAAACATCCACCATCTAGACATGCAATCGAATCAAGTTAGATAAGCATCAATCATATTCTCCCTATAGGCAAACCAGTTTGTTCTCTAATTTAACGTACATCTCAATATTTATAGAAGTATTTCCTTAATAGAGTCCTATTTTAGGAGTATTTTTCTAATTGAACAGTAGAAAAAGATATTAATTAATTTTCCTATCATATATTTTAGGAGTCCATATATTTTAGGAAGTCTAGTAGAAAGAAAAATATTAATTAATTCTCCTACCATATAGTTTAGATGTCCCATATATTTTAGGACGTGGAGTTAATATAATAACAAATAATTAAATAATAAATTTTAAAAAACAGTGAAAAGACAGTTTTGTCTAAGGAAAAATGTTTTAATGAAGGGTAAAAAGTTCAAATCACTTTTCTAACGGTCTTCACACTTTTAATAGATTATATATATATATATATATATATATATATATATATATATATATATATATATATAATAAAGTGGGCCCTTTTTTTAAAAAATAAATTCACTCGCTTTCCTTTTTTTTTTTTTTCTATATCAGCCGTAGAGGGGGAAATTAATTCACTTGAAAGTTGTTAAGGGGGTAAATAATTATCCGATTAGTTTAGGATCTAAAGTAAGTTTTGGCGACAAGTTCGGTGGAGTTTTGATGTATTTTCTCTATAAATAAAGTATTTAAGATAAAATATAATTTTTTTTATTTTTTTTAATTTTAAAAAGATGATATCTCTTGAAATGAACTAAAGATTCTCATATAAGTTAAGATTGTGCCAATAATATTTTTGTTTAGTCATAGTTTTTGAGTATGAATTTTTAAAGTTGTAATTTTTAGAATCTGAATTTGTGTTTGAATATATATTTTTACTTGAAAAAAAATGTGAAGTTTTGTAAGTGAAAGTCTCAAAAACTCCAAACCAATTTTTGTGAAATTTGAAAATATCTTTTTTAAATTTTACAACTAAATATTTTAAGAAATAATTCGAAATCCACTTCCAAAATTAATGGCAAACTAGCTAAAACTCAAGAATGCCAAAATACTGCACGAGATGTCATGCTTTATGTACAACACTTCGACAAATTGAAGTATTATGGCGGAATACTGCACAAGATGTCATGCTTTATGTACAACACTTCGATAAATTGAAGTATTATGGTGGGATAAGTTTATAGAATCTCTAATATTTTAATATGAAATCTTAAAGGAAAAAAAATTTATTTGTGATTGCTAAATTTAGGCATTTATGAAAGTGATAGTTTTATCTTTTATGGCAGGCACCAACCTCACGTTCAGGCCTAAGGCTGTCCAGTCGGTTACAATATCTTAATCCGACCCGATCCATAACCCGTTTGGCCCGCCCCATGCCATTTGTTACTAGGAAGAAATTCAAATTACATACTATTTGTTATAAAATGTTATAGTCCCCCATTTCATTTTATGTCTAGCCATTCTTTTGGTGCCTCACAAAAAAATGTCATTTTTATTTATTTGATAATTATTTAAAGATATAATTTCACTTTTATTCTTATTGGTCTCATTTAATTAAAAAATAGTAGTAGCATATTTTTTAATAAAACACAATTTGATAAACATGACCATGTATTAATATGGATATACACTACTTTTCTCCATAACCATTCACTATCCTCACTATTATACATGTAACTCTCACACCTCCATAACCTCCCCTCTTGATTTTTCCTCACAACTTTCATGGTTAATGGTATGTTTATGATAATCTTTTGTATGCCCTATATAACACTATAAATAGAGGCTTAATGATTTATACTTGATACATTTGAAAGACTTGATAAATATTGTATACAACTGAAACGTTTTGATACTTGAAAGAAATAAGAATACTCTCCTCTCTTGTCTTTCTTTATTTCTTGTTTACTGTATTGCTTCATATTATTATTCTTTTTAACTTACTTTTAAAACACAATTTGTAATTTACAAAATAATAACCCCTTCAAATCAAAATAAATTCCTATACGTAATGAACCTAGAATTTCTACTACGTATCCACACGTGGTCTAATTTTTGTCTATAAATTTGGCCCTGTTCTTATCTATCTCTTACTAGAAACCTTCATAATTTATGCAAAATCTTAGTAACTGACACTCCCTGATCATGTTGACCAATTCTATGAGTCACAATGTCCAATGTACGAAGCCAAGTAACCAGAAGTAGGCCAAGGAGCGATGATAAAGGTGAAAGGCATGGATGATAAAATGGTGTTTGTGTATCCTTCTCGAGTACAATTCCATCATAGAAAGAATGGTCATTTTCTCATGTGTAGGGTTTCCAAGGAAGAAAATTTGGATGGTGAGCTGAGGTATAATAAGAGTGAACTTATTTATTCAATCATGTGTCATGTTCCTGAAACCACGAGAATTGATCTGGAGGAGTTGTACATTCATATAGCTTGGCCTTTATGCAGAAAACATGGTCATACTTTTGAGGCATTTAACTTAGTTGTTGTCAATGATCCAAATTCAATTGAGACAGAGGTACTGAGTTTGGTCGTCCTTTATATAAGTAAATTAAAGATGCATTAGTCAAGAATTTTAAGAAAAGACTAACTAGTACAATCTTTGAAGATGCGAGCAATTACTGAGATGAAATATCTTGAGTTTGACGATGTTCTTTATATTAAGAGTAAAGCTAAAGCAGCTAGTAATGATGATTGTCATGTTAAAACTAAACTTGTTGTTACTCTATTATATGTGCTCAATAGTCAAATGACTCTTGATACAGAGCAAGGAGTAGTAATCCTTACTAAAGCAATTACAACTTGCATTGACGAAATAAAGTGTTACAAAGGAAAATGTACTTGTTAAGTTCTTGGTTTTGATGATGGATAACCTATGGTAGGGACCTGATCTCTATGGAGATGCAACAATGGTTCTATGATGATTACAAACCTTTCAGGGGACTAGGTTCATGATAATTTTGTGCATACCTTGGAAGTCAGCATCACAACTGTATTTTGTACTTTTGGCAGAAAGTTGGTGCGCACGGAAGCATAGGTTTTGAAGACTTTTTACCTTGACCAATTAGAATGATTTTAGTTTTTTATGTGTCATTATATGCAAAAGGATGGGTAGTAAAAAACCTAGTTTTTGCATTGAACAAAAGACAATCTCTCCTAAAAAAGGTAAATTGTCGGTTCACATTCAAAACCTTATCAACAACAGGGACCTACTCAACCAAATAGCTGTGTTGTTAGTCCTTGTTGTATTTGAGTCATAACTTGTTCCTAAAAGTATAAACCTATTTTTTCTAGTAAAGTTGTTGTAGGTGGTTTATAATTTTCTTTCTCATGCTCGATAACAATGTTAGCTAGAGTTAGTTGACCTTCTAAGACTAGAGTTGGTTTGCATTGAGTCGGCTAGAGTTAGTTATTTCATCTTGTAGTAATAGAGTTTTTGTTGATAGTGTCTTATAATGGAGTTGTTGCAAGATGTTTGAGGATTAAGAGTTTAATCCTTACAACTATTGAGTTTGTATTCAATGTTGCTTGAAAATAGTGAAGTGGTTAAGAAATTCTATGAGGTAGGTCGTAGTTTTACTCCCTTGAGAAATGAGTCTCCATATAAACAACTTGTTCCATTTAGTTTTTGTACTTAACAATTCTTGTTTATCGTTGTTAGTTGTAAAAATGTTTGAGGTCGTGGTCCCAAGTTTGGTGGGTAACGCGTACGGTTCAACAATTGGTATCAGTGAAGGTTCTTCCTAAACGGTTATACTTAGAAAGGATCATCTCAAATGGTTAAATCATTGAATCTAGAATAAGGTCAATCCACTACAAGGCAACCCCGCCAATGGACAACATTATGGGTAGTGAAAGAATCCCATGCACGGCTTTATTACGGATGAAGATATCGAATTATGGAAAGTAATGTGTGATGGACCATATGTTCCCATGAAGTCTGTGAAGGTTGGAGATGTCACTTTAATGGTCCTAAAAACTCAAAAGGAATTTGAAGAAGGTGACAAAAAGAAAACTGAAAAGAGCAATAAAGCCAAGAAACTTCTTGATTGTGGTATCGAGCTTGATAAATACAATATGATTTCTACTTGTGAATCTTCTAAGTATATATGAGACTACTTATAAATGACTCATGAAGAAATAAGCTATGTTAAGGAATCAAAAGTTGATTTGCTAACCACTTAGTACGAAGCCTTTAGTATAAAGGAAAGTGAATTAATTCAGGAGATGCATACCAGGTTCACTGTTATCGCAAATGAGTTACATTATCTTGATGAAGTAATTAAACCAAGTAAACAAGTTTAAAATATTCTCGGTATCTTGCATAAATCTTGGTAAAGCAAGGCCGATGCCATTACTGAAGCTAGAGATCTCAAAACCTTTACCATGGATGAGTTAATTGGAGACTTGAAGACTCACGAGCTATAAAAAATAGGAAAAAGGAAGAAATAAACCAAAGAATGAGAAGAATTTGGCACCGAATCAACAAATAGAGAGTCAAACGAGGAAGATGAGGACACTGCTTACATTATCATAAGATTCAGAAGATTATTAGAAGAAATGAAGGTTTTCCTAGAAGAGGAAACTCTAGCAAATATTCAGGTGAAAATGACTAGTGTCACAAATGTGGTAAAACTTGTCACTTTATCAAAGATTTTCCTTAGTATAAAGTTGAGTGCGAAGATTATATCAAGGGTGGTGGAGACAAATAAAAAAGAAAGACCGGTCCCTAAAAGATTCAATAAAAGAGTTGCAGCAGATAAGCAAGCTCTTACAACATGGGGAGACTCTTCTAGTGAATCAGAAGCATCAGAAAAACATAAGGATGCCTCAATGATGGTGATTGAAGACGAGGACCAAATCTATGATTCTCTTTTTGCTCTCATGGCTCAATTTGATGATGAAAATAATGATAAAGTAATATTTCTCGACATTAATAAAAACTCCAAGGGTTACTCTCCTAAGGAATTAAAGTCTTTTGTTAATGTGTTAATAGATTTTGTATGTGATTTCACCCGTGAAAAGTGGGTCTGAACAAAAATCTTGATGAATTTGAAGTTGAGAAAATCACTCCAACTTTGTAAATTTCTGAAATTCAAGAGAATTATCAGTTACTGTCCTCTAAAAATCATATCATGAATAAGAAATTAAAAGAGACAACCCGATCTGGTGAGGAGGGAAAAAGTAAAGGTAGTAGCATCCAATTTTAACTTGAAGAAAAATTAAACAAGTCTCAATTGGATCTTGCTATCTCGTTAGAGAGAAACTCAAAACTTGAGAGGGACCTAGTCTAAATAAAGGTTGAACTTGAAAGATATCTCAAGTGGACTACCTCCTCTCAAGTCCTTACCAATTTTACTAGTCAAGGTCTAACAACGGACTTGGTCTTGGTTATCAAAAGGTTAATCCCTCTTACAATCCTCATTGCAAGTATGTGTTAGTGGATAATAGCATGTTGTGAACTTATTGAGGTATAAATGGACATGTCAAATATTTTTGTCCATTAAAAATTATTGTTGTTAGAAGTCTTGATGGATATCCTAAGACTTTTAGTCATAACAAGGTACTTGGTCCCAAGTTTAAAAAAATTGTTGCCTATGTGGACTAGAAAGAGCCTGATTTTTCCTTTGTCTCCTTGCTGGGAAGTCAAATTAGACTAGATTCCCAAAACTAACAAATGATTATGTTTGCAGGTAAGAGCAAGAGGAATCAGTCGTCGTTGGTTTATGGACAGTGGCTATTCTAAGTACATGACAGGTAGAATTGAAGATTTCCTCTCGCTCAAGGTATATGAAGGAGGAAGTGTATCCTTTGATGATAGAAAAAAGGTAAATTCTTGGTATTGAAAGATTGCTAAAAATCTTAATCACGCAATCAAAGATGTGCATTACGTGGATAGTCTCAAATACAATTTGCTCAATATCTCTCAAATCGGTGATAAAATGAATGAAGTGAAATTTATGTCAAATAAATGCACGGTTACGAGTATCAAGTACTTCTCATAGAAAATAGAAGTAGAATTATTTATGTAGCTGATTTAGGATCCTCATCTACAAGGGATATAACTTGCTTAAGTGCTCAGGATGATGTTACAGATCAATGGCATAGAAGTTTGTGACACGTGAGTTCTGCTCTCCTTAGTAAATTGATCTCTAAGTACCTAGTTCATGGAATTCCTAAATTGAAATTTGCTGATAATGTGTGTGGTGTGTGTACAAAAGAGAATCATATCAGGTTCTTATTCAAACAAAAAACAAGTAAGTAATTGAAGGCCATTGAAACTTCTCCATATGGACTTATTTAGACCTATCAAAGTTGCTAGCTGGGGTGGAAAGAAGTATATTCTTGTGATTGTTGATGACTATTCCAGGTTCACATGGACCTTGTTCTTAAGGACCAAAGATGAAACCTTTCCAGTGTTCATGATACTTTCCAAATAGATTCAAATGAAAGTGAATGAGAAAATTGTTAGGATCAGGTCTGATCATGGAATGAAATTTGAGAATGCCAAGTTTGATGAGTTCTACAATGAACATGAGATTCATCATAACTTTTCTTCTTTAATAACACCACAACAAAATGGTGTTGTTGAATGGAAAAATCAAACCTTAGTGGACATTGCTCGAACTATATTGGTTGATGCTAGAATCTCCAAGAGCTTTTGGGTAGAAGTTGTCAACACTGCATGCTGTGTGATCAATAGGTTCCTTATCAAGTCGACTCTTGAAAAGACTCCTTGTGAGCTATGGAACAAAAGAAAGCCCAAGTTGAGTCATCTCAAGGTTTTTGGATGCAAATATTTTGTGTTAAATAATAAAAAGGGTGATCTTGGAATATTTTATCCAAAAGTGATGAAGGGATTTTTGTAAGCTACTCTTCCTCCAATAAAATCTATGGAGTTTTCAGCAAAAGAAGACAGTGTGTTGAGAAAAGTATACATGTAATCTTTGATAAATTTGGCATTGCAAGTAAGAAAAGGCTCAAAATAATGTACAACTAGAAGATCTTCTTCAAATTCAAAAAAACTAAGTAAGCAAGGAAGGGTTGGAAGAAGACAAAAATAATGTTGTGGATACTCAGGAACCTGGTACCCATCAAGCTTCTCAGACTGATCTAGGTCAAAGTACAACCTTTGAAGAACAATAGACTCCTCAAGGAGATATATTAGAGAGACCTCGTACCTGTCAATTATAGACACCTCAGCAAAGACCAAATTTTAAACACAAGTTCTCTCATCCTCTGGATAATCTTCTTACCCCCTTGTACTGAAGAATGCAAACTAGATACACCTTTTTTATATTTTTGTCTCAAGTTGAACCTGAAAATATGAAAGAATCATTGAAGGATCTCAATCGGGTAAATGTCATGCAAGAAGAACTTCACCAATTTAAAATAAGTAAAGTATGGCACCTGGTCCCTAAGCCTGTCGATAGAATAGTTATTAGGACCAGTGGGTCTACAATAACAAGGATGATAAATTTGGAAATACTATCAGCAATAAGACAAGACTTGTAGTGCAGAGATACAATCAAGAGGAAAGGATAGATTATGATGAAACCTTTACACTAGTTTCTAGAATGGAGATAATTATGATACTCATTGCTTTTGCCTCATACATGGATTTAAGCTATATCAGATAGATGTGAAAGTGTTTTTCTAAAAAGGTTGCTGAAAGAAAATTGTATGTGAAACAACTTCCTGGTTTTGAACATGTTGATCATCCTCTACATATGTACAAGCTATACAAAGCCTTTTATGGATTATAGCAAGCCCCAAGGTTTGGTATGAGAGATTATCTAAGTTCTTTCTAGAAAAATACATTAAGAGAGGAAAGATTGATAAGACTCCCTTCTTAAAGGCTATAGAAAGAAATATATTGATTGTGTAAGTTTATGTGGATGATATATATTTGAAGTTATCACCAGTTTCCTATGTGATGAGTTAGCCAAATTAATGGAAAGTGAGTTTGAAGCAAATATGTTGGGGGATTTGAATTTCTTCCTTGGATTGCAGATAAAGCAAGGGCCAAATAGAACTGCGATTTATCATCAAAAGTACGTCAAGGAGCTAAGGTTTCATATGGAGGAGGCTAAACCAATTGATACTTCATTGGAACATCTTCAAAGTTGGACTTAGATTAGCTTGGTCTCTCATTAAATGAAATATGTATAGAGGCATTATCGGTTTCTGGCTCTACTTGACTGCCAGTAGAATGGCAAAGTGTTTAGTGTAGCCATGTAAGTTTCAGGAGTGTCCAAAGGAATCTCATTTGAAGGATGCTAAAATAATTCTCAAACATCTCAAGGAAACTCTAGAACTAATTCTCTTCTATCCTGCTGGGGCAGTTTTAAACTGGTTGGATATGTTGATGTTGACTATGAAGTATACCTGGTTGATATGAAGAGTACCTCATGAATGGCTCACTTTCTAGGCTCATCTTTAATTTCCTGGGGCACCAAGAAGTAGAATTCAGTGGCTCTCTTCACTATTGAAGTAGAGAATTTAGCAGTTGCATCATTATATGCTTAACTTGTTTGCATCAAATAACAACTGGATGATTTTGGAACATATTCAGAGTGTGTTCCCTTATTTATGACAACACAAGCTCTATATATATAGCCAAAAATCTAGTTCAATACAAGAAAGCAAAACACATTAACATTAGGTATCATTAGACAACAAGGAGAAGAGAACGGTTAAAATGCTTTTTTACAGCACTGTAAATCAAATTGCAGACATTTTTACCAAAGCTCTCAGCAGGGACCATTTTGAACATAATCAAATAAAGTTAGCGCTCATAAAGTTAATTAAGCTTTCTCAGTTTGGATTCTATTATCCTTCAATATTGGCTATGATTAGGAAGCAGGTATCCAAGTAAATTGAATGTGCATTATATGTAATTCAATCTCATATCCTTATAGATATATACCCATGGTATTAAGGAGTAGATAAAAAAAGAGATGGAACATACTCAAGCACTAGTATTCAAATTCATGAAGGGACCAGGTCCCTTTTAAGGTTAGCATTATACATTATTTTCTTGAAAAGTTTTAAAAACTGATTAAGCATTTCCACATGGTTTCTCATCTGTCTAAAAACTTAAAACTCTTTTAAGTCCAATTGACATATCCAATCTGACCGAACACATTTCTTTCCTCCTATCCGTTCAAATTTGAACTATTCCCTTTTTTATCTATTTAAACACTCATTTCCACTCCACACTCCTCACATATCAAACCCTCAAAGTTTGATTTGTTCCCTGCCGCAATCAAACACTCATCCTCTTTTTTCAAAATTCTCCTTAAAATAAAAAACTAATCATGTCACAATCATTTTCTCTTTCTTTGCCTTCTAATGAACCCATGACATCCTCTCAATTTTCTCTTTCATCTCCAGCTGATCTTGATCTTCACAATTCTTTTTTAAGTATCCAACTTACTCTTTCTTTCTACCAACTAATGTTGTTCTCATAGTACCACCAATGAATGAAATCACTCCTTCTTTTGCTCATCCACTAATTGCTGATAAAATTATAACCACCGAATCCCCTTCACTCCTAACTTCTGATATTGTTCATCCTAAATCAGATATCATATTAGTCTTTCAACCTAGTCTCTTCGAAAGAATGAAAGACATTCTACAGAAAGGTCCTAAATCTGAGGGACCTAATAGCAAGATTGCTTAGGAAAACTAATTTATTGATAAAATATGTTCGATGGAGACTCTCCTGGTGAGCGGGGTACATCATCTAACATTTTGGTAGTTAGTGATGCTCTGGTTGTGTAAGAATTTACTGCTTTAATTAAAGACACAACTAAGGATGGTGGAAATAAATAAGTGTCTCCATACCTTATGTTTGAGTCTCCAATATTTTCTCCTTATCCTTAATGGGATAATATCCTAGGGTCACTTGTGGTTAGGCGTCAGGTTGGGGAATCTGCAGAGGAAGAGAACAATAAAGACAAAAAGAAAACTAATAGTGGCAGACCTCTTCATTAGAAAGTTATCAAACAAAGAGTTTATGAAGCCTCCGAAGGATAATCTTGACAAGTCAAAGTTTATGGGAATCGAGGGAGTTCTAAATGAATTATGGATGTTGTTTTTGAAAAAGATAAGTCTAACACAAGGAAGAAGAAAAAACTTAGAAAAAGGTCAGTTGTAGAGTTTGATGTACCACTTGAAGCAGTAGTTGATATAGAAAAAATGGATCATAAAACTGAGAAAGATATGGATGAGGATGTTGCTCGTGGTGTTTCTCAGCATCATACCAAGACACTATCTAGTACTGCTACCACATCGAAGAAAAGTGTGGGAAAGTGAGTACTGATTAAGAAGAAAATTCCCATTATTGGGGACAAATTCAATGAGGAGGTGTACAAGACATCGAGTCCCTGGTCTTGATCTAAAGCCTTCCAAAGACTCCAAAAATTTTGTATTTCATACAAAAGAAACTGGTCTAGTACAAAAACTTCCAAGCCCCAAAATATTGTAATGGTTTTTACTGGAGAGGCAAACAGTAAATCTTAAAGACACAAGAAGTATTGTGTGGGTATGTCTTTGATTCTGATATTACTAAGCTCTAAGAGATGGTGGACTTGGTCAAGATAGTGAACTTTTAACAATAGACTCATTTATTTGAACCTCCTGTACTAACTTTGTATGAGAGAGACATATTTTATCATGACCTAACCTTTTATGAGGATGACCTATACTTAACTACTCAAGTACATGGCATTCACATTACTCTGAATGAATAAATACTTAGGGAGATTCTTGGGTGGTCTACTGAAAGGATAAGGTCCTTGGCTGATGATTTGGGGTCTTATAAGTTTCTCAAGCATAATGAGAAGTTGGATGATTTAAACATCAAAATATGAAAAGACTCTCCAATGGGAGTTTTAGGTATTGTTTGAATTTATGAACAAAGCACTCTCTTCTCACACTGAAAATGCTCTACTTTATCAAATGTTTCTAACCAAGTTTAAAAAGGTCAATCTTTTTACAATCATGATAGATTATATGCATAAGGTGATGAATGTGAAAGATGGGAAACACAGGTTAGACTATGGATTTTTGTTTAACAAGGTGTTTTAGCACTTTAAAATTTTATGTGCACATGGAAGGAAGGATCTTCCAAATAGTCATCACTCTATTTATGTTGGAGACTAACAAATATGTTGAACGAAAAGGTGGATTAAAGTCTAAATATGCCTTCTCTGATCGAATGACTGCACAGACTAGGTTGACAAGTGAATTGAAAGATATGACTGTTTTTGTGTCACAAAAGGATGTTGAAATTGCCAGTTTAAAAGTTGCCCTGCAGAAGGCAACTGCAGAGGACCTAGTGTTGTTGAAATGATTCGGCTGAGAATGGTGATTTGAAGGCAAGAGTTTCTGCTCTGGATTCCAAGATTGAGGATTTAACTCAATAGCTCTTAAATAATCATGTCGTAGAGAATGGATGCATGACCCTCCTTCTTCATCAACTGTTTGACTCTTTTCCCTAGTCTTGTCTACCTAGTCCCTTATTATTCCCACCTATATTATTTTGTGTGTTCATTTTTGTTTCTATGTTGCCTATTATCCTTTAACTAATTTTTATTGCTTTTGTTTAAGTATGTTATGTGATGCTTTCTTCTCTTATGGATAATCCATGTCTTGTGTTTTGATGCTACTATCCTACTTTTGTTTACTCTTCCTTTACTCATGTCAGTGTTGCCTCAATGTCCAGGAAAAAATGTATTGTGCTTTTATTTTACTTGCTTTACTATTTTTCCTCTTTGATAATGCCAAACGGGGAAATGTGAGGGACTTAGTGAGATAGAGGCAGCATAGTAGGAGCAATAATAGTAACAGTCTCAGGGAAAATAGGTTCACAGACTCGGAGGGGAACACAGGTGGAGTAATATCAGTCTCAAGGGAACATGTATGAAGTTTAGAGTGCTTGTAGACATGGGAAACTAGAATATAGGTTTGTCATCATCAAAAGGGGGAAAATGTTAAATTCTCAATTTTGATGATGGACAACCTGTCATAGGGACTTGGTCCCTACGGAGACACAACATAGGTTCTATGATGATTACAAACCTTTCAGGAACTAGGTTCAGGATATTTTTGTACATACCTTGGCAGTTATCATCATAGTTGTATTTTGTACTTTTGGAAAAAAATTGGTGGGCACGGTAGCATAGGTTTTGCAGCCTTTTTGCCTCGACCAGTGAGAATGGTTCTAAGTTTTTATATGTCATATATATGCAAAGGGATGGCTAATGAAAAACCTAGTTCTTACATTGATCAAATGATGATCTCTCCTAGAAAAAGAAAATTATTGGTTCACATTCAAAGCCTCATCGGCGACAAGGACTTGCTCGACCAACTAGTTTTGTTGTTAGTCCTTATTGTATTAAAGTACTTGTAAATTCTTTTTAAAAGTGTAGACCTACTCTTTCTAGTAAAGTTGTTGTAGGTGGTTTGTAATTTTCTTTCTCATGAATGATGACAATGTTAGCTAGAACTAGTTTACATTATAAAACTAGAGTTAGTTTATACATTGGGTCAGTTAGAGTTAGTCGTTTTAGCTTGTAGCAATAAAGTTATTGTTGATAGTCTTTTGTAATGAAGTTCTTGCAAGATGTTTGGGTATTAAGATTTTAATCCTTACAACTGCAGAGTCTTCCTTCAATGTTTTTTTAAGATAGTGAAGTGGTTAAGAAATCCTACGAGGTAGGCCGTAGTTATACTCCTTTGAGTAAGAAAGTTCCATGTAAACATCTTGTGCCATTTAATTTTTGTACTTTTTAGTTCTTGTTTATTATTATTTACAGTAAAAGTATTTGAGGACCTTATCCCTATAGTACTTGCTATCAATAAGGCTCACGAGTAGTGAATGAACAGAAAGACAAGTTGTGTGCTGAGCAGATGGCAAATATAAGGATTGGAAAAGTTAGTAACTGAAAATAGCGAGTAAAAATTTTATGGGTAAAGTTATCAAACACAAAAATAAGATATGTGACTATAGCTGGGAGCTTATATCTGCCTTGTGGTAGAGCATGAAGCTCGACAATACATGGCAATAGGGGCACATAAGGGATTATTCCATTAAATCCTAGAATACAATCGCTACCAACATCTATAATAATTCTACCAATTCCACAAGCATTTTCATCTTCATTATCATATCCACCTACGTTGAGTTTTATAGTAGGGAATGCAGGTGGATACTTGGTGAACTATACAAATTCACCACCGGCAAGGGACCAGGTCCCTTGAATATATGAAACAACAGTAATAAAAAAACTAAACGAAATTTGCAAAAATAAAAGACATAAGAGATGCTGCGTGGAAACCTCCATGCTCAAAAAAGAAAAAACCACGACCTATCCTCATAGGATTTTCCCAAACTTCACTATAATCAAGCAACCATTTTAATACAGACTCAAGAAAATTCAAGAAGGATTTAACTCTAAATCCTTACACTTGTAATACCTCTATTACAATCAAACATGAAAACTCTGCCACAACTCTACTAACCAACTAGCTCTAGTAGATTAATGTTAGGTAACTCTACCTAAGCAAATACTCAGCATAATCAAGAAGACTTATTACTCACAATCACAAGAGTAAACTTTTATTCAAGAACAAGACTCAAGAGAAGAGCAACTTCCTATTTCTTAAGCAAGAGTAGCTTTCAAAATTTTGGAAAACTAATTTGTGTAAAAACTAGGTATTCAATTGATCATATTTTTTCTTATATATGTCGAAGGACAATTAAAGTAGGCATTTTATCGGACCAGGTGTCCTGCATTATACGTTGTGAACATCCGTACAGTAATGATACTATCGAACAAATTTATGCAGTACACACCAGTGTACGGTTGTGGTACAACTGTCCTTAAGAAGTAAACACGCGACAAACCTGGTCCCTAAATATACTGGAAGTCATCATCAAATCTCAATACAACAATTTACCTCTTTTTAATAATGACAAACCATGTTTTTAAGAACTTCGCATTTTCCTCCTTTCACCAACACCTCCCCCTATTCAGTATGAATTTACATTCCCTCTATCAACTAACTTCCCCCTCTCACCAGTAGAACAAATCTATAAATACATAAATTTCCATACATAATAGCCAAAGTGACCAAAAAAATTGATACATTTAGGACTACGAGATGATACAATTTGGGAGGAGGGCTTAAGAGGGAGGAGTTTTGTGAGCAAGAGATCTGAGGAACATTTCCATCCTGAAACTCTCAGCAGTGTAAACATTCAGAGGTTGTTTTGTAAGGTCCTTAACTTTAGCATTGAGTTCCTTGACCTCACCAGATAAAGTAGTAACCTGAGCTTTTAGTGCAATATTTTCAGCCTTTAACTCCTCAGAAGAGCTAGGTCCTTCTGCTGATAATTACTAAATCCTCAATTTGAGATGTGATATCTCTGGATCTTTGGTTACCAGAGTCATCCATAACTCCTCCACTTCCTTATTCAACTTCTCCTGCACATATATTAGCTTAGAAACCTGGGTTTGGTCCAAAACTTTCCCTCAACAAATTTATTTTCAATTTGGGTGTTCAATGTGAGCATTTGTTTCACAATTACAGACTTCTCACATACCACCTTAAAATGACTGGACACTTTGTTCAAGAAATACCCATAGGTCATTCCATGTCGTCCATCCTTAACATGCATAATCTTATACATGTGCTTAATCATTAGGGCTGGTAAGTTTATCAACTCAAATTTAATAAGGCACTCCACCAGGGATATGTCTACTAGAAATGTATCTCGACCCAATTTCTAAGGTCATGATGGTGCCTACTATAATCCACCAGTAGGGAAGCCAAACCCGTAGTCCGAAATGGCTAGTAATGGACTACCCAAAGAGGTAAAGGAAAAATTATAGAATAGATGAAATAAAAGATCAAATACATAATATAGTCCCAAAACCTGGTGGTACCAGTACAAGAGCTTTTAGTAAAATAAGAGTACAAAAATAAAATACCAAGGGAATTACTCTGATACAACTTATCATCAAATACAACATAGAGACTAGTATAGTACATAAGAAGGAGGTAAGTAATACTTCGTACGCCAGGAGCTCACTCTATGTCTCCAAACTATGGCTACTCCACACGATACACACATCAATGACGATAACCTATACTATGATCCGCAGGTTGCAGAAACGTAGTATGAGTACCAAACATGATGTACTCAATAGGCAACTGCCAACTGAACTCCAAAGATAATGCAAATGCATATAACATATAAACAAAATGGAAACTACACCCAAGTGTCCAACAATCATATAATAAAGCTAGTGAGATAGTAAAGGCAACTACTTTAGTCATAGCCATAAAACTAGCATGGTAAGGTTAAGGAAATATCTAGGATGAGATATCCTATTCCAGCAATACTCAGGAATCTCAATGCTACACCATATATCCCTAGCCTATATATGAATAAAGGGCAAAATAAGAATATATATAACACTATACAAGGCCAAAGAATGAATATACATTCTGAATAAAAAAAGAAAGAAAGGGATATACGATAATACCATAGCTATATGTTGCTATATATATATACAAGGTCAACTTGAAGCACAATCTAAATCATCATTTTTTTATTTTTAAGACCTCATAATCCTAACAGAATTTAGTACTAACATACTCAGAGTTTCTAATCCATATGTCTAATGAGTTAATCATGCATAGTAATAAAATTGTAAGGTAGAAGAGACTAGAATCATACCTCAAATCTCAATACCGAATCAATAACCAATCCACCACAAACTAGCCATAACAATGATAATAACATTATCAATAACAATGTGAGTAATCGGCTAATTCGGAAAATAAACTAACTAGCCAAGCCTATCACGTACCCCTACCGGCCCAGGCTCAAAAGTTCAATCAACAAATAACACACCATAAGGAATAGTCATCGCCCATACCTATGAAACCCTCCCCCCATATGGATTGATAAATATAGGTGCATAGCGGTGATAGGCAATGCATATACAACGATGAATACAATTAAATCCACAATACCTTAATCGATCCAAGTATCATAATATATATTCAGACTCGAATCGGTGATTATAATCAATATCATAACATCATAGTCAAAACTATCACCATCATAACCATCATCATCATAACTATCATCATCATAACCATCATCATTATAACCATCATCCGGCCTTGCCGGGTACATATATATAACTACAGTACATAGGTCTAGTCAGGCTCGAACTGGTAGATATACACTTAGGCACATCAATATAATTATCCTCCAACCTTGTCGAGTATATCATCATAATCATCCTCTGGCCTTGTCGGGTATCAATATCATCATAATGTCCTCCGGCCTTGTCGGGTATATAGGCATATCATCATAGTCGTTCTCTGGCCTTATCGGGTATAGAATTAGTATCATCATAATCATCAACATATATATATAACGTCAATGCTAAAATCTATCGTTGGGTCTTAGCCAGAATTTATATCATCAATACACTATCATTCTCTTTCCCATATCGAAGATATATGTATATAGATGTATAATAGGTACATGGACTTAAGTCGTGTCTAAAAAGAGAATGAATCCGTAAATTGATTACCCGAAGTGAACTTTGGGACTAAATCATTATAAAAGTGTAGAAAGGGTCAAAATATCTCACAACCAGAGTAATTAAAAGTAGCAAATCACAGACCAAAATCTATGTCGGTCAAATCATTAAAACATCATTAATAATGTCACGTCCCAACCCCGAGCCTAGTTGTGATGGTTGTCTAAAGTCCATCGAGGATCGAAGATCACCTCCATAGCCTGTTCAACTAAGAAAAACCCAAATAAACAGTGGAATACATCCAAAATATAATAATAAAATAGTTAATATAACTCAAAAGTAAGCTCTAAGAGTCAACAACCATCATTCCCACACTTTTTCCATAAAAACCTCTAAATCAAAATACCAATTAGGTTGGGACATGCCCCTGACCATGGCCAAAAAAGAAATCCAAAATATGAAAAAAAACTGATAGGATTTTAATACTTGTAAAGAAAGCAATGAAATATCCGGCCTTCCATAAGATGGAGGTTCACTACACCAATGCAAACCAACCAACGAACCCAAATCCACCTAACACTGCACATAGGTAAAAGAGGTGTCTTTGGACCCTACATTATTAAACAATAAAACATCCTAGGATGGTTAGCGAAGTGAGTGCTAGCATTAACTCAGGATAGGGATAAAATAATGACGTATTCCAAAACAAAACCAATCTTAATTTACATGTTCACATACATGCATACGTACATATATATAATATGATTGGATAGGAAACAAGGTTTAGCATGAGATTTAAAATTATTAGCTTGGACTGTGTAGATCTAACCGTCCTAAAGGCACCTATGGGCTATATGGGTTCAGTTACCCTTTCTTAAAGGGCTCCAACATGTGTTAGTCGCACGAACTAGAGAAATTCAAGGAAGGGCCAAGGAATCCATGACCACAACCATTCCAAAATATATATAAAGTGTGAACTATGCACACGGACACCAAGGCCCATACGTCGGCAAACACGATTTACAGTATTGGCCCCTCTGGGACCTCCATCTTCCACGATGAGCTACACAACCCCCTTTAAGCCTAAATTAAAACATTTACACATAAACCAACCATTTAACCAAGGAGTCATCCATTTAGGCATTTATCAAATGGTATCGTCATACCAATTAATTATGTTTGCATGCTAATTCCATTATGTCAACCCAAACTAATTAGACATAAGACCCTAAAGTTCCAATTTAAGATCAATCCAGAGCCACCAATGCCTTTTAAAATAATTTTTATTCGTTTAGACATTAGTGCAATGCGATAGTTTAGTAAAGTATGCAAGACTATGTAATTGTCCATATATCAAAACCAATTATGTAAGTGGGTTGAGGGTAATACCAATTCCAAACCAAAAACCATAATTTTGGGAAAATCCATGACCCCCATTCCATCCACCATGCCCATGCACATATACAGATCAAAACCATTAATAAAGCATGTATAACAATTTCAAAACCATAGAAAAATCAACCAAGTATAAACCATTCAAAACCCAACAATTTAATTCATATAAACCACAATTAAACACATGTCTTTCATAAAATAAGTTTTAGGGAAGATATAGATGCCTTAAAATACCAGGAATTTGGAGAAGAAATCACATTTTGAGCCCTAGATGACCAACCCTTAGAAACCCTAGCATTGTTCTTGACTTGGGAATTTATAGAGAAGAGTTATGTTTTTTATTTGTGTAATGAAAGATAATAAGGCCCCTTAGTGTATTTAGTTCATGGAAAAGTAGTGGAATAAGAGAAAAATACACATTTGCCCTTAATGAAAACGAGCAGGAAATTAACTCCTAGTCGCTATAAGTTGGGTAATAACTCATGGTCACTGGTCACGAGCCGTTGCCTGAATTTTTACTTGAAGTATCCCAGGTTTGTACCCTTAGAAAATTTCCTAGAATCCCATTCTTCAGACCCAATACGACTCATGGTACGAGCCGTATGCTGGGGTATGAGTGGTGAAGTCCTGCCATAAGCTGACAAGTGTTAGTTGGTAGGATGGTTTTGGTCACTGAATAGATACGACTTAGGGGTGAGTGTTGTATGGTTGGGTATGAGTCATATAGGTGACTCGTATGGTAGACAGTGTTTGATCCTCCTGGTGTTACATTCTGCTAAGGATACGGATCATAGGTACAAATTGTATACTAAGGTTATGACTTGGGTGGATGAGTCGTATACTGGATAATATCTGATCCATGGTTTAGTCTTGGTTATGATCACGTGGGTATTAACCGTAAGGGAGGTTATGATTTATCAGGAGGTCAGTCGTGACCCTGTGTTGGGTTTTTATGGGATTTAAGCAGGGGTATTCTGGATATTTCCCTACTTATCCTAATAAGGACCCACGAATTATAATACATTTATGAGGTTATTTACCCTATTATTTTACTCTTAAATACTTAGAAACTCTGCCTAAACATATCATAATTCTCTCAAGAGCTTTTGGGACAAAGAGCTAGGGTTTCAACTAAGGGATTACTTTGGGGCTTGACTTGGTGAATTCTTTCTATCAATCTTCTTGGTCTAAGGCATTATTCTCTTCCCTAATTGTAATTTCAATTAAATCCATGGTTATATGGTTTATTTCATGGTTTTTCTCTTGCATGATTATGGCCTTCAACTATTGATTTGGGGGTTTTAATGTTAAATGTCTGGTTATAATTTCCTATGGTTTTAATTATGTTTTCTATGTATTAACGGTGGTTTTGGAAAATTGAATTTCATGGTAATGGTTTATTGGTGATGGAATTTGGTTTTGGTTATATTATGCCCACAAGATGTTTGATAAAATGCTTATAAAGATATGTTAATTGCATTGGCTTATTTTAATGGAAATCTTGCTTATTTTTGGCTTAAATATGAAACCTTAAATGTTTTTCCATAGTTTACAAAGGTTAATGGCTAATTGGTTATGCTTGTGGAGAATATGGTAGTCTCCCAAGAGGTTAAATATGGCTAATGATAGGGCACTTAAATATTCCCTTAATCTAAATGGTTTGGATATGGATAATGCTTACAAGTATGGTGGTATGACGATACCACTAGTTCATTAAATAGACTTGGTTAATAAAAGGACAATTTGATGGTTTGAACTTGGTTTTAATTGGGCATTAATGGCAGAAAGTGTAAGCTAAGTCATGGAAGGTGGCGATCCCAAGGGGATCAAAATTGCAAACTCATATTTGCCGATATGAGGGCTCTTCAATGGCCACGTTCGAGTGTCACATTTATATTGGAGGGATGTACTAGTCATCCCAAGGATATTTCCTGGTCATGCGGATACACACAATGGGACTCTTTCAGCAGGTGGGTGGTAGGACGACTAAGCTACCCAACCCAGGTAAAGGTTTTAATGGCATGCTAAACCCGATCTTTTTTTCCCAACACTTATATATATGTATAGTTTTTTGCATTGGATGGTTTTCGCTTGGTTTTGATAATTGGCATTACGTTATCCTTATCCCAAGTTTCATGCTGGTGTTAACCCACTAACCCGTCTACTGGCGGTTGTGTACCCATGCTATGCAGGAATTAATCGTTCGACTCTTCCTTCATAGTACTTGATTCGGAGATAGCTTATTGGACTGAAGTGGTGAGCTTTCATCCTTTCGAAAGGCATCATTTCATGTTGGATATTCTTAGACATTTTACTTTATTTTTGAATATTGGTTTTACCCATGGTTGGGGGCATATCCCAATTGGATATTTGTATTCTTTTGGATAGAGACTTTGTGGTATTTTGGGGGTTGGTATGGGCTGGATCGGTATTGGTGTTGGCCTTAGCATTGACATCGGTGTTGGGGCTGACATTATTGGATGATATTATTGGTTGTTTCATCATATTACATTTTGGGTTTGATTATCATACTATGTTTTGATATTTTCTTTGGTTTTGGTATGGTGGGGATGGTTGGTTTGGTATGGTTAGACTCTATTGGTTCGGTAACAGTCGTGATCCTATCCCAGAGTCTTGATGTGAACAATAACGCTATCTTGTTATATGTTCGAAATTCAGCTCATCTGAGGCTGTGAAAGGTGGTTGGGTTGGGTTAAAGGGGCGGTCCCCAGTCCTAGTTGGATTAGGATGCCCATTATGACAAGGCCCTGGTTCGGGCTACGTCAGTAGTCTAGTTAGTTAGGGCCACCCTAATGACGTGACGACGAGTCGTACCTTCCGACTCGTCACCAGTCGACATGACTCATGACTTTTAATTATAGTCTAGGCAGAAACTTAGGGACGTTACACTGGTTTGCTCATGAGTCACCCCTTACGACTCATGACCATTCCTTATGAATCATGAGGTCCTAATCCTGATTAGGGCAGAAACATCAGAAAACCTTACTGGTTGGACTACGGGTAGTACCTTATGACCCGTAACAAGTGACTATGACTCGTCACTTGGGTCGTAGGATGAGCAATGAGCGCAATCACTGGGAAAATTTCAGTGTCCAAAACCTGGGGTATTATAATTTTACATATAAGTTAACCACTAAGAAAGGCAGTTATTCTTAAGAAGAAGGTTGTTTTAAGGTGAAAAGTGGACTTTAATCCTTATTTAGGAAAAATAGTAATATGATCATATTTTAGCTAGAATCACATCATTTACCGATTGAATAATCATGAATGTATCGATCCATGCATGCCATCACCAGTATTCAAACAATAGAACCATAAACATCAATATATATATATATAAAACCACATCCTTTACTAGGATAAACACTTCTCGAATGTCCAACCGATATCATAACATAGCCTTAGGCCAATAATGTGTCCGAGATAATTACAACATCATAATCACGGCGTTTGGCCTACATACGTATCCAGAATTCATATCAATACTCATATTTACAAGCCATCTCATATATATAAGCCATAAAATGACTAGAAGGTATAACACATCTATAAGACATAAGTCGTATTTGTTACAATCTTTCATCTAGGTGGCATAATATCAATAAGCATCTCACATCTAGGAGGCATAATATATCAATAAGGCATCTCACATCTAGGAGGCATAATATATATAAGGCACCTCACATCTAGAAGGAATAATATATCAATAAGACATCTCACATCTAGGAGGCATAATATATCAATAAGGCATCTCACATTTAGGAGGCATAATATATCACTAGGCCATAATTATAACTATGAGCAACATCATCTCTATAGTCCAAATATCACATCTATAGCTATATCATAGCCATGAGCCATTTATCACTATCCAGGGGAAATACCATCATGACACACCAAGGGTTTAACGTCCATAAATAAGTCTTTCTAGACTCAACTATGTCTAACATCCGTAAATAAGTCCACAAGGGCTAACACAAGTTTTGGCTTAATGTGGGCCGAAGGAACCCATTTCTAATCCTCGAATTCCATATTAAGGAAATTTATACCCCGGACTAGGTTAAGGTATATATATATTCACTTCTTGATGGTACATAAGCCATAATCAATCCTAAAATAGGAATTCTACCTTGGCCGTGAGCAATCAAGTCAACTCCACCTAAATTACGACTTCAAGATCACTAAAATAGTCCCAACAAAGGTTCATCATACTAGCCACGCTTCAATGCTTAAACCACATTCCAAACCTAGCATCATATCATATCCATTCTAGGAATTAGTTCAATTTGGGAGAAGGCAAAAGGATTCAAAAAGTGTAATGAGCATTTCACCTTATGGGTTAGACCCACATCTAATACCTAAGCTCCAATAATCAAGACTAAGTTGTTCTACCCATAATCAATCTTAACATTCACATTCACATTCACATACAATATATATACGCACCATCTTACGAAGAAGAGTAGACAGAAGCCTACCTCAATGTCGGACTGCAAAATCCTTGAATCATTCACCAGATATTTGTCTTCACTTCATAATCCCAAAATGTCATCATGCTATCAAAACTGAAATCTACTCATCAATATGAGAATAATAATACCCATATTGTAGCATTGTGCGTCGAGTCCAAAAATGACATCAAAACCCCCATGTTGGTCCCACTTACAAAAATCATGCTTCCGAGGACAACCCAACATTCATACATGATCAATGAATTATAACTCTCAAGAATGGGTAAAAACCAATCTAAATTGGGGCTAATATCAAGTCCTTGGGTTAATGGGGTTTTGGTTAAGAAATCATTATAATTCACCAAGAAAAGGGTGGAATATTACATAATTCGTATGATAATCACGAAAATAGATGTTAAAAAAGCTTTACAATCACCAACAAGACTCATATTTGAGTTATCATACTCATTAGGGCTTTAGCTTTCAAGGTATGGAAAAAAAATGGGCTAATTCGTGATCTAAGGGATCTATTTATACCCCTTCCAGGTAATTAGGTATTGCAATCGCACATCCAGGTGTGCAATAGTGCACCCTGGACTGAGAAGTAGATGTGGCAATCGCCACCACCCTTAGTGCGATCTCACTACCTTCTCTTCACACACTGGTGCGATCGCCACTCAAGAATTACGATCGTAGAGGCACCGATTACCAGTTGAAACTTGGAAATCTTGAAAGTTTCCGCCAAGGCCTTGGGATTCATTCAGAATCCAAAATCACACTTAATTCAACATTTTAGATGCAACGGCAAAGTCAGATTTTCCATCTGAGGTCGTCTCAACAAAATGTGTATCCCACACACATATTTTTAATTTTTCAATTTTTCGACCCATGGGTCGAAATGAGCTCGGGTGCCTCGGGACCCGAACCAAAGGTCTACCTAGCCTAAGATCAATATTTCAGAGCTATTGGTATATTCAAAATTTACATCCGTAATTGTGTCTATTTAGACCAACGAAAACTTTTAAATAAGGAATTGGCTATTAAAACCAAAGGAACTGCCTAGTAACCAAACTATCAGTCCCAAAAAGTCATAAATAACTTAGGGCAGCTATGGGAAAGCTCTAACGATGAGAGTAAGTAGAAAAATGAAAAATAATCTAGAGGGTCATTACAATATCCACTACTAAAAGGACTTTTATCATCGAAAGTCAATGGATAGAAAGATTTCAAAAGCTCTAAAGGATGAGATACTGGGCCCGCATGCTCCAAGAACGACCTCCCAGATAACCTTTAAGAAGACATAACACTTTCGAGTGATTTTGCCACAAGTATCCCTTTTTCAACCAGCTTTCTCACTTTACATCAAAATAATCAAAACTCAATTTTACACACCAACTGGCCTCCAACTGAACCAAAAAAGGTTGATCCATACAGATCTGAACCACAATATACTAATAGCATCTCGATAGAATCCCCAATCAACAAAGGTTTTTTCATGATCCAAGACTACCCCCTAGTCATAACATGGTGCTTAAGGCCACATGTGATCCCAAGCTAACCCATGAGCTGGTATATGCTGTGAGCACTGAGTAAAAAATGATAAAACATCATATGTGGAAGCTAAACTGATGAAAACTCTAATAAAATGTAATACAGGAAAAATACTCAACATGTCTGAACTGCTGATAAAAACTAAAAATAAGTCTGACTATCTGAAAGCCTCTAAAACATGAGGAGTTGATGGGACAAACCCATAACTGACTCCGATTGTATGAAATAAGGGAAGTAATGAAAATAACTGCAAATAATATTGTACTCGATGGATGAGGAATCACTACAACTGTTGCTGAGTGGCACCTGAACTGACTAAGGGTGATCGGAGAACTGAGCGTCCAAACCTATGTTATAAGACCACATAGCGCAAAAGAGAGTATGCGGTCAGTACTTTAAATATACTGGTACGTGAGATAGGGATATTGAATACATATAAGTGTTGAGCATGAATGCATGAACATGTAATATGAATGGAAGACCAAGTAACATGTACTAAAATAAGCTGTAAAACTGAATAACTGATAAGTTGAACACTTGGTCATGCAAACCTGGGTTGATATGATCTGAACACTGAATTGAGACTGCGGGAGCTAACATTTAACTGACATGCCCCAATCTGAGCTAATCAAGGTCCAATCTATAACCCTAGCTAGAAAGGTATCAATACCTTACCACGGGTACAAATAGTGACAGTGTAGATCAACAAAGCTGATGTCCCAAAAGATGGGGTGTCACCCTAAACTGGAAAGTGCCCCCAGGAGAGTATCAACCCGAAGATGGTAGGAAGGCCTCTCATAACCTACACTGGTTACAAAGTTTTAGAACTTAAGGACTGCTACTAAAGGTCTCACCATAAGCTGGAAGAAAAGCCTTCAACCCAAAATTTTCTCTGTGCTAAGTTCTACTCCCAACTAAACAGACACAGAAGCATACACTAGTGCATGCACTGATAACTAATTTGCTCAAATATGGTATTCAAAAAATAACAGTGCATGAGTAATTTGAAATTATCATGAACATGTTAACTAATATATTTAGCATAATATAATACTGGTGAGTGTTAGTTATGAAAATGTTGTAAATTTCATGGTACAAACATGGTATGAATAACTTGAAATCTTGAAAACTGTAGCATGCATGATCATCTAGGTATCGAGTGTTCATAACCTACCAGCATTGAAAAATATAATTAAATACGACAATTTTGACATGATAGAAAGTTTCATGACTTATACTCAAGAATCCAATAATTTCATCGATATAATGAATTATCATGACTAAAGTACGAAAGCATGCTTGAATTTATGAGGAAATACTTGTTCGTGGTTGAATTCAAGAATTACATGGAGAGATCATGGAATTTATGCTTTTCATAGAACCCTAGTTTATGGAATTCATAAAATTCATGAATAGAAATCGTAATATTGGGCATGAGGATGAAATAAGATCCTCATTGAATACCCACATACCCGAGTTGCTTGTATTCTTGAATAAAACTTGCAATTGAGACCTTGGATGGGTGAATTCTTGGAAGAAGTTTTGATTTTTGTGTTCTTGAGAATGGAAGATGTTCATACGCCGTTAACTTATGATGAAGGGGCAAATAATGCCCCTTTTGGATTTTAAATTGTGAATTGGGTGTTTAGGGAGAGGGGAAAAAGACCAAATTGCCCCTCACCCCTTTAATGAAAGCTGCAAAAAGTACACTACAGTGTGGCACGGAGGTTATCATGGAGGCCAGCCTCCGTGACACACTGTGTATCATGGAGAATAATCATCATGACACGCTACATATTGCAATAATTTCATCGATATAATGAATTATCATGACTAAAGTACGAAAGAATGCTTGAATTTATGAGGAAATACTTGTTCGTGGTTGAATTCAAGAATTACATGGAGAGATCATGGAATTTATGCTTTTCATAGAACCCTAGTTTATGGAATTCATAAAATTCATGAATAGAAATCGTAATATTGGGCATGAGGATGAAATAAGATCCTCATTGAATACCCACATACCCGAGTTGCTTGTATTCTTGAATAAAACTTGCAATTGAGACCTTGGATGGGTGAATTCTTGGAAGAAGTTTTGATTTTTGTGTTCTTGAGAATGGAAGATGTTCATACGCCGTTAACTTATGATGAAGGGGCAAATAATGCCCCTTTTGGATTTTAAATTGTGAATTGGGTGTTTAGGGAGAGGGGAAAAAGACCAAATTGCCCCTCACCCCTTTAATGAAAGCTGCAAAAAGTACACTACAGTGTGGCACGGAGGTTATCATGGAGGCCAGCCTCCGTGACACACTGTGTATCATGGAGAATAATCATCATGACACGCTACATATTGCAATAATTTCATCGATATAATGAATTATCATGACTAAAGTACGAAAGAATGCTTGAATTTATGAGGAAATACTTGTTCGTGGTTGAATTCAAGAATTACATGGAGAGATCATGGAATTTATGCTTTTCATAGAACCCTAGATTATGGAATTCATAAAATTCATGAATAGAAATCGTAATATTGGGCATGAGGATAAAATAAGATCCTCATTGAATACCCACATACCCGAGTTGCTTGTATTCTTGAATAAAACTTGCAATTGAGACCTTGGATGGGTGAATTCTTGGAAGAAGTTTTGATTTTTGTGTTCTTGAGAATGGAAGATGTTCATACGCCGTTAACTTATGATGAAGGGGCAAATAATGCCCCTTTTGGATTTTAAATTGTGAATTGGGTGTTTAGGGAGAGGGGGAAAAGACCAAATTGCCCCTCACCCCTTTAATGAAAGCTGCAAAAAGTACACTACAGTGTGGCACGAAGGTTATCATGGAGGCCAGCCTCCGTGACACACTGTGTATCATGGAGAATAATCATCATGACACGCTACATATTGCAATAATTTCATCGATATAATGAATTATCATGACTAAAGTACGAAAGAATGCTTGAATTTATGAGGAAATACTTGTTCGTGGTTGAATTCAAGAATTACATGGAGAGATCATGGAATTTATGCTTTTCATAGAACCCTAGTTTATGGAATTCATAAAATTCATGAATAGAAATCGTAATATTGGGCATGAGGATGAAATAAGATCCTCATTGAATACCCACATACCCGAGTTGCTTGTATTCTTGAATAAAACTTGCAATTGAGACCTTGGATGGGTGAATTCTTGGAAGAAGTTTTGATTTTTGTGTTCTTGAGAATGGAAGATGTTCATACGCCGTTAACTTATGATGAAGGGGCAAATAATGCCCCTTTTGGATTTTAAATTGTGAATTGGGTGTTTAGGGAGAGGGGAAAAAGACCAAATTGCCCCTCACCCCTTTAATGAAAGCTGCAAAAAGTACACTACAGTGTGGCACGGAGGTTATCATGGAGGCCAGCCTCCGTGACACACTGTGTATCATGGAGAATAATCATCATGACACGCTACATATTGCAATAATTTCATCGATATAATGAATTATCATGACTAAAGTACGAAAGAATGCTTGAATTTATGAGGAAATACTTGTTCGTGGTTGAATTCAAGAATTACATGGAGAGATCATGGAATTTATGCTTTTCATAGAACCCTAGTTTATGGAATTCATAAAATTCATGAATAGAAATCGTAATATTGGGCATGAGGATGAAATAAGATCCTCATTGAATACCCACATACCCGAGTTGCTTGTATTCTTGAATAAAACTTGCAATTGAGACCTTGGATGGGTGAATTCTTGGAAGAAGTTTTGATTTTTGTGTTCTTGAGAATGGAAGATGTTCATACGCCGTTAACTTATGATGAAGGGGCAAATAATGCCCCTTTTGGATTTTAAATTGTGAATTGGGTGTTTAGGGAGAGGGGAAAAAGACCAAATTGCCCCTCACCCCTTTAATGAAAGCTGCAAAAAGTACACTACAGTGTGGCACGGAGGTTATCATGGAGGCCAGCCTCCGTGACACACTGTGTATCATGGAGAATAATCATCATGACACGCTACATATTGCAATAATTTCATCGATATAATGAATTATCATGACTAAAGTACGAAAGAATGCTTGAATTTATGAGGAAATACTTGTTCGTGGTTGAATTCAAGAATTACATGGAGAGATCATGGAATTTATGCTTTTCATAGAACCCTAGTTTATGGAATTCATAAAATTCATGAATAGAAATCGTAATATTGGGCATGAGGATGAAATAAGATCCTCATTGAATACCCACATACCCGAGTTGCTTGTATTCTTGAATAAAACTTGCAATTGAGACCTTGGATGGGTGAATTCTTGGAAGAAGTTTTGATTTTTGTGTTCTTGAGAATGGAAGATGTTCATACGCCGTTAACTTATGATGAAGGGGCAAATAATGCCCCTTTTGGATTTTAAATTGTGAATTGGGTGTTTAGGGAGAGGGGAAAAAGACCAAATTGCCCCTCACCCCTTTAATGAAAGCTGCAAAAAGTACACTACAGTGTGGCACGGAGGTTATCATGGAGGCCAGCCTCCGTGACACACTGTGTATCATGGAGAATAATCATCATGACACGCTACATATTGCGGAGGGCCAGTATCTGTGGCACATCGAAATCAGAGTCGTACTACCTTAGAGGTCTAAAACATCCCGAAACTCTTCCAAAAATTCCAAAACTCTCTCGAATGTCCATTTTAACATCCCTAAACACATTTTAACTCATAAATTGATGTTTTAGAATCGGGAAGGCCAAAAATAAAATGTTCAAAATCTTGGGGTGTTAAAATGGCTTTGGGACCTCTAAACATGTGACAGATAGCTAGAAACTTGTCTAGGATTTTGTGGGTTATTACAGATTTATCTGATCCAAAACCAACCAAAGACGTGAGTCATACCACTGACTCCAAATTCAAATATAACCTTTCTTTACTATTCCACACTTGCTATCCACTCCAAACTAGGAGGAAAATCACCTAAGTCTTGGTCGCACAATCTCATCACAAAGAACTTGAAGAACTGAAGATAATCCGCAAAAAGTCCACACGACAAATATGAGAATAAGATCATAAGGCGTTATTTTAGCATACACATAGAGATGATCTAGGAATACAATCTATGCCCATGCTATAACTAGTTCGGAAAGTAATCAAACAACTGAAATCCAGAAGATCAAGGCGTAACTACTGATCAATGAACTATCCGCTTCAGGATGTCCCATCAACAGAGAATGAAACTATACTAAATCCAACTCAAGTATATTACTCCCACTGAGTATATCATCCAAAATTCCCAAAGAAGAATGAAGACCCATGGTCAATGTTGATAGAACCACTACCGAGTCCATGGCTATCATCTAAACACTTATCAACTATAACCCAATCGAAGTCGAGAAGACTGAATAGGTAACCATGGAGTAGGTTCAACCACCCTATAAATGAAATCCGAACTAAGAAAAATCTAAAACGAAGGCTACACTCAAGCTCTACAATTCCAAGAAGAAATCTCAACACCAAGGCTGAATTACTTGATCTCAACTACCTAAACCAAACCTAAAGACGGGTAGGCATTCATACTCCAAATCTATCACGACTTCCAAATCCCCATTCCAAGATGTCAAGATAAGAACTGAGCCGATAGGTCTTTATTAATGCACTACTCAATTCGACTTTAGTATCTAAATCTGAATTATCCAAGCTAAATAATACTGAGGAAAAATTGAGACATAGCTGAAGAACAAAATCACCACATGAATAAACCACTGACTGAGAACGTAAACAACTAACTCTATATCAGCTAGAGGGAACAAAATGTAGCCACAGAATAGAAATCATGCCGCAGGATAAATCACTGGCTGAAACTATCAAAAATCAACTCCATGTCTGCTGGAGGGCATGGGCTATCAAAACATGCTCCAAAGCTCCCTAAGGCTGCAAACCACACTAATACTGGAAAAAACCCTCGCGGCCCAGAGAAATGCAACTTAAGCCAGAAACTAAGCAATCAAATACTCCATCTCAACAAAGAATAGTCATAGCCACATATCATCAAGGTGAAACACTCCACTAGGCCTCATTAGGTCAAACAAACTCTGAAATTTGGATTCTCTGAATCCACTCAAGTTGGGAAATCATAACTCAAACAAACCATGAATCACATCATCTAGGAAAAATGATCCAATCTCAAAACCAATGCGGGGTCAAGACCACTACTAGAAAATAAACCAAACAACTTAAGATGAAGATCTTTCAATTTGCCAATCCAAGAAATGATCACAAGAAAGACTACCTGCCTCTACCTCTTTAACTCCACTCTAGACAAAACCATATCATGGCAATAAAGGAGCATCTAATTTCCACACTAGTATCAAGAGCTAACCATCACAAGAAGACGACCCTAATAAATCTAAGAGATGAATCCAAGACATCTCAATATCAATATCAAAACCATTATCAATCGATGAATAGCCACAAAAAAAATGAACCCTAAACTGGTCAAACTCAGAAGTGGGCTATATAAAAGGGATAGCCACTGCAACAACTTTCGCAACCCAGGAGGCAAGTCTCAGAATCTCAAACTCAAGAACGGGTAATATAACTAAATTTCTAACTCTAGCACCATACAAAACCACAAAAGGTCAACTTAGCTTCAATGCTAATATTGACTCCACAGTCAATCTAACACATCCAACAAAAAGGAAAACAATCAACCCCGCCTTGCTATAGAGAAGAAATCATCAAATCGGGCTCGAGCTGCTCAAGCCACCATATAAAAACCACCAAGAATGGAATTTGAACTAGATAACACTAGTCTAAACATCTACCCAATGAGGATCAATAACATTAAGTGATAATAATAATAGCAATAGAAATATCAACATCAATATAATAAATAGGCGGTACCAAATGAAAATCAATAGCAAGTACCACTCAAGGACTATAACAATGCCAATGTGCCAAGATAAATAGGACTCGAACCCAATTGCTACACCTATAGGGATAAAATATCAATACAGATCTACTCTATCTACTACTAAAAGAAATAAACCACAGGGTAGTCGTGTAATCATGAGTTTAATAACAAGGCAAACAATAATCAATGTGAACTCATCAAGGCATATAATCATTGATGGGTACAAAAATCCCAATACACATAATGGAAAAGTGTAAACGCAAGAAATAAAAATACATCTATCACAAGAAATTTGCAACCACATTTTTGATAGGTCTAAGGGAGAGTAAATTTGAATAGGTCCAAACTCGAACCGACCGAGACGCCAAGTGCACTATCGCTAACCAAAGATATAAAAATCATCGTGAGACTAATCTGAATAAGATGAATGACTAGCAATCATATGCTAGGGACACTCTCTAGTATAGTAGTCAATCTCTCTGCAGTCGTAGTAAACACCTAAAGCCCTAACCTAGTGAGAACACAAACTAAGCCTAAATAGCTGGCAAACTGACACTGAGAGCACTTTGTACTATAATGTCCATCTTTTATGTAGTCATAGCCCACCTTAATAACTCTAGGTTGATGGGTAATACATGCTAACTCTGTCCGATCAACTAACTCATACCTGGGGTACTCTCTGAACTAGCGTCCCATCTCGACACAACTAAAACAAGACCCTAGAATACTTTGAAATACCGCCTCTCATAATCCAAAATAGCTAACTTAGCCTGAAGACTCTATACCAAAAACTCTACAAGGTTTAGTGGAGACTCTGGCCGCTATGAACACCAAGATAAATCTAAAAACCACTCATAATTTGAAATACTACCTGCGTAGAGTTGATAGGCTAAAAGTGAACCTATCTTCTACCGGGAGAATACTCACTCTCGAATAAAGTACCAATAGCACTATACTAATGGCATGGCCTCTTGTCGCTACCTCCATAAATCTCAATATGCACTCTCTCAGATACCCTCACATAATCAACAACTTAAGAAAAGGATAACTCAACTACTATCAAATACTCTGATGCTAAATGGAGTGGCAATACTAAACCTCTAATAAATCCATACACCATGTCCAACTTAGAAGAATATAGCATGAGAGAATGTATGGCCTAATATTGAAACCCAATATCATACTCCAAAACTTATAAAGAACCCTGATAAACTATTGGATGACTCGAATGTCACCAATGGTTGTTAGGGATCTATAACATGACTCGAGATCCCCAATATTGAACCTCGAAGGAAAGAAGTAGTCACAAGCTCTACTAGAGCTTGAGTTGGCCCCAAATCCTTTGGTTGATGCTGAAGATCTTTAATATCCATCACTGACTATCGGGTCTGACACTTGAGAACATGTGTTGTAGTCTTGTCCGCACCTATCGACCATCTTGCATTGTCTATTTCAGACAAAATAGAGTCAAAAATGTGCTTAAGTCTCATAATAATGCAGACACATGACAGAGAGTCAAGAAATAAATTTCCTAATAATGTCCTTTAAGCCTTCCAAGGATAGGTTATAGATATCTCTACACCAATTTGCAGGACTCTACGAAACACTTAGCTCTTGTACTAATACACCGGCGAACCTAGGATCTGATATCAATTTTTTAGGTTCAAACTTCTCAGGTCATGATGGCGCCAGCTATAACCCACCAGTAGGCAATACAAACCCATACTCTAAAACAACTAGTAACAGACTACCCAAAGAGATAAAGAAAAGAATACAAAATAAATGTAATAAAATATCAAATACATAATATAGTCTCAAAACTTGGGGGTACCAGTACAAGATCTTCTAATAAAATAAGTGTATAAAAATGAAATACCAAGGGAATTACACTGATACAACTTACCTCTGAATACAATATAGAAACTAGTCTAGAACATAAGGAGGTAAGTAATACTCCAAATTTCAGGATCTCACTCTAAGTCTCTATACCATGGTTGCTCCACATAATGCACACATTAATGACGATATGATTTGCATACCGCAGGATTGTAATATGAGTACCAAACACGTGATACTCAGTAGAAAACTTCCAACTGAGCTCCAAAGATAATGTAAATACATATAACATATAAATAGAATGAAAACTACACCTAGGTGTCCAATAATCATATAATAAATCTTGTAAGATAGTAAGGGAAACCACTCTACCCATAGTCACGAAACTCGCATGGTAAGGCTAAGGAAATATCAAGGATGAGCTATCCCATTCCAACATACTCAAGAATTTCAATGCTACACCGTATATCCCTAGCTTATATACAAATAAAGGGCAAAAGAAGGATATATATAATACTATACAAGGCCAAAGAATGAATATACAATCTGAATAAATGAAGGAAGAAAGGGATATACGGTAATACCATAGCTATATATATATACATATATACAAGGTCAACTCGAAGCACAACCTAAATCATTATATCTTTATTTTTAAGACCTCATAATACTAGTAGGATTTAATAATAACATACCCAGGGTTTTTAATCCATACATCTAATCATAAGTTAATCATGCCTAATAATGAAATTGTAAGGTAGAAGAGACCAAAATCAAACCTCAAATCTCGATACTGAATCAATAACCAATTTCCCATAAACTACACATAATAATGATCATAAGAATGATAATAACAACATCAATAACAACGTGAGTAACCAGCTAGTCCGAATAACCAAATACCTTGCCGAGCCTAACGCATACACCCACCGCCCAGGCTCAAAAGGTTCAATCAATAAACAACACACCAGACCTATGCAACCCCCCACCCCCATATGGGTTGATAGATATAGGCACATACTGGTGATGGGAAATGCACATGTAAGGATGAATGCAATAAAATTCACAAAATCATAATCGATCCAAGTATCATAATATATATCCAGACTCAAATCGGTGAGTATAATCAATATCTTAACATCATCATCATAACCATCACCATCATAAACATCATCATCATAAATGTCATCCGACCTTGCTAAGTACATATATATAATTGCCATACATAGTGCTAATCGGACTCGAATCGGTAGATGTACACTTAGTCATATCAATATAATCATCTCTGGACTTGTCGGATATCAATATCATCACAATGTCCTATGACCTTGCTGGGTATATAGGTATATCATCATAGTCATCCTCCGGCCTTACTGAGTATATAATCAGTATCATCATAATCATCAACACATATATATAACTTCAATAATAAAATTGGTCATCTAGTCTTACCCAAAATTTATATCATTAATACACCATCTTCCTTCATCCCATATAGGTGAGATATGTATAGAGATAAGTAATAGGTTCACAGACTAAAGCCATGGCTAAAAAGAGTGTGAATCCATAAATTCATTATCGAGAGTGAACTTCGGGACTAAATCATTATAAAGTGTAGAAAGAGTTGGAATCTCTCATAATTAGAGTAAATAATAATTGCAAATCATAGACCAAAATCTGTCTCGATCAAATATTTTAAACATTATTATTAATCCCGTTACATATAAGTTATCTATTAAGCCAGGCAGATATTATTATGACAAAGTTTTTTTAAGGTGAAAAGTGGCCTTTAACCCTTATTTAGGAAAAATTGTAATAAGATCATATTTTAACTAGAATCACATCATTTACCGATATAATGATCCTGAATGTACCGAATCTATGCATGTCATCACCAGTATACAAACAATGGAATCATAACCATAAATATATATATATATATATATATATATATATATAACTATAACTGCATTCTTTACAAGGATAAACACCTCGCGGTTGTCCAACCAATATCATAACATAGCCATTGGCCCAATAATGTGTCCGAAATAATTACAACATCCTAATCATGGCTTAGGCCCACATACGTATCTAGAATTCATATCAATACTCATATTTATATGCAATCTCCTACTTATAAGCCATAGAATTACTAGGAGGTATAACTTATCTATAAGCCATAAATCATATTTGTAACCATCTCTCATATAGGAGGCATAATATAAATAAGCATCTCACTTATAGGAGGCATAATATATCAATAAAGCATCTCACATCTAGGAGACATAATATATCAATATATCAATAAGGCATCTCACATCTAGGAGGGATAATATATCAATAAGGCATCTCACATATAGGATGCATAATATATTAATAAGTCAACTCACATTCAGGAGGCATAATATATCGCTAGGTCATAATTCATAGCTATGAAGAATATCATCTCTATAGGCCAAATATCACATTATAACTATATCATGTCCATGAGCCATTAATCATTATCCGAGGGAAATACCATTATTACACACTAAGTCGGGAAGTAATATTACACTAAAGTCTTACTAGACTCAACTATGTCTAACATCCGTAAATAAACCCACAAAGGCTAACACAAGTCTTGGATTAAGGTGGTCCATAGGAACCCACTTCTAATCCTCAAATTCCATATTTATGAAATTTATACCCCGTACTAGGCTAAGGTATCTAAATTCACTTCTTGATGGTTCATAAGTCATAATCAATCCTAAGATAGGAATCCCACCTAGGATGTGAGCAATCAAGTTAACTCCACCTAAATTATGGCTTCAAGATCACTAAAATAGTCCCAATAAGGTTTATCATACTAGCCACGCTTCCAATGCTTAAACCACATCCTAAACCTGGCATCCTATCATATCTATTCTATGAATTAGTTCAATCTAGGAAGAAGGCAATATGATTCTAAAATTGTAATGAGCATTTCACCTTACGGGTCAAAACCCACATCTAATCCCCAAGCTCCAATAATCAAGACTAAGTCATTATATCCATAATCAATCTTAACATTCATATTCATATGCAATATATAAAAGCATCATCTTACGAAAAAGAGTAGACAAAATCCTACCTTAAAGTTGGACTGCAAATCCTTAAATCATTTACCAAATATTTGTCTTCACTTCACGATCCTAAAATATCACCATGCTATCAAATCATAATCTACTCATCAATACGAGAATGGTACCCATATTGCACCATTGTGCTTCGGGTCTAATAATGATATAAAAAACCTCATGTGGGTCTCACTTATAAAAATCACGCTTCTGAGGCAGACCCAACATTTATACTTGATAAAGGAATTATAACACTTAAGAATAGATGAAAACCAATCTAAATTGAGGCTAAAATCAAGACCTTAAGCTATTGGGATTTTGGTCAAGAAATCATTAAAATTCACCAAGAAAAGGGTGAAATCTTACCTTAATTCAGATTATAATCATGAAAATAAATATTAAACAAGCTTTCCAATCATGAAAAGGACTCAATTTTGAGTTATCACACTCATTAGGGCTTTATCTCCCAAGGTATGGATGAAAAATAGGCTAATTCGCAACCTAAGGGGTCTATTTATACCCCTTTCAGGTAATCAGGTGTTGCAATCGCACATCCAGGTGTGCAATCGCATAACCTGGCCTCAGAAGCATATGTGGTAATCGCCACCACCCTTAGTGCGATCTCACTACCTTCTCTTCACACACTGATATGATATCCTCTTAAGATGTGCGATAACAGAGGTACTAGTTATCAGCTGAAACTTACAAATATTTCCAAGTTCCCGCCAAGGCCTCAGGATTCATTTGAAATACAATATTTATAAATGAACTATGTAAACTCACTAAATTTGATGTTCCAGATAACATGGAAAAGTTGGATTTTTCATCTGAGGTTGTTTCGACCAAATATGGGCCCCACACCTATAGTTCTAGTTTTTTAACTTTCCGACTGATAGGTCAAAATGAGCTTGAGTGCCTCAGGAACCGAACCAAAGGTCTACCTATCCTAAAATTGATATTTTGGAGTTGTTGGTGTAGTCGGAATTTGCATGCAAGATTGTTTTACTAATGTTTTTACTTGGTGGCTATTTGGAACCAACGAAGACTTTTAACAAGGAATTGGATTTAAAAATCAAACGAACTCCCTGTAATCGAATTGTCAGTCCCAGCAAGTCATAAATGACTTAGGGTAGCTATGGGAAAACTCTAATGGTAAGAATAAGTAGAACTCTGAATAATGACCTAGAGGGTCATTACAATAAGCACTATTCTTTTCTCAAACCTAGGCAGTAGAACCTTGTTGACAAACTCGAAGAGCAACTGGAATTCTTTTTTCCAAAACATCTTTCTAACCCCTACAATAGAGGTCCCTGTAACTTTAGAGGTTGACTACATGAACTCTAATGAGGGTTGTTGATTATTCATTGACCTGATCTCATCAATAAGGATTGAATTTCTCCTAGAGTTACTTAATCTAAAACCACATTCACCCCTTACACCATTACTAATATACTTAGCCCATCTTCAGTAAATTTTATGGTTTAAAAGAAGTCTCTGACTTCCTTTTCATAGGCTGATGGGACTATGATCTCAAACACGTGCATCCAAGAGACCTAACAAATTCAACCAACTCAACCATGTTTGGTTAATCAAAGATTTTTAGGTCAAACATTATTTCAGACAATACTTTTTAAGATTTTAAAACCTCATTCCTTTCTTCTCTAGATGTGGCCTTTTTTAATTTTTTACTTTTCTCCTTAAGCATTATCTGATTCTCCTGATATTTGACTTGACTGTGTAGGACCAGGTCCCTTAGACACCTTTATTTTCACTCAGAGGTGTTTCTTGGGAGTAGGAGTCATGGGCCTTGTCCTTGAGGATTTGTTCTGCCTATCCTCTTATGCTTCCTTTCTCTTTTTGGTTGTGGCAGCAACAACATTAGCAATAATATTCTCCTCCTACTCAATCACATCCACTACATCAACATCCTCATCCTCAACTAATAAATTCTTTTTCATTCTCCTTCTTTTAGTGGTGGCAGTCTTGCTAGCCTTCATAACATCACCCAACAACTCTTTATCCATACTCCTTGTAGTGTAAGACCTAACCACCTATCCTATTATAATGCCCTTTAAAATTCTAAGCTCATTTTGGCTTCTAGTTTCAAGCTTAAGGAGTTCAAGGCTTGAGATTTTTTACTACGTTTTGAATACTTAGTCATTTTCGAGACCACTAAACTTTGAGGATTTTTATTTTGGTCTTTTCAACCCCAATACATTGGTTTTTAGGTTGAGACATGTTTAAGGTTGTTAAAGCTATGTTTCATGGGAGTTTTGAGATTTTCAGAGGGGCGTAGGGGCGTGTTTCAAAAATGGAAATAGTGTACCCTCGCGATAATCCCGCAATGCGAGGCTTGTTCCACCAGACTGAGGGTTGCGGCATGGGGCTTGCTATGCTGGAGGGAGGTCCGCGGTGTGCCAGAGCTATTCCATCCAGCTGTTTGGTATTTAAAATAAGGGGTAATTGGATTTTTTTCCTTAACCCAAGTTGTCCATAACACGAATGGGATCAATCATAGGGGCATTATTTGCCCCTTCCTCTCAAAATTACTCTCAAGAAACCCTCCTCCTTACCCAAGAAAAACATCCAAGCCCCTTTCTAAAAAATCAAGAGTTAAAGCTTCCAAGTTCAGGAAACCCTCAAGAAATCTTCAAGAAACTATCTATTGAGGTATATGGTATTCATCAATGGGTACCTTTCATCCATTGAGTCCAAAAACCCTATTTTTACTTACAAATATAAATTTTATCATTGTTTATGAAATTAATCCATGAATTTCATGCTAAATCAATTAAAATTTATGTTTACAAGTGCTTCCAAGTGAATTATGCTATCTCAGGTTTTGAATTGCAAGTGTTAATATCATAGTCCATTGATTTCATGTTAAATCCCCGAATTATGAATTGAGCCATGTAATCATGTTGTTTTCTTATGTTTAAGGCATTACCATGTTCAAGTTCATGCTTCTTACTTGTTTTGGTGAAATGTTCATGTTTTGGGTCTTTGAACCATGATTCTATACTATAGTTTTAAGCTTTGATATCGTATTTTATGATTATTCAGTGTTGGAGCGTTATGAACACCCGATACCTATGTGTTTTACATGATTTCAAATTTTTAAGTAATAATTCATTTAAGCCATGAACCATATCATTATACTTAGATATTTATGATCATGCTAAGCACTATCAGACATAATATCCAACTAAACTTAAGTTAAGTTTAGTACCAGTGTCATTCAGTTGGGAGTAAGATTTAGCACTAAGAGAACCTAGGGATGGGAGCTCACCCACCAGTTAGGACTGGGTCCTTAGTAGAATACCCTAAGTTCCAAAACTATATAGCCAGCGTAGGGTTATGAGATGTGACCCGCCAGTTTAGGACTGACACTCTCTTAGGGGTCCCACGCCAGTTTAGGACTGACTTCTTAGTCCTTTGGGATATCAAATTAGTAGATCTACACAGCCAGTATGAGTACCCATGGCAAGGTGCTGACACCCTTCTAGTTGGGGTTACAGGTTAGGACCTCGATTAGTTCAGATTGGGGCATGTCGGTTACATGATACCTCTCACATTTTTAGTCAGTATTTTAGTGTATCTCAGCTCAGGCATGCTTGACCAAGTGTACAGATTATTAGTTATTCGGTTATACAGATTTTAGACTTTCAGATTTTTAGATTATCTCAGTAACATGTTTGTGCTTGGTCTTGCATTCTCAGATATTACATACTTTTGCATTCATGCTCAGTTATCTCATGCATTTCAGTCAGTTCTTATCTCACGTACCAGTATATCTAAAGTACTGATTGCATATTTTTCTTTGTTTTATGTTATCTTATAACATAGGTTCGAATGCTTAGTTTCCCTACCGTTTTACACAACTCAGCATTACCCAGCAGTAGTAGTGATGAGTCCTCATCCATCGGGGACAGGATATGTTTTCTCAGTTATTCCAGTATTTCTTTATGTTCAGTCAGTTGGAGTTAGTTGGGGATTTTTCCTATCATATCCTCATGATGTTTAGAGGATTCCAAACAATTCGTTAGGCAGGCAGGGAGTTTTTTCAGTATTTATCTATTATGTTCAGACATACAGTTTAGTTTCTAGTATTTTATCAAATATTTCAGACATGTTATTGCTACGTATTTCAATATTTAGATTTGCAGTATCTTTTCAGCTTATCTTCCGCACATGTGTTGTATTTCCATTTTACTTAGTGCTCACAACAGGTACCAGTTCGTGGGTTAGCTTATGGTCACTTGTGATCGTAAGCACCGTTGTCTCGACTTGGGGGTAGACTCGGGTGGTGACACCTGTTCCCTCAGGCTTTTTCTTACCCTTAGATCCCCTTTGGCCATGCCTTTTCCACCTTAAGTCCTCACTACTATTCTTCTCTACTTCATCTTTCACGGGAGGCTGCACTAGTATATTCAAATTTATGAGGCTACATGGGTGCAATCATAAGAAGGGGTAAGAGACTCAGGTAAAAATGTTTCCTCCAAAGTGCGTTGTCTACCACTTTTACCACCAACCAACAGAGTTAGAATTTCAGCCACCCAGTCTTCCTCCATCATAGCACTACTCGAGGGGTTGAATTTCTCAATAGAGAGATACTTCTAAAATAGTTGTTCAAAAATTAGATTTGACATAAGAAGGATTGGGGAATCAGGTTCTTCAAGGGTTTTGGTGGGTGTGTCAAGAACTGGTGTCTCAAAAGGAAACATCATAGATATTGACTCAATAGGTGACCCAAAACCACCAGTGGAAGGTTCTTCGACATGAGAACTTTCTGGAACATTTTTAAAAATCTTTGAAGTTGTTTTAATGGGGATTTATTTTCCATCCAAGGGTGCTGAGTTTTCCATGAAAATGTATTTCCTTCATAAGGTGTAGGAGTAGGATAATGTTCAGGTTCATTTAGAAAAGAAGGGTTAGAAGATGAGACTTTGTGAGATATTTTGATTTTAGAAATAAGGAAGAAATATTTTTTATTTTTCTTTGTTTATGAGATAGAAGAGATTCGAAGAAGAAATTGAAGAGCTTATAAGAATGGAAAAATATGTTTTTATTTTTTATTTTTGAAGAGATTTAAAAGAGGCAACGTTTGGATTTAAAGGTTACGGATATGTTTGGTTCCTATTAGGCACGTTTTTTTTAATTTAAATGATTTGATAGAGGTTTAAAGAGACGGGAAGAGACATATGGCGGGTGACATATCATAATCCTATGCTGGCTACATAGTTTTGGAACTTAGGGACTGGTACTAAGGACCCAGTCCTAACTGGTGGGTAATCCCCCATCCCTAGGTTCGTTCAGTGCTAAATCCTACTCCCAACTGAACTGACACTGGTACTGAACTAAACTAAGTTTAACTGAACATTACTTCTGATGGTGTTCATCATGATTATATCAGCTGAGTAAATAATAATAATATCCATGGTTTAACTGAATCATTACTTAAAAATCTAAAATCATGTAAAACACATAGGTATCGGGTGTTCATAACCCGCTAGCACCGAATGATCATAAAATACAATATTAAAGCTTAAAACTTTAGTATAGAATCATGGTTTCAAAGACCCAAAACATAAACATTTCATCAAATATGTGAGAATCATGAACTTGAACATGGGAATGCCTTAAAACATGATAAAACAACATGATGTCATGGCTAAATTCACAATTCAATATTATGACATGAAATTCGATTGAATACGACATAGGAAATTGAAACTTGAAGCATGGGGTAACCTAACTTTCCATGGAATCATACTAGGACATGAATTGAGTCAAACTACTAAGGAAAATCATAAATTAAAACTCATCTTGAACATATGCATCTTCATAATAAAGGAAAACTCATACTTTTAATCAAAGAAAGGTTTTTGGGATCCATGGGTGAAAGGGACCTATGGATGAACACCCCATATACCTTAATGACTAAATTCTTGAAGACTTCTTAGATTGGAAGCTTGAACTCTTGATTTCTTGAGGGAAAAACTTGAGTTTGTTCTTGGGGAAAGATGAGGGTTTCTTTAGAGCAATTTGGAGTGAAAGGGGCAAATAATTCCCTTTTGGAAGTCCCAAATCGTGTTAAGGACGAATTGGATTGAGGAAAATAACTCATATGCCCCTTGGGCACTTAAACTATATAACTGCGCGGGACATAGCCATGTGTCGTGCCTCTCTCTTTGCGAGAGAAAGCAATGCACCACACAGCTTACTCTAGGGTAGAAAGTCACGCATTGCGGACCACTCCACCTTGGGAGAGAGCAACATGTTGCAGCCTTATTGTGTTGTTTCTCTATTTCAGCCATCCAAACACACCTCGATCCTCATCCAAAAATCCCAAAACTCTCCCTAGATGTACTTTTAACCTCTCTAAACATGAATCAACTTAAGAATCAATATTTTGGGGTCAGGAAGGCCAAACTAAAAATTCGGAAAGTCTAGGGGTCTTGAAAATGATTAAGTCCTTAACACTTAGTGAAAATTTCAAGTCTTGGACCCCTTAATCATGCAACTACCACTGAACCGAGCTTAGAATATTATGGGGCATTACAATATCTCCTCTTTGGTCTCCCGATCCTCTAATATTCTACCTAACTTTACATCAAAACTACATCATTGAGTGGGGATGTAATAATCCATTTAGATGCATTAAGATATCATCTGCAAGTGAAACAAACAAGGCTTCTAGTAATATCCCTATCCTAGACGCTAATTTAAATCCCTTGTTTTATAAAAGAATAAGAACCTTACTCTATTTATCCCCACATTCTATCCTCTTATTCCTCCTCTCGAGATTACAAGACGATAATAGGTGTATTCTAAGGGTTGTGAATCCTTGAAATAGTTATAACAATGATAAATAAATAACCAATATGATAAGCAATGAAATCCAAGTCAATTCAAAGTAATAGCAATCACGTTCTTGGCCTTACCCCCAAAAAATTGCTTTTAGCCACTTATGGACATAACCGTAATCAAGATAAATGAATACATGATAAAATTCATAAATAAAGTAAATTAAAGAGAAAAAAAAATCCTAATTGAAGTATTTTCCAGCCCCTCTCCAATTTTCAAAGTTTTCCAAGGTGTATAACATCAAGTTCAAGTGACCTTTTTATAAGAGGAAAGTTTTAGCCGTGTTGGGAATAGAGTGTGCGCCACCTCTTCCATTCCCTAAGAATAGGGTGTGTGGTGCGCTGGTCATTCCTATAAAATAGGTTTTGCGGAGCGCTGGTCATTCCCATGAAATGGAGTGTTCGATGCGCCCCCATCGCGAGGACACACTAGAAAGTGCAATCTTGACATCTTAACTTGTCTTGTGCATTTATCTTTCCATCCCAAGCCTTGTGGTGTTGTTTACACTTAATTTACAGCTTGTGCATCATACATATATCATTAAAATCAACTATTTAAGGATCCTATATCATCAAACACGACGAATTAGAGCTCAAAACAACAAAACAATCAAGACAATGAACTAGAAATTTAAGCTAAGATATCGTTTTACCCATTTTGATCTTCAACTTATTATTTGACTCTTGACTTGATTCAGTTGAATATTCAACACTCTAAACACGTTTTTCCATACATAATTACACAATAATAACCTTAGAAACTCATCATACTCGCTAGAATTCACTGAGATCAAATAGAACAACACCTAGCTCAAGCTAGTAACACTAGTTTTCTCATTTGAACTCTAAGTGACCAAATTGAGTACAAACTTGTTTGAAAGACACCTTAAACATTGTAATCAAGTATTTAAAAACTTATATGCTCAATTATATCATTGTTCACTCATTAAGCACACAAGTTGTCCTCAATACAAGGCCAAAAAAGCTCGGATAACAACACCGAGATTCATAAATCCACCTAGACGCTAATTCAAATCCCTTATTTTATAAAATAATAAGAACCTTACTCTATTTACCCCCTCGTTCTATCCTCTTGTTCCTCCTCTCGGGCTCACAAGATGATAATACATGTATTCTAAGGGTTGAAAATCCTTAAAATAGTTATAACAAGGATAAATAAACAACGAAATATGATAATCAATCAAAATCAAATCATTTCAAAGCAATAGCAATCACGTTCTTGGCCTTAATCTTGAAAAGGGGATTTTAGACACTCATGGACATAACCGTAATCAAGATAAATGAATACATGATAAAATCCATAAATAAACTAAAGTAAAGAGAAAAAAACCCTAATTGAAATTTTTTTCATCCCCTCTCCAAGTTTCAAATTCGTAAGAGGTGTATAATATCAAGTTCAAGTGACCTTTTTATAAGAGGAAAATTTTGGCCGTATTGGGAATAGGGTGTGCGCGCCCCTTCCATTCCCTGGGAATAGAGTGTGTGGTGTGCTGGTAATTCCCATGAAATATGCTATGTGGAACTCTGGTCATTCCCATGAAATGGGGTATGCGAGGTGTCCCTATCGCGAGGACACACTGAAAAGTGCCATCTTGACGTTTAAACTTGTCTTGTGCATTTGTCCTTCCATCCCAATCTTTGTGGTGTTGTTTCCACTTGATTTCCAGTTTTTTCATCATCTATATATCTATAATATATTAAAAGTGTGAAGACCCTTAAAAAGTTAATCAAACTTTTTGCTCTTCATTAAAAGACTCTGCAATAGACAAAACTAGAATTTGTTATTTTCTTTAAATTATTATTTAATTTTATTAGGTTAATATAATTTAATTTTCCTTCCATATTAATAAAATAATATTCTTTTCATATTTGATTCCCAGTAGAATTTGTGTCAATTTTTTTTGGGGTATCCTACTACACTTTGGATAGAAATTTTGATGTAAAAATGCAGTTAGAGTCATGGCTTAAAATCCAACAACACTTTGTATCTTCCGGGTCTGCTGCCAAAGTAGGCACATGATGGTGAGTTCTCCACGAAATAATCGCTTTATCCTTTTCGATAATATTAATCCATGATTGCATTAATTTTATTATACACAAGCTTAGAAAATTAACATATCTGAGGTAAGAACTAAAGAAGGTAATTAGCAGACATTAACGATAGTAAAAGGCTAAACCTCATGTGTTCCAAAAGTTTTCCTTGGTCAATTACAGGTCTCCATCAAGGAAGAGACTATAGTCCCTTAAACGCTATGTGACACACTTCTAGAGAGGATAAACCATCCATCTGCAATAGCAGGTTTGAGACATGAAATTATATTCTTTGATAATATTTTAGGGTCTTTGTTAAATTATGTATTCCACATGTTTTTACTGATCAATCTCAAAGATAGTCAGGTTGCATTGTTGAGGATACTCGAAGATAACATTATGGTAAATTTTCTCTTCTCGGTTGTTGAATTATTTTATTTTGTTATGTCTTACTTTTGGTTTTTGATGTATGTATTTAATTTGGACAAAATTATTTTTCGTCTTTGCTAAATTATGTATTTCACATACTCATACTAATTAGTTCCGAAGATAGTTAGGTTGTTGAATAATATTAATCTATAGAACGATAATATTTTTTGTTCAAATATTTTTTATATCAATAATAGTGAAAATTGTTAAAGTAAGTAAAGCTATAGTTTATTTTTTGTCGCTGAATTTGTATTTCATTTTTCTTTAAATTTTGAGCATTCAAGTATTATGTTTCTTTTTTATATTTCAATGTAATTTTTTGCTCTTAATTAAAAGTATCCGCTTTAGATAAAATCGTCTTTTCACTTTTGTTCTAAAATATTAAAAATTAAAAGTTCATTAATTAAAATTTGGTTATTAAAGCTTACCTTATTTAAATTATATACCTAAAATTTAGTTATGTTATAGTATTTAGAATTTTTCTTATTTTACATATGTGGAAGTCCTGATTTGGATGTACTACCTACAGTTTTGAAATTTCAAATCAATTAAAATTCTATTCATACAAGTTCCTTCCTATTTAAACTAAATAAGATGATGTCCTCCCCACAAGGATTGAATCTAAAAAGAAGGAGACAAGTTCAGATTCCACGGTGGAGGGACTATATTCTCTGATGGTGTTGATGCCTATGTTGATGATAATGACATGCTGCTTGTAATACCCTGAACTTTCCTTAAGCCTAAATCGTATCTCTATAAGATTAAGGAATGACTTTCAAAGTGAGTAGTATTTAAATCATATAGAGTTTTCATAATTTTGACTTTTTATCATGTGGTGGATTGAATTAGCTTTCCAACGATAATAATTTCGTCTAAATTTGATATCAGAGTGAGAAGTTATGACCGTTTTATTAAGAGCTGTCAGAACCGCCCAGGTGCAACAGGCAGGTTGACGGACCGTCGAGCTTGTGACGGACCATCACTCAAGCCGTTGAAATCAAGTTAGTAAATCCATTCACTGGCCAAGTACGACGGTTGGGCCGACGGACCGTCGCCCAAGCCGTCGCTCCTAAGGCAGTGAGCCCCTATTCTGGTTCAAGTGCGACAGTCAGACCGACAGACCGTTGAGCCAGCGACGGACCATCGCAAGAGCCTTCGCAGATCCCATTCAACATTTTAAAGTCATTTTTAAAAGGGATTTTTGTTTTTTTTCCACCCTTTTTAATACCTAGATATATAAAAAAGAAGTATAAAACTTCAGATTCTTTCATAGCATCAAAAACTAGGGTTTCTCCCTCAAGAGTAAAACCCAATTCCTTCTCTAAGATTTCACCATAGTTCTTGAAAATTGATTTAAGAATCAAGGTCCCCAAGTCAAAAACTTCAAGAACCCTCACTCAAGAGTACGAAAAAGAGTCTCAAGCAAGCTTGTTCATCTACAAGTCATAATCTAAGGTATGTGGGGTTTGAACAAGGGTAACTCTTTCACCCTTGTGCCCAAAGGCTTATTTTAAATACAAAATTTCTGCAATTTACGAGATTGTCCATGATTGAAGTTAGGGTTTATACCCCTTTACTATTGTTTGTAAGATTTTGAGAGTTCCCGTGGATTAAGATTTGAATTTTATGATTTGCTTATATTTCTATGTCTATTGATGAAATTTACAGATATTTAGATGATTTATGAGTAATTGCATTACCAAGTATGAATTTTAAGATGTTTTGATATGAGACTGATGATTGGGTCAATAGACCCCTTTTAAAGATTGTTGTTCAAGATTGTTTGTGCTTTAAGCACCCCTTGATTAGGTTATTTTCATATTTCAAATAAAGATTTAACCCTTTTGGATCTAAGCTAAGATAGGAGTCCACATTACTTATGAATTAAAGTCAAGAAAAGTCTATTTGGTCTTTATTATAGACCCTTGAATTATTTTAAGGTGGATTTCCTAAAATTTCTAAGCTTAAGTATGGGAGTAGTATTTGGCACCGATTTAGGTATGATTCCAAGGTCTCATGCCCCAGAACTACATGCCCCGTAGGTTTCTGATTTACCCCAAGTGGGTTAAGATAGTGATTACTAAAGTTATGGTTCTATTCCGATGACAAGGGTAGAGCAGCTCTCCCCAACGTGGGCAAGACGTTAGACTCCATGTGGCTCACATGGTTTATGTCGGTTAGAAGAAACTCTCAAGTCTCCCAAGTCCCAAAGTCCTATAATCTCTAAATTTTAAAGAAGACCCTTATTCTTCATAAGATAACAAGTTTTGAAAACTATTGTTTTAAGATTTCTCTTGCTTACAAGTTTTGAGAATAAGATGGAGAACATATATTTTAGAACTAAGTGTAATGACTCACTAGATTTGTACTATGTGCTTCAATATACATGATTTATGAGATTCAGATTTTAGTTTTACTCAAGCTATGTGAGTTATTCATATCAGCATGCATGTTTTATAAAGAATAATAACATTATTTACTTAAATGCATACACCCCCATATATTCAGTACATCCTCAAAGTACTGATCCACATATACATCAGTGTGCTACATTGTCTCATAATGTAGGTTCAGGTGCTCAGTCCCAGCAGTGACAGTGATTCTCGAGTACCTTTGTCTACACTCCGTAGTTGGTGCGTCCTCATGGTTCGAGGACCTATTGCTCATATTTTCAGTTGTTACTGCTTTCAGCTTAGTCGAGTCAGTTAGGGGTCTATCCCAATGACTCTCTAGTTCTTGATTAGTAGAGGCTTTGTCAGACTAGATTATCAGTACGTTTAGACTTTCAGTATTTTGACTGTTCAGACAAGCATTTCTTCAGATTCCCTTTATGATTATGATATGACAGTACCATCGTTTTGCCTTATCCATCTCAAAGTAAGTTTTATATGTAGTAGCAGGCTCAAAAGGGTTAGCTTAGGCTACTTGTATCCATAAGCACCGTGTGACGTTCTGGGATGAGATTTCGGGGCGTTACATCGCTCAATCTCTATTAAAGTTTCATTAAATGAACAAATTTTAATTTTGTGGTATTTCAAATTGGACAAGATCACTTAAGTACACACCCCGCCAACCGCTTCTGTAGCTTTAAGGTTCTTCTTTCTAAAGGGCCTTAAAAATATTGTTTGAACTTTTTGTCCTTCATTAAAAGTCTTTGATTTAGACAAAATTGTCTTTTCACTATTTTTTTCTAATATTTAAGTATTGAAAATTTATTAAATATATTTATGGTAAAACCTTTCCTTATTAGAAGTCATCACAATTAATAATTTTTTCATTAGTTTAAGAATTTTAAATCAACTAAATTTACTTTTAAGAAGATTTGAAAAATCTAAAAATAAATATAAAAGCATTAGAATAAAAAAATTTTAAGAAGTACCAAAATTTTAAAAGTTTGTAAGTAATAAGAATGTAATCAATGATTTTTTAAAGATTTGACTTTAAAAACAAGGAAAGATTTTAAATATAAAAAAAATCATTTCACAAATATGGTTCAAATTGATGCATTTCTCTCAGCAACTGGCAGTAAGAAAAAGGTACTGTATGTATGTGTTTACACTAAAATATATGTTTATGTTTTCATTATTATATTAAAGTGTGAAGGATCTTTGAAAAGTGATTTGAATTTTTCATACTTTATTAAAAATCTCCGCAACAAACAAAATCATTTAATTTTAAATAATCAAACGGTACACGTGCGAGACACGTGCAATTAAATTTAGTCATTAAAATAAAATCACCAAGGATCCTATAGCATCAAATACCACAGATTAGAGCTTAAAACAACACAATATTCAAGACAATGAACTAGAAACATAAGCTAAGAACTAGTTTTGCCTATTTTGATCTTCAACTTATTGTTTAACTCTTGACTTGAATCAATTAAATCTTGAACACTCTAAACAAGTTTTTCCACCAATAATTACACAATAATAACCTTAGAAACTCATTACACTCACTAGAATTCATCAAGATCAACTAGAACAACACCTAGCTCAAGCTAGTAACACTAATTTTCTCATTTGAACTCTAAGTGATCAAATTGAGTACAAATTTGTTTGAAAGACACCTTAAACATAGTAATAAAGTAGTTAAACACTTAGATGCTCAATTATATAATTATTCACTAATTAATCACATAGGTTGTTCTCAAAACAAAGCTAAATAAGCTCGGATAACAACACTGAGGTGCATAAATCCACCTCAAATCAGCTTGCTCATCATACGTGTATACCTACAGAAGGTATGCTACTGAGTTAAACCAACTGAAAAAATTGATTCAAGGATACCTGCTCCTAATCATAGACAAATTTAGGGGAGCTGAGATCAACTGAAGCAACTCAGTTCAAGTTTATTAGCCCCAATATTAGTTTGTTTTTACTAATTGTCTCCTTGTAAAGAGCTTTTGTGAAAATATCTACTACTCGTGGTCTTTAGTTTAGCAAAATATCATGCAAATTTCTCCATTTTCCACATTATCTCTAAGGAAGCGGTCTCTTACACCAATATGCTTAGTCCTTTTATACAAATAAGATTTTTAGCCATATTTAGAGAACTTGTGTTGTCACACACCAATGGAATAATATCAGTCATTATCCCAAAATCTTTCATATGTTACTTAATCTAAAGTAATTAAGGACAACATGAAGCAGCTTCTTCATATTCAGCTTCAATAATAGAAAGGAAAACTGCGTTTTGCTTTTTAGAGGCTTATGAGATCAAGGATGAACCAAGAAAATGAGTCATTTCTTGGTACTTTTCCGATATACTAGGTACCCTGCATAATCAGTATCAGTATACCCAATGAGATCAAAATTATCTTTGAAGCATAGAACAGGCCCAGGTCCGTTATTCTTTTCAAGTGTCTGAGAATCCTTTTTGCAGCCTTCAAGTGAGACTCTTTTGGACAAGTCTAGAACCTGGCACACATACCCACACTAAACACAATATCAGGTTTGTTAGCAGTCAGATATAGTAGAGATCCTATGATCTCTCTATACATAGTCTCATTTACTGAGGGACCAAGTTCATCAACAACCGTCTTTGAGCTTGTCCCTAAAGGAGTATCAATGGGTTTTGCACTATTCATGTTGAATTTTTTTCAAAAGTTCCTTGATGTATTTCTCTTGATAAATCATGCTACCCCATGGTGTTTGCTTGACCTACAGCCTAATAAAGAAGCTCATTTAACCCATTATGCTTTCAAGCTCACTTTTCATTAGCTTTGAAAATTCTTCACATCAAAAGTCTGAGGTTGCACCGAAGATGATATCATCAACATAAACTTACACAATCAGTGGGCTCTTTCCTCTAGATTTTAAAAATAGAGTATTATCAATCTTTTCTCTTTTGAAATCATTCACAAGAAGAAATTTTGACAGTCTGTCATGCCATACTCTAGGGGACGGACCTATTTCAAACCATAAAGAGCCATATACAACTTTAGGACATGATGTGGTTAATCAGTATCTTCAACACCAAGAGATTTTTTAAGACTGACTTCTTCCTTCAGATAACCATTTAGAAATGCCTTCTTCACATCTATTTTGAATAATTTAAACCCCATATATGTTGCAAAGGCAATGAGCATCCTTATTGTCTCCATTCTTGCAATAAAAGCAAAGGTTTCATCATAGTTTATTCCTTCTTCTTGATTGTATCCTTGTAGTGTACCACAGCCCTTACCTTATTTCTAGTGATAGTGTCATACTCATCATTCTTGTTTTTGTTTAGTCGAGGGAACAACCACAACGTTACACCCTAAAACTATATGGAGCCCTTTCGAATGACCTAGAATATAGTCTACTAGACTTGCCAAGAAAGAGTGACGTAAACTATATTCGCCTGTGGATGTGAGTGGAGGAAGCTGTGAATCTTCTAACTCTAATTACCAACTCGAGACTATATTAGTATAAAGTGGCATTATCCCTTTACTAAATCCTCCCTCGCATACCACCATGAATAAGACCTTTACCGGTCAGTTGGTTTTGAATTATTTAATAAGAAAGATAGCAAATCCTACCATTGTATTTCCTTTTTTCATTTGGATCCTATCAACTTGGAGAGTGTCTAGATTAAGACACTTCTCGTATTCAAACTATCAAGATAGACTAAATGAGAGTGTGGCTGACATGGTAAAAGAACAAATTAGCCACACTTTTTTGGACCTCTTTTTGACTACCATCATATAGGGGGTTATAGATTGAGTATACACCCGGGACCCAGCTTCCCATAAATGATACGACAATGGAAGATAATTATACATAATGGCCCTCATAACAGGACTAAGGGATCCATTTAGTCCCTTTAATGGTTTTGTCAACAGGCCTGGGGACCAGGTGCCAAAATTTACTTCTATCAGACTGATGTAGTTCTTGCTATATTGCATTCATGCAGTTAGGATCATTCAAGGCTTTCATTACATTTTAAGTCTCAATAGAGAATATAAATGATGGAAAGGCCATAAAATTTCCTTCTTGTGCCCTAGTCTGCATTGTTGACTCCAAGTGAAAAGTTCTATTCTCTAAAGTATGAGATGACTTATGCTTCCCGTTAGGCCTTCTTGAATTAGATTAAGACAAATTGGACCAGGTCCTTTAGAGACTTAGTCTTGAGTATCTTGCTGGAACCCACAGATTAGAGTTCTACAGTCAAGCACCTAGTTCTTTTTCTCCTCCTTCATCACCAATCACATTATTTTGAGCATTTTGTCTCTCTTTGAATGGGAATCAGTTTCTCCATGTCTAAGTCATCACCATCGGTAGGGTTCTTCATATTTCTTGACTCATCAAAAATGACATGAATACTCTCCTCAACACATAATGTTCTCTGGTTATAAATCTAAAGGCTTTGTTAGTTAAGAAGTAGCCCACAAACACTTCCTCATTTATTTTGGAATCAAAATTTTCCAACTCATCTTAGCTATTGTTTAAAATAAAGCACTTGCAACCAAAAGGTTTAAGGTAGACAAGTTTGGGTTTCTGGTTGAATCATAGCTTATAAAGAGTCTTGTTAAAGATGGACCTGATTAGTTACCTATTAGTGACATAACAAGAAGTGTACGATGCTCCAGCCCAGAAATTCTTAGGAAGACCATCATCTATTAGAATGATTCTGGCAATATCAATCAAGGTCCTATTCCTCCTTTCGACAACTCCATCTTTTTAGGAATTCTTGGGGCTGAGAAGTTATGACTAGTTCCATTTTTAGCACAAAATTCCTCACTCTATCAATTTTAAATTTCGTTACATGATTAAACCTGATCCCAGTTATTTTATTGTTTAGCATCACTTAAATTTGCTTAGAAAAGATCACCAGTACTTCACATGTCTCATCCTTTATTTTCAAGAACATGGTCTATGTGAACCTGGAGTAGTCATCTATAATGACAAAGAGATACTTCTTTTCTCCTCTACTTTGAACCTTGACAAGTCCACATAAGTCCATGTGCAGCAACTCAAGAGGTCTAGTAGTACTTATTTGTTTTTTTAGCTAGAACGAGGACCTGGTTTATTTTTCTTTGACACAAACATCACATCTTTGGTGTTTGAGAACTGCAACTTTGAAAACCTCAGACCAGTTTTCTTGAGTCTAACTTGTTCACTAGAGATAGGCTCATAAGACTAAGTCTTCTGTGCCAAAGATCAGTATTCTCACTTTGAGCACTCAGATAGGTCAGATCACTTCCAGGAACAGAGTGTAGGTCATCCACATATATATTTTTGCACCTTTTGGCCCTAAGTAGAACTTTTTTAGGTTGCAGACTTGTACCAGTCCTACAGTCTCACAAAAAATTTACTTCATTTACCTTGTCACATATTTGAGACACACTCAAAAAGTTGTACTTCAATCCACTCACATAGTACACATCTTTAATGACATGAGCTAAGAATTTTCCAATCTTTACAACACCAAGGATTAATTTTCCAATCTTTACCACACCAAGGATAAAACCTTTCTTAAAATTACCAAATAAGAGACCACCACCTTGAAGTGCCTTGAGTGAAAGAAAATAGTCAGTTCTTCCTATCATGTTCTTGAAGAATCCACTATCCATGAACTAATTTTGACTGTTTTTTCTTACTCACTCCTGTGTTCAGAAATCATTTGTTAGATTAGAAACCCATTTGAGTCTGAGAATCCACTAAAGGGACAGGGGAGTAATCACAACTTTCATGGTCCAACTAGGCTATTTACACTTTTTAGATTATTTCAGGGACCGAGTCCCTTCTTAAGTGACTGTATCTGTTGAACATACTTAGCTGAGTTTATTTTAGCTCTAAGCCTTACTTGTCAGTCTTCCTTGTTATGGCTATTTCACCTACAATGAGAACATAGGAGATTGTTAGATGCAGAAACATACTTGTTGTAAGGATTGAAAGAGATGTTGTTATGTTGGCAATCAAGACCTCTATCATCATTTACTCCTTGATTTGTCAAATTAGCTAGGATTTTTTAAGAGGCAGTCCATTTTAGAGACTTGTTAAGATCTTCTCTTATGCGGACCAAGTCCTTTTCTAATTCAACATTTTTCTTAAGAGAAGATGCAAGAATCTCCTGAGACTTATTTGGCTTCTCTTCAAGTTCAATTTGAAGACTACTAGACTCATATTTTTCTTTAGAAATAAATTTAGACAATTTTTTTTATCTTTTCCAATATATTCTCATTTTCAAAATTTAGTTTTTTAGAGTGTTCTCCTAGCTCAGAAATCTGAACAGTTAGAGATATTTTTTCACATTCAAGATTCTCGTCCTGCTCTTCAAGGAGATTTTTCTCAATAGTGAGCTCACATCGAGAATTAATTAAAACATTTGCAAGTTTTCTTAACTTGTTAGGAGAATAGTCATTTAGATTTTTCTTAATGTTAAGAGGAGTTACCCCATCATCTTCATCATCATCAGATTTTGCCATGAGAATAAAAAATGAGTTGTAAATTGTTTCATAATCTTCTACAGCTAGCATGAAGCATCTTCAAGTTGTTCTGTCTCACCAGATTCACTTGATGAGTCACCCCAGACAGCTAAGGCTTGCTTAACTACATAATATATTGTAGTTTTTCTTTTGGACTTGTTAGGGACCCGATCCTTCTTCTTACCTTTGTCTCCTCTGGACTTCAAATATTCTTGATAGTCCATCTTGTGTAAGGGGAAATCCTTGATAAAGTGACCTATTTTACCATATTTGTGACACAAATCATTTGCACCTACAGGTCTATTGTTGTTTTCTTTATTCTGAAATCAACTCTTTCTCTTCATAGCCCTAATAATTTTTTGCGCTAAGTAGGCAACATATTCATCATACTCACTTAAATTGGATTTTTATGCCTTCACGGATAAGGATTTATCCTTTATTATGATCTTTCTCATCTTAATCATATTGCTTCTTCAGCTCATAGGTCTTCAGATTTCCAATTAACTCATCCATAGTGAGTATCTTAAGATCTCTTGCTTTAGAGATGGCATTGACTTTACATTTCCATAACTTGGGAAAGGAACCCAATATTTTCCTTACTTGTTACCTAGGAGGAATAATTTTACCAAGACAATGTAACTCATTGGTGATAGAGGTAAACAAGGTGTGCATCCCCTAAATAGTTTCACTTTTCTTCATAGTAAAGTCTTCATATTGGGTAGTGAGCGTATCCACATTGGAATCTTTGGCCTGACTGATCTATTCATGAGCAGTTCTTAAGCAATTCAAAATTTTCTTTGCACTTTCACAAGCAGAAATACGATTGTACTCAATCAGGACCTATTCCACATACCAGAAGTTTCTTGGTTGTGAACTTTTTTCAATCTTTTTCCAATCCTATTTATTGTATTCCCTTCGAGTTTTGGGAACCAACCTAGTAATATTTCATTTCTTAACTTCTCATGGGAATATATGAACCATGAAAAATGATGTCCCATAGTTCACTATCCTCAACCATTATGAAATTGTGCTCCTTGACTTCCATCAACCATAATATTGTCCATTAAAATAAGATGGTCAGGTGGTTGACTGCCCTTTCTCTAAGTTTGTGGTGCTGCCATAACTAAGGATCCACTTGAGGTGTTAACCATTTAGAGTGTACCACTCTGATACCCATGGATGAACTATACAAATTCACCACCAGCAAGGGACCAGGTCCTTGAAAAAATTAGTCAACATCAATAAAAAGACTAAAACAAAATTTGCAGAAACAAAATAACACGAGAGATTTTACGTAGAAACCTCCTTGCTCAAGGAAGAAAAAACCATGACCTGTCGTCACAGGATTTCCCCAAACTTAACTATAATCAAGCAACCATTTGATTACAAGCTGAAGAAAACTCAAGAAGGATTTAACTCTAAATCCATACATTTGTAATACCTCTATTACAATAAATAGGACAACTCTACCATAGCTCTACTAACCAACTAGCTCTAGTCGATTAATGCTAGGTAACTTTACCTAAGCAAACAATCAGCATAATCAAGAAGACTTGCAACTCACAATCATAAGAGTAAACTTTTGTTCTAGAAAAAGAATCAAGAACTCAAGAAAATAAAAAGCTAAAAAGCTATCAGGTTCCTGAAAAGTAATTTTCTATTTCTTGAGCAAGAACAGTTTTTCTGATTTAGGAAAACTAATTCATGCAAAAAGTGGTCTTCAATTGATCGCTTTTTAGCTTATATATGTTGAGGGACAATTCGAGTAGGCATTCTATTGGACCAGATATCCATGTTGTATGTTGCGCATCTACACAGTAATGATACTATCAGATAAATTTGTACAATGTACAACAATGTACAGTAGTCCTTAAGAAATAAACATGTGATGGACCTGGTCCCTGAATGTACTGGAAATCATCGTCAAAACTCAATACAATAATACCATTTAACGTAAGCAAGATGTCGGTGAGTAGGAGATCACGTGATAACCCAGTGGAAATAACCTTTAAAATACAAGATAAGGTTGTTTTATGGTTCGATCCTTTCACAAACCCTAAACATAGAGAAAGTTAAAGTGCACTGAGTTTCCTTTTTAAGATGTCGGTGAGTAGTGGACGTAAACTTACATCTTGTGAGGTATCAAAATTAATGTCTTGGTTATGGATGTATATGAAGTTGATAACATTATTCTAATTCTAAGATAAAATTCTTATTATGAGTGCACAAAATATTCCAAAACAAATAGGAAGAATTTTTTTTAGGAAGGATTAATAGGACAGAGCATATATTATGCTAATTATGACAAATAATCTTGTGCAGCTAGCGAAAGTCAGTAACGCTTGTAAGTACATAGTGGAAGATAGATTAGTAATGAAGGTTGATAATCCTCCTAGTAAGAATCATTCCACAAGCTTATTATTGATTAATTTTTCATAACCCACTTCATATATTATTTCATAGTATGTTTCAGATGTCCATAAGACACCATTAAATTATCTACAATTTAGCTTGGGAAATTAAAGTAGAATCCTAAGAAATTCTACTTAGTTCAGAAATAGAAAATTTGACTATATTATGCGCTACCACATTCTATGGTCGAGGAATGTACATAATCTTGATTTCTTCAAAATACTTTATCAGTCACCATATATCCTCACAAGTGACATATACCCATTTTGCAAGATATTGTCATCTTCTTATTTAATATTTGTACCACATTCATTGTGTATGATAGTATATGATTTTTTGATCAACCTTTTTGTTGCTTTCTTTCCATATCTTCTAAAATTATTAATGCTTCAGTGATTATGGCGGTCTTTCCTAGAAATTGAATAAGGGTGCCATGTGCGTGAAGCAAATGACCACAACTATCCGGAACCATTATTCTAATACTTATTTTTTATTTTATGGATTAATAGGGTGTGTATAAATATTTGTAAAGGACTTATGTTGACCAAACTATACCCTCCAAGAATAGACAATGCCATAATTGTCAAATTATAGTAACCCAACTAGATTGGGGTAGATCTCACAGGGATTAAGTCAAATTCATCTCTCGGACTTATTGAAGTAGCCGAAAGTGCAGGAAAGTAAATGGAGGGTTTGTTGTAATCAGTAAAGGGAACAATATTTCAATGCTTTGGGTTGTAAACAATCTAAAATGGACACTAGGCTTGTGTTCCCTCTGACTTCTAACTCCGTAGGTTTATCGTGCTCAATTCGGTTATCTCAATGTGACACATGCAGAATTTAACAAGTTATTTATCACCTATCGTCTTTTGAACGCCTTTGGTGAATTTCACTCATTACCTTTTGAGTCTCACACTTCTCCTACTTTATTAATCCACCAGGGTTCTCACAACCCTAGCTAAGAGAATTAGCCTCTCACAGTTGCAAAATAATCTATGAAATTCAATAGTGTAAACATATGTATAGTATCACAAATAATTGACAAAGAAAATCCAAAGTCTCAAATCAATTAATCAACCAAAAACTATGAACAAAGAGTATTCTAAGATCAAAAGTCAATCTTTCAATCAAAATATATTTGTAAAAGTATTTAGTGCATAAACTAACTAAAAAAAAATCAAAAGAGTATTTATACATTACATTAAAAATCCTAAAAATCTAAACCAAAATGAACCAATAAACTTTGGGTCGGTTGTCACATGTGATGCCAAATGTGGGTCGTAGGTGTCACATATGATGCCATCATAGGTGACAAAAAAATTTCACTTCTGTGGCATCTCTAAATTTTGATCCTCTACTACATATGATACCTACGGCACCATAGGTGGTACCTACGGGCCATAGGTGACAGTAAAAAATCTTCAAATTCTGATTCTCTGTAGTTTGATCTCTAAAACATATGACACCTACCTACGCCACGTAGGTTCTACCCACACCGTATACGTAGTCTCGTAGGTAGGATTTTTTGCAGGTCTTGACTCCTTTTCTTCATGTTAAACTCCAAAACCTAGTTTCCTGCAAAATGGACATAAAAACATCATATCTACCAAAACAAACTGAAGTACTTGCATATTTTCCGATTAAGTGCCAAAATTCCATGAAATCATGGCACATCAAGGACCTCCATAATATTATTTCACTAAAATATTTATTATATAAAATTAGTGAAGTGATTTATACTATGTTACTAGATAATTGGATGTCTCTACCTTTTGAGCCCAAGTAGAAAACTTTTGTTTACAAGTTTTGTGGAGCTCAAAAAAATGCTTTGTGCCCAAATTTGTAATCCTATAAATCTCCCTCCTTTCTACTAATGTAATACATATATAAATACAGTAAAATGAAAGAATATATAGTGTTCTCCCCCTTTTTACTTTGATATCATTTTTTTTGTCTTTAATTTATAACATGTTATTAGCACAAAACTCTGTCATCTTGAGTTAATTTTACAAAGGTGATAGAGGTAAGAATTTATTTTTCTTAATAATGTCGAATCTATCTAAATGTGATTTGATCTCCTAGATATATCGTGTAAAACCTAATTATCTTGGACACTTATGTTGAAATTCATTTAGATGCAATGGATCTATTAGACCCCATTAAAAATAAAAATTAGATATCGAGTTAAGATCGTACCAATGTTATGATATTTCTCCATCATCACCTTGATGAAGACTTAAAAATGGAATCTCACTGTTAAGGATTCTCTCGTACTATGGATTTGAAACATAGATATAACCACTTGAAGATATTTATTCTTCCACACGTATATTATGAATGGACCCATTTGAGATTACAAGATTTAAAAATATAACTTTATATAATTCTGTCATGTTGATAACTATTTCATAATTAAATTTATGTAGAGAAAATATCACAGATAATGATATGCTAGAGAAAATATTCTCCATCTTTCCTACCTCCAGTTTGATCCTACAGTAGCAATATCAAGAAAATCATATTTAAAAAGTATTTTAAATTAATTTTGCAATATTTTATTGTTGAACAATATTGTGATCTTTGATAAAAGTCATAAAAATTGACCTGCTGGTATTACTCTATTCCCTGAAGTGAATACTAAAAATTTTCACCAATATACACATGAAAAAGGTCCTGGGCCTAGGTATGATCGTGGCCATGGTCGAGGAATAAATTCTAATTATGATTATCACCTTGCACCAAATAATAACTTTCCTCACCATCAATGTATGAAGAAGGGGGGAAATCTTGAAGTGGTGCGGGGGAATAATTCCGAAAATATATGTTATCGATATGAAGGAAAAGGGCATTGGTCATGTACCTGTTCTACGTGAAGGCATCTGATAAATCTCATTCAAGCATTCTAAAAAAGATCGATAACAATGCAGAAGCAAATTTTATCTATGAAGATAATGTTGAGCCTATGTATTTACATTATTGCAGATTTATTTGAACTCCTTGAAGGTAATGTGGATCATCTTGTTGGTGAAGAAACCACAATAGGCTAAGTAGTTTACTTTCTATTGGTTGTACTAGTTTATGTTCCTGGTAGTTGTTTTTATCTAGTCTTGTAAATAAATAAAGTTTTGTGCAATACATTGTTTGATAGTAAATACTATATTGTTTACTTTGTTTACATTTGAATCTTAAAGAATATATGGATACTCCTCAAATTTTATTTGGATCAACGATCGATCGTGATGACATTTGTAACTGATTGTAGAACTTCAAAATCTTTTTTGATGTGGTAAATTTGAAATTTATTCCCGAAGTAGTGAGATTGGGTAATAGTAAAATCTTGCTAACTATTCTCGAAGTAGTAGAACTTTAAAATTTACTCGAGTAAATAGCATATGCCATAGTAAACTTAGAATTTACATGTTTAAATAATTTTACTTGTTGGCATGAATAATTTTACCGTCCCAAAGATGAGCATATTGAGTATTAGACATATTCTAAAGAACTATAAGATTCTTCAAGAATTATTACTTGTTATCATGATAAGTTGATTGGACGAGCTAACATTAGGACTGAATCCCCTAAATTCTAGAAAATATAAAAGATGAATAAGGGTTCGTTTACCTGTCATATGATGCATGCATAACGTGGTCACATGTATGTTTATTATAAATTAATATTTTGACATTCATAAATTTGTGTGCTCAATTAAATTGAGTTAAAAGATAATTTTTATATTGTGTAATCAAGACAATTGATCTTGATATTGTTGGTTATATTTAAGTTGGTTTGACATTGAATGTCTTCAATAAATAGTTAAATCATTTCTTATAAGAATAAGACTTCATATGTTGGTATGAAATATAATATATTGCATACAATAGCATTTGTACGCAGATCAATAAATTTGACCAATTCCTTCCTCTCGACTAGTTCAGGATTGGGGACCAAAAATTTCATATAATAGCTTTTTAAAATGCGGTATGTAAATAATGGATATACCATGATGCACAAAGATAAATTATCTAAAATAAATCAGCGATATATGTTAGTTTTCCTAATATAAGGAGAGATAATTAGCATCTAAGAAATCCATTATGAATCATCATTAGTACAATCCTCGTTTAAAGAATAATTCAAGTAAAATGCTAGAAACATTTGTTGACCCCAAATTAATTTTATATTTACTTGCAAATGCTCCTATTGTGTGTATCTAAAGGACAGAGTTTACAACATACTTGAAGCATGATAGACCAATTGAGTTTCAAATAAAATAATTCTTAAAAAGAAAATAAAGCAAACGATCATAATAAAGAGGCAACACACTCTTGAAGAGCCTATGATATAGTACTTCATTAATCATCATGAAAGGTTTAGGTATCTAAGAAAAATAAAGTGGTGAGATCTTAATAGGTTATGTCGCATTATGAACTGATTTAAATATTTTGTCAATGATATCTTTAGTACAAAAGAGTGCGCAATATTGTACAAGGTTATAAGGATCTAAATTTTTTGCCTATTTAATCATGTTGATGTAGAAATAATTAACAAGTGAAATATGCATCTTGATAAGAATAACTATTAAACCTGAAGTCCAAACACTAATGTCACGTACTTATATTCAATGTTGTCACTTGATAATGAAATTATATAAAAATTTCAGAAGAACTAAGAATATTTGAATCATATAGTTCAAATTTTCAGAAAATTTACTCAATCATATTACAAAGATCATTATACGGTCTAAAAAAATTAGGGCGTATATGGTATTATTGTCTTAGTGAGTATTTGACAAATGAATGTTACATAAATGATGTCATTTATCCTTGTATATTTATCAAGAAAATAGCATTAGAGTTTGTTATACTCGATGTATATGTTGATGACATAAATCTCGTTGTAACTACAGAAGAGGTCCAAAAGGAAATTGAATATCTAAAGAAAGAATTTGAGATAAAATATATGGGAAAGATAAAATTTTGTCTTCATCTGCAAATCGAATATTTAGTAGACAGGATTTTTATCCATTAATCTGCCTATATTGAGAAGGTGTTGAAATGATTTTACATAAAAACACATTCATTAAGTACTCCAATGGTTCTTCGATCATTTGAATTAAGAAAAGATCCCTTCTGACCTCCAGAAGAGAATGGAGGGATTCCTGGTCCTGAAGTACCATATCTCAATACTATAGGTGCATTTATGTATCTTGCTAATTCTACAAGGCTTGATATATTATTTTCTGTTAACTTACTAGCAAGGTATAGTTCTTTCCTTACATATAGATATTAGAATGGAGTTAAGCATACACTGCGATATCTAAAGAGAATTATTGATATATGTCTTCTTTATACTAACAAAGATATTGCAGATCTTATTAGTCATGCATATTAGGTTGTTTATCTAACCCACAAAAAACTAGATCACAAATAGATTATGTGTTTATATGTGGAGGTACTGCTATATTATGACAACTTATAAAGTAGTCTATTGTTGTTACTTCTTTAAACATGCTGACATAATAGCTATTCATAAAGCAAGTGAATGTGGTTGAGACTAGTGATACATTTCATCAAAGAGAGATGTGGCCTGAAGTTTGATGTTGCAAGGTACCCATAGTTCTATTTGAAGAGAATACTGCATGCATAGCTCAATTAAAGAAGGTAGAACGCAGCACATCTCACCAAAGTTATTCTTCACACAAAATCTCCAAAGAAATGTTGACATTGATGTATAACAAATCCATTCAAGTGACAATCCAGCGAATTTGCTCACTAAATTTTTACCAACTTCAACTCTTAAGAAGATGTTACACAAGATTGAAATACAAAGAATGCAACCATTTGAGTCGGGGTCTTGATTAAGGGAGTAAGATATGCGTTGCACTCTTTTTTTCTTAACCAAGGTTTTGTCCTACTAAATTTTTCTGATAAGATTTTTAATAAGCCAGCAAGCAATGTATATTACATGGATATCCATCCGGGAGTGTTAGATAATTGGATGTCTCCAGCGTTTGAGCCCAAGTAATCGGCCAAGCTTTTTTTAAGTAGAAGACTTTTGTATCCAAAACTTGTGGGCCCAAAAAAATACATTGTGCACAAGTTTGTACCCTTGTAGATCTCCCTCTCTTCTACTAATATAATACATATATTTTACTTATATATAAGTGAAAATCCTTGGTACTAATAATTTGTCTTATCGCTTTCTTTCAGTTTTTTACTATTATTATTACTACTATTATTTCTATTTCTATTCTTTTTATTTATTATTGTTATATTATTTTTTATTGATATATATAAGTAAAGATTGGGGTGACTACCAAGGATATTTCGATAATTTATGTATTATTTTAATAATATTCTTATTTAGACCTTTATAATTTAATTATACATGGTAGTATTTTTTTATAAATATCCTTTTGTTCCTTATTAAATGACTACCAAGGACTTTTCATGCTTCTACTTCCCTACCACATGTGAATATCTATTCATGTGGCTATGGTTGAACCACATGCACATTACAATATATTTTTATATCTATTTCATTGTATGTAATAAATGTCAAAAAATCTATCAAAATTTATATTTTCTCCGTCTTATTTTACGAGTCGGTCATTTTCTTTTAAATCTGTCCTAAAAAAGTCAACTTTTCTTATTTGACAACTATTTTATGCTATTATTTTTATTGTGTCCCACTTAATAAGAAAAGACAATTAAAAAGTAAACATTAAAGTGACTTTAAAAATATTGTAAATCTTATGAATTCATTATTCTTTTCTTAAAATTTGTGTCCGATAAAATGGTGATAAATAAAATACTCCCTCCATCGTATTAGTTGGCCCCTGTGGACTTGACACACCCATTAAGAAAAATATTTATTAGGAGTTTATTTTATCAAATTAGTCTTATTAATTATGCTTTGAAAATATAATTTGAGTATATACAATTTGTTTAGTCATTTATAATAAGGATATTATTGAAAGAACATTTTAAAATCCTTTTGAATTCATTAAAGGGACAACTTGACATAAATATCTTTATGAAAGAGGGCCAACTAAAATGAAAGGGAGGGAGTAGGACGGAGGAATTATTGCTTTACCACACAAATATTATTCATGTGATTATTGTTTCCACCAAACGAAAATTAAATGATATTACAGGATGATGTTTCTAGTATAATAAAATGATAAATTAATGACTCTAACTTCTAGAATTGACATTTTTAGAATAAAATAGATGACTCAAATAAATAGGCAAAAGTGTCTTCATATTACGCAATAATCTCCTCTCATCAATTATCAATTCTCACGCATCTGTATGTAAGTTTCTCTACCTTCTCATTCATTTATTATTTTGGACATTTATTTATTCATTCAACAAGCTATAATTTCTATGTTTTGAGTAAATATGCGTTTTTGGTAGAATGAATAATTTAAATTTAATTTCGACATGTATTTTTAGAAATATTTATCTGTATTGTGTATTTTGCTCTCCGAGAACGAGGTTCATGTGTTGGTCCAACACCATGAATTTTTCGATCAGTTGATGAGCATCTTGGATGATAACAAGCATACGACAATTGATGTATTAAAGCATTTTCGAACTCTTTGACATCGACATTTTTGAAGCAAAAATGAAGATGGAGTATAGGGTTTTGAAATTAAGGATGGGTTAAAGAGAGGTGTGCTCATTTTCCTCTTATCTGTAACAAGTCACAACCACATTATTTACGAAGTAATATTTTAAATAAATTTAAATTTATAATTTGAATCTCCTTTCACGAAATATTAAATTGTTTATATAATTATTTTTATTTTTATGTGGAAATGTTGAATTTTTTTTCTTCATATATTTAAAACTTTCTAAGTAAAAATTCTGACTCCGCTAAAAATTTTAATACTCCAAACTTTTAATATTTTAGTTTTCTGCTAAAAAATAATACTATCACACATGGACTTGGTGGGTTAACATTTAAAGTTTTTAACAAGAAGTAATAGATTGTTTAGATAGAATTAAAATTATTTTTTATTTTTATGTGGCAATGTTGAATTTTTTTCTTCATATATTTATTTTCTTATATTTTAAACTTTCTAAGTAAGAATTCTGACTCAACTAAAAATTTTAATACTCTAAGCTTCTTACATTTTAGTTTTTTGCTCAAAAAATACTACCGCGCATGAACTTGGTAGGTTAAAATTTAAAGTTGTTAACCTATTTAAATTTCTATCTTCTATCTACTGTATAGAAAGGAGAGTTGAGGATGACCAATGGTATTTTTGAAATTTCAAATCTATTTTAATAATTAAGGATATTTTTGATACTTCATATCTATTTTATCATTATAATGATTGTACAAACATATCTTTCCATGCTTCTACTTCCCTATCACATGTGAATATCATTTCATGTGGCTATGTTTGAACCATATGCACATTACAATATATTTTTATATCTATTTCATTGTATGTAATAAATGTAAAAGAATCTGTCAAATTTATATTTTCTCCCTCTTATTTTACGAGTCGATCATTTTCTTTTAAATTTGTCCTAAAAAAAGTCAACTTTTCTTATTAGATAACTATTTTATGCCATTATTTTTATTTTATTTTTATTGTGTCTCACTTAATAAGAAAAGACAATTAAAAAGTAAACATTAAAGTGACTTTAAAAATATTGTAAATCTTATGAATTCATTATTCTTTTCTTAAAATTTGTGTCTGATAAAATGGCGATAAATAAAATACTCCCTCCATTCATATTAGTTGGCTCCTGTGGACTTGACACACCCATTAAGAAAAATATCTATTAGGAGTTTATTTTATCAAATTAGTCTTATTAATTATGCTTTGAAAATATAATTTGAGTATATACAATTTGTTTAGTCATTTATTAATAAGGATATTATTGAAAGAACATATTAAAATCCTCTTGAATTCATTAAAGGGACAACTTGAAATAAATATCTTTTAGAAAGAGGGCCAACTAAAATAAAAGGGAGGGAGTAGGACGGAGGAATTATTGCTTTACCACACAAATATCTATTCATGTGGTTATTGTTTCCACCACATGGACATTAAATGAAGTTACAGGATGATGTTTCTAGAATAATAAAATGATAAATTAATGACTCTAGCTTCGAGAATTGACATTTCTAGAATAAAATAGATGACTCAAATAAATAGGCAAAAGTGTCTTCATATTACACAATAATCTCCTTTCATCAAGTCTCATTTCTCGCACATCTGTATGTAAGTTTCTCTACCTTCTCATTCATTTATTTTTTTTGGATATTTATTTATTCTTTCAACAAGCTACAATTTTTTATGTTTTTTAGTAAATATGCATTTTTTGGTAGAATGAATAATTTAAATTTAATTTCAGCATGTGTTTTTAGAAAAATTTATCTGTATTGTGTATTTTGCTCTCCGAGAACGAGGTTCATGTGTTGATCGAGTGTCATGAATTTTTCGATCAGTTGATGAGAATCTTGGATGATAACACACATACGGAAATTGATGTATTGAAGTATTTTCGAACTCTTTACATCAATATTTTTGAAGCCAAAGCGAAGATGTAGTTTACGATTTTGAAATTAATGATGGGTTAAAGAAAGAGAGGTGTGCTTATTTTCCTCTTATCTGTAACAAGTCACAACCTTTTTTATCTAAATTGAACCAACTGAATTGCTTCTCGAAAAATATGTTGTGGCCTCAAACATGAAGCATTTGATGTGTAGAAAGTATACTCTTAACGACTTGGAGTAGTATCTTTTTGTAGGTGTTGAGCTACTTTAAGCATCTTAGCATCCAAATTCCTTTCATGTGTGTAACATTCTTAGATATTCGTTAAAGCATAATAATGGTCACATATATAACTAAGAGATGATTCCCCACTAACCATAAAAAATGCACTCAAGGGTGTGGCCTAGTGATTCAATGATGTGGGTTGAGCACTATGAGGTCTCAGGTTTCTCTCTTATTTTTCTTTTCTTCTTCATTGAATTTGTCATGAATTTTTTAAACAAACAATGCTGCAATAGTTTAGCAATTTTTATAACGTACACAACTTCAAAATCATGTCAATGAAAGTAATATTCGGAGAAATTCTTAATAAACTGAGAACTTTTTTGCTATTCTATTTGTCTAAGTATGAAGTTTCAACCTGCTCATTTAAAATTCTACACTTTAATGGAAGAAAGTAATTTTTTTCAATCAAAAGAAAAGGGCGGAACTTTTTTTTAATCATATGGTATAAATTTGGCTAATAGTTAAACAGGTGGATGTTGAAAGGAATTGAGAATAGATTGCAAATGGGTTATTTGATGTTGATTGATGTGTGAGCAAATGCTAACACATTTTATGCTTTTAGACATGAATAATTGTGATGTTTAAAGCAACTTTTGTCATATTTGATTGGTTTTACTTTAATTTTACAGTAAAAGATAAGGTGCAGGGGGACCAATAATAATGAAAGCAAAAAGGTTGAATTTTGAAGCAAATAAAGGACAAGTGTGGCTGATGACATTAATGGTAAGTCGTCAGCCTGGTGATAAGCTATCAAGGACACCGTCAGACTTAACCAGAGAATGGAAGTTGAAGAGAAATTGTGATGACATTTTGTGACAAGGCGTGAGAGTTATAATAAGGCATCAGGATCATCGTCAGCCTTAGGAAGAAATTATAAAAAGGGAAGAGGAGCCGAAGACATCCATGATACGTCGTTAGACTCCTAACACGTCGTCATCCACATCGTCAGCCTTAGGCGGAGCTTTTCAACATTGAAGAAAATCTGACGCCATTCCTGATAAGGCGTCAGACCCTTGATAAGGCTTCACCTAATGGCGTCACCTATTCGAGAAATTTACTTAAGTTGTTATTTTATTTTCTTAATTTGACTCAAGTATAAATTGGAACTTTTAGGGTTTTCTAATTATCATTAACATATCTTGCAATATATATTGTGCATGATTTTTCTCGCTCTCGAGTTCCAATACGCTCTAGAACATTATTGTTGAGAGAAGATTATCGTAAATATTCTAGGAGTTTTATATTTAGATTCAGTTCAAGTTACACTTCTTGATTTTCATCAACATTGTAAGTTAATCTGCCCAACTATGAATTCAACTTGTGTACTTGTTTATTGCATCATGAGAGGCTAAACTTCATTAACCTGAATTATGGGATCTAGGGTTAGGTTTTAATAAGGTGCTAAGTATTCAAGATTCAATAGGTGGTAGGATTTCTTGATAATTCTGAAGCTTTAATTAACGTCTGTTGGTTGCAAATAGCAAACACACCTGTTTTGATTTGCTTGAGAAAGAAATCAAATATAGTAGGAAGTGAATTATCAACAGGAACTCGAAAATACTTCGTTTCATAATCAGCGCTATAACAAGGTTGGTTAACCTGAGGTAAAATCTGGGCAATGAATAGAAATTCCCTAAGTCCGAGAGGATTAGAAAATTAAACGCTTAAGTAGGTTGAGAGACATTTGAGCATAACATCGATAAAGATAGCTTGTTATCCTACCCACCATGAGAATCTTGAATCACCTTTAGCATTTATCATGTACCGTCAACCCTAGTGAACATAATTCTGGTTATTTCATAAATTCTTGATTACAAACATCGAAATTAAAGTGACAAGCAATTATTCGTGAATCTTAAACCCCCCATTTCAGGAAACATTAAACTATCAGTGAATTAAATCGTAAATAACTTGGGTTCACACCTTATTTCCTGTGGGATTCGATCTCAACCTAGTTGGGTTTTATATTGACAACGATCGCTTACACCCATTCAAGAGTGTAATTTGAGCATTATCAATAATGGCGCCATTGCCGGGGAATACAGTTGTAAACTGAAAGTTTGTGTGTGCTAATTGACTGTTAGTTAAGTTTCCTAGATTTACGTTTGTTTGTTGTTTTTGATTAATTGCAGGATCCTTGTTGTTTATGCCAAAAACAAGAAGTTTTGGAGAACCGTTATTACCAATTAATCCAGAACCGCAGTTGATCGGGAGAATGACAGAACAACAAGAGGCTGACAGACTGGTAGCCTTGGTCAGGGCTCAGGTGAACGTACAAAATGAGGTTCAACAAGTACGTCATCCGAACCTTGATGATAAAGACTTGGGTGATGAGGAATTGCTGAATCCTAAAAACCCAAGGCGAGCAGAGAAACTTGTTGCACCAGTCCAACAAAATTTTAATAGAAATTGTCCAGTCAGAGGAAGGTATGGTCAACAGCCTTTCCAATACGAGGTTGATGACGATGATGAAGAAATGGACAGAGCAGGTGCAACGGGTGCGATCATTCCTCCACCGTTGGCACCTGGTGCAAAATTCAGCATAACAAGTACCATAATTCAGCTCCTAAATCTAAAGGGATTGTTTGGTGGCCCGCCTGGTGATGATCCGACCATGCACTTGGTGAGCTTTATCACCATCTACAAATCTTTTGATAATTTAGGAGTGAGCCAGAATGCAATCCGGTTGAGATTATTTCCATTATCTCTGTCTGGAGAGTCAACAATGTGGTTAAATGAGCTTACGCCTGATTCCATCACCCACTGGAAGGAGTTGAAAGAAGAATTCCTAGAACGGTTTTTTCCACCCTCCAGGAGGGTACAGTTGAGAGACGAAATTAGTAACTTTAGACAGCTCCCTACTGAAGCTTTGCATGAAACATGGGAGAGGTTTAATAAGAAGCTGACACAGTGTCTGAACCACAATATGATGGACCTACACTTGATGGAGACTTTGTATAGGGCTCTCAACTCTGTAACAAAGCCGATTGTAGATAATGTTGTTGGTGGTTTGTTTTTTTATCTATCTTTTCAAGATGCCTCAGATATGCTGAATAGGATGACCAAACAGAGTCGGGCTTGGCATACCAGGGATTATGTGGTAGCTAGTTCGACTATTTTTGTTGGTATGACTACGGAGCAGCACAGAAGAGATGAGGAGCGAGACTAAGACATGACCCACCTAAAGATATAGATGGACTTGCTAGCCAAGCACTTGCTATCACGAAATACTGAAAAGGTCAAAGCTATGGAATCTCAGTACACTGTGGCTACTAATGTAGATGAGGAGGCAAACTATGTGAGTAATCAGGGGGATTTCCGAGGCAGTAGCCAAAGGAATCAAGGTCGGAACTTTTATGACAAGCCTGATTATAAAGATAGAGAGCAAGGAAACTGTAGAAGCAATAATGATAGGAGTGGTTTATATGTCCCTCCTGGAAGTTGGGATATTACACCAACTAGCTCTGGAAAGATATCCATGAAGGACATGATGAAAAATTATTGAAGGGAGTTGAGGCTACCAACTCGGGAGTAACTACTATAAAAAGTGAATTCTCTACCCTGAGTCAGTTGGTTAGTTCAAACTCCACTTCTATCAAGCAGTTAGAGTAGCAGATGAGCCAACTTTTCACAACACTAAACCAGAGAAAAAGTGGTACTTTACCTAGTGATACAATTTAGAATCCGCGGAATGATGTCTCATGTATAGCGATTACCACTAGGAGTGGCAAGATGCGACTTGGCCCATCTGTGAGCAAATCTGTAGATGGTGAAGTAGTTGTTGAGAAATCTAAAGAAAGTAGTCCAGTAGAGTCTGAGAAGATGGATAGTTCTGTTGATGCTTCAGATAAGGAAAAAGAGAAGAAAGAGGAAGTGGTGTTGAAAACTATTCCAAGACCACCACCTCCCTTTCCTCAACGATTGAAGAAAAAAGTTGATGATGCAAAATTCAGTAAATTCATAGCAATGCTCAAGCAACTGACAATAAATGTGCCTCTGGTTGAAGCACTTGAGGAAATGCCAGGATACGCGAAGTTTATGAAAGACCTTGTAACCAAGAAACGGAAGGTTAGCCATGAGCCGAAGGATAATCTTCTCCATTGTGGTGCTATCTCTATAAGGTCTTTAGTGTAAAAAAAGGCAGATCCGAGAGCATTTATCATCTCGTGTACTATTGGTTCCCTGAAATTCACAAAAGCACTATGCGATCTGGGAGACAGTATAAATCTGATGCCACTGGCTGTGTACAAGAAATTGGGCTTAGGGGATCCTAACCTAACAAATATACGGTTGGTAATGACAGATAGGTCTGTGAAGCGGCCTGTGGGCATACTACATGATGTTTTGGTAAAGGTAGCCGATTTTATTCTGCCTGCTGATTTTGTGGTCTTAGATTGTGAGGTGGATTTTGAAGTGCCCATCATATTGGGTAGGCCATTACTTGCAACTGAGAGAGTACTAGTAGACATGGAGTTGAACGAGCAAAAGTTCAAGTTCAATGACAAAGAAACACGTTTCAAAATACACTCATCCATGGTTCAGCAAAAAGAGATGAGTGTTTTCTCAATCGTTGACGTTTTCTATGATGATGGTAAAGGGGTATCAACAGGTTGTCTTGGCGAAGTCTGAGTAGTCAAGATAACCAAGTTGTGCCGCGACAGTAAATCAGGCGCTACTGGGAGGCAACCCAAAGTTTTTATGTTTAAGCAAGTGTTTTTACTTTTATAATTAGGATTTAGTACAGAGAAGGTGAAAACTAAGGAGGTCGGCTGAAAGGTCATGAAGGCATCTCTGATAAGCCATCACAACTGTGATAAGCTATCAAAAATGTCGTCAGATAGGCCAAACTCGAGGCAGTTTCTGTTAAGGCTGACGACATCAGTGATAAGCTATCACACTTATGATAAGCCATCATAAGATGTCGTCAAGAAGAACTTGAACACATTGTTAAACCATTTTGGGCCCAATTCAGAAAATCCGACCCGACCCACAATCGAACCTTTTCATGTTCCCGCCTATGTTATTTTCTTTCCTTCTTTAGTTTATTGCTTTCTTTACGTAGTTTATTTACTTACTCATTCTAACTAATTTCCCCAAGTTAATCAAGATGAACAATCTCCCTTGTGTGTGGGTTTGAATTTCAAAATCAAGAATTTCTTCCTACTTCCTCTTGTGTGTGTAATCATATTAAGGGCTCCCATCAGGTATGCTCTAAATTTAACTCTTCTTTTCTTGTGGTAAGTGATAGATGGATGACAACCCAAGTTCCCAAGAGGCTTGAGCCAAATTCAACTTGAAAAGGGGCTAAAAATCACACCTAGGGTTTGCTGTGCAGGCCCAAGGTTTAAAAGTCAGCTAACAAATTGGAACTTGAGTGGATTTTGAAGAATAATGGGACCAAAAATTAAGTTAAAGTCAAAAGTGGGGTTCTGATAAAAGTTGACGACATTCATGATAAGCTATCATAACTGTGACGGCTTATCAGGAATGTTGTTAAAGGATGCTAAGAGTGAAGTGGATTTTGTTTAGAGATGACGACATTCGTGATAGGCTATGACAATTATGACGGCTTATCAAAAATGTCATTAGAAGTTAATAAAGTTTTGTAGGTTCTGTCTGAGGCTGGCGACAATTGTGATAAGTTATCACAGTCGTGACGGCTTATCAAGAAATGTCGTCACACTTGGAACCTGAAGCATGAATGAGCCTTCTCAAAGGATGTGAATCTTAAATGATTAATGTGTTTGTGTTTATGCTCTTGAGGATTGACTTATGTTTTTCTATTGATACAGGAACCTTATAATGGCACCCAAAGGAAAGAGTCCTCATCTTACCAAGAAGGAACAACAGAAAAGTGTACGCCGAAAACTCATCGATGAGGAGTCTGATTATAAAGAAGAAGAACCTCTGCTCTGGAAGCGAAAGAAGAAGCAAAGCCCTACAAAACTTTCACCACCCCCACCATTTGAGGTGGAGGATAGTGAGGATACTTAAACAATAACAACTTTTGAGCAGGAGGTATCTGAATATTCTGAACATGAGCAGCATGAGTCTGAACATGTTGAATCTGAAGAAGAGGAACAGAAAGGGTTCGAGCAGTCTGAGTCTAAGGTAACAACATCCAGATCCCCGTCCACTAAACAACAAGATGATGAAGAGTCTCCAGCTCGGGGAACACTTATCAAATGTAAGAACCCTGAATTTTGAGACAATGCTAGATGGAAAATTCCCAAAGCAGAGGGTATCTTCACTACTGGGCTTCGCAAAAATGATAGAAGAAGAGCTAAAAGGCCAATTTAGGAAGAAAAGAAGATTATCACCCAAGGGTTGAGCAGGTACCCTGAAGTGGAATAGAAGTTCCAAGAGTATGGCTTGGGATGGACCACAAAAGGGGGAGGCTCATTTTGCCCTGCACTGGTCTGGGAGTTTTACGCAAACTACCAAGCTCAGCTAGAAAATATGTGTAGACCAGGAGAAAGAGTTGCAGACCAGCTCCTAGTGGATAGAGTTCAGGTAAAGGGCGTAAGGGTTGATGTCTCAATCAGAACCATCAACAGGTTCTTGCATGGCCCCAACTTCACTCCTCAGGCCACTGCACCATCAGTCTATGCTCGAATTAAGAATCGAGAAAAACAACATCTGTGGTTGGCCAATATCATAGCTGAAGGAGAACCAGCATGGGTGACCAACCCAAATGAGAGAATCTGTAAGTCCTCTTTGACTCAAGAGGCAAAGTTTTGGTGGGGTATAGTGCGTATCTGGTTGATGACCACTGATGGAGACAACATTCAGGGTGATGACCGAGCTATACTAGTAGTAAGCATGGTGCAGAAGATCCCCCTAAATTTTAGGGAAATCGTTGTTGATGAGATGAAGATTAGAATGTCGAGAACCGACACTGCTTATCCTTTTCCTTATCTTATCACAGAGTTGTGTCGAGTTGCTAATGTGCCAAAGATTACAGGGATTGATGATGACATTCCTTCCTAAAAAACTCACAACCCCATACGATATGATGAAAATCAGCCAGGACTGAGACTTGATAGAGGTACAGGGGTAGCAGTAGACCCTCCAGTTACAGATATTGGTTCAGCACCTGATGTGGAGGTGCAAGATTTTGAGACTGTGCACCCAACTTTTTTAGCACATGCAGGTTTAGTGCCTGAGAATGAACCCAACCCCTCAGCTCCTATAGCTACAGTAGGATTTGCAGTTCATCCAATTGATATCAGAAAAGTAGGTAAATAAGACAAATGGTGAGAGTTACAGCTATATGCCTTTGCCAAACAATTTGTTGTTGTAGTAGACAAGAGAATAGGTTGCCCTTGAGCCTTTTATGACATTGCCTGAACAGGTTGCAGATTTGGAGAACCAATTCGATGCACGGGCAAAAAAAATATCAGGGGCTAATCTTGCTAAATTCAGAGCGGCATTGGACAAGGTAAAGACAGATGTTAGGGTGTTACAACAGCATCAATTTATGGTACTGACAGGTCCGACTGTGGATGAATCTGAGGAAGAAATTCCAATACTTGACCTCACTGGAGATTTACCAAAGAAAAAGAAAAAAATGGGGGAGAAGAAGGGCAAAGATAAGAGAGAAGAATCAGACAGCGAGGAATAAAAAAGAGTGAAAAAGAAGGCAAAAAGGAAGGAAAAAAAATAGGAATTGAAGAAAGCAAGAATAGAGTCCCTAGCGGACAACGATAAATGGGAGGCATCCATCCGAGCTAGGGCTGCAGGTGCCTCATCTAGCAAGGCTCCAACCACTGCAAGGCCAAGTGCTCCCGATGGAGAGAAAACAGCAGATGATGCAGCAGCAGGGTCGAAGACCTATAAGCCTCACTCTTGATTCACTCCAGGTATTCCCTAAACCCTGAGTTCATTTTATTTTTAATTTTAAGTTGAGGGTGTAGGGAAGAATGTTATTGTAAAAATTTGTGGTAGATAATTAGGAGTAATACGGGTACTTAAGGCAGTTAGCTTTTTTTGTGACTGTTGAGCACCTCTCCATTGGTCTGATATATTACTGTGTGAATTGCATCTATTTATGACCACGGTTTATCTTTTTGTGACATTAATCTGGCAACTGAATAACCTTTGTTAAACAAGTGCATGAACCAGATAAGTAGTGATATGCGAGATACTTGTGTGCCATGTGTGTTCAAGGTCTTACTCAGTTCCCATTGTGTGTTGAATCTAGAACTTGCCCTATTAGTCTTGCCATGGTCATAGGATAGGAGTTAGGAAAGGATCATAGGCCATTTTTTATTTTAGCCCACTTTAGCCAAAATGACCTTCCTAATGTGCATAATATCTCTTGATCCTTTTTTGAGCCTAATTAGCCTATTTCTTTCTACGATACCTCTCACCTTCCCATTTACATCACAATGAACCTATTTTGGCCCTGGTCCTCCTTGGACACTGTGCACCTTGACTTTGGCAAACAACCTAAGTTGAGGGTGGCTATCATAGGGGTGCGTAATGCAAAATGAGTATGAAGAAAGAAAGAATAAAAGAAAAGAATAAAAAGTTGGGTGCGGTGAAAAAGAAATAAGAAAAGAGAAAGTTGCGTAAAAGATGATAAAAAGATAATATGATAATTGAAAAGACCGCATCCATCTAGAGCATGTGTGATCAATAAAAGAGGGGAAGAAAAGAAGGTTGGGAGTTGAAACCCTAAGAGTTTAGTATAGTGTCAAGGAGGCATAGTCACTCTAAAATATCCATGAATATCATACCAGCCCCTGACCTACGTTAAAAGCTTAAGAAAAGCCTATAGTGATCCTAACTGACATGTCTGAAGACTTGGGCACCGACTATAAGGGCAAGCTTATGACATTTGACATGAAATGTTTGGAACTTTATTCTGAGAGTGAGTCTTATAATTATCCCTATGTTATGTATGTGAATTCTGATATGAGTGAAAAGGGGATTTCTTTGTTGTGAAGGCACACCGGGTATATGCTTGGTTGTTATTGCTAGTTTTGTCATATCTCGATCCTTGTCAGTTGCATGGTTGTTTTCAATAATAGACACAATTGCTTTTAATTTGACTGACCTTGGAGATGGTCAATATGTTTTGAGCTTAAGTGAATAACTGACTGCTGAAAGTGCTCTATATCGTCTTGCTTGTGTTTAGTTGCTTGAGGATAAGCAATTGTTCTAAGTTGAGGGTGTTGATGTGTGAGCAAATGCTAATATATTTTATGCTTTTATCCATGAATAATTGTGAAGTCTTAAGAACCTTTTGTCGTATTTGATTGGTTTTACTTTAATTTTGCAGTAAAAGATAAGGTGCAGGGGAACCAATAATAATGGAAGCAAAAAGGTTGAATTCTGAAGTAAATAAAGGATAAGTTTGGATGATGACATTCATTATAAGTCGTCAGCCTGGTGATAAGCTATTAAGGCCACCGTCAGACTTAACCAGAGAATGGGAGTTGAAGAGAAATTGTGATGACATTTTGTGACAAGGCGTCAGAGTTGTGATAAGGCGTCAGGATCATCATCAGCCTTAGGCAGAAATTATAAAAAGGGAAGAGGACCTGACGACATCTATGATACATCGTCAGACTCTTGACACGTCGTCATCCATATTGTCAGCCTGAGGCGGAGCTTGTCAACATTGAAGGAAATCTGACGCCATTCCTGATAAGGCGTCAGACCCTTGATAAGGCATTATCTAATGGCGTCACCTGTCCGAGAAATTTTCTTAAGTTGTTATTTTATTTCCTTAATTAGACTCAAGTATAAATAGGAGCTTTTAGGGTTTTCTAATTATCATTAACATATCTTGCAATATACATTGTGCATGATTTTTCTCTCTCTCGAGTTCCAATACGCTCTAGAACATTATTGTTGAGAGAAGATTGTCGTAAATATTCTGGGAGTTTTGTATTCAGATTCAGTTCAAGTTACACTTCTTGATTTTCATCATCTTTGTAAGTTAATCTGCCCAACTATGAATTCAACTTGTGTACTTGTTTATTGCATCATTAATGGCTAAACTCTATTAACCTGAATTATGGGATCTAGGTTTAGGTCTTGATAAGGTGCTAAGTATTCAAGATTCAATAGGTGGTAGGATTTTTTGATAATTCTTAATCTTTAATTAACGTCTGTTGGTTGCAAACAGTAGATACACCTGATTTGATTTGCTTGAGAAAGAAATCAAATATAGTAGGAAGTGAATTATCAATAGGGACTCGGAAATACTTCATTTCATAATCAGCGTTGTAACAAGGTTGGTTAACCTGAGGTAAAATCTGGGCAATGAATAGAAATTCCCTAAGTCCGATAGGATTAGGAAATTAAACGCTTAAGTAGGTCGAGAGATATTTGAGCATAACATCGATAAAGATAGCTTGTTATCCTACCCACCATGAGAATCTTGAATCACCTTTAGCATCTGTCATGTACCGTCAGCCCTAGTGAACATAATTCTGGTTATTTCATAAACTCTTGATTACAAAAATCAAAATTAAAGTGACAAGAAATTATTCGTGAAACTTAAACCCCTCATTTCAGGAAACATTAAACTATCAGTGAATTAAATCGCAAACAACTTGGGTTCACACCTTATTCCCTGTGGGATTCGACCCCAACCGGTTGGGTTTTATATTGATAATGATCGCTTACACCCATTCAAGAGTGTAATTTGAGCGTTATCATTGATCTTAGAGACTACCTCTTCGTCAAAATTAAACTCAAGTTCAAATTCCAGCAAAGAAAAAATACTCTGTGATTTCTTTCTATCTTTTTTAGCTTTATTGAATGGAGTTACATACCAGTTGTTGGTGGGAGATGGCCGATTATATAATTTATTTGACATCGTTGGAAGATGTTAATTTTAGTTGTAGGGTTGACCTACCTGTAGTATTGACTTTTAGCTTATTTTTCTTTTTCCTTTTTAACAAGTAAAGTATATTGCCTTTTTGTATTTTTCTTTACTTATGTTGGCCATGTGCATCTCTATAGTTGTAATTTGCTCCATTGAGTTGTTCTTTTGGAGAATTATATGCACTGAATTTGAAAACTCATTCATGGAGCATTTGATCCAATTAACAAATCACCGTCCTTTAATATGTTAATCTTCATATATTCTAACTAAATGAGAGTATGTTCATGTATCCAAGCAGAATCATGTTTGGTCCTTTTACATAAAGTGAATTTTAGACAAATAAGAACTAACTACAGTTTAATGTTCTCCTTATATGACTGGGAATTATCTAAGACATAAAATGAACAGGCCATCATTGCTTATGTTATGAAAGGATTAAACCTTAAAATAATTCAATCAGTTACGTGAGACCAGAAATGGTGGATCTTTAGTTCCTAGATAGAGTCAAAGTGCTTACAACAGTTTTGCAGCAAATGCAAACCACTTGTTGATAATGAGAAACGTGTTTCTCTTTGAGAAGCTACTTAAGCCTTCTAGATACATGATTTCTATATTTGTGTGTGTTGTTTTTGAAATGTTGATCTGATTTTTTTAGTGTCATTTTGGTGAGACAAAAGTTGAAGCTTTCTTGAAATGGCTATAGAACATCAAGATCAAGATGGTGTTCCATATAATTGAGAAAGCAATTTGCTCGTGTTGTTAGAGGTATTCAAAGCAAGCTCTTGCTGGCATTCTCGTTTTACTCGTTCTTTGATTAATTATTTTTAGCATAACTTTTTTGCTACTATATTTGTTTTAATTACTTGTTTTTCGAGTCTGCTTTATAGAGATAAGAGTATTTCTTAAGATTGAATTACTGTGTGATGTAGTAAGTGCATACCAAATTATATGTGAATCATGATTTGTGAATCATGCTCAGAAAGAAATGCATTCTTTCAATGAAAAATGTGTTTGATATTTGGATTTGAACTTCTAAACTAATTTAATCGTTAAATTTTGTTTAACAGGTATTGATCATGAATGCTCAGAGATTGATCGCAATAGGATGAAAAATACATTCTACTATTGTAGAATTTATAAATGCATATATACCAATGTAAATAGGCAACAATACTATGATATGTGAAATAAATATCATGTGAGTATCCTGTAGTATGATATTTCCACAGTTGTATAAAACGTACATTTGGAATCTTATGATATGTCCGTGATAATGATATTGTTATATTAAAATGTATTTATATATATACATACATACATACATACATATACATACATACATACATACATATACATACATATATACATATATATATACATACATACATATATATACATACATACATATATATATACATACATATATATATATATACACACGTTGGACCCGTGCAAAGAACGGGCATCCTTATCTAGTCAACATAGAAATGAATTCTCCCCCTCTCTCATTTGTTGTCATTTATTTTTATTTTGTCTTTATTTTATAACATATATAAAATTTTATCATGAAGAAATCAAAAATATACATTAAGGCGAGATAATTTATCTATTTATACTTGAAAATAAAAAAATAAAATTTTAATAATGAGTCAAAAACTTTTATGAGGCAAAGTAAATAGTCGCCAGTATTATAATCTTTAAGATTGAATTAACTATAATCAATTTTTATTTAGCATCAAATGAATGCAAATGAATATAAATAATAAAACAACTCGTGAACAAAACAAGTAAAGAATATTAATTTTTACTGCATTGATTTTATTCGTGGATCTTAAAAATTCGATAATTTTACTATCCACGAGGTAATTTGAAACATTTTTATAATGATCCCAATTATAATGAGGAATTTTTTTATAACTTGATAAAAATTTAAAAAGTTAAATAACTTGATAAAACTTGATAAAACTTTAAATAGTTAAATGTTCTATAAAAGAAGAACTAAAGTCTAATGACATTCGATAACTTGAAAGATCAAACAAGAAAAACAACATTGAATTTTGGGGATTTCTTCTTTCTATATGGATTGATAAAAGGGATTCATACCTAAATATATCATCCAATATTAGAATTTTCACCGGTCTAGCTCAAATTTAATTTCAAGCTCTATAGCTGAACATTAATCAATTTGTTAAAAATAGTATGGAGTAAAAATACAAATTTCACATAATGCTGAAACGATTAATAATTCTAGAACTTTGTAAATCACAAGCAAAGGTATCAAAAGTGGACATATTTTAAATAAATAAAGATTCAATATGCTAGCTAGATCTTATAAGAATACAAATTATAATTTATCAATAACTGAATAAACAAAGTGTTATTGGCCCCTTCTTTTTTTACATTAATGAAAAAATACATTAGACTAAAGATACTCTCATTGTTTCAAAATATATGATAATATTTTACTAGATAATGAGTCAGAGAGGAGATATGAATATTGAGATTGGAATCGAGTATTAAGAAAGTATATGGGTTGCGAACCCCATGGATCTTGCCTGAAAGCGCTGCGGCTCGATAGATGCATACGGAGGTTATGCGATAACCTCAATCATATCACATTATCATCATCAACATCATCATTGAATTTCATACATTCTGCATTTTCAATGTTGTATTTTCGTGCATTATTCATTGCTCGTGTATATAATCTTCTCCTTTTTTGTACTTGTTTTATTCGTTTATGTGATATATTTAAAACTATTGTAGGAGACGGTGTGAGCTATCATTTGGGATATTTTCTGATTACAGATGATGTGCTCATAGTATGTATTTATATACTGTATTTTCTACTTTTCTCTCTGCCTATGATACCTAAGGAGTATAAATGGACCGTGCTCATTCCTATTGTGCTCTTTTGATATAGATCCAGGTATGAGTGTATCATATGAAAGTTGATATTGAGGGGTTGATCATTGTCATTTTTTATGCATTGGCCTCTCTATGTCTCCAGAGTCAACCTCAGACATCCTCATATCCAATTGATGTCTTTACTTTGTATTTAGAGACAGACTTGTAGTTTTGCTTCGGCTTCTATTGTATTTTCAGTTTTGATTTGTATATAGATTGTTCTTACATTGTGACACCAAGTTTTGGGATGGTTTATGACATTTTTACTGTTCAGACTTCCATTATTATTGTATATGTATGGTCTGACTTTGCTCTAAAAGTCTCGCCTTGAAAATTATTGTATTATTTTCTTCTTACTTATCAGTTTGGGTGATTGGCTTACTTGTCATGGCTTTGCCACGATAAGTGTCCATAAGACCTTAGATTTTGAGTCATGACAGAAATCCACGTACAATAAGAATGTACATAATTTATCAAACCAAGCCCGAAGAGCTTGCTCTAGACTAGTTAGAGCTTTGGGAAGGCGACAAAAATGTATGGGATACTAAGGATCAACAAACCCAAAAGGTCAATTCACCTTGAAAAAAACATTTATAACATCAAATTGGCATAAGGAAGAACCAATAGACAAAACCAGAGTTAACACTACTCGTATAGTTATAGGTTTTACCACTGGACTAAACAAATCCTGATAATCAATCCCAACTTTTTAATTAAACCTTTTTTGCAACTAAACGAGCCTTATACCGTTTAATAGAACCATCAAGGTTGAGTTTAAGTTCGAAAAAAATTTACTACCAATAATGCTAAATGCATTAGATGCAGGCATTAGAGTCCAGGTATCATTCTGAAAAAAGCATTGTATTCCTCTTGCATAGCCTTTCTCTAATGAATATTTGGCATGAGTGAAATAAGTTGGTTTAGAAGGTAGATTGGAAGATGGGACCGAATAGTTGGTGGACAAATTTGCACTAGGACAAGAGGTCTTATCTTTGAAGCAAGTAAGCATATGATGAGGAACAAAGAAAAGGCGGTACCTTTAGACTGCAAAATTGGATTTGGGATCGAATGTGTTATCGGGGTCAGCAGTGGGCAAATCAGCTATGAAATTTAGAGTAGGCAGTGAGGCAAGAAAGGCTAGAAGTGATACTGGTAAATTTAGGCTACAAGAACAAGTAGGAGGAATAGGCAGCAAGAACGTGTTTATAGCAACACCTAAAGATGATGAACCTAGAGGTGAAAAATTAGTAGTGGAAGTGCATGGGGAAATCAAAAAACGTAGAAGTTCTATAAAGAGGATATGATATAACTGGTGCATTTTGATGTAGCATTGTTGAAATGCCCCAGATTTTTGGTCCTTAAAAATTCCTTGGGCTTTAAGCTCGTTGCTCTGTTGATGACTCATCATACAAGTCTTATGGTGTGGTTACGGGTCTAGGGACCCAATTCGTAACCAAACTAGTATGTAATTGGATAATTTTTACTCTGAGTACGAGTTCTAACTATGAGTCATAAGACCATGCTACGAGTGGTAGGGTTGATTCGTATGTTTTCTAGTGTCTAACCTCTTTGGGTACTGTGTTGGTTACGACTAGATCCTAGAAGTCATAGGGTTAGGTTACGAGTAGGATCACAGAGTCTTAAGGTGGACAGTGTATGGGCGTCCAACTCACTGTCTAGGATACGACTCATGGCTATAAGTCGTATGATGTGGTGATGAGTCAATGGGTCGACTCGTAACCAAGGATGGCTTTTTTACAGCTTTTAAGTTGAGGGTATTTCGTACATTTCCCACTTAAAATCCTTAAGACCCCACATCCATAAAATACTTTTGGGGCATTCATTCCATACTTTACAAAATTAAACATCCTCCTTATCCTCTCTAAATCTTTTCAAGTAAGGCAAGCTAGGGTTTTCTCAAATTGGTTATCTAAGGGCTTAAGGATCAATTTTCCTTTGTGAATCTTTGTAATTCAGGCATGTGACTCTTTTTTCATTGTTATTTTCACTAAAAACATATGATTTAACTAATGTCTATGAGTCATTAATAATGGTTTTGAAACCAAGGTTGAGGGGGTTTGATGCATATCGTTGAATATTGTTTTTCCTTGTTTTAGATTGTGATTATGCATGTTTTAATTATGATTTTGCACATATGGGTGCACAGAAATTATGATGTAACTGAGGGGTCATGGTTAAACCCCAAATTTGATGATTTTGGCTTTGATAATATCATGTCCTCAACCTGTTCATGAAATTGTAAATAAAAATGATCTTGTCACAATTCTAAATTATGTTTTTGAACTAAGGCATTGGCATAACAATGATAATGATTGATGAATGAATTTATAAAGGCCTTGGTAGCCATAAACTGAATTGAATTAAAACCATGGGGTTTGGTTGGATAAATGGATTCGAGTACCAAATGTTAAATTAACTTGATGCCCTTGTCTGGACAATGGGTTTGAGTCCTAAATAATGAAATTGTTGTTATGGCATAATATACACTTGCAAGTGGGGTTGGTATGATGATACCAATGGGCTGCTTATATGTAAATCGAGTTTAATAAATGTTGATGCATGTTAAATATTTTAAATTAAGAGTGGGATGTATAGACGGGTCGTGAAAGTGGAAGTTCAAATGACTAACACTAGAAACCGCACTAGCCGATGCGGATGTCTAAATGACCGAGAGGTTTAAGTCCCTCTCATTGAATATACGAATGGGAGGTTTGAGCTCCCCAAATTGTATACATTGGTGCTTAAGTTACCTTGACTATGCCAGGTGGTCTGAGTCCCCCATAAAGACATATACGAATATGGATATTCTCTGGTTCATGAGGCAATACGTATTGAGGACCTTCCAGCTAGGGGAGAGTTGGGCCCATATAGCTCGTGGGTGCCTTATTTAATGATGGTTATGCTACACAACCCAAATTAGTATTTTCAAAGTTTATGCTAATCCTCACTCCTTACCCCAACATGTGGTATTATATATGTATATGTATTTCATATGATATTATGCACTGAATGCTATATTGGTGTTGAACTATTATCACGGCATTATTTTGTTCCTCTGTCCCTGAGTTGCATGCTAGTGCTCTAACTACTAACTGTCTTCAGATGTTGTATCCCCACGTGATGTAGGAACTCTTCTGTAATACCCCGCCTTTTTGGGTTAGTCTTTGAACCATCGTTCCCAAGCGTATAAGCTATAATCTAAATGATTCCCATGAAAATATGAGTTTCATGATCTTTATCCTCATGTTTGATTTGCTTTTGAGGTGAAAAATGTTTATAAGAACCACTTAGAGCAAAGTTAAGCTTAGAGCCTTTGATTTGTCCAAAGTTTGGCATTCGATTCTACAAGGGTCTACTTTAAACATGTATAACTTTTTATATACGTATAATTCTGCAGCTCAAGACCCACCAAATTGTATATAATAGAATTAGCTTTCCAATGATACCAATTTTTCCTTAAGCAAAAAATTATGGCATTTTCCGTGTGAGGCAGTAAGCCAACGCGATGCGTCGGCCAGCACGTTACGGAACTGTTTCACATGCTAATTCAGTTTCTAAAGGGTCTAGGGGTACTTTGGTCACTTCCCCTCACCCAAATCCACTCATAACACTTAATTTCAGCCCCCAAAAGCAATATACACTGAATTATTCATCTTTTCTCTCAAAGAAAAAACCTAGCCTCCTCAAGAACACCAAGAACTTCATCAATTTTTCTTCAAGAAAAGCAAGAACTCAAGTTTCCTAATTCAAGAATGCTTTTAAGATTGTGTTTCTCCTTCAAGATTAAAGCTTTAAGGTATGTGGGAGTTCATCCATGGGTTCTCTTTCACCCATGGAGCCCAAAAAAACTTTTTACTTAAATAAAGAATGGATTTTCCATTATTATGGTATTTTGTATGTTCAAGAGAGATTGAATTTTATGTTTTCATGGTGTTTTTAATTCAATTCAGCCCATGTATGATTTCATGCAAGATTTTGAATTTCTCATGCTATAAATTTGAGTTTCCCATGCATTATTCAAATAAATACCATGATATATCCTAAATTCATGATGTTTAGCAATATTCCTATGTTTTAAATTCATGCCTTCCACATGTTTGATAAAATTTCCATATCATGTTAAGTCAATTTTCAAGATGAATCCCTAAGTTATGACTTTTGCCATGTAACTCTATTATTCCCTCATGATTAAGACATTCTTATGTTCAAGTTATGAACTTTACATGTTTTGATAAAATACCCATGTCCTATTTCATGTGAATTCCCCAATTCATGATCTTAGTTATGTAATCATGCTATGCTCCCATGTTTAAGATATTCCCATGTTCAAGTTCATGATCATGACATGTTATTATGTGGTCCCAATCATGTACAAGCTCATATGTATCAAGTGTTTGACTAAATGCCTAGGTGAATCTATTGTTATGCTCTCCAAGATTATGCGATGTTTTAATTAACATACTATCGAGTTCTGGGGGAATTCAATACCTGAAAACCTAGTTGTTTACCTAAAGATATAGTAGTTATAGAATTGTCTCAGTAATGTCACAATCGGTAGTATTCAGTCAGTACAAAACTCAGTGTATTCCGTCAAATATCAAAACTCAGTGAACTCAATCCAGTTCAGTCAGTTAACACGATCAGTAACAGTTCACTCTAGCCTAGTACAGTTTAGAAATCAGTCCAGTGTCAATTCAGTTGGGAGTAAGATTCAGCACCGAGTAAATCCAAGGATGGGGACTCACCTGCCAGTAGAGGGTGTGATCCTTAGAATCAGTCCTTGCATTCCAAAACTATGTAGCCAGCATAGGTTAAGACATCAACCTTCCAGATTAACGGTTGATGAGGTATCTTACCTTCCAGTTGAGGGTACCACCATTCTAATTTAGGGCACCTACCAGATGAGGGTGACTCTCTAATTGTCTTTACCCATGGCACAGTACTGATACCCTTCCAACTTGGGTTACAGGTTGGACCCCAGTTATCTTATTGGGGTATGTCGGTTAGATAATTACCTCCTACAGTTATAGTTTTAGCTTCAGACTCAATATGGAACTCAATTCAATTCTGCAAAATCAAGACTGTCAGAAACAGTCACCCAGCTCAATATAGAACTCAATTTAGTTCTACAGAATTAGGACTGTCAGAAACAGTCACCAAGTTATCAGTAACTCAGTTATCACTAATCACAACTATCAGTTACTCAGTTATCAAAACTCCGTATTAAGTTCCAGTACAGTCTCAGTTACAGTGTTAGTTACAGTCTCAGTTACAGTCTCAATTACCGTCTTAGTTATAATCTCAGTCACAATCTCAGTCTAGTAATCAAATTAGTAACTCAGTTCAGTTTCAAGTTTGCTTGACCATAGCGTACAGTTATCAGTTATTCAGTTATCAATATTTTAGTACCTAAGTTTACAAACTATTTCAGAATCATGTTATACGCTTGGTCTTGCATTCTCAGACAATACAGTTTTCATGAATTCATTCTCAGTTATCTCATGTTACTCAGTCACTCGCTTTCACATAAGCATAATACTCTACAGTTTTAGTCCAGTTATTCAGACTAAGTATAGTTCAGTCTTACATGCCCAGTATTCAGCTATTAGTCATTCAATTAATCAGATAAGTTAGTATATTTATGCATTCATGCTCAGTGTGATGTATATTCAGATCCTCAATCTATGTCAGTCTCTATCACATAGTTTCAGACCCAGTATTCATACAGTATCCATGTTTTATCATATCCCAGCTTCAGTTATACTTATATCATTAAAGTAAAAGTTTTACAGAAACTAAGCGTAGAGATTCACCATCTTATCAGAGAATATTTGTCACTCATGCTTTAAGATACTTCAGTTTTTAATTTATTCTAGCCTATTGGTGAGTTTACTTACACTTAGCATGCATGTTTTATGATTAAGTATGAAATCAGTTTTACTTATTGCATTCACCCCTACATACTCAGTACATTTCAGAAGTACTAATCCATATATACGTCTGTGTGGTTACATTATTTCATAATGTAGGTACCATTGTAGCCTGCACATCATGATCAGACAGTTGCAGATTCCAGCCAACAGGTGATGAGTTCTCCTACTTCGAGAACTCTAGACAATTTTAGTTCATGTACAGTTTATTTACTTTCATGTGTATTGATTAGTGGTAGTTAGAGGTATGTCCCAGCTATTTATAGTCAGTATAGTAGAGGCTTCATAGATGTCAGTCAGAGTCTGTCATGCAAATTTCAGTTTCATCCTTAAAATTTATCAGATTATAAAGCTTTATCAGTACTGTATCTATTTTAGATTTTCAGTATGATTATGTTTCTGCACAGCAAAACAGCTATTTATTATGTTATGATTCAGTTGCTTAACACTATGCCAGTTCATGGGTTAGCTTGGGATCACTTGTAGCTCCAAGCACCGTGTGGCGTCCAAGGTGTACTCTCGGGGTGTTACATCTCCATACTTCCATATCTCCTTCTTAGTGACATGAATTCAGGATCAACTAACGAGTCAGATTGAAGTGGTGAATGGAATCCTTCGAAAGACCCCAGTTCATATTGTGGTTTCCTTTTTATGTTTTGACTATCTTTTGGATTTTGGTTTTGACTATTGTCGGGGGCATGTCCTGATATTTTATTAACCTTCAATTTTATAGAGGCTTTTTTGGATTACTGTGGACTTGGGTGGTTTGGTTGATTGTTTGGTGATGGAAAGTTGTTTGGTACTGGTGGATGGTATATAAACATAATGAATTGTTATTAGTTTTTATTTTATGTTATCTTGTTATATGATTGAAATTCATCTGATATTTGATAATGTTGTATTGGTTCGATTAGGAGAAGGGGGTGATCTCCGGTCCACATGGGACTTGAGATACCCACCATGGCCAGGCCCTAGTTTGGGTCATGACAAAGGTGGTATCAAATCCTAGGTTCATGGTCAATTGGGTGTCCACAAAGCCGTGTCAAGTAGAGTATCTTTTATGGGTGTGTACTACGCCATACTTATAAAGGAGAGGCTATAAGACATATAAGAATGTTTCCCTTTCTTGTTGTCTTAATTTTGGACCGTAGAGTCTAACATATTGAATATATTTGATTTTCATCTGTTCATCCTTCACATCATGTCTCCAAGAAAATTTGATGTCTGTGGAACTTCTACTACCCCGTCTGAGGACAATGTGGACAGATCTTTTCCAATTTCTAGGGTCCATACCCAGTCAAGGGTCGTTGTATCTAACTGTCCTCGTGGAATCCTACCTGTCCCCAATGATCCTACTTCAAAGGGAGACACTCATACTTAGTCATCTCAAGGTGAGGTTACTAAGTTGTGTTTCGTCGCTCCATTAACCTATAGACCCAGTTGGTGACATTCCAATCACAACAGTCAGGTTTTGCTGGTGCTGATATGGGTTCATCTAAGGCCACTAGAGTTGGAAAATTTATGAGGTTTCCTAATTTGATGTTTAGTGGTACTAAGGTTAAGGAAGATCCTCAAAGTTTTATTGATGAGATAGAGAAGATTTTTTGGGTTATACATACTTTGGAGGTTGAAGGTTTGGAGCTTGCTGTTAATTTTTTGAAGGATGTGGCATACCTGTGGTACGAAGACTGGGAACAGTTAAAAGGCAAAGATATTGGTTCTGCCTTATGGGATGATTTCTATAGTGCATTTCTGTACCGCTTTTTTTCTCAGGAGTTGAGCGTGGCAAAGGCGGAAGAATTTGTTAACTTGAAACAAGGAAGAATGACAGTCAAGGAGTCTGCCTTGAAATTTAATCAGTTGTCTAGGTATGCTCCTGAGTTAGTGTCTAGCATAAGGGCTAGAGTGCATAAGTTTTCTTCTAGATTGTCCCATGAGTTGATTCTTGAGAGTAAGGTTTCTTTGTTGAACAAGGACATGGACATCTCCAGATTGGTTGTGTATATACAGCAGGTTGAGGAAGAAAAGAAAAATTAGATAGAGATAGGAGAGAGAGAAGTAAGAAATTCTAGTTTCCAGAATGGGTGGAGGCTAGCAGCAGAGTGGAAATTGGTTTAAGAAGAAGATCTGGGGGAATCCTAACTCCTATTCGATGGCTATTCCTCCCTACCCAAAGTCGTTTAGCGATTGATATTTTCAGGGAGGTAATGCTTCTAGGGTATAGGGGACCAATCTCAGGTCAGGGGTCTAATCAGCACTATCGTACCCTCCCTACAGATTATATAGTCATAACCACAGTGGTCAGTGCGAGAAGGGGAGGAATCGATGTTTTATGTGTGGTCGGATCAGACATATGCAGCGGAATCGTCCCTCTAGAGTTGTTTTTGGGGCAAACAAGGTTCCTGTAGACTCTTCATTAGCTCCTGCACCAAAGGGTCCACTTCTGGCTCTGGCACTGGTTGGAACCACCTTTATGCCCTCACTACTCTCCAAGAGTTTGAGGCATCTCTAGATGTTGTTATTAGTATGTTGAAAGTATTTCCTGTGACGTGTACTGTTTACTTAATTTGGGGTCCACTCTATCTTATGTCACCCTATTAGTGGTTGTGCATTTTGGTTTCGGTCCTGAGTGTATATCGGACTACGTGGGTGACTCTGTGATTGTTAGAAGGGTTTATAAAAGTTGTACGATATCTATTGGTAACAGAGAAACTCTGGTGGACTTGATAGAGTTAGACATTGTTTACTTTGATGTTATTTTGGGGATAGACTGGTTGCACTAGAGCTATGCTTCTCTAGACTACCGGACCCATAAGGTCATGTTTAAATTCCCTAATAAGCCAATTATTGAATGGGAGTGAAGTTCCCTAGAGCCTAAAGGGAGGTTCATATCATATCTTAAAGCCCAAAAATTAATTTCCAGGGATTGTCTCTATCATTTGGTCCGGGTTAAGGATTCTAACTTGGAGGGACCTTTCTTACATTCTGTCCCAGTGGTAAATGAGTTCCTGAAGTCTTCCCTAATAATCTTCCTGATGTTCCTCCTAATAGGGAGATTGATTTTTGTATTGACCTTGTTTCGGACACTTGTCCTTTCTCTATTCCCCCCATAAAGGATGGCTTCAGCTAAGTTGAAGAAACTCAAGAAACACTTGAAGGATCTCTTAGACAAGGGTTTCATCCATCCTAGTGTGTCCCTATGGGGTGCACCTATCTTGTTCGTGCATAAGAAGGATGGTTCCCTTTGGATGTGTATTGATTATCGGCAACTGAATAAGGTGACGGTAAAGAATAAGTATCCACTTCCGGGAATTAATGATCTCTTTGGTCAGCTTCAGGGTGCCAAATTCTTCTCTAAGATCGATATTTAATTTGGGTATCATCAGTTAAAGATTAGGGAGGTGAATATCCCTAAGACAACTTTTCGCACCCGGTATGGGCATTTTAAGTTCTTGGTGATGTTGTTTGGCTTGATAATGCCCCTAAGGCATTCATGAACTTGATGAATAGGGTATTTCGTTAATTTCTATATTTTTTCATGATTGTCTTCATTGATTACATTTAGTGTACTCTAAGAGTAAGGAGTATCACACTGATCACCTCCTCCTTATGTTGCAGACCTTGAAACATCAGCAGTTGTATGCTAAGTTCTCTAAATATGAGTTTTGGTTAAATGTTGTGACTTATATAGGTCATGTTGTGTCTAGTGAGGGGATCATGGTGGATCATCAGAAGGTTGCGGTGGTTAATAACTCCAACCAATATTCAAAGCTTTTTGGGTTTAGACAGTTACTATAGAAGATTTGTGCAAAGTTTCTCTTCTATTGCTTCCTCATTGACCAAGTTGACTCAAAAGAAGGTGAAGTTCTTGTGGTCTAATACTTGCGAGAGTATCTTAGAGAAGCTGAAAGATAAGTTGACTTCAACTCTGATCTTGACTCTGCCTGAAGGCACCGAGCGTTTTATCATCTATTGTAATGCATCCCGGGTTGGTTTGCGTTATGTGTTGCTGAATTATGACAAGGTGGTTGCTTATGCCTCTAGATATTTAAAGGTTCATGAGAAGAAATATCCAACTCATGACTTGGAGTTGTTAGCCGTGGTGTTTGCATTGAAAATTTGGCATCACTATCTGTATGGTGTCTATGTTGATATCTTTTCTGATCATAAGAGCCCATAGTACGTGTTCACCCAGAAATAGCTTAATCTAAGTTAAAGGAAGCAGCTTGAGCTGCTCAAGGATTATCACACGAGCCTTCACTACCATCCAGGTAAAGCAAACGTAGTTACTGATGCTCTTAGCAGGTTGTCAATAGGTAGTTTATTGCATGTGGATAAGGATAAGCGGGAATTGGTGAAAGATATTCACCGTTTGGATAACCTTGGAGTTCGTCTGTTAGACTCTAAGGATGGTGGAGTATTTGTGCAACAGGTGGCACAATCATCTCTTGGTGCTGAAATAAAGGAGAAGCGAGTATTAAACCCTCTCTTGATGAAAATCAAGGATGATGTGGACAAGCAGAAGGTGATGGCCTTCGATATTGGTGGTGATGGTATCTTGAGGTACCAAGGGAGGTTGTATGTGCTTGATGTTGATGGATTATGAGGCAGGATTTTGACTGAAGAACATGAATTGTGGTATACGGTTCATCCTGGTTCAACAAAGATGTATCATGATCTCAAAGATATGTATTGGTGGATTAATATGAAGCGGGATATATCTAACTTTGTGACTAAGTATATGGTGTGTCAGCAAATCAAGGTGGAGCACATGAGGCCTGGTGGGCTAATCCAAGAGATTGAACTATCGGCGTGAAAATAGGAGATAATTAATATAGATTTCATTATCGGCCTTCCACGATCGTAAAATCAGTGTGACTCTATTTGGTTCATCATGGATAGGATGACTAATTCTGCTCACTTCTTGCAAGTAAGGACTAATTATTCTACCGAGAACTATGCAAAGTTGTTTCTTCAGGAGGTCGTAAAGTTGCATGGTGCGCTAGTCTCGATCATTTCAAATCATGGTACTCAGTTCTCATTGCATTTATGGTGATCTTTTCAACATGGTTTGGGGACTAAAATAAACCTCAGCACTGTCTTTCATCCACGGGCGGATGGGCAAGCAAAAAGAACCATTCTGACTATGAAAGATATGTTGTGAGCTTGTTTAACCAATTTCGGTGGTAGTTGGTTCGACCACTTTCCTCTCATTGAATTTGCCTATAACAATGGTTACCATTCTATCATTGGTATGGTTTTGTTTGAGTCATTGTACGGTAGAAGGTGTAGATCTCCTATTAGGTGGTTCGAGGTTGTTGAAGCAGAGATATTTCTCCTGGATTTGGTTCACCAAGCTATGGAAAAGGTGAAGGTGATTCGAGATAGGCTTAAGACCGCCCAAAGTCACCAAAAGTCCTATGAGGACATAAGGCGAAGAGAGTTAGAGTTTAAGGTTGGAGATAAGGTATTCTTGAAGGTGTCTCCCATAAAGCGAGTAATGTGGTTTGGAAAGAAGAAAAAACTCAGCCCCTGATGTGTTGGCCCGTACTTGGTTTTGAGGAGGGTAGGTAATGTTGCATATGAGTTGGATTTTCCCTCTAGCAAGAGTTTCATTCATTTGGTATTCTATTTGTCCATGTTGAGAAAATATGTGGGTGATCCTTCATTGGTTGTTTCCTTGGATAACATTGGTATTTTGGATTCTTTGTCATATGAGGAGGTGCCGGTGAGGATCTTGGATAGTCAAGTTCATCGATTACGGACAAAGGATGTGGCTTCGATAAAGATTCTATGGCAAAACCAAAAGTTTGAGGAAGCTACTTGGGAAGCTGGGGAGGACATGAAGTCCAAGTATCTATTCCTATTCCATATTATGAAATTCATGCTCGAGGTATGTGGGTATTCTTAACATTTTTTTTGTCTTTGTTAATGAAAGATTGAAAATTTCCTTGGTATTTTGTTTTATGTTTTAAAGGTAAGAATAATGATGTTTGAGGTCTAATCGTGCTAGAAATTCCTCATCCCGACATTCGAGGATGAATAATCTTAAGGGGAGAGACTGAAACGCCTCAGATTTTTGGTCCTTGAAAATTCTTTGAGCTTTGAGCTCACTACCCTATTGACAACTCATTATACAAGTCGTATAGTGTGGTTACGGGTCCATGGACCCAAGTCATATACAAAACAGTGTGTAGTTGGATAAGTTTTGCTCTGAGTACGAGTGCTCACTGTGAGTCATAAGACCATGTTACGAGTAGTAGGGTTGAGTCATATGTTTTCCAGTGTCTAACCCCTTTGGGTATTGTGTTGGTTACGACTAGATCCTACAAGTCATAGGGTCAAGTTATGAGTGGGATCATGGAGTTGTAAGGTGGACAGTGTTTGGGCGTCCAACTCATTGTCTAGGATACGACTCATGGTTATGAGTCATTTGATGTGGTGATGAGTCAATGGGTCGACTCATAAACAAGTACTGCTTTTTTTACAGATCTTAAGATGAGGGTATTTCAAATATTTCCAACTTAAAACCCTTAAGACCCCACGTCCATAAAATATTTTTGGGTCATTCATTCCATACTTTACAAGATTAAACATCCCTCTTATCCTCTCTAAATCCTCTCAAGTAAGGTAAGCTAGAATTTCCCTAAATTGGTTATCTAAGGGCTTAAGGATCAATTTCCCTTCGTGAATCTTTGTAATTCAGGCTTGTGACTCTTCTTTCATTATTATTTCACTAAAAGCATATGATTTAAGTAATGTTCATGAGTCATTAATGATGGTTTTGAAACCAATGTTGAGGGGTTTGGATGCATATCATTGAATATTGTTTTTCCATGTTTTAAATTGTGATTCTGTATGTTTTATTTACAATTTCGCACAAATAGGTGAATGGTGATGTAACTGAGGAGGGAATGGTGATGTAATTGAGGGGTCATGGTTAATCCCTAAATTTGATGTTTTGGCTTTGATAATGGCATGCCCTCAACCTGTTCATGAGATTGAAAATAAGAATGATCATGTCACAAGTTTGAATTGTGTTTTTGAACCAAAGCATTGGCATAAGAATGATAATGATTGATGAATGAATTTGTAAAGGCCTTGGTGGCCATAAACTTAATTGAATTGAAACCTTGGGGTTTGGTTGGATAAATAGGTTCGAGTCCCAAATGTTAAATTAACTTGGTGCCCTTGTCAGGATAATGGGTATGGTCCCAAATGATGAAATTATTTTTATGGCATAATATACGCTTTCAAGTGTGGTTTACGTGATGATACCAATGGGGTGCCTATATGTAAATCGGTTTTAATAAATGTTGATGCATCTTAAATATTTTAAATTGGGCTTAAGAGAGGGATGTGTAGCCAGACCGTGAAAGTGGAGGCCCAAGAGAATAACACTGGAAATCGTGTTATACAGTATGGATGTCTAATTGACTAGGAGGTGTGAGTCCTTTGTATTGAATATACGAATGAGAGGTTCGAGTCCCCCATACTGGATACATTGGTGATTAAGTCACCTTGACTATGTCGGGAGGTTTGAGTCCCCCAAAAATGTATATACACATTTGGATATTCTCTGTTTTGTATGGATACACACACTGGGGCCCTTCCAGCTAGAGGAGAGTTGGGCCCATATATCCCATGGGTGCTTTTATGATGGTTATGCTACACAGCCCGAGTTAAGGTTTTTAAAGTTCATGCTAAGTCTTTCTCCCTACCCCAGCATGTGGTATTATATATGTATATGTATCTCATATGATATTCTGCATTGAATGTTGTATTGGTTTTGAACAATTATCATGGCATTTTTCTATTCCTCTATCCCTGAGTTACATGTAAGCGCTCCAACCATCAACCATCTTCAGACGTTGTATCCCCATGTGATGCAGGAACTGGCCATACTTCCACATCTCCTTCTCAGTGACTTGGATTCGGGATCAACTAGCGAGTCAGATTGAAGTGGTGAGATTCCAACCTTTGGAAGACCCCAGTTCATATTGTGGTTTCCTTTTTATGTTTTGACTATTTTTGGATATTGGTTTTGGCTATTGTTGGGGGAATGTCCCAACATTTTATTGACCTTTGGTTTTGTAGAGGCTTTGTTGGATTATTGTGGACTTGGGTGATTTGGTTAATTGTTAGGTAATGGACGGTTGTCCGGTACCTATGGATGGTATAGACACTTAATGAATTGTTAATAGTTTTTATTTTATGTTATCTTGTTATATGTTTGGAATTCATTTGACATTTGAGGGTGTTGTGTTGGTTTGATTAGGAGAAGGGGGTGATCTTCGGTCCACGTGGGACTTGAGATACTGATACGCCCAAATTACAACTCTCGTTAGAAAGTGTAAGCGGTCGCTATCAAATATAGAACCCAACTGGGTTGGGTGTCGAATCCCACAGGGAATACTATGATCACTAAGTATTGCGATTATTATTAGACTTTTGGTCGAAGATTCCAAGATAAGGGGGTTTTGGTTTAAGTGCACAATAATACTATTAGTGTAACGAATGAGACGATATAAGTAATAAGATTTGATCACAGAAGATGATAAGTTAGGGTTATGTCCACCTTGTAGCTTCTACTTCTATATTAACTATGGGTAATACGGATTTTATACATGCATGCACTTATAGAGAGACGTATTCTAATTCTAAATCCAAGTGTTTTTCAACCATCAAGGATTTATTCAACCTTAGTTCTCTCGAACCTAAAGTGTACAACAAATTATACGAACTCTCCAAGAAGTTAATCCTGCTAGGGCATTAACATTTAAAATAGAGGTTGGAAACCCTATTTTCTTGTCACACTCTCTTTTCCAAACAGTAATTTTTCTATCGAACAAATTATTGTTATAATGGCGCATTCTCTATGTTTGCAACCACGAGAATTCAATTATAATGAAGAGAGTAATGATATAAGTTCATTACACATCATAAATTCACAAACCCATAGCAATAAAGAGTATACTACAAGATTTTCATAACCCTAACAGATAAGTTTAGCTACTCATGAATACAACGAAATCAAAATAGACATAATCATCATACAAAAACTTAGAACAATCTCGGCAATGGAGATGACTAGCGACAATAAGAGAGGAACGTGTTTCTCTCTCTCCGTTGCTCAAGCTAAGTCGTTTTCTGCTTTTAAAAATATTACAGAATCTGAATTATGAATAATGGCTGAAAATTCAGCAATAAGGTTTTTAATAACAACCTTCTCTACTAAGTTGCTACTGCATCCTTAACTATTTAAAAATATTGAGTTTGCCCGGAAAAAAGTTCCCATGCATCACATTTAGTCCAAAAGCTGTCTTCCCTTTTATGTGAAGTTTTCCTTTGCTGTCCACAGGTCCCCAAAGTGCTGAAATCTTCCGCATTAGTACCTGAAAAGCATGCTAATCACATAGGTCAGCTCACTTAATTAAAAGTAGACTAAAAGTGCAAGAATTATGTATTTTATCCTCAAAACTTAGCTAAAACATGGGTAAGTTATGGTGCTTAGACGAATAAATACGCCCAACATCACCACCCCACACTTAAAGCTTTGTTCGTCCTCGAACAACATATCTATTTATGCATACTACACAAGCCTTAGCACCCACAAAGGAAGACAAGATGCTCAAATAGGCTCACACAACAATTATGAACAAGAAGTAGCTTCAGGAATCATTCTTAGATACAACCTACCCTCAAGAATAGACTAATTAAGTTGGAAATTTCATGCATATCATTCAAGAAAATCATATAAATTACCCAACCTTCATCAACCATGTGCCCTCACAACAAGAGAGTTACCCATAATCACTTACAATTATGCAATTTCTAACAAAATGGGCACAAGAATCAAGTTGCGCTCACTCTCACAAAGAATTCTCAAATTACAACTGATGACCATAGGTTTTCCCTTAGTGTAATACTCCACTAATATCAGAATGCTAAGATTAGGATCAAATAGGTCTTTTACGGGTTGTAATGCAGGCTAAAGGATGGGTAGGAACTATTTTGGCCAGAAATAGTGACTATCTTCCCTAAGCGCTTTAATACACTACATTATGCAATTAAGATCAATCTCAAACAACCAATTTCCACTTCTTCTATCTTCACAGATTTGCTTTTCACCCCAACTCGTTAAGCTTAATTAATAACACTATGGTCGGAGTATGCAACCCTTTCAAAAAAAAAAAAAATTATTTTTATTTTTTTTGGCACCCTTTTCACGTTACGCACCCCTATAATAGCCACCCTCAACTTAAGCAATTTGCCTTAGTTGAGGTGCACAATGTCCAAAAAGGACCAGGGCCAAAAAAAGGTTCATTGTAACATGTCCGGGATAAAATTTTGAACTTTTTCAACAATTTTAGCTACTTCTAACCACATCAATTGCTCACGCCTATAACCAGACTTTGGGGAATCAATTTCACCTTTTTCCTCTTATTCTCAAACTCTTAACTCACATTGATTTTACATTAAAGCTCTTAGGAGCTTTTTGGATCAAATTACGGTCTATTAAAGAACGGATTAGGCTACATATGAGGCTAACAAAAGAACAAGGTAAAGGCTCGACGGGGCTATCTAAGATAATGTACAAAGGTAGGTCAAAAGAAGGTATGAACAATGGCTATCAAAGAAATGCCTAAATCATCTCCTAAACTCACAATCTTTATTTCGCTTTGCATACACACCAGGAAAGTTCTAGCATCAGTTACAATAAGGAATATACAACAGTCTTACACACTCATGGCACATGGTCAACTCAATTAGGAGCATTATAGATTCTCGACCGAACAGTTACATGAATTCAATTAAAACCCACAATCACAACAAGAGTCACAACTAGAGCCTAGGTGTTTCAAACGTAATGATCCATCACATACTTAGGTTGTAATGTCATATGATCCACAAGAGCAGTTACATGTAATTGAAAGACTACTTTTCTCTTAAGATGGTCGTCATCCATCCATCATCGAGAAAAACACCTAATTATGACTAAATAACTAACAAAATGAACAAAATAACTAATCCTATCCACAAGTATACTAAGGAGAAGGTCTTATTTTCTTACGAAACAAGTAGCAAAGTAACCAGCCACCCCACACTTAAGCTCTGCACTGTCCCCAGTGTAAATAACAAGATAAAGAACCTGGATAGTAGTACTTCTCATCCACATTAAGAGTCATGCCACCTGCATGGAGATCATCATTAGAGCCATTTTTCCTGTATTCATCCTGTCATCCATGTCATCCACACATAATGAAACTAACTATAATTAATATGAGGGTGGTGAAGTCACCACCCCACACTTAATTTGTGAGTATCAACTAATTTCGTGTTATTATCGGGTACTCAGACTTCACCGACATACATGTTGACATGGTGCACCACGTTAGTCATAATACAATTCAATCACTTCAATTTCCCCATGTCTATTTCAATGAAACACTTTTTTATCAAAATCATACCCTACACTTTCAACCATATCAAGATATACAAAACACCATCACTTTCCCAACATAGCCATGGCAAAAATTTAATTCATAATCCTCAAGTGATCAATTAATAACTACAGCATAAATTCAAAACACCTAAGGATTAAGAAAAGAACACTTACCTTGAAGATGAAGGATTGAAGAAAGTGAGTCGATGTTCTTGGGTTTTGAAAGTGGTGAGGAGCTTGTAAGATTAGTAGAGAAAAGAGGAGGGGTTGGGAGGAGCTTAGGTGAAAGAAGAATGGAGTGGGATTTAAGAGTAGAGAATATGTTTAAAGGATGAGCCATGGGTCGAGTTGGTCCATTCACAAACGGGTTAGTGGGCAAAAATTATGTTGATAGGCGGCGCCTATAGCATTGCCTAAGCATAAGTAGGCGGCGCCTATAGCATTGCCTAAGAATAAGTAGGCGGCGCCTAACCTATTGCCTATGTTGGCATAGGCGGCGCCTAGCCTACCGCCTATGTGAGGCAGTGAGCATAGGCAATGGCATAAGAGGCGCCTAGCCTATTGCCTATGTTGGCATAGGCGGCGCCTAGACGATTGCCTATGTTGGCATAGGCGGCGCCTAGCCTATTGCCTATGTTGGCATTGGAAATTGGAAAAATGGCGCACTCTTGGTCGAAAAGGATTGAAAGTCACAAAATAAAGTCGCACCGCGAAACTTTTTGGGTAGAATCTTCATAATTCGTGGTGCGACTCTAATGCAAATCATACTTGAACCTTACACATTTGACCACTCCAACTTACCTGTATTGTTCCATCATTCCTAGACTTACCACCATTGACATGACTCACTTCCAAATCAAAATTGGGACTAATCTCCTCTTTTGTACTTCGTGCACCTACACTTAATCAAAAATAACAAAAATGATTAGAAGGATGGGTTGCCTCCCACCAAGCGCCTTAGTTTTGGTCGTGGCTCGACTCTTCTTTTTGAATTTTTATTTACCGAAAACAAAATCCTAGTAAAATTATGGGTTGCCTCCCATGTAGTGCTTGATTTATTATCGCGGCACGACATAGTTATCTCGATTACTCAGACTTCATCAAGATATATGGTGGCTTCGCCGGTGGTGAGGGTCGATTCTTAAGGTCAAGGTCCAGCTTCTTGGGGGCATATGAATATGACCCCATTCCTGTCAAAGCACAGATAGTTTCTTCGTACTCTTCAACACCCTCACTCTCAAAGTTCAAAAGCACAGCAGCCAATGGCTCAACAGTAAGCTGTTTCTCCAAAGATAATTCCTTCTCATCCTCATAATAAACATCATCTATAGAGAACACATTCATATCTTTGGGTTGCTTCATTGATTTGCATACATCAAAATGTACCAATTCGTCATTCATCCAAAATAAAAGCTCATTTGCTCGTAAATCAATAAGCACACTTCCTGTTGCGAGGAAAGGTCAACCCAAGATTATGGGCACCTCAAAATCCACCTCGCAATCCAAAATAACAAAGTCTGCAGAAAAAATAAAGGTAGAAACCTTCACTAATACATCATGTAAGATACCAACAGGTCATTTTACCGACCTATCTGCCATTACCAGCCGCATGTTTGTTGGTGTAGGATCGCCCAACCCCAACTGTTTATAAATGGCTAGTGGCATCAAATTAATGCTAGCCCCCAAATCACACAAAGCCTTGGCAAAATCTAAAGATCCAACTGTGCAAGGAATAGTGAAAGCGCCTGGATCTGCCTTCTTCTGTACCAAAGACCTCATGGCAATGGCACTACAATGATGAAAATTATCTGCCAGTTCATAGCTCGTTGCCCTTTTCTTTGTCAAAATGTCCTTCATGAATTTGGCATATCCTGGTATTTGCTCCAGTGCCTCCACCAAAGGCACATTTATAGTCAGCTGCTTCAGCATGGTCATGAATTTACTGAACATGGTGTCATCAGCCTTCTTCTTTAGTCTCTGAGGAAAAGGTGGTAGTGGATTTGGAAGAGTTTTCTCCACCACTTCCTTTTTATTGTGCTTCTCATTATCAATCATTTCAGACTGTTGTCCTCTAGGTGTAGTATCATGACCGTTCTCATCCTGATCTTCAAATTCTATAGAATCATCACAATCTGCTTCGATAACGTTCTCCTCTATACTATCAACCACGGGCTTGCCCTTGGATGGATTCTCCAACACTTTACCACTTCTAGTTGTAATAGCCAAACATGATCCATCTTTCTTAGGATTTTGGACAGTGTCACTCGGTAAAGTGCCAGCTTTTCTTTGATTGAATGTCGCTGATAGTTGACTCATATGTTGTTCCAGCTATTTTATTGAAGTGGAATGCGAGTCAACCAATTGATTTATTGAGGACAAATCATTTTTTACCTCAGTTACTCCCGTGTTGGTTGTCTCCACTCCTTTCAACATCTTAGCCATCATGTCCTCCATGGACATCTTCCCAGAGCTAGATGCAGCAGCTTCACGATTTCCAGGGGGGACATACAAACCGCTCCTATCATTTTTATTCTTCCAATTCCCTTGGTCTCGGTCCTTGTATCCAGATTTTTCATAATAGTTCCAACCTTGGTTTCCTTGGACATTACCTCGGAAACCCCCCTGATTATTCAAGTACTTTGCTTCCTCCTCAGAATCGGAGTCGTCTCTTCCTTGTGATACAACAGCTTTGACCTTTTCTGTCTTCCCTGATAATAAATGCTTGGTAAGAAGGTCCATCTGCGTTTTCATGTGAGCCATATCCTGGTCACGTTACTCTTCTCTGCGCCTTTGTTATGCCGTCATACCAATAGATACAGTAGAGCTTGCTACCTCAGAATCCCTGGTATGCCAAGCTCTACTCTGCTTTTTCATACAACCAAGCATATCACATGCCTCAATAAAAGTAAGGTCCATGAATGACCCACCCGCAGCATTATCAACCACTGGCTTAGTCACTGAGTTCAAATCCCTATATAATATTTCCATCAAGTGGATATTTGTCATCTGATGATTTGGGCACCGCATAAGCTTCTTCTTGAACCTCTCCCATGTTTCGTGGAGAGCTTCAGTTGGAAGCTGTCTGAAATTGCTTATCTCATCTCTCAATTGTGCCCCCTTGGATGGCGGAAAGAATCTTTTTAGGAAAGCATCTTTCAGTTGCCTCCAATTGGTAATAGAGTCAGGAGTTAGCCCGTTTAACCATAGAGTTGCCTCTCCAGATAGAGACAATGGAAATAAGCACAGCCGGATCGCATTCTGTCCAACTCCTGGATTGTCAAACGACTTGCATGTTGAGATAAAATTAATCAGATGCATATTCGGATCATCGCCTGCAAGTCCACCAAATAACCCCTTGAGTTGCAATAGCTGGATCATGATGCTAGTGTTATTGAACTTGGCTCCGGGTGCCAAGTGCGGAGGAATAATAGCCCCTGTGGCACCAGCCCCATCCAAGTCATCATCATCATCATCAAAAGGAACCTGCACAGCTCGGCGTTCAGGTCTCATTCTAGCTTGACGATCTCTATTGACATTTTTGTTCACAGGTGTAGCCACATCATCTGCACGCCTTGGATTTAATAACTCATCATCACCCAGGTCCTCATCATTAAGATTTGTTGCCCGACCTGGGTTATCAGCATTCTGTTGATGTACTTGCGCAGCTGCCAATGCAGCTAATCTAGCCTACTCCTGTTGAGTAGTCATCCTTTCCAGGTTTCGTTGTGCATCCATTCTGCCAATAAGATGTGGTTCAAGATTTATAGGTAATAATGGCTGACCAGATCTTCGTGTATTTGGCATGCAATCCACTAAACCTGAACAAAACAAAAACAACAAACAAAAAGTAAAATTTGAGAATCTTTGACCAAAGGGTTTATTAACTATCACAAACTTAGTTTACAACCGTATTCCCCGGCAACGACGCCAAAATTTGATACGCCCAAATTACAACTCTCGTTAGAAAGTGTAAGCGGTCGCTATCAAATATAGAACCCAACTGGGTTGGGTGTCGAATCCCACGGGGAATACTATGATCACTAAGTATTGTGATTATTATTAGACTGTTGGTCAAAAATTCCAAGATAAGGGGGTTTTGGTTTAAGTGAACAATAATACTATTAGTGTAACGAATGAGACAATATAAGTAATAAGATTTGATCACAGAGGATGATAAGTTAGGGTTATGTCCACCTTGTAGCTTCTACTTCTATATTAACTATGGGTAATACGGATTTTATACATGCATGCACTTATAGAGAGATGTATTCTAATTCTAAATCTAAGTGTTTTTCAACAATCAAGGATTTATTCACCTTAGTTCTCTCGAACCTAAAGTGTACAACAAATTATACGAACTCTCCAAGAAGTTAATCCTGCTAGGGCATTAACATTTAAAATAGAGGTTGGAAACCCTATTTTCTTGTCACACTCTCTTTTCCAAACAGTAATTTTTCTATCGAACAAATTATTCTTATAATGGCGCATTCTCTATGTTTGCAACCATGAGAATTCAATTATAATGAAGAGAGTAATGATATAAGTGCATTACACATCATAAATTCACAAACCCATAGCAATAAAGAGTATACTACAAGATTTCCATAACCCTAACAGATAAGTTTAGCTACTCATGAATACAACGGAAATCAAAATAGACATAATCATCATACCAAAACTTAGAACAATCTCGGCGATGGAGATGACTAGCGACAATAAGAGAGGAACGTGTTTCTCTCTCTCCGTTGCTCAAGCTAAGCCGTTTTCTGCTTTCAAAAATATTACAGAATCTGAATTATGAATAATGGCTGAAAATTCAGCAATAAGGTTTTTAATAACAACCTTCTCTACTAAGTTGCTACTGCATCCTTAACTATTTAAAAATATTGAGTTTGCCCGGGAAAAAGTTCTCATGCATCACATTTAGTCCAAAAGCTGGCTTCCCTTTTATGTGAAGTTTTCCTTTGTTGTCCACAGGTCCCCAAAGTGCTGAAATCTTCCTCATTAGTACCTAAAAAGCATGCTAATCACCTAGGTCAGCTCACTTAATTGAAAGTAGACTAAAAGTGCAAGAATTATGTATTTTATCCTCAAAACTTAGCTAAAACATGGGTAAGTTATGGTGCTTAGACGTATAAATACGCCCAACATCAGATACCCATCACGGCTAGACCATGGTTCTGGTCGTGAAAATTGTAAGGGAAAACATTAATTAATAAAACACTATATGACGTGATATATACATATGACCAGTAGGAATATGGTGCATTTCAATTTCTACAGCTGTGACCATGACCTCAGCTAGATTTTCATCCATTAGAGTTATTTAAATTGGAGTATCTTTTGTAGCCAACATCTCCTTTGAGGTTAGGTTTGGCATTAGTATTTATTCACGACCTAAGACTACCCCCTAGTTGTAACATGGTGCCTAAAAAGCCAGAAGTGATCCCAAGCTAATCCATGGCCTGACATTTGAATTATTATTTAAAGGAGGATCGTACTAATGATAATTCATAATATATTTCTTAGTTGCCTATCAAGCAGATTGATAGGAACAGAAAGAGCAAAAAACTAGCTTATAAATGTTTCTTGTTTTTATGATTAGCACAGCAAACACATACTCATATTATTTTAGTTAAGAATAGCACGTGATAGCACGGGCCTAAAATTTACATGCTAAATGTTAAATTATAATACTCTTATCATTATATAAATAAAATTATTTTCATTTTATGTCTTTTTTATATCACGTTTTAATTTTATTCAAGTTAATTCAGTAGGTTAAGGTGACGTTTGGTTTACAGAGTAAATTATTTCGAGATTATAGTCTTGAAAGTATAACTCTTAGACTAATTTATTTCACTTGAGATGTGTGATAAAATATTCTCAAGTTGAATATAAAAGGATTGGAGAGATCGATTTACTTTATGTGTGTATTCCAGTACGAATGTTACATTGAGTTTAAATACAAGTATGATACAAAAGTCTTAAAGGGAGAATGAATATAACGGAGGTTATCAACTATTATAAGTTAGGATAGATAATCAATACAATTGGTTGTGGTATTTATCTCTAACTTCTAGTTTTCCTAACACCCTTCCCCCTTTTCCGGCATTAGAATGTCAATTTTAAAGTTGATTCATGATTGGGGTTGTCAAAGGTACATATCGAGTGAGTTTCAGAATTTTGGGGCAATCGTACAGACATGTTTGGAAATCCAAAACAACAGCTGCGTGCAATTAGCATGCAACGCACACCCCAGTCGACCCCGAGGGAGCATGTGGCGCACACTCCATTTCGAAGCTCCAGAGCATGCGACGCACGCTTCATAGCACACTTCTGAATTTTTCAGTTTTTGATTCCACATATAGGAGGACAATAAGGTCTTTTGTCTCATATCAAAACTGTCCTAAATACATAATTTCAGCCCCAAATAGCATAGATACATCATTATTCACCTTCTTCCTCTCAAGAACAAACCCTAACATTTTAACGCTCAAGGTCAATTCTCAAGAAACCTACCAAGAACTTCACGAATTCTTCAAGCAAGGTATGATAAATGTTCGTCCATGGGCCCTTTTCACCCATGGAGTCCAAAAATCTAAGTTTAAGTTTAAAGTTATGATTTTTACATGTTCCCGTGAATTTTGCCTATAAATTTCCATGAATTTTAAGTTTATATCATATTCCCATGAAATTGTTGTTGTTAATTAAATCCTACATGTTTGAATGATGTTGTTCGCTGATTTAAGCCTTATTTTGGGGATTTAGTATCAAAATCATGCTACTACTACATGTTTTAAAAACTATTTCCATGCTTAAGCCATGCATTGCAAGTGTTTGATGAAATACCTCAAAGATTAAGTTTTGAATGTTGATTACATGTTATGTTCACAAAGTGTTGGTATGATTTTGTTATCATTACTATCGAGTCCTGGGGGTTATGAATAGTCAAAAACTTAGTTTTTTACCTAGTCTTAGCGTTGTCGGTATTTTTTCAGATATAGCATTATCAGTTCAGTCAGTACATCATGTCATTAAGCTCAGTTCAGTTTAGTAATTCGAGTCCATTCAATTGGGAGTAGGATTTAGCATCGAGCGAACATAGGGATGGGGTCTCACCATCTAGTTGAGGGTGTGACCTTTAGTAGCAATCCCTGTGTTCCAAAACTACGTAGCCAGCGTAGGTTGAGATGTTAACCTTCCAGTTGAGGGTTGACTCATATCTCATTAGGGACCTGCCAGTTGAGGGTGACCATTAGTCTTTTGGGACAACACTTTAGTGGATTCACACAGCCAGTGTTAGTACCCATGGCACGGTACGACACCCTTCCAACTGGGGTTACAGGTTGGACCTTATTTAACTTATATTGGGGCATATCGGTTAGATGATAGCTCCCACAATTTAAGTTCACTAATCAGTCCAGTACTCAGTTTTAGGTTTTCTTGACCATGGCATACAGTCACTAGTTGTGCAGTATTAGTAGGTCAGTTTATAGACTATCCCAATTCATGTTATATGTTTGGTCATGCATTCTTAGATTTTACAACTTTCATGCATGTTATACATCAGTTATCTCATGCCATACTTACAGTCAGTTCTTATTCATGTACATGAGCCATGCATATCAACCTAACCCCATTTAGCATACCAGTACATTCAAAATACTGATCGCATACTCGTTTCTTGCACTATGATGTCTCATATCATAAGTTTGGATGCTCAGGTTCCTGACTACACTTAGACACTCCAGCACATCCGCAGTAGTAGCAGTGGTGATTCCTCATATTCTGAGGACCGTGTATGTTTATTTCAGTTCAGTTCAGTAGTCAGTCGGAGGCTTTCGGACACTTTCAGTCAATTATTAAGTTATCAGATGTTATTAACAGTCTTACAGTATTTTTTCAGATAGATGTTTTCAGTCTTTTGATTTAGTATTGTTTTTGTATTTAAAACCTTATGGCATTTTCAGCTAAGTTCTGCACATGCTCTTTCTCATGTTATTCAGTGCTCACGGCAGGTACCAACATGGGTTAGTGTGTGGTCCTTTGGGGCTGTAGGAACCGTGTGACGCCCAGGGTGTACTCCTAAGGCATTACAAACTTGATATTATAGCCTAAGGTTTTAAAGAGTCCTAGGGAGTCTGAAATCCATATTGAGTAGAGTCTTGTGCATGGGCGTGAAGCGCGCCACACTTATGGGTAAGAAGATACAAGACATTTTAGGAAAAGTTTTCCTTCTTTTAGTGTCTATGTTATGCGATTGAGCATGAGCCCAATTTAAACTCTCTTTATAATATAATTTCCTTTTTGTTTACAGAACATGCCTCCTAGAAAGACTAACAAAAAGAAAAATGAGAATCAGCCCGCACCTCCACCTGTTCAGGAAGATCCCTTGAATGAGCCTATCTCTCATGCCAAATTCAAAGAGGCATTCATTACCTTATCTCACTTAGTTAAAGACCAAAATAATCAACTGGATATTGTCCCAGTCATTCCGGTATCCAATACTTCCACAGCTAGAATTTGGGACTTCACCCGAATGAACCCTCATCTATTTTTGGGATCTAACTATGATAAGGATCTACAGGAATTCCTCGACATGGTTTAGAAGGAAATTGATATTATGGGTGTGATCTCTAGTGAGAGTACAGAGTTGGGTGCTTACTAGTTACAGGATAATGCTCACACCAGGTATAAGCAGTGAAAGGAAGATAGAGGGGCAGATGAAGGACCTGTTGAATGGGAGGAGTTTGCTACGGCTTTTTCAGATAGGTTATTTCACTTGGAATTAAGAGCAGCTAAGGTGTAGGAGTTTATTAATGTGAGGCAGGGGAACATGAGTGTGAAAGAGCATTCTCTTAAGTTTACTCGGCTAGCCAGGTATGCTCCTAATATTGTGTCTGATGACAGGTCTAGGATGAGTAAGTTTGTCTCTGGTGTAGCTGATAGCGTGGTCAAGGAGTGTAGGACCACGATGTTAATTAAAGAGATGGACTTGTCTAGGTTGATGGTCCAAGCTCAACAGATTGAGGAGCAGAGGTGTAAGGAAAGAAAGAGGGAGAATAAGAGGGCCAGAACGGGTAGCTTTAGTTTTGCACAGCCGAGGTTGGTGATGTGTGAGATAATGCTAACACATTTGAGGCTTTTAACTAGAAATAATTGTAAAGTCTTAAGCAACTTTTGTCATTTTTGATTGCTTTCTATTTGATAATGCAGTAAAAGTCAAGATGTAAGAGAACCAGCAATAATGAAAGTAAAAAAGTTAATTTGTGAGCAAGTAAAGAGGGAAGTATAGCTGACGACTTATCTGATAAGTCGTCAGCCTTATGATAAGCTATCAGAGTTGCAGTCAGCCTTAGACAGAGAATGAGATTCAACTAGAAGTGTGACGACATTCCCTGATAAGCCGTCAGGTATCTGATAAGCCATCAGGAATGTCGTCATCCCAAGGTAGAAATCAAAAAGGTGGAAAAGGAACTGACAACAAGTATGATAAGTCATCAGACCCCTCATAAGACATCAGAGTGTTATCGTCAGCCTAAGGTAGAAATCATCAAACTTGGAGAAGAAGATGACGGCATTTCTGATAAGTCGTCAGACTCTTGATGAGGCGTCACACTTCGTCGTCACCTGTGTGGGAAAATATCTGTAATCTGTGATTTGTTTCCATAATTAGGCTGAAGTATTTAAGGCATAATTTAGGGTTTTTCTCAGAATCGGGAACTTCACGTTTTCATCAAGTTTTCTCTCTAGTTTTCTTTGCAACATTACATTTTATTTTTGGAGAAATTATTATTATATTTTTTGGGGATTTTCTACTATGATTTAGAAGGAGAAACACTTGTTGATATTAATCATTCTGTAAGTTATCATCTATCGAACTATGAATACAATTGGCGTTGTTGCTTTCTACGTTATGAGTAGCTAATTCCTTTAACCCGAGTTGTGGGACCTATGGGTTTGGTTTTGTAAAATAACTAGGTGTTCAAGATTCTAAAGGTAATAGAAACTCCTTGGTAATTCTTCTGTTTTACATATTATCTATTGGTTGTAAATGATAGGTCATACCTACTAGTGATTTGCTTGAAGTAAGAAATCAACCCTAGTAGGAAGTGAATTACCAACAGGGACTTGGAAGCTTCAAACTTTCATTTAATAATTAACGTTGTAACAAGGTTAATTAACTTGAGACAACATCCTGTTAAGAAATATAAATTCCCTAAGTTCGAAAGAATTAGGTAATTAAATGTCTAAATAGGTTGAGAAACATTTAGACATCACTTCAACAAGGATAATTTGTTGTTCCTACTTACCACAAGAATCTTGGACTATACTAGTATATGTCAAATACCAACACCCATAGTGAACACAACTCTGGTTCTCCATATAATATTGTTTACAAACACTGAAACTGAAGTCAGACATAATTATTGATAATTTCCAAAACCCCTCATTTACAGGAACTTGCTAACTATCAGTTGATTGACTCACAAACAACTTAAATCGACACCATATTCCCTGTGGGATTCGGCCCCAACCTAGTTGGGTTATATATTTTGACAGTGACTGCTTACTTTCTCGTAAGAGAGGTGTAGTTTAAGTGTTATCAAAAATGGCGCCGTTGTCGGGAAACAATTTCGCGTATTGAATTGATTTGGAATTTTAGCCTACTTGCTTGAATTCAAACTTGTAAATATTTGTTTTTAGTTTTCTTTTATTTCTTGTGTTAGGTAGATTTTTATTTTAGTTTACTTATTACTATGGCATCGTGGAATGAACATGAGCTTGGTGGTTGGAAATCTTATCTTGATGACCCATGTCCATATTGTGATGGACCTCACTTTTGGCAAGATTGTAGATATACTCCCCGGAGAGAGATTGTACACCATCTCCATCCTACCTGGAGTATGATTGTTCTTTATGTGGTGGTCAAGATGGACATTGGAGTGATTGCCCAAATTCCCCCTCCCCCTATTGTGCTAACCCAAATTCTAGTTCTTCTTATGAGTTTGATAGGTTTTATGGTCAAGAAAAGGAAGAACGAAGCACCGGTAAGAGTGGCATTGAAGCTATATTTCAATGAATGTTGGATCTCCAGAAATAAACGTATGATATCGTATGTGATATGCGTCAAGACATGAAGCCAATCATTCATGAGGAGATAGATATAAAGGTCAATATTCAAAGCATTCTTCTATATTATATTTAGATGATATCTTGTCTGTGGAATCATTTAAAATAATGGAAGAGTGTGAAGATGAGGAGCAAGAACCCTATATTAATGTTGAGCTTGATGTAAAGCAACCCTCGGTAATTTCCCAACCAACCAAACCAACCATGAGAGATGATGCCAAGATTGAGAAAATGGTGCTAGAGGCAAAAGAAGAAACCAAGCCAATCTCTTATAAAGACTCTAGCCCAATTCGGGGTGAAGAGGTCGAGAAGGATGCAACTCCAAAATTAGGGAGAAGACCTCACTCGAATCACTTTTCAACATTATGCTTTGTAGATGTGATGAAAGTCGAATCACCCAAGCAAATGATGAATTTTGGAAATGGGGAGAAAGATTCCTACATTTTGGAGTTTGTCTTTCCGAAAGGGTATACTACAACCCCAATCTTGAAGGACAAGAAGCTTAAAGATCGACGTCCATTTAATGGATTTTTAAGATTCTCACCGTTGCCAAATGAGCCCACACGAAAGTTCGATGCAAAATTGGGCAAGCGATTCAAGTCTTTGAAGTGGTGTGATAGAACTTCCCTTATCATGCTCTCACATTTGCCCAACGCACCTAAAAGATGTAAAGATCGAAAGATGGGCCGACGATTCAAATCGTCTAAGTGGGGGGATAAAGAATGAAACACTTTTAAGGTATCTTGATGAATTCTGAGTAGTCAAGATAACCTAGTCGTGCCGCGATATTAAATCAGGCGCTGCTTTGGAGGTAACCCAAGGTATTTTGTTGTTTGTATTTGTATTATGTGATTGACATCAGATCTTCGCACCCATAGTGCCACAGGTATGTTTCTAACTCTCTTATTTTGGTTTGACGCATTGAGTACATTGCATGATTTTAAGTTGAGGGTGGGGCTACTTGTGGATGTTGATGTCCTCTTGGGGTTTTTGTTGTCGTGCCTCTTTTTCCCGGAGTCTTGTTCCTAGTAGAGCCGGTATGTTTAGGCATATTGTGTTTGTTTTGTGATGTGTTGTGGTTAACTGGGGGGAAATAAGTATCTAGGACAGTTGACATATTTTTGTTGATTTTTCTTGGAATGATAAATACCTCTCCAATTGTCTATCTAGTAACTGTGTGATGTCCATCTATATGTGACTACTGTGAATCTTTTTATGGCATTAGTACTAGGGACATGATAATCACTGCTAATAATTGCATGAACTGAATGGGAAGTAGCTTGTGATAAGGGTGTCAAACACGCCAGTTTTAACCGGCCCACATACTTAAACCGGCCCGGTTTGACCCATACCGGTAAGCCCAAGGGCTTTAGGGGTCCGGGTCCCTGTCCGGTGGGGTTTTTTATTTGGGCCCAGTTAACCCGGCCCAGACCTAACCCGGTTTGGACCCACCAGTTAACCGGTCTGGCCCGGCCCGGTTAAGTTTTTTTTTTTTTTTTTGAAAATTCAGAATTTCACAAACTTAAATTAAAAACTTAGTTTTAATACATTATTAATTTACTATCAAGTATTATTAATTTATTATATTAAGTAGCATATGTTTTATACTTTTATTTAAAGTAGTGTATATATTGAATGGTGTATATATATATATATGTGTGTGTGTGTGTGTGTGTGTATCTTCTAAATCTAAAGTAGTATATATTTAACGTATACATGTGTATATGTTTTATAAATTAGTTTATAACTATATATATATATATTGTAGCATATGTTTTATTTAAAGTAATGTATATATTGAATGGTATATATATATGTGTGTGTGTGTGTGTGTGTGTGTGTGCATATATCTACTAAAGTAGTGTATATTTAACGTATAGATGTGTATATATTTTATAAATTAGTATATAACTACATATCTACATATCTATATATCTATATATATAAATATATATATATATATATATTGTAGTGTATGTTTTATTTAAAGTAGTGAATATATTGAATGGTATATATATATATATATATATGTGTGTGTGTATATATCTTCTATAGATGAGTATATTTAATGTATTCGTTATGTATATGGTTTATAAATTAGTATATAACTATATAACTATATATATATATATATATATATATATTGTAGTATATATATATGTATTGTAGTATATATTTTATTTAAAGTAGTACATATATATTGAATGGTGTGTATATATCTTCTATAGACGTATATATTTAACGTATCCAAGTCTATATGTTTTACAAATTAGTATATAACTATATATACATATACATATGTAGTATATATATATATATATATACATATATTATAGTATATATTTTATTTAAAGTAGCACATATATATTGAATGGTGCGTATATATGTGCATATATCTTATATAGACGTATATATTTAACGTATACAATGTGTATATGTTTTATAAATTAGTATATAACTATATATATATACATATTGTAGTATATATATATATATGTATTGTAGTATATATTTTATTTAAAGTAGCACATATATATTGAATGGTGCGTATATATGTGTATATATCTTCTATAGACGTATATATTTAACGTATACAAGTGTATATGTTTTACAAATTAGTATATAACTATATATATATACATATTGTAGTATATATATATGTATATTGTAGTATATATTTTATTTAAAGTAGTACATATATATTGAATGGTGTGTATATATGTGTATATATCTTCTACAGATGTATATATTTAATGTATCCAAGAGTATATGTTTAAAATATTAGTATATAACTGTATATATATACATATTGTAGTATATATATATGTATATTATAGCATATATTTTATTTAAAGTAGTACATATATATTGAATGGTGTGTATATATGTGTATATATCTTCTCTAGACGTATATATTTAACGTATACAAGTGTATATGTTTTACAAATTAGTATATAACTATATATATATACATATTGTAGTATATATATATGTATATTGTAGTATATATTTTATTTAAAGTAGTACATATATATTGAATGGTGTGTATATATGTGTATATATCTTCTACAGATGTATATATTTAATGTATCCAAGTGTATATGTTTAAAAAATTAGTATATAACTGTATATATATACATATTGTAGTATATATATATATGTATATTGTAGTATATATTTTATTTAACGTATGACATATATATTGAATGGTGTGTATATATGTGTATATATCTTATATAGATGTATATATTTAACGTATACAAGTGTATATGTTTTATAAATTAGTATAATATAACTATCTATATATTGTAATACATGTATATTGTAGTATATATTTTATTTTAAGTAGTACATATACATTGATTGGTGCGTATATATGTGTATATATCTTATATAGATGTATATACTTAACGTATACAAGTGTATATGTTTTATAAATTAGTATAATATATCCATCTATACATTGTAATACATAAATATGTATATTGTAGTATATATTTTATTTAAAGTAGTACATATATATTGAATGGTGCGTATATATGTGTATATATCTTCTATAGACGTATATATTTAACGTATACAAGTGTATATGTTTTATAAATTAGTATATAACTATATATATATATACATACATGTTATATACATATATATTGTAGTATATATTTTATTTAAAGTAGTACCTATATATTGATTTAAAATGATTTAAAATGAATTTCTAGTTTAAATTTAAAACTTACTTTTATTATATCATTAATTAACTATTATATATATATATATATACATATATATATACTGTAGTATATACTTTATTTGAAGTAGTACATATATATTGAATGGTGCCTATATATGTGTTTATATCTTCTATAGACTTATATCTTTAACGTATACAAGTGTATATGTTTTATAAATTAGTATATAAGTATATATATAGTAGCATGTATATATATATATATATATATATATATATATATATATATATATATATATATATATTGTAGTATATACTTTATTTAAAGTAGTACATATATATTGAATGGTGCGTATATATGTGTATATATCTTCTATAGACGTATATCTTTAACGTATACAAGTGTATATGTTCTATAAATTAGTATGTAACTATATATATATATATATTGTTGTATGTAGATATGTATATTGTAGTATATATTTTATTTAAAGCAATACATATATATTGAATGGTGCGTATATATGTGTATGTATCTTCTAAAGTAGTATATATTTAACGTATACAAGTGTATATGTTTTATAAATTAGTATGTAAGTATATATATATATATATATATATATTGTAGTATACACTTTATTTAAAGTAGTACATATATATTGAATGGTGCGTATATATGTGTATATATCTTCTATAGACGTATATCTTTAATGTATACAAGTGTATATGTATTATAAATTAGTATGTAACTATATATATATACATATTGTTGTATATATATATATGTATATTGTAGTATATATTTTATTTAAAGTAGTACATATATATTGAATGGTGCATATATATGTGTATATATCTTCTAAAGTAGTATATATTTAATGTATACATGTGTATATGTTTTATAAATTGTAGTATATGTTTTATTTAAAGTAGACAAGTAGTACATAAATATTGAATGGTGCGTATATATGTGTATATAACTTCTATAAGCGTATATATTTAACGTATAAATGTGTATATGTTTTATAAATTAGAATATATATATATATATATATATATTGTACTATTGTAGTATATGTTTTATTTAAAGTAGTACGTATAGTCATATATAATTATATATTGAATGGTACGTATATATGTGTAATTGTTTATATATTTTTTTAAAAATATATATTGTATATTGGAGTGTATATAGTGTATATAGTGTATATTGGAGTGTATATAGTGTACATAATTGTAGTGTATATAGTGTATATTGGATTTTTTTTATTTTTAAACGGGTTTGACCGGGTTTAGGTGGGTTTAACCGGGTTGGATTAAGTGGGACGGTTCAGGGTTGTTTTCAACATTTTTACTATTGAACCCGGAACCGGCCCGGCCCACTTAACTCCAACCCGGACCAAAATCGGTCCACAACCTGGTTAAACTAAATGGGCTGGTTTCGGGATGGCCCGGCCCACTTGACACTCTTAGCTTGTGATGTACCTTTGTGTCGTGTGTGTGTGAGATACTACCTAGTTTCCATTGTGTGTTAAATCCAGAACTTGCTCGGTTGGTCTTGCCTTGGTTGTAGGATAGCGATTAGGAAAGGATCATAGGCCGTTGTTGATATTAGTCCATTTTGGCCTAAATGACCTTCCATGTGTGAATAATATCCCTTGATCCTAATTTTGAGCCTGAATGCCTATTTTTTTTATTATACCTATCACCTTTCCATTTGTATCACAATGAACCTGTTTTGGTCCTGGTCCTCCTTGAACATTGTGCACTTTGACTTAGTCAAATAGTCTAAGTTGAGGGTGGCTATCATAGGGGTGCGTAATGTAAAGTGAGTATGAAGAATGGTAAAAAAAAAATATGCAAGGCTGGGTGTGGTAGAAAAAGAATGAGAAAAGAAAAGTTGTGAAAAAAAAACGAATGAATAAAAACTGCACCCAGCTTGAATGTGCTTTAATCAAGAGGGAATAAATAATGTAAAGGTTGATAAGTGAGACCCCAAAAATAGTGTAGTGTCAAGGAGGCTTAGTTACTTTAAATATTCGTGTGTATCATACCAGCCCCAAGCCTACATTACAAGCTGCAAAAAAGTCCTATAGTGATCCTACCTTAACTGTCTGAAAGCGTCGGTAAAATAAAGGCAAACTTATGGTATTTGGCATACATTGACTGAAACTTCTTTCTGAGAGTGAGTGTCTCTTAACCGTCCCCGCATTGACATGCTTGAGTTCACATATGAGTGAGGAGGGACTTCTTTATTGTAAGGGCACACTGGTTATGTTGCTAGTTGCTAACTTGTTTGGGTAGTGTAATATTAGTACATGCATGGTTATTGTTGCTAAGTTGATGCCATAGATTGATTCCTTTGTGTTGCATTGTTGTTTTTCAGTAATATACACAGTTGAGTTTGAGATGATTGACCTTAGAGATAGTAAATATGTTTTGAGCTAAAATGGATGATTGACTGTCGAATGTGCTTTGTATCCTCTTAGTTATGTTTGAGTTACTTGAGGATAAGCAATTATTTTAAGTTGACGGTGTTGATGTATGAGCTAATGCTAACACATTTGAGGCTCTTAACTAGAAATAATTGTAAAGTCTTAAGCAACTTTTGTCATTTTTGATTGCTTTCTCTTTGATAATGCACTAAAGGTCAAGAAGCAAGAGAACCAGCAATAATGAAAGTAAAAGAGTTGATTTCTGAGCAAGTAGAGAGGGAAGTATAGCTGATGACTTGTCTGATAAATCATCAGCCTTGTGATAAGCTATCAGAGTTGTCGTCAGCCTTAGACAGAGAATGAGATTCAGCCAGAAGTATGACGATATTCCCTGATAAGCCGTCACGTATCCGATAATGTCATCCCAAGGCAGAAATCATAAAAGTGAAAGAGGACCTGACGACAATTCTGATAAGTCGTCAGACCCCTCATAAGCCGTCAGAGTGTCATCGTCAGCCTAGGGTAGAAATCATCAAACTTGGAGAAGAAGCTGACGACATTTCTGATAAGTCATCAGACTCCTGATGAGGCATCACACTTTGTCGTCACCTGTGCGAGAAAAGATCTGTAATCTGTGATTTGTTTCCATATTTAGGTTGAAGTATTTAAGGCATAATTTAGGGTTTTTCTCAGAATTGGGAACTTCACGTTTTCATCAAGTTTTCTCTCTAGTTTTCTTTGCAACATTACATTTTATTTTTGGAGAAATTATTATTATATTTTTTGGGGATTTTCTACTATGATTTAGAAGGAGAAACACTTGTTGATATTAATCATTCTGTAAGTTATCATCTATCGAACTATGAATACAATTGGCGTTGTTGCTTTCTACGTTATGAGTAGCTAATTCCTTTAACCCGAGTTGTGGGACCTATGGGTTTGGTTTTGTAAAATAACTAGGTGTTCAAGATTCTAAAGGTAATAGAAACTCCTTGGTAATTCTTCTGTTTTACATATTATCTATTGGTTGTAAATGATAGGTCATACCTACTAGTGATTTGCTTGAAGTAAGAAATCAACCCTAGTAGGAAGTGAATTACCAACAGGGACTTGGAAGCTTCAAACTTTCATTTAATAATTAACGTTGTAACAAGGTTAATTAACTTGAGACAACATCCTGTTAAGAAATATAAATTCCCTAAGTTCGAAAGAATTAGGTAATTAAATGTCTAAATAGGTTGAGAAACATTTAGACATCACTTCAACAAGGATAATTTGTTGTTCCTACTTACCACAAGAATCTTGGACTATACTAGTATATGTCAAATACCAACACCCATAGTGAACACAACTCTGGTTCTCCATATAATATTGTTTACAAACACTGAAACTGAAGTCAGACATAATTATTGATAATTTCCAAAACCCCTCATTTACAGGAACTTGCTAACTATCAGTTGATTGACTCACAAACAACTTAAATCGATACCATATTCCCTGTGTGATTCAACCCCAACCTAGTTGGGTTATATATTTTAAAAACGACTGCTTACTTTCTCGTAAGAGAGGTATAGTTTGAGCATTATCAATTGGAGGGTGGAAACCATCCTTAATTTTATCAGAATCTTCAGCCCTAGCTCTATCTTCATCTACTGCGACAGCACCAAAGCCAAAAAATGATAATCGGGATAGGGCACCAGACCCTAAACCCCAGAGAAGTGTAAACAGTGGTCGCACAAATCCTCTTTGCTAGAAATATGGTAGAAACCATTAGGGTGTGTGTAGAGATGACAGTGATGTATGCTTTGGGTGTGGAAAGCCAGGCCACAGAATCATGGATTGCCCACAGAGTGGCCAGCTAGGTCAGTACACTCGTCCCCCAATTCCATCCGACCGCCTGACTCAGCAGGGTGTCGCTTCCAATGCCACCAGTGGTTAGCGCCCAAATAGATTGTATTCACTTTATTCCTAATAGGATCAAGAAAATTCTCCTAATATGGTTACTGGTACGCTACAGGTCTTTCATTTATATATTTATGCTTTATTAGACCCCGGAGTTTCTTTTTCTTTTATAACTCCCTACATAGCTGCTAATTTTAGCGTCAGTCCTGAGATTGTAGCAGAACCCTTCTCAGTGTCTACCCCAGTAGGTGTCTCTATTGTAGCCAGGAAGGTATACAGGAACTATCCGATCACAATATCCAAGAAAGTCACTTAAGTCGATCTTGTAGAGTTAGAGATGACTAATTTTAATGTCATTTTTGGCATGGATTGGCTCCACTCATGCTATGCTTCAGTTGATTGTAGAAACAGAGTTGTTCATTTTCAATTTTCGAATGAAACAGTCCTTGAAAAGAAGGGTAGTGCTTCAATATTTAAGGGTCAACTTATTTCTTATCTTAGAGCGAGGAAAATGATATCTAAGGGGTGTGCTTACCATCTTATTCAAGTTAAAAACTCTAGTTCAGAGACTCTAAATCTTGAGTCAATTTAAGTAGTAAGGGAATTTCCAGATGTGTTCCCTAAAGATCTTCCTGGAGTTTCTCCCGAAAGGGAAATTGACTTTGGAATAAATCTACTTCCAGATACCCAGCCTATCTCTATTTCGTCATACAAAATTGCACCAGCAGAACTCAAAGAGTTGAAAAAACAATTAAGAGACCTTCTAGATAAGGGATTCATTAGACCTAGTGTTTCCCCGTGGGGCGCTCCAGTCCTTTTTGTGTGAAAGAAAAATAGTTCTCTTCGTATGTGTATTGATAACCGTCAGTTGAATAAAGTCACAATCAAGAATAAATACCCACTTCCCAGAATTAATAATTGTTCGACAAACTTTAGGGTGTCATTTACTTCTCTAAGATAGACCTCAGATCCGGCTATCACAGCTCAGAGTCGTAGAATATGACATTTCAAAAACAGCTTTCAGAACTCGGTACTAATTCCCAAGCAGCTTTCATGGACTTGATGAACAGGGTGTTTAAACAGTACTTGGACATGTTCATCATAGTCTTTATTGACGATATTTTTGTCTATTCCCATAATGAAACTGATCATGCAGACCACCTCAGAATGGTATTGTAGACTCTTAGAGCTCATTAGTTGTCCGCCAAGTTCAGTAAGTGTGAGTTTTGGCTAATATCATTACCTTTCCTTGGCCATGTTGTTTTCGATGATGGCATTAGAGTTGACCCTCAAAAGACCGAAGCTGTGAAAAATTGGCCTAGACCTATCTCTCCGTCAAATATCAGGAGTTTTGGGGTTTGGATGGATATTACTGATGGTTTATTGAAGGGTTTTCGTCTATTGCATACCCCCCATGTCTAGATTGACTCAGAAGAAAGTCAAGTTTATATGGTCAGATTCTTGCGAGAAGAGTTTTCTGGAGTTGAAAACTCGACTCACCTTAGCCCTAGTTTTGACGTTGTCGGATAGTTCAGACAGGTTTGTTGTGCACTACAATGCTTCCAAAGTTGGTTTGGGTTGTGTATTAATACAGAGAGATAAGTTCATAGCCTATGCCTCTAGACAGCTTAAGTCCCATGAGAAGAATTATCCTACCCGTGATCTTAAATTAGCAGCCATTGTGTTTGCCTTGAAAATTTAAAGGCATTATTTGTATGGGATGCATGTTGATGTGTTCATGGATCACAAGAGTTTACAGTATGTGTTTTCACATAGAGAGTTGAATCTTCATCAAAGAAGGTAGTTAGAATTATTGAAATTTTATGATATGAGTGTTTTGTAGCATCCAGGCAAGGCTAATGTAGTGGCAGATGCCCTTAGTAGATTGTCTATGGATAGTGTTGCACATGTTGATAATGATAGAAAAAAGTTGGTTTAGGAGGTTCATCAGTTTGACATATTAGGTGTTGCTTGGTAGACTCAGCTGAGGGTAATGTATGGGTTTAAAATAGTTGGGAATCTTCCTTGGTTGCCAAAATAAAAGAAAATCAAGATAGGGATCCCAGTCTAGTTAAGTTGAAGGAGTCAGTCAGAGATTAAAAGGTTGAGGTTTTCTCCCAAGAGAGAGATAGTGTGTTACGTTGCTAGGGTAAACTGTGTGTGCAGTGTGTAGATGACTTGAGGAAGCAGGTTCTTGTAGAAGCACATGGTGCGTGTTACTCTATTCATATAGGAGCCACTAAGATGCACCGTGATCTGGGGGAGATCTATTGGTGGGGAGGTATGAAGAGGGCTATTGCAGAGTTTATAACAAGGTGCCCTAATTGTTAACAGGTTAAGGTCGGGCACTAAAAGCGTAGTGGCACCATACAGGAGCTTAGCATTCCCACTTAGAAGTGGGAAGAGGTGAACATAGACTTTGTGAAGGGTTTGCCTCACACTTATCGTCAGCATGATTCAATTTGGGTCATTATGGACAGGATGACTAAATCAGCCCATTTCTTGCCAGTCCACACTTCTTATTCAGCCAAGAACTATGCTAAACTCTACCTTAGAGAGTTAGTTAGGTTGTATAGAGTCCCGTTGTCCATCATTTCTGATATAGGTACTTAATTTACCTCTTACTTTTGGAAAGCCTTTCAGAAGGGTCTTGGTACCCAAGTCCACCTCAGTCCAGCCTTTCACCCTCAGACAGATAGTCATACAGAAAGGACCATTCAAACCCTCAAAGACATATTGAGAGCTTGTGTTATCGATTTTAAGGGTAGTTGGGATGATCATTTGCCTCTGATTGAGTTCTCTTATAATAACAGTTATCATTTCAGTATTCAGATAGCTCCGTTTGAGGCTCTATAATGTAGGTCTCCAATTGGTTGGTTTGAGGTAGTTGAGACCGCTTTGGTAAGGCTGATTCGGTGTTTGATACGTTGGAGAAAGTTCAATTGATCAAGGAAAGGCTTAAGACAGCCCAAAGTCGATAGAAATCTTATGTTGATGTGAGGAAAGGGGATCTTGAGTTCGAGATTGGATATTTTGTATATCTGAAGATTTCCCCCATAAAGAAAGTGAAGAGGTTTGGTAAGAAGGGGAATCTCAGTCCTCGATATATTGGCCCATACAAAATCTTAAGCCGCTTTGGAAAGGTAGCTTACAAACTCGAGTTGCCTGCAGATTTTTCCTCAGTGCACCCAGTATTCCATATCTCTTTGTTGAAGAAGTGCATTGGTGACCCAGGTATAGTCGTTCCTTTAGAAAGCGCAGATGTTCAGAATAGCCTTTCTTACAAAGAAATTACAATTGAGATCCTTGATCTCCAAGTTTGTAAACTAAGGAACAAAGAAGTTCCCTTGGTCAAAGTCCTTTGGCGGAATCAGTCCATTGAGGGCGTCACTTGGGAAGCTGAAGTAGAAATGCGAACCAAGTACCCTCACCTTTTCTCCATAAACTCAGACTCAGCCTAAGGTAACAGTCTTCTTTAACTCAGTTCTTTTCCAGTCTTAGTTCTAGTCATGTGATTACTTTTATGACATTGCATGTATTCACAGATTAGTTCAGTCATTCATCATGAGTTAGATTCAACCATGTAATGATGTTTTCAGTATGCATGTTAGTATTTCATCTTAGTTCCTCAGTATCCTCATCTTAACTAGTCTCTTTCGAGGACGAATGTTCCCAAGAGGGAAATATTGTAATACCCCGTACGTTTTTATCCTAATTCATCTTTTAGTGCTTGATTAAGAAACTTAGAACCTAAAATAAAACTAAGTGTTGAGACTTAGTCATTTCTAAAACTCCTAAACTTCGATGATTTCATTCCCGACCTTAGAATGTTGATTTTAAAGTTGATTCATGATTGGGGTTATCAAAGGTACATCTAGGGTGAGTTTCGGAATGGTTGGGAAAGCGTAAGGACATGTTTGGAAGCCCAAAACAATAGATGAGTGCATTAGCGTGCGACGCATGCTCCAGTCCACCCCTATGGAGCATGCGATAGATAATTCAGCGCACACTCCATTCCAGATCTCCAGAGCATGCGACACACGCTCTATAGCACGCTTTGGAATTTTTCAGCTTTTGATTCCGCATATTGGAGGACAATAAGGTCTTTTGTCTCATATCAAAACCATCCTAAACACATAATTTCAGCCCCAAATAGCATAGATACATCATTATTCACCTTCTTCCACTCAAGAACAAATCCTAGATCTTTAATATTCAAGGTCAATTCTCAAAAAACCCACCAAGAACTTCACGAATTCTTCAAGCAAGGTATGTTAAATGTTCATCCATGGGCCCTTTTCACCCATGGAGTCCAAAAATCTAAGTTTGAGTTTAAAGTTATGATTTTTACATGTTCCCATGAATTTTGCCTATAGATTTCCATAAATTTCAAGTTTATATCATATTCCCATGAAATTGTCGTTGTTAATTAAACCCTATATGTTTGAATGATGTTGTTCGCTGATTTAAACCTTATTTTGGGGATTTAGTATCAAAATAATGCTACTACTACTTGCTTTAATAACTATTTCCATGCTTAAGCCATGCATTGCAAGTGTTTGATGAAATGCCTCAAAGAATGAGTTTTGAATGTTGATTATATGTCATGTTCTCAAAGTGTTGGTATGATCTTATTATCATTGCTATCGAGTATTGGGGGTTATGAATACCCGAAAACTTAGTTGTTTACTTAGTCTTAGCATTGTCGGTATGTTTTTAGATATAGCATTGTTAGTTCAGTCAGTATATTATATCAGTAAGCTCAGTTTAGTTTAGTAATTAGAGTCCGTTCAGTTGGGAGTAGGATTTAGTATCGAGCGAATCCAGGGATGGGGGCTCACCTGCCAGTTGAGGGTGTGGCCTTTAGTAGCAATCCTTGCATTCCCAAACTACGTAGCCAGCGTAGGTTGAGATATTAACCTGCCAGTTGAGGGTTGACTCATATCTCATTAGAGCCCTTCCAGTTGAGGGTAACCCTTAGTCCTTTAGGACAACACTTTAGTGGATCCACACAGCTAGTATTAATACCAGTGGAACGGTACTGACACCCTTCTAACTGGGGTTACAGGTTGGACCCCATTTAACTTATTTTGGGGCATGTCGGTTAGATGATAGCTCCCATAATTTCAATCCACTAATCAGTCCAGTACTCAGTTTTAGGTTTGCTTGACCATGGCAAACAGTCACTAGTTGTGCAGTATCAGTATTTCAGTATGTCAGTTTACAGACTATCCCAGTTTTATATTATATGCTTGGTCATGCATTCTCATATTTTACAGCTTTCATGCATGTTATTCATCAATTATCTCATGTCATACTTACAGTCAGCTCTTATCCATGCACATGAGCCATGCATATTAGCCTATCACCATTTAGCATAGCATTACATTTAGAGTACTAATCGCATACTCGTTTATTGAACTATGATGTCTCATATCATATGTTTGGACGTTTAGGTTCCTAATCGCACTTAGACACTCCAAAACATCCACAACAGTAGTAGTGGTGAGTCCTCATGTTCCAAGGAACATTTATGTTTATTTCAGTTCAGTTCAGTAGTCAGTTGGAGTTAGTTGGGGACCTGTCCCATCAACTCCTCAGTCAGTCAATTAGAGGCTTTCGGACACTTCCAGTCAGTTATTCAGTTATCAGATGTTATTGATAGTCTTACAGTATTATTTTCAGATAGATGTTTTTAGTATTTTAATTCAGTATTACTTTCATATTTAAAACTTTATGGAATTTTCAGCTAAGTTTCGCACATGTTCTTTGTTATTTTATTCAGTGCTCATGGCAGGTACCAGCACGGGTTAACTTGCGGTCCTTCGAGGCTGTAGGCACCGTGTGAAACCCAGGGTGTACTCTTGGGATGTTACACATCCGGACATCTATCCCAATCCACATCAGTAAATCCTTTATGAATGAGCTTTGAAGAGCACAGGAGATGTAATCCATGAATCATAGTACCCTTCAAATAGTACAGTACGCATTTCGTAGCTTGAAAATGAGCTAGTGACAAAGAGTGCATAAACTAACAAAGTTTGTTAACATAAAATGGAACAACTGTATGAGTAATAAACCTACACTGAAGTTCTCCAGCAAGGCTGCGGTACAAAGAAGGATCAAAAAAGAGCTTGCTACCAGTTTCATAGAGTCACAAACTACCTACCATAGGTGTTGATATAGGCTTGGCCCCTTTCATGTGAGCATGATGGAAAAGGTCATGGATATACTTAGACTAAGAGAGAATCAAACCCGAGCTAGTGTAACTAACTTCAACTCCTAGAAAGTAATAGAGCATTCTCAAGTCATTTAAAGTAGAGCTAGCTAAAAGTTGTTAAACACTTGGGAATTTTCTACAATGACCAAGTCATCAACACACAACAAAATTAAAGTGAATATTCAATGATAATTATGAATAATAAAGAAGTATCCAACTTGGATGAAATGGAACTGTAATAACTTGATTCTGCAAACTTTTTCCTTTTTGATGTATTGACCATTTTACCCCTATCCATGATTGCTATGTGTTATTTATGATATATGAGGATGGTTGGCATAGCTACAGATGCGATCTGGAACAATTCGTGCGAGTTTATGGCTTTAGAGGTTAAAAGAGCTCATAGTTAACTTTGATCAATATTTGTTGTTCTATGTGCTGGATAGAAAAATAAACAACACCAGAAGATTCAAAACATCGATTTTGAGTTGGTAGCATAGTTGGTTTGATTTTTTGGCTTTTGAATCTCATTTCAATCCTTAATTCGAAAATTAGTTAAATATGATCTCAGAGGTCAATTTTATGAAAACAACCTCTTTTTAAAAATCTGATGTCGTCATTAAGTCCAGAATATTGAATTTAGTCTAGTAGTATATTTTGTTTCCTTTTACGAGATTCCAAACGTATTCATAGGTGTTGATCGACAACTTTGTAACTTAGAAAAGTTGTTTATACAACTGAGGCTTGGTGCATCCGCTTTAGCAGCCAAAGTACCGCTAAAGTAGTAGCCACTTAAGTAGCCAATGCACCACTTTAGTAGACCCTGGCAGTCAGGGCAACTACCGCTAAAGCAGACAATTGACCGCTGTAATGGTAGGGGTCCTGCTTCAGCGGCCTTGCGTGTGGGGCTGCACCGTTTAAGCAGTCATAGCTGGACAGGTATAAAAATTTCTTTTTTTGATTTTTCTTCTATTTTTGAGACATTGAGCTTCAGGTTGAGAGAGTTTTGGATGATTTCTTCCATTCTAGATCTTCGATAAGCTCTAAATCACTATTTCAATTATTTTGCTTTGATTTATGTCATTTAAAACTCTTTAAATCGAGATTTTAAATTGGAATTTTTGGTCCGAAAGGTCTAAAAAGGTATTTTTTTCAATTTAAACCTCGTTTTTAACCCATTTTTACTTGGATTTTCTTCTATTGCTTCCTTTAATCATGGATAAGGCTTTTTAAAATAAAAAACTAATTTTACCATTTCATTTTGAAAATCTATTTCGAGGGTCCATTTTGACCCCGACTTGAAAATAGGCAATATGGATATTGTTGCCTTTCTTTGAACACATAGCTTCTATATTTGTATATCTTAGGTTATTTCAAGGTCGTTCAAAAAGAGAAAGTTCCATGTTGAAAGGATTTAAGCTTGGATTTTGATGCCGCGAGGTAGCTTATGACGTATCTTTCTTCAAACTGGGTTGGGTAGTTAATATATGTACAAAAATATGCTATAGGTATGGGTAAAAGTCATGGAAATAATATTTCAATGATATTAGTATTGTTGTGTGCCCGTTTGAGGGCCTATAATTATTGTTGGTGGCTTGGAATAATATTGACTGTGTGTTGTCCGTGTGGAAGTTTTATCTGATATTATTAGCCTTGTATATGCTTGGTTGCTTTTCTTCATTATAGAAATACCCAAGTTGGGATTAATGTAATATTTATGAGGCCTTACATGCATGTTTATTTCAATGGTACATTGCCTATACTAAAACATGGATGGTTGTCATATTTAGTAGATTCTGAGCTCACATGTTTATATATATCGAATATATTCAAGAATTTGTATTGGTTTTGTTGTGGACATTATATCCGCATATCACACATACATTCATGATGCATTGGTACCATTGAGGAATTACCTATTTTTGATAGAAATGAAAATATTTTTTTACAAAACCCTCTACTATAATCCATGAGTCGGAGAGGAAATATGGATATTGAGATTGGGATTGGGTATTGAGAAAGTATATGAGTTGTGAACCCCGCATAGGTCCTGCCTGGAAGCATTAAGGCTCGATAGGTGTACATGGAGGTTATGTGATAACCTCAATCAATCAAATTATCATCATCATCATCATTGCATTTCATACATTATAAATCCTCGATGTTGTATTTGTATGAATTATCGTCATTTGTACATATAATCTGCTCTATTTTTGTACCTATTTTATTTGTTTACGTGCTAAATTTAGAAATGTTAGTGGAGGCGGTATGAGCTACCTTTTGAGATATTTTTTTATTACTGGTGACATGCTTATAGTATGTATTTATGTACCTTATTTTATACTTTGCTCATTCGGCTTATGATACCTATTGAGTACAAGTAGACCATGCGCATTTCTACTATGCCATTTTGGTACAGATTCTGGTACGAGTGCATTGCGTGACAACTATAATTGTGTGATTGATCATTTTCATTTTTGAGGTATTAGCCGCTCTATGTGTTCAGAGTCGACTTTATACCTTCTCCTATCCATTTGATGTCTTTACTTTGTATTCAAAGATAGACTTGTAGTTTTTCTTTGGCTTCTGTTGTATTTTTAGTTCTGAGTTGTATATTGATCGTTCTTACACTGTGACACCAGGTTTTCGGATAGTTTATCGCATATTTATTGTTCATACATTCCCTTTTATTGTATATGTATGGTCTCACTTCGCTCTAGAAGTCTTGCCTTAGGAATTATTATATTATTTTCTTCTTACTTATCAGTTTGGGTGATTGACTTACTTGTCAGGGCTTTGCCATGATAAATGTCTACATGTGACAGCGCCCAAGCATGCATGCAAGTGTACGTGGTCTATCGAGTAGTAAAGTGGCTTCAAGGAAGCCCAAGTATTGATCTCTCAGGACTTGCATTTACCGACTATCCAATTCTAGTTTAACCAATCGAGGAGAGTCGCAAATAGAGTTTTAGAATTAAACATAAACTAAACTATACTACTACGGAAAAGTAATGACTTAGGACAATCTATGTATAGAATCCCAGGGTTAAGGCTTACGAACAATCCTACTACGTTATTGAAATTCATTCGGTAAATCGCTTATCGTGGTTGTTGATTCATAGGGTTAATTGCATGATTATGGTCTCCCGACCTCTAACCTTTTACCTAATTTGGATATTACAACTATATCATTGATCAGGGATGCAATAATCCAATTAAGTGTTTTAAAGCTATCATCCTACGTGTGAATCAAGTAAGGCATCTAAGTACATCCATGTCCTATATGCTAATTCAAATTCCTTATTTTATAAAGAAATAAGAACCATACTTTGTCTATTCCCACGTTCTATCTCCCTATTCCCTCTCCCGATATCACAAGGTCGATAATACATGTATTATAAGGGTGATCAATCCTCAAAATAATTAAATCAAGAATAAATAAACAACCATAATGATAAGCAATTAAACGAAATTAATTCAAAACGAAAGTAGTCATGATCTTAGCCTTAACCCCGAAAAAAGAGTTTTAGCCTTTAATGGAAATATTCATCATCCAATCCCTTGGATAGATAATACAAATCATAAAAAAATTAAATTAAAGAATGATAAAACCTAAAAAGAAGTTTTTGTAGCCTCCAATGCTCCAAGATGTCCAAAAGTATGTAAAAACGTGGTACAACATGTATTTATAGTGTAGGAGCAAGCCAAATCTGTGTTGGACAAGAAAGGCTTCAGTTGTTGAGCATGGGAGTGGGTGAGGTGGTTCCCTGGGTTCACCCCCACTCTAGGTAGGGTGGCGCCCTGGATACAGCCCCACTACAGGTGGGGCGGCACCTCAATATCGCCCAGGCTCTCTAGAATTTGCTCTCCGAAGTTTAGTTAAGTATTGAGTCTCCCCTCTTGAACCCTTATCTTTTGGTGTCTTTCCCATGAATTCCAAGACTTATTAACATAAAAATATCATCATATTCATCTCCAAAAGTATCCTACATCATCACACCACACGAATTAAGAAGAAAACACAACACTACATCCATTACGATGAATCAGAACAAGAGCTAAGTTAAGCTAGTTCACATTGATCTTTCACTTATTGTTCTAATTGTACACTCATTCAAATGGAACCTTGCTCATTACCAACACTTTATTCCACTCATAATTACAAATAAATACCATTTGGAACACTTTCAACATAATAGAATCAACCGAAATCAACTAGATAAGCACCTAGCTCAAGTTAGTAATACTAGTTTTCCGAGTTGAATTCTAAATGAATCTTTTAAGCACAAACTTTTTTGGAACTCACTCCTAAAATCATAAACGCATGCTTCATCACTATGATACATATTTATCTCATTATCAACCCATATATCACATGAATCATCCTCAAAACAAGACTAAAAAGGCTAGAATAGTGCGCTAGAAGGCATAAATACACCCAACATCAACATGACCTTGGGTTTTGGGTCGTGATAGAAATCCATGGGTAACAAGATTGTACATCAAAACAAGCCTGAAGAGTTTGCTTGATACCAGATAGAGACTTGTGAAGGCGACAAACATGCGTGGGATACTGAGGATCAACAAACCCAAAAGGTTGAGTCATGTAAGCTTCATCTTGCAATTCACCTTGTAGAAAAGCATTATTAACATCAAGTTGTCATAACAACCACCATTAGATAAGGCCATAGTTAACACCACTCGTATAGTTTTAGGTTTTAGCACTGAACTAAACATATCGTGATAATCAATCCCAACTTTCTAATTGAACCCTTGTGCAACTAAATGAGCCTTATACCACTCAATAAAACCATCAGGTTTGAGTTTAAGTTCAAAAACCCATTTACTGCCAATAATGCAAAATACCTTAGATACAGGCATTAGAGTTCAGGTATCATTTTGAAAAGAGCATTGTATTCCTCTTGCATAGCTTCTCTCTAATGAAAATTTGGCTTGAGTGAAACAAGATGGTTTAGAAGATAGATTGGAAGTTGGGAGCGAATACTTGGTAGACATATTTGCACTAGGCTGAGAAGTTTTATTTTTGTAGCGAATAAGCATATGGTGAGGAACAAAAGAAGAGGCGGTACTTTTGGACTGCGAAGTTGGATTTAGGATCGAACGTGTTACCAGGTTAGCAATGGGCAAATCAACTATGAAATTTAGAGTAGGCAGTGAGGCAAGAAAAGCTAGAAGTGATACAGGTAAAGTTAGGATACTAGAAAAAGTAGGGGGAATAGGAAGCAAGTATGTGTTTATAGCAACATCTAAAGATGATGAACCTGGAGGTGAAAAATTAGTAGTGGAAGTGCATAGGGCAACCACATGACATAGAAGTGCTATAGAGAGGATATGATATCGCTAGTGCATTTTGATGTAGCATTATAAAGGGAAACATTAATTAATCAAACACTACATGACGTGAAATATAAATATGATAAGTGGGAATATGCAGACACTTATAACCTTTATGGTTTGGACTATATCCTAAAAAGACACATTAAGATGATCTAAAAGAAAGCTTATGTGAATTATAGGGTCACAAGTATGGATAGCTAACACAACTAAATACTTTTAAGAAATTATAATTAGGAATTTTGTTTTATAACTTCTCAAAAAAAGAAAGATTTTGAAATACAGAAGTAGCAATACAATTGATGAGATAAACTATTGTAGAAAAGGCATCATCCCAAAAATGTAGAGGTAACAAAGCATGAGCTATTAAGGTTAGGCCAGTCTCAACAATATGGCGATGTTTGCGTTCATCAAAGATATTTTGTTCATGAGTATGGGGATAAGATACTTGATGAACTATACCAACTTGTTCAAAAAATTCGGAACACTTTTGGAATTCACCACCCAGTCTGATTGAATTACTTTTATTTTGTGTTCACCATAATTTTCAACTTGTGATTTAAAATGCAAGAAAATAGAGTAAACTTTGCCTTAAGTTGAAATGGTATAATATCAAGTGAATTTTGTACAATTATCAACAAATCCTACATAATAACGAAATTTATTGTTGGTTAAATAAGGAGCAGGCACTCATATATTAGAATGAACCAAGTCTAATGGAGATAAGGACAAGAAAAAAAAAAGGAAAGGGTTGCTTATGGCTTTTACCTACTTTTCTTAGTGCACTTTTCAAGCGCTTGGCTTCTTCTAGTGGTGGGGAGGCAAAGTCATGTTGTTTAGTTGGAAGCCTAGGCCAAGAAGGTACGAATGAAGTGATGGTCCCTTAGACAAGAAGAATAAACACTAGAATTTTTATTGATTTGAAATGATAAATTGAGCATTTTAACAACACTTTGAACAATCACAAATGAAGGATGTCCTAACCAACTATGTCAAATATTAAGAGAAGATTTAGAAAAAGGAAGTGCTTGTGCTTTACTTGAAGAACGACAATGAGATCTTTCAGAGAAGACCCAATCCTTCACAACAAAAAAATGAGAGTAAATTTTAAAATAAACATTCTTATTATTAACGGTAAATTAAACCACACTTAATAAACTCTTAGTGGTCTAAGTCACGTATAAAATATTTTTAAGATGCAATTCTTTAGAAAAAGACATCAATTTTGATACACTAATATGAGAGATATTCAAATCTACTCCATTACCAATAAGAATCTGATTTGTCCCTTTGTAGTTTCCTTTAAGAGTCAGATTATTGAGATTATTAGTAAAATAATTAGTGGCACCTGAATTCGAATATCAAGCAGGATCACCTACGACATTTGATTGAGCTAAGTAGGCTACCAAGTGAGTTTTAAAAGCATATTGATAGGCATGATCAAAATGGTGATAGCAATTTAGATCAATGTGTCCAAATTTGTTGCACACTTGATATTGCAAAGAGCCATTTGAATTATATTCATAATCTCTGTTTCCGTTTCTGTGATGAGGACTCACTAAAATATTGTTGCTGATGTAGTAGGATATCATACTATTTGTGATCTAGATGCTGAATATCAAAACCTATATTATAAGATAATATAGAGCAAAGAAAAGTATGCGATCAGTACTTCGAATGCACTAAGTACGTGAATAAAAAATAACTGACATAGGTTGAACATGACAAATTGATGCAACATCAAGTAATAAACATGTGTTGTATAATATGCTAAATAACTGAGTACGAGGTCATGCAACTATTTGAATCTGAATTATGGACTGTAGAAGCTATCGTTAACTGATATACCTCAATTTGAGCTAATTGAGGTTCGAACTATAACCCCATCTAGAATGGTGTTATGTACCTTGCCAAGGGTATGTACACTCACTGATGTGGATCCACTAAATCAATATGTATAAGGACTAAGGTATTAAACTTGGTCTGACGGGTGATTCTTTAGAACCTACGGTGGCGCTGTAGTTCTAGGACTTAAGGACTTCTACTAAAGGTATCAACCTAAATGACGGGTGAGTCTTCATCCCTGCATCGCTGGATTCTTAGTCTACTCCCAACTGAATAATAATTGATAACTGGAATGCTCAATAATATTAATATTTTAAGGACTGAAAATAAGTACTTCATCTAAAAATATTCAAATCATGAAAACTGAAGTACTGAATATTTATCAGTATATCCATAAATCCCTAGGTCATCGGGTGTTTATAATCAGTCATCTCTGAAGAGTGCAACTACTACGATAATTCCCATAAACTGAATAAAATAAAAAAATCTATAACTTAAGTCTGAGAATCATGGATTACATAATATAATGAGGTATTGCAATTATAGACATGTAGTGATACTAAAATTCATGGTAAATATGGTTTTATATCTTAAAGATAACAAGAAACTGAATTATCAAGGAATTCGCCATATTCATGAATCCTAAACTCTGTGAAAGGAATTAAACTGAAGATTTAAGTTAACTTTGAGTCTCAATGGGTGAAAGGAATCCAATTTATGAAATTTCACATACCTGAAGATGGAATCATTTCTTGAAATTGGGGCCTAAAAGTGAAAAATCCTACTTCTTGCATTTTGGGAGAAAATTGCTTCTTTTTTTTGTTTCTGGCTAAGTGTCGGATGTTTTTTAGCGAGTGAGAGGCTTAGAATAATATTAGACCTAATAACCAGACTTGAAATAACTTAAACAACTTATTATAGGAGTCTAAATAGTGTGAAAAGACTGAAATTCCCCTTATAAAATGTAACTGAAGAAGTTGTAAAACACGATGTACGAACCTTCCCAAAATCATGGGACCCACTTATGATCATGGGTGGTGCTCGCAGTTGGGTGACTGATTTGAGTCTCACTAAAATTTATCAGGCGAGCCTTGGTATGACTCGTGGGATCCACCCATAATCGTAGGTTGGTAGTTCAAGACAAATAAACTTTATGGGCCAAAAACGTACCCAAGATCGTGGCTTCTAACCAAGATCGTGGTTTTTAACCAAGATCGTGGTACCCTTTTGTGGTTAGGAGGTATACTTGTCAAACTTTAGGTTCGTGAGGCTCTTTCATGCAGATAAGGGGATTGTATGGTTATGGTTTCTAACCATGATTGTGGTTATGATCATACTATCTCACTGTTGAACAGTGCTTTACTAAAATAGTCATAACTCTCAGCTCGAGACTCGGATTAACACGAAACTGGATGTGTTGGAAAGAAGACTCAAAGGCCTTTTATCCGATGGTTTTTGAGCTCAAAAATACTTTAAATTCTAGGAGTTATGCTTGTTTGAAGTTGACTACAGAAAAATTCTTCACAAGAAATCAATCAATAAGGAATGTTTCAACTTGGCTATGAGTTAAGAGTTACTCGTGGTCTTAATATATGTCTAAATCACTTTTCGTAGTACCAAAATATGAAGTTTGATTGTACATGTACTTGAAGTATGATTCTAATCTTAGTTTGAATTTTTTTCGGGGTGTTACAGATTCTCAGTAGAATTTCTTGCAGTACAGTTTGCTTGTCCAAACCCTTGTTCCACAATTGTGAGATTTTTCAGTTGAGTCTCATAGCTAAACAAAAATTTATGTAAGTCATTAAGTGTTATGGTTTCAGTCCTGAAAGTCACGGATATAACTAGTACATCATAATCCAACTCTAGCCCTCTAAGAATACGAAGTATAAGATCTTCATTATTGATGGGCTGAGCAATAACAGCCAAGTTATCGGCTATGGATTTCATTTTATATAGATAATCAGTCATAGATAATGTACCTTTCTTAGTTGTCTGAAGTTCTAGACGTAACTGTATCAATCTCGCTTTAGACTGAGATACTAACACTATCTCTAATACGTGCCACACCTCCTTGGTTGTAGCACATCCAACGAATTGCCCTCGAACACTTTATGTGAGACACGAAAGAAGCCAACTCGATAGTAGTTGATCTTGTCTTCTCCAAGTAATGTAGGCCAAAGTAATAGTTATTTGTGCAGAAGATTTTTTTCTGATGAACTGTTAGCAACAAATTTGGATAGACAATTATGAAGTACATCAGTGTATCCTTCCAGATCATGACCCTGTAAGGCTGGAAGAATTTGTGATCGCCACAAGACATAGTTATTCCTGTCTAATTTATCAGATTTGAGTGAGTGAAGTTATTTGAAAGAGAATCATTATAACTCGTCGTAATTTTTTGGGACGAGGTTGTGGAGATAGGGATCGATGGTTTTGTCATTGTTGAGGGAAGTGATTTGTCACACTCTAATACCATGAAAGGATTGGAGTGATAGACTTACTCTCTGTGTGTATTCCAATACGAATGTTACATCGAATTTAAATACAAGTATGATACAAGAGTATTAAAGGGAGAAGGAATGTAACTGAGGTTATTAACTATTATAACTTAGGTTAGATAAATTCTCACGATTAGCTGTAGTATTTATCTCTAACTAGTAGTTATCCTAATAGAATAGATTAAATTTATGCAGTCAATTAAAAAAATATAAATCTAATCTCAAATTCAATCCGTAGATATTCCATAAGAAGTTTTACTAATTAATATTTTTCTTTTTATATTTATTCCCAAACAATTGGTGTAAAAGGATAGATTTTTAATTCATAAATATCTTTTATTGATGTTAAAAGTATTATTTTCTCATACAGTGAAATTAATTTATTTAACTATAATTTTCAAAAATTCCATGTTGGGTCCAAATTGATGAAGGTTGGATTGATGTTACTTTTGTCATTGAAAACGGGGAATTATGTTCATGTATAAACAATATGGCGTGCAGTATAAATAAACACTGCACAAAGATTAACTTTAAATGACAACAATACCCTCAAACCAATTATTATAGACATGAAATACACGTTGACGGAGACGTGTGTGCTTGCCGTCCAAACTCTCTCCTATATAATACTCCTAGTTACTAATAGCCCGTGCAAGGCACGACCCAACAAATATATTTTATAAAATTATTTTAATTATTGTTATTTATAGTATTTTTTTAAAATATATAATATATTATTATTTTTATATATTTTAAGTTGTTAACTAATGTAATTTATAATACTTTTTATGTAATTTTCAAATGCTTAGATGATCATAATAATTAATTGTGAGTGATATAGTAAAGTTATGAGTGAAACAGCGAAGAAGATATGTCTTAATGACTCACAACAACTAATTAGAAGCGATACAGCAAAATTACTATAAAAAATACTTGTGAAAAAAATTAAATGGTCATAATAATTAATTAGGAGTGAAATAGTAAAATCACGATTGAAACTGCGAAGCAGACATGTCTAATTAGAAATTATACAATAAAATTACTATACAAAAATACTTTGGTGAAGCAGCTTAAGCAGACATGTCATAAATATCTATTTTACTTTTTAATTAAATATTATTAATTTTTTAGTACATAAATAACTTAAAATAATTAATTAGAGATAATATAATAAAATCACTAAGGAAGCAGCTCATGAAGCAGGCAGGATCATAAATATCTATTTTACTTTTTTATATTAAATATTATTAATTTTTTAAAACATAAATAACTTATAATAATAATTAATTAGAGATCACATAATTAAAAACACGAAAGAAGCAACTGATGAAACAGTCAGGAGAAGCAGGCATGTTGATGGAGAGTTGTTGCTTATCCTGCCTTTTGCCTCTTATTAGATAGTAATTTCCTCCATTTTAAAATAGCTGACTCTTTTTCTAAAAATATTTATTTTAATTTAGTTATTTTTATGAAATCAAGAAAATATTATTACGTTCTTCTAATACTATTCGTATCAATAAATAACTATTTAAATGTGCATATTATGTTTTCAAATAAAATAAATTTCACATAAAAAAAATCAAGAGGAGCGTCAAATAAATAAAACCAACTTTTTTGGAATGGAGAGATTAAGAAGAAATAAGTCAAAAATTTAATAAAATGGTCAAATTTACCTTAACACCATAAATACAAAGTTACAAACCAATTAGGATGGATAAATTTATTCTTATCTTTTTTACTTTTTGACCCTTTTTAATGCTTATGGAAAGCAGAGAAATGGAGGGAAGTATGTATGAATAAGATAAGTATTAGCCCGCCAACAGTACAGCCAAACCCACCAATCCCACTAGCCCAAAATTCCCGCATATACAAACAAATCCCCTCCACTACTTTTTCTAGAGAGAGAAAATAAATTAATTAAATATACAGTATAGAGAGAGAAAACAAAAGCATCAAAATCCCATTTGCTGCTTCACCGCTCACCACTTGTATTTAGAGGTGTAATTTTAGCTCATATTTATGAAAAGAATTCATTTAATTCATATTTAGTAAATTGAATCACTCATATTTTAAATAGGTAAATATGAATTTCAATTCATTTTAAAAGTTCGTATAACTATGAATAAAATGGATAAAATATAGGTACCCATTTAAACACAGAGATCACCCACATATGTTTAGAGTTTCAGTTTTTTTCTTTTCTAGTTTCTTTTCTTCTTTTTTTTTCTTTCTTTTTTCTTTTAATTTACTTTTTTTATTTTTTTTATTTTTTTACTCATTCCTTATAAAAAAAAAATTATTTCTCATTTTTTCATCTATTTTTTATTTTTATTTTTTTTTCTTTGTAGTTTATTTTTTCGCTTTCCCCTTTCTCATTCTTATTTCATTATTCGTATTCGCTTGAATCCTACATGGGTTGATAAATATAAACTTCTAAGTATCTCAGTTAGCCTATATAATTCATAACATCTCTTATCAATTAAATATAATACATAGTCTCACTCCTTTATTATTATTTTTTACTATCTTTTATTTCTTTTTTTTCTTTCTTTTTTTCATTTAATTTACTATTTTTTTTCTTTCTTTTTTCCTTTAATTTACTTTTTTTTCTTTTTCATTTTTTTCACTGATTTTTTACTCGTTTCTTACACTTTTTTTCTTTCTTCTTTTTCATCATTTTTTTCTTTTTCAATTTTATTTCTTTGCATTTTTTTTTGTATTTTCGTTTCCCCCTTTTTCATTCTTGGTTCGTATTTTTGTCATTTTTCTTATTTTTTTATATTCTTTTTCTCATCTTTTTTTTGTCATTGCCTTTTATATTTTTTTACTTTAAATTTATTTGTATCATACAATATATTTCAAATAAATTTATTATTTATATTTGAATAGTTTAGTTGTCAATATGTGCAATTTATCATTTGTATTTATATACAAATAAGTATATGAATTAAAATCAGCATGGGTTGTGGTGCACTGGATGGGTCTGCTCTATCCTTAACCAGAGGTTGAGGGTATGACCCTGGTTATGAAGAAAACTCTGTTGGGAGCGCTGTCACCTTAATGGGTCCTGCAACGCCCGATCCGAATTAGTCGGGGCTTCAATGCAGACACCGGACACCGGATGAAAAATCAAAAAAAAGTATATGAATTAATTGTATTTTCTTGAGACTAAAATATATATGGCTGAGGATCCACATAGCCCTCGAATTATAAATATTGGGCGAATATAAATTAATATGCGGTTGTGGTATTTTCGTTATCATAAAAAAAAAAAAATCAAAAATAGAAAAAAAAACCAAAAAGGTAGAAAGAGGGGTAGAAGTTAGAGATAGAAGATAGAAAAAAGTGAAAAGAAAGAATTGAAGAAAAAAATACAAAAAAAATTAAAAAGAAAAATTAATGAAAAGGAAAAAAGAAAAAAGAAAAAAGATGATGGTGAAAACAAATATACTGAGTGGTTACGATATTTTAGTCATCATCCATAATTTGTACTCGACTTAACCATGTTCTTCGAAAATAAAAAAATATAAAACATAAAATACAACCAAAAATGAAAAAAATGAGAAAGAAGTAAAAACAAAAAAATAAAAATAGAAAAAAAGGAAACTAAAAAGGAAAAGGAAAAAAAAGAAAAACAGAAAAAAAAAAAAAGAGAAACAAAGAGTAGAGGGTAGAGATAAAAGAGAGAGAGAAAAAAAAAAGGAAATGACAAAAAAAGAAAAAAAAAAGGAAATTAGAGGCTACATATAGAAGAGAGACAAAAAAAAAGCTAAAATGAAAAAACTATAAAAAAAATGGAAAAAAAGTCAAGTTGATATGATATAGAAGTTTTAAGTTTTTAACTTAGGAGTTAAAGTGGATTGAAACCATTTTTACCCAATCCATATTTGACCAAATCCATATTTACCCATATTTATATGGGCGGATTGCAATTCAAACCATTTTTTCTCGATCCATATTTGACCCGTCTAAATCCAATCTAATCTGCCCGTTTGCCACCCCTACTTATATTAATTAAACTAATAAACAATCCTACTAATTATACTATATCCTCATCTGTTTTAATTGACTGTATTTAGTTGAATCAAACATAAAATTTTAAAAAATAAAAAGGACTTCTGAATTTATGATCTTAAATTTAAATTATGTGTGATATATTATCCACCCTTAACCAAAGGTCGAGGGTTCGACCCTTGGTATGAAGTAAACTCTGTTGGGAGCTGTCATCTTAATGGGTTCTGCAACGCGCGATCCGAATTAGTCGGGACTCCAATGCAGGCACCGGAAACTGAATGGGAAACCAAAAAACAAGTGTGATATATTAAAATATTTTTGAAATCTCACTCCTCCACTTTATTTTACTTGATTTACTAAAAATAATTATTTTAATTTATTTATTTAATTTATAAAATCAAAAAAAGTTTGTTATATTTTTCAATGCTATTTCTATCCTTAAATAATTATATAAAGTGTATCATACTTAAATTTATATTTTTAAAATATAATTAATAAAATTAATTTAATAAAATAAATTCTTGAAAAATATTTGTATTTTTATATCCAAATGGTAGTACATTCCATTCATAAAAGCCCTGTGGTACTTTAAATGCAGTTAGCTTTTTAGATTCTTCTTCTAGTTTTAAGTGATAAAATCCTGACTTACAATCAAACTTGCTAAAATAGTTATATCCTTGTATTTGTCTTACCAATTATTTGGTTACATGCTTTATTGGTTAAATGCTTTATCATAACTTGGTTAAATGCTTTATTGGTTAAATGCTTTATTATAACATTCATTTGTTATTTGTTTTAATCTTATTAATTCTTCTATATTATTCTTAAGGTATTCTATATGTTCCATATCTTTTGTTTTCATGTATTCAATTAAATTCTTTTTCATTAGTATTTCTATTAATCTTATTTCTTCCATATCTTTTCTCCAATATTCTAAGTATTTGTAGTTTATCATTTTAATCTGAGTAATACCAATCTGAATAATAATGTCTATCATCATGTAAGTCTATGTCTTCTAACTCGTATTCTGTCCATTCTAGATTTAATAACTCTTCATCCTCAAAATCAAATATCTTTTCCCATATAAGTTTCTTTATATCTATTATTTTTATATCCTTAAGTACATACAAAACAAGTATCTTAAATTTATTTATCATCTTATTAGATAAGTAGGTTGTCATTTTCATATGATGCTTAGTTCCAAAGTATTCCTTCCAATCATATACATAATAAAATATGATCATCTTAGATTACTATATACCAGATTATTCTTAAATAACTATGTTCCTCTGTCACTATTAGCATGGTACGTTCGGATACTTTTTCCCTAAACAGTGCCTCAACTCTGGTTACTACCCTAACACGGCTTCTCTGCCTTACCGGTTTCACCTTTAGGATGACATAGTTCTGGAAACTTTCTCCTTTTCCTCTTTGCTAATAAACTTTGCAACATATTATTCTTTGAATAATTCTACTATATAGTAACTAATATGAACTTATTTTATCATATCATGATTGTTAGGAATTAATGGACTTAGCTATTCATAATCATAAATGAAAATACCTGTTCTTGTAGATTTGATAATTTTGAGCTTTGATCATCCATATCTGAGTATAAAACTGAATATCTTATTAGATATTTGAGAGAATTTTTAATTGTTTACAAGGATGGCTTGCTCTCCGTAGAAAGACTTGCCTTAGATTGTCAAATGGCCTGCCTATTTATAATCTAAAAGCACGTAAACTATTCCTACGTTACATTTGTCCTCCTTTTACAAAAAGTAAAAATAACTTTACAAAAAGTGTTGAAAAACTTAAGCAATAATTAATGTACATGTCTCTTTCGTAACTTTTTATCTTGACGGGGAATCTTCTTTATTTTCTCATTGGACCATCCTTTTTTTATGTCGCTTTCTATCTTTTGTTGTTTTATCTGGATTTTTTCATCCTTATCTTGTTGGTTGATTTTCCTCCATTTATTGTAGTTGTCTCTATCTTCTTTGTCATTGGTCCTTTTGTATCTGCCTTGATTGATTTTTTTATTCTAGTTGGACTTCTGGGATAACATTATCTTCTCCATTGCATCTAGAACATAGGTGATCTGGGTATTTGTGTCCTATTAGCTTATAGTATCTGGTCAAATTTCTTCTGAAATGAATCTTTTCTTAATTGCTCTTGTAGTTGGTTGTCTTTTTGGGTTAAGTAATGTCATTATCCACCTCTAGACTTCTTCCATATCTGACTGTCTTAGTTCTCTTGAATTTGAATAAATCATTAACTGGTCTCTTGAATAATAGCTCCATATCAGGTTTCCATTGAGATAATTAGTTGCTAGTTCTTGAATAATCGTAGATATTCCAATAATTCGCTTGTTTGCGTAGAAATCTGGTATCTTTACTTTGGGTACTTCTGGTTGTTGTCCAATGTCTTTTGGTATGATTATATCTCTGGTCAATCCAATTTTTATAACTTGTATAACTGGTTTGATTTCATCATATAATATTTCTGCTGACGCAGTATAAAACTTTATGAAAAATAAATTTCCTTTGATTATCTTTTTATAGGTTATAAATGCTTTATATATTTCCGGTATAGATGATAATTCACTTTCATCTTGGGTATATACGGTATTAAGTAATCCATAACTGAAACAAGTTTTAACTAGGTTTGTCCTGGTCTTTGGGAGTGCAATTAGCTTGTTGTATCCTTGTAACTTTTGGGTTATATAGTCTTGGTTTGGTTCTTAGATATTTATAGCTCTGGGTTTGAGGTCTAGGTAAGTTTGTATTTTGTGGATATTTTCTATATATGATTTGGTTATATGGTTATAGGCTTTTTTATCTTGGTTTAGACTTTCTAAATATGTAGTAGTTTGTGCGGGTACGAATAAAGGGTCTTTTTGTATTTTTGGTATAAATGGCTTATCAAATATTTTGTTCAGGTTCAATCCTTGTTTATTAACTCCTTTGCTTGTACCTGCAGCTGTAGATTGATAAAGGTTATGGGTTTTATGGAGTATCCCAGCGTCTCTTTTTAGCTCTGAATTTTTTATGTCTTCCGATCGACGTAGCTCTACATTTTTATAGTCATGCTGCTGACTTATAGCTTTAGACTTCAGTTTATCTTCATTAGTGTTTAGCTTTTCTACCTCATTGCCCATACTATCCACTTTTAGTGAAAGTGTAGTTAGGGTTTTGAGTATTTCTTCTAGTGTATCTTTTTCTATTATTTATTTTAGTTCTTTATATCTTTGTGATTTTTTTGTATTGTTCATTTGTTAGTATTTTACCTACTAGGCTCTGATACCAATTATTTGGTTACATGCTTTATTGGTTAAATGCTTTATCATAACAATAAATTCAACGAGAATCAAATAAAACAGGATGGAAGAAGTATAATGTCATAGTGAATGTAGCGGGAAACGAGTTACTAAATAATAAGTTACATTTTTTTTCAACCAAATTAAAATAAAATTAGGATAAATAAATTGAAAAGAAGGGGATAAAATAATTAATTAATCTAAAAATTAAATTAAACTTGTAGCATGATAGACCATACTCCTCAAATTTATTTATTTGAAGAAAGACTGATTCAGAAGAATTAGAATTTATATTTCAACTTAAAAAATATTTTTGCTAATA